>JAQFVV010006249.1:3516421-4910784 GCA_028023455.1 Epiperipatus broadwayi | reverse complement strand
GTTTACACAGCTGTCTATTGTTACATTTTCATTTACCATTGTCAAATTCACTTCTTTCACAACTTTGACGCCATCCATTTCAGATAAATACACTAATGATTATTACTAATCATTTTTGAAACTAGAGATTATCTCTAGCACAGATATAAACTTTAAACCTCAGTTAAAGATTAATATATCTGAATTTTTAATTTTATACACACACGGAGTTATTCACCTTTTTCTGTCCCGTATGTAATATATTTATAGATGTAATAAACACTTCCATACTTCCCCATTCTTTTTAAATTCATATAAATAAAGATATAGTAAAAAACAAATGATCCTCAAGATGCATTTCGTGCTGAACCAGCACTCATCAGTTGGCCCAGGTCACTATTGACGTATTTAAAGTATATCAAGATCTATGCAGTCTTGACTGGATTGTATAGTAATAGAGTGGTGAACGCTGGCGCTCGGGATCCATATATTACGGCTCCGGCACTAACAGTTCTCAAAATTCTAATGAACTCCAGAACAATAAGTCATTCGATTATTGTTTTATTTAAATATCATACAGATAAAAATTAATTTAAATTTTACTTTAAATTTAAAATCGTTTTTTAAATAATAAATACCAGAAATGTTTTAACTATGAGTTATGTTCAGTAAATCACAAAAGTGAATTTAAAAGATTTAGACAAGCTGTTTAATTCTTGTAAGGGTAAATAAATATTTTTTTTCTTTTCAATCGAACAAGCGTAATTTATTAAAACATCAAAGTTCAAATTAGCATAGCAAGTTTTGAGAATTGGTTGTAGAAGTATATTTCTCGTTTTTGCTATGAATAGTCTTTGATATTAGCTTGCAAGTTTTAAAAGTAATGAATAAAGACGAATTAAAAATAATGATTTTTTAATGACAGGGATATTAATTAAAAGTCGAGGCTAATTATTTTCTTGAAGGGTTGTTTTTTTTTGGAATTTTCCACATCACTTCCCAGTACTAAGGTGTGGGCCATTTTTGTTTTTATCTCTATAAAAAAAAAAAAAATTATATCTTTTTAAGTCTTAATTTAAATATTTTTGAGAAAACAAAATTATTATGTATATATGAAAGAATCATCTTAAGATGTTTGCAAATTTATTTGTTTATGTGAATGTTTCATGGTATATACAAGATTTGATGTTTAAATCTAGATATTGGAAGTTTTTTTTCGGTAAATGGAGTTTTCAACGAAGATGACTTTTTTTTTAAGACAGTTGGTCTATAACCATTGATAAATAAAAAGTTTTAAAATTATGATTTCAATAATAGTTGCAAATATATTAATAGACTAACTCTTTTACATCCATTTTTTAATGTTTTTTATTTCCTTTTATGATGTTTCAAATGAGCTACATTTGAGAATAAATTATAACACTTATTATCATCATCATTTTATTTATTATTAATCCCTGAAAATTGAATTTCCAAATTTAATACGGTTTTTCAGAATCATAGTCTCTTTTTTCCACTTACAGCAGTATACTTCCCTTGCTTGTTCATCCATATCATAAGTGGTCTTTTTCTAGGTCTTCTACAATTTCTTGCATTTCAACTATCTATTTATTATAAACATTTCTAGCATTCTATCTAGTCCAGCTCCATTTTAGTATTTTAATTCCTTCAATTAGGTTAATGTTGTCTGTTTATTCTTTCACTCATTTATCTTACTTTGGATTCTTCTTGCTATTTTTGATTTACATTTCTCCCTACTTTTTAAATGAACAAAAGACTTTAAATTGCCCTTCTGTTAAGAGTCAAACTGTTAAATTCATAAATAATAACTGGAAAAAACATTTTTGTTTACATTATAATCAGAGGTCAAAATACAAAAAAAAAAAAAATTCATACTACATGGGTATATAGAAGTGAAAATTGTTAGACAAATCGTAAATTAATCCATATCAAGATTACAGTGGTTATTGCATTAAAAAATAGATATTATTTCAATCACATTCGTATAAAAATTCAGTTTGCTATTAACTGAGAGGGGACCCTTTGATTCCTCTTGGAGGCCTTAAAGGAACCGAGCAGTGTAAATTCCTAATGTCCACTCCATACGTTCTTGTTGTTGCAGCTGTTATTACTATGTGATTATTCATATAGTATACGAACATGGATGGGCTGCTCACCAACATGCATTAGCCAGTGTGGTGAATTTATTGGCTTTTTACCTCTGAGTTTAAGATCAAGAAACACCATGGTCTTTCTTCTCAGTGCCTGATAAGGCAGAATGAATGTTTGTGTAAATGATAAATATTTTTCCAATACATATATACAATTATGACAGACAAAAATAAAGCATGGCCCTTATTCCCAGGAGGCTGTAAAGTCACCAACCAAGGCAGCGGTTGGTGGCCGAAGGCGGAGGGTGCTAAGAATCCTCTGATTATAGACCCAGGCTGCCATTTGATGACGACTTTTTATTTAGGTACTTACAACTGCAGATCACTTTCAAGTGAAGGAAGATTGCAAGAATTAGAAGAAGAACTGTCTTATATTAAATGGAACATTATTGGACTTTGTGAAGTTAGAAGAAAAGGTGAAGAAACAATTGATTTAAAAAGTGGACATATACTCTATTATAAAGGCACACATATTGGAAATACAAGTGGAGTAGGATTCATTATAAATAAAAAGTGGAAGAACAATATTGTGGAGATTGATGGTGTATCAGACAGAGTGGCAAGATTAGTTATACAACTTAATAGCAGATACCAAATGCAGATAATTCAGGTTTATGCCCCAACAAGTTCTCATAGTGATGAAGTAGTAGAAGATTTTTATATGGATGTACAAAAGGCTTTTGATCAGAGTAAACAACATTTTAAAATTGTTATGGGAGACTTTAATGCTAGAATTGGTAGACAAATGAAAGATGAAATTGCTGTAGGTAATTTTGGTTATGGTAATAGAAATGAGAGAGGACATAGACTTGTGGAGTTTGCAGAAAAAGAAAAACCTTATATTATGAATTCTTTTTTTGAGAAAAATATTAAAAGGAAATGGACATGGAAGCATCCAAATGAAGGTACAGCAGAATTGGATTATATTTTGACTAACAGGAAATACATATTTCAAGATTGTAATGTTCTTAATAAATTTAACACAGGAAGTGATCATCGATTAGTAAGGTGTAAGTTACGTGTTAATGTAAAACTAGAGAGACAAAAATTATTAAGAAAAACAATATTTACAGTTGATATTCCTAATCTTCAGAAATATTCTAATGAATTTAAATTAGAACTTACCAATAGGTTTCAAGTGTTAGGAGATTTTGAACATGATTCAGATTTGAATGAAATTAATATGAAAATAACTGATACACTTTTAAAAACTGCAACAAAGATAGCTGGTAGAAAAAAGCAGCAATTGACTAATAAAATTTCTACTGAGACTAGAGAATTTATGAAGAAAAGAAGGAATATGAAGATATATAAAAATGATGTATTAAAAAGAATTGAATATCTCGAATTTTGTAAAATGGTACAGAAAAGAGTTGAAAATGATATAAGAAAGTATAACTGTGAAATAGCAAGGAAAGCTGTAGAAGAAAATAAAAGTCTCAAGAATGTTAAACAACATTTTGGTATTGGTAGGAAATTTATATCTGCAATTAGAAAAAAAGATGGAATTATTACTAAAAAGAGAGATGACATCATGAAATTGGTAGAAGATTTTTATCAAGAATTATATAGTAATAAAGAACAAGTACCTCCTATATCTATTACATCTTCTGAATTGCCCAGAATTTTAAATGAAGAAGTGAGACATGCAATTAAATGTATGAAGAAAGGAAAGGCTCCAGGAAATGATGGAATTATAATTGATATATTAAAAGAAGCAGGTGAAGAAATAGAAACAATTTTAGCAAAGTTATATACCAAATGTCTAAATGATAAAGATGTACCGGAAGATTGGAAGAATGCAGTAATAATATTAATATTTAAAAAAGGTGATAAAGAAGATATTAGAAATTACAGACCTATCAGCCTTTTATCAGTTTTATATAAAATTTTTACCAAGATAATTACAACTCATCTACAGAGAACTTTGGATTTCCACCAACCAAGAGAACAAGCTGGATTTAAAAGTGGTTTTAGTACAATAGATCATATTCAGGTATTGAGAGAAGTCATAGAAAGGACAAATGAATATGAGTTGTCATTATGTTTTGGATTTGTAGATTATGAAAAAGCATTCGATTCTATACACATTTCTTCAGTGATTAAAGCATTGGATCATCAAGATATAGATCCAGGATATTGTCATATTTTAAAGAATATTTATAAAAATGCAACAGCAACAATTAGATTACATAATGATACTGGAAAAATCAACATTGAGAAAGGTGTAAGACAAGGTGACTCCATATCTCCAAAACTTTTTACAGCAGTGCTGCAAGAAGTATTTTGTGGATTAAAATGGGAAACTAAAGGAGTGAAAGTAAATGGAGAGTATTTAGATTTCACAGATGATGTAGTTGTTTTTGCAAATAATGCTTCAGAGCTGCAGGAAATGTTGCAGGAGTTAGCAGATGAAAGTAGAAAAGTAGGACTAAAGATAAATGTTAAAAAGACTAAAGTAATGTTTAATCGATTTGCTCAAAATATGAAAATAAAGATTGATTATAAAGAATTAGAAGAAGTTAACAGTTACAAATACCTTGGTCAGATTATTAATACAGATGGAAACATACTGGAGGAAATTAATCATAGAATTAAACTTGGTTGGAGTGCTTTTGGTAGAAATAACTTGATACTAAAAGGAAATATGCCTATGTGTTTGAAAAGGATGGTTTTTAACAAATGTGTTTTACCAGTTCTAAAAATATGGATCTGAGACTTGGACACTTAATAGAAGAGCAATACAGAGACTTCAGACCACTCAAAGGAGTATGGAGAGATGTATGTTGGGAGTAACAAGAAGAGATCGAAATGCAATGTATGGGTAAGACAACAAACAGGTGTTACTGACCTTATTGAAAAAATTAAAAGATTGAAATGGAGTTGGGCTGGACATATTGCTAGAAGAGATGATAATAGATGAACAATTGAAATTTTAAACTGGATTCCAAGAGATTGTAAAAGACCCAGAAAGAGACCACATGTGAGATGGATGGATGAAATAAGAAAATGTGCAGGGGTGTTGTGGAGAAGAGAAGCTAAAGATCGGAGAAGATGGATTAAACTTGGAGAGACCTTCATCCTGCAGTGGATTGATAATGGTTGATGATGATGATGATGACTAAGTTTCACCAGCTATTAATTAAACATTGATAATTTGAATTTTTAGGACTGTCATATCACTATTTTTGGGTTCATTAAAAACAAAAATTATGATTGATTTTTTTCATAATGAATGATCTTATTATTAGTGATTTGATTAAAATGAAACATGGCATTTTCTGTTTGGCAGATTAAATGTGAAATTTTGAATTAAATATAAAAATATGAAGGTAAAAGTTCAATGACTGATAAGATGACTTAAACATGATTGATGGAAAAGTTCAACAACTGTTAAGAAAGCTTAAACATGATTGGAGGAATAAAACTGCAAAGAGTTCATAGACTTTTACTAATCTTCATTATTCTAGATCTTTTTTAATGCACCAACATAAGGAATCCAGCAATTTTGCTCTCTTATATGATGATGATATTTTGAACATATGAAAGGATTATTTTGATCAACTTTTTGAATAATATAATAATACAAAAATTGAGATGGCAACTTTTAATTATAACCTTGGACAATGTTATCCAACTTAGTAAAGTATAAACAGCCCAATGAAAAGATTGCAGGTCCTGATGAAATACCTGGAGTAGTTTCAATATAGTGATAATATATTAACTGCAAAAATATTGGACTTTTTAGGAATATATATAGTCCCATAAGTTGTGTCATCCACTTTTAAAAATGTTTTTATTGTTTCATCATTGAAAACCAAGAATAGACAGTGTTACAATAATTATCATGGAATATCATTATTATCCACTACAGCAAAGATACTTTCAAAAATTTTATTAAGGTTACTTTCTCTCATAAATGAATGGTTTCTAGAAACTCTATGTGGTTTTAGATAATCAAGAAGTATTATAGATATAGTTTTTGTTACTAGGAAATGCAAACAGAAGTTTGATAAACAAAGGAATGACTTATATATAACTTTTACTGGTTTGGTTAAGACATTATTACAGGTAGAAATTCTGAGTACTCCAATATTGTATTCACTATGCATGGCAATGATCTTTGGAATTGTTTATAGATAGCTTAATCAAACATGATAGTGTTATTTTAATTTTAATCCATTAAAAGTAAAAACAAAAACTTTTTCTTAGATTCTGGGTTTAAATGCAATTTATTCACTCTACTTTGAACACTTTTTGTCAAAAACCTTTTATTTATTGTACATATATGCATATAACTGAAACACAGGCTTATTCTATACCTGTGTCTATATATCTAATATATAGGGTATATGAGCACAGACTTTCAGATGACCCATCACTCTCCACTCTATCTAATAACACCGATACACTCAAGCACATTTTGACTGTCCTGCAATCTTCTTCAAAGCTATGATATAATGACTAAACAAAATAAAATACATAACTATATAAATAATACTGTAAAAAATATAAACAACAAAATTAATAAAATGATAAAAAATAAAATAAAATATAACAAACATAATAAAACTAAAATAAATAAAATCAAACCCAAATAAAATAATCCAGTTAATATAAAATAAAATATACAATATAAATATAAAATAAATATAAATTATACATGTATATTCCTGACTGTATATACATATCTATGAACAAGTATTAATTTAAATATATTATTCATTTTTATTATTTTTAATAATCTTCTAAGTACTTCTATTCCTTATAAAAAAAACTGCTCCACCTTAATAAAATACTTAATAATTTTATTTTCATATATTAAGGTCAAACCAGTAAAACTAAAGTTTTTTTACAAGGAATAGGAGATTATTAAAAATAATAAAAATGAGTAATATATTTAAATTAATAGTTTTTCAGGAATACATATGTATAATTTATATTTATTTTATATTTATACTGTATATTTTATTTTATATTAGCTGGATTATTTTAGTTGGGTTTGATTATATTTATTTCAGTTTTTTTATGTTTGTTATATTTTATGTTTTTTTATTATTTTATTAATTTTATTGTTTACATTTTTATGATAATATTTATATAGTTATGTATTTTATTTTATTTTGTTCATTATATTATAGCTATGACAAAGACTACAGGACAATCGAAACATAAGATTGTATATGCATATATGTACAATAAAAGGTTTTTGCTAAAAAGTGTTCAAAGTAGAGTGGATAAATGTGGCCCTGAAGAAGACTTCAGGACAATCGAAACATGGATTGTATATGCATATATATGTACAATAAAAGGTTTCGCTAAAAATAGTTCAAAGTAAAGTGAATAAATTGCATTTATATAAGATATTACAGCAAAATAAAGGAAGTGGTAAATTTGGTATTCTGGATTTATAGTATGCTGACAATTGTGCTATTTTTGTCAGTTCAAAAAAAACAATTTATGGAATGTATTTAAAGTTTTAAATGCAACATATCAAGATTTTGATTTATTAATTAATGTTCATAAATCTCTATTTTTAAATCAGTCAGTGACAGATGAACATGAAAATGTAAAACAGTTTAAATACCTTGGCAGTTTTATAAGTACAATATAAAGTGCTTTGCAGCTTTTAATAAGTTAAAGGATAATATATTCATCATAGGAAAATAACTGCTGCAACTAAGTAGCTGTATATAGGTTGTTCTTTCGCCTACTGTATTGCATGGAAGTAAAACTTGGACACTCATTAGGCACTATTTAATATAATGGTATTAGAATAATTTCATTTAAAGATGCTTCATAAAATTTTTAAAAATACAATGGCAAGATCTTAAAAACAATATGTTCTTCAATTTGCTAGATGTGATTCCTTAGAAACTACTATTGTAAATTCATATCCTCAGATTGTAAAGTCATATCCTCAGATTAGAATAGGCAACGAAATAGATCAGCATTGCAAGAGAGTTCTTAAAAGGGTATTAAAGGTAAATTTGTGCATAGTTTTTATAGAAGAGGTAGATCCTATCAAGGTAATAAAGAATATGTTAAAATAATACTATAAAAAATGTGAGGTCTATGGTATGCAATGAGATGATATGGCAGAGAATAGAATATATTGATGAATTATGATTAGATATGGTATAGAAATATTTTTTTAAAAAAAAATTAAAAAAACTTCATAAAATATCCAGTAAACAGAAATGTGAGTGAGTATATCTTATATGTGCATGTATTTGTGTTTGACATATTGGTTTGACATTGTCAGGAAAATATTAAAAAAAATTTTTTTGCATTAAAGTGTATATGAGAGGAGTTATTATAAGCAATATATATGAATATATGAAGAAATGCAAAGAAAGTAAAGAAGAAGAGTAAGAGTATATACTTTTAATAAAAATAAAATTACACAAAGGATTAGGAAAAAGAAAGTACAATATTTGGATATGTATTTATATCATTCAAATATTGTAGCTCTGATAAAGACTGCTGGACAGTCAAAACTGTCAGGAAAATAAAAGAAGTTTTATTAAAAATTTTTTTTTGCATTAAAGTGTATAAATTTTTTTTGCATTATATATGAGAGGAATTATTATAAGCAATATATATTGTTTGTATAGTTATTGTAAAGCTCACTTTTAGAGTACTTTTCTCTCTCTTATTTTAGAGTTAGAATAGTTATATTCATTTATAAGTAACTGTTTTTATTATTTTTATTATGGCAGTCTGCACTGCTGTCACATCATTGCACTCACAGCTGCACCCACCACTACATCCGCCATTGCTGCCACCATCCAACACCTGCCACCACCACCCACCACCACTTCCACCACCATCATTATTATTGTTTTAAAAAGAAACTTTATTACAGACCAAAATTACACTGGTTATGATTTGTATACACATGCTTACATTGATGAATGTTAAAATTGCTGTGCAAATTTTCTATATTTAAATATATAAGATGGGTGGATCAATTGTGTATAGGGTAACAGACTATGTTGCACAGGATCCCTAAATGATCATAATTACATATGTCCAGATTTGACTTCAGATGAATCATCAACTTAATCAAGGCTCATATGTACAATAAGGCAATGTTTTCATACAGTAGTATTTGTGTGTGCATATGTGTATGATACATTACTATTTCTATGAGTTTTACTAAGCTTTATAGCCTATTTACATTGGTGAGTTTTGGTTTGTTATAAAGACCTAGTTAGCAGGGTTCCTTTATGCTCATATGTGTCATTATCAACTTGTTAGCATGTATTCTAGATGTCATGGGATCTATCATCTGTGGTTGAATTGCTTTGCTGATTAGATTATGGCTTAGTAAGCATGTGTTTGGCCGAGACACAAATAATATCCATGTTAGGTCTTCTGGTACCAGGCTTGCCATCATTTATAAAATAATGACCCATCTATTAGTGCACATTGATTATTGGTTTGCTTGTAAGTAAGGTTCACAGGAGTGAAGTCTTCTGCATGGGGCTAGTGATCATCAGTGAGCTGTTAGCAGCATCTGCTCTGGCTCTTTTTGGTGGTTTAATCCTTTTTGATAGAATAGCTCTTTTGTTTTCTGTTGGTTCTGGTTCAATGGTTGGGGGAGGCATGGAGTGAGTTCCTCCATGATGTGAGTGGATATTTTGCTTGCTATAATATGTGGATGGTTTGGCTTGATGCATTTATTTATTTCACTGTTATTTTGATGTGGTTCTGACCTCATGCTTTGTATCATAGCTGGAGAATGTTGTTCATTAGGCAAGATAAATGTGTGATTTGTAGCCATTTGGGTGGTACTAATAGTAGTGTTGTTTATGCTAACTGACTTGGTTATTGTGAAATCTATTATGTATGTGTTTTTATCAGTGGGGAAGAAGTTAGATGCTTCACTGGGGTGTGGATGACCATGAATTTTATCACAGATGTTGGAACCAGTTGTGATAGTGTGTACATGACCATCCTTTTGGTGTTGGCCTTTGGTTAGACTAGCTGTGATTGTAGGCATGTATGGTAAGGTGTTCACACTAGCCATATGAGTAACACTGTGGCTTCAAATCTCTAATAAAGACAGGGCATGGCCTTTTGATCTGCAATATTCATTGGTATGGTATTTGGGTTAATGTTCTTGAATAGTCATAGTTTGGAATCATAGCTATTTATGTAGACAAGGATTGGTATGTTCTTGAGACATATGGCTTGGAAGGATATGATTTTATCAAATGGGTTTATTATTTTTTTGGAAATGTATTCCAGGTATGTGCTTTTCAATACTCCAATAATATAGTTTTGACTGTCAGTATCTACTCTTACAAGTGCATAGTTGCCTAGGGTTTGAACTTTGACCTGGAAGTGATTTTTTGGGTTCATGTTGAAAAAATTCCAAGAACAAGATATCTGAGTTTGGAGTATGTGACAATTCACAGAATCATATCCTACACCCCATGATGTGTTATTGCTGATTATAGCAGGAAGTTAGGAAAATGATAGAGTGAAATATTTGTATCAGTGGCAGATAGTATAATTGAGCAGGAAAAAAAGATCTCTTGAAGGATATTAGTCTTTTTGGTATAGTGTTATTAAAACTATTATTAATGACCATCAGCTCATCTGCAGTCCATTGCATGGGCACATGCCTTGGCTTTCTTGGATTTGCTATTGACATCATCTGTATTAATTTTTCTAAAATGAGGAAATGTTTTATTGTTGATTGAGGTTAAAAATTTCTTGTTAGTATTAAATTGTAGATTGCTTTTAACAGTATTTACATAAGTTTTATGGTTACTGGATGTCAGGACATTGTGGAGTTTATATTGGCACTGTTCAACTGGTCAGCTGACTGGATGGTATCCATTTTATATGGCTTTCCATTGACAAATTAATCATTTAAAATTTTATTTAAAATTTCAGTAGTTAAATTTAAAAATGTCACAGAAAAAGTTATTTATAATTGATCAGCTCTATTTATTAGTTATATATAAGTAAGTTTCACCTTGTGGTATGTGAATTTTATGTAGTTTTTTTAGGGTTTAAACTTAGAATCTTGTAAAATATCAAATGACAGTACTCAGATTTGCTATAAAACTTTCATCATCGCCATCATTATCATCATCATCATTATTATTTTTACCATTTTTGTGGCAGTTCTCAATAGAGTATTAGTTATCTTATTAAAGCATGGAGTAAGTTTGAGTCATCTTCAAAGTCTATCAATAGTTTGAAAAAATGAATAAGTTCGAAATATGAACTACCAATCTGTCTGTAATAGTTTTCATCTTTCCTACTTTGCATTAACATGTGTCATTAATTAATGTTTTCTTCCTGTGTTGCTTTCATTAAAATTTTTACTATTTATTGAAATATATACTTTCTGTTAGCCATGTATTGCTTTCATTAAAATTTTTACTATTTATTGAAATATATACTTTCTGTTAGCCATGTATTTTCATGTGCATGTTTCCATGCCACTTCATTCAGTGAAAATTTTCTAATATATATATATATTTTAAAAAAATCACAAGCCTGCTTCTTTCCTTATATCTGTCACAATAACCAAATTTATTCATCCTACTTTCATTGTTTAATCATTTTTGCCCATGACAATTTTAAAATGTTTGATCCATTCAAAAACATTTTATATGTCCATATAAAACATTCTACTTCCTCATCACAATGAGAAAATTTCTTGGGGCCTTAACCAGAGTTATCTGCATTTGGTATTTTCCATTGTGTTGAATAATTAATCTTGTCACTCTGTATGATATATTCTCAATCTCCACAGTGTTGTTTTTCAACTTTTTATTTATAATGAATCCAATTCATTTTTGCTTCTAATATTTATGACTATATAGTAAAGGACATGATCACCTTTTAAATCAATTATCTCTTCAATTTTTTTAGCTTAAATTCTCATAACAACACATTTAATATTAGGCAGTCTATCTTCCAATTCATGTAACCTTTCTTAATGTGAAAATAATCTAGTTATCATTGAATATTTGCAGTCAGGTAAGTCTTATCAGCCTCTGCCATTGGCTACCAATTATTGCATTGGCTAATAACTTTTTGACTCCTGGAAATAGTGTCATAATTTAATCTTATTGGTCACATTTAAAAAAAGATCTTTTGACTTCAAACTCGCAAATAAAAAGCCAGTAAACTTATCATGCTAGAAAATGTATCCATAGCCATTTGATATATAAATAATTTTATCATAATAACAGCTGCAGTGAAAAGAATGTATGAAATTAAGAATTTGCAGTATTTTTCTTTAATATCTCAAAAAATCCGTCAGTTAACAGACTTCTTTCTGCAACAAAGTATGCTTTTGCATGTATATAAAACACTATAAACATAATAAAACTAGTAATAATATTACAAAACTTATAAAAATATTTACTTTACAATCCAATGAAAATTAACTTTTAGAAGGAACTTTATTCAAGGATAATTATATCTATAGATATTTCAGTTTAAAAGAGTAAAATAATAATATAAAACTTATCAAAGAATATCACAATAAGTATTTTCAATAGTATTCTGTGAATTACACTATTATTAAAAACATTTACAATAAAATGGGAAACAGAAAATACATTTCACTAGGGGTTAGAGCACTGATGGACAAGTGACCCTATGGCTGCAAAAATATCTGATGGTGTGATTTTTTAATCTCTTTGTTTTATTGTCTCTAATTTGTTTTTAAATGTGTTAAAATTTCTTGCTAGTGCACCATAATGCATGTAGTATACATGTACTTCTTATTTCTGCTAAGCAGGCATTTGGAAAAGACTGTAATTGAACTTATTATAGTGGCATTCTTTTTCTGATAAATTTTTGTAATATAAGATCAAATGTATTGTAAACTACTACGCTCGAAGAATATTTTTGATTCTCTTCTGATTTGTGGAAAGTATTGAACAAAACCTACATATTAAAAACATAAATGAAATTATTTACACAGGATTATATACATCTTTAAATCTTTACGGTGTATATATATATATTACCAATTAATTTTGTTGTTGTCTTAATATGTATTTGTAGTTTTAAATTAAAATGTATACCGATAAGAGTTTTCATTGTATATATATAATACTATCCGTAAAACCACATTATTCCTTGAGATTAAACGTCATAGATATGGTTTTAGACACCATTGTATGTAAATGTAAATAGTTTTTTTTTTGTTATTAAAAAAACGAAAACAAGCACGTACATTCAATTTTTCATTATTGATTCTGATATAAATACTAGTTTTGTAATTCTATTTTTAGACACTTTGATTAAAATTACAAGTTTAAAAATCCTATTAAAATTGTAAATTCTATTTCTGATTGAAATTTTTTTTTTCAGTTTCCTTTGTAATATACGATTTGACCTATATCATAGATGATGGAGACGATATATTCTTATCCTCCCTAAACCTACAAATTGGTTAGCTTTTATTTTTAAACAGTTTTTTAAATTTTTATATTATTAGTTTTTTTTTTTAATTTGTAAAACAACAGCACTGTGCAATATTTATTATTCAAAGGAAAAAATAAATAAGTTCAAAAATATCCAGAAGAGGGCAGTATAAAATAAGTACTGGCAAAATTATATGACAATAATTATTATACTTACCAGTTAGGAGATATAGAATCAGTTAAAGTTAAAAATGTGGTGGGATTAGGGCAAGGATGCCCTATGTCACCTATTTTGTTTTTGTTGTTTTTGAGTGAAATGGAGAAAGCAATAGAAAGACTAGGAAGAGGGGTAGAGATACCATTAATAGGTGGCAAGGGAGTATATATTTTGTCAGGTCTTTTTTTTGCAGATGATATCTTTTTGTGTGCAGAAAGAAGAGAAGATATGGAAATTATGTTGAGGACATGTGCAAGGGTGGATAAAGAGATGGGGTTTAAATTTAGTGAAGAAAAATCAAATATAATGATGGTTAATACTGGGGAGGCTGCAGAAAGGAGTTTGCTATTAATTGAAAGGAGACCCTTTGATTCCTCTTGGAGGCCTTAAAGGAACCGAGCAGGGCAAATTCCTAATGTCCACTCCATACGTTCTTGTCATTGCAGCTGTTATTACTATGTGATTATTCATATAGTATACGAACATGGATGGGCTGCTCACCAACACGCATTAGCCAGCGTGGTGAGTTTATTGGCTTTTTACCTCTGAGTTTAAGATCAAGAAACACCATGGTCTTTCTTCTCAGTGCCTGATAAGGCAGAATGAATGTTTGTGTAAATGATAAATATTTTTCCAATACATATATACAATTATGACAGACAAAAATAAAGCATGGCCCTTATTCCCAGGAGGCTGTAAAGTCACCAACCAAGGCAGCGGTTGGTGGCCGAAGGCGGAGGGTGCTAAGAATCCCCTGATTGTGGACCCAGGCTGCCATTTGATGACGACTTTTTATTTAGGTACTTACAACTGCAGATCACTTTCAAGTGAAGGAAGATTGCAAGAATTAGAAGAAGAATTGTCTTATATTAAATGGGACATTATTGGACTTTGTGAAGTTAGAAGAAAAGGTGAAGAAACAATTGATTTAAAAAGTGGACATATACTCTATTATAAAGGCACACATATTGGAAATACAAGTGGAGTAGGATTCATTATAAATAAAAAGTGGAAGAACAATATTGTGGAGATTGATGGTGTATCGGACAGAGTTGCAAGATTAGTTATACAACTTAATAGCAGATACCAAATGCAGATAATTCAGGTTTATGCCCCAACAAGTTCTCATAGTGATGAAGTAGTAGAAGATTTTTATATGGATGTACAAAAGGCTTTTGATCAGAGTAAACAACATTTTAAAATTGTTATGGGAGACTTTAATGCTAGAATTGGTAGACAAATGAAAGATGAAATTGCTGTAGGTAATTTTGGTTATGGTAATAGAAATGAGAGAGGACATAGACTTGTGGAGTTTGCAGAAAAAGAAAAACTTTATATTATGAATTCATTTTTTGAGAAAAATGTTAAAAGGAAATGGACATGGAAGCATCCAAATGAAGGTACAGCAGAATTGGATTATATTTTGACTAACAGGAAATACATATTTCAAGATTGTAATGTTCTTAATAAATTTAACACAGGAAGTGATCATCGATTAGTAAGGTGTAAGTTACGTGTTAATGTAAAACTAGAGAGACAAAAATTATTGAGAAAAACAATATTTACAGTTGATATTCCTAATCTTCAGAAACATTCTAATGAATTTAAATTAGAACTTACAAATAGGTTTCAAGTGTTAGGAGATTTTGAACATGATTCAGATTTGAATGAAATTAATATGAAAATAACTGATACACTTTTAAAAACTGCAACAAAGATAGCTGGTAGAAAAAAGCAGCAATTGACTAATAAAATTTCTACTGAGACTAGAGAATTTATGAAGAAAAGAAGGAATATGAAGATATACAAAAATGATGTATTAAAAAGAATTGAATATCTCGAATTTTGTAAAATGGTACGGAAAAAAGTTGAAAATGATATAAGAAAGTATAACTGTGAAATAGCAAGGAAAGCTGTAGAAGAAAATAAAAGTCTCAAGAATGTTAAACAACATTTTGGTATTGGTAGGAAATTTATATCTGCAATAAGAAAAAAAGATGGAATTATTACTAAAAAGAGAGATGACATCATGAAATTGGTAGAAGATTTTTATCAAGAATTATATAGTAATAAAGAACAAGTACCTCCTATATCTATTACATCTTCCGAATTGCCCAGAATTTTAAATGAAGAAGTGAGACATGCAATTAAATGTATGAAGAAAGGAAAGGCTCCAGGAAATGATGGAATTATAATTGATATATTAAAAGAAGGAGGTGAAGAAATAGAAACAATTTTAGCAAAGTTATATACCAAATGTCTAAATGATAAAGATGTACCGGAAGATTGGAAGAATGCAGTAATAATATTAATATTTAAAAAAGGTGATAAAGAAGATATTAGAAATTACAGACCTATCAGCCTTTTATCAGTTTTATATAAAATTTTTACCAAGATAATTACAACTCGTCTACAGAGAACTTTGGATTTCCACCAACCAAGAGAACAAGCTGGATTTAAAAGTGGTTTTAGTACAATAGATCATATCCAGGTATTGAGAGAAGTCATAGAAAGGACAAATGAATATGAGTTGTCATTATGTTTTGGATTTGTAGATTATGAAAAGGCATTCGATTCTATACACATTTCTTCAGTGATTAAAGCATTGGATCATCAAGGTATAGATCCAGGATATTGTCATATTTTAAAGAATATTTATAAAAATGCAACAGCAACAATTAGATTACATAATGATACTGGAAAAATCAACATTGAGAAAGGTGTAAGGCAAGGTGACTCCATATCTCCAAAACTTTTTACAGCAGTGCTGCAAGAAGTATTTTGTGGATTAAAATGGGAAACTAAAGGAATGAAAGTAAATGGAGAGTATTTAAGTCATTTAGATTTTGCAGATGATGTAGTTGTTTTTGCAAATAATGCTTCAGAGCTGCAGGAAATGTTGCAGGAGTTAGCAGATGAAAGTAGAAAAGTAGGACTAAAGATAAATGTTAAAAAGACTAAAGTAATGTTTAATCGATTTGCTCAAAATATGAAAATAAAGATTGATTATGAAGAATTAGAAGAAGTTAACAGTTACAAATACCTAGGTCAGATTATTAATACAGATGGAAACATAATGGAGGAAATTAATCATAGAATTAAACTTGGTTGGAGTGCTTTTGGTAGAAATAACTTGATACTAAAAGGAAATATGCCTATGTGTTTGAAAAGAATGGTTTTTAACAAATGTGTTTTACCAGTTCTTACTTATGGATCTGAGACTTGGACACTTAATAGAAGAGCAATACAGAGACTTCAGACCACTCAAAGGAGTATGGAGAGATGTATGTTGGGAGTAACAAGAAGAGATCGAAAATGCAATGTATGGGTAAGACAACAAACAGGTGTTACTGACCTTATTGAAAAAATTAAAAGATTGAAATGGAGTTGGGCTGGACATATTGCTAGAAGAAATGATAATAGATGGACAATTGAAATTTTAAACTGGATTCCAAGAGATTGTAAAAGACCCAGAAAGAGACCACATGTGAGATGGATGGATGAAATAAGAAAATGTGCAGGGGTGTTGTGGAAAAGAGAAGCTAAAAATCAGAGAAGATGGATTAAACTTGGAGAGACCTTCATCCTGCAGTGGATTGATAATTGTTGATGATGATGATGATGATGAATACTGGGGAAAGAGAAGATGTAGAATTTTTATTGGGGGATATAAAGTTAAGTGTGGTGGTTAGGTATTTAGGAATTATCTTATGTAATCAGGAAAATTGCTTGGATGAATGGGAGAAAAAATTTGTAAATGAAGCAAAGAAAAGAAAGGGTTTGCTAAAGAAACTAACAGTATTTTCATATAATAAATATGATATAGCTAGAATAGTATGGAAGGGAGTTGCAGTAGCAGAGTTAACATATGGTAATGATGCATTATGGGTTAGTAAAAGGGTTTTATATTATTTAGAGAAAGTACAAAGGGAAGTAGGAAGACATGCATTAGATGCAGAGATGTGGACAGCAAAGGAGGCAATTCAAGGAGAAATGGGATGGTCAAGTTTTTATATGAGAGATGCAAAAAGTAAACTGAAAATGTTTGGTAGGTTGCAGTTTATGGATAGTAAAAGAATAGCAAAAATAGTGCTCAATTGGGTTATGAGTAAAGGGCAGGTAACAAGATGGGTGAGAAAGGTAATGCAGTAAGCGAAAGATTTGGATAAAGAATTTATATCAGTATACTTGTATAAAAGGTGGGATGATTGTGTTAGGAGGATTGTTGAGTGTTATAGTGGTAAGGAATGGGATAAAAGAATAGAAGCATTAATAAAAAATAAAGAGTTGGAGAGATGGAGAACTAGTATGGAGGGTAAGAAGAGTTTAAATATATATAGAAGTAAAAGGAATATTGGATGCGAGTTAATTTATGATAATAGTAAGGAAAGTAGTTTATTATTTAAGGCTCGAACAGGATCTTTAGCAGCGAGAGAATATACATGTAAATGGAAAACCATGGACAATTTAGTGTGCAAATTGTGTAAGGAAGGTATAGAAAATATTAGGCATCTATTGATTGAATGTAAATGCTTGAAAGCAGAAAGGGTACAGATAATGAAGTTATGGGAGAATAGACATGAACAAAGGGACTATATAGAAAGTGAGTTATTAGTTTTTATGATGTGTTTGCGAAGAGATAAGGGGGATTTAGATATAAAGGCTATAGAGTTGACAAATATTATGTTGTGGAAATGGGATGGGGCAGAATATGGGAAGACTTAAGAGTGGGGAATGGAGAATAAAATGGCTAACAGGTTTATCTGGGCATAATTGCTGAGATATTCTTGACTTCATTTAACAAGAAGCCAAATACATCACATAACATCACATCCAATCTGGAAATGGATGAAGCTTTAGTGGGTGTTATTAAGAAATTATATGAAAATAATTACTATACATATCAATTAGGGGATATAGAATCAGTTAAAGTTAAAATGGGATGGGATTGAGGCAAGGATGCCCTATGTCACCTATTTTGTTTGTGTTGTATTTGAGTGAAATGGAGAGAGCAATAAAAAGTCTAGGAAGAGGGATAGAGATACCATTAACAGGTGGCAAGAGAGTATATACATTGTCAGGTTTTTTTTTTTTTGCAGATGATGTCTTTTTGTGTGCAGAAATGAGAAGATATGGAAGTTATGCTGAGGACATGCACAAAGGTGGGTAAAGATATGGGGATTAAATTTAGTGAAGAAAAATCAAATATAATGATTGTGAATACTAGGAAAAGAGAAGACAAAGATTTCTTATTTGGGGATATAAAGTTAAGTGTGGTGAACAGATATAGTTATTTGGGAATCATCTTGAGTAATAAGAAAAATTGCTTGGATGAATGGGAGAAAAAATTGATAAATGAAGCAAAGAAAAGAAAGGGATTGATAAAGAAATTAACAGTGTTTTCATATAATAAATATGATGTAGCTAGAAAGGGTACAGATAATAAACTTATGGGAGAATAGGTATGAACAAAGTGATTATACAGAAAGTGAGTTATTAGTTTTTATGCTGGGTTTGTGAAAAGTTAAGGAGGATTTAGATATAAAGGCCATAGAATTGACAAATATTATGTTGTGAAAATGGGATGGTGCAGAATATGGGAAGACTTAGAGTGGCGAATGGAAAATAAAGTGGCTTACAGGTTTATCTGGGCATAATTGCTGAGATATTCTTGACTTCGTTTAAGGAGAAGCCAAATACATCACATCACATCACAACGTACAGATATTAGATTGGAAGAGTGAAAAGAAATAGCTGAGTTTTACAGTAGCATAAAAAATTTTCAAAGGGATGGAATTTTTATTTTAGATCTTGGGATTTTAACGCATTTAACCTTGTATGCATAAAAGCCCACTTTTGTCTCGCCTCACATAAAGTTTCAATATTACCCGAGGAATCAATTTTACAGGTTTTCGTGATTTATGTGAATAAAAGCGTATAAAAAATAATAATAGAAGAGATTATATTAATTAATGTGTAATAGAGAAATAACCTTACTTTGACCGTACTTATTACTTATTTCTCTATTACATATTTTCTACGGCATTAAATTTCTGTTTTACATATTAATTAATAAAAAAAAGAGTTGTTTGTCTATAAGCAATTGACCATACGATATATTACATATTTATATCCAAATACAGAGGCGGCATAAAAAAAGAGGGATCTGGTGTAATATTTTCATGGGTAGAAGGAAGGCTCTTTTAAATATGATAATATATTGGACTATTTCCACTATCTATCAATAAATGTTGAATGTATAGAAAATTTTAAACTTAATTTAAACTTTTCAAATACAAACAACTTGTTAGTAATAACACACAAATAGACATGTGTTAATAATTATACCACGGTCATCAAGAAAACTTTAGTAGACAACAAAAAAGGATATCAAAAGAAAGAATAATTATTGGTACTGTAGTGTATCGCACATACCAGAAATGGTGGACAAATTAAAGAAAATTGCAGTCAATATAACATTAGAACTAGAACAACTTTTCAAAGCCATACCGCACTTCAAAAAATTCTTACTTCTACCAAGCCTAAACTGGAAATGATGAAGAACAAAAACTACATCTATGAAATGCCATGAAAATGTGGATGGAAGTCTATTGGTGAGACCTGTAGAACAGCAATTGAAAGAACATAAACTAATGGTCAAAAGAGAAAAAAACAGATGTGTCTACAATAGTGG
Source organism: Epiperipatus broadwayi (assembly GCA_028023455.1). NCBI lineage: Eukaryota > Metazoa > Onychophora > Udeonychophora > Euonychophora > Peripatidae > Epiperipatus > Epiperipatus broadwayi. The sequence continues at coordinate 4,890,315 of JAQFVV010006249.1, read as the reverse complement.
ATCATGTATATACTAATGATCTTATGTTTAATTAGGAAAATTAAAAAATATTGGATAGAGAGAAAAAGGTACAAAAAATAAAATTCAAGAAAGCTGCTCATATGACAATGGCAAATAATTCTATAAGTCAACCCAGTGTTGCAATATACAATGTATGGAAGCCTCTAATTATTGATCTTAGAAAAAAAAAAAATTAAAGGAATCAGGAGGATTTGAGTCAACTCTCATATATAAATATATAAAATAACTATTAGGTGCTCTTCTAGTATGTGATATCCATTTTCAATTTCAAAAATGACCATCATCTGACACATCTAAGTGATAAAAAAGTACATGAAAATGCAAAACATTTAGAACTTGGTCACATGACCAATTTGAAAAAAAAAAGTAAAATATTTAACTCGGGTCGCATGATTAGAATATCAATTAAAAGAAATCAAAAATTTAGAACTAATTTGAAAATAAAAGCCAAAATGTAAAAAATGTAGAAATCTGGTCATGCAAAACTTTACAAAATAGATCTCAGATCGCATAATAAAAAAAAAGCCAAAACGTAAAAGATTTAGAACTCAGTCGCATGACTATAATATCAATTAAAAGCAACACACATAGAAATCAAAAATTTAGAACTAATTTGAAAAAAAGCCAAAACATAAAAAATTTAGAAATCTGATCAAGCAAAACTTTACAAAATAGATCTGAGATCGCATAATTAAAAAAAGGCCCAAAATGCAAAAGATTTAGAACTCGAGACACATGATTATAATATCAATTAAAAGCAACATACACAGAAATATGGTCAAGCAAAACTTTACAAAATAGATCTGAGATCGCATAATAAAATAAAAAATAAAAAAATGTAAAAAATTTTGATCTCGGATCACGTCACTATAATATCAATTAAAAACAACACATATAGAAATCTGGTCAAGCAAAACTTTACAAAATAGATCTGAGATCGCTTAATAAAAAAAAAATCAAAATATAAAAGATTTAGAACTCGTGTCACATGACTATAATATCAATTAAAAGCAACACATATAGATCTGAGATCGCATTAAAAAAAAAGCCAAAACATAAATAATTTAGAAACATATAAAAAGCATAATGTATTATTAACCTATAAAAAGCATAGAGATTTAAAATATATAAAAAGCTAACATACATTATTAAATCATGTGGGTTACAAAATTAACACTTAAATTTATAACTTGTAAGCCTCATTTTTGTAAAAATATAAAAAGATCGACCGAAGGTATATATATAAATAGATCTGAGATCACAATAAAAAAAAGCCAAAAATGTAAAAGATTTAGAACTCGGGTCACATGACTATAATATCAATTAAAAGCAACACATATAGATCTGAGATCACATAAAAAAAGCCAAAATGTAAATAATTTAGAAATCTGGTCCAATATTAATTAAAAGCGACAATAAATATTTTAAAAATATAAAAAGCTAACATGCATTAACACAGGTTACAAAAGAAGCCCACATATTTTTAACATATAAAAAGCATCACATATTATTAACATATAAAAGCATAGATATTTAAAATATATAAAAAGCTAACATGCATTATTAAATCATGCAGGTTACAAAATTAATACTTAAATTTATAACTTGTAAGCCTCATTTTTGTAAAAAAAAAAAGATCGATCAAAGGTATGGACCGTACAATTTGCTATTACAAAAGGAACATTTAGTTTAGTGATCGGAGCAGCTTAATATACAGTTCTGAACCCTTGTGCACCAGTTCTAAAAGAAAGAGCTGTCTGAACTAAGAATAATGGGGGTGTCCTGTACATCAAAGCCCATTCTAATAAGAAAATACATATAGCAAGGTGTATATTACACCTGTGTGCTTTATAAGGACACATTCATAATGGTTTCTAAATTTATCAAATATTAAAATTATTAAAGTGCTAAATCTATAGTTTTGATCTGTGAAACTACTATATGCCAGTTCATAAATTAGCATACTTAAATCATGCTAAAGGGGCTAATTATATGTGATCTAGTTTATTGATTAAATCTCATATAGTTTATAAGAATAAACTAAAGAGGAATAAAGCATATTTGGGACTTAATTAACTAATTATTTATAATATGCTTTTAAAATATCATTTTTATCATCACTTAATTAAATATAATTTATTAACATGCAAACCTGAATAATGATAAGCTAAAACATAGTAGCTTAAGTAACATATATAAAAGTAGGTTTTCAAATCAGTGACTTGTGTGTGCTAAAAAGCAATGTAAATTATCTATATGTAAGCTTATCATCTCTCCAAAATTATTAATATTACCAATCTTGGTTCTGAATTGAGGCACAGCATAAATTAATAAAATAACAATATAATATAAAATAATATAGGCATAACCACAGATTGGAAAGATACAGATGTAATAATAAACCACTAAACATCACATGATCACCATCTTATGCTAGCACATAATTGTTATTAAGCAGGTAAAACTCTCCATACAGTAGTGCCACTCAGTGCCAAACAGATCAAAAGCTCCTCACTGACAAAGGCCTCAAGTCAGAAACTAGTCTGGGGATATTGGATGAGTAGGCACTAGATGGAGATTTTATGCAAAAGCCTTCTGGCATCCATTGATTACTCTGGTTGGCACTGAGTGGCATTACTGTATGTAATAATAACTGAGTAAAGTTATTATGATTTAGAAAGATTATTAAATTAGATTATTTGATTTAAAAGAGGCAAAATTTTTACAATGATTATTACTGAATCAAAATTATATTATAGTTTCATTAAAGTTATTTTACAGAATTTATTTATTATAAGTTATTATTTATAATCATTCAATATTTATAGCTAGCTTTAGAGAGTTATGAAATTAGTTTAATTTTAGATTTAATTTTATAGAGCTCTGCAGAAAGATATGTTTACCAATAATGTTCTAGCTGAGACATCTTTATGGAGTCTGGCACTGGATTTCTCTGCTGGGCTGGTGTGTCTCCAATGTCCTCATGGCAAGCTGTTGATCTCAAACTTCTCCACCATCCTGGCCAGACCTTACATAAGAAAGATGGCAACTGTTTGCCTTCTATGTGATGGTGTCTGTTGTAGAAGAAGGCATAGCCTTCAGCAGCAATACTTTACAAAATTCCAGAGAGTGAACCCTGATGTTTGAATTTTGAAGTTTTTTTTTTTTTATCAATGCTTTTCCTCACCCTGCAAGATTATGAAGTTACTTACAAGTTTTAGTTTTACAAATTAAGTTTTAACATCTCTTTATTACTTTAAAGAAGACCAAAGTAAAATTTAATTTATTCATAACATAGTGCAGCTTGACTGCTTCTCCTTTGTCTTAAAATCTATTTTAAAACCCCTGTAAAACCATACAGTCATTTACAAGTTCTAGTTTTAAGTTTTAACATCTCTTTATTACTTTAAAGAAGACAACAGTAAAATTAATTTATTTAAAATATATTGCTGGCTGCTTCTCTTTTTTGGTTGTTGTCAATTAACTCCCCACACCACCCTGATGTCACTGTTTCCATGCAAAAGCACAGAAAAATACTGTTCACGCAGCCTATAGAACAGTTCTGTTCATATTGTCTCCTAAGTGGCTTTTGTGCTTCATGGTACTATTGCACACTTCACAGATTGCTACAGCATGATGTGATGATGTGTAGAATTCAAGTTGTCCTAAGTCTTTGCATGTGCATTCGAAGTACTTATTTTTTATATGACATGATGTACTTTTAGATAGTATTAATTGTAAGACAAAAGACACACTTCTGTACACATATATTTAAGATTAAATGGATTTAAAAAGTGTACATTTCAGTCATTATATAGAAATCATGCATAAAACATATTTTGCACAGGGACATCTATGAGACTTTCAAATCATAAGCTTGGCTTGATCAGAGGGGAATTTTCAAATCGAATTGTGTTTCGTAAATTGTTTTAAAATAGTGTTGAAAATTTTTTTTTTTTGATCAGACATTAATTGAAAAAAGGAAATATTAGATTTTATTAAATAATTTTGTTTTTAAAAATGTTGTGTATGTTGTGACAGACTATCTGAAGGATCGTCAAAGACATCGGATCTCTCTCCGGGCCAATTCCAGCACTACATGTTGAAATGGATAATGTTTTAAAAATTGTGATGCATGTGATGGGCGATCATTCGGATCAGCAAAGACATCTGATCCCTCTCTCTGTGAATTCCAGTGCTATGTCCTGACATGTAGTAGTGTAAAAAAGTAAATTACAAATCAGCCCAGTAACATTATATCTATTGGTTTTTGACTAGCAACAATGACATCAGGTGGTGTTTGGTGGCTAATCGATGATAAACTCTTTTTTCTTCAAATCTAGTTTAGAATTTATTTTTAAAACTCTATCCTTGGTTCTCACACAAATTAAACCAGCTTACTGTGACATAAGATTTTTAAAACAGATTTTAAGTCTTGTAAACATTTTGTTATCTCTGAAATTGGAAATTTATATGCGAATAAGAGTAAATTTGTACTTAAAGATAGATAATTTAAATAGCATTGCAATGCTGATAAGATCTATTAAATTGCAGTCTTATTCTTATATATATGTAAATGTGCTTATACATATACAACAATGTTTACACAACTTACTTTAATATTTTAATTTATAACTGAATATATGTAAACAATATGCATACAGACATTAATATATTAGATGTATGCAAATATACAAATGTATGCACATACATGTAAATATATGCTATTACATATTAAAATAAATTATTAGAGGATTATATATGCGGACTTGGGTGGGTTTGAATTAAGAAAAAAATACTACCATGGTAAATGGTATTATTAGTCTATCATCCCATTTTACCTACTATGTACCATAGTAGTATTCTTTTCCTAATTCAAACCTGTCCAAGTCTGCATATATAATCATATAATAATTTATTTTAATATGTAATAGCATATATTTACATGTATGTACATATATTTGTACATTTGCATACATCTAATATATTAATGTCTGTATGTGTATTGTTTATGTATACTTAGTTATAAATTAAAATATTAAAGTAAGTTGTGTAAACATTGTTGTACATGTGTAAGTGCACCTACATATATATATATATAAGACTGTGATGTAATAGATCTTATAAGCATTGCAACACTATTTAAATTATTTATCTTTAAGTTATTTTATCTTTAAGAACAAATTTACTCTTATTTGCATATAAATTTCCACTTTCAGAGGTAACAAAATTACATATATAACAAGATGTTTACAAGACTTAAAATCTCTTAAAAAGATTGACTGATTCTTGGAAATTATCTTATGTCACAGACACCTGGCATAATTTGTGTGAGAACCAAGGATAGAGTTTTAAAAATAAATTCTAAAATAGCTTTTAAGATAAAAGAGAAGACGGAAAGTTGCAATATTTTCTGAATAAATTAATTTTACTGTTGTCTTTTTTAAAGTAATAAAAAGATGTTAAAACTGAAATCTTAAAACTAAAACTTGTAAATGACTGTGGTTTTGCAGGGGTTCTAAAATTGATTTTAAGACAAAGGAAAAGCAGTCCAGCTGCACTATGTTCTGAATAAATTAATTTTACTTTGGTCTTCTTTAAAGTAATAAAGAGATGTTAAAACGTAAATTGTAAAACTAAAACTTGTAAACAACTTCATAGTCTTGCAGAAAGAGAAAAAGCTGAAGGCTATACCTCCTTCTACAATAGAAACTGTCACATAGAAGGCAACCAGTTGCTATCTTCCTTATGTAAGGTCAGTTCAGGATAGTGGAGAAGTTTGATATCAACAGCCTACCATGAGGACATTGGAGACACACCAGCCCAGCAGAGAAATCCCATACCAGACTCCATGAAGATGCTTCAGCTAGAACATTACTGGGAAACATATCTTCCTGCAGAGCTCTATAAAATTAAATCTAAAATTAAACTAATTTCATAACTCTCTAAAGCTAGCTATAAATATTGAACATTCATAAATAATAACTTATAATAAATAAACTCTGTAAAATAACTTTAATGAAACTATAATATTTTGATTCAATAATAAAATTTGTAAGAATCTTACCTCTTTTAAATCAAATAATCTAATTTAATAATCTTTCTAAATCATAATAACTGTATTTAGTTATTATTTCATCTGTATCTTTCCAATCTGTAGTCATGCCTATATTATTTTACCTTATATTGTTATTTTATTAATATATGCTAAGTCTTAATTCAGAGTGGAGATTGGTAATATTAATAATTTTGAAGAGATGATAAGCTCTCACATAGATAATTTATGTTGCTTTTTAGCACACACAAATCTCTGATTTAAAAACCTACTTTTATATATGTTAGTTAAGCTATTATGTTTTAGCTTATTGTTATTCAGGTTTGCATGTTAATAAATCATATTTAGTTAAGCGATGACAATAATGATATTTTAAAAACATATTATAAATAATTAGTTAATTAAGTTCCAAATATGCTTCAGTCCTCCTTAGTTTATTCTTATAAACTATACGGATTTAATTAATAAACGAGATCATGTATAATTACCTCTTTTAGCATGATTTAAATATGCTAATTTATGAACCGACTTATAGTAATTTTACAGATCAAAACTATAGATTTAGCTCTTTAATAATTTTAATATTTGATAAATTTAGAAAGTGTTATGAATGTGTCTTTATAAAGCACACAAATGCAATATACACTTATATGTATTTTCTTATTAGAAATGGTCTTTGGTGTACAGGCTACCCTGATATTCTTCATTCAGACAGCTCTCTCTTTTAGAACTGGAGCACAAGGGTCCAGAACCATATATTAAGATGCTCCTATCACCGAACTAAATGTTCTTTTTGTAATAGCAAGTCGTACGGTCCATACCTTCGATTGATCTTTTTATATTTTTACAAAAATGATATGTTATAAATTTAAGTATTAATTTTGTAACCTGCATGATTTAATAATGCATGTTAACTTTTTATATATTTTAAATATCCACCATTCCAAAATGTAGCGTAAAGCCTCTCACATTTCAGCATTCGCTGATTTTTTTTTGTCTCACACATCAATGTAAAATATATAATAAAATGATTATTACTTGCCAGAAAATAACAAATTTGACATTTTTGATAGATATTTTTGTTTACTACTGAAATAAATTTTAAAAGTTCACATTTTGTTTTTGTAAATTTTAAAAAAATGATATTGCAATCAAAACAAAGACGTTACACATCATCGTTTCTAGAAAGATTATTTTCAGTTTATAAAATCAATGAAATATTTTTTATTTCTGATTATTTTTAAACATTGAAATGAATAGTTATTTATTTCTTTTATATCTAGTAAATTATGGTTTAAAAGTTTAAATGTTTTGAATATTTATTGCAAAATGTCAATATTTGCTTGATATTTTCTTACTCGTAAATATAAAGTAGATTGTTTTCGCCAATAGCTACTTTTCTAATTTGCTTCAGGCCATATTTATTTTAGCTGCTAATATAGTGTTACATTTTTGAAAATAAAGTATTTCAAGTCAAAATAAGTTATTAATAATTTTTATTTCTTGATATCTAATAAATATAGTGCGAATTATTTTTTTAAAAAATATCTAAAAGCATAATAAATTGGCAAATATACACATTTTTGCATCATTGAAAACTACAATGTCATAAAATGTTGAACATTTTACAGCCTTGGCAACAGACAATGGTGAAAATGTCAGGGTGGGGCTTATTCCTATTGTAAGAGCGGAAATTTTGAATTTTATACTTTTTTGTGGTCAATTTTCAAAAAAAAATTATTATACTAAAATATACCATTTTACATACATTTTAACGTATAATACTTATAAAAAAATTCACTAGGGGGAGAATTGGCCAAAAGATGAAATAATTCAGGTCATCCGCTCATAAAAGTTAATAATATGTGATGCTTTTTATATGTTAAAAATACGTGGGCTTCTTTTGTAACCTGTATTAATGCATGTTAGCTTTTTATACTTTTAAAATATTTTTGTTGCTTTTAATTAATATTGGACTAGATTTCTAAATTATTTATGTTTTGGCTTTTTTTAATGCGATCTCAGATCTACATGTGTTGCTTTTAATTGATATTATAGTCACATAACCCAAGTTCTAAATCTTTTTCTACATTAATGTTTAATAACTTACAATGTAAGAAAATGTTTAAAATCGAAGTTGCTAATGTATATGCATGATATTATTATTTATAACAGAATGGCATGAAATGTAAATTATAGTTAAACTTATATCTATGATAACAGAATATAATTGTTTTCAAAAGTAAAAAATGTGGAAACTAATTTTAAGTCTACATGTGTGCGAATGAAATGTTTTAGAAGTTAATATATATGCTACAGTAAATTTACATTTTATAATGCATATTTTGCCATGAAACAGTATCCACAAAAAGGAAAAATGATTTATTTGAAACTGGAATCACGTATAAAAAAAGAAAAGTGTGCATAATGCTTAAATCTTTAAAATATTAAAAGGATTTACAAAACTAATAAAATATGTGAATAATTAATTAATCTTATTTAATAGATAATATAAAAATATTATCTTTTTCTCTGTCACTTTAGAAACTTTTATAATAGAAATTTATTAAATTAATTAGTGATATTCGTCATTTATCATTTTAAATTTGTTTTCAGCTTTACAAGTAAATGGAGGGCAAAAAAGATTTATTGATAAAGTGACTTTTCAAACTTGTGTTAGTGGGAAATGCGTTTTGGCAAACAGAGAATTAGCTTTCTATCCCTTTTTATTTTGAATTGTTTATACATTTTTTTAAAAAGTTATGTTTAATATTTTTTCATTTTGAATTTCAAAATGTATCACATATATGTTGTTATGAAATAAAATAGCGTATAAGATAGATTTATCTATATTTTGGGTACATTAAGAGAGTGGTAAATGATAAATTTATTTTGACATTTGAACTGATCGTCACTGGTTAAATGTTATTAAACAAGAACATTTTTTGGTAATTTTGTTATTGATTTTAATGTGTTAATAGGATGTTATATTGAGTATACTTATTTTTCATATGCTTAGGTAGTTTATTTAATGTTATAGTATTTCAGGATTTAAAAGTAAATAACCTAGTGCATTTTTGTTCTAAAAATATTTCTCATATCCTGCTAATTGCCATTTTAAAATTATAAGGAATGATGCTTCAGAATGAATAATGTTCCTTTAAGATTGATTATTGGTGCAGTCACGATTTTATATATGCTATATGGTGAATTGTTTTATTAAACACTTATTTATATGTGTGTTTTATTGCTATATGTGTATGCTACAGTTCTAATTAGATTATGCTAGTGCTTATAGTTATGCTAGAGTGATTATTTTCCTGCTATTAAGTATTTATTTTTTTATGTGGTGGAATTTTATATTTTATTTCTGAGTAATATCTCAGCTGTTATTATAACAGGCACCATAATATTCATATTTGAAGTTCATTGCTTAGATGTGCTTATAGTGTTTTTAAACTTAAGGATTTCTTGTCTAAATGTGATTGTTGGTTCATGTAGATGATCAGTTTTATGTTTTATTCCTGTAGCACATATGATAAGTCATAGGGTGAACATATGTCTTCTAGCCATGAGTGCAGATTTGGCCATTTTTGATGTAATTCCCATGAAATTCCTATTTCTAAGTTATCAAAGGGTTTCTATAAAGAACCCATTTATGAGCATCACACCTAATTTAGCAATTATATATTAAAATCTTGATAGAAGCTGTTCCATCTACATAAATTTATGTATTTGTATGTAGTTATAGAATCTAGGATTTATGCCCTCTATGAGTGTAGGGTAACTTTAATGATAGATGTTTAAATACACAAATTTAAATAATCACGATTTTGCCAAATAATCTTGATAGCAATAGAGACAATTAATTAAATTGTAATTGATAATAAGAAGATAGTTAATAATGGCTATTATATATATATAAATAATGGGAGTAATTGCAATACAACCATTATTAAACTTGAAAACTAGTTTTAGGTATGATTTGAATTATTGCTTGAACTTGAATTATTTATAAGCATAGTGAATATTATTTTGAAAATTATACTTCTTAAATGATTAATTATTGCCAAATAATTGTTATTTAATTAAAACAAAATATTAACTGAAATATATGCTTATTATATACCTATATCAATATATGTAATATATAGGGTATATGAGCACAGACTTTTACACCACCCACCACTCACCACTCTATCTCATATCACTGATACACTTGAACACATATACGTCGAAAAGATAAATAATCACCAATATATGTATTTCATGCTAAAGCAGCAATCATCAGTTGGTTATCATTTCCACACATATATGCAATAAGTGCTCAGATATATATTAAGATAGCCAATCTTCATATTTTAATGGACAGGTTTCAATCCACTCCATACTGCAACTCTTCAACTGTCCATCCAATTGAAAATCTGATGATGGAATGCTCAAAGACCACTCTGAGACCGAGATTCTTGTCACACCCATGTTGACAAAAGTCAATCTGACCCCTCATGCACAGGACATAATCCATTTAATACATATACAAGGGATGAGCAGACATCTCTACTATGTAATAACTGAAATACATGCTTATTATATACCTATACCAATATATTTAATATATAGGGTATATGAGTATATTATGCTCAATTGATTATATTTCCTTGTTACTTAATTAAGTAAAACATGCTTTTTGCAAGGTTAAAAGTTATTACTTATATTATTGTAATTAAAAATAAAATATAAACTTATAATTAGAATTACTGCCAGCTTTAGTCAAAACATTTACCCATTTTAAAATATATGATGGTATAGAGAAATACTTGTATTTTTTTATTATGAAGGGATAAGACAACTTACTAGTATAGATTAATTTATTAACAAAGTAATTTATTGTAAATTTTATTAAAAGATTTGCAACTTTAAAATTACTTCTAGTGAAATTTGTAAATAATTATACTACTAGAAAAGGTGTTATGTTTTTTACTATGTGAATAAAAACTTAAATATTGTTCTGTAACTTGTAAAGATTTGTCTGAAGGTTTGTAATGATGGTATATTATAAGATCTGATATGTTGGGCTATTTCCATAATTTATGAGTGAATGTTGAATGTATAGAAAATTTTAAACTTTATTTAAACTTTCCAAATACAAACAAATTGAGTGTGTGTTTGCACATGCATATTCTGCATAATCTATTTTAATACATTGTACAGGCTTACACCTGCATTTATATATGTAATATGTGTGGGATTCGAACTCAGACTTTCACACAACCTACAACTCTCAGTGCCATCTTATATTACTAACCTGTATTGTCTATTTGTGTGTTATTACTAACAAGTTGTTTGTATTTGTAAAGTTTAAATAAAGTTTAAAATTTTCTATACATTCAACATTCACTCACACATCTTGTAAAGATTGTCTTTATAATAAATTGATTTTTTGTGAAATTTAAAGTTTTGTAGTTTGCCATTATTTATATTTTATATTTATATTTCTTATCATCACAGTTACTGATTAGATTCAGTATTCACATTATTTTTTAATTGTATATTTATAATAAATTATTTTGGTACTGTGGTATTAGAGCTGCTACATGAAGAATTATAATCGTTTAATCATTAAATTAATTAGGTTATTAAAACAAAAACATGTTTTAAAATGTACATTAAAAAAAAAAACAATTTAACAAAAAAATAATACGAAAAGCATTAACGTGAAGAATAGTTAAAATGAGTGTTTAAATCAAATTGAGTGTGTGTTTGCATGTGCATATTCTGCATAATCTATTTTAATACATTGTACAGGCTTACATCTGCATTTATATATGTAATATATGCAGGATTCGAAATCAGACTTTTACACGACCTACAACTCTCAGTGCCATCTTATATTGCTGATTCACTTGATCACACACATGTTGAAAAGATAAATAATCACCAATATACATATTTCGTGCTAAACCAGCATTCATCAGTTGGTTCAGATTACCATCTCCACATATATATATATATATATACAATTAGTACTCAGCTTTATATTAAAATAACCAATCTTCATACTTTAATGAGTGCTGGTTTAGCACGAAATACATATATTGGTGATTATTTATTTTTTCAACATATGTGTGATCAGGTGAGTCAGCGATATAAGTTGGCACTGAGAGTTGTAGGTTGTGTGAAAGTCTGAGTTCGAATCCCACATAAATTACATATATAAATGCAGGTGTAAGCCTGTACAATGTATTAAAACAGATTATGCAGAAACAAGCATTTTAACTATTCTTCACATTAATGCTTTTCGTATTTTTTAAATGTAGATTTTAAAATATGTTTTTTATTTAATAACCTAATTAATTTAATGATTAAACTATTATAATTCTTCATGTCGCAGCTCTAATACCACAGTACCATTATTTTATTTAGAATTTTTATTGCGCTAATGAAAATGACTTATAAAGATGATTGTTTTATTAAAGAGTATATGTAATATATAGGGTATATGAGCACAGACTTTCACATGACTCACCACTTTCCACTCTATCTCATAACATTGATGCACTTGAAAACATATATGTTGAAAAGATAAATAATCACCAATATACGTATTTCATGCTAAACCAGCAATCACCAGTTGGTCCAGATTATCATCTCTACACATATATGCTATAAGTATCAGATATATATTAAGATAGTCAATCTTCATACTTTAATGGACAGGCTGATGATAATTTGCTCATAAGTTATAATTACTTCATAAAAGCTATTGTAGAAATCTATCATGCACAAGAGTGTCATATTTAATTTCCGTCTGTTTATTTGAAATTGATATAACAATAACTAATATTATTCTTTTAGTTATCTTTGCATTCAAATACAGAGCTTATTATTTTAAGATGTAAAAACTTTAATATTTGTGTAATCAGAGCTTTATTTGAATATCCCTATGCAAATTATTTTAATATTGTTATTTCTTCAAAAATAATAATAATAATTTTATTCAAAACATTTACATTATAAAAGTAATTATGATATTATTATTAATGGTCATTATGAGAGATGATTAATTATTATTCTTAATTAATCCAAACTATATTTGTATTATATTTCTTAAATTATAATATAGATCTTTTTTTAATTAATTTCAAAACCACAGAAGACCCAAATTTATTAATTTAATTTATTTATCATATTGCAAAGCAAAGTTATTATAGTCTATTAAATAATATAATATTTTCTAAATTTGTCTGGATTATTGAATTTCAATAAAAGTACCTTTTGTTATCCTATATCTTATACTTTGTTCTTTCCGTAATATGATATCCCTGATGTAGAGATTAAGATATAATAAAGATTCTGATAAAGATCTAATTCTAATTAAAGTTAGAAATATTATTTTATTACTACAATAAATTTTATTATTATTATGCTTAAATATTTATTAGTCATGGACATATTCTTGTGATTCTTAAAGGTTGAGATCCAATGGTATTTCAATGCTGTTGGATATATGTCTTTGATACATATTTGACTTGAAAGCAGTCTGTACCTTTCAGCATGGAAACGCAGTCTCATGATTAACTTTATGATCATTATTATTATTATTCTGCTAGGCAATTATTAATTGATGAGTATTTACTCATTAAAGCATCTTGAGACCAGTGATTATTAATACTATTGGTTGTTTATTGCTTTCACCCACTTTGTACTTTCACTGCTTATCTTGATTTAAAGAAGAATCTACACCCAAAGAAAATAAATATTTACTATGTATTGTTATATTTTATTTTAATAGTCACCAGATGTATACTTTCTATTATTCTGGCATTTTATCTTTTCAAATTTTAATAATAATAAAACATTATTTAGAGAGAGCATTTGTTTTATTTTTTAAAAATATAACTGAGTTTGATCCTTTAACCAAACGCTTAATCTCAGCATCAGAGTGGCCTTTGAGCATTCCATCATCAGATTTTCAATTGGATGAACAGTTGAAGAGTTGGAGTGTGGAGTGAATTGAAGCCTGTCCATTAAAGTATAAAGATTGGCTATCTTAATATATATCTGAGCACTTATTGTATATGTGTGTAGAGATGATAATCTGGACCAACTGATGATTGCTGCTTTAGCATGAAATACTTTTATTGGTGATTATTTATCTCATGGACATATATGTATTCAAGTGTATCAGTGATATAAGATAAAGTGGTGGGTCGTGTGAAAGTCTGTGCTCATATACCCTATATATTACATATATTGATATAGGTATATAATAAGCCTGTATTTCAATTATTAATAACTTTATGTATTTTAAATAGCACAATGAACAAATTACTATCATATTTCCTGCCACTTACATACAAAAAAATAAATTAATTATATAGTTTATTTTCAATCCAATAAGTAGTTTCTAAATAAACTCAACAATAATTTCTTTTAGGTACTAAGGATATTTTAATACAAAACTATTTACATCATATACTATCAATTAATCAAAACAAATTCTTTTTTTAAACAGAAGAATGACTCATGCTAATAAAGTCAACCATCCTGATGCACCAGTTTTAGACTCAGGCATTGTCTCTTATTTTTGGCCCATCAGGAGTATCTATCGAAAAAAGCATTTTCTTTTCAGAATATCCCTATTTCCAGACCAGTTTCTAGCTTTGGTATTCATCAGTGAGGCACTAGGATATTAAAGCATTAGATTTAAAATATCAGGTCAAGCCCAGCACTTTATCAAATGGGTAACTATTAAGTAGAAAACCTGAAATTTTCTGATATCCATATGTCTTCAAATCTAGCTATCTAACTTAAATAGCCATATGGTACTGAACTAGTGGGCATACACCATATATTATTAGCTTTAGCAATATAAAATCACCAAAGCCTTAAGAGCAAAAAACATGATCCCAAAGAAATCAAGTCATATATCATGTGACTTCATTTAACAAGCTTGTATTACAAATGTTATCTAATGAGCATTCCAGTAACTCTTAACAAGCTTTTCAGAATATCTCTAATATCAGACCAGTTTCTAGCTTTTGAATTTCCTCAGTGAGGTGCTGGATATTCAAGCATTACATTTAAAATACCAAATCAAGCCCAGCACTTTAACTAATGGTTAATTATTTAGCTAGGAACTGATCTGAGGGTAACATTTGTAATGCTAGCTTATTAAATCACATGGTACATGATGTGATTTCTTTACAATTATATTTTTTGCTTTTAAGGCTTTGGTGATTTTATATTATCTGAACTTAGTTCAGTCCCATATGGTTAATTAAGTTAGATAATTGAATTTGAAGACATATGGCTATCTGAAAATTTCAGATTTTCTACTTAATAGTTAACCATTAGATAAAGTGCTGGGCTTGATCTGGTATTTTAAATCTAGTGCTTGAATATCTTAGCATATCACTGAGGAAATCCAGGAAATAGAAACTAGTCTGCAGTTAGGTTTGTTCTGAAAATCTTGTTTAAAGCTATTGACATGCTCATTAGATAATATTTGTAACACAAGCTTATTAAATTAAGTCAGAATATATGATATATGATTTGATTTCTCTGCAAATATATTTATGTATACTAATAAAATAATAATTTTAATTGAATGAAATATGTTGTTTTAATTTCTAATGATATATAGGCTTGAGATCTTTAGCATTAGAATTTTTTTTTGTGCTAACTACAATTCGAAATTTAAATGTAACATTTTTCAAACAAAATAATAGTTAATAAGACAAAAATCTTATAAAATTATACTCATCTGCATTTTCAAATTTCATCCTAACTGGATATTTTTAAAATAAATCTATGAGACTGATATGGATTGTATAAATTTTGACTAACATGTACATTAATATATATATTAGCAGTAAAATAAATAAATCGTTGATGTATGTGCTACTCTACATGCACACATATATCTTCCACTTACTCCCACATTCCTTATAACAGATTACATCTCTCTAATCAAGATAAGTGCAATTATCTTCATTAATAGAACAGTTGATAATCAATATATTGCTTTCCAATTACTGTATTCAGTGGACGCTATTTATTAACCTTTTTTTTTTTTGACTTGGAGTGATTTAAAATTGGTTTGCAATTATTTTGGGAATCTTTAAAAAGAGAGCAACTTCCAGATGTTTTGTTGAAAACAGTTCTAATGAGTATGCCAATATTTAATTTATACATTTAGTTGGCAGTAGAGATAAAAACAACTCGTGTTTTTCAAGAATCTAAATAGCTTGAATGTTTTATCTATTTTTTCTTTGCCAAAACTAAAACTACGGTGATGTAGGAGCACTTAATTGTTGTTGTTGTTGTTGTTTTTTTTTTTTTGGCATTTATTAAATTAATAGAGATCTTTTTAAAATTATTACAATTTGATTTTATAATTAGAAATCTTTTAAAACGATTTTAAAGTTGTAATTAATAACCATGCACCTAAAATGTGACAGTAAGGACCTCTACAAATCTTAACACAAGATTAATGACTTTAAAAGACAAGAGCAGCCACTGTTATCTTCGACCTAATTTCTAAATATATAAATGAATCTAAAGCATTTTGATTTGAGAGTGTGAAGCTATTAACTACTTCACTGATTAAATCCATAATTTCTATACAAACTAACATATGCAAAATGTTCGATTTACAACGATTTGTAGAGGTCCTTACTGTCGCATTTTAGGCACATAGTCTTACGATTATAGCCTTAATATATATTACTTATGTAATGAGTATGCGCTTTATAAATTATTAATTACAACTTTAAATTGTTTTAAAAGATTTCTAATTATAAGAATTTCATACTAACTCATTGTAAATTGAAAGATTTCACATATGTTAGTTTGTATAGAAAATGTAGACTTAATCAGTGAAGTAGTTAATAGCTTCACGTTCTCAAATCAAAATGCCTTAGATTTGCCTATATATTTAGAAATTAGGACTAAGATAAAAATGGCTGCTCTTGCCTTTTAAAGAGGTCCTTATTATCACATTTTAGGTGCATAGTCTTAAGGTTATAGCCTTAATATATATTACTTACAATTTGATTTACAAGTATCAAACTTTCTGTATTCACAACTTTGGCATCATTGACTTTCGCTAAATTAGAAAGAATAAAATAATGTTAAATAGCTTTTTATAAAAAAAAAAAAAAGAAAGTAAAGACTTTAAAAAATGATTAGATTACTAATTCAAATGAAAGACTAATGGGTAAAATTAATTACAGAATTAAATTTCAATGGAATATTTTTGAGAAAATAATTTAAAATTCAAAAGAATGTTTGAACAAAAAAATATTTTTTATTAATTGGTACATATAGATCTAGAACTTGAACATTTAACAGGAATAGCAATACAATGATTTTATACAGCATAATGAATTATGGAGAAATGTGTACTGGGAGTAACAAAAAAGAATCAAAAACAAAACACCTGAAAAACAAGTACCATTAACATCATTGAAAAAATTATGAGATTGAAATGAAGCTGGTGTGGACATATTGTAAGAAGAGATGATAATAAATGAATAGTTAACGTCTTAAATCATATCTCAAAACATTGTAAAAGTCTTAGAACAAACCAGGTATGAGGTAGATAAATGAGGTAAACAAGTTTGATTAAATCATATTGAGGTAAAAAGCATTCAAGTGGAGAAACTAGATTAAATTTGGAAAATCATCCTGCAGTGATTGGTAATAATTGAAAATGATGATATCAAAGCAAAATTATTTTTAAAGAAAATTTATGACTTTTATGTAACAAAAAATATTCAATAGTATTTATTAAGTGCAAAAATCATGTGGAATTAAAGAAAAACAATTTTCACCATTAATATATATGATGTATTAATCTTATAATAGCTCAACAACATCATGTCTAATACTGAGTATACTCTCAAACTCAAACACAAGATATAAACTTACATCTTATTTATATAAACCACTCTAAAGCATCTCAGTTTGAGAGCATGAAGATATTTCTTTAGTTACTTTTACACCCTTTATTTTTCTTTTGTAAAATTTTTCAATTTACTACATGATGATATTACGAATTATTAAAAATTATGTAATATTCAGTATTTAATTAATAACAAAACATAATAAATTACCTGCTTATGAAATTTAGTGAAAAGATTGATATTGGTTATTTATAAGCTAATCTCAAGGATTGTGAATTTATATTTAAACTTCTTGTAGTTTGCAAATATCTAAATAGAGAATGGAATGTACCATAAATTTTCCAATCTTTAATTAAGTTTCATTGCAAAAGCTTTGATATGAGAGTAACTGATTTTTTTTTTTTGCAATCTGAATTCAATATTATATATATATATATATATAATTGAAATAATATTTTTAATGGTTTACAAACAATTACAAACAATCTTTAAATCCGCAGAAGTACTTTCGGTTACTTTCTAACCTGCCTCAACTGCCATTAAATTCAAAAACTAAAAGCGGAAGCAAACGTCATCAATTCAAATTCCACGAATCTTGTATTTTAATGTTAGAAGCTTGTCGATTTATTAAATGCGTTTTATTCCTGTTTATAAAAATTGCCTCTTTAATTTTTCTTTTACTATGGTTTCTCTCTTCGTGAAGAATTTTAACATTTTCAAAATTAAATTTAAATTTATATTTACATGTTTTTTCATGATCGAAGAAAACTGAAGAAGATATTAAATCACCATTATTTTTATTTTTTACACGCTTATATAACAATTCGTGTTCCTTCAATCTTTTCTCAATGCTGCACCTAGATTCACCTATATATGATAGCATACAATCACAAAAAATTTGATATATGACATTACTTTTTTGCTTGACAGGTATGACATCCTTAGAATTATTAACTAATTTATTAATATTGTTTTGAACATAGAATGAAACATTAAATACATTCTTATATAAATCCTTAAAAAATTTTACTTGTGGATTTGAAATAAATGGAATAGATATCCATTTTTTATTATTAATCTTCATTTCTTTTAAATTATAATAATTTTTTTTAAATTGACTTAAAGTATTGTTTATTTGTTCCATTTTATAACCAACATCAAGCAATTCCTTGGCAAATATCTCAATATTTTTCAATTTATCACTTTGGTAACGACATAATTTTTCATTCCAAAACAAAAAAGATTTAAAACTTGCCATCTTATGCATCATTGGTACTTTTGATTTACAATTTATATATCCTCTTTTTTGCAATGGCTTAATTATTAGTTTATAATTTAATATACTGTTATCTCTTGTGATCATTAAATCTAAATAGTTAATCTTATGGTCCTGTTCTTTTTCAATAGTCCATTTCAAGCCATTCAACTTATTTAATTCCTCTATAAGCAAATTTATACTATTAGTGTTTCCACAGACAAAAACATCATCCACATATCTTTTGTAAATTTTAATATCTCCAAAAATACAAGTTTGCAATTCCATTTTATCTACATATGAGAGTAGTATTTTAAATATGTGTATTTTTGGATATATTAAAATTTACAAAAGATATGTGGATGATGTTTTTGTCTGTGGAAACACTAATAGTATAAATTTGCTTATAGAGGAATTAAATAAGTTGAATGGCTTGAAATGGACTATTGAAAAAGAACAGGACCATAAGATTAACTATTTAGATTTAATGATCACAAGAGATAACAGTATATTAAATTATAAACTAATAATTAAGCCATTGCAAAAAAGAGGATATATAAATTGTAAATCAAAAGTACCAATGATGCATAAGATGGCAAGTTTTAAATCTTTTTTGTTTTGGAATGAAAAGATTATGTCGTTACATAAAGTGATAAATTGAAAAATATTGAGATATTTGCCAAGGAATTGCTTGATGTTGGTTATAAAATGGAACAAATAAACAATACTTTAAGTCAATTTAAAAAAAATTATTATAATTTAAAAGAAATGAAGATTAATAATAAAAAATGGATATCTATTCCATTTATTTCAAATCCACAAGTAAAATTTTTTAAGGATTTATATAAGAATGTATTTAATGTTTCATTCTACGTTCCAAACAATATTAATAAATTAGTTAATAATTCTAAGGATGTCATACCTGTCAACAAAAAGTAATGTCATATATCAAATTTTTTGTGATTGTATGCTATCATATATAGGTGAATCTAGGTGCAGCATTGAGAAAAGATTGAAGGAACACGAATTGTTATATAAGCATGTAAAAAATAAAAATAATGGTGATTTAATATCTTCTTCAGTTTTCTTCGATCATGAAAAAACATGTAAATATAAATTTAAATTTAATTTTGAAAATGTTAAAATTCTTCACGAAGAGAGAAACCATAGTAAAAGAAAAATTAAAGAGGCAATTTTTATAAATAGGAATAAAACGCATTTAATAAATCGACAAGCTTCTAACATTAAAATACGAGATTCGTGGAATTTGAATTGATGACGTTTGTTTCCGCTTTTAGTTTTTAAATTTAATGGCAGTTGAGGCAGGATAGAAAGTAACCAAAAGTACTTCTGCAGATTTGAAGATTGTTTGTAAACCGTTAAAAATATTATTTCAATTATAATTACAATATTGTTTTTAATTAACGGATATTTTATTTATTTTACATATATATATATATTTTTTTAATTAACTTGTTTCTTGATCACTTAATAAAAAAAATACAAATCTTTATATTCAGATTCAGCATAAAATTTTTTCAAACTACTATGTAAATTGACTAGAATTTTTTATAAAATTAGTATTTGGAATAAATTTGGTTAACATTTTCATATTTATCTTTTGCAAAATGGCATTTTCATGTTTCATCAACTTGGTGAATCCATTTTCTTGAAGATAATAACAATAAAGCATTACAAAATTATTAAAAGTAGGTTTACTAATTATATATATATATATATAGAATACTTTTTTTTTAAATGTGAAAACTGCCCTAATTTAATCTATTACTAAACACACATGCATACTTGAATATATTCTTGTAAGTTTTTTGAAAATTTGTTACGAGTTGTTTATAATTGGTGAATCACAGAGTAAGTATTTTCAACCATAAATCATTAATTTTCATTAATTCATAATTTTAAAAAAAATACTTATACTACACCTCAAGAGAAAGTGTGAGTGAATAGTTCAGAATAAAACTTATAAAATCTCAAAAATAATTAATATATTTTAATGATATAAATGATTAGGGTCAATATAGGAAGATGGGAAACCATCATCATCCCCACAGAAATATCACAATTATCAATGCTTTGCATGAGAGATAAATCATCCATATATAATGAATAAATATATAAAATAAATGATCTATATATACATATATGAATACCATATAAGTAATTTTAACAATTATACTTATAACTAGAAACACCAACATTACACAACATAATAAACTCAACAACCATCAATCAATAACCATCAATAAACAGTCAACCTTGTGCCTGGAATTAAAAGCAGTACACTAAAAACTAGCTACTTAACTAGCCTCTGTGAAACTCAGGTCAGAATCCAATATTACTTTGAATCCCCCATAATAAAAAAGTGCTGAGATATTAAAATAGCTAATCATAATCAATGCTCAAGCCACATAGTACTATTAGTATACTGGCTAACTATAAAGTTAATTTTTAATAAAAAAACAAAATGTAGTGAATGGGCATTAAAAATGATATCTTTTCACCATCCAGAATTATCATCAGGGTGTTCAAACACACACATAAATCCCTACATCCACATAATCAACCATTGTGCTCTAGAACTAGCTCAAGATCATAAAACTATGCACTGTACATGTGAACAAGAGATAAATATAATATCTTATTCTAAATAATTTTATTAGAATAATTTAAAAATTCCTTAAACTGTAGTGAAATCAAGTCACACACACTACCAATTCATAAAAAAGATAGCTGGAGAAATAGATATTAACATTAAAATATTTTTGAATAATTAATAAATTAACTGATTAATAATTTCAAAAAAAAAAACAAAAAATGCCAGATATCTCAACTACACATTTGCATCAAGAAAATAATTAATATAACAAAAATGATTTACCAGTTGACTTTCATTCATTAATTAAATTAACTTTTCTTGTCAATGAGTTTTTTTTTTCAATAAGTAAAATTGAAAAATAACTTTTTAATCAGAGCTAAGGGCATTTCAAATTAGGTTAACCCTTTATATAATTTTGGAGAGAACATACATTAAATGAATAAAAAACATGCTTAAGAAGAAATTGATAAATGTAATTTAATAAAAATTTAATTACCTAAAACATTTTTGCAATTTTAAAGACAAGAATTGAATAAAAAGTTTTATAAGAAGCACCTAAAACCTATTTATTCTTATCAATTATTTTATAAAACTTTTATCTCTAAATGGTGCCCATATTAAAATACTTTGTACCAGGGTTTAATTTTTTCAGTGCTTTTTGACACTTATATTTCCAGTTTCATGTAGATTTTATTCTTGAAGCTTCTCAATCCCTACTTGTACACAACTATTTATTAACTTTACTAAAATTTTTCAGATTTCACAGGTTAAATTGATCTTTTTGCAAACTCATATGCCAGTACTTTCACATAAGGAATGACACACGCTCTTGGGTGGAGCAGGTTGTTGCAGATTACTTCAGGTTATTCTCTTCACTTTTTACATTTTTTCCTGTGAAGGAGATATATATGAAGGTAGATGGGGTTTAGCCTTTAGCTAAACCTAGCACATGGTGGTTTTCATTTTATAAAACACATTTTTACAGCTAAATATTGTGTACTTTACAGAGCTAATTTCTACTGTTTTGTTCATCAATTGGATGATTGCCTTATTAATAGTGTAAGACTGATCACTTCTTCAACAGCTGAATTAAGACTTCCTACTTAGCTATTTAACAGTTGATTGAAACTGACTGCTCTTCTCAACAGCTTGGTTAAGACTCACCATTTTGTACAAAACACAGGTCTTTTTGTTGACCCACATACTAATTTTAAAACACACCTGTCTCCCACAAATCTCAATTCTGTCTCCTACATGACAAAATTTATCATGAACCTTTTTGCATTTCATTGTTTTTTCTTTTTATGTTCAACATAGAATTTAAGATTAAACCATTATTACTTATCAAAAAAATAAATTTGGCTTTATTTGATAAATATTATTGTTTACTACAGAAATAAATTTTAAATATTCACATTTACTTTCTATAAATATTAAAAAAAATAAGATTGTAATCAAAACAAAAAGCTTCAAATGTCATTATTTCTAGAAATATTATTTTTATTTTACAAAAATCAATGAAATCTTCATTATTTGTTTTTTTTTTTTTTAAAAAAAATCTGAATGTTTATTTATTTTTCTTATATCTAATGAAATATGCTTTAAAAGTTTAACATTTTTTAATACTATATATTTAAGTCAATTATTTTATATAGCGCGATGTTTTTTATAAACTATAATATTTAAACTGCATTAAACTGTTGCACATGTGCTTTGGATTTTAAATATAAAATGAATGAATATTAACACTTCAACCACATGATAGCTTGGAAAAGATAGAAGGCATCTATCTTCGAACCCAAACACTTTGTATGGGTGAATCTTAGTGTTTGAGGAACATGAAGATATTAAATAACACTTTAATTACTTTTAATGCTTGAATGAATGACACTAGTGAAATTTATTAGAATTTACATATGTCATTCTTATTTGAAATTATGTAAATAATCAATTTTTTATATGCGATTTTATAACTATATATTTAAACAGCCTTGAAGGTTAGTTTCTCATTTTATATTTAAAACCAGGCATGTCAACTTTTGCTTTAAATATTTAGTTTTAACTGCACTATATATATTGACTTATTTACATACTTTTTTCAAATAAGAATGACGTATCATAAATTCTAATAATTTCACTGCATCATTCATTCAAGCTGTAAAAGTATTTAAAGTGATTATTTAATATCTTCATGCTTCACTTTCAAACCTTAAGATGCCCATACAAAGCTGGGTTCAAAAGATAGAGGCTTCTACTTTTCCGAAGTTTTATCATGGATTGAGTGTTGTATTCATTCATTATATTTTAAAATCCAAGCTCAACGTTATGCTTTAAATAGTATAATACTATATTTGCAAAATTAGATCATTTTATACTGATGATATATTGATGCTATGTAGAGTTGCTTTATATAACCTTGGGTTTAATGTCCACTAACTTACTATTTTGAAAATAAGTTTCATTCAAAATAAATTATAATAATTTATGTTTTGATTTCTAATAATTATTGTATAAATTATTGTCTAAAAAGTATCTAGAATTGTAATAAATTTGCAAATAAACACATTTTTTGTTATTCAAACTATTTTCTTTAAACAATATCATAATAATGGTTATGTCAAAATCTGTCAAAATACAAAAAAAGTACTTATCAGGGTGTAGCTAAATCCTATTATTTTGAGCACTTTTTCTATTTTCTTGCCATCTATATAATTTTTTCAAACTAAAATTTTATATTATAACATATATAAGAAATATGCATATTACACTATAAAGCTTGTGGAAATTCTCACTAGGGATGAATTAATGAAAATATGAAGCATTGAATTTGGAAATGGAGAAAGGTTGACCAATGGGTTTTTTTTTACAAAATCCCCCTTCAAAATTAAATTGGGAAACAATACAAAACTTAAATTAGAACCATCACTTTCAAATTCCTTTAATTAGTTTTCTTGACAAAAGGCAAAGGACTTGTTTGGAGAGAAAAAGAAACAAAAAAAAAACACTGATTAATGAAAATAAACTTTAACAAAAACTATTAAAATATCTTTTTATTTTATTTTAACAAATACTATTCAATATAAAAATTTTCCTTACTTTATCTTTCTTAAAACAGTGAAATTACTGAATAATTTGCTGAAGATAAAACTTTTATTTCTTAATACATTTTTCAAAATGAAAATTGATATTGATAAATAGTTAAAATTATTGAAGAGAGAACAAAATAAATTATTTACATGATTTTATAATTTTCTTATTTTATACAAACATTTATGCCACATAATACATTTCAAATATGTACATTGTGTTTAAAATATTTAAAAATTCACATATTATCATATGATGAAGAAGTATTTAAATATGTAACCATTATTATTATAAAAAACCTATGGGAAAATTAAATATTATTTCCCCATTAATTAAATTCTAATTTTAAGAAGTTTGTAATATTGTCATTATTATAGTTTTATTATACATTTATTTTTAATATAATAATGTAGCTACAATACTATATTACCCTCATCTAAAATTGGAAATGAAATTGAACCCCTTTTTGATATTTACTTTAATTCAACCAATTTTATCACAATTAAAAAAAATATTAGTCATGCACAGACTTACAAGTTGGGGTACAATTTACAAAACCAATGTGGACTATTTAGTGAAAAATAGCTATCTGATTTTCCAGATATAAATTTGAGGAGTGATATTGGGACACAACAGCGCTTTTGAATGCCGATAAACAAAACCATTACAGAATGCAGTAGCAATGCAAAAACACCACAAGCTTCAATTTAAGCAAAACAGTACACCCAGAGGGGCATTGAGAAAGGGAAGTTTGGCGGGATAGCTTCTCATCTTTGAGTGATAGGTTCCGACCTGAGATAAGTCTGGTAAACAACGTTTTCTGAAAAGCCGCCCCTTTGGGGATTATTTGACAGATTTTAAACCTAGGATAGGCACAGTGACAAGATAACAACTTTTGGAACATCATAGGCATTGCACCTTGTTTTTAAAAATAACACCATCAGCACTGAAAGCAGCACCTTTTATAAAAAACTCTGATCTCGCAAAAACTTTACTCCCTCATTTGCTATCGTTGCTTTATTCTGTATCAAAAGCAAACGCATCCCCGGGATATTGAGAGAGACGACATATATTTGATGAGGTGATCAACTTTGATCACAGAGTTTGAGGACCGTTTGCTTTTTCATAGGGCACCTTTGTGTCCTGGAACCATGGTGCTGTCTTGTCTTGGTTTCCAACTTGGGCTTAGGATCATTGTCCCCACTGAATGCTATTTTAGTTGAAGGTTTAAATCCTCCTTCTTTGTCAGCATATGCAGATTTGCTGCTGTCAAATGCATTCAATGATTCATCCACATGCTCAATTTTACACTGGTCTGAGCCAATCAACACTATTTCAATATGACTTAAGAATCTGTATTTTAAAATCTATTGAGAGGATATGCAGTGATCATTTTCAATTTTGCCACCTCCTTTCTAAAATACTGAAATGGTATATTCCTTCAGATTACCCATTTCACCTACCATATCCCATAGTAATACCAGTGCTAGCTTTAAATCCCATCAAGTGCATGTATCCATATATCTATATATCTGTATCAATATATCTACATATCTATATCTGTATATCTATATCCATATATAGTGTAATGGGATGGGGGGGATAGGAAATGGAAGGAAAAAAGATGTGAACCCGGGGTGGGGGGTATCAAAGATAGAAAGATGGTTTGAACTGGGTGATGGAATAATATCATCACCACTGTTAATTTAAAATGAAATATCAATAATTTACATAAGTATCTATAAGTAAATATTTAAAGATATAAGTGTATGAGATTAGAGAATCTCTGAGATCATTGAGAGATCAACCAGCTAACTCAGAAGAGCAGCTAAAAAAACATACATCAATCATATATCAACCAGTGTTATCAAAAAGTAATACTAATACTCAAAATAAATAATCACTCATCATGAATGATTCACAATATAATAAATCAGTACAATAAAACAATATAGTAAATCAACAGAACATCTTGTGGCTGGATTTGAACAATAAAAAATATAAATCAACAGTCAACCTTGTGACTGAATTGGAAATGGGTCTTCTGTAGACCAGGCTAACTATTGAGCCTTTGCCACCTTGGGCAATTATTTAAACATAATTTGGATGCACCAGCTTAGTGCCCATCCATTAGAGTACACAATAATCAGAAATCAAAACAATAATACTGGGAGATAAAAACATGCTGATCATCATTGTGCTGGGAGATAAAGACATACTGATCATCATCAATGCTCTGGCCACTTAGTACCATTAATGTACTGGCCAACTATAAACTTAACTCTTAATAAGGCTAAACTGAAATAAAATATAGTGCATGGGCTTTAAAGAGTATTCTCTTTTGCCCCAACCAGGGTGATGATAGATCATCTCTGGATGCCCCAAAGCACTAAGTACACACCCCCATTTATTTATTCATCCTGTGCATGAATCTAGCTCAGAGAATATAAGCTCTATTACTGTATGTGACCAAGAGATGATGAAAACATTTTTTAACAATTAAATAAGTTTATTAATAACAATATTAAAAAAAATTATGGTCTTATAAAAATAAAATTACACACATATAAGCTTTCTGATTTTGATTACAATACAAAATTTCAAATGATCACTTATAGATTCAAATAATTATTCAACATTTAAATTGTTACATTGATTTACATATATGTGCACACAAACACACGATTTATAATATACAATTAATATTAAAAAAAACACAAATGAATTGACATTTAATCAAAAAAATATGTACCTAAAATTTTACATATATGAGTGTGTGCGCATACACATGCACTGGCTTCTATCTATTTAAACTTGTTACAATAATATATATTTTTTTCATAATTCATTTGGAAAACACATAAATTTCACACATATATGTGTATATAAACAAAATATATAATTTAAAATTTAATTTCAGTTTATAAGTTCCTTTTTTTTATCAAACTAAATAGTAAACTTTTGTTTGACAGGAACTTGTTGATTAATTATCAAAATCTCTAAATATAAAATGTCTCTTTTTTTTCTTAATAAATGAAAAATAAAATTGTTTTATATATCTGTCACTTCAGATCAAAGAAATTATTTAAAATTTCATTATTATATATAACTGCTGTTAGATTTCAACTGCTGTTAGATTTCAACTCAAGCAAAAGTTATTTGTTTGTATTAACTTTAAGTTATTAATTTATAATTTTAAAAGTCATTTTAAAAAATATTAAAATAACTCACTGTATATACATGAGAAATGTTTATCTGTGGTTCCCCATGTGCATAGATAAACAGCAGCACAAGTACACCAATTTCTTCAAGCCATCTCTTGGCAAGCTTGGTTCTTGGTCCAGTAGAAAAATATAATTTCAGGTTTGTTGTCATCATCAGGTAAAAGTATATAATTGAGGTAATTTGTTGGCATACCATGAGATTTTTTTTGAAGACCAAGCAATTGTCAAGCTATCCTCTAGAACATATTTAAGCAGCTAGTTGATACATTTGAAGTGACCCTGGCTTCATGAATCAAAACTGCAGTAAACTATAAGGCAGCTACTGGACTGTCCTTAGATCTTCATAGGAGCATTCTATAGCTCTGCTAGCTATTTTGTCCTCTTTTTTTCAGGCTATTGATTTAGAAGTGACCCAGATTTAAGTAAATCAAAACTCCTATGAAGGAAAATAGTAGCAGCTCCTGCCTTCAGCTACATCAGTTCATGGTAGCTATTCTGCCAACTCTCTGCTACAGCCAACAACATACTGCTCACTTTAAAAATCACTATCCAGACTTTGTAGTTGATCTAGTTGGCCACTACTTAAAATATTAAAAACTCTTCTGACCAGCTCTTACAAAACTGCCAGCAAAAACTAACTGATATTTTTTTATCAGTCTTTTATAACCTTGGTTAGGTCAGGTGACAAAAACACAGTGGCTGTTTTCAATCTGTATAATCCATTTAAAAACAACTGGAACTTTCTGTCAAAGTGTGATATTCATGTTTTTACTTTAATCTTTGGAATTTGACCAAAGGTGTGATAATCCTTTAGAATTATTTTAGCTACAAAGATTTTAACTACATAGTAGAAATGCAAATAATCATTAATTAAAAAAGATATTTTATACAAGTATTAATTAAAAGATTTTAAAAAATAAATTATGCTGTTTTTTGTTAATTTCAAAATCAGAATTACAAATAGTATTTATCAGACCTTTTTAAAGATTTAATCCATAACAAAATTTTATTTTAAATCAGAGTTATTATTTATTATTATTTTATTTCAGTGAATGTAGAAAATATCTACAATAATTTTTGTCTGTGTTATTTCTAGTTTTCCTTTCAACTTTATATATATATATTTATGTACACACACTAAATTAGTGGGTGCTATGTAATCCAACTGGTTACAATATATATCTGTATACCTGTTTAAAGGTATATCTGTTTGAACATCATTTTATAAATGTAACAGCACACCTATATACATGTGACAGCTAGCTGTAATGTGTAAAAGATTTAGTGACCCTACACCATATTTATATTTAAATGTTAAATCTTTAATTATTATAAATTTATGAGTATAAGTTTATTTCATTATTTTTCTTAAGGATCGCATATATATGTACAATTTCACCTGTGACCAGCATCCATATATATCTGAATGTTTATGTAGTATGTTAATTTCTAAACTTAAAAATCAATCTTGTTAACTGAAATGATGCCACACACATCTGTTTTAAAATTGTGTAGTGGCTAAATATCCAATTTACCATAACACATTTTAATGTACAACTTGTTGGAAGCAAACTTG
This sequence comes from Epiperipatus broadwayi, assembly GCA_028023455.1. NCBI lineage: Eukaryota > Metazoa > Onychophora > Udeonychophora > Euonychophora > Peripatidae > Epiperipatus > Epiperipatus broadwayi. The sequence continues at coordinate 4,860,571 of JAQFVV010006249.1, read as the reverse complement.
ATCCAGCAGCACTATTTTCCATTCTATTGGGGATCAAGTTGATTAAAGTAAAATGAAATTGTGTGATAGGAAATTGAACAATAGAAAAGCTAAAGTTTGTGATTTTCAGTAAAACTTGTAAACGAGCTAATGGATTTTTATGTTGCAAGCCTAGCTTGTGGAAAAATGCAATATAACCCTATATTTCAACACTGTAAAAAATATATAGTGCAATATTACCATTGCTTTTTAGCTGGTAAGAATCATTGCTTCACAAACCTATTCTACAAGATAAAAACCTACAGCTATGTGCTCATTGTTATCTATATTTATTCATTTTAATCTTTTTAGTATGTTGATTAAGGTTTGCCTAATCAGTTTAAATCATGAGTATATATTAATTAAATAGTGACCAGGTATGGTTTTAAAAGCATATTTGTAAATATTGTAAGGCCCAAAATATGGTTTCTCTTCCTTAATTTGACTGAAAATAATTATATGCTATCTTAAGAGCTGAGTTGAGTTAGTTTCAACAGAATGAAACTACTTATATATATTTTTTAAGCACATTACTTAGCTATTTTAAATATGTATTGGTATTATTATTAAGTGTTGAGTGTCTTTATTAAGTATATAGCATGCATTAACAGCTTACTGCTCCTATTTAAGATGGTTCACAGTATCAAGCCACCCATTCTTTAGTTCAGATAGCTATATCTTAACTGGAACACAAGGGTCCAAAACAGTTTTTAAAGCATATCTAACTTCCCAAACTAATATGGTCTTTAATATTAATAGTAGAAAGCTGTTTGGTTCAAGGTCACTGAGTACTAGGCACTAAAACCCATGAGCAATTACACATTTGCACCACAATCTTTTAATTTAATATTTTAGTGCCATAGTCTCAGACACTAATCTACAGTAATCAGATCTTTCCTCTTTTATTAGTAAACTTCAGCATTAGCCTGAACTCCGGGATCTGGTTTTATCTAATGAATCTGTATTTTGAGCATATTTAATTGTGCGTTACTAATATATTAAAATTGGTAGCTTATCACTCTCTTTATTTGTATCATCCTGGTAAATGTTTAACTTACTATTACCAAACTTAAAGAATAGATTGGCATATCATAATATCAGGTATGAGTCATAGACCACAGATAATTATATAAATTGCATTACATACTAAGATGAAACCGCTGTTTGCATTACATACTAAGATGGTATTGTTATCCATCTCATTGTCACTGTAATGCTCATGTGTGTAATTCATTTGACCAATGCTAAATAATAATGTTCTTTTGTTTTATGTTAATTAATTAATTTAATCATTATTTTATTAAACATATTTCAAATTATCATTTGTATAATGTTGTTTCTCACAATCTACTCCAAATCATCCAAACTCTTTATTAATACATATTATGCATTACATTAGTTAAGCCATAGCATGTTAAATAGTTCCTTTAATCATTAATTATAGTTGGGTATTAATTTTCTCCCAAGTCTCGTGTTTCTTTTTTTGCTTAGTCAGCTCACTGAAGAAATTGAGACCGAGTGAAACCTCATAAATGTCACTCATAGGGTATTACATCACAGAGAGTGGGTAAATGAGTTGAAGTATGGTAAGATTCAAGGTCTCACCACCTCATCTAGATCAGTTTTGGTGCAATTTTCCTGGACTCTGGATTTTGTTGCTTGAGATCCATCTTACAGATGACTACTTGCTATTGCCAAAACAGCTTCTTCAGTCATAGCATTAATGCTGAAATATCTTTTTAGACTGTTAATAAAATCAATGAGCGCATTATCTGAACACTCACTTTAAAGAAATACTTTACTACTCTAAGTATATGGTTGGTTGATTAAATATTCATCTTTGAGTCTATTTTTATGCTCTTTTTTAAAGGTTGTTGCAAATATTTTTTGTTTACTTTGACCAACTTATGTGTGATCATTCTCCAGCTTTTTGTTCTTTCTACTATGCTACCATCATCTTTGATCTATAGGGAATTAATTTGACTAGCCATGTCCTTCTAGTCACTCTTGTGAATATTGAAGATTTCTTTGATTTTCATTACTTATTAACTCTATTATCATTTGCACTTATCTTATTTTAATATCCATCTCTTCTTGTATTTGATTTATTTTAACATCTTGTTCCTCTTTGTTTTATTTAATTTTATTAATAATTTTTTCTCTAACTTGTGTAATTTGGTCTGCTATTTCATTAGCCATTTTTTAATTGTTGTCAGCCATATCTATTTTAATTTCTTTAAACCTTTCTTCTGTTCATTTTTTACTTTTCTCCTCTTTTTGTTGATTTGTTTATTATCCACTTCTCTGTTCTTCCCTCTTTTTAATATCCTTTTTCTCTTTGTTCTTTTTATTATTTTCTTCTCTTTGTTCATTTCATTTTATCACCCTCTTCAGTTTGTTTTTTCTTATTTTCTTCTTTCATTTCTCAAGAGAATTTGCAATAATTGTGTTATCATGGCAGCATTCTCTATTTTTTAGGTTTCTTTCATTGTTTTCTGATCTTTTGCTTTCTGAATTGTTCTTCCTCAATCTTCTTCAATTTTTCTTTTGTCAACATATAACTATATATTTGATTTCTTTTAATCTTCACTAACACTGTAGTAAATTATTTTTACACAGAGGAAATATAAATAACAACTTTTAAAATAGTACCTTATAAAATAAGCTTCCAAGTAGGCCTCACATCATTTGCCTTTTTGTGCAACCATTCACTTCACCAAACACTCCGACTATTATTGTTACCCCTAATCTACTTTTTTAAACCTTACTGTCTCAATATCTGTCTTTATTAGTCTAATTTAATTTATTTTTCCGGCTTTATTCTCCAATTCTACTTTGCTTATGCATGTGTGACTGATTTTCTTATTCACTAATATTTTAATTTACTTTTGCTTTTAATAAAAATGCATATATAAAAACAAATTTATATAATAATCCATTTTTCAAAAGTTTTCTGAGATTTGATGAGCATGTGACAGGAAAAAAAATGCATAAGTGACTCAAAATCCAGAGCGACACAGAAGTCAGTCACCGAATTATAACTACACAATGCAGCCTGAACAAAATATTTATTTCAATTTGCATTATAAGCTACTTTACAACCCAAAATAAAAATAACATTGCAAAATCTTTGCTAATTTCTAATCCTCTGAGCCTTAAAGGCTGGTAAATAGAAAACTTTAAAGCTATACCTTGCTTCTTTGAGTCTTACTAACTGGAAAACACATCTTCAAAACTATGGATTGCTCATTTTCTTGTGGATTTAGAGGCTGAGGCTCATGATAAGACTACATTAACTGACCATGGTGAACAACTGGAAATTGAAATTGAGTTGGTGTAATATTGATATAGCACAGCCCAAGGAGTTACATAAAAACATTACAATTTTTAAGCCAATGTCAAAGGCTTCCATCTATCATCAACACCAAAAACACACATCTAAACAAATTCTAACAGTCAAAGCTCAATCTCCAAAAATCATATGGTGTGCTGTTCAACTTTAAATGTGAACTCCTTAAATATACATTAACATAACTATTTTATAATCAAATTATAACTTAATCATCATCTCTACATTTGTCATATTTCAGAGTAAGACATTTTAAAATTAATCCTGCATCAAAATATAATTTTCTTTTTCTGGCATAATTTATGAGGTTCAAGATATGTGATCACTTTGTATACTGACCACTAGAACCTTTTAATGATCAGGGCACTGACATTGAATCACCATTTGTAACAGTACAAAATGTTAGGGGTCAATATGAGATGAAAAACACCATCCTCATAGGCTAATGAGAAATAGATATAAAATTAATGAGCATATATATATATATATATATATATATATATATATATATATATATATATATATTATATATATGTATATATAAATGAGCCAGCATAGACTAACCATATTAGTAGTTATAACAACTATCTTTATAAGCTGCATCATCAGTATTACACATGATAGTAAACTCAACAACAATCAATTCATAATCACCAATCAACAGTCAACCTTGTGACTGAATTTAATAGAGATACATTACAAAACAGGACACTTATCTAACCACAGCTAAACTCAAAAAAATATGACACAACACTCTGGGTTCTTTTAACTAGCTTCTAATCCATTACTAATAATAAAAATAGTGCTAAGAAACTGAAACATGCTAATCATCATCAATGCTGCAATCACATATTATTAGTGTACTGGACAACTATAAACTCAATTTCTAATTTTAAAAAATGTAATGAATAGACATTAAATGCAATATCTTTTCATCATCCAGAGTTATCACTTTTATGCTCTAAAGGTAGCTCAAGATCATAAGACTCTATGACTGTAACTATGAACAGGAAATAAATAAATATAACAACTTACTCTAAATAATTTTATTGGGATAATTTAAGAATCTCTAATTATAATGAAATCAAGTCACGCACATGGAATAGATGGTTGCAGGAATAAATACCTTAACACTAGAATATTTTTAAACAATTATTTAACAAACTAACTAATTAATAATTTAAAAAAATTTTAAATGACATATGATAAATAAAATAGACATTTTCATGAAGAAAATAAGTTCATATAACAAAATGATTTACAATTTGATTTTCATTTATTAATTCAATTAGCTTTTCCTATCATTGAGTTATTTTCTTTCCAATAAGTAAAATTGAGAAACAACTTTTCAATAAAAAATAAGGACATTTTGAATTAGTTTAACATTTGAATAATTTTGGGAAGACTATAAATTAAATGATTAAAAAAATGTGCTTCAAAAATATTGTTTACTTTAATACAAATTACCTAAAAATCTTTTTTTTTGGTAATTTTAAAGGAAAAATAACTGACTAAAACCATGTTTCAAAAGAAAATGTTGCTTAAAAATATTCATTCTTATCAATTATTGTTCTACAAAAATTGTTTATCTCTAAATGAAAGTATAATATGCACATTAAATAAAATACCTTGCACCATGGTTTATTCAAGTTCTTCTTTGATACTTATAATTTCCAGTTTTCATGTAGGTTTTTTTCTTGAAGGCTTTTCAATTTTAGGCTACTTATGTACACAGTTAATATATCCACTTTGCTATAGAATATGTTTAAGTTTCACATGCTAAAGTAATCCATTTTGCAATCTCATAATTTGCAAGGACCAACTCTTACACAATTATTTCTATGAAGCAGTTTACATGGAGTAGTTTATGTTTAGCTTTTAGCTAAATCTAAAACATGGTTGTCTTCATTTTAACAAAACTTGTTTTACAGATAAACTTAGTATGCTCTACGGAGCTAAATTCTTCTACTGTTCTTCAGAAGCTGGATCAGGACTGATGGCTCTTTTGAACAGCTAGATTAAGGCCTTCCCTGCTGTTTGTTTCAGAAGTTTGATAGTTTTTTTGCTATTACTTCAATAGTTTAAGACTGAGCTCTTCTACAACAGCTTGGTGATGACTAATAACCTCTTTTTATAAAACACAGGTCTTCTAATTGACTTATACCCCTAATTTTGGAACAAACATGCCTCCCACTAATTACAATCCTATCTTCTACATGATTTATTTTTACAATCCATTGTTTAGATATTTCCCTTCTTCAAAATTACAATTGGAAAACAAATCAAAAACTTAAATTAGAACCATAGTTTTTTAAATTCCTCTTTTAATTAGTTTTTTTGTTAAATGAAAAACAAGATAATCAGATTAATGATACCGATTTAAAAATACTACCCTTTATAAAGACTTTCTGATTAATTACAATGAACTTTCCATATTTCATTGGGGATTTTTTTTTTTTCATAGTTGACACCCGCCAAAATTTGGAGTGGGTATAACGGTAAACCCTACAAAAAATGTTACAATCTTTTTTTTTCTCTTAACAAATATTACCTACTTTATCTCTCCTCTTAAAAGAATTAAAATTAAAATTTTTAAATAATTTACTGAAGAGAAATTTTTTTAGTCCATTTTCTAAAATTAAAATTAATACTGGTAAATTGTTAAAATTATTAAAGAGAGAACAAAAGAAATTATTTATCTGATTTTATAGTTTTCTCTCTCTTTTACACTTATACCACATAACACATTTTGAATATTCATGTTATGTTTAAAATATTTAAAAATTATCATATTATCATGTGATGAAGAAAGTAAATAAATTCCCATTATAATTATAAAACATTCTATGGGAAAATTAAATATTATTTCCCTATTAATTAAATAATTCTAAATTTAAGGAGTTTGTAATAGTCAATTATTATAGTTGCATTATGTTTATTTTTGATATAGCAATGTAGCTATATAGTTACAATGTATTATAAAAATGTAAACAACATATGTGACCCTTGCATTAGAGATTGTCCTTAACTGATGTAAAAGCAAATTATTTATGTTAATATCCAGCAAAAATCAGTTATTTCTTTGAATGTTTGTCATGTGAAGCTAATATCGTGTCTGAGCTCATGTGAAAATTCATCTTGGAGAAAAAAATAGGTCGTTTGCCTTTTTCAGATGCTTATTGACATTTAAAAGGTATGTTTTGAACTTTTAATGTTTGTATAATACATACAGCAAATATTTTATTGATAGAGATGCATAATGTGTTCAGTAGTTTAATAACAAGTGAAAGATAAGTTCCTCAGAAGGTCAAGAATATTTAAGCACCAAGATAATATATAGAGCATAATTCAATTTAATTGATCAAAGGGAGAGCTGGAATATTAAAGCAGTAATTTTTGAGGCAGCCATTCTCATCAATAAGCTGTTTTATTAGCTTTCTACCTTTTATCACCCAGTGGATGACTTGTGTGATGAAGTCAAAATGTTGGTATATCATTACTTAAAATTTTTAACATGGATGAACCCACAAAATGTCTTTTATATATGCAACCCATGAAAATCTTGTATCAACATTATTAACCTCTATGGGGAGGAAATATTTAAACAGCGAGTATTTGAAAAAACATGGATTAAGAAATGTAAGTTATTTAATAGACAGGGTATGAGCACAGACTTTCACATGACCCACCACTCTCCACACTATCTCATAACACTGATACACTTCTTTTCTATTAGCGTGTAAAAATCACAACATTATACTCACTTGCTATAATAGGTCTTTCTACCTTTTATCACCCAGTGGATGACTTGTGTGATCAAGTCAAAACATCTGTATATCATTATTTAAATTTTTTAACACAGATAAACCTCTAAAATATTTCTTTTATATATATATTAAAAGCATAAAGCTAAATTAGTCAATAAATAAATTAAAATTACCCCAAATTCAGAACACTACCAGACTAACCAAGAAAATAAACTCTAAACACTACCAATGGTTTTATTGCTACAAGCAGATTTTTCAAGTGTAAGAACTACAAAATAATATATTTAAACTAAACATTGCACACAATTCCACTTACTTCCCATACAGAACTTTTAAATAAATGGAATACATAAATTTGCATTGCAGTTAACTACTTTCTTCAGTTACAATATGGCTATGACTATGAGGGCTGTGTGCCTCGAAAGTGCTCAGCCACACATATATATTTATTTTGTATTATTGTAATATATAAAGAATTTAGCTTTATGTGTGTATGTGTCATTAGCGCAAATCATATTTATATAAACAAAGTTTAAACATTTCGCTTATTTCAGTAATAAAAAAATTTTTTTTTACTTCATTTCTCTCAAAGAAAATCTTAGCTTCATCAAAATTAATAATGTATCCTGTATTTTTTTCATGGATATACATCAGAACTAAGGTCTTTATTTCTAACTTTACTTTTGTGTTACTTTATTTTTTCATTTAAGCTCAAACTACTCTAACCTATATATTTATAAAAGCAAGGTATAATATACACCACTCCAGGACATCATTCTATCAAAAATTTCCTTTATATTATTTAAAACAAAAACACTTATTTGTAATTGTTAATTAGAGAAGATATAAATTAGTATTAAAGTTTATCAGTTTAACGTTTTTGAGGATCCATGCCTCATATTCATAGCCTTCATAAAATGTATAATAAAATATATGCAAATATTCAAATAAGTTAGTATTACATAGCCATGCTATATATTATGGTGAAATGAAAGCTACAATCAATACTAGACTGGCTCAACATCTTTACACATTTAACAGAGCTCAGAAGAACAGCAACACATCCTCTGTATTTTTGGAGCATGCTAAACAATCTGGACACAACTTCACACCTGCCAATCCCATAATATTGTGATCAGAATCAAATGATCACAAAAGAAAAATAAAGGAGGCATTTTACATTAATGGAAACATCCATGCCATTAATAGGAAAGACACTTGCTTCGAGATCTCGAAGAAATGAGCTATGTAATACTAGCTTATTTGAATATTTGTATTTGCATATATTTTATTATACATTTTATGAAGGTTATGAATATGAGGCATGGATCCTCGAAAACATTAAGCCGATAAACTTTAATACTAATTTATATTATTTAATAAATTATTCAAAGTATTACCCTTTTTCCAAGCAATTTTCTTATTTCTAAACAAATTACTATTTTTACATACAATTTTATAAGATAATTTAAATGGCAAAGAAATAAAATCGTATTCTTCTTTATCCTTTACATCATCACAACTATTATTATTATTATTATTAAATAAAATACTTTTAACAAATTTATCAGAGTAGCCAACACTCAAATAATCTTTATAAAATTAAACTTCTTTGAAACAAAGCTATCCCACTAGTCTTATATAATCTCTTTATTTCTATAACAATAGTTTTATAAAGCAGCTAGCTACTTTATGAAATGCAGATTGATAACTATCAGGTTTAATTATAGACCACAACTCTTTACTCTTAACATAATATATATATATATATATATATATATATATTATGTATAGAGTTATATATATATATATATCATTAAATACCAGTTGACACTTAGACAATCCCAATATCAATAACAATTTCTTAACCTTGACAACAGTTAGAAATTGTTGATTGGTTTTTGTTACTTATAAACACATTTAGCCTTGAGCATTACTACATTTATCATAAAAAATAAGCTTGTTTAAAGCTATTGACATGCTCTTTATATTATATATATAGAGAGAGAGAGAGCAGTGATGAAGCATGACTTTTTTAGGAACAAAAACACACTACATATTTTTATTTTACTTTCCCTACATAATACTAATATTGAAACAGTATATTTCCTTTATTATATATATTTTACCTATTTACCCCTACATATCTATCTGTTCCAGATTTAAACCCTTAAAGGATACCCATCTAAATATGCTAACACAGTTGTATATGTGATACCACACACATATATGTAAATATAATGTCTGTCATATAATTGGTATAGCTATATTGCGGCAGATATTTATTCTAAAGTCATATGTGTTTTAATTTATTGTTTATTTAAATTTAAGTCAATTTATATTTTATACACTTAAAATCACACATATATGCATGTAGTCCACATACAACCATGTTATATATATATAAATAACTACAACCATTAAATGTCTGTATTTTTAAATTATATAATAATAATTCAAACAAATATATTTAACACAGTATTCAAAATTAAATAATATATTCTTTACCAGAAGTACTTTCAATTGTTTCACTGACAATCTTTATCAACTGTTAATACAAATGTACAAAAAATAAAAACTTGCATTACCCATCATTCAATCTATTCAAATTTCCCACAATTCTGTTGTCTTTATTGTGGGAAATTTGAATAGATCGAATGATGGGTAATGCAAGTTTTTATTTTTTGTACATTTGTATTAACAGTTGATAAAGATTGTCAGTGAAACAATTGAAAGTACTTCTGGTAAAGAATATATTATTTAATTTTGAATACTGTGTTAAATATATTTGTTTGAATTATTATATATATATATATAGAGAGAGAGAGAGAAAGAGAGAGAGTCATGTTGTTCAATCATTTCATAAAATTTATGTTTGACTTAAAATAAGTTGTAAACAAGAATCACCCATATTTAGTATAGCATAAAGAAGAAGTCCAAATCTTAATTTTGACAACAATATTTTCTTAAATTACATTTTTTTTTTTGTAAATACGATTTAGCCAACTAGAAGTATTGCTAAATCTTGGGAGGATAGAAATGATCAAACTTAGCCAAAAACATCTTGTTAAAAGAATAAAACAAAGGATTGAAATTATTTTAGTAATTAAAAATATCAGAGTTCGAATGTGCTAATGGATTTACTGCAGAATATAATTTATTAAAAATATGAGTTGATCTCAGCCCAGTGTAAATAGTCTGGATTTATATTATAAAAAATACGCTGTACAATTTAAAGAAGTGTCACTACTGTTTTAATTTTAATATGTCAGATTAGGAAATGGTGATCTCTAATCCCATCCTATGTGCGCAAAATGGCATATCATCATCATCATGGTGATGGGAAAATGTTCCTGCCAATTGCCTGCTGTAAGGAGATAAAACCATGCTGCCTATCCGGAAATCAATATTTGCTACCAACTGCCATTCAGAATTGCTGCCGGTTAAGCTGCTGAGAAGTCAGGTAACAACTCTTCAAAACACTGCAGACAGTTCTAAATATACTTTAAACTTTAGTCTAAAGCTATAATTTATAATTTAAAATAAACGTTCAAAATTTAACTCTTTAATTTCTTGACCAAAGTAAATATGAAACTTATTATAAATCTTGCCTAAGATTGTGTTTGTAAACTTCAAATGTACTTATTCTAAAATGAAATCTATTTTCTATTCTATACAGCAACTGTGACTATATTTTTATCTATTTTATTTCTCAAAAATCCCTTTTATTATATTTAATTTTATAATTGTTTAGCAAAGATATTTAATAAACCTAGATAAGTTGTATTTAACTTATTTTACCTGCTGTTTTGAAATCCTATTGTATTAATAATAATTGACTGCTCTGCACTTATTATTATATTTTTGATTTAGTTTTATATTATAGTTTTCACAATTAGTATTATAAATTGAGTTTAAAAGATTCATCTTTTCAAAGTAATAAACTAGCTATAGAGATGCAGATGGATGCATATTTTTAATGTATTAATTTGATCCCACTAAATATATCTTTCCTCCCTAGTGAAATCTGACTTGACATGCAGCTTAAGTGTCTATTAAACTAGATTAAACCTAACACTATTATACTTATATAAGGTAATATAGTCACTTACATAATCTGCCCTTATGGCATACAAAATAATGTGATGGCTTACATTCCACTTTGGCACCTTTAATGGTGAAGAAGATCATGAAGTCTATATAGAAGTACAGTATGCTTTTATTTCACTTGACACAACAATTTTTACGTAATAGCTAATATGTACATATTATGTACATATAGAAAAATCTGGAACTCGTTTATCTGTTATTCAGACTATGATTATTTTAAATATAGATAATACATTATTGATATATTTTTATCTTGCAAATGCTTTTAATATTTTTGTGTTTTAATTGTGAATTAGATTTCAGCATTGTGAACTTCTTATAATCAACCTATAATGCATTGGTCAAACTCATTCCTTGCCATATATAAAAACAATTCAACTGTTGGTAAAAAAAATTGAAAGTCAACAGAAAGTCCATCCAAAAAATGAATTTGAATTATTTATTTTTCTTTTTTTATGTTAATCAGACTGTGATTAGTTTAAATAAGATAATATATTATTAATATATTTTTATCTTGCAATTTCTTTTAACATTCTTAAGTTTTAATTGTAAATTAGATTTTAGCATTGTGTGAACTTCTTATAATCAATCTATAATGCATTGATCAAATTAATTCCTTGCCAAATATAAAAACAATTCATCTGTTTGTAAAAAAATTGAAAGTCCAACAGAAATTCCATACAATAAAAATTTTTTTTTTTTTTTTAATAATTCATTCTTTTTTATGTTCAGCAAAATAGTCAAGATTTTTTTTTTACATTTTGCAAAATAGCTTATATACACTAAAGTACTTATTGTTCTTACAACACTATTGTATGTGCAACTTTTTGGAATGATTTTGTGAGGTTAAATATGTACATATTTTAATTAATTTTTTAAATTGAATGTTAATTAATATTTTTGAAAGTTTTAGTGAATTTTTCTACGGAATCACTCATTCCATTCTACACATTGGTGCTTTATCCCTGATATATATATAGAGAGGGTCGTCTTTTAAAAACAATTATTTATTTTTGGAATATATGTAATAACTATAATTTATATTTTATTATACCTGTTTTAGCTGAATTAAAATATTGGTAAATCAATCTCTTTTGCATTTATTAACAGAAAAAGAGACAATATTAAACAGATTAGTTAAATAGTAGATGAAAACAAATGTATGTAGGTTTTATTTCTCTATATACTCTCTAGTTATGAATAGATAGTACTTCAAAATGAGGGATTTTGGGTGTAAAAATTTAACTTATGAGTATTAATGACTATTAAAATGTAAATAGATTGTTTATTTTCATGTAACAAAGAATAATTAAATGTCTTTATTGTTTCAAATTTTTTAATAAATTTGGGCATTGAAATGGCAGAGCTAAAAGCACTTATGACCTTAAGTTCTAGTCTCTGCAAATCTACCACTTAACCAAAACATGAAAGATATTTTTTTTGTAAAGAATGCTTTTAAACATTTTTATTTAATATAGAAATTCTAGTTTTTTGTTTGCTTAGAATAAATTTTGCAACCAAGTTTTCGCATACTTCTATCAAATGAAATTCCTTCAAATGTACATTAGTTAGAAATCAATGTTAGTGCAATGTGCCACATATATTCAGGGTGGTCTCTTCATTTGTTTATTGTAGTGGAGTGATCACTTGATTATAAAAGTTGCTTTAAATTTTAATGTTTCTTAAAGTTGCTTATTTAAAAACATTTCTTTCATAAACCAAACATTGATATCAAATTTTAACCTTTTTTTTTTTTTCAAATATTACACAGTGTGTGATATTTTTATTATAATAGAATAATTACAAAAAAAAATCCAATACCAAACACTTTAAAAAATATTTTATAATAAAAGCTTTTATATATATTAAAAATTAAAATTTTTTTTTTTTTCAACCACAATTAAAGTATTTATATTTAATTTGAAATAAAAATGTGACCAGAAAATAATTTATTTATTTATAATTTTTACAGCTAATGATTGAATTAATTAATTTCTGAATACTCCATACTTTTATTTTGAATTAAGCTTCTCAAACACAATTGTGGCTGAATAAAAGAAATATTTTTGTTCCATTAGTAAACAATAAATGAACGCATATATGTCTTAGTTTATTTATTAAAACAAGATAAATAAAAAAAAAACTGAAGAAATCCAAAAAGAAAGTAAAAAAAAAGAAAAAGAAATAATGATTAACTATTTTTAAAAAAAGAAGCTATAAATTATCTTTTATACATATATACACTGAATTATTATATAAAATTGTTAACTTCAAACAAACGAAAAAAAAACTTGTTTATTACTGGAATGCAAAATAAAGAAATGAAAATTCAACAAAGGATTATAAAGATTCTTTATTTTGTATAATTTAATTTAAAAAAAAAAATACATATATATACAAAATTTTAATATCCAGAAAAATCACCGCCTTCTGATATGATACATTTACAAATACCTTGCAAAGAGCCAAACACGTGACATTATATATTTTACATACAATTTTAAGCATTATATACATTGACAATTTTACGAGGGGGAAAAAAACACCAAAAACACCATTATTTCGTATTATTCCTATTAAAATATTTACTTGTATACTGTTATTAAATATACTTTTACACGTATATATAAAAAATAAATTTGATATAAAACTTTACATCTTTAAAATATTGCTTTTATAAATGCCCGAATCGATATAGTACCAAAAAATTGATATATAAAATAGTCATTGAATAAAAAATTCTGAAATTATATTTACATATTTTCTTACAGTTGTGCATGCACACACACATACATGCAAAAAAAAAAATATTTAGAGTATAATATTGCACATATTCTCAATTCTACGTAAAAAAAACAACAACAACAAACAAAAACTCTTAGCTAAAATTTAATAATGCTGACCTATCTAATAATTAATTTATTATATGATATAGATATCAGACAATTCTATGCTCCCTGCATCCCCGCTCATCATATGGTATTAGACAATTCGATGTTTCTCGCATAATCGCTCATCAATCCTTTCGTTTTTGCTTTCTAATAGACATTTCTACACACATTACATTGATTAAAAATATTTTAATGTTTAATATATATATTCTTAAAAAGATTATTAAATTATATATACATACTTTCAATTATAATTTTACTTATATATCTAATGATACTTGGTTCGTAATTTAAAAACCACAATCAATATATCTCTGGAATTGATAATAAATATCATTGATATCAATTAATAAAAGCTGCCAAAGTATGAAAAAGTGTACAGCACTTATATTTTTTTTTTCAATCCAAAATTAAGCAAAAAGGGAAAATATATCATAGATAATGAATATCTTTGATAACATATTACTGCAATAAGAAAAAAATAAGATATATTTAAATTTCCCGGTGTGTCCATCTCAACTCCACTATATGGTAATCATCAACCAGGAGTAAGTGAAATCACTCTCTCACTATTCATCCATTTCATGATTAAGCTAGAGGTACCAAACAACTGAATTTCCATACCTATATGGACAGTTTGATACTTTCATTGCAGTACACTCACGAAAGGTGGGAATTGCAGTGTAGGTATATATTTTTAGTTTTTATTGGTACATCTCCCATCGAATCTTCACCATATCCATCAATGCAGAAAATCAGCCCACTTTTTCTTGTCATGTATGCATCTCACACACATTGTTCATCTTCAAAGAGGCATCAAACATTTGGAATTTCATGCCCATCTAAAGGAATAAATATATGGAATGATTTTATTGTTTGAGAATTCATAAGATGTTTGACCACTGTAAGTGGCAACACCAGAATCAAGACCTTACATTCCAGAATGTGACATTTTGCTACTACAATAATTTATGGAGAGAGTCATTCTTGTGTGAGGTAGAGATTTGTTTCTATTATTTTACACTGATAAAAGCAAAAAATATAGAAAATATATTTGAATTCTTTTAATGATGGTTTGCAATTATAAAAAATTAATAAAAAATAATGGTTTTGTGATAGTTTCAGAAAGCCTACTGCAGATTAAAGGGCTCTATGGTATCTTCTTACCTAGAAACAATTAAAAAAAAAGATACATTTTCCAATTCTAGCCAAATACCAGATTCCATCTAATTGACTCCAATAGATTTTTTGCCTTAGTTGAAAATCTATCCACAACTTTTAGCTATTAAGAAATATATCATTCTAACTAAACCACACAGCATGTGAGAAGTGTAAAATATACTGTTAATACTATTAAGACACTTCATGACCAATTAATCATTACATTGCCTTTGTTTAAATCTCATTATTTATTAGTATAATGTTTTATTCTCATCACTTTTATGGTATTTAGTGTAAGTTTAACAATTGATAGATGTTAGATGACAGTGCTTAATAAAATCCTTATCCAGTTAAGGCCTATCCAAATATTACCACAGTAGTTTTTAGCTTATGGCTTTTATTAGTGAAGAGTTTGATGCATTAGGACCTTTAGATTTTTTTACTTTCCTCTAATGACATTTTAAAATATTTTTATTATATTATCAAACTACTTTTTAATCCAAATCTATCTATTGATTATTAAATCTTATCTTAAATGACATAAAAGTGGGGATAATACAAGATTATGCTAATAAATACATACTGTTAGTTAATCCTTTTCCAAGTCTTTATAAAACCCAGTGATATCACATCAAAAACAATCATTTTGTTGACTATACATTACATTTATCTTCATATATTATTTGAATTTTAATGCACACTCCTATAGTATGTTTTCTGAATAAATAATGTCCTGACTAAATTTTAAACTTTAACAAGCAATCAGCTCCATAAATTGAATAATCAATTATCCTGAAGAACCGAATAGTTTGTAGCAATTTTTATTTATTAAATTGTTTTGCTGAAACATAGTTCCAAAAATTACAACTAAATGACAGCACTTGATTCTCAGTAGAGACAATTTCTCAATGGCTAGCAAATATTATAATTTACATTAATATTTAAGACTTCAGCGATGTTTTTCCTCAACATAAAAATGCATTAATTATTTACATATAGGATGTTAGCTGGACTTTTTTAATAAAGAGAGGCAATTACATTCCTAATCTTGATTATATTTTCAGGCAATCAAAAATCTCTATAGATTACTTAAAACAATATGCATTGGATGGTTGCATTTGTAAACGATATTAAAATAAGTATTTGTTTACTCTGTCTTTATAGTTTTTATTTAAACTCTTTTAAGTTGAAATTTTAATTATATTTCGGTTGATTTAAATAATATTTTTATATATCTTTATTGAGATAGATACAAGTGGAACTATTTTTTTCTAATCATTGCTAAGCAATTACAAATAATTGTGATTGAAAAATTCATAAAGAGAAAGCAAGAACTCTGAAAATAAAAAACAAATTGCAGTATTTTTCATTATCTTTCTATTTAGCTTGTAAAATTATATTTTTCACAATTCATAATTCAGATACATCTGCTTCTATAGCATAGTGGTATGGGTAGAGTATTTTAAATGTATCATTATTCATTATTGGTGACCCTAGCATCACAATTAATCAGTTATGTTAGTATTAGTTTCGTTAATGAACACTAAATGGTACTAATAGATTTTTAGAATTTTCAGCTAATTGATTTTCATTCTTCTTGGATTAACAATTGTATTGTATCCATCCTTCAGCTACTTTACTTATATTATGTTATCCAAACAAATACTTTGGAAAATTTTAATATGTTGAAACTCAAACCAATTTGATCTAAAAATGCTGTTTCACCAATTTCCAACAGAAAATAAGACAGAGACAACATTCACCAACTAGTTCAAATGCAATCAGTGAGATTATGGATTTTGTTTGTAATTAGATATTAGCTTGGAATTTGTAAATATACAATTTTTGGTCCTGATTTAGTTTGTGCTCATTGCCATTTTGAAATCCAAAAACCACTGCTGACACATTTAACTGATAAATGTCATAAATATTGAATAAAAATTCTTTAAATTCATATTTTAGAAATTATAAGCTAGTAAAAATAATATGCTTTATTTTATTAAGGATTTTTTTTTTTTAAATTTACCTTCATAAAATATTTGAAATACGATGGCACAAAGTGCTGGAATATGTGGGGGAGAGGGAAGAATGGTTTGGTTGATCCGAAGGATCATCTAAAAGGTGCAGAAGTCTGATCAAACCAAGCTTATAATTTCCAAATACTAAAAGATTATACTATATGCCCATATGAAATGAAGCATATTATTTTTATTAGCTTATAATTTCTAAAATATGAATTTTAAAATATGAATTTAAAGTACTTGTATTCAATATTTATGTCATTTATTGCTGAATGTGTCAGCGTGGTTTTGGCTGGTCTTTAGATTTCAAAATGGCCATGAGTGCAAACTATATCAGCATCCAATTCTTTCCTTGCAAGTGAATGGTAGCTATTTGTTTTTGGGCTGGCTGTCTGGGAAAAAAAATCTGTGCTTCTCTTTTTCACTCATATTACTTTAAAACCAATAGCCTTAATTACACACAAGTGCAAAAAAAAAAAACAAACAACAACAAACAAACAGTGAACCCATAAAATGATGTGTATTAATCCTAAAATCATAGAACTTTGCTACCAGTTGAAGACAGTAGTGAACTGTTTTCATGTCTATTAACTAAATATTTATACAATTGGTTTTGAGTGACGATTTAGATCAACACTATCTAATATAGAAAAATAAGCAACTGGAGTAACATATTAATAAGTATTAGTTAATGATATGCATTTATATTGCTTTCTTCACTATATATAATGTTAAAATCTTTGATTGTGGTCACGGCATCATGATGTAAGGGTTGGAATATTTATCAGTCAAATCCCTTAACTTAGAACCAATATATAAGTGAAAATTTGAAAATGCGGAGTATTTTTTTAACAAGCTTTACAATTTTTTCCCGAGAAACCATATTATGATTTGGCTTTCACTAGTTGTGGAAATATGATACATCTGAATGCATTGTTATTATTATTATTGTTTTTGTCTTAAGAAAAAAAGTATCATATATATATATAGAAGATAGCAGTGTTGAATTGCATTTTATCCGTATGGAAAAGGTGCTGATTTATATTCGTGTTACAAAAACTTCATGAGGTAATGTTTAATTAAAACAATATTACAGTATATATGTTTTTACTATATTGATACATAGTTTTTAGCACGCATCTATTTATATACAATTATCTTTCAGTAAATACTTAAATGATTATTAATCCATATAAAATTTAAATTAACAGATGTCCCAATAACTTTTTTTTTATGTGGAATTTGAGATTTAAAAAAAAGCAGATCTAATTGATAAACTCAGGTTAATTAACTTTTTTTTTTCCTATTTATAAAATTTAATAATAAAAAGCATTGTTATTAATTATCAAATGATTTTAAATTGAATATGAAATCTAAGTCAATCAACATTATATTCTCCTTTGGCTTAATTGCTTCGATGATTAAATTAAACTTTGAAGGCCATCGCTGCGATAACAATCTTTACGTGTTTAGATAATCGTGCAACATGGCAATTTGTAACTTAATATCTGCGGGAATTAATTAGGTAGTAAAAAAGAAAGATATATCTCACATATATATATGTTAACTTTTCTGTTAAAATGCAGGTGATGATGTGTAGTCATTAGAGTACTGTGTATATATATATATGATCGGTTGATCCAGAACATGTGACATTCAAACACTGGAAATGTCGGGCAACAAAACTGTTTCACTCAATTGATCAAACTGACATGTTTCCTTTTACTTTTCTCAACTACAAATCAATTCAGAAATCTTAAACTCGCCATTCTATTGTTATAGTCATCTAAAAAAAATAACAATAAAAACAAAACCTTCGATTATCGTTAGAGATATTTTGTTATTACCTGCCACTCTAACACAATTTTTTATTATCTTTTATTCATAGAGCTACAATAGATATTTATTTACACGTAAACAAACCTAATTATATTTGCCTATACACCCATATGTGTAAAGGACAACGCTATGGATATTAATGTTTGGAGATTAATATATATATATTGTTGAAAGCTTAATACAGTATTATATTAATGAGTTGTACGTCAATTCTTTTTACAATTTGTTTTAAAATATTGTATATAAAAAAAGAAATGCAATATATACTAGCTAATTAAAATATTTGATTAATAATTCCAAAAACAATTTTTTTTTTTTTAAAATCAATTTTATTTAGCAGTAGCTTTTATAGACAACACCCTCATCTCCTCACCCTCCAAAAACATTCCTTAATTTTTTTTTTAATAGAAATTAATATTCTGATTGTATATGCATCTTAATTAACCTATCTGTAGAAAAATCAAATACCCGAGGGAGCATCGAAGAATATTTATATATTTAGAAACATAATAATTTTTGAATCAAATATATTTTCAATTTGTGTCAAACAGTAATTTGTTTTACAAAGATTTCAAGTTTTTTTTTTTTTTGTTAAATTTAAAAAAAAGTTATTTTTGATTTATCTTATAATCACATCAGTGCAAAAATGTTTCAAACTATGTTGAAAAACAAGAAATAAAAATCATTCTCTTATGATCTCTGTCAATGAAATTTGTAGTGAAGAGTATTTGAATTTATAGAGCCTATAAATTAAAATTACTGAGAAATTGAATCTCATAATAATAAGTAAGGTTTTTATGAGCAAAAAATAAATAACTCAATAATTGACTTATAAGCTTCTTTTTTTTTATAGATGAAAAAACTAAGCTTTTTTTTTTTTATAGATGAAAAAACTTGATTTTCTGAATCAGTTTTTTCCAGGAATAAAATCTCAAGAGATTATAAAAGATCATATGTAAAATGGGTGGATAAAGTGACATAGTTTGTTAGTGCAGGGTAGAAAAGCACACTTGTAGAAACTGAATTAAATTTGAAAATAGTTGTAATAAAGAATTACCATTAACATTAATCTTTAAGCACCAATATATATTATAATCTTGCTTATATATTTACTAACATGTTAAATGCTGTTGGAGAACTAACAGAAACTCATTATATCTCAAAATGAGTATTCTGATAAGTATATTTGAACTTGTAAAACAAATAATTTTTAAAAAATATTTAATTAAGGCTTATCAGTAGATCAACTAAAATAGCTTTGTTAGGTTGAACAACATTGATATAGATAGTTTCATTGACTAATATATTTTAAGAGAGTTTTTGAATGTTTTGCCATTCTTTTTGTCTGTATACCGATGTATATATATACGATCTAAACAAAGAAATGAGTAGAATAATATTTGAATGTTTTCATATTCTTTTTGACTGAATATTCATGCATATGTATATATATGATATAAACAAGAAGTGAGTAGGGATATTCAATATAATAACTAGAGAAATGTTTTCAGTAATAGTATTGCTAAGTAATTACCAGTTATTATTGACAGACCCAAGCTAAATTGCTTGTTTACAATTATTTAAAAAGAAACTTCATATATTTTGTTTAAAATTACTTTTATTAAACTTACCAGATGCCTGACAAAATTGATGATACGCTGTATTTCCTGCAGTGGATTGTGATTCTGACTAAAAAAATTTCCATCAAAGTTGTTGGCAATCAAAATATTTGTTTGTTTGTTTTTTAAAATAAAAACAGTAAATTAATAATACAGAAAATGTTACCATGTAATTGGAATGTCCCTTCCTTGGAACTCAATCTTCAAAGCTCAGAAAATGTGTTTTGATGATATAAAAATATCGACTACATGTTAATTCCATTTTTTCTATAAAACTATTTTCTTTAATTACCAATGTCAGACAACATAGCAGAAAAATAGAACAGATTAATGTTTCTTTCAAGCATTTGGTAAGTCTAACCAAGATAATTTTTAAACTATACATACAAAAGTTGTCAAATAAATGTTAGCAATCATTTTGATCCATGATAATATTCCAGTTAATATATATATAAACATTTACATGCATTGTTCGTATGCTAAAAATAAATATTTCTGGTTAATGAACATTTTTCCATTCTTTAATGCAGAAACCTGCAATGTGGTATGTAGAAACTCTAAAGAGTTAAAAAATGGAATTACAAGAAATGTTAAAAAAACACTAGATTTTTTAGTAAATAGTTATTTTTACCTAAATACATTATTATGAAAGTCAAAGATATTACCATCATTGCAAGTATTAGTAAAATATATTCACATCTATATAATGTTGTGATGATAATGTAAATAACACACATGCTGTTTGTATTTTTGTAGTAATAATATTTATCATTCTTGGTGCTGAAACAGATCTCAGATGGGTTTTTGATAAGCACATGTGATGCTTTGCACAAAAGATAAACAGTAAATCAGAAATGAGCTTCACACTGAAGACATTCAATAGATCTGTTTGATACTGCCATCTGGTGTATCTTTATTAATATTTTAAAAAAGTCTGAAGTAAAGAAAAAAGAGATTACTACTGTCAAAAGCAGATTAAATATTTAACTAAAAGATGAAACTATATTATTTATTTATATATATTTCTGTTATGTAAATAGTTAAAAAACAAATTTTATGACTTCAAAGAATCTCATAAAGAAGACACCAAGATTAAATCATTGTAGCTTAACCTTATTTTTCACAACTTTAATAAAGTAATACTCTATTAAATACTGCTGATGTGTATTTATAAACACTTGATAAAAAAACCATCACAGGGTAAAGGCTTTTTTATTCCCACTCCCATGACCCCTAAAGAACAGCAATGTGAAGATATTACTAACCACACTTGCTAATTGCTGGGTAATGAGGATTTACAGTTTGGTATCCTTATTTTACCCTATAATGAAAAATAACTGAATACCTATTTGCTAATCAATGTTTAATATTAACAGTGTTGGTATGGGCTATATGTCTGAAAAAGAAGGACACAAGTCTAATTTGGAATGCTGAGATTTAATCCTAGATCAATAATTATATATATATATATATATATATATATATATATTATATATATATATATATATATATATATATATATATATATATATATATATATGAAATATGCCAAAAGTCAGGCTTCACCATCAACCTATTAAATTATTTCGTAAAAAAATAAAAATACTAAAGTCTTTTTATATATCTACATGTATTATTATTACTAAGTTCTTAGAATAGTGTTTTAAATTAATCTTTACTATGCATAAACACATTTCGAGGCTGTTTTTTTTGAATTACTGTATCTCTCTTTTTTTTCTTTACATCTTGTAATTTTATTTTTGTGTAAAGCTTTTATAATTTCTCTATAACTAGTTTGAAGTCCCAAATAACAATAATGTAACACATACTGCATATATATTTTTTCTACTGGATGCAGCTTCTTTTGCTATTTCTGTGTGAACTGAATAATATTCATATGTGAGTATAGCAAACACACAAATGCACATTAAACTATTTATTACATTTTTGTATTCCAACTTAATAAATAAGGCCTACAGCATTAGCATAAAAATTAGCAGAAATATTGTTGTTTTTGTCTAAAAAAGATAGTGTTTTACAAAGATTAGTTACTGACAAGTTCAATGCATACAACTTGTTAAAGTCACTAATTAGATAATTGTAAAACTATTAGTTGATTGCATAATCAAATCAAAATTGAATTGGGCAGTTCAAATGTTACATAAACATCTACACATGTCTGCATAGCAGACCGTGTAAATAACTGACAAAGTTGTTTACAGAAAACATGGTTCAATGATATCTATTGGTCAGATTCTTTCATCCAATCATTTTCACTGATACAAAATGTATTAGAATAAAGGAATAGATAGCAAAAAAATATTTTGAGACAAGTGGATTGAATAATAGTGCTTTCAACCTAACTTCTTTGGGACCAAATCAAAAAGTCCTAAAGCAATATTTAATATAATTAAATTACATTAATATAAAGTACAATGGTGTAATATAAATCTCATGATAACAGTTTAAGCTTACCTATACTATGAATCTTCAATCTGTTATCAAAATAATCTGTACATGAAAATATGTACATATAAAAAAAGACAAGAAAAGTACATACACATCATTTCACATATATATTTATTGGTAGACTAAACAGATTTAAATAATCCACTTCAAACAAAGTTATCTTTAACATTTCTTTTTGGAGATACAGTAAAGAAAAACATAACTCATTGGCCAACCAAAAAATTATCACAAGAAAATTTATGTATGTCAAAAAGAAAAGTTCAAAAGTCATATAGCAATTCAGTAGGAAAGAGTATATAAAACAATGGATAATAATAACATTTAATTTAATTAAGGCAATAAGCTACCTAAGCAGCCTGGCATTTGGCACATCCTGCATATTATATGTGTGTACCCTATTTTTTTATATCCTAAACACAGATTAAATGATATCTCCCATCCCATCCCCACAAAAACAGGGGACCTCACTGTTACTACAATAGCTGTATTCTATATTAATAATTATATATTTTTTTCGAAAAGAATTGCTGTTAGACAAAGTTATCATAAATAGAAATTTCTTGGTATTTTTAGACAATGTCATTCTTTTTCTATAAAATTTTTCAAAATTGCAATGTACAAAAATATATACTTTATAAAAATATAAATATTAGATAAAATAAAATATTTATAAATTTACGTTTTGTAAATATGTTACTGTTAATAAAAAAATAATAAGTTTCAGACTATTTCGCAGATCTTGGGAATTACTTTCTGTGATTTTTGGAGGCGTTGGGTCTGTATGAAATTCAGGAAAAGTCATAATTTCTGAAAAAAAAAAAAAAAAAGAGAAAGAAAATATGTTTAATTGAAAATTTATATACTATAAAGTACTTGATATAATTATAATTTCAAGTTAATAGAAAAAAATTAATCATGAATATATATGAAAAGAAATTAGCATAAGCACACATATAAGTAGTTAACTAAAAATCATTAAATAGTCCAATGCAAACTAGAGACCATTATATCATCTTACCATAAAAAAATATCAACAAGACAAATCAATCACTAGTAGGTGAAGAGTTAGTATTGTTTATAATGTTGATTTTTTTTAATAGTCTGAGAAAGACTGCAGAGCATTCGAAACTATAAGCTATTTGTAAGTATGAAAAATAAATTAGTGCATTATATAAAGTGCAAAAGAAAAGTGATTTCATTATTCATATTAGTTAAAAATAGATAAATACCTATTTTCCAGCCAATAATTGAATGATTAGCCAAGTTGCTTATACATATATATATATATATGTGTGTGGGGGGGGAGGGGGTATTACTAGTGCATTCAAAATTGTTCATCTACAATAAGGACTATATATGTGCATAAACAATGAATAAAATTATATATAAATGCTAGATATATATTGTGTATTTCTGATTGATTAATCATGTATTATCTGAGTAACTTTTGATTAATAAAAAAAACAAGATATGTAGTTAAAGTAAATAAGGCAGATTTGTTGGTCATAAAGACCCTCAATGACCACTCTAGAAGGTTATGGCTCAACTCTTGTTATTTCTGCAGTTCAAACTTCATGTCAGAGCAATAGATCATAAGCTTTTGTTTACCTGAAAGTTTGTGATGATCGCATATCATTTATAATAATGTTACTTTACCTTCATCATCTAAAATTAATCGTTAAATATTTTTAGAAACATTCCAAATTTTATTCGAACTTTTCAAATACATTTACCTATTTGTAATAACACCCGGATAATAATAATGCAATGCTTTGATACGTTTTATCTCCACTCTTTTTCCAGATGTTGCTGGACTGACCACTGGTTGTATTAGTACTGATCAATCTATCAACATATGAGGAGTGAGGAAAATGCTACCACTCAAAACATTGTTGTATATTAACCCAGATGTTATTGTTAACAGATGGAATATATTTGAAAAGTTTAAATAAGATTTACATTTTTTAAAACAGTATTTAACGACCAATTTTAGATGAAAGTGGTAAATGCAATCCATGCGACTATTTATTTTTTTTAAAAAATATAAACTTCAAAAGAAGTTGATAGATAATATGTACATCAAAAAACATACGTTGAAGATTAATGCATACTATTAACAAAAGAGATAAATGTAAAATATTTTTATTTAATCATTGGGATTAAACTCAGCAGTGACATTAAAAAAGTTTATTGCAGCAGGTGATGGAGTTATGATGGCAGTGTTTGGATATATGAGAATAAGTTTAACAAATCATTGAAGAAAAAAGGAAAAATATTGTAGATTATTCAGAATAAAAATAAATGCACCTAAAATAGGTGGAGAGGAAAAAAAGATTTCAAAGGCATGGTAAAGAAGGGGGAAGGGAGTGATTAACATTATGTTTTTAAATGCATGAGTCGATTAATTTTAATGGAATTAGTGGGGGGGAAATAGAGTGGGAATAGCAATGTTTAAAAAGATTTTGATATAGAGAAATTAGTTGTTTTATTAATTATTAAAGTTAAATCTACATAAGAGTTTTGCTCAAATGTTACCTTGAAATGCCTATTTAAAACAAAAGAGATAAGTTTGAAGAATGATAGATTTAAAAGATTAAAAATATGAAAGTTTTAAAAAATGATAACAAAAAATATAATCTACAGAACAAACTTTTTTAAAAAAAAAAAAAAAGTGGAAGAAAAATTAGGCAATAAACATTTAGATGAGGTATAAAAGACAAGTTAAAGAAACAGTGAAAAACAAAAAGGAAGAATAAAAAGAAGTTAATTGATGATCTTACAGAAAAATATAGCATGGAAAATTTAAAAATAAAAACAAAAAGTTATTGCTTAATATATAGATAAATATTCACATCAACATTTATAATCATAATATTACAAATTGATGTCTGTATTTCTTCAAATTTGTATTTACAATTAAAAATTGTATCATTTATAAATGGATGTGTAGATGTAGTAGTGTATATATAGGTGAATCGAGATGCACAGTGGAAAAAAGAACAACAGAGCACTTGTTGTTATTAAAAAGCATTCAAAATATGAAACAAAATTCTAAAAATAATGATAATTTATCAGCTTCCATTTTTTATGACAATAATAAATCATGTATATATATTATGGTTTTGATTTCAATTATAATAATGTAAAATATTGCAGACTGAAAGAAATAATAATAAAAGAAAAATCAAGGAAGCTATGTTAATATATAAATAAAATACAAGCAAGACTTAATCAATACGCAGATAGCAAATGTTAAGATCACAGAATTATGGGAAAGTTGACCTTTCAAAGTATTAGTTGACAAAGACTATGAGGATAAACACAAGCGCTCCTAAGTGACATATATATATATATTAAATTTTAATTACTGTATTTTCTAATATTTATTTATAAATTTACATATATCAACGTTTATGTATAGTGTATTTGCGTATGTGTGTATATATATATGTGTTTATGTACATAAACATATTTTTCAAGTAGTCTTTATTAGGGCATCTTTATCTCAAATAGCCTTATCAAAACCCTCTATCAGCACAGAAAGTAAAATTATCCTCTCTCCTATGCTCTTCAAATAAATTTAAATGTAAATACATGGAATAACTCAATTTCATTTTTTCCCCCTGTATAATATATTTTATTATTATTATTATTATTATTATTATTATTATTATTATTATTATTATTATTATTATTATTATTATTATTATTATTATTATTATTATTATTATTATTATTATTATTATTATTATTATTATTATTATTATTATTATTATTATTATTATTATTATTATTATTATTATTATTATTATTATTATTATTATTATTATTATTATTATTATTATTATTATTATTATTATTATTATTATTATTATTATTATTATTATTATTATTATTATTATTATTATTATTATTATTATTTCTGATTGTTCTTTCCTTGATGATAGGTATAATATTTTACGTACGGATAGATCTTTAGAATATGCAGCTAGAGGAGGTGGTACTCTTATTGCTATCAACAAAAATGTTTTATATAAAGATCTATGTTTTACTTCTTCTGTATGTGAATCTACATGGTGTGAAGTTTACATGGATCATAATTTTAAATGTATATTGGGAAATATTTATTTTAAACCTAATATCTCACTTTTAGAGCTTGATTACTTCTTGACAGCACTTGAAGATTTTTTGATTAGATATAATAATATTATCATTGTTGGTGATTTGAATATGCCTGATTTATTTAAGGGTAAGATTATTACGCATTATTCTTTATTATCTCAGAAAGCTTTAAGAATGCTTAGATTTTGCAAATTTTTTGGGCTTCAACAATATAACCCTGTTGTTAATAGTTTTCAGCGTACTTTAGATTGTGTTCTTTGTAATGTACCAATAGTTAGTAATTTTCACTTTGTCTCTGTTTCTTTTCCAATTGATGTTCATCATCCACCTATCGAATTTTATATTAAGATGGGTTATTCTAAAATTACTTGTTTTAATGTTGTGAAAAGGGATTATGGGAGGGGTAATTATATTGATCTTTGTAGAAAATTTTCTGAAGTTGATTGGAATAATATGTACTCAATTAATGATGTGAATTTTTGCTTGGATTATTTTTTGAAAATTTTTAATGGTTTTATTGATGTATATATTCCTAATAAATTATCGTTTAACAAAGGTTATCCTCTGTGGTTTTCATATACTCTTATTAAGATTATTAAAAGGAAATCTTACCATCATAGACTCTATTTTAAGACACAGAATATAATTTATTATAATAATTTTATCAATTTTAGAAGATTGGCTAAATATATCTATAAACGAGATTTACAAGAGTATATAAAACAAATTGAAATTAATATTTCTTCTAATCCTAGAGAATTCTGGAATTTTGTTAATAATTCAGGCTTGGGTAAGAAAAAGGTTCAAATGACTCACGGTTCTGCATTAAATGCAGATGATTTTTCTAAACATTTTGCAGAGTTATACTTTTCACAACATGGAATTGATTCTAAAATTACATTTCCTGGCAATTTGTCTAGTGCTAAATGTACAATTGATCATATCTCTAGGGAAGATGTTATTGTAGCTATTAGGAGGCTTCCTTCTTTTATTTATAAGGGCTAGCCGAATTTATTGCAGTACCTCTTGCCTTTGTTTTTAATCTGTCTCTTAATTCCAGTACTTTTCCTAGTGTTTTGAAATGTGCTAAAATGGTTCCAATCTTCAAAAATGGTGATCGAGATTGTGTTTCTAATTATAGACCAATTTCTGTTTTGCATACCATTGCAAGAATTTTTGAGAGATGTATTTATAATAAAATTATTTCAGATGTGGGTAAGATAATTTCTTCTTCTCAACATGGTTTTAGTCCTAATAGATCAATTGATAGTAATCTACTGACAATTTATGATCATATAGCTCATGCTATTGAAGATCGTCAAAGACTAGATGTTATTTATTTTGATTTGTCAAAAGCCTTTGATAAAGTTGATCACAGTGTTTTACTTCATAAATTACATAAAATAGGTTTCTCTAATAAACTTGTATATTGGTTTCAATCATTTCTATGTAGTCGTACAGCATATATTAAATTCAATAATAAAGTTTCATTTAATTTTGAATGCAATTTAGGTGTTCCACAGGGTAGTATTTTAGCACCCATGCTGTTTAATGTTTACATTAATGATCTTAATGATTGCTTGAGATATTCTTTTCTGTTAAGCTATGCTGATGACTGTAAGATTTTTAGAAGAATTGTATCAGTGAACGATTGTGTTCTCCTTCAGAAGGATATTGATAACTTTAGTGCTTGGTGTCAGTCAAATAATATGACAGTTAATTTTGATAAATGTTCCTTTATGTCTTATTCCAAAAAATCTGAAGTTTTACAGTTTTATTATTATATCAATTCTCATAAAATTATTTCAGTTAAATGCCAAAAAGATCTTGGAATTATGTTTTCTTGTAATGGATCTTTTATTCCTCATTTTGAAATGATTGTTGGTAAAGCTTTTAAGGTTATGGGTGCCATTCTTAGACATGGTTATCAGTTCAGTAATGATACTAAACGGAAATTGTTTTTTTCATTGGTTCTTCCTATTATTGAATATGGTTCAATAATTTGGAACCCTAGTTCTTTGCAAGGATGTAACTTGTTGCAGTCTATTTCAAAGAAGTTTTTCAAATATGTTTCTTGGGAGGGTAAAATGATTAATCTTTCATCTAGACGAAAGTATAGGGATTTGAAATATTTTTATAAAATTGTTAATAAACAGGTTATTTTATCAGATATAGTTTCAACTATCTCAGTTAGGTCTTTGAGTTATGATACTAGGTCTACTTGTGTATATCAGATTCAAACATGCCATTCTAATATTCTTAAATTTTCTCCTTTATTTAGGTTACCCTCTTTATATAATCAAATTGGGAGTAACCTTAATCTGTGTGACATTGATTATAAGAAATTTTGTAAACTTGTTAAACTGAAATGTGAAGTTTGATTTTGTCTTTTAAATTTTACTTTATTATGTATACATTTATATTTTCATTTTATGTTATATGTTTTATTTTCACTTTTATTGTATGTGCAAGCTGTAATTGGCTTTATGCTGTTGTTTAGCACTTAAATAAATGAATTGAATTGAATTGAATTATTATTATTATTATTATTATTATTATTATTATTATTATTATTATTATTATTATTATTATTATTATTATTATTATTATTATTATTATTATTATTATTATTATTATTATTATTATTATTATTATTATTATTATTATTATTATTATTATTATTATTATTATTATTTTTTCTTTTTTTTTATTATTATTATTATTATTATTATTATTATTATTATTATTATTATTATTATTATTATTATTACTGAATGTCAGAGTATGAGGACTAAATTATTCAAATTAAACAATTTTTAAAAAACATTTTATCTTATTTTATTACAAATTTTAATCAACAATTTCCTGATTGTTCTTTTCTTGATGATAGATTCAGTATTTTGCGAACTGACAGATCTATGGATAATATTTCTCGAGGTGGTGGTACTCTGATTGCTCTTCATAAAGATGTTTTTTATAAAGAACTTTCTTTTTCTTCTTCTTTTTGTGAATCTACATGGTGTGAAATTACTTTAAATCACAATTTTAAATTTATTTTAGGTAATGTTTATCTCAAACCCACTTTGTCATTGTTGGAGTTTGATTATTTTTTGACATCACTTGAAGATTTTCTGATTGGCTATGATAATGTTATTATTACTGGGGATTTAAATATTCCAGATTTATATCAGGGTAGAATTACTACACACTTTTCTTTTTTGTCTTCTAAAGCTTCTAGAATGTTACAGTTCTGTAAATTTTTAGGACTCAAGCAATATAACCCATTTGTTAATTCCTTTCATCGTACTTTGGATTATATTTTATGTAGTTCAACAGTAGTTAGTAATTTTCAAGTTGTCTCTGTTAATTTTCCTATTGATGCTCATCATCCACCTTTTGAGTTTTATATTAACGTTTGTCACTCAAAGATTAATTTTTCTAATATTTCAAGAAAGGATTATGGGAAGGGTAATTATTTTGATTTTTGTAGAAACTTTTCTAAAGTTAATTGGAATTTTTTGTATTCTTTTAATGATGTAAATCATTGCTTGGATGAGTTTTTAAAGATTCTTAATGGTTTTATTGATTTGTATATTCCCAATAAGCGACCTTTTTATAAGGGTTTTCCTCGTTGGTTTTCATGCGATCTTATTAAAATTATTAAAAGGAAGTCTTATCATCGTAGACTTTATTTTAAAACACAGAATATCTTTTTTTATAATAATTTTATTAATTTCAGAAGATTGGTGAAGCATGTTTATAAAAGAGATTTGAAGAATTATATTAGAAGAATTGAGGTTAATATTTCATCTAACCCTAAAGAATTTTGGGATTTCATTAAAAAGTCTGGTTTGGGTAGAAAAAAGGTTCAAGCTACTCATGGTTTCACTTTAAGTGCAAATGACTTTTCAAAACATTTTGCTGATGTATATTCATCACATGATGCAATATCTTCAAATATTGCATTATTTTGTAATTCTTCAACTGTTCATTGTATGATTGACCATATTTCTAAGGATGATGTTGTTATGGCTATTAAGCGACTTAAAATTCATTCTAGTTTGGGAAATGATAATGTTCCTTCATTTATTTACAAAGGGCTAGCTGAATTTATTGCAGTTCCTCTTGCATTTATTTTTAATTTATCACTGAATTCTTGTGTTTTTCCTAATGTGCTTAAGTGTGCCAAAATGGTCCCAATTTTTAAGAATGGTTCACGTGATTGTCTTAATAACTATAGACCTATTTCTGTTTTACATACTATTGCTAGAATTTTTGAGAGGTGTGTTTATAATAAAATTATTTTAGATGTTAGTAAACTCATTTCTTCTTCACAGCATGGTTTTATACCTAATAGATCCGTAGAAACTAATTTGTTAACAATTTATGATCATATAGCTCATGCAATTGAGGACCAGCAGAGACTTGATGTTGTTTATTTTGATTTATCAAAAGCTTTTGATAAAGTAGACCACAGTATTCTTCTTCGCAAATTATATCAAATGGGTTTTTCTACTAAGCTTGTTTATTGGTTTCAATCCTTTCTTCATGGTCGTACTGCATATATTAAATTTAATAATACTATTTCATCTAAGTTTAAATGTAATTTTGGAGTTCCTCAGGGTAGTATTTTAGCACCTATGCTTTTTAACATTTATATGAATGACCTTAAGGATTGCTTAAAATCTTCTTATCTTTTGTGCTATGCAGATGACTGTAAAATCTTTAGAAGAATCACATCTGTGTTTGATTGCACTCTTCTTCAAAAGGATATAGATAATTTTAGTGCTTGGTGTGATTTAAATAATATGATTGTTAATTTCAGTAAATGTTCCTTAGTCTCGTATTCTAAAAAATCTGAAGTTTTGCATTTTTCTTATTTTATTAATTGTCACAAAATTATTTCTGTTGAATCCCAAAAAGATTTGGGAGTTATATTTTCTAGTAATGGATCCTTTCTTCCTCATTTGGAAATGAT
Organism: Epiperipatus broadwayi; assembly: GCA_028023455.1. Taxonomy (NCBI): domain Eukaryota; kingdom Metazoa; phylum Onychophora; class Udeonychophora; order Euonychophora; family Peripatidae; genus Epiperipatus; species Epiperipatus broadwayi. The sequence goes on along the minus strand of JAQFVV010006249.1, from coordinate 4,828,227 downwards.
TATTGGTAAAGCTTTAAAAATTATAGGTACTATTCTAAGGTTTGGTCATCATTTCAGTGGTGATACAAAATTTAAATTATTTTTATCATTGGTTCTTCCCATCATTGAATATTGTTCAGTCATTTGGAATCCTAGCTCTAAACAGGGATGTAACTTATTACAATCAGTGAGTAATAAGTTTTTTAAATATGTTTCTTTGGGAAATAAAACTGTTGTTCATCTTTCTTCTAGAAGACAATATAGAGATCTTAAATATCTTTATAAACTTGTTAATAAAATAGTTCTTTTATCTGACACAATTTCTACTGTTGTAATTAGATCTCATGTGCATGATACTCGGTCTGCTTCTGTTTGTTACATTAAAACTTGTCATTCCAATGTTCTTAGATTTTCTCCTTTATTTAGACTGCCATATTTATATAATCAGATTTGTAGTAATAATAATTACTTCAATTTAGATTATAATCAATTTTGTAATGTTATTAAATTTAAATGTCATATTTGATTGGTTTAACTTGATTTTGTTTATATATATATATGTTAAATTGTTTTATTATTATTATTATTTTGTTATGTGCTTTATATTTATCCCTTTTATTTATTTGTTATTATTAATGTTTTAATAATAATTGTTTATATGCTGATATTTAATTTTACTTTAGATTTTTAAATGTGTTAATTATCTTTTATTGAAATATGGCACATAATTATATTAATAATTTGTCATTTAAACTCATTTATGTATTTATATATTTGTTATGGTGCAATACTGTAATTGGCTTTATGCTGTAGTTTTGTACGGTAAATAAATGAATTGAATTGAATTATTATTATTATTATTATTATTATTATTATTATTATTATTATTATTATTATTATTATTATTATTATTATTATTATTATTATTATTATTATTATTATTATTATTATTATTATTATTTTATATTTATTTTTATTTATTTTTATTATTAATTTTTAATAATAATTATTTATATCTGATATTTAATTTTATTTAGATTATTAAATTTTAATTATCTTTTATTAAATATGGCAATAATTATATTAATAATTTGTCATTTAAACTCATTTATGTATTTATATATTTGTTATGGTGCAATACTGTAATTGGCTTTATGCTGTAGTTTTGTACGGTAAATAAATGAATTGAATTGAATTATTATTATTATTATTATTATTATTATTATTATTATTATTATTATTATTATTATTATTATTATTATTATTATTATTATTATTATTATTATTATTATTATTATTATTATTATTATTATTATTATTATTATTATTATTATTATTATTATTATTATTATTATTATTATTATTATTATTATTATTATTATTATTATTATTATTATTATTATTATTATTATTATTATTATTATTATTATTATTATTATTATTATTATTATTATTATTATTATTATTATTATTATTATTATTATTATTATTATTATTATTATTATTATTATTATTATTATTATTATTATTTATTATTATTATTATGATATTGCTTTATCTTGCAATGCTGTTTCTTATAATCTTCTTGAAAAATTAGTGAATGAGGATTTGGACTCAATTGGTAAATGGTTGGCATATAATTCATTGTTGGTCAATTTAGATAAAACAAAAGCTATTCTTTTTTCTTACAAGCGTACTTTTTTTTCTCTTAAGATTAAAATTTGCTGTAAGTATATTTTGCATTATAATAGTATATGTACTTGTGAGAATATTCCTTTGGTAGATAATTATTGTTATTTGGGAATATATATTGACTCCAGATTGTCCTGGACAAATCACATTACCTATCTTTGTCAACGGTTACGTAATTTAAACTATATGTTTTATTATTTAGTTAAATTTCTTCCTAGGTCTGCTCTCATTTTTATTTACATTGCCTGTTATCAGAGTATTTTATCTTACAATATCATTATTTGGGGTAATGCTTCTCCACATATTTTATCTTCTTTGCGTGTTTTGCAAAATTATACTTTATGCATTATTTTTGGTAGATCTCGCTCCTCTTCTGTTCGAGATATTTATATTGCATTTGGTTTATTTGATGTAAATCACTTATATCAATATAGAGTTATTTTTGATATTTTTTGTGCTAAACCTTTTCTGAATTCTAGAGTTTATGTTCTAAATACTCGTCTTTCTAATAAATTTCAATTACCTTTACCAAAATTTTTTAAGGAATCTAGTAGAAGACAATATGTTTATTCTGGGTCAAAGTTGTTTAATAAATTTGTATATGAATGTTCAATTGATCTGAATAATATTTCTTATATATCATTCAAAAAATATTTGTGTCAATGGTTGTGTAGTATGTATTAATTTTGGCATTTATTTTATTTATTTAATTAATTTTATTTATTTCCTAAACTGTTCTTTTGAGTTTTTGATTGTATTTTTATTTAATTTATTTTTACATGTAAATTCCACACACAAGATTTTTCTTGTTTGGAGTTTTTAAATATTTGTGATGTACTTTGTTTTATTTCATAGAATAAATTGAATTGAATTGAATTGAATTATTATTATTATTATTATTATTATTATTATTATTATTATTATTATTATTATTATTATTATTATTATTATTATTATTATTATTATTATTATTATTATTATTATTATTATTATTATTATTATTATTATTATTATTATTATTATTATTATTATTATTATTATTATTATTATTATTATTATTATTATTATTATTATTATTATTATTATTATTATTATTATTATTATTATTATTATTATTATTATTATTATTATTATTATTATTATTATTATTATTATTATTATTATTATTATTATTATTATTATTATTATTATTATTATTATTATTATTATTATTATTATTATTATTATTATTATTATTATTATTATTATTATTATTATTATTATTATTATTATTATTATTATTATTATTATTATTATTATTATTATTATTATTATTATTATTATTATTATTATTATTATTATTATTATTATTATTATTATTATTATTATTATTATTATTATTATTATTATTATTATTATTATTGATATATTGAAACTTCTATTCCAGCACATATTTTTGAAACAAATACATAAAGACATTATATGTATATATAGTTATGGTTGTATTGAAATCACATTAATACATGCTCTGCATACTTAAATATGATCTGAGCTAAACTACAGGTAGGTTCATTCTGTACTTTTTCATTTATTAACTGGTTTGTATTAGTTTATATAATAGCTCGATGGGATTTATAGTAACTTTTTCTGCTTTAATATTATCTACATTTGAGCTATTATTATTAATATATATATATATACTTGTGTATATTTTCTAGTATAAATCATTTTTACGTATGATATTCTGAAGCGATAAAATTTCCAAGTGGGATCTATATTAAATTTAATTAAACATTAAAAGCATAAAGCTAAACTAGTCACTAAATAATGTAAATTATCCCAAATTTACAACTCAACCAGATTTGCCAAAAAATAAAATGTAAAACATTACCAGTGGTTTCACTGCTACAAGCAGACTTCTCAAATGTAAAAAACTATAAAATAACATATTTAACTAAACATTATCCACAATTTCACTTACCTCCTATACACTTTTAATATTAAAAGAACCTTTAAATAAGTTAAGTGCTTCAGAATCATTCATTTTTAATAATAAAAATTCTTTTAATTCTTTTTATTTCAAAGTGGAGGCGTTTCCAAAAGCTTTCTATAAATAAAATATGAAGAAAGCAGTATCCATCACATTCCCCTTGTTGGATGGTAACAGAGGCCAGTTTCTGATCATTATTTAAATTTGTGGCAGCAAACACTTTCATGATTAATTAATTTAAAACAGACTTTCAGGAAAGACAGTGTGAGATCTTCACAGAAATTTTCTCCTAGCTATATACATATGCAATACAACCGATGCTTCATAAATCTGGTATTATAAAAAAAAATCAGTATTGATTTGAATTTTTTTTTATCTTTTTATTGGTCAATTATAAGAAGCTGCTGCTGTTCACAATGAATGCGGTTATTACAATTTCAAGAGAAAAATATATTTATATTATAGATAATTTTGCATGACTATGCAAACTAATCTATGAGACATAAATATGTCCACATGCAGAACATACTCTACTAGGCTTTATTTAATGTTTTGCAATATTGTTTTTTAATTTATTCAGCAACAAAAAAAAAGAAAAACTAGTTTTAAAAATATTTCAACATTGTCTAATTGTAGCTCTTTTATGTATTCTATCCATGACTATGTATTTTCAACGAAAACAATCAATACTGCACTTCTAAATCTAGAATGTTTTGAGATAATGTTAATAACATATACAGGTCTATATCTCCTGAAAAACCATAACCAAATTCAGAAAGTGTTATGCACAATCTAATGAAGATGTGATTTTTACAATAGTGGACCTTATAGTATCACATCCAGAAAGTTTAAGAACATACTAATTGATCTTAGAATCTTGCAAGAGTATTTCAGTTTTTCAAAGTATGTTTACAATTTTTCTAATACCTTTATATTATGTTGATAGGTGTTTAAGTCTCACTCTCTTGCAATAAATTAAGGAAAACTATAGTTCTTAGTACAGCCTCTTATGCCATTAGTCATCTCTTTATATTAAGAACTACAGTTGTATCCTTTAATTACATTGATAGCAAAACTGCTCTCAATTTACTTCTTATTTTATTTTAAATAAAGCATGATATAGTATTGCAAATTAGTAATAGAGAACAGAAAATAATTTGGGACAAGTGTAATAAATTAGATGTATACAGATCTAAAGTACACTGTTGTCATTTTGCATATCTCTGGACATATCTGAGGAAACAGACACATTTTAAAGTCAATCATTGAGATAGTTTTTCTATAGAAGATGTTAAGAGACCAAAATGTTGTGAATAGGATAGATTTTCTATTTAATAATATACAAAGAAGATAGCCATAGCTATATAAAAACAAAAATGACCTTAATTACAGAAATAAATTAGTAGTCTTTAAGACCTAGATTCTTAAATTATAGCTTGAATCTGATATTTCCAGTTCTTGGCAGATGACTATCCAAGCAACAAACTACTCGATTAATTAGATAAGATTCTTATCCTGAATGAATAAGTTAACCCCTTATTTTATGACCTCTACAAATACTTTACTGATTAATTTGCCTATTTCTACAATTTGAATTTTTTTAAAAAGTCATTCTTTTTCTTTTATAATCATTCCATAAGTTATAAAAAGCCCTAAAAAATCAGAATGTTTACATATTTATTTTATTATATGATCTATAGTGGGCCATTTAGTCATTAATAGGATATCTTTTTTGTCAAGTAGCACAACAGTACAGCATTTTTCTGTTAAGCAGTTGGAATAGCATTTAGAGACTTATGATGAACAGTTTGTTCAGTAATAGAATAAAAAAATATCACCTATTTTCAACTCTGAGAATTATGATGGGAATAAAAACTACAAAAATTAGATGCTAGTAAAATTAGACCTATAAAAAAATGTATTGTACTTATTTAGTGATCACTTAATCTTGTTCAAATATCTTAAAATTTTAACATTTTAGATGGTTATTCTACATCCCAATACCATGGATGCTAGTTTGGAGCATCCCCTATACTTTACTCATTGTGATATTTAGAAAATGTTTGTCATGATATTCATGAAAACTAATAATAAGTATTTAAAATGGCATTTTTGAAGTCATAAAAAATGCTTTAATGACTGCATAATGGTGCATAAAGAACATACTTCTTTTCAAGAAACAAAAATGCTGACCAATTCTAGAAGACTGGGCTATAATTATTTTTTAAATGTTCAAAATCCAATTTATTGATGACTATTTTTTAATTGTTGATTTTAAATAGCAAAACTGAAATATACAGTAAGAACACAATCTTTTCTGACAATTAAATCAACTTAGAATGGTTTCTACTAACCTTGGTAAAAACATAAAGATTGTCAACCATCTACAAGAAAACACATCTTACAAGGACACAAATAATTGATTTTAAATTGTTTAGTTATAAAACAAAGATACTAGATGGCACTTATGTAATTTAATCAATCTGTTATCAAAACAGACAAAACTCTCCATACAGTAGTGCCACTCAGTGCAAGCCAGAATTATCAATGGATGCCAGAAGGCTTGTGCATAAAATCCTTATCTAGTGCCTACTCATCCAATATCCCCAGACTAGTTTCTAGCTTGTGGCTTTCATCAGTGAAGAAATAGTGATCATGTGATATTTAGTGGTTCGATCTATTCATAATATTCCAAAATATATATTTTACAAACACATGCTGAATATCAAATTTTGAATATCAAATTTTAATATATATATATATATATATATATATATATATGTTAAGGGAGTTGTTGAAACGTTTTACAATATTGGTCTTAATGTATTATTTTACATAGCATCTAATAACTTATTTTACAATAAATTAATATTATGACATTTAAATGTTGCATTTTAACAATTCCAAGTTTTTGTGAGGATGTCATTCATTATATATATTTTTAACACCTATACATACGCATATAAATTTGTTGAAAATGAAGATCTTTTCTGAATGATCTATATTTTTGATAACCCACATACATATATGCAGATATTTTAAACATGTATATACAATATGTCATCATCATCATCATCATCAACCGTTATCAATCCACTGCAGGATGAAGGTCTCTCCAAGTTTAATCTATCTTCTCTGATCTTCAGCTTCTCTTCTCCACAACACCCCTGCACACTTTCTTATTTCATCCATCCATCTCACATGTGGTCTCTTTCTGGGTCTTTTACAATCTCTTGGAATCCAGTTCAAAATTTCAATTGTCCATCTATTATCATCTCTTCTAGCAATATGTCCAGCCCAACTCCATTTCAATCTTTTAATTTTTTCAATAAGGTCAGTAACACCTGTTTGTTGTCTTACCCATACATTGCGTTTTCGATCTCTTCTTGTTACTCCCAACATACATCTCTCCATACTCCTTTGAGTGGTCTGAAGTCTCTGTATTGCTCTTCTATTAAGTGTCCAAGTCTCAGATCCATAAGTAAGAACTGGTAAAACACATTTGTTTAAAACCTTTCTTTTCAAACACATAGGCATATTTCCTTTTAGTATCAAGTTATTTCTACCAAAAGCACTCCAACCAAGTTTAATTCTATGATTAATTTCCTCCATTATGTTTCCATCTGTATTAATAATCTGACCAAGGTATTTGTAACTGTTAACTTCTTCTAATTCTTCATAATCAATCTTTATTTTCATATTTTGAGCAAATCGATTAAACATTACTTTAGTCTTTTTAACATTTATCTTTAGTCCTACTTTTTTACTTTCATCTGCTAACTCCTACAACATTTCCTGCAGCTCTGAAGCATTATTTGCAAAAACAACTACATCATCTGCAAAATCTAAATGACTTAAATACTCTCCATTTACTTTCACTCCCTTAGTTTCCCATTTTAATCCACAAAATACTTCTTGCAGCACTGCTGTAAAGAGTTTTGGAGATATGGAGTCACCTTGTCTTACACCTTTCTCAATATTGATTTTTCCAGTATCATTATGTAATCTAATTGTTGCTGTTGCATTTTTATAAATATTCTTTAAAATATGACAATATCCTGGATCTATACCTTGATGATCCAATGCTTTAATCACTGAAGAAATGTGTATAGAAATGTGTATACAATATGTACCCATATATATGTACAACTATTTTAAAATTATGCACATTATAATGTTAAAAATAATTAACAAAAATAAAAATTTTGTAATATACTTTTAACTTGTATACACAATGAGTATATAATGATATGTTAACAAGCCTTTCTTTGTGCTTCTTTTGAAACTTACTGTATTCATGAAGGTCTAGCTAAATATTAGATCATCTACTTATTATTATGAATTGACTCCATATTGATGAAATACAAAAAATACAATGCCTAAATAAAGTTAAATTTTCTAGCTCTTTACTTGAAACATTTGGTGACTGCAATTCTAGAGATTACCATGTGAATAAAAAAAATTATATTTTAGAAAATTAGGATCTCATTTTTAATAAATTTCTCATTTTGTAACTATAGTTGTTTAAACATGTATATGGGGAGATTATATAACAGTTGAATCACTATATCTACTTTGTCTAAATTGCATATTTAAGAACTCAGGATTTGAAGAAAATAATAATTATATGAATTTCATGTATATTTCATAATATACAGCAGGTATTTTCATGTTGTGCACAATTGTAATTTTGTTTAAAATAATACAGAATACAAGATTTGTGGTGGTGTGATAAACTAAAAGTGATTAATTTGGTTTTAAAAAAGTGTATTCAACAAGAATGAATTAATTAGTAAATATAAAATAAAAAAATCATACTGGTATTACTTGAACTACTGAAACTAAAGTTAGCTTTCAAGAGTGTGCAGGAAATGTTTAGTAAAGATAAGTTTATATGTATAAGGCATAATAAGACTATATGAGTAAAACATGAATAGAAATGTTTTATAAGCAATAACATTTTGCAACATCAAATAGCATTTCATCAATATAGAAGATATTAACAGAAAAAAGTATTAACAATAAAGAATAATATTAAAAAGTAATATAATGTCACACCTAAAGCATAAAACAGAAAAAAAGTTTATTAGAAAAGCTTATATTGACAAATTTTATGCCATCTAGTATAGTCTTTTAATAATCAATAGATGCAAGACAGTAATACTTAATAAATTCTTATCCAATGACATAAATATCCTCTAATAAATTTCTAGCTTATAGTCTTTACTGGGGAATACATTTTTGGATATTTTGAACTGCATTTTTGGATGTTTTCAATCTAATGCATTTTTCCTCTAGAAGCCAGTTTTTACTTTCTCCTATACTTTTAAGCAATTTTGTTTTTAAGCATTTAGGTTATTTATATAACTTTAGGCATCTTTTATTCTTTGACCAGAATTGACACAAAACAAATTTTGATTTCACATGACCAACAAGGCATCACCTGATCTTAGCTTTCACATTAACATAAACAAATTTTTATATTCTCGCCATTTTTATACATCTAACATCTCCTGATTACCAACACTTACAATTTATACATGACATGAAAATAATTAGAAATATAAGAATTTGTTAATAATAACAATATGTAAAAGCCAATATTATGTGATGATCGGATAGAAAGAATTCCAATTAAAAAAAATTGATATAGAATTAACATATAGTCATTGTTTCAAAGTATTTCAATATCATTATCAATTTTAATCACTGTCATATCTCACTTTCCCCTTAGAAGGGGAGTAGTCCAGATCCCATCCTTATCTGATCATATTGAACACTCATTGTGACTAATGTGTAAACATGCAAATAACCAATGTGTAAACATATGGCCAATGAGTAAGCCTGTGGATAAATATCAACTATTTATTAGTACAGGCCAATAAGCAATGATGCTCTCTAAGTTCAACTGCTGCCACTAAGGTTAGAGATCTGACAATAGATAGCCATTTTGGAGGCAAGAGAGAATGTCTGCCTAACCTAAATGAGAGAATATGCTCTCAATTGAAACCACCACTAACAGTGAACATTTACTATCATTACACTATAAGTCTAAACAGTGATACAAGTCCATTATAGGAATGAAAACTGTAAATACTAGAGCCAACTCAAGGCAAGCTGTCTAATACAGCCGGAAAAGTCATTGGACAAACTCGAGGCAAGCTGTCTAGTACAGTTGGAAGAATCATTGGACACCCTCAAGAGGCAAGCTACTATATTTAGCTGGATATGAGTCAAGTCATTCAAGTATTACCTGTCTGGAATTAATGAAGTTCATTTGCATAGAAGTATATTTATTTATTGCATATTATGTAAATGTATTTGATTCTAATAAATCACATTAAGTGAATTCCAAGTATTCATATTTTTTATTACTTTTGTTTGAAGTCTGTAATCCAGACAAAACCAATAGATCTGGCATAGTCAGACAAAAAGAAAATGTTTTCCAACTGGAAAAATAGTATAAAAATATGCCAAACACAACAGATTTTTTCCTGACAACTGGAAAAACACAGTCAAGACACAAGTACACAGTTATACATTTGTCATATTAAAATCATTATTCTGTTTGAATAAAAATCAGATTTGGTAGTTTGGAAAAATACACAAGTGCAAAGAAAATAGATTCATTGCAGTTACAAAATGGTGATAAAATTCTATTACTTAGACCTGCCCCAATCATGAGTGTGTAACTTGTAATAAAGTCAAGGAAGCTCTCCCTAGTCTTCATTGTGACAGTTACAGTAGCTGCCAAGATTTAAAATTACAAGTGATAACTCACAAAAATAAAAAAATAATCAGTACTTTGTTTTTTTCACAAAGATAATGAGGGAAAACTAAAAAATAGCTAATTCTATTGGCTCTATGGAAGCTTTTGATACAGCCTACTTTGAGGGCTGGACAAGCTATAAAGAATAATTATTATTTTTCTACAAGCTAACCGGATCAAGAAGCCTGTGGTAAAATTAGCCACTTTAATGACAATAATAGATCCTCAAACTTTATGAGATACTGAAGTCTCAATATACGGCAGAAACACTGGCTGACCTAAATTACGTTAGTGACTCTCACTGATTTTTTTTCACTAAACCTTTGATAATAATGTAGAGATATTATTTTAATCTCTGTATTCAAGAAGATGAAGGGGAAAAAGACAGAAAGTTCACAACAAGAATCCGAACATTGGCATTAAACAAATTCAAAGATTTCCTGAATGAAGCACTTCATGATCATTTTATTTGCAGCATGAACAAACGATCACAGCTTAAAACTTAAATTGCTAATGATGTCAGATTTAGATTTGATACATCTTTGGTCCAAGCAACACTAGCAGAATCAATAGCTAGCCAAGCAAAGTTATTTAAAAAAGACTATTAATTATGATGTGCAAAAAATCGAGCTAAAAACTGTGTTAGTCAGAAACTCAGTCAACTCAGATAACTCAGCATCAATTAGTATAAAGCATTGCTATAGATGTGATGAACAATACACACATATACAGAATTCCACAAGACAGGCATATAAAGGCATGTCAAATTAAAAAGACAGACAGCTGATATGAGAATGGAAACACCCATTTAAAGAAAATAGCAAAGGCAATTATAAGAAAGACAAACAAGTTGCCTGTATTAATCATATTAAAGACAATTAGTCTAGATTAAACATAGTATTATAATTAATGATATGCCAGTTCTTACTTATGGATCTGAGACTTGGACACTTAATAGAAGAGCAATACAAAGACTTCAGACCACTCAAAGAAGTATGGAGAGATGCATGTTGGGAGTAACAAGAAGAGATCGAAAACACAATGTATGGGTAAGAGAACAAACAGGTGTTACTGACCTCATTAAAAAAATTAAAAGATTGGAGTTGGGCTGGACATATTGCTAGAAGAAATGATAATAGATGGACAATTGAAATTTTAAACTGGATTCCAAGAGATTGTAAAAGACCCAGAAAGAGACCACATGTGAGATGGATGGATGAAATAAGAAAGTGTGCAGGGGTGATGTGGAGAAGGGAAGCTAAAGATCGGAAAAGATGGATTAAACTTGGAGAGACCTTCATCCTGCAGTGGATTGATAATGGTTGATGATGATGATGATGATGCCAGTTACAATGGAACTGGACACATGGTCTTCATTGTCCATTATTTTGAGAAAGATTTGGGCTATCATTAATTAAAAATAAAAAATATAAGCTGCACCCTCCAGCAAGTTTATCACAGATTATCAGGGCAATAAAATAAAACTGTTGTAACAAACAACAGTTAAAACAACTATTCCTAACAAGACTATACACCTGACACTAATGGTCACGTCTGATAATTATAGTAACTTATTAGGCCATGACTGTTTCAGTCACTTACACTTTGCAGTGACAAAAGTGAACAAGGTCACATTATTAAGCAAAATGAATCAAAATATGCCAGAAAAAGACAAAACAGTTTAGTAGCCTAAACCCGAAGGGCCCTGGTGCAGGCCATGGAAAGACAAACTGTCCCTAATAATAATAGATTCATACTCCAAGTGACTAGAGGTGATGGAAGTTCCATCATTTCAGCCCACAGCAATGACAAAAGATCTTAGGAGGCTATTTGCACCACATGGCCTACCTAAAACAGTAGTGACAGATAATAGAATTACATTTACAGCCAGTGCATTCAAAAACTTTTGCACTATTAATAACATTTAACTAGTGTGCAACCACCATTTCATTCTGAAATCAATGGTCAGGCAGAGAGATTAGTTCAAGAAGCAAAAAAGCTGGAATATCAGCATTGCCAGAAAACTGCTAATACATCACTCTACACCACATCTGTGAACTAACCTAATATCCCTGAAACCTGATTCCAAATATGTACAAAAGGAAAATTGCAAGAAAGAAGTACAAATAGGTACTCAGGTGGTATACAGAATATAAAATGGATACCAGTAGTGGTTACATAACTGAAAGGACTCTATATTGGAGTAGTTCAAACAGCAGATGGGTATCAACATCATCATCAATGAAATCAACTGAGACTGAGTCACACAGAGACAAGTACATCAAGCAAAAATGATGTCCATCAAACTGGACAGTTAACAACCCAGCGAACACCCTGGTTCAAGTACATCAAGCAAAGATGATGATGAACAATCCAAAATAGCAACAGACCAAAGGAACCCAATGAAGTAGACAAGATGTTGTCCAGCACTTGTGATATGACTATGTTCTCCAGAGCTAATTTTAGCCAGGGTAGGGAGGTTATATCTCACCTCACCCTTAGAAGATAACTAGTTCAGATCCCATCCTTATCTGATTAGACTGAGCACTCATTGCCACTAACCAATGTGTAAACATGTGGAGAACTATGGCTAAAGTGTAAACATATAAAGGGTGAAACAAGTACTAAAGTGTAAGCATATGGCCAGGGTGTAAATGTGTAAATAAATATCAATCATTAATTAAGTACAGGCCATTGGAAATGATGCTCTCTGAATCTGATTGCTGCCAGTAAGGTTGGGGATCTGACAATAAGCAGCCATTTTGGAGGCAAGAGAGAGAACATTCACCTAACTTAAATGACAGAACATGCTCTCAATTGAAACCCCTGCTAAGAGTGAATGTTTTTATTACTGTTTTACACTAAGTATACACAGAGTAGCATCCACAATAGGACTGGAAGCTGCAAAGACTAGAGACATCTTAAAGCAAGCTGTCTAGTACAGCCAGAAAAATCACTGGACAAACTTGAGGCAAGCTGTCTAGAAAAACTGGAAGAGTCCTTGGAAAACTCATGAGGCAAGCTATTATATTCCACTCTCCATGAGTCAGCTATTATATTTAGCACCCTATGAACCAAGTTATTCAGGCACTACCTGCCCAGCATTAATAAAGTTCATATATGTTCAAGTATATTTATTGATTGTATGTTATGTAAATATATTTGATACTAATAAATTCTGTTAAGTAAACTTCAAGTATTCATAATTTTTGGAGTCTGAAAATCCAAACCAAACCCAACAATCACAATAAATAAATTTTTAAAAAAGGTGTAAATTCGATATTTAAAAAAATGTATAGATTTAGTAAAACATTCACATTTATATTCATCTAGATTTGGTATTGCAATATGTACACTTATAAAAAAATGCTCTCTTTTTTTTCTTTTAATTTATTATTTCACTAATCTTTTAGTCAATTTCATTATTTTAATTTTAGTTAACTATTTTTTTTATAATGTGTATAATTTCAGGTTAAATTGTATCATATATATACATATTAAATATTTTATGGATTTATTATAATGTAACAAAAAAATTAAAAAATTATATTCATGTAAACAACTAGAGATAACTTTACTTTTGATGTTGTCAGGAAATTATCAATTAATATTTGACAGCCCAGATGCTAAACAAATTGTTTTAATAATCTTTTATAGCTTCTTTTTTTCTAACTAACTCAAAATAAAAAATTACTATAAGTTATTAGAGAAAAATTTTTTAGCCTCAGGATTGTCAATTAGTAATTAATTATTTCTTGGCAACATTAGAGGTAAAGTTATCTCTGTTTACATACACTGATAAAATCCCTCAATTTCCTTGGTTATATATTTATTGTTTAATTTTGTGCATGTATAAATAGCACTATCAAGGTATTGACATTTCAGGCAGATTGCTTCTTCTGGCAATTGGGTAATAAATGTTATTTTTGAAATGCTATAGAGAAAGACTACAGGTGGTAACCCATATAACAAAATTAAATGTTCAATCAATACAAAAAAATTAAAGATTCAACCAATTAAAAAAAATAGAAATTCTTAAAATATGAAAGTGGAGAGAAAAAATTGCAGGAGATGAAAAAATTGACATAAAATCAACAGATATTCTGAAAAATGGGCTTTAAAAATTTTGACAGTTGGAATGCAATTTTTCATATTTGTTGATACAGATTAATTGTTTAAGGATTTCAGTTTGGAAAAAAAATTTAAACTCCATTACCTTTTGATTTTTATATTCATTTTTTCATCCACTATCATCCTTAAATATTAATTTTTTAGTTTTTTCAAAATAACATTTATTAACTAATTGATGACAGGCATAATCTAGATAAAATGTTAGAACAATTATATTATTAATTTTACAATGATGCAACCATGACAATACATCTTTTAAGTCTGAAGACCATGAAAATCTTCATTTTGGCATACACACACATATATATATAATATAATGAGCTTGTAAATAGCTCTTAACCAGCTTTCCAGAATATCCCCAACCTCATACCAGTTTCTGCTACTGACTTCCCTCAATGAGGTGCTAGGATATCCAAGCATTAGGTTTAAAATATCAGGCTAAAACCAGCACTTTATCTAATGGATAACTATTAAGTAGAAAATCTGAAATTTTCAAACCTTCATATATCTTCCAATCCAGCTATCTAACTTAAATAGCCATATGGGACAGAATTAAATTCAGATACACCATATATTAATAGCTTTAGCAATATAAAATCATCAAAGTCTTAATAGCAAAAAATAAAATTACAAAAAAATCAAGTCATATATCACATGACCTAATTTAACAAGCTTGTATTGCAATTGTTATATAATGAGCTTGCAAATAGCTCTTAACAAGCTTTTCAGAATGATATATGACTTGATTTCTTTGTAATATATATATATATATTAAAAACAAAAACAAGTTATAATCACATAACTTGATATCGCTTGTATTTATGATCAATAGATGGTGTTTTACCAAAACCACCGAACAAAGCGTATATTTGTTTACATAAATAACAAAAGAGTCAGAATTTACTATCTCTTTCATTTGCCCACCCTCAGATCAGCTGATTTCAAGCTAATTTGCTATCATCAGTGAAGGATATATAAGTTAAAAGCATAGAATGAAACAAATATACAAAACTTCCTGCATGCTCACAAATATTTGAAATCGAATATGGATACAATAATAATATTATATTATTGTACAATTTTGAAAAAATAGAATTTATAGTTTTTAAGTCTTTTGACAATATGTACAGAATGTAGTACATAAAATATACCTAAAATTTAAATATATAATTTATATAAGTTTTACAATTCTAAAATTCTTTTGATGAAAGGCAATGTGAAATCACATTGGATATGATAAGGAAACCAGTGAAAAGGCTTTACCTGTTGTAGTAGTTATTGAAGGTGTTGGTTTTACAGTTTGAGTTGTTTCTGGACCTCTTGATTGGCTTCCAGTTACTTTCTTTTCAATAGCAATTACAGCGGTTTCTTTCTGACCCCAAAACTTCTCAAACAGCTGAACCACAACATATCTTAAAAAGATGAAATAGATTTTCAAACGTAATTCTCTGCTATATCCAAATAACAGAATATGGTTACAAATATAAAATATACATGCTTGAGTTTATATTATTGTAATATTTATTAGTTGAACGCTATAATTATTAACTATCTGTATCAATGAAATGATGTAGTTTATAATTGATGAATTATACGAATTACTTACTATACAGTATCAAAAAGCTGGAATTTACATGACTATCATTTAGAGCTGGGGTGGGAAACCTTTTTTTTTTGCCAAGGTCATTTGAATATATACAATCTTATTCGCGCGCGAGCTGCACAAAATTATGCTTTAAGAATTAGTCTACTATATTTGCTCAAAAATTTAATTTAATTTGGCTCTAATCATTAAGAGTGGGCAATCTTTTCAACTGGCAGGCCAATTTCCTTTTTCCCTTTTAAACGCAACCATAATTTTTTTGTGAATTAAAAATAAAAATAATATTATTATTATTAAAAGCTCATACTTAATGGCAATTTTTCCGATTTGCCCTGAATCTGTCGTCATGATAACAGCTAAAATGCAGTTTTTTAAAACTTGTCTTCAGAAAATTGTTTCAATTTTTTTGCTTTTTTCTTAAATAACTTGCTGCCACAGAACGCTTTGGTAGATTTATTTTCAAAGGTGTGATGTGATTTTCTACATCAATCACACTCCGAGTAGCCACCCTAAAAATAAAAACAATTAAATGCAAAATAACAATACTAAAATGAACTTAAAATTCTAGTTTTATTTTTGCTAGTTATATATTCGTTCCAAATGATCTTAGCGTCGTAGCTGTAGTCTGATAGGCGACACAATATAAATAATTTGTTGAAGTATTGCACCTCTGATAGCATGAACTAGAACTATTAAAAATGTAGTTGAGAAATTAAACACTGTATTTCTATTTAATTTTTAATTTAATATTTGCACTTATATTTGCATTGCATTACATGGGTGTTCAAATAGAAGTTTTATACAGATCCATTTTAAATATGGTTGTGAAAATGTCTGGGATTTGCATTGAGAAGTTTTGAGTTTGGCCTATGGGCCAGAGGTTCCCCATCTCTGATTTAAAGCAATGAATTATTATCTATAAAAACTTACTGTAAAGAAAGATATTAGACAATACATAATAAATAACTTTTGAATTCTAAACTAAGACATGGAACTTTTGAATTCTAAACTAAGACATGGTAAATTCTCAATATCAACTCAAAGAAATCCCATCAGCCTTGCAAAGCCCCTAAACATCATTTAATTCAGAAATTAGATATAGATAAAATATTATTTTGTATAAAGCAAATTATTTACTGGTTTTTATTTTAAAATAAAATGTTCATGATTTTAAATGGCAGTAATAACAGTCAGAATGAAAATATAAAGACCATATTAGAAATCTCTTGCATTCTAAAAAAAATTGAAAATAAATTGATTTATACATTATTTCATTTATATTTTTTTGACAATAGAACCTTCTTATAGAGAATTGAATTGCCATCCATAGGTTGATGGCCCTTGAGTCAAGGACTCTAACATTGCATTAAATCATGGAAGGTAAAATAAAATTAAATAACATTTTAAGAAGCAATTGATCAAGTTTAGTTTAGTGGCTTTTGAAATTTTTAGGTCTCCCCATATTTTAGAGTTGTAATTGCTATAACCAATCCCTTTGTTAATTGCATTAATGTATTACTTTTTTAAATTTTAAATTATCTATGGTACTAAAATAAGGGGAGCTTATAGTAACAGGTTTTAACAATATACCTTGGTGAATATTGAAATGGTAAATTTCCATAGTAATTATTTCAGATTGCTTGTTTAAAATCAATCTATAGATTTTATTGAAGCAAAAGAGGTCCTCTTTCACTTCAAGCCTATGTTCTTATATGGATTTAAACACAGAATGCTATTTATTATAGTTGTAAGAATGTGAAAGAATATCATAATTCTTGACATTCTGCAAATAATGTTTTAAACTTCTCCAGAGAATTATATATGGTGAATTAAATATTTCTATAAATTGTTATTATAATAAAAAATTCCAATAAAAGAACTATTATAGGTAAATAAAAAACCTCAAGGATTATTAATTAGTAGTAATTGATCGGTTTTGGCAACATCAAAGATTAAAGTTTATCTCTGTTTACATGGATATGATCTCCCATTTCTATTTATTATAATAATAATTCATGGAAATAATTAATGCAACATATACAACTCTCTGGAGAAGTTTAAAATATTATTTGCAGAATATCAAGAAAGATGTCATTCTTTCACATTTTCACACCTATAAATAAATAGCTTTTCTGGATTTGAAGTACAAGAAGATACCTTAGGGGTTGTCAGTTAGTTGTAATTGATCTTTTCTTGGCAACAGATCACAAGACAGTTTGAAAAAAGAGAGTGATATAGAAAGATAAATAATGGAGGAAATTTTTGGGCATGCTTAGTGTAAGGCTTTTTGTCTCTTAAGTAGAGTAATCAAATCATCTCTTTTCTGTCAGTAAACTGTTGTTTTCGCTTGTTATTTATTAATACAGTTTTGATCATTTTTATTTTGTTGCTCAATATAGAAAATATTTTGACAAAAATGTAAATAATTAAAGTTTAATTACTAAATCATTAGCACTTGAATTATTAAATAATTATTTAAATTTATAAATAGTAGAGTCAATATTTTTTAACTCAAAAATCTCACTTTCAAAACCAATAAGGAAAAGAATGATCAATGAGGAAAGAAAATTTCAAGGATGATGAGAACTGAATTATACATAGAAATGAAAAAATATATTATATTATTTGTAATAAAATGATTAGTGATGCCAGAAAATATAATATTAAACAGCACTATGAAACAAATCACAAGAAACAATATTCATGCTTCAAGAGTAAATTTAAAAAAAAGAAATTATAAATTTTGAAGAATTCATTTTGTAATCAGCAACAAGTGTTTTCAAAATTTATTAAAGGCAATGAATCAATAACAAATGCTAGTTTTGAAATTAGCTATTTATTAGCAAGAAACTCACAGCCATTCACAAAAACCACATTAAATCAAAGAATATGATAATAGCTACTGAATTCATCTGTTCTGACACAATACAATTGTTCTGCAATATATTTTTATTAAGAAATAGTATCAAATAAAGTAAATGATGTGACAGGCAATCTGACTGATCAACTGAATGAAGTATTTTAAGAATACTGTGCTTGACCATAATTTTTATATTACTCTTTGATTAACAAGCATCAAACTTACTGCACTCACGTTTTTAATACCAACCACTTCAGATAAATATATTAATGATTATTATTATCCTTTTTTAAAACTAGAGATTATCCCTAGCTCAAATATAAACTTTAAACCTTAGTTAAAAATTAATACATCTGTTTTTTAATTAAATGTAGACATATAATAATTCAATTTCATGTCCATTTTTCCACATGTAATATTTTTTTAGATATATTTAAACTTTTACTCCATATCACATTATTAAAATGTTATAAATAAAAAACATTTGAAAACAACAACAAATGTATTAAATCATAAGTATCAAGAACTAAATCGCACTATTCACTTATTTCCTAATTGTAGTGTTACTTTAACAAGAGCTTGCTAATATTATATTGGTTTATTTAAGCATGATAGCTGTGACATGATCTAAATATATGTAATTACAAGGAGTATTAATGTGTGCAATTAAAATGACAATTTTGTAAAATTATGTGTGGTGATTTGATGTATGTATTGTTTTTATTTAAATTTATAACTGTTGCCTTTGACATGGGTGCTCATTAACAAAGATGCATTTAAGTTATGTACTTCATTAACAACTGTTTATCTCTGTATTTCTGGAATAAATATTTTTTGTGATTACAATTATTTTTTGTGTTTCTCTTATTATATAAATATTAAGAAACACAAATAAATAGACATACAAATTTAAGCAGATCGTACCTAGGCATGCAGTTCAAACAAATAATATTTTAACATATAAAAAAAGAAAAAATCATAATATAGCATAATTAACATCCATAAATTAATAATTTAAATTAATATGACTTATTATTTAATAATCAAATGATATGAAAATAGACTACAAGAAGAAGCACAAAGAAAATGCAATAAAGCAATAGCAATTAATTCAAAATATTACTTACTGAAATTTAATTTGTCCTATGAAACCTCCAGGTATTGTCCATTTTAGTTCAATTGCAGTTTTGTTGGAGGCTTCTGTATGAGTCACTGCTTTGCCTCCATCTTGGCAATTTAATGTTTTGCTGTCTTCTTTGTTAATTATTATCCAGCTCCCAATTGGAGGACCTGTGGGATTACTAACATCCTTTGCCAAAACTAAAAATCCCCTGAATGATTCACTCCCATCCTGTTTTATTGTTAAAGGTACGGTAACTGAAAAGTTAAAAAATGAAGTACTAGAAGCATATACAAGTAATTATGCACACACACACACATATATATAATGTTTTGAGATTAACAAATTGCCAGATACATATATCTTTCATATTAAGAATATTTAGAATTTAATTTTTGACTAATTAAAAAATTCAGCCTTCTAGCAAAGGTACAGACAACCCTCCTGCTATATAAAAAAGGAACAAGTTAAAATGACATCTCTTTTAACTTTAAACTATATTGATACTTTCTATCACTAGAGGGTTATTGAATTATTTTCAAACAATTGCAGTGAATTAAATTTAGCATTGTATGAGCTATTTATTATATATAAATCTATAGGTTATATTAAAATAGTCAGGCTAACAATGGCACACTGAGCACAACATTGATGATGAAGTAGTTCATTTAAGAATCACATCATATGCTAGGCAGTCATTATATCATTATATATCAGATGGATAATTGCTAGACTAAGAAGGTACTTATAATGTAATCGGGCTTGGCCACTTGATGGCATTCTGCCTCGCCAAAACATCTAACAAATGCGTTTACAAGGCCTGACTTATGGCTATAGAAAACATTTATGTTTGTTTTAGCCATTAGAAGGCTGTTTATGATGTGTAACGCATAAATAATACAGCCTATTTCTGCTTTGCGACAGTTTTTGTGAATCCACACACTTATCTTTCGTTTACAGTTTGATATATATGTGTGTTTAGTTGGATTAGTCAAATATTTACAATATACATTATACAATATTTGTATTTATAATTTATTTAATAAACATGAATTTATAGTAATTTTCTAAATGACCACACCCTTGTTTAGAGAATGTGTATGGTGTAAAAGCTTGCCGAGGGTAGGTAAAAAGAATTCGGCCGATATCACATGCGAAATCTTGTTTTCACGTGAAATACCATGTAGTTGATAAAATGGATGGCGATTAACTTTTTCCACAGTTGCCAACAACATAAGCCGAGTATTTCTGCTGTCCAATAAAAATATACACGATTTTTTGTAAATTTCATAGAAAGCAGATATTATAAACATGTTTAATAAGTAAATAAGACATTTATATGTGTTTGTTATTGTTTAAAAACGTTTGAGTTTCTTTTGTCCGACTACGTTTATGATTTTGATATCTTTTATTTTAGCATTACAAACAACAGAACACTAACCCTAAAACTAACCCTAAACCTAACCCTAAAACTAAACCTAACCCTACACAGTTGTTTTGTTATGTAGAAAGCAATAATTAAGCAAAAGACATCGCTAAATAGACATTGCAGAGTAGCTGCTTTGTCCAAAAACAGCGATTTAAAAATAAAAAAAAGGTTGTTGTTTACCAATAATTAAGCAAAAGACATCGCTAAATAGACATCGCAGAGTAGCAGCTTTGTCCAAAAACAGCAATTTAAAAATAAAAAAAAAGGTTGTCATTTACAAAATTAAAATTAAACAACTTTTTCAATAAAAAGGCATGAAAAAAAAGTTATAGCAATCAATAAATTAATAACCAAAAAAAAAAAAACAGCGATTCGATTTAAAAATATAACGCGGCCCCGAACATTGTATTGTAGTGTTTTTGACTGCAACAATGCCATCAAATGGTCAAGCCCAATTACATTATAATTACCAAAATTAATGCCAAAATGCTCACAATCAAAATTATATTTGTTCAATACAATATTGATCAGAAGCTAGATCACTATCTGAACCACCATTATTATAGATTTATATAGTTTGATTTCTCAAAGTGTGATTCTCAATTAAATAATATTGATGAACTGGTTATATTTCCCTAGCAATGAATCAACCATAAAGGTAATGTAGGATAGTGCAAATCAGTTTTATTCTAAAAGTAAGACTGCTCCTATGCATTCTGACATCATCTTTTGGATTAGAAGCACTGATTTATCTACTTTATAACACTCTATTATAGATGTTACCCATTGTCTAGCACAATCTTGAAAATACCTGGTACTCTTTTCTAAATGTTAAATGACCATAATCATATATATATATATAAGTCAATGGTATGCTATAAAATCAAGATGAATATCGAATGAAGAATGGATGCAACAACTATTCTTTAATTTTAAAATAATAATTTAATAAATTATACAAATCATGTTCCATTACCTATCAAATACATTAAATTGCCCTTATATGTTGCTACAATATAGATTATTTCAGTATAATGTGTCTATTTGCATATATCTCAGCCTGGGTTTAATAGTTCACCCCCCCCCCCCCCATTCAACCTCTTCAAAGATATATGCACAATCTGTACAAGATCATTTGTTAATTATGTACATGTTTTATGAAGTAAAAAATTCTCATTAATAATTCATAATAATTTTAATATATATATATTACATAATTAAAAAAAATCTAAAAAAGGCATCAGAAATTTAAGTGAACATTGAGTTAAATGTTATTTATGTGGATATAGAAATGACAATATAAAATATGGTTCTTATTAAATAGCCACAAAATGTTTTAATATAAAGTTTCCAGGCCGAGACAAAACAAAACACTTCTTTTTATTTAAAAATGTACGTTATTTTTCTAATAGTAAATAAAACATTTAAACAAAAATTTAAAATATTACATTTTGATTTTCAAGTGTCAAACTTCACCCACATCATTGACACCATACACTCTAGATAATATATTAATATATGGTGTTATCTGAATTTAACTCAGTCCCATATGGCTATTTAAGTTAGATAGCTGGATTTAAAGATGTCTGAAAATTTCAATTTTTTTTACTTAATAGTTAAGTATTAATAAATGCTGGATTTGGGATGGTATTTTGGATCTAGGGTCTGAATATCTTAGTGTCTCACTGAGGAGAGTCATCAGTCCAAAACCAGTTTGGGGATAAAGATAATTCTAGATAGAGGTTTAAAAGCTTTTTCTTCTGATATTTAACAGAAAAGCTTGATTAGAACTATTAGTATGCTCATTATATTACATTTGTAGTACAAGCTTAATAAATTAAATCACACAATGTGTGACTTTATTTTCTTACTACTATAGTTTTGCTTTTGAGAGTCTGGCAATGTTATATTGTTAAAGCTATTGATATATGGTGTATCTGAATTTACTTCAGGCCAATATGGGTATTTACATTAGATAGCTTGATTTGAAGACATATAGATGTCTGGAAATTTTAGATTTTCTATTTAATAGTTAAGTATTAGATAAATGCTGCACTTGAGTTGGTATTTTGGATCTAGAGTCTGAATACTAGTGCCTCACTGAGGAGAGCCTCAGTTCAAAACTGGTTTGGGAATAGGGATAATTCTAAATAGATTTTTAAGTACTTTCTCTAGTGGAAAAAGCTTGTTTAGAGCTATTAGCACACTCATTATATTACTCTAGATAAATACAGTAGTGATTATAACTAATCATTTATAAACTAGAGATTCTCTCTGGCGCAGTAACAAACTTTAAACTTTAATTAAAGATTAATACAACTGATTTTTTTAAAATTAAGCACACACACACACAGTTATTCACATTTCTCTTTCCCATGTGTAATATCTTTTATAAATAAATGTATTAAATAACAATAATATACATTCACACCACTACATATTCTATTCAAACCAAATGAATAAAGATACAATGAAAGACAAATGACCTCCCCCCCCCCCAATGTTGTGCAGAATATTGAAAGAAAAATAGATACATTATATAGGGAAAGGATAAAACATTTTAAAAAAAATGTAAAGCATAAAAATGAAAAGAGTGAGAAATGCTTTTTGCTTTTTGAGTGAAAAATGTAATAAATGCATAGTTGAATTGATTAAACGCTTGTTATTAAAATGGAATAAAAAGAAAAAAAGGGGATAAAAATAATTAAAGGAACAAAAACAAGAAAAAATGGTTGAAAAAAATATATAAAAATTTTAAAAAAATGTTTGAAAGAGGAAATGTAAAGTTACACATCACTAACACAGTTTTAGGCATATAACATACCTTCAGAAAATACAACTTTGACAATGAAGAAGCCATTCTGCAGCTTCCACTGATTACTAATTAATTAACTTTCTAATGAAAATCCTGCATTTGGATGTTCTAACAGAAACCAATTAGCAGTCATTATTGAGGAAGATCATGATGAAATGTAGGTTTCTTTTTTAGTCAGAAGTTTATATGCACAGCCCATATGTCCAGTTCCTATTCCCTCCTTCTCAATGTATATACATCTACATTTTCTCTCTATTACTATCTTATCTACTTCTTCCTATCACTTTCTTTTAATCTACAATCACCAAAATATTCTCCAAGCAGTAAGAAATTTTCTTTTTCTTTTCTATTTCAGTAAAAGCTGTTCCACTAATTTTAATAGTTACTATCCTCACATTTCTTATTTTTATCAGAAAAATCTAAACTAGAGTGAAAAAAATAATCCTTTTGCATTTTTCATCTCACTTTCATTTTCCCTTATTCTAACATAAATGTGTAATACTCTTTCATTCATCTCTACATAAATCATATCTGCAGGTCAAGTTTTAATTCAGTTTTTATTTCCATTTCTTAGTGTACATAATATTTACCATTAAATCCAAATAATAATAAGCTCTTACATCCTTTGATACTTTATATGTTTATTGTTATCTCTCAATTGTTAGTTTTTATTTTTATTCAGTTAGCATAACTCTTTTTCTCAACTTATCTTTTTTTCTCCAATATTTTCATTATTCTTTGCACAGAATCCAATAAAATATTAATTTACTAGTCTATTTTTAAAACATTTTTAATTTTCCCTTATTAAAAAAGAAGCCCTCTTGATTTTCTCTAGAATAGCCTCATTTGTTCACTGCAAACTACCAGCCTGTGCTGTCTCCTTTTTATATATTTTATCTAAAAATTGCAGAATTTTCTAGATAATTTAAAATGTTTTATTTCTAAATTTAAAGTCATTCCAGCATTCCATTTCAAATTATTCTACATTCTTTTTATTTATTATATATGAAGTACTCTTCAGATATTTAACCAAACTCATCCATAAAAAGAAAACCCACTATATTACATCTTCTGGTTTAGATTGTAAAAATCTTTCTTCCTA
This sequence comes from Epiperipatus broadwayi, assembly GCA_028023455.1. Taxonomy (NCBI): domain Eukaryota; kingdom Metazoa; phylum Onychophora; class Udeonychophora; order Euonychophora; family Peripatidae; genus Epiperipatus; species Epiperipatus broadwayi. The sequence continues at coordinate 4,802,758 of JAQFVV010006249.1, read as the reverse complement.
TTTTTTATTTTTTAATTTCCAATTTTTTTTGAAACCTAATAAATAATATCGATAACAATAGATATCCTGGTTTAACCTAATTTCATAAATAACTTTCATTGATTCTATATTTTCACTTTGTTTTCCAAAAATTAACCATATGAAGATTCTTAACAACGATAAATCTATTTCCATATTTTCAAATTTCTTCAAAATCTATTTCTCACAGCCAACAAAAAGAATAATCGAATGATTTATTGCTCAGTTCTCAAGAAATTCTATTACTGAAAGTGATACTTAGAAGTTATGATCGCAAATATTGAGTTCAAAGTTTGCCATTCTATTAACCTTATTTTAATATCTAAAACTGTTATATATGATTACATTTATTTTATAAATCAACTGAGCAACAATAAATACTTCTGTTGAATGATGCACCCCTCTCCCGCAAAACTTTTACATTTTAATAACTCTAACTTTTAACCTTATCTATTGCTACACATTTATATGCTTTAAAAACTATTGCTACTAATCTATAGCAAATTAATAATGTGAAGTCCTAATCCCCCTCCCCCTTTTGTATAATTATATATTCTTACATCCTATTCCAGATGGAGTGCCATTTGTTATCTACTGATTTAATTAATTCAGATTTTAGTTTGTAGATACTGTAATTATTATCAGTTTGTTTAATTTTCTTATGAATCATTCAGTACAAAGTAATAAGAAATAAATTATCTTCTAACAGTCTTCCTAGATGAAAATTTGTTTGAATCTTCTCCAAGATTTTAGGTTCTTTTATTCTATTTACTCTAAAGGTGCCTAACTTACTGTACATATAACAATGGTACTATCTTTCACCAATAATCTTAATGAATATTATTCATTATTTCTTAGGAGAGAAATAAATATATCATTCTTAGTTTAGATATGCACTTTAAACTTTAATTAAAGATAAATATTTAATTCCATTTTACTTTATGTATAATAAGATTTGAAATACAGGCATTCTTATACCTGAAACGTAATTGTAAATATAAGGGATTTGAACTCACACTTTCAAGCAACCTTCAACTATCCATCCTATCTCATACTACTGATACACCTGATCATGCACATGTAGAAAAGATAAATAATCACCAATATACATATTTCATGCTGAACCAGCACTCATCAGTTGATCCAGATTATCATCTCCCACACATATATACAATCAGTGCTCAGAGCATGAAATATGTATATTGGTGATTATTTGTCTTTGGTGATTATTTATCTTTTCTACATATGTGTGGTCATGTGTATCAGTAGTACGAGATAATGTAAATAGTTAAAGGTTGCTTGAAAGTTTGAGTTCAAATCCCTTATATTTATGTATAATAATATAATTATAACTTTTATTTTACTGTATATACTCTGATCGCATGAAGAAAAACATCTGAAAAAAAAGCAAATGACCCCATGATGTATTCATACATCTTGGAGAGTTATACATAAAATATATTTTTATAAACTATGGAAATTAGTACTAATTATTTTTCCCATACTTTAGTCACAATTGAACTACAATATCTGTTTTATTTTGTTCTAAATTCCCTCGTGTATTTTATATATCATCTATAATAGATCGTTTTGTTGGTAAGCTTTCAATACAATCCAGTATGTACTGTTTGTTATATTGTGTTCTGTACTTTTCAAGACATACACCTATAAATATAACAGATATTTGAAGTAAGGTGAACAAATTGTATTCACATAAAATACTATAGCAAAATAAAGAAAGTGATTGGTTTAGTGACACTTTGTGATAATAATAATAATAAAAAGGCATATGGTTTATTGCTCACGAGTTCATAAGAAGTTTGAGCAGCAGACTTGCAAGCGCCAGAATGATCCCAACCCTGACGCTCTACCAACAGCGCCGAACTACGCTGAATATTTGTGATAATAGAAACTCTTGAGTGATAGGTTTATTTAGATTAATAAATAGTATTCCATTAGGGTTTGAAGAACTACATATAAAAAAGATATTACGCATGGGAGAAAGTGAAACGTAAATAACCATGTGTGTGTGCGTGCTAACAATCAGATATATTAATCTTTAACTTGGATTAAAGTTTATGTCTACGCTAAAGAAAATCTCTAGTTTAATAAATGATTAGTAATAATCATTACGTGTTTATCAAAAAGTTGATAATGTAAAAATTGGGAGAGGAGTAAATTGACGCTTGAAAATAAAAATGAGACAATTTGTTCTACATAAATACTTTTCTTGTAATAAAGATATATATGAGAGATGATGACCTGGCCCAACTGATGAATGATGATTCAGCACGAAATGCATCTTGGGGGTTATTTTTTTTATTGTATCTTTATTTACATAAAATTATTTAATAACTGAAACACACAGGCTATGATTGCTGGTTTAGCATAAAATACGTATATTGGTGATTATTTATCTTTTCAACATATGTGTGTTCAAGTGTATCAGTGTTATGAGATAGTGTGGAGAGTGGTAGGTTATGTGAAAGTCTGTGCTCATATACCCTATATATTACATATGCAAACACAAGTATATAATTAGCACGTGTGTTTCAGTTATTACATAAGTAGTGATGTCTGCCCATCCCTTGTATATATATTATATGGATTATGTCCTGTACATGAGGGGTCAGATTGACCTTAGGTCAACATGGGTGTGACGAGAATCTCGGCCTCAGGATGGCCTTCAAGCGTTCCATCATCAGATTTTCAATTGGATGGACGGTTGAAGAAATGGAGTGTGGAGTGGATTGAAGCCTGTCCATTAAAGAATGAGTTTATCTGAGCACTTATAGCATATATGTGTAGAGATGGTAATCTGGACCAACTGATGATTGCTGGTTTAGCACGAAATACGTATATTGATGATTATTTATCTTTCCAACATATGTGGGTTCAAGTGTATCAGTGTTATGAGATAGTGTGGAGAATGATAGGTTATGTGAAAGTCTGTGCTCATATACCCTATATATGAAATTATTTATGAAATAAAATAAGGATGGAGAAATATGGAAGTTGTCTATCAATAAAAAAGAATTAGATAACGGTCAATGAAAGAGTAACTTTGAATAAAGCGATTTTTTTCAATAGCATAAATAAATTAATAAAAAGCAAAGACTCGGAAAAAGGTAAAGATTAAAATACTTTATAGATATGAATTTTAAAATAATATATAATATCAAAACTCCACTCTTTTACACTTTAAAGAGGAGGAAGAGTATTGAGAATTTTAAAATAAATTGAAAGAATTTAATTGGAAATATAAATAGGAGTCAATGGAAAATATTGTCAGAAGATAGAAGTTGTATTCTTTTTGAGTTCTTATTACGCTTATTTTAAATGTTTGTGCCTTTGATTTTTGTTTTTCATTGTCTTGTACTATATTATAGGTTATGTGTGCTTATATATATTTAATTCTTTGTTCAAAATAAATGTTTATGCATCTGACATACCTAAATCTTAAACTGAGAACCAATGGATAGAATGTTCTAAATATAATTTGGATATAGCTATTTTCTAAACTTGTAGGAAAATATAGAGCATTTAATTTCAGAAGCGGTAGAATTTATATGTACACACAGTAAATATGCTTTTCTGCTCGAAAGAGCTGTTATCTGATAATAAAACTTGTTTATATCAATTCGTCATTATTTATTCCCCCTCCCCCTTTCCATCCTTTAATACTATTTATTTTAACTTTATCCTAATTTTAAAATTTTATGACATTTGCATAGGTACGTTATATAATAATGAATATATTTCATAATCATTAGCTTTTTATGTGACTGTTATAAATATAATTGTTTGTTTGATAAATGCTAGAATAAATTATTTTAAAGGCGTGACAGGAAATGTCAAGCTACCGTCGATGTTGATTTAAAGTACAGATCAGTCCGTAATACGTTTATCCTACTTAAACATTACTATAGAAAGAAAACTTAGCGTACATGTATGATATATAAAAATTTATCACGACATATAAATTAATATATGACTAACTTTTTGCTAATTTAAATTATAATTTAAAATATATACTTTTACTGTGCTGCATATTATATAATTACCACGTGCTTGAAAATGCACAAATAAACATTTTACATGTATGTAAGTATGTATACACACAAAAATATTTTAAACAGGCTGCAATAAAGATTAATATTCTGAAAGTTAAAACATTTAAAACTTATGGAAATTGATTGTTAGATTTGTAGGATTATAAAATATTACATCTCTTGAAGGTTTGTCATTACAATTAGCTTAGAAATTTGCTTCCGGATTATTTTGACAAAAGCCAGAAGCTTAGCGCAGACGTGTAGGTTTTCGGTAAATGAATGTTCACTTTTGGAGGCCTAGGTATTTAAGATAACGTAAACAACCCGATCGGTATTAACAAGTAAAAAAAAAAAATTGTGAATTTATGTGTGCTTATTAATAATATATTACTGTATTTTAAAACCTGTCATGTAAAAATTGTGAACGTATTAATAAAGTAAACCTGACTTACCGTTCTCATTCGCATTATCGGGATAAAATATTTGACCCACTTCGAGTTGATACGGCATTGCTGATTTCTGAGACTTTGCTGGGTAGTGATTCGGAGTGAGAGTCAAGCATGCTTCAGGAGGGGCCCCTTTAGGATATCCATAAGCAGAATTCATTAAAGTTAATATCACCGGGATAACAAATAAGCACATAGTGATTTTTTAAGTTGTTTGATTTATATACACACTATAATGCCGGGTAGAGTATTTGTTGAAGTACAGTTGAACAGATGTTTTCTAAAAACAAACAGGGAAAAAGTAAGAAAGGTTAACGAAGTATGAGCAATCTTAACTTTATTACAGTAGATGCACCCTTCAAATAAATCTTAATGATGAGTGTTGTAATTAGTGATGTCATATTACCGGGTCAAAAGCACCTACTGGCAGTCACATATGAAAAATTTTGAATTAAACAAATTATATAAAATTATCGCTTGCTATACAGACAACATGGTTCATTACCTGACTATGCATACATAAATTATAAGTTATTTTATAATACGTAATTCAAAATGAATAAACAAAATGCAAAAATAAAAAAATAAATGCGTGCTCTAGATGAAAGCACACATATACCCATTAAGTATCAACAACATTTATGCAGTTAATATCTATATTTCTTATAAATCTATAATTAATAGAAGAGTTTAACTTATAGTGATTAATAATTTGATGTACCTTTACTCTGGAGTTGGGTAGATATTGCTAGTGCTTAGAAATTTTTCCCCAAATTTTGTTTCACATTAGGATTTTTTTCAGACAACTGATTTACAGACAAGTCAACGAACCACTTTAACTTGGTCAGTTAATGGGTATTTATTCTTATCTGACAAGTAAGCTACTATTCGTTGTCATATTATTTTCTGGCTATCATATACACAGCATTTCTCCAAAATGACAGCTTATATGTTTGTTTTTTTGACTGTTCAATGATACATTTTCTATTGGATGACAATGACCATTTTTGGTACTATTGTCTTTTCTTCTTTTTACACCATCAATCTTTACTAGCATTACATTTTTTTCTAGTAAATTAGATTATATATTTAAGTAAAACAATTCCAATCTGACATTTATGCTTCCAATGAAACATCATATCAAGAGTAATAATAATAAATTTTAACCTAGAAAAAAAAAAAAAAGAGTAATAATAATGCTAAAGTATTGTGATAAGAATTCAGACTCCGCAACCCTTAAATCCATAACTAGTAGACTCACTTCATTATTTCCAATGCTTGGACTTTTATATTCCTAAGCAATAAATCATTAAGTTATCATTATCATTTATTGTCGATATTATTTTAATCAAAAGCGTTTTATCAGTACTATAGTAAAAAGCGTAAATCCTTTTTCTTCACGCGTGCAACGTTTGAATTTTTTACTAGCACGCGAACTATTTACGTATTATAATTTCTATGCTTTAAATTATTCAATATTTTTTTTGTTGCCAAAATCTGTACTAATAAAAATTTACTGTTAACCAAAGGTAAAATAAATAAATATAATATTATACTAGTATTCAATTTACAAATGAATTCTGATTAGAAGCAATAAATTACAAAATTTGGAGAAAAAAAAAGTATATATATAGGTGGGAATGATGTTTTAAGTCAACCTGTCAAATGATTCCAATATAACTAACTCTTTGAAGTAATTTTTTTTCAAACGTAAAGTAAAAATAATAAAATTATTTTCGGTCCTAATCTTTTTTTTACCTAAACGTGTTGACACCATTCATTTTTTTTAACATATACAAAATCGTGAACAAAGGAACGAAATGCGTAATCAACGCTATCAAACGATGTTTTTTTTTTGCTTGAAGTTTAGTTGTAAAAGTGAAATGTAAAGATAATTATATATTTTAACATATAATAAATCTTTGATTTATAAAATTATTAAAGCTCATTTAAATTTATTTTTAAATAATTTGTTATCATTATGTCAATATGACTAGTGAAAAAAAAAAAAAAAATTCTCAAGCAGTAGAGAATTTCAAAATTGGTGAACTGATGAGTATGGAATGATTAATAAAGGCACCAAGGCAATATATGTTTTATGTTCCAGAAGTTGTACGGAGAACATCAACGGTAAGGAGACCAATCATAAATCGCTCTGTGAAAAAAGTAAAAATGAACAAAAAGAATATAGTGCCCAAGCATTTAAAAATATAAATCTTCAATCAAAGTCTATAATGAAATTTATCGAAAATCATTCAAATAAAACTACTGCTAGTTTTTTTTTTTCCAAATGTAATTGCCAAATATGGGAAATCTTTTAATGATGGAGAATATATGAAAGAAGCTTGGATGAAATGTCCACCAGTTCTTTTTGAAGATTTTGAAAACAAAGCAAAAATTATTCAGAGCATAAAAGATTTACCACTGGCTAGTTGAAGAAAGAATCCTGAAAATGACTAACAACATAACTTACCAACAAAAAAAGAGATATAAAATCTTTTAGTTTAATTTCTCTCTGCCTTGATGAAAGTACAAACATAAATGGATCAACCTGTTTGGGTATTTTTATTCACTATTGTATTGGAAATAATATCAAAGAATTGATCTGTTTAAGCTCACTAGTAACAACAAAAGAAATAGATATTTGCAATGAAATTTCAAATGTACTCGCTGAAAAAGAAATAGCTGTTGCAACATTGTTTCAATAACTGTGGATGCTTGAAGTATGACTGGAAAAGAAAATGATTTTCTCAGTTTATTTACCAACATTGGATATTCAATTTTGGGTTTTCGTTGCATTATACATCAGCAGGTTTTATGCACAAGGTCAGTTGTAAGGCTCTGGATGATGTTATGATTTGTTGTGCCTAAGTTAGTCAATTTATTTTATAAATTTGTTAAGTGAAATGAACTCAGCATACAATGATTTACTTATGTACTATAATGTCCGATGGTCAAATTGAAGAAAAGTTCTTCAAAGATTTATTGAGTGTTTAGATGAAATTAGACTGTTTTTATTTAATGAGAAAATCATTGAAAAATATGATGAATTAATTGATGTTGAATGGTTTTCTAAATTATTGTTTTTTATTGATATGTGCAAGGTTATAATAAGATAATTGTTGTCATGTTTGATTTGATCAAAGCATTAGAAATTAAATTACAAATTTTCAATTGTGATGTTATTTCTTACACCAATATTTTCCAAATATAAAAAAGTTATTGACTGATTTAGACTTTACGAGAAGCCAGATCAAGTAAAATTGACGCAAAAAGTTTTGTGCTGTTATTCAATCGATAATTGATTAATTTTCTTTAAGATTTATATAGTTCAGACAATTTTCAGAAACATCAAAATTTATTTTATACCCAGACATAATGTCAAAGAATAGTCTGAAGTTAAAAATTTTTGAGTGGCTTAATTTGGAAGATATGGAAATGCAATCAGTCGATTTTTAATTAAATTCTATATGGAAGCAGAAATTTGATTTGAGCAATGAGTTAGAAACAATGGAAAATGATCGATTATTGGTCATATGTAAAAAGAATGCTGAACAGGAACTATTGACCTCCTGGAATGCTATTCCTGAAAACATTTAAATGTTTAAAAATATTAGCGACCCATAAATTATCAATTTTTCCTTCTACATATGCATGTGAATCAGTGTTTTCAAAAATGAATTTAATTAAAGACAGTTGAGAATCGAGAAATAGAATGATAGATGAATCTAGTTCAGCATGTACATTATTAATATAAAATGTGAAGCAAAAATCTCATTAAATAATGGCTATTTATGTTGATTTTCAAAATTTTGTTTTAATTACTATTAATTTTTTACTATTACATTTTATTCAAGTGTGCTCTTCAAAATAAACATTCTTCACTTTTATTAGCTTATTTGGAATTTTTGTTTGATTATTATTATTATTTTGGTTTATAAATTTTTAAAAAAACTGTAAAAATTAAATTGTTTATATTTTGAATTAATAACTGTATGGCACGCCAATCATAAATATTTTTTGGAAATTTTTGGCACGTACACGTAAAAAGATTCGCCACCACTGCCATAGATCATTGCAAATAGAACTATAGAGGTTTAATAAATCTGATCTTCATTTTATATTTTCACATATTTATCTTTTCAACATATGTGCGATCAAGGGTGTCAATAGTATGAGATAGCATGGATAGTTGAGAGTCATGTAAAAATCTGAGTTCAACCCCTCTATATATTACATATTGGAGTACAGGTATGAAAAAGCCTGTATTGTAGTTTTTTATATATATATTTTCACGAGAAAATCATTGCCAGGCTCTACAAACCAAATCTGCTCATTGTTTGCCTGTGGTAAATATATCAATATTGTCTGATAGTTTCCATCATTTCTGATGACTGCCTTCTTTGTTTCATCATGAATTTAGTCATCAGCTGTTCCTATGATTATAATCTTAAACTTTTTCATATTTTGTTTTAATGCTGTCTATTCTCTCTGGCCTTAATTTTTTTAATGAAAATTATGAGATCTCAAAACATCATTATATTTAGGATTATTAGTGCTTCTCAGATATGAATTAATATTTTTTAACAAACAATTTTATTAAGCAAAAACTTAAAGAAGATGATATGAAATTCAATTGGTTATTTTGTAATTTATTATCATAAATAGACAAATTCAATGGTATATAAATTACAAGAACATTTGGTAATCCATAATGAAAGTATTTAAAAAAATAATAAATAAATAAAGGGGGGTAATTATTTACTTGTAATGGGGTTGGAAGTGAGACCAGATTCCATGTAGCATTGACAATATCTGGAGAGGCAAGCACCCTGTCTCTGTTTTTAATTTTTGAAATTTTATTGCAAAACAGTGATTGTAATTTCTTAGATATAGGATTGAGGTCAAAATGGCATCATAGGAACCAAAAGGTAAACATAAAGGAAAATACTAATCCTAATTGAAGGAAAATGCCCCATTTTATGCTATCAATGAGAGTAGAAATAGAAAAAGTACACAATTTTGTAATTTAACTCAATGATATTTCCATAGATAAGGAGCAGGTCATTGAAACCAAAAATGATGTATTGTTTTTTCAAGCTTATGATAAAAAAAAACAAAGGGAGTCAATATTTGTATGTACCATTTGTTGTGACAAGAAATGCCTAGTATGAAGACCATCTAAATTGATTTTGATAAAGTAATCAAGATATTTTGGTTCTAGATACAGAATTTAAATTTTATTATTTGTTTGATAGTAAGAAGAGAAGGGGGATGGTCGCTATGGTTCATGTTGTAAACTTCCCAAAAGAGTATTTTCCTAGAGAATGTATAATTATTAAAAACAATATAAGCAGCAATCAATTTTATTAAGGACTGAAAAAAGTAAAATTCTGGGGAAAGTTTTATTAGTGAGGGTGACTAGAACAAATTTCACAGCATTAGGGTAATCAGAGATGACTTTAAAAATAGTATTAAATGATCACTGAAAATAAAAGATAGGCACAGAGTGAAGAGAGAGACCATTGTCTTTGGTATACTTCTGTACTAATACTGATTGCAACAATTCTTTTATTCCAAATCAGTTTGGAGCAAAACAAATTAATCTTCTTTTTGAAATCATTAGCACAGTTAATAATGGGCATATAGTAAGTCATTTTTTGAAAGATCAGGATGCTGATAATAGATTTTTGCATGAAGGGAAAGGTATGCTTTAGACAAGAATTAACTTATATTCTCAGATATGAGGATAGTGTTTTGAATAGATATTCTCATAGCATTCATGGACTTATAAATGGGAAATCCAAGAAAGATTTAAAGGAGAGCAGTGAAGGGAAAAGAAACACTATTACCAGAGAATATGCTCCATGTGGATGACTTTTTAAGGTTGAATTAAAGTTTATAGTATGGCATAATATTTTTTTAAATTAATCTTTCACTTCTCTTAATTTTTCAATTTCATATGATGAAGTAAAATGCATCACTCATTTGCACTTCTTAAAGCAAATTTTACTTTAATTTTCTGTTTCATTTGACATGCCATCTTCATCAGAGATTTTGCTCATTTGTTATACATGATCTCTGATGAAAGTTTCAGGTTCAGCTGAAACATTGACTAGTCTATCATCTGATGAAGGCAGCAAACTCAGTTGAAAGATTGATTCCTTTGCCATTCATATAAAATATTAGGCAAATCTCTGATGATATCTATTGGTTCCATTGAAACATTGATCTCTGATGAAAGCTGCAGATTAAATTAAAACTTTAATTACTTACTGTATAAAACATTAAATACATGTTATATGAGAGTTGCAGCTGAAACACTAATTTGTCCACTATCTATATAGAAGAATATACAGATATCTGATTAATATTGCAGATTCAGCTGAAGCAGGAAATAAAATTTCTTTTAAAAAGTGCACAAAGGAGAAGTGAATTTTATGCAATATATATAGTTTTAATAATGATATTGTTTCACAAATCACCAATCTTTCACTAAATCATATATATATAGTAATATACAAATCAATATATATATCAAAATACAGTACAATTTATATAAATTATATTCTTTTAGAAGTACTTTCGACTATACACTTTGTAGTCTTTATCAACTATATAACGTTGAATAATCAAAACGAGACAACCCTTAACAATACCCATAGTTCAATTCAGATTTCCCACAATTCTGTTATCTTAACATTTGATGACTGGCGATTCATTAACATTTGACGATTTCTTGAAATCAACATAGCCTCTTTTATTTTACGTTTATTATGACAACGTTCAATTTGAATAATTTTCATATTTTTATAATCAAATTTAAATCCATATTGACAAGATTTATTATGATCAAATATAACAGATGATGAAGGTTTATTTACATCTGTTCCATATTGATTCTCTTTTTGAATTCTATTATATAAAAGCATATGTTCTTTTATTCTCTTCTCAAATGTACACTTAGATTCACCAATGTATTGTACGCTGCATCCACATATCAATCTATATATAATAGAATTTTGATTAAACTTTGAATTTTGAATTTTAGAATTATTAAGCAATCTATTTATGTTATTTGTAGAGAAAAAAGCAATATGACACAAACCATTATAAATTTTCCTAATAAACTTGACCTGCTCATCTGATATAAATGGCATTGAAATCCATTTCATTTTGATATTTTTATTTTTAATTTTATTATAGTGTTGATTTCTTTTAAATCCTTTAATAATAATATTAGCAATTGGTTATTATAAAAATGCAATTGCTAATATTATTAAAGGATTTAAAAGAAATCAACACTATAATAAAATTAAAAATAAAAATATCAAAATGAAATGGATTTCAATGCCATTTATATCAGATGAGCAGGTCAAGTTTATTAGGAAAATTTATAATGGTTTGTGTCATATTGCTTTTTTCTCTACAAATAACATAAATAGATTGCTTAATAATTCTAAAATTCAAAATTCAAAGTTTAATCAAAATTCTATTATATATAGATTGATATGTGGATGCAGCGTACAATACATTGGTGAATCTAAGTGTACATTTGAGAAGAGAATAAAAGAACATATGCTTTTATATAATAGAATTCAAAAAGAGAATCAATATGGAACAGATGTAAATAAACCTTCATCATCTGTTATATTTGATCATAATAAATCTTGTCAATATGGATTTAAATTTGATTATAAAAATATGAAAATTATTCAAATTGAACGTTGTCATAATAAACGTAAAATAAAAGAGGCTATGTTGATTTCAAGAAATCATCAAATGTTAATGAATCGCCAGTCATCAAATGTTAAGATAACAGAATTGTGGGAAATCTGAATTGAACTATGGGTATTGTTAAGGGTTGTCTCGTTTTGATTATTCAACGTTATATAGTTGATAAAGACTACAAAGTGTATAGTCGAAAGTACTTCTAAAAGAATATAATTTATATAAATTGTACTGTATTTTGATATATATATATTGATTTGTATATTACATATATTGTGAAACGAATACAGATATCAAACTTTATTTATTACATATATATATATATATAAAGCAAATAATATGTAATTGCACAATATCTTGAAACAGAGCAAATTCAATTGCAGCTCATATTAATTGTATTACAAAGCTGCATTGTTAAGAAAGTTTAATAAAATACTTTGTTAGATTAATTAATAAATTTAAAGATTTTCAGTGCTATTAGATAAATGTGTAACTTAATTATATCAGTTAAGAATTTTTAAAAAAAGTTAGTCTACAGAATTAATAATACTATTAAATATTTTTTAAAAGAAATAGAAACCACTAAACATCACATGATCATCATTTTTATGGCATTATTGTATGGAGAGTTTTGCCTCTGTGTAAAAGAAATATGCTAGGTAAAATGATAACCTGGGTAATATAAAGATAAAAAAAAAATAGTTAATTTAAATTGATTTTTGCTGTAATGTAAATGTACTGCATAGTTTAATTTTTAAAAATATACTATATTTGGCAATCATTTCAGATTTGCCTCTAAATGGGAGCTTTAAAAAATAATTCATTTTTTAAGTAAATTGAATGGCAAATATAAACATGTTAATAAAAATTATAAAGTAGTAAAATTAAGAAAATCAGAGTACAAATTTTCAAGTGGGGTTATGATTTTCTTTTTATTTCTGTTTCTTTCTAGCTTGTAATAAAAAAACTATTTTTTATATAGAATCATTTATAAAATTATATAATGTGAAAACATTTATCAGAAAACATATTTTTGTAAAAAAAAAAAAAGTAGTATATCAGGTATGAATAAAGTTGTTTTTAAAATTGTCCATGATATAAATTAATAGACTTGATAATATATTAGATGTTAAAAACATGTTGGGTAAACATGAGATATTACTAGGACTGCAAAAAAAATGATGCAAGTCTAAGTCTTGAATCACTAAGAAAGTAATGCAGATTGATTCAGTGAAGAGTAAAAAAATATCCAATAGAGATGCAATTGTTAAAAAGAAAAACCATTAGTTAAAATAGTATCTCTCAGAAGCTTTGGATAGCTGTACCATTATCACTGTTTTTAAAATATTTGTCAATATCCCATCAACCTCAGCAAATATGATGAGAATACTTAGTGAAAAAGTATTTAACATGGCTGGCTGAAAAACAGAAGATATGCCAATCTGACTAGGCAATTGTATTCAGATATGAACATCAACATTGCATGAAATGCAATGTTGCCTACTTTAAAAAAACATGCCATAAAAAAGGACTCTGCTGTTTGAATAAATATATATCATTCTCTAATTTGACTCATCTACATTATCTACTATTACCAATACCCAAAGAGGACAATCATTATCTGAACTAATGGGTAACGACTATTATTAAAGACAAGCATGCATATATAGAAGGCTTACATTCTTTACAAAAGAAATGGCTTATTTTTAAGTATTATATATATATATGTGACAATAGATGGCATTATACCAAAAACACCTTCAAGCGTTTGTTTACATAAACGTCAGAGCGAGTATTTCACTATCTCTAACTTAATCTCCACCTTCATATCATGATTTCAAGCTATTTGCTATCGTCAGTGAAGGACAGGATTAAGAAACAAGATCTAAAACACAAACTCTGAGCGTTTAAGAAACAGTTTCTATTCAGCTTGCAAGCGTGAATCTTTTAGACACGTTAATGTCTTCAAACTCAGCATCGCATGCCAGATAGCTACATGGGTCTGATATCAGTTCAGCATCACCACATAGTAGAAGTCTTTGCAATATATATCATTGCAAGAAAGAACTCAAAGGTACATTTATAAAAACAAAAAACACAAATACAAGTGTATGCAAGTTTTTAACTTGTGTTTTTTGTTTTTCATAAATGTACCTTTGAGGTCTTTCTTGCAATGATATATATTGCAGAGACTTCTACTATGTGGTGATGCTGAACTGATATCAGACCCATGTAGCTATCTGGCATGCGATGCTGAGATTCACGCTTGCAAGTTGAATAGAAACTGTTTCTTAAACGCTCAGAGTTTGTGTTTTAGATCTAGTTTCTTAATCCTGTCCTTCACTGACGATAGAAAATAGCTTGAAATCATGATATGAAGGTGGAGATTAAGTTAGAGATAGTGAAATACTCGCTCTGACGTTTATGTAAACAAACGCTTGAAGGTGTTTTTGGTATAACACCATCTATTGTCATAAATACAAGTGTATGCAAGTTTTTAACTTGTGTTTTTTGTTTTTCATATATATATATATATTTATTCAATGTTTGGGTATTTTAATTTATTTAGTTTCTTTATGTTGTGGTAGTTGTGAATATGTAAGGAATGAGTTTATACTTTATTTATTAAATGTAAATAAATTGCTTGGTTATTTTTTTTATTAATCAATCTACTTTGTTTTTGTTTTTCAAACTAATATATGCCATTAAATCTCAGAAATCATGCTTATCCAATGAGGGAAATGCTGGGATAACAATAGTAATTTAAAATGATGATGATCGGTGATAATAAGATATCCAGAAGTAAACTTTCTATTTAGAAAGTTTGATACCTAAAAATTAATTTTAAATTGAATCTAAAAAAGTAAATTTAAAATACTTTTGAAATAATTATACTTAACCTTCAGTGCTAAGTTATTTGATCATCATCACCAGATGATTGGTTATATTATTGAAGATAATCCAAAATCATTACATTTCTCATTTAAATGTATTTATCTCACCTTCCACAATTTTACAATATATATATAAGCTGTCCCTACAGTTTTGGTTGTGTTAGTAAAAAATTACAATTTTTTAAGCATCATAAAGCAAAAATAAAAAAACAGACAAAATCATGCAAGATTTGATAAGACTGGTGCAGTATTTGTTGAATTATTAAGTAACAAACTTTAAATTAAAAAAATGATAAAGGATTGCTAGTAAATAACATAATGGTGCTATCTTTAAATATTCCTGAATTATTTTAGAGATCTAATATTTATCCTGGTCATTGACTGCTAATACTTTAATCCTTAATGAAATATTTGAATTATATTATAACAGCTATTACTGATATTCAGTTTTGTACATAATTCCTTTAACATGTTTTTTATTTAGATGCTCAGATGATCAATTTTTGAGATGTAGTTTTTCTAAATTACTTGCTTTTAAAAATAATAGCAATTATTAACATTATATGGTTTTTCTAAATTATTTATTTTTAAAAATAATAGTGGTATGTGTTTTAAGTCTTAGTACACACAATTTACTTTTTACCCAGTGAAATAATATACTGATAATTTTCAAGTTTGCTAGAAAATATTACTCACTAGAGATCACAACCTTTACAAACTTTCAAATTCTTTATCCATGTTTTACTCATATTGTTTATAAATTCCCAAATTTTTTCCAAATGATTAAGTATCCTAAAGCAAAAATCCATTGCTTATATAATTTGCCACAAAAAAGGATAAAATCTTGCAAGATTCATTAAAATTGATGCAATATTTGTTGAGTTAAAATTTTATCTTTTTCTATCATCTCCTCATATACACCTTAATGCAATCTTTTTTTATGTAATTCCTTTTTTATTTTGCTTACAGTTTTGATTGTCCTGCAATATTCATTAGAGCTATAGCATTTAAACATATAATCATATAACCATTATTTTATATACATATTAATATACATATTTTATATTTGCATTCATAATCATATATAATCTATAGCTTTACTTCTTTTATTTCTTACTTATATTTTCTTATTATTTTTACTTTCATTTTATTCTTATTTTTTATGTTATTCTATCTTATCTATAATTCCACATTTATTTTTTAATATATTACTATAACCTTTGCATTTTATTTTTTATATATAAATTGTAAGCAAAATGAAAAAGGAATTACATAAAAAAAGATTGCATTAAAGTGTATATGAGATGATAAAATTTTAATATTTAAGAATATATGAAGAGAAATGCAAAAAAGTAAAGTAGAGGATATAAGAATTTGTCGAGTTATTAAGTAACAAACAAACTTTCAAATTTTTATACATATAATACACACACACACAAAGAAAATAAGCAATATTAATAAGAAAAAAAAATTCACATAAGTACAGTATACTTCCAAATTATAATATATCTTACATAAAGCAAACTATTTAAGCAACAAATGTTTAATTTGTTTTAAAAACTCAAATTTCATTCAATCTAACATGAATAGAAAGTTTATTACAAAGTTCCACTACATTAAAAGCAAAATCTTTTAATAAAAATACATATTTTTAAATCTGCTATATACAAATTATGTTTGAACAAATATTATAATTATAAATTATAAGTTGTCTCCATTAATTTAAACTGAAATATAGTGTATATCACATATCCAATTTATGTTTTTGTTCTATTTTATGCCATTTTAACAATTTACAATAGTGATGTATATGTAAGAATTTGTTATCCATAACAAATGTTGCAATTTAAATTTTTTGATTGACAAATAGTCAGAAATGTTCAAATACAAATCATAAATAAAGACATAGTAATTAAATAAAGACAAAGCTAAAACAACAATCATTAAAAGCTTAATATGTCTAAAAATAAATTTAAATGTATGTAGTATTCACAATCTGGTATAAGATATACCATATACTCCTTAATAAACACTTTACAATTCAATTTCAACATATGATTTATTTTTTCTTGCTTACAGTTTCAACTGCCCTGCAGTCATCATCAGAGCTACAATATTTAAACATACAATTAATACCTAACCATACACATATATATACACGCATATATACAAATATATACACACATATATAAAAAACCATAAATAACATTTGAAATCATATTTTAAACTATGGATTTTTAATAAACCATGAGCATTGCTTTGTGATAAATGCTTAACCAGAGAAAGCATTTAAAATATCTGTCAGGAAGCCCCCCCTCCCCAAACATCTGACCAATGTTTTCATGCTTTGGCACTTCTCACAGACACTAGGAGTTTCAGACACTAGATCTAAAAATACCAACCTAAAGCCAGCATTTATCTAAAAGTTATCTATTGAGTGGAAAATCTGAAATTTTCAGACACCTACATGTCTTCAAACTTAGCTATCCAACTCAAATAGTTATATGGGGCCGAGAGATCTTCAGCCAAACCATATATTAGTAGTCTTAGTCACATAAGTCTTAAAGCAGAGACTATAAATAGTCAAATAAAAAATAGTCATAGATCACATGACCCCATTTTTTTTAAGCTTGTAAGATATAAACAATGAGCATTGCTAATTGCTCAACAAGCTTTGTGATAAATGCTTAGCCAGGGAAAGCATTTAAAATATTTCTGTCAGGAACACCCCCCCCAACCTCTGACCAATGGTTTGATGCTTTGGCACTCCTCAGAGGTGCTAGGATAGCTTCAGACACTAGATCTAAAAATACCAATCCAAAGCCAGCATTTATCTAAAAGTTATCTATTGAGTGGAAAATCTGAAAATTTCAGACACCTACATGTCTTCAAACCCAGCTATTCAATTCAAATAGCTTTAGGGTTAAGAAATTAACTGAAAGTACTTCTGCAGATTGAAAGACTGTATATAATAATTGATTACCATTATATTTATTACTTTTATTATTATATATACATAGTACCAGCCATAATAAAAGTTAAACAAAGTGCTTTGCCATTTCTCCAGAAAATTATATAATCATTTCAAATTATTTAGCTGCTCAAGGGATTTAAAAGCAAATTTCAGGATTTAAATAATATTAAGAATTGTCTGTTGCTGGTACATAGAAAAAGCAATTAAAATACAGCTAACTGCATTGAGGTGTGATTATGCAAAGCTATTTGATGAATTCATAGAGCTCAAACTGATATAAATCGGAAGATTATGTTTTTAAAAAAGAGGGAAAGAAAAAAGTATATAAATTTCTGAAAAATATAAGACTGAACAAGTGTTGCCAAATGCTGCTCATATTACTTGCATCAATCTGTCTTTGCATATAGCAAGCAATAATAATCAAAAATTTATCTGAACATCAAAAATCACTAATTTTTAAGTAAACATTTGGGTTTTATTGTTTACATTATCATATTATGAAGTATAGTGTAGTAGGTTGCAGCCCATGTGATGTAGAAAATGTGTGTTGCCTGGAAAAAAAAGACTGATATAAACAATAGTTGCATAGCTCAATCTACTTTTTACTGTAAGAAAGTGTTACTTCTTACTGGTCCAAATTTATATATATATATATATAATTAGCTTGAATTATAATAGCTGGAAATGCTAATGTTAAATTAGCCAGATATTTAAAGCAAATTGATTTGAATCAACTAATATTCAACATTTGCTCTAGCTGTAATGATTGAAATTAATTTTCCATATAAAATCTTGGATATGCAGTATAGAATGGCTGTTTTCTTATTGTTAAAAGCTGATCGAGTTCAATCAGCTAGAGACAATTCAATCATTTGTACAATCAATGCTTGGAATTTATTGCTTTTCCTGTTATGTATTATTTGACATTATAACTATCTTATCGAAAATAGAATCAAATGGGAGTAACTCATTTGAGATTTGGTTATTCTATTATAAATTGATTTTGAAAATAAGAATATAAATAAAAAACCTATCCATTTTAATACATTTTGGATGAATGATTTCATGTGCATATATATAATATTCTCTATACAAAATATCCTTAATTACTTTATATTTTGGTTTTCCAAACAGACACATAAAATTCATCCTATTGCTTCAATTTTAATATTAATCTATTATTCTTTAGTACTTTATTTAGTATATAGTATATTTATTAAAAGTTCATAAGATGTGCCTATTTTTTTTTTTCATTTTAAATTCTAAATGATTTTACATTATTAATGTAACTATAAAACTATTTATATTTTTATTACTTCCTTTAACAATTAAAAAATAATCCACTGTATATTATTTTGTAAAATAAAGACTAAGACTTACCAAAAAATTAATCTCAGAATTTCCTCATCTAATATCTGTCAAATTTTTAGATATTGTCTTTATATTTAAATGTGACCTAAGAGCACCAAATATTAATAGCATCAAATATTAACGATATTCTCCAAGTAAATTAATTTAATTTTTACATTTTTAATAGCTTTTTGTAGCTTTAGTAGCATTAATATTTATAAACAAAGTTTTAATATCCCATACAGTTATTGTTAACTATTTTATAGTTATTACTATTATAAAATCATAACGTAATCTTAATTTTATGATTGTCTATGAAATATTTTTTAGAATATTATATACTCATTTTGTAATGTTTTTCAAAGTATGTATCTATACCATTAATAATTGTTTCGTTGAAATCTTTTTTATATATAGTCCATAAATACCTGCACAAATAACAAGCATTATTTTTAATTCTGATCAATACATATACACTAATAGTTTTCACTTATAAAAGTTGTAATTTTATTAATAAGTTTATTTTCGTATAAGTTATCCATTTTCATTTATTCTAAAAAAATATTCCTTCTCTGCTTATTGTATTATTTTTTAATCATGTTCATTCTTTTTAATAATTATCACACTAATACTGTGTCTTATAGCTTCTTTACTTTCTTTGCATTTTTCTTCTTATATTCATATATATTACTTTATTACAACTCTTCTCTTATACACTTAAATGCAATTATTTATATATAATCCCTCCTTTATTTTTCTAACAGTTTTATCTAACAGTTTGCATTTAAATGTATAAGAGAAGAGTTATAATAAACTAATATTAGGTAATAGATCACCGTATTTTTGTCTTATATCTTTAATTATTTTTATTTGAACCCTACTTGAACTATCAATATATCACATAATACTAAATCATCCATGCACTTTACTCCTGTTACACAATATTTTATTTACCACCTCTTTTACAGTTTATGGTTTGATTGCCCCAACAATCTTCTTCCGAACTTTATATCTCCTAACTTCAACTGCTAAGTTAGGAGATATAAAGTTCTGAAGAATATTGTTGGGACAATCAAAACTGTAAACTGTAACAGAGAATGGTAAAAAAGCATTGCGTAACAGTAATAAAGTGCATGGATGATTTAGTATTATATGATATATGTTTGGCAATGCAATAAGAAAGATTAATTATCAATATAAATATTTTCCTTAAATAAATTGTTTATTTTATTTTTGAATTCCTTAATCATCATTTTATTCATTGGTTGACTATTATCAATATCTCATCATATTTTTATTTGATATACTGTTAATTAGCTGATTTTTGAATTAATTTCAAATACACTTTTTCCTTTTTTTTTTTTCATTCTGGAACATATTTTAGTTCTTCACTTAATATATTAATTTTTTTCTTTGTATAATTCTTCATTTTATATAAATTAACTATCATTAAAAGCCAGTCAATCAACAATCTCAAACTGTTGTCAAGACAATCTCTTTTTAACAATAATTATATATATTTCTCCAATATTATTTGCAACTTTGATGAAAACTACTAGACAGTCAAAATTGTAAGCTATTAAAATGTAAAATAAAAACAAAATGTTATATTAAGCAAATTTCATAAAGAAAGATGTTATATATGGGATTTGAATGCAGAGTTTCAAACTTGCTTGCTCCATCTCATCCATATCAGTTGTATGAGATGGAGTGGATAGCTGAAGGGAGCTTGAAGGTTGTGTTCAAACCCCCTATATTGTATCTAGCCTCCAGCTTTATAAAATTTACTTGTATTTAAAATATTAAAAAGATATTTTAATTGCTTACGTTAATGATATAATCAATACAAAAAAAAAATAAGGAGAGAAGGAAAAAACAACTGTTATCCCAGCTTCAATAAAAGTTTCAAAAGCACAGTCTAAATATACAACTCCAGTTCTTTATAAAAATGTTTTAAATATGATTTTACTCTGTAAATACATTTACAAAAGCACTTCAATCTATTCTAGCAATAAAAGTCTATACATTTTTCAATTTACATTCAATGTATTCAAGTTTTCTTGAAAAGCATTGTTTTCATATTTCAGGGTCACCTAAAATTTAATTACAGCTAGATTTTTATTTACTTGGTATGTTTTCTTCCTGTAAATTACTGTTTTGGAGGAATGAAATGATTCTATTTTAATTTTATGCTTCTTAATATTATTATATAGTCTAATCACTGTATTTGTATTTTTTAAAATCAGACTTTGACTGTATTGTGAGTTTATAGCTTGGTCCACCATAGTTTTAATCATTGCAAAAATGTTTGTAATTTCAGTGTGATTTCATAATCTTCAAATCCAAAGTATAGCCATTAAAACTTTCTATAATTTCTTTTAATACTTGTATGTGATCTACTATTCCAACACCACTTAAACCACTAAACATCACATGATCACCATCTCTTATGGTTGCTCATAACTGTTATTAAAACAGGCAAAACTCTCCAAACAGTAGTGCCACTCAGGGAAAGCTAAAGTAATCAATGGATGCCAGAAGGCTTGTGCATAAAATCTCCATCCAGTGCTTACTCATCTAAGATCCCCAGACTAGTTTCTTGCTTGTAGTCTTCATCAGTGAGGAGCCTTACATCTGAGAGCACTGCACCTACATCTTAGGATCTAATGCAACCCTCCAGAAGCTGCCTTTTATCTCTACTTAACTACAAAACTATGAGAATAAAATTGAAAATACAATAATATTTTCAATCTAAGCTCATTAGCTTACATAGTCATATAGGTCTGGACTCAGTTCAGTACCCATACATTTTGGCTGCTGGAGGGTTGCATTAGATTCTAAGATTTAGGTGCAGTGCTTTCAGATCCAAGGCTTCTCACTGATGGTCACAAGCCAGAAACTAGTCTGGGATATTGGACAAGTAGGCACTAGATAGGTGTTTTATGCACAAGACTTCTGGAATCCATTGATTACTCAGGCTTGCACTGAGTGGCACTACTGTTTGGAGAGTTTTGCCTGTTTTAATAACAGTTATGAGCAAGCATAAGAAATGGTGATCATGTGATGTTTAGTGGTTTAATACCAATCCTGCCTAATAGGATAGTGGTGGCTATGGTTATTAAAGAGCCAAAGACACCAAAATGTATGGGTACTGAACTGATTTCAGACCTATATGGCTATATAAGCTAATGAGCTTAAATTGAAAATATTATTGTGTTTTCAATTTTATTTTCATAGTTTTGTAGTTAAGTAGAGATAAAAGGTGGCTGCTGGAGAGTTGCATTAGATCCTAAGATCTAGGTGCAGTGCTCTCAGATCCAAGCCTCCTCACTGATGAAGGCCACAAGCCAGAAACTAGTCTAGGGATATTGGATGAGTAGGCACTGAATGGGGATTTTATGCACAAGCATTCTGGCATCCATTGATTACTCTTGCTTGCACTGAGTGGCACTATTGTTTGGAAAGTTTTGCCTGTTTTACTAATGTAATCTTAGTAATGATCACAGATATAACTGATAGAAGAGATGAATCTCTAATTAATAAATTATTACAATTTGATTTATAAGTATTAAATTTTCTGCATTCAACATTTTGATGCCATTTCCATTATGCTATATGTATTAATGATTATTACTAATCATTTATTAGATTAGATATTAGCATATCAGTACTTGTCCAGTAATCTTTCTTTTTTGCTTTTTTAGATGAAAACATCGCTATTCTTCCAATCATTCAGTACATTTTTAGCAGTCAAATTGCTGCTCTATAGCCAATACTATCTCAACTTATTTTACCTGCTTGTAATATACTTATGTAATTCTACCAGTTTCAATCACTTATTCTATTCTTCATACATTTAATTCTACATTTTTCTGGGCTGCAATTTTTCTTGCTAATTCACAGTTATATTTATTTTTAGACAATTATTAACTTTTACTCGTTTTATTAAAATTTAGATATGCAAATATTATATGTACATATATATCTAAGCTTAAAACATCCATTTTACCACACATTTTTTAATTATATAAATACAGATATTTAAAAAAAAAACCCAAATGATCCCCAAAATCTATTTCTTGCTGAACCAACATTCATCAGTTGGCCCAAATCATTTTTCATATATGTATTCATCATTTGTTAAGTATTTATCACTATCAAATTATTATTTATCACTATCAAATTATTATACTTTGATTTACTAAGATCAATTTTTTTGCATTCCTAACTTTAGCATCAAGTTTCAGATAAATACACTTTGTTATTAAACATTTATTAAAGTAGATAGATATTCCTGGCTCAGATAAAAAAACTTTAAATAGCAATTAAACATTAATATAATTGTTTGTTTTTTTTAAAAAATTAAGCACAAATGCATCATATAACTCAACTTTATTTTAAAATTAGATATACTAATTTTTAATAGAGGTTTAAAATTTATGTATAAGCTAAAAATGACCTCTCATTTAACAAACAATCAGTTAATCAAATTATCAGTAATATATACTAATTACCTTTGACATCATGCTAGAACAATTAATCATCTTTCCCATGACAATTCTGTTCATCATCTGGCTGCAAGCTCATGGTTAATATTCTAACATAACATAACTTACAAAACGCTTTATATATATATATATATTAAACACAAGACTATGAAATTATAATGTATGAAATAATTATGACATAATCAGACCAATATTAAACATTTAAATATTCTGATGAAAGGGCCCATGGCAAAATTAAAAACATCCATATATTATAATATTTTGAACATTAATTAATGTTAATTAATTCATTATATTATAAACCAAATGTGCTGCATAATATTAAACAATAAATAACGCATAAATTACCTATTCAAAGTTTAAACAAACCAGTTGAACCAATCATTGGTAATATTACATTAAAATAACGAGCCAATCAGCTCTTACAAGACGACTGCTTTATGGCAGCAACAAGCATGTTAGCTGACTGTAAGCTCACTATTAGTATTCTATCATAATGTGTAGGTCTTTTTATATAAATATCAAATTCAAGACCAATCAGATATTAAAGCATATTATAGTCAACGTACATACATAACTACACATTATAACATGTTAATAAGAAAATTAATTAATTCACTATATTATAAACTAAACATGCATAATGTGAGTGCATTTCATAAAAAACAAAAACATTAGTGTGTAGGTAATCGTGAAAAGAAAAAAAGTAAATTAATATAATTCACTTTAATAATATTTTAGTATTTATTTAATATAGATCTCTTTTATACAACTTAATTTATTCACTTTACACTTCATTTATTTTATTTTTAAATATGCACATATAATAGCAGGGCGTTTTATCCTTTCTTTTATTTTGTATCTATTTAACAATGTGCATTTATTCTCTCATTTCAATTACAATTCACATATCCTTCATATCCTGAATCATTTGTAAAACAGCACAATATCATTTTCAGTTCCTACAATAAAAACATTTCTTTTTTTAAAAAAAGTAATAAATTTAGAAATAAGCAATAGATTGATGAAAAACATTAATTAAGAACTTCATTGTAATATGGAATTAAAAAAATCATTTGTAATCTTCTTTACAAAAACTAAAAACACACGGTAACATAATTTCCATATTTTATTTTCTTCATATTGGGTTATTTAATTTTTTAAATCTTACTTTCATGAGGCTTAAAACCTCAAAGCATTCAGTGGTTTGAATTCAGTAATAGCTTTGAAAATAAGAAAGTCACTCTTAATTTCATTGGATTAGAGTGATTTAGAGGCTTCATTATAGCTCCTTGATATTCATTAACTGATTTAATTCTTTTGTTAGCATACCACATTTTATTAATTGCCTTCAATTTTTGTGGTCATTTGATCCTGCTGTTTTGGCAACATTAAAACAAATTCCATACATCTATCTTAAAAACACTCTTTGTTAAATTACAAGAAAACTTTTTTTGATCAAGATTACTTACTAAATTGAATTTCAAACCTTATTCTATTTGATTTTAAAATAGACTGGTTCATAGAAGGACCACAAAGCTGAATATTTTTGCTTAAACAACCAATAGATTGACATACTACTATTAATATAAGTCAAATGCCAGAATCATGTGGTTTTTTATTAGCACATTAAGTCATACAATTGTTATATTAAATAGATAATTGTCATTATATGGGAAGATTTTTAAAACATATACATTCTGCAAACTAATTTGTTAGTTTTGGTGATGCAATTGTATAATAAATGCTTCATACAATGTAACCTGCAGTTCATATTTCTTCAAATTGTTTACTTAATTATATAATTAAATATTAAAAGGTAAATATTATTCAAAATATAAACCTAATTGCCAAAATATTTTTGGGATTGCTTTCTATTTGGGAATCAAAATATGTGAAAGAATTCTATAAATAATAATTTCTTCATAAAAAGCTTATTAATGTATTGGGATTTATAAATCATGATTTTATTCAGATGACATTTGAATGTTTCATATATTGAAAGTTGTAATGCAATCTGATGGTAATTGCTTTCACATGAATATCAAATATGATAAATATTTTATATTTACTAGTAGATAACTGGAGTTATCTACAAAATATCCAAGTTCTGTAATTCAAAAGTTAAATTGCTGAACCCAGTTTGAACAAAATGGCAGTATTTTTTTACATTTTATTTGTCAAGTAGAAATGATTCTAAAAGTTGTTTTTTTTTATTTCAGTATGCTCTTGATTTAAAAGTTGTTTTTATTTAAGAAATACAAAATGCATTAAATTATAATGATTTAAACTTATATCATGGTGGGGGTGTGTGTGCATTATTCTAGCTAACATAAAAACTAACTTTTGTTTTTTTTCTTTCAATAACTTTAATAATTCTTTTAATTTCTTTTTTATGCTTAAAATTAATTTTAATACTATTTTTAAAAAAATAGTTTTATTTTTATAAAACATTCAAATCAAAAGTTACATTTTATTAACAATTTAAAGTTGCAATTAATAATTTGTTAAGCGCATACTCATTATGTAAGTTATATATTAAGGCTATAACCATAAGACTATGCACCTAGATGCAACAATAGGGACTTCTACAAATCTTAACACAAGATTGATGACTTTAAAATACAAGAGTTATCCTTGAGGCCATGGATGGGTTAATTAAGCAAAACTACTGACAAACAATATGTTATATTTTCCCTATTTTTTTCAAGCCATGAGTTATACACAAAAGTTTTTTTATTCCATTTATTTTAGTGTAACTAAGTAGTAAGTTTCATTATAAATTTTTATCACACACAGTTTTATGTCTCTATTCGGAGATGTAAATAATATTAAAATAATATTACAATTATAAGAAACATTATTTTTATTTGCAAATCATAATTTCTTTTATTTCAGTTTAATGCTAGAATGTTGATATAACAAATAGCAGATAAAAGTGTATTTTCACAGATAATTTAGAATAATTAAAACTATAATGCAATAAAAAAAAGTTATTTTTCCAATTCTTATAATTGCATAGTCTGAACACCTAATGCCTTTTTCTAATCATTCACATCTTGCATCTATTATTTATTTTCTTTACTTCTAAAATACAGAAAATAATAGAAATATTTTTGTTTTTTGTTATCATATATCTATAATTTATTTTCTGGTCATTTGAAAGACAAATTAGAGATTTTATTATATATCATTGTACCTCACAAATATTCTTAAATACATATGTCAATTTTTGGAACTTTTAGTATAATATAATAAAAATTAATATTTAGTAGCAAATTGTTTTTTCTTACCAAAGTTATGCCACCTAATGGAAACTTTAGCAGTCAATAGATATATCATATAGTAGTGCTTATTAACTCATTATTAAATGCATTTCTATAACATTACCAGAACTAGAAACTAGTGATCATGTGATGTTTATTAACTAGAAACTATTTCTGAGGACCTTAGATAGAACAACACTGGATAGGGATTTATTAACCACTACCACATGACATCTATTAATTACTAAAGCTTTCATTAGGTGGAATAACTGTGACAAGGAAAAAATAATGTGGTATTGAATAGAACTGTATAATCTGGGTCATGTGATAAAAATGAATATAATTTTAAAACAATTGCCTAGCCAGTGTTAGGCTCACTTTTAATTTCAATCCAAGCTCACTTGCTTGTATAGTCATATAAATATGAACCCAGTTCAGTATTTGTACACTTTGGTTTTTTAAGTTTTTATAGGAAATAATGATCACGGGATGTTTTAATGGTTTTATACCAACCCTGCTCATAAGATTATGGTGACTGTAGTTTTAAAAAACCAAAGGCACCATAATGTATAGATATTGAACTGGGTTAAGATGCATATACTATACAATTGAATGTGCTTGGAGTAAAAATGTTAGTGTTTTTATTTTAGACTAAGGCTGCATTAAATCTTAAGATCTAGTCATAGTGCTCTCAGATCCACAGCTCCTCACTGATGAAATCCACAAGCTAGAAACTAATCTGGGGATATTGAATGAGTAGGTATTAGATGGTAATTTTATGACAAACTTTTTTGCATATATTAATTACTAAGACTTGCACTAGGTGGCACTAATATATGGAGGTTTTGATACTGTTTTAATAGTTTGTTTAAGCATAGGAAATGGTGATCATGTGATAATCAGCCTAAAGTTAATCAGTAGATAGGTATGTAGCTAATCTTACCTGAAGAAAAATATATGTTCCAAAAAGTCTGCTTTTGTTACTTGTCTTTCAGTGCAGTGACTGTAAAAGACAAAAATAAAATTTAATATGATGCAGTCTTGACCAATGTCATATTTCTACAGATATGTCTTCCCTTTTGATCCTAACATGCTAGCAGAGTTTTTCAATTGTAGGGTAGTTTTAAGTTTGGTTTCCAGATTAGTGCCTATATTTTGCTTTT
The DNA here is from genome assembly GCA_028023455.1 of Epiperipatus broadwayi. NCBI lineage: Eukaryota > Metazoa > Onychophora > Udeonychophora > Euonychophora > Peripatidae > Epiperipatus > Epiperipatus broadwayi. Next base: position 4,774,356 of record JAQFVV010006249.1, on the reverse strand, counting down.
ATCAGTAAAGATATAAAATTCAAAGCTGAAATCGATGTAGTTATGCATTTGGAAGCTACCTTTAATATCATTTTGCAATCAAGCTTTTAAGAAAAAAATTAGTTAAGATGATTTGTAGCTGCATAACAGTATTTTTTCCAGTCTTGAATTTCAATTCCTTATAGTTAAAATTAAAATTGTCTATCATCTGGTAACTACTAATAGTTTAAGCTTACAATATATGGTGTTAGAATAGAAAGACAAAATGGACATTGCTATTATAGTAAGCTTTGGGATAAAAGTGTTGCATTGATAATAATACACCCTAGAGAGTTATGTTTACTTTTATATAGAGGTATAGATATAAAGCAGAAAAATATTAATAATAATAATTAGGTGCTTTTCATTTTCCAGTCACTTTGTTTTTAAAGCAAAAATGTTTAAAATCAGAAAATGTATTGTTTTATATCACTAAAACTTATCACTACAGATCTGCCATTACTGACTTCATATGCATTGGATTTAAGATGTAATTTTTCAATTAACATTAACCTTAAATTACATCATTATCATCATCATCATCATAACAATAATAATAATGATGATAATTATTATTATTATTATTATTATTATTATTATTATTATTATTATTATTATTATTATTATTATTATTATTATTATTATTATTATTTAAGTTAAAATTTATTTACCACTTTATAATACATTATGTGAGAACACAATCATATGGAATTAAAAGATAATTAAGATATATATACACATATAAAACTTTTATTAAAAAAATACAAATAACAATTGAAAAAAAAAAAATTTACAATCTGGTCATTGAAATATCACACATAATATCAAGATAATATTGCAGTAAAATATTAAAATACATTAGACCAGTGTAGCATAACTGATATTTATTGTAAGTTTTATTATAAATTAAATAATTAATTAAATTTAGACTTTCTAGTTTTTCCTTTTTTAAGAAACATGACAGTAGATATTTTGAAATAATGACATAAAATATTAAAAAATAATTATTTAACTGATAAAATTCCTGATATAGTATATAATAATAATTTCAATATATTTATTTATTTAATGTAGAATTCCCATCACTATAGGTCAATTATAGATTGCACATAAATTAATTAAATAGTACATATAAGATTATAAAAAGAAAAAATATATAAATAAAGTAGATTACAAATATAAATAATAATAATAATATCGCATGATCACCATTTCTTATGCTTGCTCATAACTGTTATTAAAAGAGGCAAAACTCTCCATACAGTAGTGCCATTCCGTGCAAGCCAAAGTAATCAATGGATGCCAAAAGGCTTGTGCATAAAATCCATATCCAGTGCTGCTGGAGGGTTGCATTAGATCCTAAGATCTAGGTGCAGTGCTCTTAGATCCAAGTCCCCTTACTAACAAAGGCCACAAGCCAGAAACTAGTCTATGGATAATGGATGAGTAGGCACTAGATAAGAATTTTATGTACAAGCCTTCTGGCATCCATTGATTATTTTAGCTTGCACTGAGTGGCACTACTATACGGAGAGTTTTGCCTGTTTTAATAACAGTTATGAGCAAGCATAAGAGATGGTGATCATGTGATGTTTAATGGTTTAATACCAATCCTGCTTAATAGGATAGTGGTGGCTATGGTTATTAATGAACCAAAGACACCAAAATGTATGGGTACTGAACTGACTTCAGAACTATATGACTATATAAGCTAATGAGTTTATATTGAAAATATTATTGTGTTTTCAATTTTATTCTCATAGTTTTTTGTAGATAAGTAGAGATAAAAGGTGGCTGCTGGAGGGTTGCATTAGATCCTAAGATCTACATGCAGTGCTCTCAGATCCAAGGCTCCTTTCTGACAAAGGCCACAGGCCAGAAACTAGTCTGGGGATAATGGGTGAGTATGCACTAGATAGGAATTTTATGCACAAGCCTTTTGGCATCCATTGATTACTCTGGCTTGCACTGACTGGCACTACTCTAAGGAGAGTTTTGCCTGTTTTAATAATAACAACAATAATTATAAAAATAATGTATGTTTCATAACCCCAACAAACCATAAAATCAATAAAGCTGGGACATTATAATTATTACCATAAAATAAAAAATATCGAATTTAAACATTTTTAAACATATTGATTTTAAATTTATTCATAAATTGTAAATTTTCATAAGTTTTACAATATAACTTTTTATCAATTTTAAATTATTCTATACAAAATTTTGATTAAAATGTTAGTGTACTCACCAATCATTATTAATAGTGATTTTCTTTCTTTTTTTTAATATAGGGTATATGAGCACAGACTTTCACACCACCCACCTCTCTCCATTCTATCTAATAACACTGATACACCTAAACACATATATGCTGAAAAGATAAATAATCACCAATATACGTATTTCATGCTAAACCAGCAATCATCAGTTGGTCCAGACTATCATCTTTACACACATATATAGTATAAGTGCTCAGATATATATTAAGATAGACTATCCTCATAGTTTGTAACATCATTTTAAATCCATTTCCCAGAGAGTATATGCTATTAATAATTATACTTAAAAAGTATTTTGGCTTATGTTTTTTATGCCTTTTTTAAATGTTAAACATCTATTTTAACATTAATGTGATGTGATGTATTATGGCTTCTCCTTAAACGAAGTCAAGAATATCTCAGCAATTAAGCCCAGATAAACCTGTTAGCCACTTTATTTTACATTCCCCACTCTAAATTTACCCATAATCTGCTCTATCCCATTTCCACAACATAATCTTTGTCAACTCTATAACCTTTATATCTAAATCCCCTTATCTTTTCCCAAACCCAGCATAAAAACCAATAATTCACTTTCTGTATAATCACTCTTTTCATATTTATTTTTCCACAACTTCATTATATGTACCCTTTCTGTTTTCAAACATTTACATTCAATTAACAAATGCCTAATATTTTCAATTCCTTCCTTACATAATTTACAAAATAAATCACCCATATTTTTCCATTTACATGTATATTCTTTTGTAGCTAAAGATCCTGTTCAAGCCTTAAACAATAAACTACTTTCCTTACTATTATCATATATTAACTCACACCTAATATTCTGTTTATTTCTATATATATTTAAACTCTTTTTACTCTCCATACTATTTCTCCATCTCTCTAACTCCCTAGTCTTTATTAATAAATTTATTCTTTTATCCCATTCCTTACTACTATAACACTCAATAATCCTCTTAACACAATCATCCCATCTTTTGTACAAATATACTGATATAAATTCTTTATCCAAATCTTTTGCATACCGCATTACCTTTCTCACCCATCTTGTTACCTGCCCTTTACTCATAACCCAATTAAATACTATTTTAGCTATTCTTTTATTATCCATAAACTGCAATCTACCAAACATTTTCATTTTACTTTTTGCATCTCTCATATGAAAACTTGACCATCCCATTTCTCCTTGAATTGCCTCCCTTGCTGTCCATACTTCTGCATCCAATGCATGTCTTCCTACTTCCCTTTGAGCTTTTTCTAAATAATCTAATATCTTTTACTAACATATAATGCATCATTACCATATGTTAACCCTGCTACTGCAACTCCTTTCCATATAATTCTAGCTACATCATATTTATTATATGAAAATACTGTTAATTTCTTTATCAATCCCTTTCTTTTCTTTGCTTCATTTATCAATTTTTTCTCCCATTCATCCAAATAATTTTTCTGATTACTTAAAATAATTCCCAAATAACTATATCTATTCACCACACTTAACTTAATATCTCCCAATAAAAATTCTACATCTTCTCTTTCCTCAGTATTAACCATCATTATATTTGATTTTTCTTCACTAAATTTAATCCCCATCTCTTTACCCACCCTTGCACATGTCCTCAACATAACTTCCATATCTTCTCTTTTTTCTGCACACAAAAATATATCATCTGCAAAAAAAGACCTGACAAAATATATACTCCCTTACTACCTATTAACGGTATCTCTATCCCTCTTCCTAATCTTTCTATTGCTCTTTCCATTTCACTCAAATACAACACAAACAAAATAGGTGACATAGGGCATCCTTGCCTTAGTCCCACACCATTTTTAACTTTAATTGATTCTATATTCTCTAATTGATATATATAATAATTATTTTCATATAATTTCTTAATAATATCTATTAAAGCTTCATCCATTCCCAAATTTGCTAAACTTATCCATAATCTATTTCTATTTACTCTATCATATGCCTTCTATATCTATAAAACTCATATATAACTGTTTACCTGCATTCCTACTCATATCCATAAGTTGTGTAACTACAAATAAACTATCTCCTATACGCCTATCTAATCTAAAACCTCCTTGCATTTCACCCACTACATTATTCCTTCCATCCATTTTACAACTTTACTAGCCACCATATATGAGAAAACTTTATATAAAACTGATGTTACCACTATCGGTCTATAATTATTCAACTTTCTATGATCCTTACCCTTTCCTTTAAATAATAACCTTACTCTTGTATTACTCCAACTACTTGGGAAAACTCTATTCTGTGCCATTTTATTAAAACAGGATAATAACTTTACTTTTGCCCTATATCCTAAATTCATTACCATCTCTGCTGCCCGTCCATCTAAACCTCTTGCCTTCCCACTTTTCAATTTCTTCTCTACCTCATTTAGTTCATTTTCTGAAAAACTAATATTCCCATTACTATATTCTTTCATATTTTCTAATATTCTATCATTCACATCTAACATCTTTTCTATATTCATTACATAACTATTTAAGATTCTCTCTAAATCTTCTCTAGAACTACACTCAGTTCCTCATCATCTAGTAATACTAACTCTCTCTCCCCTACATTTCTCCTTTTAATATAATTCCAAAATTTTTTACTTCCATCTCTTCCACTTTTATTAATATCCTCCAACAATTTACTATTCAATTTTATTCTCTCTCTATAAATATCTATTTTAGCCAACTTCTTCTTTTCTAAGTACTTTTCCCATTTAGCATTAATATCTTTTTCACTTTCCTTATTCTTAATAGCACACTTATATTCTCTACATGCTTCTTTCCTTTCTTTTACACTTTTACTAATTTTAATTTTTTATTACTTTTATTCTTTTCAATATTCTCACCTAAAACCCTATTTGCAACTTTTTCTACTTCCTTATATCAATCCTTATACTCATCCCCAACCCACTCTTCATTATTTCTTCAACTTGTATTTTATACTCTTCCAACTTATTCTTATCATTTACTCTCCATCCACATCTTTTACTATTATTTCTACTTTTATTTCTATTCTCCATCACATTACTAACCATTTCAATTACAATGAAATTATGATCACTAGTGCATACTTTTTCTTCATTATCAAATACCTTAATTTTCCGTATTTTATTTATTCCCTCTTTCTCTACCAATACATAATCTATTGTGTGAAATATATTATTTCTCGACCATGTGTATTGTCCCTCATAAATATTTAATAAATTTCCAATACTCAAATTCACTTTCTGACAAAAATTCTTCAAAGCTGTCCATTTTTATTATCTACATCATCAATTTCTTCAATATGTCCATTCATATCCCCTAAAACCATTATTCTCTTCCCTTTTCTTTAAAACTTTGTATATCCTTAACTAAACATTCGTATATGTTACTATTCCACTCCAATATAATTTGACTATCTCCAGTAGCTATATAAACTATAGCCACCATCCATTCTTGTCTACCCAACCTTATTTCAAACCACAAGTGTTCTTGACATTTAACAATATTTAAATATTTTTTTGATATAACACCTATACCACCACCCCTTTTTTCTTTTTCTTTTCTATTTATACCCTGCCATACCAACTGTTCCAAAATAGGTTCTTCTTCTTCTCTTAAATGTGTTTCCACTACTGCTAATAACTCAAGCTCTTCATTTTCAATTGTTTTATTTAATTCCATCTACTTAATTGCATTGTTATGTTCTTTGGTTCTTACCTCTAGGTGACCATTATTTGCAAATTCATGTAAATGATTCACTAGAAATTTTGCTTGTGAATTATTGTACTATCATATTCAGATTTGTTTATTCTGAAAATGGGTTTAACTTTTTAGCATCATATGTTTGATAAACCATAAAATTATTTACATATTCATTAAAACCATTAAAATACATAAAAAAACAAATGGTGCATATTAGAACAGCATTTGTTTTGCAGAATAAAATTCTTATGTTCATTTCATTTTTTAGATTTTCTTTATATGTAAAGGTTAGTACAATGCTCTTAAAATGGGCATAGGTCTCTCAAGAAACATTCCACAGGAAAACAGGAAGAGAAAATAATTCTCATAAGGGTTATGCATTGCTGAAAAATGAGAACTTGATCACTTTTTCCCTCTTGTTTTTCCTTCAAGCTAAAATTAGCAAGATTTTTATTTAATTAATTTTAGATAATTATCAAGTTGACTATTGTTAGTTTCCTGAAAATTGATTTTAAATTAGATTAGAATATAAATGTTTTATCCAGTGTGGGTTCAAACCCAGACAAATTTTATAAACAGATATGTTAATTGGTATAAATACAAGCCCTTCTGTAAAAATAAAACAGACTAAATTCATTCTCATGCTATTTTTTAAAAATAATAAGAAATATAATTATCAGCAGTCACTCACAAATGAGTGTGGTTATTCCAACTCCAGGAGAAATAAAAAAATATTAAAAAATTTAAAGAAGTGCTTTTAAATATAAATACATCTAAAACAACAAACAAATTTGCTGAAAAATATATATTTTTTTATCTTTTAAAGTATTCTTGTAGAAGTGTATCATACATTTTAATTTTATATTATTTCAGAAATTAAAAATAAAAAAAGTTTAGAAGTAATTTTATTCTGCTAGGTGGCACTAGAGTGAAAAGTACTGAAACCCATATAAAATTAAAAGACTATTTTATTTTATTGATTCTTTGCTAAAATTGTTTGCAAACTCTAAAACAATGTATTACTATTGGAAATACATGTGCATGCAAAGTTTAAACTTATTGGAAATTGAGAAGTGAATAAAAATTGAGCATATAATTTTATCAGGCAGAGGAAAAAACACAAGTGAAATAAAAGTATATTAAAAAAACAACATAAACAAAATACTACACAAGTAATGAGGTTTGTGGTGATTAAACTAACTAAGCTGCAAACCACAATTACATTCAAACATTGAACACCCTACCTTTTACAAAAAAATAATTAGTTTGTACACTTATTTACAACCAAAATTAAAGAAAAAACATTCAATACATACTTATAAACTAATAACTTTAATTGCAGCAAGCTGTCTGCTTTTTAAATTTTAGGGAGATTTTGGGTTTACAATGCAGTTGAATGATTTATTATAAAAATGTGAAAAATTCATAAATCAGCCCCTCTCCCCCAATTAATTATTATACAATATTAACTACTGGAAAGTAATTGTATTTAAATATTCCATTATTTGATTTGGTATTGACAAACTGTAAATTGATAACTTTTGCAAGTGTCAATTAAAATAATATACTGCAATTTGAAATATAGCTTTAAAAGAAGTAATATGATCAATTTAAGATCTTCATGCTTTCTTTTCTAAATGCTTTCAGATTTGCCTACCATGTTTCCCCCAAAATAAGATGGAGTCTTACATTAATTTTTGCTTCAAAAGACACTCTAGGGCTTATTTTCAGGGAATGATATTTTTTCATGTACAAAAATCATTTTTACATGCATATTCTTGAGGTTACAGCCTTAGTAAATATTACTTTCATAATCAATGTGCGTTTAAATAAATTTATAATTATACTTATTCATGTATAAACATATACACATTTAAAATCTCAAATCAACCTTCCAAACATGTCCCCCTGTAAATATTTGAATTTTTAGCTGGCAATATGCCCTGAGATATTTCATCATCATCAACCATTATCGATCCATTGCAGGATGAAGGTCTCTCCAAGTTCAATCCATCTACTCTGATCTTTAGATTCTCTTCTCCACATCACCCCTGCACACTTTCTTATTTCATCCATCCATCTCACATGTGGTCTCTTTCTGGGTCTTTTACTATTTACTTAAGTACCAAAGCTTGCCTGAGGTGTCAAAGTATTATTCCATTTAAATCTACAATTAAATCAATTGTTAATTGAAGACTTACGAGATAGGAGTGGGGACAAAAATGATTACAGTTAAGAATGATTATCCATACAAAAATGATGAAGTGCAAGCATAAAAATTCAGAAAACATTTCTGTATTTCACACCACATTAAGTATGACTGTTGCAAACATATGGCATATTGAATTCGGAAGATTTATATAATACAATCACATCCATCTGGTATCAAAGCACACCATAAATTACTTGTAATATTTTTTTAAAAAACGTTTCTTAAGGAGAAAGATTGATTTATCTTAAACTAAACTTTAATTTTTAAAATCACTTTCACTATTTAAACTCTTTTAGCAGAGAAAAAACGTTCCTGAAGCAAAGCTGGTTTTTTTTATCTTGAATATTTAAAAGCTTATCACTATTAAAAAGTTGAGCATTCTTATAATTCTAAGTATTAAATATAGATAAAAATAAGTATTATCTAAAATTATATAAATAAAATTATAATGTGATATGATCTTCAAAAGCTCTTAACAATCTTTTCAGAATATCCCTATCCCCAGACTGGTTTCTAGTTGCTGTCTATCATCAATGAGGCACTAAGATATTCAGACATTCGATCTAAAAATACCAGTTCAAGTCCATCATTTATCCAATAGTTAACTATTAAATAGAAAATCTAAAATTTTCAGACATCTATATGTCTTACAATCAAGATATCTAACTTATATAGCTGTATGGGACTGAACTAGGTTCAGATACACCATATATTAATAGCTTTAGCAATATAACATTGCCAAAACCTTAAAAGCAAACTACAATTGCAAGGAAATCAAGTCATGCATCATGTGACTTAATTTAATAAGCTTGTACTAAAATTATTAAATTTGTTAGTGACATTTTATAAGTTTGTTAAATCATTCATAAATTCAATAAATTGGGCATCGTAAGTTCAAGATTCAGCTGAGAGGAAATTGTTCCTTTATGCACATAAAATTATGTTCGTTGAAAATGTTCAATGGGAAAAAACATAAGTACCATTATAATTTATATTATCAATTATTTAAAGCATTAATGTCATTATTATTATTTATTTATACATTCATTGGTTTATAATTCAATACATACATTGTTTGCTTTAGTAAAAAAAAGAAATCCATTCATTTGGCTGATGATCTTAATTAGGACTTATATTTGGAGTAAGGTTTATATTACAAGCATTTTGAAAATCATGCTAGGCTTATTTTCTGATTAGCTCTTATTTTGGGGGTAGACATGATATATAATTGAATTTAGCTAAAACAGATAAGACAGTCCATTTTTTTTTGTAAAGTGTTATCTTATGCTTAGGATTAAGAATATTTCATTTACTCAAAATCATTAGAAACTAGTCAACATTTAGACAATTACAATACAGATAACAATTAACAATCTCAAACTGTTGTCAAGGCAACCTCCTTTTAATAATAAAGGTAGAATAATCAAAATTGATATTGGTAGTGTTGATTACTTTCAACGAATTTACATTTATTAAGTTATTTAGCCTTGAGCATTATTAACTTTATTATTGAAGTAATACATTATTGGAGGGCAGTTTGAAAGTGGCTTTATTATTTAAGGAATATATTGTTGGAGTTGAAAATTATAATTGACTGCTTGTAAGTCTGCTTTCAGACCAAATTATATTTATGTGTTTAATGAGGTTTATTTAAACTTCTTTGTATCAATAATTTTATTCTTTGTGGTCAAGTTGCAATTTTTAGTATCTATATAAACATGTTAGACCATCAATAAATGAAATTTTCATTTTTATTGTTAAAAATGGTTGCCTTGACAACAGGTTGAAATTATTGATTGTTATGGATATTGTTTAAGTGTTCACTGCTTTCAATTAATTTACATATATATTCTGAAAATTAAAAGTACTTTAAAATATAAATTTTTTTAAAAATATCTCATAAACAAAATCAAGTTGCATTTATACAAAAATACTTTTAAAAAACATTGTGATTTTTTTTTTTAAAAAGAAAAAAGAAAAGCAGTTACTAGCAAATTTGCTCAATTATATGTTACACAAATATTTTTGTACTATATAATAAAATAATCAGTTACAGAGATATGATGTTCAAACATCCAAAGTAATAACTTATGGTTATACCCTTTTTTGAAACAAAACTTTAAAAACTAAAACAAATTTCTAAAATAAAAATTGATATATATTTGACAAATAATATATCTAATCTAATAAATAATTTGTATAATTGTGTGATTTATCTATCATGAGTTCCTAAGAAGCTTAAACATTGAAAGACAGTAGAATTGAGACTACAATACTTAGATTTGGATTTTCAAAACTCATTACTTAACCAACACATCAAACTACACACTTTAACTAAGTAATGTTTTTAATGCTTGTTCAAAATAAGAAAAAGGTTGGAAGAGAGATTACTTCTGCATTTTCGTCTATCAACTTAATTAAAGAATTTATTTGGGACTTTTTTTCCACAATAATATTTACATAAAATAAAAATAATAAAAATGATTAATGGGTTTGAGAACTAGTGACATTCGAGTGCCAAAATGAAGGATGAACGTAATAATTCCATTCAAATGATCTAAACTTATTACCCAAATGACCTTCTTTGTATAATATATGTATTGATAACTATGGAGTTAACTACTTAATGATTTTTTTAATGAAATTATCATGTGTGTAACCTTACATTGTTTAGCTTAATGGAAGAATGATAGATTTGAGAACTTCATAAAAGTTCCTGAATAGTAACTCACTTTTTCATTTCTGTTGATCAAATAATCATATAATCTCCCAGCCAAACAATAGTTTCTGTATAGAAATTTCTGATTTGAAGTTTTACTGAGGAAAAATATTTATTCATTGTATGGTCAAATTCTAGAGGGGTCACTTTAAACATTCAATGGAATTCCATGATCTTAACATTTGCTGCCTGTCTATTAATTAAGTCTTGTTTGTATTTGTATATTAGCACAGCTTTCTTTATTTTCCTTTTGTTGTAATAAAGAAAGCTATGCTTATATACAAATACAAACAAAATTTAATTAACAGACATGCAGAAAATGTTAAGACTACATAATTGTGGGAAAGTTAGCCTTTCAAGGTGTTAATTGACAAAGACTACAGGATAGTTCAAAGTGCACCTAAGTAGATAAAAAAAAAAGTTTAAGTTATATTTTACATACATCTAATTACTGTATTTATAAATATTCAATTATAAGCTTACTTATATTGGTTCGAAGAAATACAGACATCAAATTGTATTATTACACACACACATATATATATATATATTAAATATTTCCATGTGCTGTTATTATAATAAAGAATACAAATGAGATTATATCAATACATAACAGAGACAACTTTTAGCTTTTGATGTTGCTAAGAAACTGTCAATTAGTAGTCCCTGAGGTTAAACAAGTTTTCTCATTAAACTATAAAAGCTCAGGTTGGAGACTTTTATTGAAATATTTATTTAAACCAGAAAGCTAATTTTTACAGGTGTGAAAATATAAAATAACATCTTTCTTGACATTCTGCAAATATTTTAACTTTTTCAGAGAGTTGACAGAATAACTCAGTTGGTTAGAATGTTGCATTAAAAATTTGATATTTGTCTTGCATTGGTGGTCAAGAGGTCAGCACGACTGCCTTGCACTTGCAGGAAGTTGCCTGGATTGCGGGTTCGTGTCCTGGACGATGCTATGACACTTTAAAAAAAAAAAATTGATATTCGAGAATCTAAAGGTAAGTTTGAGTTCTATGCTAATATTGTCACTGGTTAGGTTAGTAACACCTGAAGAAGAATGGAGGATACTCAAAATGTTGTATAGTTACTAATCTATGTTGTGTATTTATGTGACATTAATAACAAGTTGTTTGTGTTTGAAAGGTTTAAATAAAGAGTAAAAGTTGTATGTGTATTTATGAATGACATTATTTTTGCAGTGTTTTATAAGCAATATAAATACAGTTGTAATGGTTTATACTGGGTAAAACCTTGATAGCTTCTATTCTCCACAACAATAATAATTTCTTATAAGCATGAATATATTGGATGCCAAATATATAGTCATAAAATTCTTATTTGTGGATTTGAGGGTTTGGCATCATTACCACCTGATATTTACTAATTATTTAACCTGCAGTAAATAATTATAGAAGAAAGATAACTACTTTTGAATACTTATAAATAGCATATAAAAATGTCATGTGATGTTGGTAAGTTAAGATGAACAATATGCGACAACTCAGTTTTCATGTTTGGAAATTGCATCATGTCTACAGTTTACATAATGAAATACTCTGACATACTGAGATTATTTTAGACTGTAATTTCCAAGATAAAATTAGTTTGATACTCATTTACTAATCAATAAAAAAATAGCTCGCTTTATTAGCTTTTGGATGATTTTCAGAAAACAAACTTTGTAATATTAAACCAATGTTGCTTACAAGTCAAAATTATCACCCATGCAATAACCACTTTAAAATTGAAATTCCAACCAAGTTTGAACCTCATATCATGAACATGGCAGGAAAATATAGAGACTGTGGAAGAATAAAAAACTGCTTATGTTATGGTATTCTTCAATAAGTCTTTTCTTGTACATAGTATATTCTAGATCATAAGACCTTATAACTCTTGACCCTTTCACATAAAAATTATTCCAGAAATACCTAGCCCTTATAATTAGTTTGGTATAATTAATAGCTAAAGGTTCATGGACAAAAGTTTATTGCCATTATCAGGGCTCAAACTTGATCCTGACTTCTGAATGACTAATCATTTTTTAAATCTAAAATTATTCTTAAAAGGCATTTGAAAACAACAATAGATGTCAAACAACAAAGTATTTTTTTTAAGTATAAGATATGATCTCAGCTATGGATGATTAATGAGGTAACTTCTCCATTTTTTTTTATAATCTCTGGTTTTTTAAGGTAATGAGATCACAGCCAGTATTGGTTTATCAGGAGTAGAATAGAAATCTTTGTTTCTTTTTGAATGGTATCTTAAAAATGTTCTAACTATCTGTTTTTTGGTTAATAGTAGAGGTATTTTTTCTTGTTCCACATCAATGGTAATGATCAAATTCATTTTTATTTAGTTGAAAACAAAGCTATGAATATTCAGTATTGTGGTCTATAACCCTATTATGTACCAAACTCTAATCAGTCTGCATTCTATTTTATTTATGATTGAACAGAAGTCCTTTCACTTAATAACCACCACCTAATCACTGAGGCAACAACATAGTTATATTATTCTACTTTCACTACTCTAATGCCATTTAATATGAGTTTAAGCAATCAGTAGATGTCAAATGATAGTATTTAATAAATTTCTACCCAGTATTGACTTATTCAAACACACCCAGACTATTATCTAAATTATGACTTCCACCAGTGAGAAGCTTATTGAATGACTTTTTTTAATAAGTGCATTTGTTTTTTATGGATCTACCTAGCAGCCATTTTTAACCTTTTTTGTTATACTATCAAGCTATATGCCCAAATTGAAAACTCCTTTTTCCACCAATTCAAACCTATTTGCTTGCATAGTTATATAGATTTGAAACTAGTGTCATGGCGACTTTGATTTTCAAAAAACTTGTCACTGTCGTTCTTTGGTCAGAATTAGTAAAACCATTAAGATATCATAGTTTTATAATATCAGCAAAGGTCCAAATGTGTTGTTCAAAAAAGTTCAAAAAGCTCTTTATTGATAAAAGTCATAAACTAAAAACTAGTCTGAGAATATTTGGATAGGGTAGCAATGAATAGGCATTTATTTGAGTAATACCAAATGCTATTGGTACTATAGCTCAGTGGTCTTCAAACTTTTCACACCTGTGGACCGGTAAAAATAAGGATGAGGTTCCGCGGACCAGCAAAAATAACGATAACATTTCGCAGACCGGCAGAAGTCTATAGATAAATTTTCTTAAAGATAAGCATAATTGTTATAACTGATCAAAACAACAATGTTAAATATATAAGATAAAGTTTTATATATATATATGGAGTTTATATAATAAAAAACTTTTTTTTTAATTTTTTTAGAAAAGTAATAAAAAATTTAATTCTACCCCCCCCCCCCCATAAACATCTGTGATAACTAGAAAAACAAATTAATTTATGAACGATTAATTAGATTTTGTTTTCGTTCAGTTTTCTTTTTTTTTAATTGGGTAAAAATGAGATGAAAAAATAAATAAAAATTGGCTATATTAATTAAAAGTTTACTCTTATTATTACAAACTTTTTACTGCCCGTCTAGCACGCGGACCTGCAGAAAAGTTCCGCGGCCCGACACCGGGCCGCGGACCAAGGGTTGAAGAACACTGCTATAGCTTATACTTGATGGCATAAAATTAGTGAAAATAGAAGAACATGTTAATGAAAGGCAAAATGTAAATAAAGATCATGTTATGTCGTAAAGGGATTTTAAACACAAAGTTAAGAAAATCATTTAATAAAAAGAGCTGCATACATTACTCTTACATGCATAGACAAAATCAGACATGTTCATATATATACATGTATGTACATGTAGAAAATAAGCATAAATTACTTCTGCATACTACATTAAAATATTTATGAATAGGTACCAGCTATTCACGTGATCGCCGGAAGTCAATGTTAACCTAATAACACATAGTCAAACTAATAGTAAATTTTAGAATAAAAAATATGAACGATTTTTAAGAAAAAATTATTTCAAATTGTATTTTTGCCTGCAAGAACCTGTATAATTTTGATTGAAATTTGAATAGATATGACTCATGACTCTTTTGTAAAATACAAGCAAAAAGTATCTCTGCAGGGTAAAATATGAGTTAACTTCTTCAATGAGTTATAATTTTTTTTTCTTACCAGTTCAGCACAGCATGAAACCCTCTGAAAAAAAAAGTGAGGTCAATATTCTTCATGCTATCTGACTATTAACAGCCTGGAATTCTAGATTCACATACAGTTAAGTTTATTAAATAAAAATATTTTATTGCTAATGTGTAGTAGTGTTTACTAAACAATATATAATAATGCATATATACATATAAAATTATAAAATTTTACACAACTGTTTATTGCCTAGAAGTTTATAAAAAGTTTAAGCATTAGAAATGAGATTTCTGAACTATAATCCATTTTGTTCCCCAGAGTCGGCCACCTACTACTGCATCAAACAGTGCTGCATTATGTTATGGAAGTGGTAAAAAGCAATAACATAACTACCATTTTTTTATTATATCCAGTTGAAAAATATTGGATTATTTTATTGCAGCATTAAATAGCACACTTCAATATTTTTATATAGAAAAGCAGTATTCAACAAGATATAGCCAAAAATGATGTTATGCCATTTTTACCATTTATAGTTATGCATCCATTTTTTGTATCTTCTCATTTACTTTTGTTGCATTTCTCTTCATATTCATATACATTAAAATTTTTTTATCATCTCTTATACACTTTAATGTAATCTTTTTCATAACTCCTTTATTTTGCTTACAGTTTCAACTGTCTTGCAGTCTTCATCAGAACTACAACATTTAAACATATAATCATATAACCATTATATATATATTATTACCATAATGGTTATATATTGTATGTTTAAATGTTGTAACTCTGATGAGGACTGCAGGATAGTCAAAACTGTAAGCAAAATAAAGGAGTTATAAAAAAAGATTGCATCAAAGTGTATAAGAAAAGATGATAAAAAATTATGCATCCATTTATCAATCAGTAATTAATTAGATGGCTTAGCTGGGTTGGACATGTTTATTTACTCTAAGGAAAAAAAGTTTTCTAGAAATTTAAATAATTTTATAAGCTTCACCCAATCTAAAGTTAAACCCAAGATTTCATACTATATCAACAAATATCCTAAACATATCTGTAATTATATATATATATATAAATTATTAATCAATGTCTGTATTCCAATTATAATAAAATATATATAATTCAAAACAATACAATAATTAATACAGTAACAATATTTTAAACAAATATATACCAATTTAATAGAAGTACTTTCAACTATCTATGTAGTCGTTGTCAACTAGACTCAAATTGTATTAGAAAAAACCGTTACAAATGTAAACAAAAGTAATACGTCATACATCAATTTTCCCACAATTCATTAATTTTTATATTGGCTGCCTGTCTATTTATCAACTGTTGCTTTTCACTTTTTATTAACATAGCTTCTTTAATTTTGCGTTTATTATTATTTCTTTCAATACACAGAATTTTAACTTTATTAAAATCAAAATCAAAACCATAATTACATGTTACATTATGATCAAAAAATACTGATGGTGATACATCATCATTTCTAACATTCTCTTGTCTTGATTTTCACTCGTTTATATAATAACAAATGCTCCCTTGATCTTTTCTCCAATGTACATCGAGATTCCCCAATATATGCCTTTCCACAAACACATAGCCATTTATATATTGCACAACTTTGATTTAAAATACTACACCTATTTTTTGAATTATTTATTAATCTATTTAAATTAGGAGTAGTATAAAATGCAACTCGACATATATTTTTATATATCTGTTTTATAAATTTAACCTGTTCATTACAAATAAATGGTATTGATATCCAAGTATATTTTATTTTATCAATATCTATAGCATCTAAAATATTTCTATTATTATTAAACTTAGTAACAATATTATAAATTAATTTATGATCATATCCAACATTTAACAAATCCATAATAAATACATTTATGTTACTTATTTTATCAGAACTATATTTACATAATTTATTATTCCTAAATAAAAATGATTTTAAACCGATAATTTATGTGTTTTGCATATTTGAATACCAAGGAATATATCTCTTTTTTCAATATCTTTATTACATATTATAATTTTTAAGAAAAAGTAATTCAGTATTTAGATATTAAAGTACCGTAATAAAAATAAATTAGATATTGTATGGTAATAAAAGATATTGAAAAAAGAGGATATATTCCTTGTATTCAAATGTCCAATAGCACATAAATTATCCGGTTTAAAATCATTTTTATTTAGGAATAATAAATTATGTAAATATAGTTCTGATAAAATAAGTAACATAAATGTATTTATTATGGATTTGTTAAATGTTGGATATGATCATAAATTAATTTATAATATTGTTACTAAGTTTAATAATAATAGAAATATTTTAGATGCTATAGATATTGATAAAATAAAATATACTTGGATATCAATACCATTTATTTGTAATGAACAGGTTAAATTTATAAAACAGATATATAAAAATATATGTCGAGTTGCATTTTATACTACTCCTAATTTAAATAGATTAATAAATAATTCAAAAAATAGGTGTAGTATTTTAAATCAAAGTTGTGCAATATATAAATGGCTATGTGTTTGTGGAAAGGCATATATTGGGGAATCTCGATGTACATTGGAGAAAAGATCAAGGGAGCATTTGTTATTATATAAACGAGTGCAAAAATCAAGACAAGAGAATGTTAGAAATGATGATGTATCACCATCAGTATTTTTTGATCATAATGTAACATGTAATTATGGTTTTGATTTTGATTTTAATAAAGTTAAAATTCTGTGTATTGAAAGAAATAATAATAAACGCAAAATTAAAGAAGCTATGTTAATAAAAAGTGAAAAGCAACAGTTGATAAATAGACAGGCAGCCAATATAAAAATTAATGAATTGTGGGAAAATTGATGTATGACGTATTACTTTTGTTTACATTTGTAACGGTTTTTTCTAATACAATTTGAGTCTAGTTGACAACGACTACATAGATAGTTGAAAGTACTTCTATTAAATTGGTATATATTTGTTTAAAATATTGTTACTGTATTAATTATTGTATTGTTTTGAATAATTATATATATATATATATATATATATATATATATATATATATATCATCAACCATTATCAATCCACTGCAGGATAAAGGTCTCTCCAAGTTTAATCCATCTTCTCCGATCTTTAGCTTCTCTTTTCCACAATACCCCTACACATTTTCTTATTTCATCCATCCATCTCACATGTGGTCTCTTTCTGGATCTTTTACAATCTCTTGGAATCCGGTTTAAAATTTCAATTGTCCATCTATTATCATTTCTTCTAGCAATATGTCCAGCCCAACTCCATTTCAATCTTTTAATTTTTTCAATAAGGTCAGTAACACCTGTTTGTTGTCTTACCCATACATTGCATTTTCGATCTCTTCTTGTTACTCCCAACATACATCTCTCCATATTCCTTTGAGTGGTCTGAAGTCTCTGTATTGCT
Source organism: Epiperipatus broadwayi (assembly GCA_028023455.1). Lineage (NCBI taxonomy): Eukaryota > Metazoa > Onychophora > Udeonychophora > Euonychophora > Peripatidae > Epiperipatus > Epiperipatus broadwayi. Next base: position 4,755,827 of record JAQFVV010006249.1, on the reverse strand, counting down.
CTTCTATTAAGTGTCCAAGTCTCAGATCCATAAGTAAGAACTGGTAAAACACATTTGTTAAAAAACATTCTTTTCAAACACATAGGCATATTTCCTTTTAGTATCAAGTTATTTCTACCAAAAGCACTCCAACCAAGTTTAATTCTATGATTAATTTCCTCCATTATGTTTCCATCTGTATTAATAATCTGACCAAGGTATTTGTAACTGTTAACTTCTTCTAATTCTTCATAATCAATCTTTATTTTCATATTTTGAGCAAATCGATTAAACATTACTTTAGTCTTTTTAACATTTATCTTTAGTCCTACTTTTCTACTTTTATCTGCTAACTCCTGCAACATTTCCTGCAGCTCTGAAGCATTATTTGCAAAAACAACTACATCATCTGCAAAATCTAAATGACTTAAATACTCTCCATTTACTTTCATTCTTTTAGTTTCCCATTTTAATCCACAAAATACTTCTTGCAGCATTGCTGTAAAAAGTTTTGGAGATATGGAGTCACCTTGTCTTACACCTTTCTCAATGTTGATATATATATATATTGAGGCAGTATTGATATTTTAATATAAATTATTTAAAATTATTTAAAAGGTAGATTATTTAATTTATTTCTGAATCTAATAAAAATAAAGTATAATTATTAAATTTTTTTTACAAAAGAAAACAAAATACTATTTTTGTAAAAAGGAAACAAAAGATGTTTTTTTATATGCATACAAAGATTACAAATTTTAATTTAATATAGAACAGCTACAATGTGTTTTCATAATGAAAATGTTACAATGGTATCATTCTACAACTAAGACAAATACTTGTTTTATATAATTATCGTTCCAAATTTGTATAAAAAGGTAATAAAAAATAGTACAAAATTATATAAATGAAGAAATGAAATTACTTTTGTTTAGAATAGCTTCTAACTTTCAAATCAAACCATCAAACATCACATGATCACCATTCTTTATGCTTATACTAGCTGTTTTTCACAGAGGCAAACTCTATGACAGTAGCACCACCCAGTGCAAGCCAGAGTAATCAATGGATGCGCAAGCTAGAAACTAGTCTGGGGATATTGGATGAGTAGGCACTAGAAAGAGATTTTATGCACAAACTTTCCTGCATCCATTGATTACTCTGACTTGCACAGAGTAACACAACTGTATGGAGAGTTTTGCCTCTGTGAAAAACTTTGGAATCAGTTGATTGCTTACATACAATCTGTTAATTATAATAAAATAAATTTTCTTTTTATTATTGTTAGGATCAGCTATTGTAAATATATTATTTGTTTATAAAAGAGGAAAAACATCTGGGATAATTTGCAAAAGTTAAAGTTTAAATTACAAATGGTACAAAATACCATTAAATTTTTAAAAAGGCTTAAAATTTGTACTAACTTAAATTCAAACTAGTTTTATTTTTGCAAAACACTGAATGGATACCTGTTTAACTAAAAAAAAATGAAATTAATATATTTGAAAATTTATACCACTATTATCTACTGTTGAAGCATCATATGTTAAATGTGTTTTGCAGAGATTAAAAAAGAACTTTTAAGAAAACATTTCTGTCATTAGATCAAAATAATGACTATCTATGTTATTTTATAAAATATTTTTTATTGGTTTATTAATTAAAAAATATTTAATCTTCTTGTTTAACTGTTTTGACATTTCTTGGCAGGTAGTTATATATATACTGAAGTACTCTTGAACTCCAAACCTTGTAAACTCAAAAACATTTCTATTGGAGACATTTGCTACTGATGCTGTTTTGATTGCAAAGTTCAATAGTTGTTGCTATCACTAGTTTGTTATCAATTATCTTTAAATCATATAGTAGGTACTTATGAATTGAAACCAGTCAGCAATTCTTTATTTTTTTAACCATGGCACTTAAAGATATCCACACATTTTTAGTTTAAGAATATCTATACATAAACATTTTATACATACTATGTATATTTTTAGAATATTAATTCCAGTGTTAAATGCAAGAAAAAAATCAGTGATGATTTAGTTTGCACTAACAGCCATTTTGAAATCTAAAGACCAGTCAAATCCTTTGCTGACACATCCAATCAATAAATAACATAAATATTGAATAAAAGTACTTTAAATTCATATTTTAGAAATTATAAGCTAGTAAAAATAATATGCTTTATTTCATATGGGCATATAGTATAATCTTTTAGTATTTGGAAATTATAAGCCTGGTTTAATCAGATTCCTACATATTTTGGATGATACTTCCTATCGGCCAAACCATCCTTCCCTCTCCTCTGCATATTCCAGTAAATATTTTATGAAGGTAATTTTTTTTTTTAAAAATTCCTAATAATTTAAAGCATATTATTTTTACTAGTTTATAATTTCTAAAATATGAATTTAAAGTAGTTTTATTCAATATTTATGACATTTATCAGTTTTAGGTCAGCAATGGTTTTTAGATTTTAAAATGGCCGTGAGCACAAACTAAATAAGGACCAAAAAAATTATTTGATTATTTACTAATGGAAAAAATATTTCAATCATATTTAAATTACTTTAATTTGTTTATTTAAAAAAAGTTTCCAAAAACAATTAACATGGTCTGCACAATCAGGAACATAACTTTGAATAAATTACAACCAATATGATCAATATTTAACAAAGACTTAAGAATGAGATCAGATTGCAGAAATGCCAAGAAAGAACTACCAGTTAATTTCTAAAAAATCAACCCACTAATGCACCATCAGAAGCAAGGTTTTGACATTTTTTTTTTACAAAAGAATATTAGCTAAAAAAAATTTCATTAGTGTTCACTGTTTAAAATACAGAATTTAGATATAATAGTAAACAAAGGGAGTAAATCACTTTCCTCCAGACCATGACTTAAAAGCACTCTTAATGTTGAACAAAGGAATCAAGAATAAAATAAATCTACCCATTTTTTAGTTGCTCTGATGTTTATAAGCATACCTTTATCAACATTGTTGGTAATTCAGAGTAAAATTAATTTATCAACCAGATAGAATATGGCACTTAAGAGTTCAACATTTAGAGTGCTTTTAAGATATAGCTTGGGGGAAATTGATTTACTATTTTGTTTACATATACATTGAGCTATGTTTAATTTAAAGTTTACATATTAAATCTTGTTTAATTATTACAATCAAGGTGTTAAAAGTGAGATTCTGTCTCCAGTCTTGTACTATTAATTATGAGTTTAATAACTGCCACATTCAATCTGGTTGATAAATTAATTTCACCTGAATTAGTTTCAATAATTTATTATTTCTAATGTATACAGTGATGTGTAATCATACAATTGGGGTTTACATTGTTGTTCTAACTATCTTGTTATTTCCATTTGGGTTCTGATGAGTCTATGTTGTCCAATATGGCGTGAACATTAGATCTTTCACATATTTGTTATCTGATTGTTAGCCTCCCCCCCCCATTTTGCCTTGTTGTTAGTTTGGCATATTGTATAATGTCCAAGTGTCTTCAAATGTTTTTGATGATGCCAGGAGTTGGTCTCTATTCTGGATTTTAATCATTGTTTTGGAAAAAATCTGTTTTATAGTAGGTTGTGGGTTTTCCATGATTAGTTTACAATGTGTAACCCATATGGCATAGTTCAAAAATATTGAGAGACATATTATTGGATATGTTTTAGTATTGATACTATCTTTCAGAGATGAGATCAGCTGGAAATCTATCTTGGTGTTGGAGAGTATGATTTCTCGGATCACTCTGAATCCCATACATTGTGAGAAAAGGTGTTCCAATGTCTCATCGCCATTCATGCAAATGCTGCAAGTAGGGTCTATGTTGTGACCACGTTTGTAAAAGAGGAAGTGATTAGTAGGTAGTCCATTAATTACCAACAATGTTAACAAAGGTATGCTTATAAACATCAGAGCAACTAAGAAAAGGTGGATTCATTCTGTTCTTGACCCCTTTGTTCAACATTTAGAATGCTTTTAAGCTATGGTCTTGTGAAAAGTGATTTACTCCCTTTATTTACATTTCTTTGTATCTATGTTTAATTTAAAGTTTATATAATAATAAGCAGTATTTATGAACAGTGTTACTGAAACTGTATTTAAAAAAAAATGAAAATTTTGTAAGCATGGCTCTAACTATAGTGGAATTCTAAAGTGTGAACTAATAATTTAGGTTATAAATAATAAAAAAATGTATACCACTAACATTCTTTTTAATTATTTGTTTCTTCATGCTTAAAAGTTTATCTTTATTAAAATCTCAGGTAAATTAAATAAATTATTAGAACTTGTTTTATTTTTTTATTAAATTTATAATCTATAAGTAAAAATACAAAATATCATTATATAACAGCTATCCACATATAAATATATTTATAGTACTAATATATAAACACATTTTTTGGTAACCTTCTCATTTTACATTACATGCTGTAATGATCAGTTTGAATTGGTTTGATTTATTTGGGTGTCACCTGACAATACTTTCAGAAAATATCCAGGTCCATATGCTTTATTTATTTACATTAATAAAATTAGGAGATATTTTTCTTAAAATGTGATGATGATGATCACTATTTGAAATACCAGGCCAAATCATGTAGAACATGAGTTAATCCTAATGAAATAGACATGGAATTAATATATAGCTCAGACAATTTATATATAAACAAGTTAAACAAATATCACATGATCATTCTATTTAAACAAAAGAATTTATTTAAAACAACAGTAATTGTCATTAAATCTTTTTTTTTTCATTTACAATACACATATTTCCATTATCAACTATATAATATCGTCTTGCATTGGTGGTCGAGAGGTCAGAGCGACTGCCTTGCACTGGCAGGCAGTTGCCCAGGTTGCGAGTTCACATCCCGGCCGATGCTATGACACTTAAATATATATATATATATAATATCATGAATTCATTAAATACTATTAATAATTGAAATTTTTTTTCCATAATTTAACTGACTTTACAGTTACAAATATATCTAACAAATTTAATTGAACAATAAAAATTTATTAAAGTCATTTTTCAACAATTTTTTGTCTTAATGATTCACAAGCATGTTGAAAAATAGTTCTAAAACAAATTATACAAATAAACATGTTTTCTTCAAAATTAATTAATTTTAAAACATTTTTTACACCTATTATAATATCAACATAATTATTATTATTTTTATTTAAAGTAATATTCTTTATTAAAAACCAAAAAAATATTTACATAATTACAAAGGTTATATTAAGTTCCTCTAACATTCCTTCAACTACTGTCATAATACTTGGGGTATTTTCCTCAGTGATTTACATGTTGTCTTTCTTTACCTTACCAATACATTCTTAGACTGGAAATGATGTTTACCTACCATATTTCACATGTGGATAGAGCAGACCCTCCCCACACTGATTCTACAGTATTCTTTGGCCAATATTTTAAATATAGGTTAAAGTACTCACTCCAATCTCTCTCCAAGCTTTCTCAGCCAGTTGAATTTTTTATTGTCAAATACCAAAGAACAACTAATTAGCCATATTGTTTTTAATGCATGGATTATAACCATTGCATTATGTGGATTAAACCTAATCACATATTTTTTTTTATCAGATCCTTTAGGTCTATTATTGGCTTATGAAAGACTTGTGATCTCATATCCCTGAATGCCTGGCATTCCTCAAGCAGGTACGTAAATGTTTCTTTTCTCTTCTTACAAAACATACACACATCAATCAACCCCATCCCCAGCCTTTTATTAAGGTAGGAGGTAGTCGGCAGGATTCCATTAATCAGCTTAAAAATAAACTTCATGGATGATTGAGGCATATATATTGAGTGGAATTTTTTAAGAACACTTTTCAGTGAACAGCCCAACCACGCATTCTCATTTTGATAATCTCCTTTTGTTAAATCAGTGAACAGCCCAACCACGCATTCTCATTTTGATAATCTCCTTTTGTTAAATCTTTATATTTTATTCCATCTAGACTTTAGACATTTAGATCAGTGGTCTTTAACCTTTTGCAAAAATAACGATAACATTTCGCAGACCGGCAGAAGTCTATAGATAAATTTTCTTAAAGATAAGCATAATTGTTATAACTGATCAAAACAACAATGTTAAATATATAAAATAAAGTTTTATATATATATGGAGTTTATATAATAAAAAACTTTTTTTTAAATTTTTTTACAAAAGTAATAAAAAATTTAATTCTACCCCCCTCCCCCCATAAACATCTGGATTACTAGAAAAACAAATTAATTTATGAACGATTGATTAGATTTTGTTTTCGTTCTGTTTTCTTTTTTTTTAATTGGGTAAAAATGAGATGAAAAAATAAATAAAAATTGGCTATATTAATTAAAAGTTTACTCTTATTATTACAAACTTTTTACTGCCCGTCTAGCACGCGGACCTGCAGAAAAGTGCCGGGCCGCGGACCAAGGGTTGAAGAACACTGATTTAGATCATCTTGTAAATCTTTGTATGTTATAAACATGTTGCAAGATGTGATCTTCTCTCAGCTCCCATTTCATTGTAAATTCTTATATCTCCCATTGGAGGACTAAAGGACTGATCCTTCATTACATTCAAATATGCCCTGGCAGTAATAAAATTAACATAAACTTTTGGATCAATTAAGTTAAGCCCACCTTTATGTATTGGTTGCTGGAGTACAGAGGTTGAGAGGAGGCTAGATTTCTTCCCCCATATGAACTTCTTTGCCATATGTATAATCTTTTGCATAGTTTTGTTGTAAAGTTTCAACCAAGGTCCATAATAACTAAGCACTCCTATTGCAATTGCATTTGAAAATCTTGGTTCTAGTCACTTCATAGAGTTTAAAATATGAAAAACTATTAATTCTTATCTTCTATTTTTTTTGTTACGAGTTGATTTAACTGACGATTCATTTTAGTTTTGGATAAGTAAAGGGAGAGGCCAAGAAAAGACTTAGGCTGAGCTAAAAACTCACTTGGTATTCTTTTTCCTGTTGCCAATTGCCACGCTGCTGACTTAGCAAACTGTACTACTGATCCTGTAGCCTGTTGGAATTTTCTAACCTTATTTATAACTATATCAATATTATAGCTGTTTTCAAAAATTATTATTATGTCATCTATAAAGGCCATTACTTTTATTGAAACTCCCAAATGGGGCAGGTAGATTCCGTTAATTATTTTTTCTATTTCTTTTACCATAGGGTCCACATAAATAGCAAATAAGAGTGCTGCCAATGGAGAACCCTGTGGGATACCTTTACTAGGGATAAAGAACTCCAACCTCTTCATAAAGTTTTTATAAGAAATTTTATTATTAGTAATATAATTAATTATTGCATTTATTAAATATTGATCATCTTTTATCAGCCCATTTAGGGCATTAAATAGATAAGCCCAGTCAATCAAGTCAAATGCAGATTTAAAGTCAATTTTCAATGCAAAGTACTGAGTCAGATTCAAGGCCTTGGCATACTTGATAGCTTCTTGTATTTTAAGAGCTGCATTTATCGCTCTCTTACCTTTCACAGCATGATGCGCTGTTGAAATTTTATCACTGACACTTTCAAACAATTTTCTTTGTAGGATTCTAGCCAGTATTTTAGAATCTATATCCTCAATCGATATATTTCTTAGGTCTTCAAATTTAGGTATTAATGTGTTCCTTTCTTTTTTAACACTAAAGATTACTCTTTTATTTATGCTGGGCCATTCAAATCTTTGTGAGCACATCTGATTAAAATATTTTAACATACGCCCTATCATAAGATAAGTGATTTGTTTATAAACTGATGCTGGGATTGCATCATTAGCCAATACTGTTTGCATTTTCAATCTATTAATTTCATCTGTAATTTCTTGACACAAAATATATTCCTTCCCTGTTTGCTTTGTCATTATCCTATATTGATGACCATCAATGTCCCGATTACTCATGGTCTGTTTCAGTCTTTCAACCATATATTGATCAACCTCATCACCTGATATTAGAGAATTTATTGTCTTCATAGATGCTATACCATTTGTGTGAGGTATATAAATTTTTGAAAAATTAATGAGTACATCTGACATTGAAGTAAAATTCCATGACTTTAATATACTATGTGAATAATCCTATACATTGTCAATCCTCACAAATAAAATACATTTATTCAACTACCTTTGGCTTCATAGCCAAGTCACACACTTATATTTAATATAAAATTTGACTTCCAAGTTCACTTATCTTGGTCCATCTATACTGAAAGTAACAATAATTCTAGAAAGTGTCCATTTTAGGTCCAAATTTCTTTTTAATAATGACTCAAACTTAATTAACTTACATGGTTGTTTAGAATCTGACCTTAAATTTAAAATATAAAATTGTGAATAAATTTATTCTATTATAGATATAGTATATTTTAAACTAGTGATCTAAATCAGCAGTCAACAACCTTTTAGATATTGTGGACCACTAACATAATTTTTAAAGGTAATATGAGCATTGAGTATAATATACATATATTTATTTATATATTAATATTTTTAATTTTAGCATAAAAATAATAAATAATAGTAATATATAGTAAAAATTAGTGCGACATTTGCTGCTCTTGGTTTAAAATTATTTTACTAATCCTTGGCTCCAATGATGTCACTGCAACATGTAAAGGAGCTTCTAAGTCAATGATCAAATAGGAGTTAATTAAATGCCTTTGAAGTAGATGTTTTGCAAGTCACAATAGTATTTTGTAATAAATCAATTAGGAATATAATATTCTTGTACTATTTTACATATAATAATACTGTCTAATTTAAATTTATTTTTTACTCAAAAATTTTATTAAATAAGCTTAGCAAATTTAAATATCTGAATTTCTTTGTGGAGCATTAAAATTACATCATGGACCACTAGTAATCCACATACCACAGTTTGTTGACTGGTCATCTAAACAACTGCATTTGTATTATAATTATAAGCACATGTAAAATGTAATGCATGGTAATTAATACAAGAGCTAATTCATATACCAGATGAACTCAATTAAAATTAAAATAATTTTTAATTTATTTTAATAACTCCAATGATTATACTAGCACTCTTTATTTTTAATACATGGACAGTCCACACAAAATATTTTGACTCATGTGCAAATTTCTTGTATTTAAAATTATTACTTATTACAGATTATTTTATGTAACTATTCCTGCACCATTTGGCATACTTTACAGAGCATCTGAATTGGAATCAGAAATCCCAGACTCAATTCTGGCACTCATACCTTTAGTGCTCAACCTCCTCATAAACCCCAAGCAATAAAGCCAATAGCATTTTTTTTGTTAACTTACATAATCACTGACAATTTCAATATGAAAAGAACACTTTTGTTTTTATTTTATTTTAAAATGAGATAAAATTTTAACCAATAATATTTATATAAAGAAAAGAACAAAGGACATATAAGTATACTAAATAGCAACCACTGACACTTTTTTTAAAAAAAATATATAGCTTTCTCTTTGAATCAATCAATTAAATAATAGTTTGTATCTGATAAAATGTAGTTAGCTATAATTAATTTACTTTAAGAGATCATTGTAAAATAAAATTTTAAATGATTAATACTTTAGAATATCAGCATAAATGATATTTTTTTAAAAAAACTTTATTTTGACTTACAGACAAATATCAAACCATAATATAAAGTCTTAAGCCAAAATTTTCTCTATAACTTGTTGAGAGGAATTCCAGATGGGTTAGAATTTTTCCTTCCATCATATACATTAATTGATTTATTTTATTAACATTTTTCTTTTTTTCCAAGGCACATATTATTTTTTATCAGTTTCCTAGTCAGGTGAGAATTTCTTTCATCTGATATACAGTTCTGTCTAAAGCACATTTTTGGAATTATTTTATGTTTAGGCTTTTTTTCTTCAAGTAGAGTAGAAATTCCTGGAAAATAGCTTGATCAGATTCATCAGTATGTATCCAAGATAATGTTTGGCAACCCCTATTTTCTATTCAGTCATCATAATGGCTATTAAATGAAGATTGTGTAAAGCAAGAACCAAGACTAATAATTTTAACAATTGCCCAATTATATATTCTATTGACCTTTTATTTGCAACACTTTGATGTTCTCTTTATTTTCTTTAACATAGGTGTCTTCACAGTTTATTTGAATTACATTTCATTTTCAAAATATAATTATTTGTTTGAATTTTTATTTTGCTTTTTGAATCTCTTACCTTCAAACACAAAATGCAAGTTTAAAATTAAAACCAGTCTTAATCCTTTTATTGCCTTATTTGTAATCTATTTTCTTTAATATTAATTTATCTAATTATGTTGTTTTTGAAGTAAAACTACTTTCATACATGAATTAAAACATACATTATTTTAAGTATGCATTTTACTAATTCTTAATTTTAGTCTTTAATTAAAAAAAACTAGCTATACTGTTTTAATGTATTTTATTATTTAGTTTCTCTTAAATTTAATTACTTATAATAAAACCTATTTCATTATTTTTACTTATTTTAAAATCTTACTTTTAGTAATCTATAAAATTTCAATTCCACCTATTATTATTTATTATTTTTAATTTTTTATTCTAATCTATTTTTACTTTATTTTAAGATTTTTGTGATGCTACTTTTATTAGCTACCATCACAACTGTAAATCATCTGTCATGTGGAAGATCACATGACTGGCCATAAAATTAATAAGTCATAATTTATTTCAATGTATATATATATTCAATTAAAATTAATATATTTTATATAATGTATATTTTTTATATATTGTAATAATTATGTGTTGTATTATTAATATGTTTTACTTTGTTATAATTATAAGTATTTTAATTTCATTACCATAGTGATTCTAATTATTTTTTATATATAAAACAATACATGTTACAATGTATATAATGCAAATTAAATGTTAAAATAGATCAGTTACATTAATTAGGAGGTGCAAAAAAGATTGATGAAAAGGCTTTTATGTATTAATATTATATATATAAACAATGCATAACGCTAGTTGAAATCTAGATAAAATATTCGAAACGACCCTTAGTTATATTCTTTCAGTTACACACTCCCTTTAAATAAAAAAAATCTTGACTTTTGCAGCCCATTAAAAAAAAAAAAAAATCAATGGAATTCTCTTCAATAAAAAAACATGTTTATTTTTAAATATACTTACAAATGTAAGATCTTTGTTACTCAGTTTCAAATTCATTTAAATTAGTTTGAATTTTAATATTGTAACGTTTTTGCCATCTAACTAGGTCTCTGTTACACATAAAATGCACGAGTTGATCAAGTTATGCAAAAAGAAGAAAGTTTTGTTCCTATTTCCTGATCAACTATACCTAGTAATTGTTACAATTTACACTATCGACGAAATCAGCTTTTATTTCTTTTATCTGAGCACCAGGATTCATATAAGAATCCGCTGAAATCTGTCACATCACGTATCGCAAATTAAAAAGAAAAATGTTTTTAAAATAATCGGTATTATATTTTACCGTAACTAGAATTATTTTCTAAATATTATTATTATTCCTGGAGTTTAGTCAACACATATTGGCAAAGGTAAATTATATTTTCAAATCTCACTACACTAATATTAATAAATTCAATAATAAACATTAATAACTATTATTAATAACGTACAAGGAAAAGTTGGTATTAGAAATAAATATTTTTATTCTAACAAATTAAAATGTATAACGATAAATTACTAATTAAATAAAACCGAAGAGAACACACACTAATCTAAATATGAATCCATTAATAAAAAAAAATAACAGTTAAACAATTATTAAAAGGTTCTTGGGTAAACAAGAGTCTCTTGATCAATAAAATTAAAGTCTATATAGGGGCCCTATTATAAGTATATTTTTAAAAATTGTTTGCAAATGCTTAATTTTGTCACAATCAGGAATGGTTAATCTTAACTTACTGGTAAGTTTAGTGAGTTCACAAAGCTTGTACATTACTATGTATAGTTTTTTTTTGTGGGAGAATGAGCTCTGCCATCAGTTATAAGTTGATCTTGTGGTCTATTCTACTGGTCGGTCATGAAAGCTTTTCTGGTGTCCATCTTCAGGAATGATGTCAGCAAAAGCTCCGGTTCACTCCAACATGCAGAATTAAATTATTTCAGCGTAGACTGATCCTGGATATATTCTTTTGTTATCCAGGACCGACCATAGGAAAAACAGACAAAACAAGATGTTGATCTAACTGATTTCTTTCTTTTTATAGTCAGGATCCAGTTTTCAGACTTCTGTGCATACCTTTTGTTTGTCAAAAATATACATTGATAACCTTGTACATTCTTTATAAAATATACATTACAAAGTCTTTATTTTTTTAGTATGATTCTGCCATCTTTAATTAGCTAAAATATTTTTCTTTTAGTTTATCTTGATTAGTAATTTGTGTGTCTTTTGTTCTCTCCAATTTTTATTTTTATTTTTAACTAGATAAAAAAATATGAACGACAATTTTAACTTTCATTGTACGTTTTAAAAAAATTCAACTAATCAAAAAAATATATAAATTTACTTTTTTTTAGCTTTTACCAAATGCCAATATATTTGTACCATATATAAATAAACGGTACAATACATAACATCATTGTAGTGTACATTGATGAAAATTTCCTTGATTTCCTTTTTAATGGGCTGCAAAATTCTAGATTTTCTTTATTTAAAGGAGAATGTGGCTGAAACAATATAGCTAAGGGATGTTTTAAATATTTTATATATGTGAATATATATATATATAGTTAGCTATTATATATTTTGTAAAATTTATTTATAGATTATAAATTTACGAAAAACAGTTAATGGATATTTATTTTATTTTTAAATATTATTTCATCAAATGTAATTGAAATAAAAGCAAACGAATGTTTGAGTGATGTCAAATATAATATATATATATATTAATATCTCCATATATAATATATATATATATTAATATCTCCATAAATCATCCACTATCAACCCAGTAGTGACATTATAGACTCCTGTTTAGTCAATGTACTGTAAGAAGTTAATGTATTAAAAAACCAATATTCTCCCTAAATAAAATTCTTTTAAAACTAAAATGAAAAATATCTTATTCATTTCATTGTCAGCCATATGGTCTTGCCTATAATATTATGTTGTGAGGATGGTAATTAAATGTAGAATTCAAAAGTTTTAAAGTTTATTATATAAAATATAACAAATAGTTTAAAATAAAGTATTAAATATTCAAATGTTAAAAACAAATTATGCCATACTTTAGAATAATATAATAGATTTGTTTAAAATGTTTAAATTTAAAACTTATAAATTATATAAACCAAGTTAAAATTATTGCTCTTATCAAAGAGTAAAAGGATGTATGAAATGTATTGAAACCAATTCAGTTAAGTATACTAGTGTTTAAAAAAATAGATTTAAATAAATTAAAAATTAATAAAAAAGATCAAGCCTGTTTTGAGTTATGAGATTTAAAAACAAAAAAAAATCCACGCTTAATATTTATAGTGTTTTGAAAAATGAGTGTTTCTAGTCGATGAAATTTATTGCTTGCATGTGCCAGAAGTGTTTTTGGGTGTTTCCAAATTCAAAATGGCCACCGAGTGTGTACTATATCAGCACCCTTTTTTTTTATATTAGTCAATCTGGATTCTCATTATAATTAAGCTGTATCAAACAATTATTAGAATGACTGCATAGAAAAGAAGAAAACAACCAGATGACTGAAACTCTGACCTGAATCTCTGTAGAACTTGACTGAGCTATTTTTGAAGGAATCTATAATCAAAATAAAGAAACAATGCCTAAATCTCAAATTGCAATGACAGGAGTTTTATAATATACATTATAGCAACTTGTAAGGTAAGGAACTGAATTATAAATTAAATCAATTAAGGGAAGCTATCATATGAAAATATTAGTCCATAAAAAAATCATATAACAAACTGTAGAAAATTCCAGCTATAGAACTTTTTCAAATACCATTTACAACTTTTTTAAATACTTCAACAATATTATTTTTTATATCAAAACTTTGTTCTTGCAATTTTGACTATCCTGCCATTATCAGAGCTACAATATCCAAATATATAATCATACAATTAATACATTTTATATACATAATTAAATGCACAAATAAAACATACATTTTATCCTGTTTTGCAGCATTAGCAAAAAAAACTTTGGATTTTACCCTAATTTATTAGCCATACTAAGTTTTAGTTTGCAATATATTTAATTTTAATAAATTATATTTTATTATGTGTAGAGTATTTATATAACACATTTCTAATTGATTGATGGAGGAAGCAAATGTTTAAAAAAAAAAAACAAGTTAACATATGTTGCTAAGTAGCTTCAATAACTTGAGCTGTATTTAAAAGTTTTTTTTTATTTAAAAAAAAAATTGCTTTATCTTGTCTTTATTATATATACAATATAATTTGTTAAAAATTTATCTTCTTTTTTAAAAAAAAAAGAATTTTTTTTAATATGAATTTGTTGGCAAATATGTAAATTTGTTTTAAGTCAATCATGTATTATTCATTTTAATTACATGAAAGGTGTACATATATATAAAATACTTAAAGGGAAGTGTCTGAGTGATAAATACCATAAGTGTAACTAGTATTTTAAGTTAGAGCTTTATTTTGAATTTTGATTGAGTTCATTTGTACATAAATTAGCCCTTTTGATTACTATGACTTAAATTTTTTATATATTAGATCACTGCTGAATAATTAAAATATTCTATATCTATATGGTGGATGTAGTCACAATTTAGTTCTGTAAATTAGGGTTGGATCCAATAGGTCACCTCAGCTAATTTAATGTTACTATTAAATTAGGGATTGGCCTTAAAAGAACCATTTCTATAATTAGATTGAATTATTATTAAATCAGGATTTGGATCTAAAATGGCCACTTCCTAGAATTATCTTTAGCAAGACCATATATTGATTAAAATTATCTCAAATATGTATGTGTGACTATGCTATGAAGTCATGATGCAGGTAAATGTATTGTAATTTTTAAGGTTCAGCCATTCTATATTAAAGGCCAGGGATTTACTCTTTGACAAATGTGCTTGATCATGTAACTTTACTAGTATTGTAAGATGTAATTAAAAGACTAATGTCTAATATTAATTAAAATAAATCTTGAACATTTTACAAATAACTACTATTGTTTTCTATCCATGTGTGTGAATTAAATGTTAAAAGATAGGAAAGAAATCCCTTCTTAAAACAATAATCAATTATAAAAATTGTATTCTTGATATAGTCTGTGTTGTAAGCATGTTTAGAGAAAAGATCATTATATCTTGCCTGACATTTATAATACTTTGCAAATAAACTATTGTTTTGCTATTTTTAAATAATGGATTAGCCTCTTTATATGATTGTCTAGTCTACAAATTTATTACATATTCATTTCATCTAGAACAATTTATGTTCTATGTGACCTAGCTAGGTATTGCAAATAGTGGTTGTATAGTAGTCATCATTATTGCATATTAAAAAAAATATTTTGAATTCCATTTAAATATATAAATAATGAATATATGCTATATATTTCCTAATGTTTAATATCAAGTGGTACCTGAATCAATTAAATTAAGATAAATTTATAACATATATAAAGTGGACTCATTACAATATATATATATATCCACTTTTTTATTCAACCTATACTTTTTATGAGAGACAATTGTATGAAAATGATATTTCAATTGTTGACTCTTAATTTTATTGATTATAAATGTCTTTGGATTAGATGAGTTTAGTTAATTCTATTAAGATTAATTATCATCTAATGACATCTTGGTGATTACTGTATATGAAATTCTTTTTTCTGTTAGGGTAAATGGCAACAGCTTACAAGCAACCTGCTATAAAAAATACAAGTTTATTAGTGATTTAATTAGAAATGGCAAATTCACCATTGTGGTGAATCCAAGGTCAAGACAATGTTGATATTTTGTTGTGCAAACAGCATTGTTTTTTCAGAATTCATTTGTAATGATCAGGCATTTTAACTATAAGTTCTGAAATGTTTTGCATTATGCTGTAGAATAAAAATGGAATTTGTGGCAAAGTAGGGAGTAAAAGCTTTACCACAACCATACACCAGTACACAAAGCCTCGAGTGTGAACACAATTTTTAACCAAAAACAGAATGTCAGTTTATCTATCCATCACATTCATCTGATCATATTCTGTACTACTGCTTTGTTTTCCCTGAATGAAAAAAATGTCTCAAATAAAAACAATTTGTGAACTTGGAAGAAGTGAAGAAAAAATTGGTGGAGGCATTAAAAGGCATCATTTTCAAGAGTTTTGGGACTGCATTAAAAAGTAAAAAGCACATTTATGCATTGCATCAAATGGATGGTACTTTGAAGAAGGTTCAATTTGTAACATCTAAAAATAAATACAATATTTTTTATTACAAAATTCCAGTCCTTTTAGGGTACCCTCTCATATAAAGTTATTGATAATAATTATAATACAGCAGTAGAGACTAGGATTCAAAGTTCAAACTAATGCACTTAATAATCAAACAGCCATATTTTAATCTTTTATACCATTTAAGCAAATATCCTGAAATTTAAAAAAAAAATGTATGTGGCAAACACAGACTACTTTTTTTGCTTTTTTGCATAGTTATATAAATCTGACATTAGGTCAGTTTTCATATAATTTGAAACTTACAACAGTAGGCCACTTCTACCTTCTGACTAGAAAGGTTACTATCAATAGCAACAATGACATATCAATAATAACCATCACATGACATGCTTAATCATATGCTACTAAAAGCAATTATTTTTGATATGGAGATGGGGATTTTGCAGCCCTATCTAATATGCATTAATTCCTATTCAAGTTTACAGTAGGAGACTTTTGAGTGGAATGAAAATAGTTGCTTATGAAATTACTTAAATAAGCATATGACAAGTCACATGATAATAATTATAAAAGGTAGTCAGGGCATTATTCTCACTGCATTTGAAAGTATAAATGAATTATTTTCCACTCATCTATTGATCGGTTTATAAAGTTGGATTATAGTAGATTTTACCTTATATTTCCATAACAATAATGAGATGAATTTAAAAAGCAAAATCAATTTTTTAAGTGAATTGGGAGATTGATTAGAAATAAAAACATCTACATCCATAATATATAGTTTTGAAACATAAATAATATTTAAAATCTTTAAAATAAAGTATTTAAACCACTAAACATCACATGATCACTATTTCTTATGCTTGCTCATAATTGTTACAGGCAAAACTTTTCATACAGTAGTGCCACTCAGTGAAAGCCAGAATAATCAATGGTTGCCAGAAGGCTTGTGCATAAAATCCCTATCTAGTGCCTACTCATCCAATATCCCCAGAATAGTTTCTAACTTGTGGTTTTCATCAGGGAGGAGCCTTGGATCTGAGAGCACTGCACTGCATCTAGGTGTGTGCTCTCAGATTCAAGGCTCCTCACTAACAAAAGCCACAAGCTAGAAACTAGTCTGGGGATATTGGATGAGTAGGCACTAGATAGAGATTTTATGCACAAGCCTTTTGGCATACATTGATTACTCTGACTTGCACTGAGTAGAATTACTGTATGGAGAGTTTTGCCTGTTTTAATAGAGCATTTAACAGTGTATGCAACTTTGAATATCTCATCATTGTAGCCAACCTCTGAGTTGGAGAGAAAACTTCTGACATTAATATAATAATGGTGAATATCTTTTGCTCTATCCTTACAATGTTCTTAGGCAACTATTTCACTTTTTAAATCTTATCTTCAAGATGATTCAGATGTATAGACATCAGACTAATAGCAAAGTAACTAACATATAAATAATAATAAATTTTTGTACTTTAGTAAATGAATTTTAATACATTATCTGTAAAATAAAAATGAATATTATATAATGGCATTTCATTTCTTGTAAGCTAAGTATTATACTTCTATGAACACTGAAATCATGATATTTAATTTTATAGCTATTTATAATCATATCAGACAAAATTGAATTACAACTTTTATTTCCAGGCAAAGTTATCAAATAAAGTTGTGGATGATGGTCAAAAGCAGAGGATACAATATTCCCTGGATTGTAAGTCAGGCTGCCATTTGATGCCAATCTTCTGTTTAGGTTCTTACAATTGCAAGTCATTTTTAAGAAGATTGAATGCATTTAAAAAAGAATTATCTAAAATTAAATAAGACATTTTGGACAATGTCAATTAAAAGAAATGGTACAAAAACAATTGATTTAACAAGTGGGCTTTACTAAACTACAAAGGCACAAATATTGGAAGCATGAATGGAATAGAATTCATTATAAATAAGAAGTGGAAGAACAACATCATGGAAAACTGCATATGACAGAATGACAAGAGCAGTTATTCAAATTAATGGAAGCTACTAAATGCAGGTTTATGCTCTAATAATTCTCACTGTGATGCAGAAATAGAGGATTTTACATGACCATACAAAAATGCTTTTGATGAGATTAAATACTGTTTTTTAAAATTGTCATAGAAAGCACTAATGCTAAAACTGGTAAACAATTAAATGAGAAAAGTGGATAAATTTGGATTGGTAACAGAAATAAGACAGGGCACAGGCTTTTGGAGTTCACAGAGAAAGATAAAGTAAATATTATAATTTTTTTTTTTTGTTGAAAAAAATTATAAACAAAAATGTTCATAGGAACATCCAAATTGAGATAGAGCAGAATTGGATTATATTTTGGCTAATAAAAGAGTATGTCATTCAAGATGGTAATAATTTTAATAAATTCAACAAAGAAAGTTGATTTGATTAGTGAGATAAGGTAAATATTAAATGCATAATTAAAAAGATGAAAACTAATTTTAAAAAATACTATTAACAGTTGATATTTCTAATTTCTAAAACCACTCCAATAAATTTAAATTAGAACTTGCCAATGGTTTTAAAATATTAGCAAATTTTGAAAATAGTTGACATGACTGAAATCAATAAGAAAATAATTGAGTCTAATGAAAATTAAAAGATACTTGGTTTATAAAAGCAGCAAATTACTAATATTTTTTTTTTACTGAGACAAGACATATAAAAAGAGAAATAATCAGAAGGGATTTAAACCCATCTTTCAAGCTCCCCCAGTTATCCACTTCATCTTTTGCAGTCAATACACATGATCGCATACACGTGAAAATGTTAAATGATCTTCAGTATATGTATTTCATGCTGAAACAGAATTCATCAGTTGATGCAGATCATCATCTTATACACAAATGTATAATTAGTGCTCGGTTTATGTTAAGATAGCAAATCTTCAAACTTTAATGTCAGACTTTAATCTTTTCCCATTTCTCCAACTTTTTGGCCACCCATATCATTGAAAATCTGATGATGGCATGTTTAAAGCCCTTCTTTGTCAATTTTGTTGTCATACCTATGTTCATTATAAGTCATCTTAAGACCATTTAAATATACAGAAGAGGGATGGACAGAATACAGGCTGAATTTTTAATATTTAAACAAATATACAGTATATTTATTTAAGCTAGATGTAACCAGCAGAGATTTGAATTCAGATATTCAAGCTTCTCCCAGTCATCCACTCCATCTTACACAACTGATACACATGACCACATATATGTGAAAAATATAAATGATATCCAATATACATATTTCATGCTGAACCAGCACTCATCAGTTGGTCCAGCAAGGGAGATGAAGACCCAAACCAACTGATGAATGCTAACTCAGCACAAAATATATTGGAGATCATTTATCTTTGTCATATGTATATTATATGTATCAGTTGTGTAATATGGTGTGGATGACTGGGGGAGGCTTGAAATGCTGGGATAAAATCCCCTCTGATTATGTCTAGCTTAAATATATATATACTAGTATTTAAATATTACAGATTTAGCCTGTATTTTTCTCATCTTATCTTAAGATCTTACATATGAGGGGTCATAATGACTTACAATTAATATGGGTATGACAATAAAATTGGCAAATAAGAGCTTTAAACATGACATCATCAGATTTTTAATGATATGGATGGCTGAAGTGTTGGAGAAATGGAGAAGATTGAAGTCTATCCATTAAAGTATGATGATTTGCTATACTGAGCACTGATTATATGTATGTGTGCAAGATAAAATAATCTGGACCAACTGATGATTGCTGGTTCAGCATGAAATATATATATTGGAGATCATTTATTATTCATGTATGTGGTCATGTGTATTAGTTGTGTAAGATAGAGTGGATAATTGGGAAGAGCTTGAAAATCTTGGTTCAAATGCCCTCTGGATATATCTAGCTCAAATACACTTACAGTATTTTAAAAATATATATTGTACCGAGATATATCAGGAAGGAGTGTGCTTTCTTCGGAGGTACACATAATTTTAAAAATAATATAAATTGATAAACGATTTGTGTAAATATTAATAAAAATAAAAGATCTCGTAGGGTAAAATAAGAATAAAGATTTTTTTTCTCATAGACAGGTTATCGTTAAAAGCATAAAATAAATAGTTTTATAATATATAATTTTGAATCGTATTTAAATAAAACCTAAAGAATTAAAATTGATTTAACTAAATTTGATTTAATTAAAATTTGATTTAACTAAAGTGAAATTCGATTTAAGATTGCTTTAAGAAAAAAAAAGAAAAAGCAAGGTGGAATTCGTTTTGTCTTATCATAATAAAAAAGAAAAAATATATGTAATTAAAGGAATGTAGTGAACAATGGGAGCTAATGACAAACATAAGAAATTTCCATTAAACGGCTAATTAGTGAAAATAACTTTAACAAAGAAATTGAAAATAACTTTAACAAAGAAATTGAAATAACTATAACAAAGAAAGTGAAATAAAGAAATTGAAATAACTCTAGCAGAGAGTACAAAGAAATTAAATGACCAATGCGAACACCAGAAAGTCAGCACGGACCATAACTGAAACACCAGAGGATTAGTTATGTATTGTAGATTGAATCCGCAAGATAAGGACCGTAAAATATAAAAAGGGCAAATTTTCTATTCAAACATCTTAAGCTTAATCATCTTAAGCTCTTCTTCTTATTATTCATTCATTAATTATATTATTTTCATAGATAAAGAGTATACGTCTAAAGTAAAATGCTGCATTGTTAAACCCATCGTGTGAACAACCGGCCGAATCCTTCCATGCAATACCAACAGCAGACAGTTCAAACTTCGATCATGGTCATGTAAAACAAGAAGGAGACGGAGTGTCCACGTGGAGCCCACAGGATCCCAATGACATCGGGAAACGGATTGCAAAGAGTTAGCGATAACTGACCGAATGAAACACTATCAGAAGCAACGCTCGGAACCGTGCATAAGGGAGAAAGCTAGGTAATGTTTATTTCAATTTCTAATTCACTAATAAAAAGCCGTAATAATAAACTCTGAACTTTATCTTACGAACAATAAGTACTAATTGTCTTTAGCTCCATTACCCAGAGATGTTAGTGTGATTTCAAATATAAGTATATGCGTATAATTATTTTTCAAAGGTATTTCAGTGTGATTTCAAATATAAGTATATGCGTATAATTATTTTTCAAAGGTATTTCAGTGTGATTTCAAATATAAGTGTATGCGTATGATTATTTCCAAAATGTATTTATAATATGAGATTTTATTGTGATTTCAACTATAAGTGTGCGTATAATTATTTTTTGTATTTATAATATGAGATTTTATTGTATTAAATATTATCTAAACTTGAACGAAAGTGTAGTTAATTATATTATAAGACCAAACAAAGTGTAATAGCGTAAATGAAGATTTCATGGTTTAGTAGTTACTCAAATTAGGTTTAAATTAAATAATTAAATAAAAGAAAAAGAGAGAGCGAGAAAAATTAGCGCAGAGAAAGATTCTAAAATTGATTTTTAAGTAGGCGGAGTATATTTTATTGATTATTGTAGCTGAGCTAGTGGGAGCGGGTACTAGACCATATTGGTCAAGCAGACTTGTCGACAAGGTCGGCTGGCGCCCATAGGATTTTTTCCTTTAAATAAATAAAAAGTTTGATTGGCTAGTACGTAGTCTAGTAAACGAGTATAAATGTTATTGGCAAATATTTTCCAATGATGTTGATTACTCTACCCGAAGTACTGACAGCCCTGTGATAGGATTTTGTGTAAGAGGGAGGTACAAAATTCTGATCGAGTCGTTATTATAAAAATTAAAACATTGTTATTGATTTATATAATTGATGTTTTTATAAAATTTACGAACGACGGTAAAAAAGGGTTAAGGTATAATATATATAATTTTTTTAAAAAATATCCCACATTAGTAGTCCTTGTGCTAGTGGCTCTAGGAATACAATATTACTTCCAGGTCCCCTATATTAGGTGGAATTAAAAAAGGATAACGAAGCTTCACTGTAATATTTTGAAGCTAAACTGAAGGTAAACTCATTACCTTTAAGTGTTATTATCAAAATGAAGAAAACTTTTAGTTTTCTAACAGCAACAAGGGTTTAACTGACATCGTTGTGAAAACAAAAATGGCAGAGAATGTATCAAATCAAGTGCAGAATAGAGGGGAAAATGTGAGTCAAGAAAACAGCAGTATAAATAAACAACTGATGGAAGAAGAGAATCCAGTTAACAAAGAAAACACCTCAGGTGATTTTGACTATATGTCACCCAAAATATCACAAGGGAAAGAGAAAGCGAATGTCATTGAAGGCTTTGAAAAGTTTAAAATTAAAAACGTTATCTAAAAAGCGAAACTGATTAATAAAAGTTTAAAATTGAAAACATTATCTAATAGTGAATCAGATTAATAAGCACAAATCTATAAAATCTAAATTTGAAACTAATGAGAGAAGTAAATCAAACAAATTATTTAATGTTAATAACCAAGAATTTAAGTATGAAGAGGCATTACAATCAAAGTATGGGGTAAATAACATTATGCAAGAGGCTTATGATAATATATTGGATTTAACGGATGAGGAAAATGAAAAATCAACTGTTTTAACAAAGTCACTTGATGAATAACTTTCAATAAGGATTGAGAAATTTAAGGAATAAAAGCAAACAATTCTTTTATCAAGATCATAACTAGAGACAAATTCATTTGACAAACTGGATGCTAGACACTCCAGCTAGAAATATCATTTTTGTAACAGTAATAGAGTTTTGTTGTAATATTTGAGGGCATGGGTCTGCACTCCTCATTTCTTCCACAGGGATTGATGATGGTGGTCATTGGGGGTCTGGTTTATGGGTGCGGGCTGTTGACGATTATTGCTGCTACCCGGAAAACCTGCCGGGAGGTTACAGGGTCAAAGTTTTGAGCATCTTTTCTGCTCTGATGGGCTGCTGTGCCCCCTTGATGAATTGTTTTGGGGCAGTGCAGATCTGTGCTCGTCCATGTATAAATACACATTAAGCAAAATTATACAACCCTTTTATGGATATATTTGTTATTGAGCATATGTATTTTGTAAACCTGGTCAATAATTGTTTTACTTTGTAACATTAAACACTTTGTAACATCATGTAGCGGGTGATCAGTCACCTGGGTTTTTTTTTTCCTTAATAAAAAAAATATT
Organism: Epiperipatus broadwayi; assembly: GCA_028023455.1. Classification (NCBI taxonomy): domain Eukaryota; kingdom Metazoa; phylum Onychophora; class Udeonychophora; order Euonychophora; family Peripatidae; genus Epiperipatus; species Epiperipatus broadwayi. The sequence goes on along the minus strand of JAQFVV010006249.1, from coordinate 4,732,163 downwards.
CCATTAAGAAAAATTAAATATTTAGAGTTTATATATAATATAAAAAAGTTAATAATGATATAATACAATTGTATTTTGGCAAGGAAGTCTCAAAAATGTAAAACAATATCTCAATATTGGAAGAAAAGTTGTTTCAATAATAAGAAGAAAAGATAGAATTATTACCAAAAAAAAAAAACAAGCAAGTGTCATCATAAAATGTGTTGGAAGAGTTTTATAAAGAACTATGTAATAACAAAAAAAAAACAGAATATCCCTTATAGTTACTTGATCTGAATTGACAAATATTTTAAAAGAAGAGATAAGATATGCAATTTAATCTATAAAGAAAGAAAACATTTCAGAAAATAATGGAATTAATATTGATATTTTAAAAAAAATAGCAAAATTGTTGACAAAGTTTTATACCAAATATTTAAATGATAAAAATGTGCCAGATAATTGAAAAATGTGGTAGAAGAATAATATTGATATTTTTAAAAGGTAATAAAAAAAGAAATTAGAAATTATAGATTATCAATTTCTATCTGCTCTTTATAAAATCATTATCAACATAATTAAACTGTGGATTCTAATCAATCCAAAGAATAAGCTGGTTTATTAAAATGGTTTTAACACAGAAAGGAGTAATGAGAATGCAAGTTGCCATTATTCTTTGGATTTGTAGATTATAAATAGCTGTTTTAATGTCATCTAACTGGATATCTTTATCCTAATGTAAATGAACAAAGACTTGAAAATAATCATCTCAACTCATATATATCATTATTCACAAAGATAACTAAAATACTCCCTCCACCTGTTCAACATATCATTATCATCACATAAGGCAATACCATCAATAGATTTAAAACACAGTATACTTATGATATGATTTTTCAGATTCAGGTTTGCTTTGGCGATCTTTTTATAGCTCTAAAATATTTTTACTGCATATATATTGGAAACCTTTATGGTATGCAGTAGTTCAAATCCAGATCAGGCAAATCTAAAAAATATTTTCAAGTTTGTACTTGCCAGCCCAGCTAACTATCCAATATTGGGCAGTAGTTGGGTATGTAGCCAAATTTTAGCTAAAGAATAAACAGAACTAGAAACCCGTAGCTCTTTTAGGAGATGTTGATTGGAGATAGCATTGGTCTGTAGTCAGACTATGTAAAAACGTATTTTTTCCATTAAAGAGTTAAATAAGATGTCTTTAGATCGCTATCATAAAACTTTAAAAATAGTTTTATTGGTCGGGAATTCTTATTTCGAGTACTGGAAATAACAGAGCTGGATGGTAAATCCATAAACATTTCAAATAAGGGAAGTAGATCCATAGATCTGAGTCACTATTTATTACTATATTAAACCACTCTATACATGCACCTCAATCCTACTTGAAAATTGATTTTCAAACTAATGAATGGTTTGTTTTCAATGATCTGTTTGCTATGCCAATCTGGTGATGAAACTTTTCAGCATCTATTTGAAGAATGTTCGGCATTTAGGCAGATAAGAGCTAGAGTGTTCCACAGGCCAATCATAAACTTAAAACTTCAACTTAGTCAATACATTGAGAAATTTAACCCCTACAATGCAATGGCAACTGCATACCCTTAAGACAATATGGTATATAAGATGTACTGTGATATTCGATAATAAAAAATTCAACTGGCTGAGAAAACTCTATAGTGATTGGGAAACTTATTTCAATCAAGGTCTGAGATACTTGCCAAGGAAGATGATGAATCGAATCTGGGGTGGTCTTGAAATAACTGTATGTGAGATTATCAGATAAACATTTGTTTTGAGTAAAAGTTGGAATTCTTTTTGGGTGGCTTATTCCTTATGCTAATCAAATTTTTTGTTACGTGCTTCGCTCATTTGAATTGGATTTGCTTGATGTCTTAAGAGTCTCCGTCTATTACATTGTTACAAGTCAATCTCCTTGAGTTGAAGATAACTATTTAATAGACTGAAGCCTTTTCGTCTTAATAGTAGAATATATTAAATTCTCTGGGTTTTGGTATACAAAACTGTAACATATATTTATCATTTATTTAATTACTTGTATAAATTTTAAATATTTATTATAATTAAAAAAAAAAAGTAAGCTGTTCTGAAAAACATATTCATTATTGAACTGCCAACGAATATACGGGTTAAAAATACACATATATATATATTCTGCATTACATATGTAATCATTTAATAATAAATGATCAAAGAGATTTTTTTTTTTTTTTTTTAAAGTTTATTCAACAAATTTTCAGCTATCTACAATATAACTCCAAGTTTCTCTTATCTATGAAATAGAAAGTTAAGTATTACTAATGATAATCATATAATTGAAATTAATACCAAATGATTTTTGAATACGATAATTAAAACGTAATGTACTTAAATGCATATATTAAAATATTCGCTTCGATAAGACTCCATTATAGAATGTTAATTCATCGCTATAAATGCGCATGTTTTAAAATTTAGGTAGACTAATTTTAATTCAATAATTGTTAACTATTTGTAAAACAATTACGTAGTACGATTGGATTCAAAATAATTGGACAATAAAAACAAATTGTGAAGAAATTACTAACATTTTTCTAGAATTCAAATATCAAAATAATCAAATCTAAAAACCATTCATCCAACAATTTAAATTGACGTATAGTGGTAAAATATTTCCAACGTCAAATAACGTACAGGTGACTCATTTAAAAAAATGTCCTGCTTTGCATAATTACTACCTGAGGATAATCTTTGTTGATAGCATTTTTGTTTGAAGGCATAAATAATTTGGCCTAAAGTTGCGGAAATCGGTATTCGATAAAAACATTTTGTGTTGTATGTGTGTGTATGTACATAAGTATGCTAATTTAGTAATTTAAATTTTTATCAATCATTCGTTATACAAGAGATTATCCATTTAATAATAATTCTGCAGTGCGTCTTGGGTTCATACATTTTTTCACATGTCGTGGATCATGTTTATGATTATATCCCTCCACAAGGTACTAAAAGCGGACAGAAACCAGTCATTTTAAACCACTAAACATCGCATGACCACTATTCTTTATGCTTACACAAAGGCAAAACTCTCAGTAATGGCACTCAGTGCAAGCCAGAGTAATCAATGGATGCAAAAAGGTTTATGCATAAAATCCCTATCTAGTTCCTACTCCATCAATGAGGAGCCTTGGATCTGAAAACACTGCTAATGAGCTTAAATTGAAAACATTACTGTGTTTTCATTTTGGACTCAAAGCTTTATAGTTAGCAAATAAGGTAAAATGTGGCTTCTGTAGAGTTGCATTAGATCCTAAGATCTAGGTACCAAAGTCTCAGATCCAAGGCTTCTCACTGATGAAAGCCACAAGCTAGAAACTAGTCTGGGAATATTGGATGAATAGGCATTAGATAGTGATTTTATGCACAAACCTTTCTGCATCCATTGATTACTCTGGCTTGTATTGAGTGGTGCTACTGCATGAAGAGTTTTTTCTGTACACAGTCTCTATCTTGCAAGTGATATGGTGAAAATTACACTACAGAAATATTATGCTAACTTAGTTTCAATTCTTTGTAAGATTAAAATACAATTATAATGTATATACTTAACTTGGATGATTATCATTTATTCTTTTTAAATTAACACAAAAAATATTCTTTAAGTGGTGGATAAAGAAGCTTCCTGTTATCAAAAAGAGTCCCTTTGAGGCTTTAAAGAAACCAAGCAGAACAAATTTAATAAATTATGTTTTTACAGCTGCTATTATTATTATGTAACTGTTTATATAGTAAATGAACATGGATGGGTTGCTCATCATACATCAACTAGCATACCTCAAATTTAAAAAGTCCCCCCCCCAAAAAAAAAAAAACAACAACATGGTTTTTCTTCCCAGTTGCCCAATAATTCTTAACTGAAATATTGTTTGACTTTTCTTGATCCAAAAATGAATGTGTGTGTAAAAGCCTTTTCTTATTTGTTTCTAAAAAGATCACAAGCCTTTTTTTATTTGATATTAAAATTATATCAAACAAAATTAAATTGTGGTCTTTATTTCTAAGAAGCTGACAAGTCATTGGCAGTGGAAGATAATAAGAAACTCTTGATTGTGGACTCAAAAATAATATTTGATAGTGATTTTTAATTTAGTTATCTATAACTACCAAACATTTTCAAGTAAAGAAAAATTACAGGAATGAGATATGGTCAGACTTTGTAAACTTAGAAGAAAAAATGATAAGATAATTTACAAAGTGAACATGTACTTTATTATAAAACAAGTATAGAAAGCAAAAGTAGATAAAATTTATTATAAAGTGGAGAAACAACATTGTAGAGATTGATGTTAACTCAAATAGAGGGGCAGAATTAGTTACTCAACTTAAAGTGCAGATATTTCAGATTTAAACTCCAACTCATTCTTATTGTGATGAGTGAATAATTTTTATGTAAATGAACAAAATGTTTTTGATTATACTAGATAACATTTTTAAATTTTCATGAGAGACTTTAATGCTAGAATTGGGAGATAATTGAAAGATGAAGTGCAGTGGATAAATTTAGCTGTGGTGATGGAAATGAGACAAGATACAAGTTCATGGAATTTGAAAAAAAAATGTTTATTATGAATATTTTCTTTGAAGAAAATGAAAACATCCAGAAGAAAATGCAGCAGAATTAGATTTTATTTTGATCAACAGCAAATCTGTATTTTAAGAATGTAATTTATTTAATACATTCAATACAGAAAGTGGATCATCGAATGGTGAAATATAAGATATGTGTTAATGCAAAACCAAGAAGACAATTATCAAGAAAAGATATTTGTTTATATTTATAATGTTCAGAAACCCTTTAATGAATTTAAATTACAAGTTTTTATACAGTATTGACACACCTTGAAGATGATTCAAACTTAATTGAAGTCAGTAAGAAGATAACTGATATTCAATTAAGAACTGCAATCAAAAAGGCAGCATTTTTTCAGTAAACTTTTAGCTGGGACAAGAGAATGTATGAAAAAAAGGAATATGAACATATTTTTAAATGACCCACTAAGAAGCAAATATCTAGAGTTTTGTAAAACACTATGAAAAAGAATTATAATAATATAAAACAATATAATTAGTAATACGCTGATGCGTTCCTGCGTTCCGGTGAAACTTTTCTATATCATAATTTCTGTAGGCTTAGCATTTTCAGAGTTTTGTTACTCCATAATCATAGCCTCTTTAGATTATTAATGTCATTATATGCAAATGCATGCAAAACTATTCTTTTTATTTATATTATCCATTTTCTGGAAATTGCGAAACAAGTGTCTTTTCTATTTATTGAGTTAATGTCACTGGTAATAAAACAAGCTTCCTTGATTTTTCTTTTAATATCATTCCTCTCTGCGCATAATATATCAGCCTTGAAGGGTTAAAATCTGTGTTTGAGCTCTTGCTGATGGTCAGCAAAAACAGAACTGCCTTGTTTTTTGGTTATTGCTCATGTATATATGTATTTATGTTGAGCTAATCCATTGCCAATTGTGGCACAAGTTTCACCATAATAAACAGCACCCCAACCCCATTTGAGAGCAGACAATTCTATATACTTCTTGGGGGGGAGTTGCTTCGATATTTCTTTTATCTTTAGTATTATTAATAAGCCTATTGGTGTTTGGAGGGATTCTAAATCCTAGTTTAAATTCTTTCTGTAAAGTTTTACTGAAGTTTTTTGTTACTGCAGGTATATATACAGTACAGTCAGATGTTGTCTGTCTTCTTTTTTATTTTGCTGAAATCTTTTTTGAAAGTCTTCAATCCTGTTGGCTATTGTTCTGTAATTAAAACCCATGCTTATTAAATCCGTGATGTAGTTGGTGATGTTTTTCTTGTCCGACTCTAAGTTGCATAGATAGTGATTATAAAATAAGAAAGCATAGCCCTGCAAGTTTGTGTGATTTGAGGGATTTTGAGAATGGATGGAGGTAACCTCTAATGCACAAGGACTTGATCATCATACAATAGTTGAGTGCAGCATTCTCTCTATTGATTTTTAAATTGAGGTACTTGACTACATTTTGCTCATCCTCATATGTACAATTAAAAATTAGGCCAGAAAGAGTGTGGAGTTCTTGGCAAAAAAAGTTATAAAAGAGAATTAAAAAATCATAAAAACATACATCAATACTTCTGTATTGGAAGAAAAAATATTTTAGTAAGAAAAAAAAGGTAAAACTTATTATCAAAAAAAAAAAAAAAGAAATGGCATCAAGAAATGTGCAGAATTACATAGTAATAAAGAATCAAACTAGAATATTGTAAATACTGAACTTTAAGATGTAATTAAAAGAGATTTGAACTCAGACTTTCAAGCTTTCTTCATCTATCTACTCCATCTTATATAACCGATACACATGATCACACATATTTGAAAGAAATAAATGATTTCCAATATACATATTTCATTCCAAACCAGCACTCACCAGTTAGTCCAGATCATCATCTCCCACATACATATATAACCAGTATTCTGTTTTAAATTAAGATAGAAAATCTCCAAACATTAATGGACAGACAATGGTATGGATGGCTGAAAAGTTGGAGAATGGAGAATATTGAAGACTGTTGTTTAAAGTTTGAAAATTTTGCTATCTTGATATAAAACGGATGACTGATTATATAAATATGTGTGAGAGGTGATGATCTGGACCAACCAATGAGTGCTGGTTCAGCACAAAATACATATTGGAGATCATTTATCTTTTTTATGTGCATGTTGTTATGTTTGTCAGTTATATAAGATGGAATGGATAGATGAAGAAAGCTTGAAGTCTGAGTTTAAATCCCCTTTAATAGTAATAAAGAATAAAAAATAAAAATAAGTGTTATAATTATTACATTTGAATTATCAACTATTTGAAATGAAAAGTGATAGATGCAATTAAATTTATAAAAAATAAAATAAAAAGCTCCAAGTAATGTGGAAATTATAATTAATATCTTCAATATATATTAAAATAACAAATTAAACAATCACTTTCTTCTTTAAAATATATGTTTTCTAACATTGTAAATAACTCACAAGCTTCTAACTTCTTTTCAAAAACTTTATTTTCATATATTAACTGTATATGAACATACATATATAGAATTATATATTATATATTTCTAACATTTCAACTGTTTTTCCCCCCATTATAGTCATTTTCAAGGATCTATAACAAAAAAATACATATCTCTGCATAATACTCTAAATACAAATCTCTTTCATATATTAAACATTAATGCATCAAATTCACAATAATAAAACATATTAACCCTACATTATTATATTTTACTTACATCTTTCTCCCTCTTCTCTCTTTATTATAAAACTTCCTATTTTTTTTTTAAGTGTCATAGCATCGGCCGGGACGCGAACTCGCAACCCGGGCAACTGCCTGCAAGTGCAAGGCAGTCGCGCTGACCTCTCGACCACCAATACAAGACAACTTCCTATTTTACATATTAAATATAAATTTTCAAAAAAATATTAGAAACCATCTAAAACACCAATAAACAAAATACTATTTAAATCCATTTAACCCACCCCTAATTTTAAATTTATTTCTCCTTTAACTTTTAACTAACTTCCATATCAATTATCTACAATTCCTATCTGTACTTTTAAATCTATTTAAAAAACTAATGTAAATTATTTCTCTATCCTTTAACAATTTACTTAAACACTATTTAAACATTCCATATCTTAATCCCATTTAAAATAGGTTTATATCTTTTTATGTAAAAATATTCTTTTACCATCCTTTCTCTATAGTTTTTAATTTTTTCCAACATTCTAATATCAAAATTTTTATGTCCAAACTCTTTATAATGTATATATACATTGGAATTTCTATCATTTGAATGTTGTATAAATGTTTTCCTCTCTCTTAAAATTCAAACATTCTATAATATAAATTCCATTCATTTTTTCCATTTCTTGATATTCTGTTTTATTAATTAAATTTCCTAAATTAAATTTCTTTTTATATACAGGTTTAAGAATTAATCTACTTTCCCTCTTATATTTATTATTTATGCTCTTTATAATCTTTTTAATCTCAAAAAATGTACTTCTATATATTATATTCTGTATATCTTTCTTATTATTCCTTTTCCTTATTATTTGTGTAATATTTCATTACATAATTTATCAATAACTTTAACAGGATAATCATTTGTTATACTTTCCTCCTTTATATTATTAATTTTTTTTTAAAATAATTTTTCTTCAGAACATAAATTTATTGCTCTATTTATCCTATTATTAATAAAATTTAATTCATGTTCATATTCAATATCTGAACCCCAATTACATAACAACCCATAAAAAAATGTTTTCTAAATGAATTTGTTTCAATACCAACCTTGCAATTCTTTATAACCTTTTTTTATTATAACATCCATATAATTTATTACATTATTTTTTCCCCTTTCCATTATAAATTTAATATTATCATCAATTGAATTAATATACCTAACAAAATTTTCAGTAATTTCCACTGAATACTAAAAAATAATCATCCACATATCTAACACAAAATACAGGTTTAATATTTTGTATTACAAAAATATTTTTCTTCAAAATCATTCATAAACATAGAAGCTAATAATCCATTCAAACTATTTTCCATGCTCAAAGCATTACATTGCTTGTGATATATATCATTAAACACAAATACCATGTCTTTACAACATATATTTAATATATTATATAATTGATGACATTCCATTTTTATATCTTATTATCTTTAATGTCCATAATTATTTCAAATGCTTTAGTTGACTCTATATTTGTGTACATACTACATATATCAAGTTTAACAAAAAATATATTCTTATAATTATTTCATGTTAATTTCTGAAATGTCTTTGAAATTGTGACTTGATAAATATTATGAACCCAAACTTTGTGAATATAAAATGTACAAAAATTGATTATATTAAATTAGGTCAGTAATAAATAAGTTTAAAATAATGAATATAAAAATATTTTATAAAAATCATTTTTATTTAATGGTTAATGCTCTAAAACCAAAGAACATTTTTTTGTTTAATCGTAATTTTAGTTGTTATATTTTACTTGAAATAAAAGTATGGAAGCATCCATAAATTAATTAAATCAATGGCTATTGTTAAAACTAGAGATTGAATTTAGAGATGGCTCACACTTTTATTTCAAATAATATATAACAATCAAAATTGTACTTAAAGAAAAAAAAATTCCATTGTTCATTAAATTAAATAAAAGTGTTTTAATAAAATATTTTCATATATATTATATTTTAATTTTAGAATTCAATCATTTTGTAACTATTGTTATTCACATTTCAAAACTGAGAATGTAAACAATATTGCCATATTTCTTGTACTTGAAATAAATTTATGCACTTTAAAAATTACATGATCACCATTTCTTATGCTAGCACATAACTGTTATTAAACAGGCAAAATTCTCCATACAGTAGTGCCATCCTGTGCCAACCAGAGTAATCAATGGATGCTAGATCACTTTAAAAATTGTTTACAAAATTTTTATATTCATAAATGCAGCATTTTTTAAATTGCAAGTTTTAATAAAACAATCAAGAGAAATTAAAATTTTATCCTTCATTTTCTTTCATTTCCAATTATTGTAAACCCCTTTAGTGATCAATTATAAAATTCAATGACAGCAAATTTTAAAAATATATATATTACCATATATTGTGCATCACTAAAATGTTGCAGAATTGATATCATTATGGTTTGAAATTCATACCATCAACACTGTTAGCCAGACAAATGGCTGGACTATTCTAAAATATTACATTATCATTGGTCACTAACATGATATACAAAATTTGAAGATTTGTTTGATAAAAGTATGTTAAAAATCAGTTACATGATTTGACTCAAATAAATAAGCAGAATTTTTAAGTTAAAAGCTTTTAAGAAGGATTGCTATATTTTACATATTAATAGGTTTCTTAGTATCATTATATGCAAAATCATAAAACAATAGTGTTCATTATAATGAGTGATCTGTCCTGCTTATAAATGCAACATTGTTTTAGTTAATCTCCTATTAAATGTTATGAGTACAACTTCAAAAAAAAATTCATTTTCTTCAATGATAACAGTAACATGGATCAACATAGTAAATCAATCTAAATATGAATATTATTAAACTTCTGTGGATAACAAATTATAATCTGTGCAATAAATAAATAATATATTGATATTCAGCAATTCATATAAAAATTTGTATAAAGTCTGAGCATTGGATGTAATAGAATTTAGCTGCAATCCATGGACCTGGAGAGCTCTACAGTCTGCCACTCTATTGCTCTTAAATTATGTTGAGTCTCTTGATAACCAAAAACGTTACTGATTCATGAAGAAAATATTGAATACTAATGATAAAAATAATGTTAATATTATGTAAATGATGAAGAGCAGCTCTCAAATTAAGACAATAGAATAGGTGTCGAGATAATAGCAAGCACACTGGCAAACTATCTCTGGTATTGGTTGTCAAATGCTAAGTCTTAATCACATTTCTGTACCAACTTGCCTATACTCTTCCTGTTAAATTATAGCATTATTAATAAATAATACTAAATGATATTTTAGTAATTAATTCAAATGATTACACACATTTATATATTTTCTATCTATCAATCATCTATTCATTTATCTATCTACCTATTTATGTAGCACTAAACTGGATCAAGAGAATGTAAAAGACCTAGAAAGCGATCATTATGAGATGGATAGAAGAAATATAAGTTTTTTAGCATGAAGTGAAGAAAAGAGGCACTAGATCAAAAAAACTGAATTAAATTTGGGATGACCACTCTGCAGTAAACTGACATTGGTAGCAAATGATGATGATGATGAACTGATTTTTAACTATTGTAAATTTTTTCTAAGTTTATTGTAGTATTTCTGATCTACATACTTTGAATTCTACTCATCACTCCTGTAAAAATTATCTTTCATCCATCTATCTTATACATGGTCTCTTTCTAGGTCTCCTAAAATCTTTTAGACCTCAATTTATAAATATTCAAGTAAAAATCTTCTCAAGTAAATATATGTGTACATTGTTATATTAAAACGTTGTGCACCAAGATATGTTTATATATAAATATGCTGTTCACTTTTTACATAAACTTTAACATTTTTTGAATTATGAGAACCAAATTTTATATAGTGACCCATATTAATAAGCAGTAGTTGTTTGCGTTTTATAATCTTATTTGCTAAAGTACTTTTAAAAATAAGAAATGATGAATACAGTACTTACATCTAGTTGACTCTACATATATGCTAATTAGCGAGACATTAAAATAATTTGAAGCATTATTCCATGCATGTTGTGGCTTCATAAGAAGAGTATGTGGGATTTTTTTCTTTTTTTAAAAAAATATTGTACCTCTTGGCGAAACAAGATATTTGAAAGCAAACAATAAAACCTTGAACTTTTTTTTTTAAAAATAAAATAATATTGAGTTAATTATGCAATTAATCATTTTTAATAAATACCAACTTTGGAGAAAATATTTAATGCATTTTATAGCTAAGTGCATTAGCGCAAAATATTTCAAATATCTAATAACGTTTTTAAAACCTAGTTCGTCTTTTTATTATTGCTGTCAAAAGAGTGACCTACTTTGAAACAATTTAGAATTTTAAAAGACTTAATCAATATTTTGTCTAATTATTGCAATTTGAAATAAAAAATTAATAATTCACTTTTTTATATATATTTTTTTTCAAAAAAAGTATTTTCAGGTCAGGTTAAGAATATTATAAGAATGGTATATTTGTAAAATTGTAAAGATTGTAGAATTCAAACTCTACTAATTGTTTGAGTAAAGACTTTGTCACTGTAGGTCATGTGATTTTTCGAGCACTTTAGTAAGCTAAATACTCAATTTCTTTATACTAACTAAATTAAGACCTACCTCTTTGTTGAAAAGGACTTAGTAATGATCATCTTTTGAACCTGTGGCTTATCCAGCTTTACTAAATAATGTAGGATACTGTAATTAGTATAGTGTATTTTGTTACTCAATAAATGATATATAAGGGAGCATTACCGATAGCTCCAACAAGCTTTTATCGGTAAGAAAAGTCACGCAATATATTATTTGCCTTGTTGATTATTCAACAAATGATATGTTCAATGTACAATGCGTATACTAAAAAAAAACTTATTTAATGCTTTGGAAACATAAATGCTAGGTACATCCAAATAGTACATTGATCATACTTTCGACTACTTGTAATCATATCATAGCAGTGATTGTTCGAGAAGACTACAAATTTTATAAAAGTGGTGATTTACATACATTTGAATAATAAACCAATTTATTTAGATAAGTCATTTTTAAACAGAGGTACACAGGATTTTTTTTTTGTTAATGGCATATATTATTGGCATTATGCCAGGCCTCCTTACCTTTGCATTTAACATCATTTCTCTAGGAGCAGAAAATACTGGTAGATGTAGGTTCAAACATGTGGCCTTGCTGTGTTTCATATTCAAAAAAGATGGATTTAATTTTTCTGTATTAGTTTTTACTGTATTGTATATGCAGTTTACTTTCGAGAAACTCTGGCCAATCTCTTTACAAGAGTTACACAACACAGATACCAATACAATAAAGCCAAAACTAATACAGAAATTAAATCCAACTTTTTTGAACATGAAACCAAGCAAGGACACATATTTTGAGCTTATATCTACCAGTATTGTGTGCTCTGAGAGAAATGGTGTTAAACACAAAGGAGGCTTGGCATGTTGCCAATAATATAAACATCATTAACAAAAAAGACTTATGTGCCCCATCTAAAAATGGCTTATCTAAATAAATTGTTATTCATATTTATATAAATCACCATTTCTGTAAAATGCCATTTCTATAAAGCTAGTAATTCTTTTGGAGAGTCATTGACATTATGACTACCAAGTTAGTTGAAAGCATGCTCAGCATACTGTTTAAATGTATCTAGCATATATGTTTTCAAAGCATTAACCAAACGTTTCTTAGTATATGCTATTATCATTTATTAAATTACATTGTTTTTGAGAAAAGTTAAAATCTCTTTGAATTATATATTGTTAACTAATTTAAATAATGAAATCACAGCTGTGTTATTTATTGAAGTGAGAGGTCTATATATATATATAACAAAATGGATTCCAAAAAATGTATAAGTATATATATATATATATATATAACAAAATGGATTCCAAAAAATGTAAAAGATCCTAGAAAGAGACCAGATAGATGGATGAAATAAGGAAATTTCTCAATATACTATGGAGAAGAGAGACTAGGAATCAAAAAAAATTGGACCAAACTTGCAATGATTGTTAATAATTAAAAGTGATGATGATGACACATAACTAATGATTTTGTTAATCAAAAAAATAAATAAAAATATAATCATTGCAATTTTGCTTGTTCATTTCTTTGTGTGTGCATGATACAACAAATTATATTTTTACATCATTTTAATCAATGCCTTCTATGGTTTGATCCAGTAGTAGAGTAATGCAGATTCTGTAGCTTACATCTAGGTATTACAGGTCATTTCTGATGCTCAGTCTTCTTAAAAATTTCTAAGCAATAAACCATTTATTTCTTCTATTTTATTAATCAATTATAAGCCTTGATTTTTTTATTCTCCTAATGTCATTCAAACTCATTACAAACATCAATAAGTTTCTCTATATTTGTTATCCTTAGTCTTACAATCTTCTGGTGTAACAACAATTTTCTACTACTTTCAGATTCTTTGTTATAACAAGTAGAGACCAGCTATCACTATACTACAAAAGCATACACTAAGATTATCAACATTTTTTAGTCAAATGTTATATGAATTCTTCTAATATGTATTCTCATCTGTACTCAACATGCATACCAAAAAATTTGCAATTTTATGCTAGAAATTATTTTGGTAGTATTATAGTATATAATTTACCTAAAGTTTCATGATCTACCTATCAGACTATGCTAAAGAGGAGAAAGCAATGAAAAAATTAATGTGTAAGAATGAAACTATATTTATTTAATGTAAAAATAATAATAACAATAATGATGATGTAATATATAGGATATATGAGCACATATACCCTATATATTACATATATAGACACAGGTATATATAAGCCTGTGTTTCAATTATTAATAATGATGATGATAACAGCAATAATAATAACAATAGTAATAATCAGCCATTAAGCTAATGCACATGTGCTTTGTGGATTTTTTTAACTATAAATGAATAATATCACTTCCAAACACAAGATAAAATCTTTGTGAAAAGATAGAATGAATCCATCTATCTTTTCAACCCAAACATTTATGTATGGGTAAATCTTAAGCATTTGGGAATGAGAGCTTGAAGATGTTAAGCGATAACTTTAAATTACTTTTACTATGCTTGAATGAATGATGCTTGCAAAATTTTCTAGAATTTACGATACACCATTCTTATTTGAAATTAAACATTATAGTTTATAAAAACATAGCATTATATAAAATAAATATCTCATTTACATATATTTAATTTCACATAAAAATGACATCTCGTAAATTCTAGAAAATTTTGCAAGCGTTATTCATTCAAGCATAGTAAAAGTAATTTAAAGTGATCACTTAACATCTTCATGCTCTCATTCCTAAATGCTTAAGATTTGCCCATACATAAATGTTTGGGTTGAAAGGATAGATGGATTCATTCTATCTTTTCACAATGACTTTATCTTGTAATTGGAAGTGAGAGTATTCATTTATAGTTAAAAATCCACAAAGCGCATATGCATAAGTTTAATGGCTGATTATTACTATTACAGTTTATAAAAACATAGTCATATATAAAATAAATATCTCATTTAAATAAATAAAAAAACTAATTCATACAAACTTCAGCTATGATAACAAGTTTGGTAAATGTAATTTATTAATTTTATTATTACTATTTTCAAAATCAATACTCTTTACTTTAAATATAATGATGAATTTTTTCATATTTGGAATATGAACTTTGAAGTTTCTTTTCAAACACTTATTATTATCTTTTAACTTGCAATGAATTTTTTTTTTTTTTGACAAATATATAGTAAACTTGATTTCTTATAAACAATTTTTTTGTATTATTTATTTCATTTAATACATTTACTACCATATTGGGCTTGTCTTTTGGTCGAATACAAAATTTTAAAAAAACAAGAGGTGCGCAATGCGAAATTTTTCATCATAACTGGAGCATTTATACAGGAAAATTTTAAGGCAAAATAAGAATCAAGATGTATTCATCGTACTCTTAACTGATTTCAAAAATATTTTTGTGCATGAAATTATTACTAATTTAAAATTATATTTCAAACACTTATTATTATCATTTGAATTATTTTGAGAATTTTTTTTTTTTTTTTTGCAATTATTATTGTGGCTGGAGGTGGATAAATATATGTTACATTTGATTTCTTATGAATTTCTTTTGTTTTTATTACTTTCTCACAGATTATTTTTTATATTGATATGATTTCACTTAATTATATTTATTGCTATAAATTACTTTTAAAGCAAAATATGAATCAAGATCTATCCATTCGGTCTTATGCAGGCATTCAATTTTTAGGGATTGCTTTTTTTTATTGCTTCTATTTTACATATCAATTAAATTTCTATGAGTTATTTTTCACATTAAATTTGCTTGATAAAAGGCTATTTAGTAAATTTATTAATGTGGATATTTTATTTCTATGATATCATCATCATCATCATTATTAACCATTATCAATCCAATGCACGATGAAGATCTCTCCAAGTTCAATCTGTTTTCTCTGATCTCTAGCCTCTCTTCTCCACAACTCATTTCATCCATTTCACATGTGATCTCTCTGTTTTTTTAGTCTCATGGAATCTATTTTAAGATTTCAACTGTCCATTTATTATCATCTCTTCTAGAATTATGTCAAGCCAAACTCCACTTCAGTCTGTTAATTATTTCAATGATGTCACTTACACCTGTTTGTTCTCTTACCCATGTATTTCATTTCTTAAACCATTTAACATCACACAATCATCTTTCTTTATGCCTACACAATCTGCTCGCACAGAGGCTACTGTATGAAGAGAGTTTAGCTTCTGTGTATTTCATTTGTTGTTACTCCTAACACGCATTTCTCTGTACTTCTCTGTGTGGTCAGAAGTCTCTACTGCTCTTCTGTTAAGTGTCCATGTCTCAGATTTATAAGTAAGAATTGGTAAAACACATTTATTAAAAACCTTCCTTTTCAAACACATAGGCATATTTTCTTTTAGTATATCAAGTTATTTCTACCAAAAGCACTCCAACAAGTTTAATTCTATGATTAATTTTATCCATTATGTTTCCATCTGTATTAATAATCTAACCAAGGTATTTGTAACTGTTAACTTCTAACTAATCATCTTTTGAAAAAATTCATTGAACATTTATCATCATCATCAACCATTATCAATCCACTGCAGGATCAAGGTCTCTCCAAGTTCAATCCATCTTCTCTGATCTTTAGCCTCTCTTCTCCACATCATCCCTGCACACTTTCTTATTTCATTGATCCCTCTCACATGTGGTCTCTTTCTGGGTCTTTTACAATCTCTTGGAATCCAGTTTAAGATTTCAATTGTCCATCTATTATCATCTCTTCTAGCAATATGTCCAGCCCAACTCCACTTCAGTCTTTTAATTTTTTCAATGAGGTCAGTAACACCTGTTTGTTCTCTTACCCATATATTGCATTTTCGATCTCTTCTTGTTACTCCCAACATGCATCTCTCCATACTTCTTTGAGTGGTCTGAAGTCTCTGTATTGTTCTTCTATTAAGTGTCCAAGTCTCAGATCCATAAGTAAGAACTGGTAAAACACATTTATTAAAAACCTTCCTTTTCAAACACATAGGCATATTTCATTTTAGTATCAAGTTATTTCTACCAAAAGCACTCCAACCAAGTTTAATTCTATGATTAATTTCATCCATTATGTTTCCATCTGTATTAATAATCTGACCAAGGTATTTGTAACTGTTAACTTCTTTTAACTCATCATAATCAATCTTTATTTTCATATTTTGAGAAAATTCATTAAACATTACTTTAATCTTTTTAACATTTATCTTTAGTCCTAGTCCTACTCTTATCTGATAACTCCTGTAACATTTTCTGCAGCTCTAAAGCATTATTTGAAAAAACAACAACATCATCTGCAAAATCTAAATGACTTAAATAATATCCATTTACTTTCACTTCTTTAGTTTCCCATTTTAATCCACAAAATACTTTTTGCAGCATTGCTGTAAAAAGTTTTGGAGATATGGAGTCACCCTGTCTTACACCCTTCTCAATGTTGACTTTCCTAGTATCATTATGTAATCTAATTGTTGCTGTTGCATTTTTATAAATATTCTTTAAAATATGACAATATTCTGGATCTATACCTTGATGATCCAATGCTTTAATCACTGAAGAAATGTTTATAGAATCAAATGCCTTTTCATAATCTACAAATCCAAAGTATAATGACAACTCTTATTCATTTGCTCTTTCTATAACTTCTCTCAATACCTGGATATGATTGATCTACTGTACTAAAACCACTTTTTAAATCCAGCTTGTTCTCTTGGTTGGTGGAAATCCAATGTTCTCTGTAGATGAGTTGTAATTATCTTGGTAAAAATTTTGTATAAAACTGATAAAAGGCTGATAGGTCTATAATTTCTAATATCTTCTTTATCACCATTTTCAAATATCAATATTAATACATTATCATTTAGACATTTGGTATATGACTTTGCTAAAATTATTTCTGTTGCTTCACCTGCTTTTTTTAATATATCAATTATAATTCCATCATTACCTGGAGCCTTTCCTTTTTTTCATACATTTAATTGCATGTCTCACTTCTTCATTTAAAATTTTGGCCAATTCAGAAGATGTAATAGAAATAGGAGGTAGTTGTTCTTTATTACTATATAATTCTTGATAAAAGTCTTCTACCCATTTCATGATGTTATCTCTTTTTTTAGTAATAATTCCATCTATTTTTCTTATTGCAGATATAAATTTTCTATTAACACCAAAATGTTGTTTTACATTCTTGAAACTTTTATTTCCTTATACAGCTTTCCTTGCTCATTCACAGTTATACTTTTTTATATCATATTCAACTTTTTTCCACACCATTTTACAAAATTCGAGATATTCAATCCTTTTTAATAATCAAAATAAGAGTCATAGATCACATGACCCTATTCTCTTAAGCTTGTAAGTTATAAACAATGAGGATTGCCAATTCCTCAACAAGCTTTGTGATAAATGCTTAGCTAGATCCAGCATTTAAAATATTTCTATCAGGAACCCCCCCCCCCAAACCTCTGACCATTGTTTCGTGCTTTGGCTTTATATTCATTCTTGTCTTCATAAATTCTCTGGTCTCAGTAAAAATTTTATTGGTCAATTGCTGCTTTTTTCTACCAGCTATCTTTGTTGAACATTATTTTAGTCTTTTTAATGTTTACCTTTAATCATACTTTCTTACTTTCATCATATAACTCTTGCAATATTTCCTGAAGTTCTGAAGCATTATTTGCAAAAACAACTACCTCATTTAGATTTTTATGAAATATGCATATTTTATTTTTTATAAATTAAATTCTTATTTCTTCCCTTTAGTGTTATTTGATGGGTAAATCATAAAACAAGTTGAATTATGTATATATTGTGATAGTATATTTTCCCCCAATAGAAATAAAAACAAAAACAAAAAATGGCAAAAGTTTTTAATATCTGACTTATATCACCATAACAATGTGGCAAAAATATACATAGAAAAAATAGTTGTCATAGCAAACATTTTTTTGAAAAAATTGAATAGTTAAAAAAATCAGATTCTGCTATTCATATGCAAATGATATATTTCTTCTCAACCGTATATAGCAGGGGTCCCCAACCCTATGCCCGAGGTCACCATGGCGCCCGCAGACCATTTTACGTGTGCCCGCCGCTATCCGAACACGATAAAAACTTATTTATCTGATACAAATAAATTTAATTTTTAACATTTTTTTTTAATTATTGTATTATATTGTAATCAAATTGTAGGGCATACTATACTTTTACAGTGTAAAAATATAAACGTTATTTATATGTTAAAATTTTATTTTTGAAATAAATATTTTTTTGTACATTATGTGTATTATTAACAATATCCAACTATAAATTTACATTGAAAAATAAATGATGCCCGCCACCTGGCCGGTATTATAGAATGTGCTCTTAAGTGCAAAAAGGTTGGGGACCCCTGGTATATAGAATGTAAAATCCAAGTTTAAAAATTTTATTCTGTTTACTTTTAAAACAAATTTTAACAGTAAAATAGTGAATAATCTAATATCTAGTCATTATATCAATGTTTATGAAAAAAGTATGTGACTCAAATAATATAGTTATTTTGTGAACAATTTAAATTATTAAAAAAATAATATTTCGTTATTTGTTATTGATTCTCAACTTTGCCTGAAATATATATTTAAAAAAAATAGTTTAAATTTTATGATAAATTGTAATTATTTGTTGGATTATTTCCATCATCTAATATATATACTTCCATTATCTAACATTAAATATTGAATGTCTTGGGGAAGAAATAAACTTTTAATTTTAATTTCCAATTACGCCCTATAGTTACCAAAACACACATATTATATAACACAATGCTTGGAGTGCTATTCTCTTTTTCAAGTGTTACTGTCTTAATCAATAAGAATATTTGCATGAGAAATAAACCTGAACTTTTAGATTCTTGAATCTGGAAATTTTAAGATAATGCTCTAACCAATTGAGATATTCTGCTAAAGGCAACAGTCAGTAGAAAATTTTATATACTTATTTATGATGTTTCTCCTAATTTCTCTATTTTTTCCTAAGAGCAAAGTTAAATTAGTGACTTCCTGACATTTATGGCTTGTCATACTAAATTGACTTATGAAATTGCCATTACCATATGAGTAGCTTTTTTGAATTTTCTTCTTTCTTTTTCCTCTCTGTATCCAATATTTTTATATTTTCCCAATCAAAATTATGTTTACTTGTACTTTAGGCAAATCTGTTTTCTCATTTCTAATCATTAGTTTGTGCTCTTTTTGTTTAATGAAGTAACTGGTATGGATTTTTAATGGGGAGACTGGTGTCACTAATATATATCTTTCCAGATTCATATATTTTGTAGATGTAATTTTTGTTGTTCAGTATTCCAAGTTTAAGCTTTGTTGATATTAGAATTCCTCATACTATGGTATGCCTTTGAAAAGCTGTTCTGTAGTTATATTGACTAAACTTTTTTTTAGTTTGTCTGCTATTTCTGGTATGTATGGATACACAACAGTACTAGTACTTTATTTATGATGTTTGTTTTTGTCATTTGCTTAAGGTTTTTTTAATGATGACTAATGGTTAACCATTCTTCATGAAATTTTATTTTATGTAGACCTTTTCTTTTTCCAAATCACCAGTTTGTGAACAAACTTCTTTTGCTCTGTTCTATAGTAATAGTATAATTATATATTTTGTGTTTCTGATGCAAACGAATGTATATGCTAAGTATTTTTTAAAAAAATTCTAAAGACATTTATATTTAAACAGGAAAAACTCTATATGCATTGCCACTCAGTGCAAGCCACCATTCAGTGTAAGACAGAGTAATAAATGAATGCCAAAAGGCTTGTGCATAAAATCCCCATCTAGTGCCTACTCCTCCAATATCCTCATATTAGTTTCTAGCTTGTGGCCTTCATCAATGAAAAGCCTTGGATCTGAAGACACTTCACGTAGATCTTAGGATCTAATGCAACCCTCCAGAAGCTATCTTTTATCTCTACTTAACTACAAAACTATGAGATTTAAATTAAAAACAGTAAAATATTTTCAAAGCTCACCATCTTATATAGTCATATAGGTCTGAATCAGTTCAGTATCTATACATTTTGGTGTCTTTGGCTCTTTAATAACCATAGCCACCACTGTTTTATTAGGCAGGATTGGTTTTAAGCCAATAAACATCACATGATCACTATTTCTTATGCTTGCTCTTAATTGTTCTTCATTAAGCAATATCCACAACAATTTTTTAATTAAAATTATTATACAACAAGTATGCTTCTTATGCATTTTTTGATACCATCATCAACCATTACTGATTTGTTGCAGGAAGAAAATCTCTCCAAGCTTAATCCAATTTCTCCAAGTCATAGCTTTTCTACATTATTTCAGAAAACTTCATCTTATTCATCCATCTTTCAGGTGGTACTTTTTTTAAGTCTTTTACAATCTCTTGATAGTTGATTACTGCCAGACAAAGATTTCCCCAACAAAAAAATATAACAGCAATGGAGAGGGAATTATTTACCAGGCTTTCAAAATGCAGGGCAATGGGTTTGAATAACTAGATATCTAATTACCAATATGTTTAGTATAAATAGCTATGGTCTGATTATTTGAATTTAATCCTAAGTTTTAGACATGGTTGGCAAAAGCACTACTCTTGTATCATAAGGTTCTTAATAATTTAAAAACCAAAATTTTACAAAACAATTAGTTTCACTACTAAAACAGATCTCAAATGTAAAGGGGCAACAATACATCACATATGTATATTAAATAAAATTCTCATAATTTTCACTTATGGAAAATTTATTTAGTTTATATTTATGATGAGCTTGTGTTTCTTTCCACTTGAATTTTGCTAACAAATTAATTCTGAATGTACATAATTTATGTATTTTTATTGATTTAGTTTCATTTTTAGTTTTTTATATTTTATATGCAGAAGTTTCTAATATACATGTAATTGTTAAATATGATAAATTGCAAAATATGTATACTTACTAATAATTATGCATATTTATCAACAAACATGGTAGGTTTGAGATCATGATTATATCTGATCAATTTATTAAACTCACTATAATTAGTAATAATTTTTATTTTGGTAAATATTTTTGGTTTCTTTAATCTCACATTTTGGTTGGAATACAATATTATTATTTTAAATTAGATCATATTAAATATATAAAATTGTACAAAAAATATTAAATACTCTTTTTAAACCCTGATTTTTCATTCAGAATAAATGATTATTTTTATAGACTTATCACCAAATATATTAACTTTTAAATCTTTTTTCTGTGAATCATAATTCTTTTCACATGTTGGAATTTCATAATTGCTAACAATCATTAGCACAGATATCTGCATTTTATCACTAATCCTGATTTGTCTGTTATGCTTATGTTAGTTTTTTTCAGTTTGTTTCTAATTCATAGTTTTTTAAATATAAACATTATTTATCATACTTACCAAAGGAAAATTATTTATAATTTCCAGTTAATATAATAAATCGATCAGATATAAGCATTATTTATCAATCTTACCATGCTTGTTGGTAAGTATGCATAATTACCAGCAAATATAAATATTTTTCAGTTTATCATATTTATGGCAACATAATCAATCAATCATAGTATTCTGTCCTATGAATAGATCCAGAGAGCAGTCATGTCACAAATTCTTCCATTTCTTCACTCTATCCTCTTCAATGCCTAGATCTTCAATTCCATGCATCTCTTCTTATCTCTTGTATCATCTAGAAAGGTCAATCTTTTTCAGTTTTTATTGTTTCCACTCACCATTCTCTTCAAAACATCTTTTATTAAATCATTCTTTCTTTTTAATAAATGTCCAATCTAGTTTCTTTTTCTATATCTAATTTTTTCAATCTTTTTTCATATACTCTTTTCAAAACTTCTTTGTCATTTTAGTCATCCCACTAACTTTTTCCATCCTTCTCTATGACCACATTTCAAAAGCTTCCAATATGTTTCTAATTTTTTGCTCATTGTTCACACTTTATAAACACACAACACTCAACTTTACACATAGCATTTAAATTTATTTAAATGCACATTGATTATGCATATTCTTGAGGTTACAGCCTTATTAAATATTACTTGCATAATCAATGTGAGTTTAAATAAATTTATAATTACAACTTTAAATTATCATAATAGATTTTTAACTATAAGATCTTTCCATTGACTTGTTGTAAATTGAAAGATTTCATGAGTATTAATGTGTCATAAGAAATGTGGACTTAATCAGTGAAGTATTGCATAGCTTCATGTTCTCAGAACTAACCACTTCAGCTTCACCTATTTATATAGAAAGTAGGTTGAAGTAAAGAAGGGTTTCCCTCTTTTCTTTCAAAATGTAAGCTAATGGTTAAGACCTGTAGAGGTCTCCCCACTATCGCATTTTTACATGCATATTCTTGAGATTACAGCCTTATTAAATATTACATAGCATTTAAATAATTTTTTCATTAATTCTCTCTTCAAAGGTCCCTGAAATATTTTCTTTTCCTTAGTAAGTGCTTCCTTTGCAACACACATATATATATATATATCAAATTTTAATTAAACAAGCCAGATTATAAGTCATTGGTATATATATTATAATAGTCAAAGACAATGAGTATATATATATATATCATTGTCTTATACTCATGTTTCTTTAATAAAACTTCATGTTATATATTACAGTATATATACCATTGCATAAAGTATAATTATAGAAGCAAAATATATGATAGTTGTTTATATACTGCAATGTATAATATATACATTGCATTAACAACATATAACACAAAGCTTAATTTAAAATCCAGAATACAATAGAGTAAATATGCCAGTGTCTTATATTTAGGCTTCATTAATTAAGCTTGATGTTAATAATGGTTAAATCCATTAAGTGACTCATCAAAGTAAATCAAATATATATAAAAAAGAAAATATTAGTTTTTCCAAGAAACACAAAAAAGCTTTTAAATAGTTTATAAATTTAAGATTCAACTAAAGGTTAAACAAAACTTGTACTTACATAAGAAGAAAAAAAACTTGAGATTTTTTCTTAAATTAATTAAACCAAAAAGAATTAACATTTATTAATTTTCTTAAAATTTTTATTTAAAGATAAAACATTTTTTCCAGGTATGATTTAAGCTAAATTGAAATGCAAAAATAAATTAAGAGAGTGACAAGCAGTGTCTAATTACTGCCAATGATGTTTACAGACTTCTAAAATAATTGAAAGCTTTATTGCTTGAAAATTCATAAGAAGTTTGAATGCCAAAAATGTTAGAACTTGAACCAATCCATGAACTTTACCCTTCAGTACAACCCTCTACCACAATGCACCGTGTATATTAAATAAAGTAGTTGAGTGAACTAAACTCAACATTTTGTATATTTACAATTGTCATTTAGAAATGCTTGGATCTTTTTTTAATGGAGAGCATTTATCTCATGAATTGTTTATTTCTGTATTTAAAAAAACTTCCGAATCATTTTTTAAATGCTTTTATATTACTTCCCTATCTGGGTTTCTGCCAGTATATTCACATTTTTGAATTAACAAAGAAAAAAATCCATTCCCATTTATAATGCAAACTTACATCTTTGCACTTTCCAAAAAAAAACTCCTTAGCAACTGAACCAATAAAAATATTACATTTGTAAAATAACATTTTGTTAATATTGATTTAACTCATACTTAATTATTTAAAGTTATTACAATAATAATATATATATATTTAACATTTAAAGAATAATGTTTATAGAAAAATGATTGCAACAAAGTCACATCGATAATATTGTATATGAACAAAGACCATTAAAAGAGAGGGATGAAAAAAATTATTTTATTTAAATTTAAATTATATGTTTTATTTATTAATTAAAATTAAAAAATAAAATTAAAAAATGATTTTTTTAAATAATGCAACAGCCAACTAAAAAGTAGAAAAATAACCAAGTAGTCTGACTAAAAAAACATGTGTCATGTCATTGAAGCATTTGAGACCTTTTTGATTTTTATGGCCTTATTGCTTTTATGAAACAACATGTTTTTTAGTTGAATTACTTAATTTTTTTATTTTTTAGTCAGCTGTTCACATAAAAGCATTATTTTAAAAAAAAATATTTTTTTTAAATATTATTTAAAAAGAAATCATAAGTTAAGGTTAAAGTAATAACAGCAATAAAAAATAAACAATCTTTAAATACCCACATTAACACAAAGACTTTTTTAATGGTCTCTTCAGGTTTGACAATTACTGACTCTAGATAAGAATAGGTAAGTAGTCTTTACTGACTAATATTAGATGGTTAACTAGATTGGCTATGGTCACACATCTTAAAAAATACTCCCAAGTCTCTTGGGAAAAAATATATTCAGCACAGATTCAAATTCCAGATATGGTAGATATATGCTTTACTTTTACATTTTGAGGATCTTTCTAATAATAATAGTTCCAGTACTTAATTTATTTTGAAACTTTTTCAATTTGAGTTATTAAATATAAAATGTGTCTACAGAGGATTAACCCCAGCCTAAATTTAGTCTTTCATAGATGTCATAAGCATATAAAATAATGATCATGGGTGATAATTTTCTTGATCATCCTTAAGTTTATGAGATTTTAAAATTGTCATAGTCTTAGGTTTACATCAAAATTTTGAAAAATATAATGTCAGTAAACAGCTTATCAAACATGCTTTAGTTTTTGATTCTAAATTTCCTACAAACTCTGAATGTTATTTCATTCTAGGGTTTTTCTTGATTTAATATAGCAAATCCAAGTTTAAGCCCATAATTAACTTTTAGCTTTATCGGATTGATATTACAGAAACGTTTTAAAAGAGAATGTGATTTTGATTTTATGATGTTTGATGCTCTTTCAGGTTCTGTCAGACAGAAATCTGATAAGTAGGATTGGCAATATTTATTGACAGTGATAGTATCTTCTACATTTACCACCTCTATATAGAAATGATCAGGTCTTTCAAGTGGATATCAAAGTATTATTTTTTCATGATTTCTCCACCTTTCTTTAATAGTTTTATCAAAAGGTTTTATAACTTTTAACGATTACTGAATTTGTAATAAATATATGTTGGCTAAACATTGAAAGAATGAATTGTTTTGACATTTTCTAAAGATGGATCATTTGCATCTATTCTGATGATCTAATTATTAAAAATTAATTGAATGATATGTTGCATGGAAGGTCATGTGATGTTGAAGCAGGAAAGTAATACAACCATGTTGTCATCTTAAATCCACAGCTGTATCTCTGCATTACAACATACATGGCATTCAATTTGTTAAATCATTTATAGAAAAAGAAAAATATGGCATATTAATATTTTTTGGATGATATTCAATATATTGACTCCAGTTACTTTTGTTAAATTTTATCACAAAATTACTTGGTTTTGACTAAAAAAAATTTCAAGAGAAATAACACTTGGATTATTTAGTTAAGTTTCTTAAAAGTATGTTACTTCCTTAATCAGTAATAAAAGACCACATTTTATTATTAATTATATTTTCTATATTGAGAATTAATGCATTAATTCTGGCATCCTTCTTTGTTTCTAAGAATAGTTAAGATACTCATTAATAGCCATATTTGGATAACTTTCCGAGTTCAACAAACTCTATTTTTTTTTTCTTTCTTTCATAAAATAATTTTTTTATATATATTATTACAAAATTATTTATTATGCATTCCAAACAATCAATAAATGTATTAAGGATAATTCTGCGCACACTATTTTCAGAAGTCATGTAACCCTTAGTTTAGAATCTACACGGGGAGGTTAAATGAATGTTCCTCTAGTTCATCATAGCATGGATTAATATGGGAACAAATTATTTCCACATTGAAACCAATTACAATTTGCTAAACTTCTGGTTGAAGACAACAAAAATTATTTTAAATAATGTCAGACAGGTTTGATTTTCCTAGATACAACTGGAATCTTATCACCAGATTCAGGACAACCATGATCAGTATAGAATGTATCATGTAAAGAGCTATCTAGATCTGAACAAAAACAATCCACAATATGCTTAATAAATACCAAATCTGGGACTGCAGTGACATAATCAGAAGACATAAGAAAACCATTGGAAAATATGTCTCTTGTTGGATTGTTTTTAAGCTTCTTAACAATATTTTGTATCTAATAGTAAAGAAAATCATAGGCTAATAAATATATGTAATCTATAATATTATGCAAAGTTAAATTTGATGAAAAAAATAGAAATGCATATAAGAAAAATAAAATATAGTAAATTGAAAAAGTGAATATTTTGTGCCACCTGTATCGAATGTCCCAAAAGACTCAGTTGAATTTTAAAAGCTTTAGATGTACAAATGCCACAAGTAGGTAAAGACAATACTTAAAATTACAATATACTTAAAAGGACAATTATTTTGTTTTTATGCTTATATAGTTTTATACATTTTGTTTTAATTAATTCTTAATTTTGACTTTTTTTTATTAATTGCTGATGACAGATATCACAGTCAATATGGATTGACTTAGTCTATAACAGTAAAGAATAAAAAGTTTCGAGTGTCACTATAAAGAAACTTCAAAAAATTGTTTTAATCCATAATAAGCCTGCATTCAGGAGCTACTGTATAAAGAATGTGTAAATGTTCTTTTCTACTCTTATTACACTCTCAAATAAAATTACAGTCCAAATTTGTAAACCTTAGAATAAGATTTTTTTGATGTTTCTGATGTTAGTCATCAAATTATACTAACAAGGTAAAAGTATGACTAAAATAGTATTTGAACTTTATTTAAATATTCATTATAATATAAAGAACAAAAAAAACCCTCCATTAATCTACATATTTTATAAAAAAAACTTTTATTTAATTTGAGAAGAAATGCATTTAAAATTTTTTTTTTTTTAATATATTTTGTGTGAAATAACAATGAGGAACATTCATAAATTAATTAATTCAGAAATTAGTAATTGAATTAATTAATTTATGAATGTCCCCACTTTTATTTCAAATTAAACATATCAATTTGAATTGTGGTCAAAGGAAAAAAAGGTTTTTTTGGTTTTTAGAATACTACTATTCAAATGAAATAAAACAATTTTTTATAAAATATTTTTATATATTTACATATACCGTTTTGTTTATTTTTAGTATTTGGATATTTTGCAACAGAAGTTTTGTAACCACATTCAAATTCAAAACCTGAGAATATAAACAACTGACCATTTCTTATTTTTTTTTAAAAATTTAATATTTATATTATTTTTTGTTTGTTTATGACAGCAATGTTTTTCAAAAAAGAAAGTTTTAGTTAAAGGATCATGAGAAATTAAGACCTTATCTTTCATTTTTTTTCTTTTCCTTTTAATTAATTTGTGTGTATCACCAAAACAATATGTTTGAAATTTGGCCAACCAACACTGTTCTATTGAACAACCCTGAAATATTTTAGTGTCATATTGTATTCTCATTAATATCTCACACATGTACATAATTTGAAGAAAGTCCATTCAATAGAAGAATGTTAAAAAATGATTTACAAGGCTTGACATGGACAAACAATTAAAATTTCTAAGTTAAATAAGAGCATTTAGAAAGCCCAAAAAGTAAAATTAAAAAAGTGACAATATAAATTTCCAATCTTTTTGTTTTTGAACATAGTTAGGTGCTTTAGTAATTCATCTGAATGACAAGTGTTTACTATTTAATCATTAATTATTTAACATGTGTGATTTGGCACAGTAGCAAAGGTAAAGGAATGTTCTCAAGCTAAATTAAAGCTTGTCATTTATGGCACTAAAAAATTTCATGACACAAATAATTAACTATTGGATTATTATAATTAATTGTACCATTACGTTTTGTTGAATATTTTTTAATGATGTTCAGAGACAGTAAATGATCCATTTTTCATATCACTATTCACTTGAAAATATAATAAAAATAAAGCTTTTGAAAATTTATGACTTTAGTGATGTCCTGGATGATTTGATGAAGTAGTAAAAGGGTGCACTCTGGGGTTTAAGATGTATTGACTATGCCCCAGGTCTCATTCTTTTGGCAGTCAAATTTGTTATGGAATTCCATTTTGCACAAATCCTTTGCTGCAATCTGCAAAGAATATTTTATAAAAAAATTAAAAATTATTATATTTTGTGGTTGCTCTTGTAAAAGATTCTTATCGAAACCCGATTCTTTAAATTATGATGGAAAAGATTTTATTCATTGCCAAAAATCCACACAGATTATTTACTTTCTAACAGTTTGACAGAAAATTCTATTTTTAAATCAGACTTTGAAAACTATTTCTTTATTTAAAAACAATACTTGAAACACTTTTTCAGTCATTTGTTTACTTTTTACAATTATGCAAGTGTGACCTAGTGGAAGTGTGGCTATTTCTCTCTCCAAGCTGTCTGCAGCACTGTCTCCAATTCAGTGGATGTGTTATATAGCATCCCAGTTTAGTTATTCACTACACAACTTTTAAAATGCTAGCTTGTAACATTATTTTGTACTTTCACTGATGCTCTCTGGACATCTTGAAATCTTGCAAACTACTTGAAAATTTTTTCATGATTCAAGATTTTACTGCCATGCAAGCTTTGAATCATTTCAACATTTCAATAGCAGTGTTGCATAATTTTAAAAAAAAATAATGTAACATGTTATTCCACCATGGGTTAAAGTACAAAACACATTGTCATATTTCATGTATAGCATGTTATCTAAACATGATAGTATTTTAAACTCTTAGTGAAGAATAGCTGAATTATGTTATCTAATTACATGTGTTAATCAAAAATAGAGCCACAAGAAGCTTGAAGGAAGAACCACACACCAATAATTTTTTTATTGAAACATATTAGGTACTCTTATCTATCATATTTGTAATACAATAAGCAGAAAAGTTGCAGCACTTAACTTGTTGTGTTCTAGAAGAGACCAACATAAACTTCAACCTGCCCATCTTAATTTTCCATATTATGGGTGAATCAACTGTCTTTCCTAGGTCAAGCTAGAAAGCAATATATTTCAGGATTAAAAATGTGCTAAGCAAAAGCTTCATATACATATCAAGCATTTAAGAAATCTGATTACTATTTGGTATCTTTTCTAGAAAGTTTTTTTAACATTATCAAACTGTAAGAATATTGATATAACAAGATTTCATTTTAAAGTAATTATAATGAAAATCAATTTGATTGTGGATTTTAAGTCAGGCATTTCCTCTTTCAGCCTTTAAAGAAAAAGAACTATTTCCCTTATTAAAGTGTCCCCCCCCCCCAGTAATATATAAAAGCTGAAAGTACGTGGTTAATATTTAATCCAATATCCTTAAATGCCTAGATTAATAATACTAATCTAGAAAGAATCTACATCCTTGTTTCACCATCCTTAATGGATCAATGAGTTTCCAGATTAAAACTAGTACAATAACAGAATACTTACCTTTTTATTTCACTATAAATATCCATACATTAGCAAGATATTTAGCCAGTTATTATATACAAATATATAATGTGTGTATAATAAATCTAAAAATATCTATTTTTTTATGAGCTGTAAATATAAACTCTACGCAAACAATTTCTAAGAATAAAGTGTTTCTTTTTTTATTGTGCCAGATGTTCTGAAAGTTTATTTTCTGATTCATGATGCACATATAATTAGAGGGGATTTGAACACAGACTTCCAAGCTTTCTTCAGTTTTTCACAGTTTGTGATAATGATAATAGAATTAAAAGTTGGATTATTTTCATCATCTATAATATTTCCACTTTATTTTTTTTTATTAATTCAACTTATTAATACAGAAATATAAATAAAAACATAAAGTGCCACATCGTGCCCATTAATGCAAACTTTTCATTAGGACAGGATCCCATACCTTTGCAATACTCTACTGCGTGCTGTTCTATGAAAGGAAGATCCCCAAACATTCATCATTTTGCCAAAATGATAGTGACAAAAATAAAGATGCTAATTGTAAACAAATTATGACAATGTTCCAACATCGGTGTTTACACATAATATAAATTTAAAAAAAATTGAAATAAACCTTCTGAATGGAATTTATAAATGATTTCTTACATTTTTAAAACATAACAACTAACACATATTCAGTAAGATAAAATTGCAAAAAAAAAAAACAACAACTTTTAGGGCCCTTGAAACTGTATAATTAAAACAAATATCTGTCAAGCTTGATAGGCAGTATAATATACAAGTATTGTATTAACATATATATAGGGAAAAAATACTTGAAATATGATACATAACTTAAGAAATCATAAGCATTATGATTAGTGTTTAAGGGCAGATGAAAAATGATTTGATTTTAATTAGATGAATGTGTAATTTATATGCTTCATATAGAACTGTTTTTTTTTGGTTACTGATAATATAGTTGTTTCCCTATTTTTTCAATTCTCTTTAGCCATATATCAGAAAATATGTTACCTCACAGAAAATGTATAAAAAGTTAATATAGGGAATATGGACTCAGACTTTCAACCAATCTTCAACTATCCACCCTATCTCATACTACTGAAACATATGACCACACACATGTAGAAAAGATAAATACTTACCAATAGTCTACATGTGTGTGGTCATGTGTATCAGTAGTATGAGATAGTGTGGAAGGTTGAAGGTTGCTTGAAAGTCTGAATTCATATCCCCTATATTTACAATTAAGTTCCAGATATAAGAATGCCGGTATTTCATAAAGTTGTTAGGTAGATCGAACTTGCCGATAATTCAAGATATATTAACAGAGGCAAAACTCTCCATACAATAGCACCACTCACTGCAAGCCACAGTAATCAATGGATGCAAAAAGATTGTGCATAAAATCCCTATCTAGTGTCTACTTTTTCAATCCCCAGACTAGTTTCTAGCTTGTGACTTTCATCAATGACAAACCTTGGATCTTAGAGCACTGTACCTAGATCTTAGGATCTAATGCAACCCTCCAGCACTCACCTTTTAATTTTTTAGCTAACTATAAAGCCTTGAGTTCAAAATGAAAACACAATGTTTTTAAACTAAGCTCATTATCTTGTATAGTTGTGTAGATCTGAACTCAGTTCAGCATCCATACTTTTTTGTGTCCTTGATTCTTTAATAACCACAACCAACATAATCTTATTGGACTACTGTATGGAGAATTTTACCTCTGTGAAAAACAGCTTGTGTAAGCATAAAGAATGTTATCATGTTATGTTTGTTGGTTTAACTCACGGTATAGTTTTGCCATCTAAGAATCAATTCAAATTAAAAATGCCATTACTGGATATTCAACCAAAAATCTACAATTGATTAATTATGGTATAAAAATAGAATGTTTATGGCCATTGCAAAAAAATTTTTTTTCCAAACTCAACATGAAACCAACTGGATGTGACCTTTTTAGATGCAAGTTTAATCTTATCAACAAACTCAGATCAAGGTCATTGTATTTATCTGCTTAAATGGAATTTAGCAGCCACTGGTCTATGTAAATGTGAACAAATACAAGTCATGAATCATACAGTTAATGACCGTCAAGTTTATTGCTACAGTTGTAGAATTGAAGGATTTGATGAAACCATTAGTGGATCAACCTTTTGTTTGAAATCTCTACAGGTTCTTTTATGATATTTGGTTAATTGTCTAAAGCAAATCTAAATGCTAAATAAATAATAACTTCACAAATCTCAGCAAACATCACTATACTGTAACAAAAACAAAACAGTAACTGGAATAAAATATAATTAACCAGTAATAAAAAAACAATTATCTGGTTTATGGCTTGGGAGTTGGCAAGAATTTCAAATACTGGAATTGACAGTGTGGAACTGCAATTTGTGGCCCCATGGTTTAACATACAACCAGTGCACCAAAACATATGGAGTAATAAATCATTTAATAGGAGAAATTGATCCATACAAGTATACACAGAAACATCTCACAATTATTTAAAACTTTCATATAATCCTTTTAACAACTGCTTTTTTCAATTATATTTTTCAAGATAAAGACTCTCTAAGGTTTTAAACGCAGTTCAATTGGATTATTGTGAGATGGTCAATTTTTCTCTTTAAATGTTTTTAATA
Organism: Epiperipatus broadwayi; assembly: GCA_028023455.1. Lineage (NCBI taxonomy): Eukaryota > Metazoa > Onychophora > Udeonychophora > Euonychophora > Peripatidae > Epiperipatus > Epiperipatus broadwayi. The sequence continues at coordinate 4,699,067 of JAQFVV010006249.1, read as the reverse complement.
GGTTATAATTTTTAAAATCTGTTTTCAATTTATATGGCATTTTATTTCTCTTTTGCAGTTTTTAAAGTAGTACTAGTAATAATAATAATCCAATTGTTTTATGGCTTGAAAGTTCGTAGGAAGTTCGGGCGCTGAAAGTGACAACTTGAATTGAGGCTGTTACCACTCAGAATCTGGAACCCAACTGCGGTAAACCGCGCAGAACTTCGCGAGTAACTGTTGATACTGAAATGTGAGGAAGAAAATATTAACAAATTCCTCCAAATGCTATATTGAAAATGTTATAAATTGGCAAACGGTCAGTTGTTGATATCGATTAGTTATTTTTTCATTTACTCGGTTGTCTGTGGTTTAATTAATCAACTTATACCCAGGTATAATTTAAGCGTGTTTTGACTATATGTCTTCGATGTTATTTATATCTGAGAATGTTCTTTAAAATAATAATAAACATATGGTTAGTTGTTCGAGAATTCAGTGACGTTCAATTATCCGGATGTACAGTTGGCACACTAGTTCCTTTCAACTGGCCAAACTGATTCCCCCCCCCTTCCCTTTTTATCTCACACAACTAAGAATCCATCCAGGAATTTTTAGCTTTTAAGCTTACCGCATCCTCGCTACGTTAAACCAGACGAGCCACGTATTTAATAATAATAATTCATATGCATATGTTGAAAGGTTATGAAAACTCTGCGGTTGACTTTCCCAGAATTCTGTAGATTTATATACACAGACATATACTTAACATATACATCTATTTTTAAAACTATTATGGAGTATTTTTCTTAAAAGAAATCACAAACTATAAAATATTCCTTATAGAAAATTAGTTTTATTTTAAATTAAATACTTACTTAATTAAAGTTGTTTTTTTTTTTTACTTAATTAAAATTTGCAATTCTCTGTATTTCAGTTTAGAGCCTTCTCATTCGCTGCGGCAAAATATTAATTGAGAATAGATAATCCAGACTAATTGTGCAGTACTGTACTTAATATTTTTTATCACAGGCAAATAAATTTGAAAATTTCTAAACGATATTGTCTGCTGTTAGGAAGTTGGAGACTGCGGGCGATTAACGATCACGTGATTTTTGGTTTTCTTTCGATACAATCACGCTAAAGTTTCGTATGGGTTTAAAAAAAAAAAACTTACTAAAAGTTTAAATGTCCGGGATAATGCCAAATTTATTTAATGTTCCTAACTAGCTTCCAGATGTACATCGGTAAATAAACCTACAATTTCGACGAATAACAAAGGAGAATTTAAAGGCTTTGATCAGGGAGTAGACAATAGCGTTTGTTCCTAACAATATTTAAATGTCCATTTTTTTTTGTCGTTGTCGTATATATTTAATACATTTCTATTTGTAAAGTAAATTAACTTACCTTTTAGATTATCTTCTCCTCTTTTTTTTTTCCGAAATGAAATATTTTCGTGTTAACCGATAATAAAACGCTCGCTAATAATCTCTCGAGAGGCAAACCTGGGGTATCCCCAGTTTAAATGTATTCCCGACATGCAATGCGGCACAATTTTCCTCCGGGTTTACTTATTGTTGAATCCTATGCGAGGGAATAAAAAAACATTAGTAGGTAAAAATAAATAAATACAAGAAAGAACCAGTTAGACAAGTATTTTTTTTAAAGATGAATTGATTATTAAAAGTAAGCTAACCACCTTATACTGCAATTGATATGATTGAAAATTTAAAAGAATTTTTTTTTTAAAGAGTAAATTTATTATTTTTTAATTAACCGACTAACAATGTCAATAAAATTATACATTTATATAAACAATTATTAGTATTTGATTAATAATACTTTTTAGTTATGCCCGATACTGTTTTGAAGTAAATTTACAAATTCAGCGCTGACAATAAATTTGAAAATTCAAAGTCCGACCAAGATCAAGGAATATTTCAAAGGGTGATGTGGACACATAAGTAGGACATGATATTAGTAAAGTTTAGAAACAGTGGGAAATTTAAGGCTTGAAGGCATAAAATCAAAATGGCCATATATATATATACGCATGATTGTGTGTAATATATAATCTTTTTTATCTTATTATTCATATCATCTATGTTCTTTATTACTTTTTACAATGCTTTTTTACAACCCACTGTTGACAGTTTCGATTGCCCCACCAACCTTCTTCAGAAAATGATCACCATCTCTTATACTAGCACATAATTGTTTATAAACAAAGCAAAACTCTCCATACAGTAGTGCCACGCTATGCCAACCAGAAACTAGTCTGGGGATATTGGATGAGTAGGCATTAGATAGGGATTTTATGCACAAGCCTCTGGCATTCATTGATTACTCTGGTTGGCACAGGGTGACACTACTGTATAGAGAGTTTTGCCTTGTTTATAAACATATAAATGATACGGATTTGGCAATGCAATAAGAAAGATAAAATTATTGGTGCACCAAATTATATTATTATTGTTTAATGTTTAAGTAAGACAAAACACTGAAGAGAAGCAAAGTTTACTTTTATTTAAAAAAACAAACAGTACTTACAAAACCAAAAAATATTTCAAATTATTATAAATGTAATAAATAAGTTCTACACTGCCACACATTATTTTGACAACATGAATAAAGGCATTATAAATTTAAATAACTCCAAGATACATTTCTTGCTGAACCAATATTCACCCATTTATCCAGATTATCATCTCTCACACATGTGTTTATTATATATTGAATATTTATCAGTATTATTATATTTTGATTTACAAGTACAAAGTTTCTCTACCCACATCTTTGACACAGCCCCTTTTAGATAAATATTATAATGATTACCACTAATCATTTTTTAAACTAGAGATTATCTGTAGACTAGATATAAACTTTAAACCTCTGTTAAGGATTAATCCATCTGATATTTTAATTAAATACACATACAAGGAGTTTTTTTCACCATGTATAATATCTTTTATAGATGTACTAAATAACCTCAATACCAACAAATATTCTTTTGAGAACATATGAATAAAGAGACTATAAGAGACAAATGCCCCCCAAGATGAAATTTTGTGCTGCACTCATCATTTGGCCCAGGTCATTATTTCTCCTATATATCTATCATATGGTGAGTATTTATCGATAGTAAATTATTACATTATATTCAATATAAAAAAGATCAAGTTATGCTATATATACATTTTTTCTGCAGCACATTTTTACCTTATGTAAACTGGTACTAATATAGTGTATACTCTATCTGTTGGTGAGGCCATCATCTGTGGACAAATGTAGCAACATTTCATATTTTTCATAAAATCAAAACTTAAACAAACCTGAAAATAATAATGTTTAAAAAATGTATTTAGAAAACAAAGCTGAAAACAATACAGGCAGTTCTCAATAATCATACATTCTACTTTTGTATAATTCGTATTTCATATGAAAAGCAATAAAAAAAGATGCATCATTTTATGAAACATTTTATCAAAAAATAAATGAATGGAAGAGAACAATTCACCTATCCCTTGATAAATTTATAAAGAACACACCAGGTACTAATCAATATATTAATTAGAATGGATTTGAACTCAGACTTTCAAGATACCTTCATCTATCCCCTCTATCTTGTATAACCAATACACATGACCACATACATATGAAAAAGATAAATGATTTCCAATATATGTATTTTGCCCTGAACCAACAATCATCAGTTGGTCCAGATCATCATCTCCCATCTCATTGAAAATCTGATGATGCATTCAAAACCAACAAGGGCTTTGAATGTTCTATCATCAGATTATCAATGAGGTGGATGGCTGAATAGTTGGAGGGTGGAGAAAATTGAAGTCTGTCCATTAAAGTTTGAAGATTTATCTTAATATGAACTAAGCACTGATTATATGTATGTGTGGGAGATGATGATCTGAACTAACTAGTTCTGATTCAGCACAAAATACATATATTGGAGATCATTTATCTTTTTTTACATGTATGTGGTTATGTGTATTAGTTGTAGAAAGGGGAATGGATAGATGTAGGAAGCTTAAAAATCTTGAGTTTAAATCCCTTTTAATTACATTAAATTTAATATAGAGAATATAATTGTATTTAAATAATCAATAAAGTGTTATTTATGTATATGTTAATATACCTCATTAAAAAATAAATATTTAAAAACACTTTTTGATGGGTTTTTTTACTTGTTCTACTTTCATACACTTCAACTTTTGTACACAATTCAGGAATCAAGTTATGCATGAAAGCTAAGGATCACCTGTATATTTATTAAATGAAGAATAATTGAAAAACAAATATTTTCAATAAATGTGATTAATGTAAACATGAATTTTTTTATTAATGATGATGGAAAATGTTATTACTGAGGATAAAGAAAAAAAAACAATAAAGGAATATACATTTGAAAACATAAAATGAATATATATTTAGAAAATATATCTGAAAATAATATATTAGCCAACAAACAATGATTGGAAAAAAAATTTTCTATAAGTATACCAATGAAAACATATATAGTTGAAAACTTGAAATATAGCAAATAAATAATAATTGCTAATACAAATATTTTTATATGTATGATGATGGCTAACACCATCAATAAAGTCAAAATAATGTAATATACTTGAAATTATGAAAATGATATAATTTATTCAAAAAGCAAACATGAAAATAATGAGCAAACAATGATTGGAAAAAAAAATTCAATAAGTGTGATTAGTATAAACATTAAACTGACTGACATTTTCCTTTGTTATACCTGCTGCTAATTTTTAAAAATGTTCAAATTTAAGCACATTTCTGTATAAAATCTGTACTATATACTAAAACTCAATAAATGGGACTTGATTTTTTTTTAATTTAAGAAACAAATTCTAAAAAAAACATATTTGACCTTTTTAAATATTTAAAAAATTATTTGTAAATTAGAACAATGTGCCATAAATGTCATTAACTAAATTATTAAAAATTAAAAGTATACGGACTGACGATTACATTTTATTTTATACAAATAAATTTCATTTTTAAAAATGAACGATATTCACTTCTAGTATAATGTTACCAAAGAAAACAATAATATTCTGATTACCCTGCCTCATAAAACTAAAACTAATCGCCTATAAATCATTACAGACACTATGTTAGGATCTTTTGAGTTATTCTAAAAATTATAAAACAGTTTTAATATTTTAAAGCAGAATTTGATAAATTTATAGGATATCAAATTTTGAAGAATATTTATAAAAATGCAACAGCAACAATTAGATTACATAATGATACTAAAAAGATTAACATTGAGAAGGGTGAATCACAGAGTGACTCCATATCTCCAAAACTTTTTACAGCAGTTTTGCAAAAAGTATTTTTGGGATTAAAATAGAAAGCTAAAGGAATAAAAGTAAATGTAGATTATTTCAACCATCTAGATTTTGCAGTTGGTGTAGTCATTTTTGCAAATAATGCTTTAGAGCTTCAGGAAATGTTGCAAGAGTTATCAGATGAAAGTAGGACTAAAGGTAAATGTTAAAAAGACTAAAATAATGTTCAATGGATTTTCTCAAAACAAGAAAATAAAGATTAGTAATGATGAGTTAGAAGCAATTAACAATTACAAATATCAGATTATTACTACAGATGGAAACATTATGGTTGAAATTAATCACAGAATTAAACTTGTTTGGAGTACTTTTGGTAGAAATAAATTAGTATTAAAAGGAAATATGCCTAAGTGTTTGAAATTGAAAGTTTTTAATTAATGTGTTTTACCAGTTCTTATGGATATGAGACTTAGACATTTAACAAAAGAACAATACAGAGACTTCAGATCACTCAAAAAGTATGAAAATATACACGTTGAAAGTAACTTAAAAAGATTGAAAATAAAATATGTGAGTGAGAGAATAAACTGATGTTGCTGACATTATTGAAAAAATTAAGAGACAAGTGAAATTGGGATGGGCATATTACTAGAAGAGTTGATAATAAATGGACAGTTGAAATCTTAAACTGGATTCCAAAAGATTGTAAAAGATCTAGAAAGAACTTATATGTCAGATGGAAGGATGAAATAAGGAAGATTGCTGGAATGATGTAGAGAAGAGAGGCTAGAGATTGGAGAAAATGAATTGAACTTGGTGAGACCTTCATTCTGCAGAGGACTGATAATGATTAAAAATGATGTTTTAAAAATAAATTTCAATCAAGATTTTATTTTAAAACAGGCAAAACTCCCCACACAGTAGTGCCACCCTGTGCCAACTAGAATAATCAATGTATGCTAGAAGGTTTGTGCATACAATCCCTATCTAGAGCCTACTTATCCAATATACACAGACTAGTTTTTAGCTTGTGGTTTTCATCAGAGAGGAGCCTTGGACCTGAAAGCAGTGCACTTAGATCTTAGGATCTAATGCAACCCTCCAGTATCCACCTTTTATCTCAACTACTAAACTATGAGTCTAAAATTAAAAACACAATAATATTTTAAATCCAAGCTCATTATGCTATAGAGTCATATAGTGGCAATATTGTATGGAGTGTTTTGCCTGTTTTAATAACAGTTATGAGCAAGCATAATAAATGATGATCATGTGATTTTATCTTATGAAGTCACTTTGTTCCTTCTGGCTGTTCAATGATGAAATGTTCTTATTAAAAACTAATTTTTCAATATTTACAAAGTTCAAATATGATTTTTTGATTTTTTTTTATACATAAAACATATACTCCTACCACATAAAGTCCAATTTATGAAATGTTGATATAAAATAATGGTTTAATATTAAAATTAAAAATTCCAATTTAAAAAAGTATAGGATGAGTAAATTACAACAAAATTTATAACTATCTATTATTTAGTTAAATGTCTTTACTTTGTAAAACTATACTGATGCACAATTCTGATATTCTAAATTTGAAGGATGAGATCTATATATCGGTTCAAAAAGGTTTTTTATGGTTAAATTCAGCTTTTATTTTTTAAACATAACTTTAATAGCTAATAAGAAAATGCCACAATCATTCTTAATTATGCTAACACCATCATCTTTGCTAGTCTTACAATGACATTCATCTCTCATGTTTTGTAATTATCTGATACAGTCTTTGATTAGGATAACCAGGTGTGTGATTTAGCATAAAATGTATTCTTAGTGAATAATTATTATATACTTGACCCAGAATTTTAATTTAATAAAGAGTTAATATGACATAAAAGAGCAATATAATGAATATGATTGAACACAACAAATTCAATAAGATTTATATACATATACCATTCTGTCCATGAAATTACTAGGAAAAATATATGTCTGCTATATCTTGATTTCAAGATTAAAACATTACATGATTAGCATTCTTTATACTTACACAAGCTGTTTTTCGCAGAGGCAACTCTCCATGTAGTAGTGCCAATCAGTGCAAGCCATCATAATCAATGGATATTGGATGAGTAGGCACTAGGTAGGGATTTTGTACATAAACCTTCCTGCATCCATTGATTACTCTGGATTGCACTGAGTGGCACTACTATATGCAGAGTTTTGTTTTTGTGAAATGTAGTTTGCTCAAACAATTAATAATAATAAAGTGAATTTTGCAGACAAAATATATACAAATTAAGCAAATATCTACATACAGACATGATAGCATGCTCATTGAATTATTTAATAAAGAGTCTTATTATAATGTATACAACTGGTCAGAGATGTGTAGTATATATTTGTTCAAAGGTTAAACAAAATATATTTATTTAAATATATGATAAAAAATATGTAATTTAGGAATATTCAAAATTAAAGTACTTATTGAAAAAAATCCTTTTCTAAAATATATATTTTAGTCTATGCGAAATATGAATTTTCACAACAAATAGTTTATATCTGTAGTTTGTGCAGCTCATCTTTTTCTTTATTGTGGATGACTTTCCTGATATTTAAGATCTTGTGACAAGCAATATATTTTAGACAGATGAATTATTTTGCAAACCCATGATTTAGTAAACTATTTTTTTTATTATGTAGACTTAGCTGGTTACGTTTTCTTTACATTTCTTGGTTAGCAAAAAATGACAATACAAAAAAAGTAATACTAGACATTCATTTTAATACTTTTAGTCAATACTTTGAGGTATAGCATAATCTGGAACTGCAACAAATTATAATAATACTTAGTTTTTTCTGCTATCCTGTTACCTACTTTTTTTTTCCATATGTCATAGCATCTGCCAGGAGGCGAACCCACAACCGTTTACAACCAACTACTTGCTTGCAAGGCGGCTGCGCTGACCTCTCGTCCAACAACACTTGACTCCTGTTACCTACTTTGACTCGAAATTAATAAATGCTGCTAAGTTATGCTTTTTTTTTGCAATTTCTACCTACACGTTTTCAATTATCATGCTGAAATATCTGGATAATCTGAATAGCTGAAGGTCTGAATTAGAAATAAGTAAGTGATTACAGACAAGAAGCCTATTTATATTTAATTACATTCCCATAAAATTGATGATGTTTTAGTAAATATGTTATCTGTCAAAAGTCAAAAATTATCTGGGTTTTTTTTTGTAATTAATTTCAGATAAATTTATCTTTTTTTTTTTAATTGTCATTAATATTTAATTTATATAAATCCAGTATTTTATGATTTAAGTTCTTAAATTTAATTTACAGACAATTTTCATTTATATTCAGCATTAATAACTTTTATTTTGATTACAACACAGTTAAGAAAACTTCTTAATTAGCTTTTACTATATTTTTGACATCATAGAACTAAGGTGATTAACATGAGAAGAAGAAATCCGTTTTATACATTTCCTTTTTTTTTTCTTTTAAAAGTAATTCTCTTCCAAATAAAAGAAAATATTATTTTATTATTTTAAAATGTATTTAACTCCCCCCCCCCCGTGTTTTAAAAATACATTTTTTTTTTTATTAAGGAAAAAAAAAATTCAGGTGACTGATCACCCACTACATGATGTAAATACATTTGTTTAAAAGAAATCTTTAAATCATACTACAGTCAATAACCCTAGTCTTCTCCATTGATTCATAAGAGATTAATTCATAAGAGTCTTTGAATTGCCACATCCTTTAATTCACAGATCCTTAAAACTTCATCTATGTTGCCATGTCTTTGTATAAACCGCATCTATGGAATTCTATACTTTAATAGGTTTCTGAATTTCTATTGCTTTCCTGTTCTGAGTTTTCTTCAAAATTTTCCTCTTGTGAGCTTCCTCATCATCTGTGATTTCTTCTGTTTCATCAATACACACAGGACTAGTACTAATTTGTTGCTGCATTTCCTTTGGATAGCCATCTACTTCCTCACTTCCAGAAGACTGTCACTATGAGCCTCATCACTCCATTGCTCTTCTACATTATCAAGTTCTTCGACTGGATTATCAGTTTTCTACGATATCCTGCACTACTTCACCTTGCCTGCTTATGGACCTGTCACTACAAGCCTCATCATTCCATTGCTCTTCTATGTTATTGATTTTTTTCCTCTGGATTATCTATCTCTTCTAAAATTATCTGCCCTACTTCACTGTTGCTACATACATGTCCTTTCCAAAAAAGACATGCCCCTTTAGATTCAACAATACATTTGAAGATCATGGGATGAGCTAAAATATCATGTTCCATTACCTCTGGGTCATTGACTATCTGACCTTCTGATTCAGTTTCCATCTCATCCCCTGACTCCTGTTGAGTGAACTTCTTCTGTCTTCTTTTCCTTTTTCTCTTTCTCCTTGAGAGACCCTCAGTTTTTTTTTTTGCTCACCACACAGCTCAATGTTTGAGCCCACTACACAATGCTCATCAGTTTGCAAGCCAGAGCCATTCTTATTTTTCCTCTTGAAACTTGCACCTTGTGTCATTTTACCCATTTGAGTTGAACCATTCTCACTTAGTTCTGTATCACTGAACATGTTAGCTTCTTTTAATTGACCTATTTCTTCTAATGTGCCTTCAGATTCTTCAGATTTTATTGATTCGGAGTTGGTCAGTTCTGCCTGTGCTGACTGTTTTTTCCTTCTCTCTTTGGCTGTATCTCTAGCTTCACCTGCATTTGTCCCATCTTCAAATCTACTGTGCAAGGTTTCTTGATTCTCCTTATAATGTAGCTTATTTGTTTTCACTTTATCTTTTAAATGAGATTCTTGTGATTTTAGTTCTAATTGTTGATTTATAAGTGAAGGATTGCTTGATGTTATTGTACATTTGTGGAATCCACTATAGCTTTCCCCACATTCTGTGCATACTCTTTTTGGACAGGCCCTAATTAAATGACCAGTGTCTCCACATCCATAACACTGTGGTTGAATTCATCGAATTACTATGTATATTGGGCTTTTGTTCATATATATGTACATGCTATGAAACATTGATATAATACACATTTATAATTTTAATGTTATTAAGTTTGATAATGTACAGAAATATTGAACTGTTTAATAATAATTTTAATAATTTTTTCTCAATGTATTGTCATATGGCTAAAATACATACCTTAGTTTAAACATTAGAAGTATTTATACTGTATTAATTTATTACTATTTCAAAGACAGTTGAAATAACATTCATCATAATATGAGAAATTATACATAAATTCTAATGATCATATCACATATGTAATGTTAAGAATATAAAAACATATTTAACAGAACAAACAAATTCAAATATATTATTACTAAGATAATTCACAAGCTAGATTCTTCAAAAAAAATCATTTAAAATACCACTTTTTGTTATGTGATCTGTTATTGATTTATTAATATCCAGCAAATGAAAGCTCAGATAAGTTATCATCTTTTACCTGAAAAAATTGCATTGATCAAATAAAAGATGGGTATTATTTACAAATTTATTCAAATAGTTCATTGGTAATCTAGCTTGTAAACTATCTTAATAATATATTCAAACTTGTGTGTTCAGTAAATGGGTTTATATATTGTAATGGGAGGGGTTATTGCTTCATCCAGCCTCACTGTGAAGAACTAAATGTAAGGAAATTGGAAATGGGTAGTTTGTAATATTATTCTAGCCACATATAAATTGGAATGGACTGGCAATTATATCAATATTCTCTCTCTGGTGTTTGGCCTATGAGTAAAAGGACACCGATGGATTTACATATTATTGATCACCAATTATAATGGACATTATAGTACCACAGATCATCTTGTGATGAATCAAACCCCTTGAATATCTATTAGTACACATTATCTTTGTTCTTATCTTCTTAATTTATTTGTCTAATTAATTTTAAAAACCACCACAACCTACATATTTACATATATTTTGAATACTACATAGAATAAAGAAGAAAGACATTCACTACCATTAAATTTTAATAAAATGAATAACTTAATGAAATAAATAAAATAAAAAAGTAGTATATATGCAGTTTAAATTTCTAATAAATAATAAAGAAGTAAGCATTTTTTTGACTGGACGATAGATACGTTATTGCCTAAATATTGCACCCTTAACCTTACTGCTTAATATTTATCCATTGTCTGATATATAATATATATATATATGTACACAACCAAGGCCAATCAGAGGATGGGGGGCAGGAAAGGCAGCTGCTCCAGGCCTCACAATATTAGAGGCTCCAATTTGGAAACTCAATATATTAAACAAAAATAAATAAGGCAAAGTGATGTCACAGTTCATAGAATAGCCTTAATTTTACAGCTAAATTCCCCCAAAAAATATTCAAGAAAAACTTTTCCAAGCATGCATACCATGAGTCAAAAATGTAACCCAGTTTAGGGATGAGATACCAATTTATGACGACAAAAGTGACTACTATGCTTGGTGACTGAAAGAACTAATAGTCTCAGCTCCCTGTCAATCAATTCTGTGGTAACAGTGTTTTACAAAACTAACAGTTCTAGAATCAATCTACCCTATACAAGTGCTATCTGGATCTGATCTGCTTTCTCGTTTCTGCAATTTGTAACTGATTGCTCCCAACTGTTTTTGGCCCTGTAGAAAAATCTCTTGTTTCTTCTTTCTCTCCCCACGTTCTTATTTTAAGGCCTCTAAAATATTAATTGCCTCAGGCCTTGTATTTTCCCTGAATGGAACTGCACACAAGAACAAAAAAATCTGTATTCACACTATGCGACAAACAATAATTAATATATTGCTTAGGTATATAGAAATTAATTACTTTGAATTTAAATAATTAAAAGATATATTTTACAAAAAAAAAAAATCTCCCTTTCTTTTTTTATATATATAAAATACATTTTATTAATTACAATTTTTTTTATATGACATAAGATGCACAGCTTATAATATATAGTTATTTTGACTAGTGTCTGAAGGCAGATGCAATGATTCAATTTTAAAGTGTAATTTATATCCTTTTAAAATAATTACCAACTATGAAAAATATTGTTTTGCCAAATTTTTCTCATAATATTTCTGGGTGCATATTTTAGGGCATATAAATATATATTATACCACTCTTTATTATTATTATTATTTTTTTGGAACAATATATTTTTTGTTGTCAAAAATTACAGAACGAGCAAGCAGTTTGCAATATGAAGTGTCTTAAAGATGAAAAGGATGGACATGTTTCAAAAATGTGTATCATATCTTCTGGATGACTATTACATAAGATATATGTGGGGTCCAGATTTAATTTAATGGTTAATGAGGGAAGATTTTTTGTAGGAGTTGTATTGAGTAATAAGTTATGCAAAACTTTTAGCCACAATTGAGGAACACACAAATTTTGGAATCTGATTAAAGTTTTGGTAATGGGCAGGGTTGACCATAGATATCTGTCAGGATCTTTTTTTTTTTCAGATCTTTAAATGAAATACCAATTAAAAATTTAATGCTATAATTCTCTAACAGATGTGATCAGTATAAAAAATGACTTGCATATGGAAGTTGAACAAGCAATATAAATGGAGGAATGTCTTTGAGTATTGGATTAACTGTGGTTGCAATGTAAATCTTAGCTCTAGATTAAGACCACCTCTGGAAATAAGGAAGCAAGCACTTGAAAATAAACGAAGATGAGATGTTGATCTTCAGATATATGTTTTATTGTGGTCATGATATTTTTAACAGCACTTCTTAAAAGATGCATCCATGGATTATAGTAAGCAAGTATACCACTCAGAATAGCATTAACAATACAAACTTTTACTATAGAGTAAAGCAATTTTTGGCAAAAGGCTTTTATTTTTGTATTGAACTTGTTTATTACAAGATGATTTAGATGACTTAATTGTGTTTTGGATAAGTTAATTGAAATTCCAAGAAAAGATGAGTGTATACCTGTGAAGAGCAAAGATAGATTGTGATATGTAGCTTTCTACCACATGAACGACTTACAAACTTGTATTATAGATGCTGTTAGGGTTCAAATTTGTTCAGAATATGAAGAATGAGAGGAATATTTTGTAGATCTCTGAAAATTATCAGGACATTATCAACAAAAAATATCACCCTATCAGTAGTATCAACATGTTGAAGAAAGAGGCATTTTGTTCACTGCTCAATCTCTTTGATCATGGTATCTATATATATTGCAAATAATAGTGAAGCAAGTGGGAGCCTTGTGGAATGCCTCAGCTTGGTTTAAAAAGAGAAGAGAGGCATGTGTAATTTTTAGTGTGATAGATATGTTGGTAAGATAATTTTTATGGTAGTAATTAGATGTGTATCACTAGGCAGAAGCTTGCCTAATGTGTTAAATAAATATTCCCAGTTTACCAGATCAAAAGAAGACTTAAAGTCCACTTGGCATGTGACATAATTTGTTAATTTATTTTGTTTTGCATATAATATTGATTTCTGTGCTAATAGAATAGCTTGAGATACTTGGTGGATTTTAACATCATAATGTGATAAGGAAGGTTTAGGGAGGATAAAGTCATTTAATTGTTTAAGAATAATTTTTGCAAAGATTTTTTGATCAATATCCTCCAATGTGCATCACATGACCATCATCTCTTATGCTTGTGTATAACTGTTGTTAAAACAGGCAAAACTCACTATACATATTGCCACACACAGCAAGCTAGAGTAATCAATGGATGCCATATAGTGAGTTTTGCCTGTTCTAACAACAGTTATATGCAAGCATAAGAGGTGGTGGTCATGTGATGTTTATTGGCTTAAAACCAATCCTGCCTAATAGGATAGTGGTGGCTATGGTTATTAACGACCAAAGACACCAAAATGTATGGGTACTGAACTGGGTTCAGACCCATATGACTATATAAGCTAAAGGCTTGGATTGAAAACATTAAGGTGTTTTCAGTTTAAGACTCATAGCTTTGTAGTTAAATGGAGATAAAAGGTGGTTGCTAGAGAGTTGCATTAGATCCTAAGATTTAGATGCAGTGCTCTCATATCTAAGGCTCCTCACTGACGAAGGCCACAAGCCAGAACTTATGAATAAGGAATTTTGCATCACTCAATTTTATTATAGCTTGAAGAGTTGAATTGATTGTCATTAATACGTTGTTTTGTAAGATTATTTGAATCATAATTTGAATAATTGTTGTTCCATCAGAACAACAATTATTTAGAAATCTTTTTAATATTGTCCATATTTCAATCGGAGAAAGGTTCTGCAGCTGATAAAAATAATTATCTCCTATATTTTTGAGCTCAATTACGAAATCTGAAAATTATTTATTTTACAATTTTTAATAAGGAAATCACACAGGATTTCCTATAGCTTTTAATTATATAAATTAAACGATATTTGCCAATCTTAACATAAGATATCTATAACAAAAGCCTATTTATTTTAATGAGGTAAAATTATTAGGTTTGAATCGATGTACCTAATGTATATATATATATTTTAGAATGTTTACATTTTTATTTAACATTTAATTCATATATTGTCTTCTGGATTTTCAATTTGTTATTTATTTATTTATTTTTTTCATGTTATAATAATAATGTAATAACTAAAATACAGGCTTATTATATACCTGTATCAATATATATAATATATAGGGTATATGAGCACAGACATTCACACGACTCACCACTCTATCTCATATTACTGATACACCTGAACACATATATGTCGAAAAGATAAATAATCACCAATATAAGATTTCATGCTAAACCAGCAATCATCATTTGATCAAGATTATCATCTCTACACATGTGTGCTATATATGCTATTACATAGCAGAAATGTCTGCCCATCCTTTGTATATGTATTTAATGGATTATGTCCTGTACATGTTTATTGTAAAATCCTTTTTTGAAAACTGTTACCGTCCATTTGCTTTACTCGGTCAATGTAACACCGATCCAATAAGAGTAACGAGATTTTATACATAAATAGACTTGATTTCACCACAAAGGTAACACTTTATATAGATACTCTCTCACTGCTGCAAAAATCAATGGAAAACTCTCATTTTAAAACAAACCTCTAATTCAAGAGTTTGTTACAATGTGCTGAACCGCATAGAGAATACATCATATATATATATCCGTGTATGCATTTAAATATGATTTGTGTTAATATTTGGAATACTTTGTTTTCCAATGCTTGATTTTTCTTATGTCATATTTCTATCAATTTTTAGTTCGCTTTCATATAAATAAAATATTTGCAATGTTTTTATTTTTATAAGCATACATTAATTTCAAATAGATTATTTGCTCCTAATAGTTTTTCAAGTTATTCTTTGTATTTACCGCGGGCGTGGTTAGTAAACTGAACTAAAGCAATAATCTTTATTCTGTTTGCTTCTATTTTTTATTTCCTTCCTTTTATTAAAGATAAGAGATTTTTCTACCATGATCTATTTATTTTCCTGTTATTTCAACTAAAAAGAAAGTCATATATGACTCATCAAATTACAAGTATTTGCTAATATATGTATACGAAGATTTAAAACACAATTTTGAGATATATATAATTAATGCATTATATTTCTGTGCCACTTAATGGCACAAATAATCGTTATGACTATATATATACTATTTTGAAGATGATCAGAACCCATGAGTAATCGTTTATTCATGAACAAAACTTGTGAATTGTTTTGTGATTAAATTTGATTAATTTTAACAATCAGGCAAATAAATACGCCATTAAATATATAGCTTTGTTATGATCCTTCACAAGTCAGGTTTGCTTTTTATTATTATTATTAAAATGATTTTAGGCTAAAAACCTTGTCTTTGAAATATGCATACAGTATATACATATTGTAACGATCCGGGTTTGCCATCAGAAAAGGAGCAATAGATTTACGGTCAGATCTAGGATCTTGGGGTAGGATGCTGCAAATGACATGATAAAGTAACTAACCTATGATCATGTCTACCTCCAATGGGCTATCTCTAGATTTACTCATTAAATTCAATCACAATTTAGGCCAGATCATCCATTCATCATCCCTCTTTCGGATTCCATTACACCTCGGAATTCAAATCCAGGGAGAATGTTGACCTCGGCTTTCTTCAGGGTTGAATTTATTCTTGACAGCAACCACTGCATCACTGTTTAGATTCTAATTGAGTGAAAGACTGATCTAACCATACTATTGCGTTATGATGTAAAAGAAAGCATGTGTGTGGGTGTATATGTATCCAGTTATGATTTGATGGATGGATGGATAAATAACTCTGACAAACTAGAGACCATTTAATGAAAATCAATTGAATAAGATTTATTCGACTAACAAAAGGAAAATTCCAAAGTCTTTTAACATGAGGAAAATAATAATAATAACAACAACAATGACAATGATGACAACAACAACAATGACAACAACAACAACAATAATAATAATAATAATAATAATAATAATAATAATAATAATAATAATAAAAATGTAATATATATGTATCTCTATTATGTTGACAAATAAACATATTCATTAACTCAACACTTTCCATGATAGAATATACATGCTGAAGCACTAAAGATATTTAGAAACTAGAATAAATATAACAAATGAAAAATTATTATTTCATTATTATAATGAATGCGAAGCTAGCTGACTATTTACAATATTATTTACAGATGAATGCATTAAGCTCCATAGTTCATTTCCAATGGTATAGATTCCATTCACCTTGTGGGACCCCCCCTTTGACTATGTGCAAATTTCTTATAATATATAGAAGAGAACATTCACTTAAGATTACTCTTTCATACCGAAAAAACAAATATAATCATTGTTAGTTAACGAAAACAAAAAATAAATAAACAAACTCTGTCCTGTAACAAGTCTTAATATAGAACAATATCAAGTAAAATATTACCTTGTTTCATATAGACTTAAAGATGAGGATACTGAATGGGAAGCCACTATGGAGGGAAAGCTAGCCTAAATTTTATTCAATAAAAAATGTTGATCTGAACAGCTTTCCCCCTAAGCTTGCTCAATTCTAACTATGATGGACTGTTCCAAGTGATAGGTATTTTGTTTCTCAGATGTGGAAGTGAAATGAAAATGAAACTCTACAACATATACAAAAATATATAATATATAGCAATTCAAAACTTTATGTACCAAATTATTCAGAATAGAGTTCATGGGTTTGGCAAGTACTGTCACCCATAGACACCCTTCATAGCTGTTACAGTCCTCTTTCCTCAGCAAGTAATACATTGCTCATGGGAAATCCTTGGTGGCTTGCTTGTACTAATGTTCTTTTTTTCTTCATATTGCTATTCCATTCTATATCCATTCTGAGGTTTGCGACAAATATTTGATGTTTAAGCAGGCATTATATATAGATGAATGTTAACTCATTACATCTCCTATGATCAGGGCTAACAACACTTTGGTCTCAGACAATATTAAATTAGCCAGAGTGCATCATTTTACAGTTCGTAAGATATTTAACTTTTCTTGATTCACAATTTGGTGCTTAAAAAGTTTTATAAGAAACGAATTATTCCATTTTTATACATATATATGCAGATATCTATTTCTTGATTTTTATTTGTATTTGAATAATCACGTAGACATTTTATTTTAAATATCCATTTAAATCAGTTCAACTAATTTTATTCAATTGCGCAAATCTATTAAAACTTTTTTAAGTTTAGATATAGGCTGTAGTTTTTTAATATTTCCATCATTATGATTAGACTAATAATTTGGACTGTTCTAATAAGTCATCCATATTCTCTGATAATCGAACATTCTATTGCTAACATCTCTTGTGTCCTTTTGAACAAAGTAAAAAGACGATGGAAATCAAGTGAGTTTCTTTTTATTCTGCTCTCAATTCCCATTGTTTAGTAAGCTTGCATTTCATTTTCTCTTTCATCAATATATATGTGTTTATTGTTACGCAGATCATGTTGATGAAAAGTAAAATATGATTACGTATTAGAATTCTGTCTTCACCTCTTGTTACCTAGTGACTGGCTTGACCTTAGGTCATCATGATGTCTACCAAGTCTAAGTCTTGTCTAGTGACATAAGATATTGACATTTAGTTCATTGTTTGTGTAAATATATGTGACTGATCTTCTGAATTAAGATTTTAATCTTTTTTTTAGCTAAGAGAATTTAATTTATTGAAACTTTTTTTTTAATATCGTGTTTGATAAAATAAACATTGATTGTGCATCTATATATGTGTGTGTGTTTACTATTTAAATGATAATACATGTTCAACTATCCATTAAATGTATTTTTTTAGATGAGTTTAATTTAATAAATAATGCACTATGGATCAAGGCTGGTTCCAATCTGATTGTAAGCTACCCTTACTTATAAGTTACCATTACAATATGAAGCTCAATTCTTCAGAAATATTATTTGGGAATAAAAAATTTTAAAAATGGTGAGAAAAAAGGAAATATACAGTAAAGAGATAGAGAATTAGAGAAATAAAAAAAAGTAAAAAAAAAAGCGAAGGAGGGGAGGGGGAATAGGAAAATAATAGATGAGAAGAAAGACATAATGTAGATTCCAATGATTTACTACACAAATATTATTTGCCTTATGAATAACTAAGCGTACATTTGAGATAATCTTTCATCTATTCAAGATAAAAGACTAGTTCATATATGATTGTTTTAGTGAAGCTTGATCCAATTTGGAATTATCTTTTTGAATAGTGTCAGATTTTTGTAAAAAAACAAATTAGCGTGAAAACTATATTATTATTTTATATGAGAAACTCTGAATAATTTATTGCAGATTCCATCAAAATCATCTGATCTATGCTCAATAGTATTGTAATCTTTTTGAGTAGTAAACACTGGGTATATAAAAATGCTCTATAGATAGAAAATGGTGTTTTTAGAGGGAATAAAAGAACAATATTTAAAAATAATTCTAAACTATTTTTAAAAATAAAATTATTTACATATATTTTTTTAAGAATTACAAAGAAATCAAGTTAAATGTCACATGACCTAATTTAACAAGCTTGTATTATAAATGTTATATAAAGAGCTCGCAAATAAGCTCTTAACAAGCTTTGCAGAATATCTCCAACCCCAGACTGGTTTCTATTATTGGCTTTCTCAGTGAGGTGCTAGGATATTCAAACATTAATAGTTTTACATTAGATAAAGTGTTAGGCTTGTCCTGGTATTTTTAATCTAATGCTTGAATATCCTAGCACCTCACTGAGGAATCCAGTAGCAGAAACCGGTCTGGGGTTGAAATATTCTGCAAAGCTTGTTAAGAGCTTATTTGTGAGCTCTTTATAAAACATTTTCATCAACAATATATACATTTTCAAAGTTTGTACTAGATCAGAAATTAAGAAGGGTGAAAATGGCATTACAAGATTTCTCAGATGGGCAGATAAACAATAAAAACTGTATAAAAAAGTTTTGCCTATGCCACATTTACCACCAACAAATTATTAAAAAAAATATAATTTTTTCCTGCAATTTAATTGTTTATGTAAATGTAGTAATATTAATATTTTTTTACATTTTCCAAAAATATATAATTACACAACAGAAAATTAAAACTGTATATAACATTAAAACAACTGTTTAAAAAAATGCAACAAAATTCCCTCATAATCATGATTTCATCTCTTTACAAATAGACATCAGTTAAATTCAACTATAAACAAAACATACATACACACACATATATATATATATATATATAATAAAAATAATATATGCATAGAGTGCTTCAAAAACCATCCACCTTTAATATCAAAGAAAGTTTTCATGAGATTGATAGGCCTCATATTGGAGAAGATTTATCATCAAAGTTTCCATTGACTCTTCTCTTAAATGCATTTTTTAGATAACATCTGCATTGTCAAATAATATTTTATGAACTAATTGTATTCAGTTCATGAACATACAAAGTTGAATTATGCTATCTATTTTTAACTCTATTTTTATAAAGACCTAATTTATTTACTTTCAACTGATTGTTTTGAATTAATTCAGATCAAGGCCTTTCTTCCAATCAACTTTCATATCAGCCAATAAAAGACTATTTTTATAAACCAATCTTAAATTGGTGATGTAATTGATAAAGAAATGAACTCTTTGTTCTCACATTAAAATTTTTATGTATATCAGGTCTATAAATGTTTTTATTAAATATAATATTTATAATAAAGTCATAATTATATTCCAATTCAATATAATCAGAAAACATTAGTTTCTTTAAATACAATCATTATATTAAAAATTATTAAGCCTTTTATTCATATAACAAAAATTTAGTAAATATATTTTCTTACGAGTAAAAGGTTGATAACTGTCAGGCTGTATCGTATTTCATAAATTATCATGTTTAATAAGATAAATACAAAATAAAGTATCATCAACATTATGAACATTTAAATTTAAACATTTTAACTTAACAAAATCAAAAGTGCCCCTTTCCGTAGTAAACTTAATATTAGAATCAAAAGCATTCAAATTATCCAAAAATTTCATCAATTTATTTTTTCTGAATAACAAACAAACAATCATCAACATATCTAATAAATAATTTTAAACAAATAGAAAAACAATTAATAACACTACTTTCTAAAAAATCAATATAAACAGAGCACATTAAAGGAGAAATAACATAACATCATTGAAAGACTCAAGAATCTGAAATGGAGTTGAGCGGAACATATTCCTAGAACAAATAATAGCTCGATAGTTGAAATGTTAAAATGAATTCCAAAAAATTGTAAAAGATTTAGAAAGATACCCCATGTAATATAAATGGATGAAATAAGAAAGTGTGCTAGGGTGATGTGAAAAAACAGACTAGAGATAGGACAAGATGAATTGAACTTGGAGGACTATCCTGTATTAGATTGATAATCATTGATAATGATAAAGGTGAGCAAAATCAATAAACTATCTTTCGATAATTCTTATAAAATACACTATTACCCATATAATATTAACTTTAATCTTAACAACAGATTTATCCACTGTGTAGAAAACTTTTGTGTGGAAAAAATAGTGGTCATTTCACTCAGGCAAATGCAATGTCATAGCGAACCAAATGGATTAAAGCTATATTCTATTTTTGTATTTACAATACAAAAAACGATTACTCTTACATCATCCATGACAAAAATATACCCACCTTTAGAAGTCACTTTTAAAATAACACAGACAAACCTCCTCCATACACAAAATACTTGCATAACTCCTAATATAACTTTCTCACAAGACAAATAGTGATACTAAAATACATATGTAGTTCTACACACAAACACAAATTATAACTTAGAGTTGCCAATGCTAGGCATTAATAATAATCAGCTAATACGTAGATTTAAATATTGGACACTTAAGCCCAATTTTTTTTTATTTTCTACTCAAAATGAACATGTAGTCATTATCAACATTATATTTCATAAGATATGAGAAACATATTTAACTTTGATACTATATGTGAGTTATGCCACATATCGGAAGAGAACCAAAAACATATATTCTTTGAATGTAATAGCCTACAATACACATGATCTTATATTACAAAAAATTATCAGAAAAATAATGCCACTATAAGTTTAATTATAGAGTCTATGGCTGCTTCGCAGAAATAAGACATACAACATTTATATTCTATGCATTATGATGCATTTATCTTTACAATAATAATGTAAGAAATTTTAATACTTTTAAAAACAAATTAGAGGCAATAAAACAAAGAGATAAAAATATCACCCCATCAGACATTTTTACAGCCACTGGTCACTTGACCATCAGTGCTCAAAGTTCTAGTGAGATGTATTTTCTGTTTCCTATTTTATTGTAAATGTTTTTAATAATAGTATAATTCACTGAATACTTTTAAAAAATACTTATTGTAGTATTCTTTGATTAGTTTTGTATAATCATTTGTTTCCCCTTTAAACTGAAATATCTGTAGATGTCTATTTCCTTGAATAAAATTCTTTCTCAAACTAATCTTATCAACAGAAGAAAATACATTAATATTTTTTAATCTACCAATTTTCAATATCTAAACTACAAAACATTTTAATAAATGTTTGAAATAATTCTCCTTGTAAAGTCGAAGTAAAATTTTTTTAGCAGCCATAAAATTGCATGGATAACAAATTAAATTAGTAGCTCTAAAAAAAGACACTCTAATATCCATCAACTTAGATTTTATTTTCTTACTAGGATCATAATTTAAAATAGAATACTTCCCATTATTTAACTTTAAAAAAACTTTTATCTTTAAAATCACTAATATTATGCAAGTTCCATATCCCTGTCTTTTATTAATAGGATAATTTTACATGACTTCAATCTTTTTTGAAGAGATCTATTTGCTTTGAGGCAAAAACCGTTTTTCTTCTTGTCAATTAATTGCCTATTCAAAATTAATTATAGACTTATATTTCTATAATAGTCTATAATATAGGGTATATGAGCACAGACTTTCAGATGACCCATCACTCTCCACTCTATCTAATAACACTGATACACTCAA
The DNA here is from genome assembly GCA_028023455.1 of Epiperipatus broadwayi. NCBI lineage: Eukaryota > Metazoa > Onychophora > Udeonychophora > Euonychophora > Peripatidae > Epiperipatus > Epiperipatus broadwayi. The sequence goes on along the minus strand of JAQFVV010006249.1, from coordinate 4,676,140 downwards.
GCACATATATGCTGAAAAGATAAATAATCACCAATATACGTATTTCATGCTAAACCAGCAATCATCAGTTGGTCCAGATTATCATCTTCCACACATATATACTATAAGTGCTCAGATACATATTAAGATAGACAATCATCATACTTTAATGGACTGGCTCCAATCTACTACACACTCCAACTCTTCAACCGTCCATCCAATTGAAAATATGATGATGGAATGCTCGATGGCCACCCTGAGCCCGAGATTCTTGTCACACCCATGTTGACCTAAGGTCAATCTGAACCCCACATGTACAGGACATAATCCATTTAATACATATGCAAGGATGGGCAGACATCTCTACAATGTAGCAGAAATAAAATCAATTATCACTTTCCTATTGCTAAAAAAAACAAAGGAAGGTTGTGACTTGTTTATTTAAAACAAAATTAACTTTTTTGTTAATGATTGTAAAAAAAAAAAATTTTTTGTAGAAATTTTAAATAAAGACCCTTCCTTTGTTCCCTTTAGCAATAGAAATGTGATAATTAATTTTATTTCTGCTATTGAAAGTAGTAGAAATATTCCTGCTCAAAATATCTCTATACTTAATTTTGAATAAGCAATCACTAGACAAAAAAAAAAAAAATAGTCTTTGCCCCAAAGCAAATAGTTCTTAAAAAAGATTGAAGGCTTATGATGTTACCCTATGCATTGTTCAATAATACTGATTTTAAAGATAAACATTTTTAAAGCTAAATAATGGAAAGTATTATATTTTAAATTGTGATACTGATAATAAAATAAAATCAAAGTTGATGGATATTATGAAAATTATGGAAAATATTTGTTTTTGATAGAGCTACTTAGTTTGTTATCCATGCAACTTTATGGGTCCTAAAGTTTTCTTTAATCTTAAGACTATAAAGATATTTTTGATTTTATAGAAAGTGTTGAGAAAAAAAATTTCCATTTTTTTTAAAAATTATATTAATTTTGGTCAATTATGTCTATTCTCATTTTGAGGCATTTAATAAAATTAATGATTTTTATTTAAAAGATTATTCTGCTATTGATAAAAGTATGATGTGCTTTTGTTATTAAATTATTCAATGTATTTTATGTCTAATAATGTGTTTTACAAGATTAAGGGATAGATTATTGGTTATGTTATTTCTCCTTTAATATGTTTTGTCTATATTGATTTTAGTTTGTTTATCAAAATGGCAGTTTATATTTTTGATAAATGTATAGTTTCAGGGATTACAAGAAATCTTTACAAAAAAATGGATGTTAGGAAACTTTATATTTAATATTTATATTTTAGATGTTTCATTATTGTTATTTTAAAATGGTAAATCATTCTGAAAACACTAATTACAATATTTACACTTTATTATTATTTTTTGTATTAACTTATTAATAGTAAAATGAAAAAAAGGTATAAGGGTGTTATCATGTTCATAGGAATAACCACTGTTCTTCTTAGAACAATTATAATGAAGCACTCATTGGTTTTTCCCTCTTGATTTTTATGCTTGGTAAAGAGTTTTGTCAGTTTCAACAATTCTGTTAAGACCTTCCATTTTGCCTGATGGTCAAGGTAAAATATTAGATGTACACACTTTCCTCAGGTAGTATTTTTAATCTATGGTGGCATTGTCAGACAAATGCAACTGATATTTTCTCTATTCAATGGACATTAAATATGTATTCTAGCTATAAATAAATCTGAGTTCAGGCAAAAATGGAATTTTGTAGTCTTCAAACATGCTGAATTAAACATTTGGCAATGTTCAGAATGTCTCACCACTTCCATGTTATAAGTAAAAAAAAAAAAGGTTTCTTAATAGAATTTATTACTTTTTTTAAATTTAAGTTGTTAATTTTTTTTAAAATTTAACAAATAACACATATTTGGTAATAGAAAATTAAAAAAATTGTACACTCCTGAAACTGCATATTTATCAAAAATAGCAACTGCCATCTTGATAGATAGAAAAATGCACAAGTACTTTTAAGTTCTGAAAAAGCAGTGTTATTAAATATTTTTCTGTTTCTTTAAAATTATTTGTATTGATGATCGTTTGTTTGTTATTTAGAAAGATAATTGAAGATTTTTTTGATGGATTGAATGGTTTTGATTTTAGATTTAAAAGTTGCTAATATTGATAATACTTTATTTTGTAATCATTTTATTAAATATAAAAATTTATGAAACATGATAAGGCCTGATAGTTATCAACCTTTTACTTGTAAGAAAATGCCTTTATCACATTTTTGTTATAAGAATAAGTCTTAATACTTTAAAAGTACTGCCTATATTGAAAATAAATTTGCTTCTGATTATATTGAATCAAGTTATAATCATGAATTTATTATAAATATATTTCATAAAAATATTTATAGGCTTAATAATAAAAATTTAATTATTAGTGAGAATAAAGAGTTTATTTTTTTAACCATTCAAGTCATCAATTTATAGACTGATTTATAAGAATAGTCATTTATTGGATGGGATGAAAGTCGCTTGAAAGAAAGACCTTGATTTAAAGTTATTGAAAAGTTCAAAATAATCAACTGATTGAAATATTTTTATGGTTTAGTTTATACGATTCCTTGGATGTCATAAAATTTACATTAGGTCAAAGTAAAATTAAAGTTCATAAGAGGGACAGTTAATGTCATAATTCAGCTTTGTATATTTATGAATTGATTACAGATCAAAACATTATTTGACAGTGCAGAGATTACTATTAATAAAAAAAAATAAAGAATCAAAAATATAATAAACATTCTTAAATTTGAGACCATCAATCTCATGAAAACTTCCTTTGAGTTTAAAGTTATATGGTTTTTGAAGTGATTTATGAGGTTATTTCAGGGTGGTTTTAAATTTTAAAAGTAGTAGAAATGGAAAATCATTTTGTTTGAAAAATGGTCACTGATTTATTTTCTTTTTATTTATTACTATTACTTCTTATTTAAATTATTTATTTGTTATTTTAAATCTTTTTTATATTGTCTTTCTTTTAGAATTTATCAAATATAACTGTATAATCATTTGTAAATTTGTGACAACTTGACCCAGTCACTCAAAAAAGCATAGCAAACCCAGCAGTTAGAAAACTTACACTAGTTCCAACACTTCAAACAAAAGAGGGGGGGTAGGTCAAGGGAACCCAATACATTAATAAGAGTATATATCAACTATTATCTAATCATGGTGACCCAGGTAAGGAAAAGAAAATAGCCCAAGTAATATTTAGCAAACACTTAATATTCCTATACACACTCCAACAGGTTAATGCTTCAGTGATACATATATATTTAACACAGTAAAATAAACATACAATAATTATCAAAGAAACTAAATATCGTTTAAACAAGAATTCAGTGCATATTTCTGTTATAATTCTTACATTTGTAATATTAATAATTCTTTTTTATATCAACCCATTTGCTCTTAAATACTGTCTAGACATTTATCAATAACATTAGAATATTTTATATTTACCTAGGTTTTTAATTTGGAGATGAAGTCATCTATTTTGACAATTTGAATAGTCCTTCTTCCATAGTTCATGGTACTTTTAAATTCTGGATGCTTCTGACATTTCTTGTAGCTGGCCCTCTGTCATCAGTGTCAGTTTCTTTTTTTTCTTCAGCACTTCCAAGTGATAATTGAAGAGCATATGCAGCAGTCTTATATTACAGATGAGGTATTGATAGCAGGAGAGAGAGAGACTGGAGGTGCTGGAGACTGGAGAATGAAGTCCATATCGACACTCCTGTAGTTTTAGTAGCAATGTATCATGTTCTTTTAGCCAACTTTTAATTTTAATACAAAATCTGAATTAACTGATCTCCCAAATATTGAAGCAGTCGGATCTGAGTTCGATCCTAAGTTCATGACATCTAGCCATAATCCCACTTCAAACCCTAGTACTAACCTTAAATTTCCGATGCAATGTGGCTTTATATGTTCAATCCACACTAATTTTCATAAAGAAAAACTATTACATAAATGTGTGTTAAAATTAATTCATTTGAGTTTAAATTTATCAATTCTATTAATAGATTCATGATAGAATTATTCATGAATTTATATATATATATATATATATATTATAACTGCATGGATTGTGCATATATATTTGTAAATATTTAAATATATATAATTGTTCGAAAGTTTCATTGCGTCGGGAATGTTTGATTTAATTTTAACTAATTTGTTAAAGTTTTTAGTGATTAAAAGCTACATTCTTTCAATAAGCTTTCAGATTTTCCCTTTCCAAAACAATGGTTAAAGTTTTATTAATTAGAAAAAAAAGATAAGTATTTAAAATGTAATGATTTCCTAATTAAAATCATTTTTCTGATTTTTAAGAATTCATTTTCTAATTAGAAAATGAATTCAAGTTAATGAATTTGAAAGCCTTATCGAAGGAATGTATCTAAAAACAACTAGTAAATTTTGTAACATTGATAATGAAAGAAGCATTAGCCTGAAGGCATCAGAGGACAGTATAAATAGCTCTGAAAAGTTTGGAAAAGAAGAAGCCATCTTTGTTGTAGAAAAGTGCCAGTAAACTCTATGCGTTTAAAAATCATAAATTTAAATAGTGTTTTGATCATGGTGAAGAGCTAAAATGTCAGGAATCTAGCTATGGTTCCTGAAGTCCCCTGAAAATCTTCAATGAAGCTGCTAAATTCTTTCCAGACAAATCATGCTGCCAAAATCAAATAAAATGCTGTTTAAGTAATTGACCGAATGCATGCCTACGTTTTACCAACCTGGAGATGTAAACTAAGGAACCAGCCCAGAAGAAATGGGTAATATATTTCCATAATGAGCCATAACTTTCTGGCCAGTTTCGAACTTTACTTTACACTCCCTTTAAGCAGTCTTCTCATTTCTTAATGTAATGATCTCTGTAAAACTTACTTTTATTTATGCTATTTAAATTATGTCGTAATTCTAAATCTCTAGTCTTTAAATTTAACTTTCCTTCCTTACAATGGTGGCTCATTTACTATACTTATATATATATATAATAAAACTTAAATATATTCCAAACAACGGTAAACAATTTATAATACAATATAAATAAAAACTCAATAAAAACTCATAAAGAAATATTTTCGATTATATTCATAATCATTTTCAACTTAACTTTCAAAATGGAATCATCTATTACCAACCAGAAACACATGTCGATTTAAATATCCCACAATTCATTAATCCTAACATTTGCTGACTGTCTGTTTATTATCGTATTTTTATACCTACTAATAAAAACTGCCTCTTTAATTTTTCTTTTTTCATTATCTCTCTCTTGTCCTAAAATTTTTATTTTATTTATATCAAAATTTAACTTAAAATTACAATTTCTATCATGATCATAAAAAACAGATTCAGTATGTAATGATAATATGTAATGATAATAGTAATGAAGTCAAGTTATATACTGAATCTGTTTTTTATGATCATGATAGAAATTGTAATTTTAAGTTTAATTTTGATATAAATAAAATAAAAATTTTAGGACAAGAGAGAGAGAATGAAAAAAGAAAAATTAAAGAGGCAGTTTTTATTAGTAGGTATAAAAATATGATAATAAACAGACAGTCAGCAAATGTTAGGATTAATAAATTGTGGGATATTTAAATCGACATGTGTTTCCGGTTGGTAATAGATGATTCCATTTTGAAAGTTGAGTTGAAAATGATTATGAATATAATCGAAAATATTTCTTTATGAATTTTTATTGAGTTTTTATTTATATTGTACTATAAATTGTTTGCCGTTGTTTGGAATATATTTAAGTTTTGTTATTGTATTATTGATATTAGCGGACATTTATTTTGTTTTATATATATATATTGTGTGATTTACTAATGTCATTTATTTTTAATTATATGCCAATAATCTTTCGACTCGATGAGCTCCTTTGTTCTATTTGCTTCATGCAAATAATATAATATTAAATCTGATAATAATTCTCGCCCATTAGAACTAGATTTATACAGTTCTATCAATCATCGAGTCAAAAGAAATTATTAAATGTTTGTTATTTTTATAATTGGCTAATAATAAATTATTAGCTCCATTTCTAATCTATGCCCCAGCTATTTTTCATATTCACCAATATGTATTTACTCGTATATAATCTTAAAATATTTTTTGCAAAAAGGATCGATAAAGGAATCAACTAAATATATTCTAATTCAAATTTCTGTTATTTTCTATTAAGATTTAGGAAGGGTACGATGTTTGGGGCATGATTCATATAATTTTATAATGCTTTAAAATATTTAAAAGCTCGTTTGACTTTAATTAATTTGATCAAGTCATCACATAGAGCATTCTATAATAAATTGGGTTTTATTATTCAAACGATGACTATCAAGTCATCATTTTCGAACATTGCTCCCATAGGGCAATCTTCTGCTCCAGGCTTGTTGATGGTGATATTACTGATATTTTAAATTATCGAGAAAGAAAGCACTTCCTCCATTGCTTATATTATATTCAGAGCACCAAAGGTTCATAATTATGACTCGGCCTGGCTTTCCCCATGTTCCACATCTTAAAGGGGAGTAAGACTTGTCAAATGCAAGCTGCCATACTACTTAAACCACTGACCAGTGATTATCTTTCATGTTTACTTAATAGCTCATAATTCGTCAGCACTGTTACCCCTCTGTTCCAGTAAAGCCCGTTCTGATGCTCGTAATTCATGATGAAGTGATTTCAATTAAAGTTGAACAAATTCTCAGTTATTTCAAATTAAATAAGTTTTTTAATAAAGGTTAAAGTTATGCCCTAAATACGTATCTTGCTTTTCATGAATGGATTTGCGAATGTGAAAATAAATCTCACATTCTGTCATAATAAAATTAGAATAATAATTTCTGTCACCACTGATACCTTTATTTGCCTTTATTTTCTTATTGGGGGCATAGACATATAGACTTTCAAATATTGCATAATACTCATTGGCATATAATAAGGACCGCCACTCTTATTATAATTATAAACTATATTAAAGGCTAGAGGTGATTAATATGATCATTATTTAAAATTCAAACAAAACAAACTATTATTATTAAATATTTTCTAAACACACTTGGTTTCTTCGTTCTTAATTCTCTTATTCAATAATTATTTTAATGTTAATGCTCGCTATCTTTGTTGGCAACCTGAACATATACATATGATTCGATTTAAAATTATCTTAGTTAATTTATTATCTGATATTAGTGTCAGGGGTCTCTAATCCTCACCAACCATTGTGCTAGTTCCTTGGCACATAGCACTGTGCCATTGATTAGATCATCCATTGATCTGAGCTGGTAAGTTGGGTTTGAATTCAGTTTGAACCGCCCGAGTTTGGATCCGACTTGCAGTTTAGGTGTTGGGTTTTTCATCCAGTACAATATCACGCCATCATTTGTATACACGTCACCTATTGTTTATTTTTATTACATTTTTACATTTAGTTTTTAATTAAATGATTAATCTTATCTTTTTTTAGGTTAATCTACTATTTCATTGGACAGGAATTTTCCAAAATTTAATTGCATTCCTGCTGATGAGATAGTTTACAAAGATTACTTTTTATTAATCAATTTATTGTATATATTTTTTTTCATTTACATTATATTTTGACATTTAATTCTTTTATAACATTTTTTAAAATTATAAAATGAAGATGGGGGTTCTGAATCTTAATTTAAATCTGATCCTCTTTCCTCTCCATTATCTCCAAAAAATCTAATTCATCTAATCGCTATTATCAATTTTTTTCATTTTACTTTATTTTTTAAATATTATTTTTTTATCTACTTTATTTTATTTTTTCAAACAATGACATGCACATGTGATGCATATATATGTCTGAGTTATTCAATCTATATGAGAGTGTTGCAATATATGTGGTTTGTATATAGGTGATTTTCGCTTGAAAATGTCTATAACTTAATAGATAAAATCATGATCATGAGAGAATTTTAGTATAAATGTGTTTTTAATTGATGCTTTAATATTGTATGATTTTTTAAATTTAATTTATTATTACTAATGTAGCACTAGGCAATAGTTAATAATAATTCATCATCATCATCATCAGTCATTATCAATCCACTGCAGGATGAAGGTCTCTCCAAGTTCAATCCATCTTTTCCTATCTTTAGCTTCACTTCTCCACATCACCCCTGCACACTTTCTTATTTCATCCACCCATCCCACATGTGGTCTCTTTCTGGGTCTTTTACAATCTCTTGGAATCCAGTTTAAAATTTCAATTGTCCATCTGTTATCATCTCTTCTAACAATATGTCCAGCCCAGCTCCACTTCAGTCTTTTAATTTTTTCAATGAGGTCAGTAACACCTGTTTGTTCTCTTACCCATACATTGTGTTTTCGATCCCTTCTTGTTATTCCCAACATGCATCTCTCCATACTTCTTTGAGTGGTCTGAAGTCTCTGTATTGCTCTAATAATAATTACAATGTTATAAAAATAAGAGTGCAATAAAATGTTTGGTTCAATAGTAGAATAGTCGAGTTTGAATATAAAATGTCAGCTTTCATTCTTTCAGTATTTGAATTTCTAATAAACTCCCAAGCAATAAACTATTTAATTATTTTATTTTTAAAGGATGAATGTTTGATATAATTTTTAATTTTAGAATGCATTCAAAATGGAAAATGTTATATATGATGGCTTAAAGGAAATAAGAACTATAGATTATAATAAAAAAGAAAAATATATTTATCAGCAGTTTTGTTTTAATTAAAATAAATATCTACCTGCATTTATACTTTTGTATAAATCTCAATGTAAAGAAGAGCATGTAATTAAAGAAATTCCTATTTATAGTATCCTCACTTAATACTTGATCTTTAGATTAAAAGATAATTCTCTAATATCTATATTATGTACAATTAAATTAAAAATGTATAAGTTTTACTTTTGAGGCTTATTTGCATGTTTAATTATTATAAATTTATTAAACGCACATTGATTACGTAAGTAATATTTACTGAGGTTATAACCTCGATAATATGCGTATAAAATGCGATAGTAGGGACCTCTACAGGTGTTTAACCACATTCTATGTGTATGTTTATTTTTTTGAAAGATTTATAAAAAAACAATTCTGTTTTTTAGGTTTATTTAAATAGTTGGGGTAAAAAATCATATTTCTAGCTAATTTGTAAATTTGCTATTTTTTCCAAATAATGAATTGATTATTGTTTATTTTATTCTTTAATATTATTATGAGAATGGAAAAAGTAGCATCGACCAATGTTAGAGATGTTTCACAATGATGATATTGAATACGAAAATTTAAGTATGAATATAAATATATATATATATATTATAAAATAAATTCAGTATTAAAGAAAATGGGTAAATAGATGTTTGATGTTACATATAATGCTAGTATATCAGATAAAAATAATAAAGTTTAAAATAATAAATTATGTTTTATTAAACTAGATTTTGTTAGATAAATCTCGGGACTGTACAACAAAATTTAGAACTCCAAAAACCAAATCATCCAATTTTCTTTCCAAACACAGTTCAATTTTTAAAGTTTGTAATATTTTATAATTCACATTTTTTGTTCAAAGCTTTTTTTATTTAACAACATAGGTAATTGAATTAGATGTGATATGTTGGAATATTTCCATCATTTATGAGTGGAAGTTGAATGTATAGAAAATTTTAAACTTTATTAAAACTTTTCAAATACAAACAACTTGTTAGTAATAACATACAAATAGATGACACAATATTTTGAGTAGTATTTATTCTCCACTCTTCTTCAGCTGTTGCTGGCCTATATGCACATGGACAGTATTCACGTAGAAATCAAACTTGCACCTTTAGATTCTTGAATATCAAATTTAAGGCAAATATTCTAACCAACTGTGCTATTCTATCAAAGGCAATATATAGTAGAAATTTGATATATTTATATATAAGGATTGGTTCAAATTCTCCTGAGGCCTTCAATTTTTTTTATCTATTTGTGTGTTATTGACTAACAAGTTGTTTGTATTTGAAAAATTTAAATAAATTTTAAAATTTTCTATACTTTCAACATTCACTCATAAATGATGGAAATAGTCCAACATATCACATCTAATAATATATCATCATCATAACCCTTCAGGCAAAAAAAGGTAATTGAATGGTTTAATAACTGAGAAATTTATAAGTTGTTTGAACACAAAAAATTCCAAGGATGTGCTATAATCCTGATACGTTGAGCACCATCAAACCATGCAAGGCAAAATAAATGAATATTTGATTCTCAAGTGTCTGTAAAATGTTTGAGCACCAGAACTAAAAGATGTTGAACACATCCCTTATGTGTTAACTTTTGACTATTCCATGCTACCATTGTACCAAACTATACAGGATGAAATATTTGGATAGTTCAAAAAATAAATAGCCTTATTGCTCAGAAGGTCCTAAAAAGTTTGAGCACCACAAATTCTGAGTTGGTACAATTCATGGGGTTTTGAATTCAAGTTTCCCATTTTACTATTGATTCAAATTTTGCAATCCAAATAAATTATTGATATTTATTACTCAGACTTCATAAAGAATAGATTGATCATAATTTTTAGGCTTTGAGTTCTAGAGTCCATTATTCTACTACTACACTAAACCACATTTGGGCTTTTATTTCACTAATTTATATAAATATACATAATATACTACATTTTGATTATTTAGTATTTTCAAAATACCTTTAGAATATAAAAAATATGAAATCAAAATTCTATACAATGTATCTGAAAATAAAAAAATAAAATATATATTTTCTGTATATCAGAAATAATATACTTTTATATATCTGTTTTAAATAATATTTTAATTTGCAAAGCGCAGATAGTTGAAAATTGAAATAAATTGAGATCCTGCTAAATCTCACTGCACTTGTTAAAATACGTATACGACAGCCAATCAGATCTAAATACTTACGACTGGCTTAGATAAATAGAAAGAAAAGTTGAGATATGGGTGGCTGCCCTTTTCTTGTAAAATCTTTCGTGTGTTGGATTTGATTGTTGTTTAGATGGCTATCATGACATTCTGATTGGCTGTTGTATTCGTATTTTAATGAGTGCAGTGAGATTCAGCAGGATCTCAATTTATTTCAATATCTGTTTTAATATAATTTACACTTTTAAATTTACATTTTTTTAAAGTGTTATTTAACATGATTTGCTTTTTTAGTTTCAGTGAATAAAATTTTGTAATCAATTTTTGACCATTTCCCAATTTTCAGTCTAGTTGAAATTTTGCATACATATGTATTCCCAATGAAAATAATTTTTTTTTAGAGTTTGCAAACAATTTTAACAACAAAAAAAAAAAAATTGCAAAAAAATTTTTTTTTAATTTTATAAGAATCAGTGATGAGAATGGTGTCTAAAGATAATTTTGTAATTTAAAATTGATGATTCATTAAAAACTGGATTAAACCCACTAAAACATCACATGATCACTACAAGTTAGAAAGCAGTCTGGGAATATAGAATGAGTAAGCAATAGATAAGGATTTTATGGACAAATCTTGCATTCATTGCTTACTACCTGCACTGCATGGGACCCCAGTATGGAGAGTTTGCTGTTGGAGAGAAATGGAAAGAGCAATAGAAAAAACTAGGAAGAAAATAGAGATACCATTAATAAGAAGCAATGGAGTGTATATATTATCAGGCCTTTTATTTGCTGATGATATGTTCTTGTGCACAGCAAGTAGGGGACATATGGAAGTTATGGTCAAGATATGCACAAGGAAGAGTAATCAGATAGGGATTAAATTTAATGAAGTAAAATCAAAAGTAATAATGAGAAATGCTAGGAAAACAGAAGAAAAAGAATTTTTATTGAGGGAATTAATTGTGATGAATAAGTACAACTACTTGAAAAATCATCTTAGGCAATCAGAGAAATTGCTTGGATAAATGGGAGAAAAATGAAGCAAAGAAGGAAAGGGACTGATAAAGAAATTAACAGTGTTTTTGTATAAGAAATATGATGTAGCTAGAATATGGAAGAGAGTGGCAGTAGTAGGGCTAATGTATGGTAATGATGTGTTATGTGTTAGTAAAGGGATTTTAGATTACTTAGAAAAATTACAAAGAGAAGTAGGAAGATATGTATTAGATGCAGATTTGTGGGTGGCAAAGGAGACAATTCATTGAGGGATGGATAGTCAAATTTTTATATGATAAATACAAAAAGCAAAATGAAAATTTTCAGTAGATTGAAATTTATGGATAGTAAGAGAATAGACAAAATAGTATTTAATTGGATTATGAGTAAAGGACAGGCAACAAGATGGGTGATAGAGGGAGTATGGTATGTGGAAGATTTGGATAAAGAATTTATGTCAGAATACTTATATAAAAGGTGAAATGATTGTGTTAGGATAATTGTTGAGTGTTATAGTAGCAAGGAATGAGATAGAAGAATAGATGCATTAATAAAAAATAGGAAGTTGGAGAGATGAAAAACTAGTATGGAGAGTAAAGAGTTTAAATCTATATATAGAAGTAAACAGAATATTTGGTGCAAGTTAATTTATGATGATAACAAAAAAAGTAGTTTACTGTTTAAGGCTCAAACAGTATCATTAACAACAAGGGATTGTACACATAAATGCAAAAATATGAGTGATTTAGTCTGCAAGTGATGTAAGGAAGACATAGAAAATATTAAGCATCTGTTAATTGAATGTAAATGCCTACAAGCAGAAAGGGTACAAATAATGAATTTGTGGAGAATAAACATAAAGTGATTATACAGAAAATGGGTTCTTGGGGTTCTTATGTTGGGTTTGGGACAAGATTTGGGGAATTTAGATATAAATACCATACAGTTAACAAAGATTACGTTGTGAAAATGGAATAGAGCAGGATAGAGAAGAATATGGGAGAAACTTAGGATGGGAAATGGAAAGGAAAGGTAATATGGCTAACATGTTTTTCTGGGCATAGGGGCTGGGAGATTCCTGACTCTGAGACAGGAGAAGCCACAGTGCAACACATTACATGCTGTTAAAATTGACTGTATATTTTATTAGATGCTTTTATTTAATTTATTTAGTTTTTTTAGTTGTTATGCCTAAATAAAATTTAATTTAAATAAATTCGCTTTATTTTGATAATTCAGTGTTACGTATTTACAATTAAAAAGTAGAAATAAAATACAAAAAAAAAAAAAGAAAAATAATTAAGCAATCATTATTATTCACATTAATGCTTTAAAAAATAAAAATAAATTCTTTAGCTTTCACAGTATTCTTGATATATGTGATCAAAAGTAAAAGAATAAAGCTCGTAAGTTTAGAAATAGTCTTAGTTATATGTTATATAAATAAACATTAAGCATATATTTTTGTTTGTCTAGTAGTAAAATGCCAATAAAGATCACATGTCCACCACTTCTGACATTCATTGATTACTCTAGATTGCTGTGTGTGGCGATACGTATTGTGAATTTTGCCTGTTTTTTAGTAGCAAAAGGCTTAAAAATATTAAACAAAAATGTGAAATTGTAATTCCTTCTTAATATGAAGCTCATCTTATTGATGGAAAATGAAATTAAAATTGTTTCTAAATATTTATAACTTCAAAGTTTTTTTATTATTATTATTGTTTAATGTATTTAAATTTTACATTTTATAAAAATATGAGAAGACGAAAGATCCAAGTAGTGTATTATTTGCAATTTATTAAAAATAAGAACTGAGTGTTTTAATTTTAGATAGGATTATATAATAGTGTAGAATTTTCATCAGTTTCATATTTTTAATTTTATATATTTTAGACAAACCCTTGACAACAGCCTGATAAAAATAGTTGAAAAATTGACAAATTGTGCAACTTCAGGGAAATATAACAAAACCATTAAAGATCACATGATCGCTATTCTTTATGCTTACACAAGCTAATAATACAAAGGCAAAACTCTCTATACAGTAGCACCATTCAGTGCAAGTCAAAATAATCAATGGATGCAGAAAGGTTTGTGCATAAAATTCCTATCTAGTGCCTACTGATCCAATATCCCCAGACAAAGTTCTAGCTTTTAGCTTCCATCAGTGAGGACCCTTAGATCTGAGAGCATTGCACCTAAACCCTAGAATCTAATGCAACCCTCCAGCAGCTATCTTTTACTTTTTGAATTAACTATACAACTTTAAGTCCAAAATGAAAAACACAATAATATTTTCAATTTAAGATCACTTGCTTGTATAGTCACATATATGTGAATTCAGTTCACCATATATACATTATGGTGTCTTGGTTCTTTAATAACCATAGTTACCACAATTCTATTGGGCAGAATTGATAATAAACCAATAAATATCACATGACTATCCTTTATGCTTACACAAGTTGATAACAAAAAAGTAAAACTCTACGCAATAGTGCATTAGAGCCTAACATCTAGTTGCAGTGCTTTCAGATCCAAGACTGCTCGCAGATGAGAAACAACGCTCGAAACTAGTCTGGGAATATTAGATTAATAGATACTAGAAAGGGATTTTATACAAAAACCTTTTTATATCTATTGATTACTCTGGCTTACACCATGTGGCATTTCTGTAAGGAGATTTGCATTTGTGTTGCAGATTGTGAAAGCATATATAGTGATCATATGATGTTTAGTGGTTTTATACCAATCCTGCTCAATAGGATTATGGTGTGATTATTACAAAACCCAAGACACCAAAATGTATAGTTGCTGAATTAAGTTCAGATCTATATGATATTGTGTTTTCATTTGGACTCAAGGTGTATAGTTAACTAAAAAAGTAAAAGGTGGCTGTTGGAGGGTTTCATTAAATCCTAAGTTCTATATGTTATGTTCTCAGATCCAAGACTCCTTACTGATGAAAACCACAAGATAGAAATTAGACAGGGGATATTGAATGAGTAGGCATTACATAAGGATTTTGTGTGCAAAACCTTTCTGCAACCATCAATTACCCTGACTTGCACTGAGTAGTGCTAATGTATGGAGAGTTTCACCTTTGTGAAATGGAACTTTGAGAAAAAAATGTATAGGTTAAGAATTATTATGAACAATTATTTACATGTCATTACTTTTATAATTTAATATAAGGGTCTAGCGGAACATTGGTTAAAGTATGTAACTTCTATTTCAAGATCTGGATTGAATTCCAGTTTAAAATACCTTTGAGAATTTCATCAGAAACTAAACCATTGCAGTCCAGATATGAAAAATGGATACATACTAGCTGGCTAATGAAATTCCCAAATTAATTTAGATAGTTGATACAAGGTATTCACATTTTTTTTTCATTCTTATTGCATTACTTATATATTAAAACTTTATAAAAATCCATACTTCTCCAACTCACTTTCCCATAATGTTTTACTTGATTTTCTCTCACCTGTTTCAATTGCTCAGAAATCTTCCCCAATTAGTTTTAATTCCAGAAATGATTTTCTTTTTAAATCTTTAAAAAACAACTACACTTTTCCTAATATATTTTTCACAATGCTTAACTTAATATCTGTAATAGTTTCAATTGCCCAAGTTTTCATCAGATCTCAAAATAAATATTTTTTTTTTTTTTGGAAACCAAGTAAAAAATAGGAAAAATAGATAATCTTAAAAATGACTTTATGCCAGATTTATGAATTAAAATAATTTCATATTTTAAATGTGACTGTCACTTCGTCAATTTAATAACACTAAAATTGATTTACCAATAATAATAAAAATAATGCTTGTAATTTATAATATAAATTTGTTTATATACTTAATAGAAAATGTCTAAAAATATTTTTGATATAACTGGTGCCTTGGCCATGTGAAGTGACTTGTTCTATCCAATTGAACTGCAAAGACAGTATCACTCTTTTCAGAGGGTTGGGAAAGGGTGCCCATTGAAGTAAATAGATGAGTTTATGGAGTCAATTTTAACAGTAGATTTACATCTAATACATATTGTCTGTATAAAGGATATTAATAATCAATTTGATAGTTTAAATGAGTCTTCCTTTTAATAATAACTAATTACCCAGCTTACAACATATGACAAAAAAAAAAAAAACTTTTCACTCCAATATTCCCATTAGCTTGACTAACACATTATATCTCATCAAAAGATTTAGGACAACACGTGGTTGTGATATTAATCTGTATCATTTAATGGAATTTGTCATCCACTGACCTTTGTAAGTACAGGCAAATACGATCTATGAACCATGTCATTAATGACTGTCAAGTTACTGTATGGTAAAATTGAAGGACTTAATAAAACCACTAGTGAAGCTATCTCTTGATTGGAATCTCTACAAGTTTCTTTATATTATCTTGTTAATAATAGCTGAGTAAATCCATATATTAAATAAATAATAATTCACCTTGACTTTTGACAATAGGCACAGGATTTGAAGGTAAAAGGAACAGAGCTACTCATCCGGTAGCTTTCTTTAACTCCATTTTACTTCTCAAACTAAAACGTAAAAATGAACACACAATTTTGAATCCAATTTAAAACTACTTAAATAATTAGTGATCTTGAATCCAGTTCAGTAATTACATAATACTACATTATTGTTTTGTTTTTTTACTACTACTACAATCTCATAGTAAATGCTTCAGATTTTTTCATCCCACTTCCACACAAATCATATAAATATTTGGGGGTTTAGTGGAATTGTAAAGTGATAAATTCTGGCAATCCAAATTCCAACTGTCACTTCTTGTAATCAAATCTTTTTATAAACTTCTCATCAATAAACCATTCGATTAGTTTTTGTGTGTAATAAATCACATGACATATTTAAATCTTTTGTGTTTTTTCTCGTTTTTAAAATTTCTCCTCTAATCTGTAAATAATAAATCACTCTCGACAATATATTTTTAATTTGTACGCCCTCTAGTAGCAAAATTACAACTATATTTTTTGTTCCACCCAAAGATCATATATAATATGATATATATATAATAAGATTGCAATTAATAATGAAAACAATATAAGAAAATTTATATATATATTTAAAAAAAACATATAAAACGAAATTATATAAATTCTGTTAATCTTGGAGAGATTTATTGTTTCATTGAACAAAATTTCTTCCAAAGTTATCAAAGAGCTTTGATGGAAAAATTTCTGGAGTGAGGAATGCTAGGAAACTATCCACTACCAAGTGATGCAAAAAAAATTAAGCTGTTGTTTTTGAGAGCTATCCAACATTCTTTAGGAGGCATCTGGCCAAAGTAAGAATACTGGATGCCTGTAATATTACAAAAGGTGAAATTATCTTAACAATTCAGCACAATTTGCATTTCTGAATTGAACAAGTAACTGAGAAGATACAAAAATTATAATGAAGTGACCTATTGAAAAAGAAAAGCTAGAAGCAGAATGAGTGCTAGTTCAGAACCAGATGTAAATAAAAACAGAACTAAAAATGAATCTAAACATCACATGATCACCATCTCTTATACTAGCACATAATTGCTATCAAACAAGGCAAAACTCTCCATACAAACCACAAATCAGAAACTAGTCTGGGGATATTGTATGAGGAGACACTAGATAGGGATTTTATGCACAAGCTCACTGGCATCCATTGATTACTCTGGTTGGCACAATGTGACACTACTGTATGGAGAGATGTACCTTGTTTAAAAATGAATCTCTGTCACTTTCCCCAATTCCAGGAAGTAGCAAAAAGTCTCCACTTTCACCAATTCCAAAAATGTAGCAAAATATCTAAGAGTAGTGAAAATAATACTAAGGGTAATAGATGAGTGCATTGCTGTATTTGCTAATAACTTAAAGTTTTCAGAATGATTATTAAAACTAAGTTTATCATTACTCAAATGTACTTGGTTGATGTAACTTAGGTAATAATTATTTTCCTATTTTAGAAGATCAAACGAAGTGATAGAATGACTTTATTCAGTGGATTGTGATCACTGTGAATTTCTGAATCTTTATCAAAACATGACTACTTGTTCTGGTCTTCTGTACCTTCTGTTATTGATAATAATATTCAGTGATAGGTTGGAGATTGTTAGGTGGTTAAGCTAATCTGTCTAACTGTTGTAAGTTTGACAATAACTTGATTTTAAAGTGAGCAAGACCTTGGCTAAATCCTCACCACACACTCATTAATGACTAGAAGGATTGTTATAATATAGGGTTTTTGATAGAAAACAATCATTTACCTTGATGATATTAAATTTCTGGTAAGTCAATTTATGCAATGAGTTAGGATTTGCATCGATTGTAAGAATGTGGAGGTGTATCCTTTATTGGGACAGTTATCATGATATTCCTAATTTAGTAGTGTTGGGAATTAAGTTTCTTGCTCAGTCAGCAATTGTAGTTCAATGGCTAGATTGAATGTAGTGCAATATTTGAAATTTCCAGAATTATAAGAAGTTGTTTTGGCTTAAAATATTCATGATACCTACCTGAATGAATTGGATATGATCATTATATATATATATTGTAATTTTGTAGTTAAGACCAAGAAAATGGTTAACTCACATTTTGTGGTTTCAAGAGAGGAGCGGATATTGAAATGGGATGATGATGATTGAAACCCATCATAATGCAAAAATAAGCTTAAAAGTATTTTAAAACAAATAAAATAAATTCAGATTTCAAGTTTATGTTTGTAGATATAATGTATGTACATATGTGGTATGTAATCATAAATAATGAAGACTAGATAGAGAAAGGCTTTTATAAAGTATATTTTTTAGACAGTATGTAGTTAGCCAACTTTGACTATTTCAAGTCATAAACGTAGGGAGTGGGAATGGATATATATTTATATATGCTATTATTTCTAATTTACATAAAATTTAAATATGTAAATTTTGGAGAATAGGTCATCCTTTAGAGAAGAGCATGCATGATTCTTTTCTAATGATAGAGTTTTTATTACTTAAGATATGCCATGCCTCTTTAATTTTTTGTTTAATGTTGCTGATTTCAGTGCACACAATGTTTACAGATAAACAAAGAGAGGACCAGCTGTAGAAAATGTTCAAAAAATGGAGACTATGTGTCTGTATTTATTCTAGATTTATTATATAGATATGTATATTGGGGTACACATGTAGACAAATAGTAGTAAATGCAGGGGCCAGTGAGTTCTTGGCATTTGATCTTGTAAACAACTTGAAGACAGAAGTCAGTTGGTATGGTATCCTTTGTATTGTTGAGAAAACAATGCAATGGATGTGTGGTATGTAGAGGGAATTAATGGGAGTAATAACTAAGTAATGTGATGGATTATATTAGGTTTATAGGGAAGGGACATCCAGGATTTTGGGTCTGTGGCAGGTAAGGGTATGTTCTATTTTATGGTAAAAGTTTAAGATGGTTTGTAAAAGTAATCTTTATATCCAACATTATGCAGTTTTTGTCAGATTCAAACTTGCATAAAATGAAGGTTACTATATAGGAAGGCTTTAAGACCTGAAAATTTGTGAGTGCACTGTGTTAGAAGTCAGGATGGATGAAAGTAAGGACCTGTATTGGTTTAATAATCATTTTGTAATTTAATGTGGGAAAATTGCATTGTATGTGGAGACTCAGGTATTTAATACTGTTGAGACTATCTTCATTTTCATGGGTTAATATGACAGATATGGTGTTGGAAATATCATGTTGCATTTAAGAAATTACTATATCAGATGTGCAGATGAATATGTCATCGACATAATAAATATATAGTAAGGATGGGTATGATGTGTTGGTATAATTCTTCCTTCAATGATATTTAGAAAAATGCTAGAAATGACACCACTAATAGAAATCTCTTGGGCCATCTGTCTTCCATTTTGTAAAGTATATTGTTAAATGTACCACAATGTCATTGTGAATCTATGTTAGACAATCTGTGATAAAATCTATTTTGTGGGAGTGATAGAATGCACATTGTAGTGTTTGTTTGAGTAATTGAATGGGAGTGGCATGAGGGATTAATCCGTATAGTTTGGAAATATTGAGAAAAGCAATGCAATCTTGTTGATATATATTTGAAGAATTTTGTTTTAGATGTACAAATAATTTTTGTATCAGAAAGAAATTTTGTATAATTTATTTTATTTAATCTATCTAAAATATTAAAAAGTAAATATTAAGTTTTGCTTTTTATTATCTTGTAAAACTGTAATTAGTTATCAAAGATTTTTTTGTTATTTTTCTCTTACCAAAGTTAGAGATGCAAGAAAATGTATATATTTTTTGTGCGGGTATTAATTAAAAATTTATTTTATTAATTAACTAAAACATTTATCTGGAGTTTTGATTTAAAAAATAGTGCTCAAAAAAACAGGCTCAGCAGAGTTTCTTTTCAAGTAGATTGCTATAAAGGGGTTAAAAAACTAGCAATTTTTAATGATTTGTTCAGATAGTTGCAGTGAATTAGAAATTTGTTCTGAGATTCTAATAGAAGTGTTACTAAACATTTGTTTGAGGTTATACTAGCAGAAACTGTAGCAAAGATAATTACATATTTGGACTAGCAGAGAGTTAAATTGGCTAGTAGTACTTTTAAAAAGGAATTTCAGGCAGGAAGTTAGACTTCGAATTTTTGGTAAAAACTGCATCATCACAGAGTGGCATCAACGTTGTTATTGCAAGTAGTATAAAGTTGTGACTTGCAAAAATGTTATTGTCTAGAATGGTGAAAAAGTCAAAACAGAGTAGACAAGCTCAGTTTTGCATCAGTGTGTAAGGCTGTACCTCATTGCTCTATATTCAAGTGCCTGCCTAATGGAAGAAAAGATCTTTGTAAAGAAGATCAATAAATTTAAGTCATTGTGCCTCAATGTTTTGTAGTTTTACACATAGGAAATATGTTGGAATATGTGTCAATTTTTTTTAAAGAAAAAATATATATGCTCATCAAGTAAAACATTTTTTTGTATTAAAATTCTTGAAGAGAACTTAGCTCCAGATATTTCTTTATTTTATTAAATTAAAATGTATTGGAAAAAAAGACCATGCACTCTTGAGAAAGATAGATGTTTTTTATGTTATTCTAGTTATGGGATTTTTTTTCAATTTATGAATAATTTTTACAGATTAGTCAATATATGTTTATATATGCATATGGAATAATATATTTTAAATCTACTCAAATTTATGACAGTATTTATTTTTACTTTATTCTACTATAAATAAAATTGATAAGTAATCGCACAGACCTATGAGTATATGTGCTAATTACTTCAGATGTTTCTATAACTATATTTTTTCCAATCTGTTAAAAAGTTAATGTCTTTATAATTATGAGTCTTTATTTTTTTATACATATGTATATAATTATATACACACATGTGTTTTGAAGAATAGAAGGGAACGTTTTTTTCATTTATATTTTATTAGTATAATTCTTTAACGTTTTAGTTTGAATTTAAAGTGATTGAGATTTTTATTTAAATTTTTATTTAATATTTTTATTTAATGTAATAAAAGTTACTAAATAGAAATAGTATTTGGTGTTCAATTTACCCACTCCTTTCACTCCACAACAATATCAGTTATAAATTTTGTTTTGTTTGTTTCTATCCTGTATGCCACTCATTTTGAGAATTTAGAAGTTTATTGAGTTCGAATCTGGGATATGCTGTAAAGAACTGGAGATGGATACAAAAGTATTATCATTGTAATAGAGAGAGTGGTGTTTGAGACCATGTGATTTAGACATTATAAAGATACTGTATTAGTGGCAAGTTTTGCACATTTTTGTAGGGATTAATACAAAAAGGGTGATCAAGAAATGTAACTAATTATTATTAGTTTGATCCCCTTTTTAATAATATAGATTTTTATGTTCAATGTGTCTTCTTGTAATAGCTTGAAATAATACCATATATGGATGGAGCATTTAAGTTGATTTGTTTTCATCACACATGAGACCTATAGTAGTAAATTTAACTCAATTACATGTGGAGTGCACATGAAAGTAGGATTAGAATTAGTGATGAAAGTTGAAAGGAAGAATGAGAAAAATGAAGTTGTTGAGGCTTATTTCCTGAACAATATATACATATTTACTAATATACTTTTAATTAAACAAAACATTTTATAGAGATTATATAATTTTTTTATTGATCTAAAAATTTTTGATTATAAAGCATTTGTAGATAAAATAACATTACTTTTATAATAGTTTTGTTATAACCAATAGACCCATAAGATTAGAAACAGCACTTTTCCAAATACACGCTCCTGAAATAAAAATAAAAAAGTTTAGAAATGTTAATATTAATGAAAATGTGAGAAATATAGAAAAAGGAATGATAATCAAGTGTTGTGTGTGCATATATATATATATAACATGATCACCATCTCTTATGTAAGCACATAACTGTTATTAAACAGGCAAAACTCTCTATACAGTAGTGCCACCCTGTGCCAAGCCAGAGTAATCAATGGATGCCAGAAGGCTTGTGCATAAAATCCCCATCTATAATTATATAATTGAATATTTATAAATACAGTAATTATATATATTTTAAAAATTTTATGCATTTAGTAGCACTTTCAACTATCCTCATGGTCTTTGTCAACTAACACTTTGAAAGGTTAATCTTCCCACAATTCTGTGAACTTAACATTTGCTGCATGCCTGTTAATTGAGTCATGTTTGTATTTGTATATTAGCATAGCTTCTTTTATTTTCTTTTGTTATTTTTTTCAATTTGCAATATTTTAACATTGTTGTAATTAAATACAAATATGATTTAATTAACAGGCAGGCAGCAAATGTTAAGATCATGGAATTATGGGAAGGTTAGCCTTTCAAAATGTTAGTTGACAAAGATTATGAGGATAGTCGAAAGCACTACTAAGAAAACATAATTTTTAAAATATATCTAATTACTGTATGTATAAATATCCAATTATATAATTATGTATATTGCTTTGAAAAAATACAGACATTAAATTATAATATTATTACATATATATATATACAAAAGTCATATATCAGATAGTGAAATAGAGTAAATATATTATAAAATCTTAATTCTTCAAGAGAAAATATATTTCACCACCATTATTTCAAGTCTAATCTAATTATTTTCTCCATAAAACTTTTTTCCACATCATGCCAATAAACACATCTATTTTATTCATTTATCTCAAATGTGGGCCTTTCTAGGCCTTTTACATTAGCTTGGAATGGATTTCAGATGTCAACTATCAGTTTTTGAGCAATGTGATCAACCCAATTCCACTTTGTGAGTTAATTCTCTTAGTCATGTAAATATTGCATTTTCAGAAACTTTTTTATTCCCAACACACACCTTTATACTTTATTAAATGGTCTGAAATTTCTGAATTGCATCTCTATTAAATATCCAAGTTTCAGATCCATAGATACCGAATTGGTAAAACACATCTGTTAAAAAACTTTCTTATAAATGTATCAGCATGTTTGTATATATTATAACAGATCTGTTATATGGCATACAATAATATAGTGTGTGTGCACAAATGTATATAAAGTTGAAAGGAAAAGTAGAAATAAACACAGACAAATTTGTAGATATTTTTCTAAACAATCCTGGAATAATAAAGGGTTAAATAACTCTAAAATTACAATAAAATTCTATTATGAAATAAAGATTTTAAAAGGTCTAATAAAAATTAATATTTTGAAATAAAAAAAAAGTGTTTTATGTTTAAAATAGAACTGATAATTGTAAGTATTTCTATGATCTATTCTTTTTGAAAATATCTTTTTTAATTAATGCTTGTATGCATTTCATTATCTAAGTAAAAACATGTAGATCACACCTTTGTTAAAATTGCAAAGTTGCTTTCAAAAGTAGCTTTTGATTAAAAGGGATTTGAAAGGATTAGTAATCTTTTTGAAAAGATAAAAAAACTTTTTAATTAAATGTGTTGGATGAGTAGGCACTAGATAGGTATTTTATGCACAAGCCTTCTGGCATCCATTGATTACTCTGGTTGGCACAGGTGGCACTACTGTATGGAGAGTTTTGCCTTGTTTAAATGTGTTGTTATAACCCCAAACCAATTCTATAAAAGGGCTGACAAAATATATCAGTTCAGCTTGACTTGTAGCTTTTGTAAGAGCTGGCCAGAAGAGTCTGGTTTTAATATTTTAAGCAGGTGGCCAAATAGGCCTGCTGTAATATTTGGATATTGTTTTTTTTTAAGACAGTTCTTGTATTAATATTTTTCTGAAGCAATATTTTTGTAAGAGTTATCTGCAGTTGGTTGATAACTGTAGCAAAGAGTGGCCACAGTAAAGCTAGCTGCAGATATGGCTGGCAAAATTATACAGAGTTACCATGAAGATGTAGCTGGAGTCAAGAAAAGAGAATCTGCTTTATAGTTCACTGCTGGAATTGACTCACATGAGGTCCAGGTCAACTGATGAGTCTATTCTGCTTAAATGGGTTCTAAGAAGATGGCTGCTTGCCTGGGATAATTCTAGACAGAAAGGAACTCATGGCATGCCAACAAATCATTTGAATTGTACCTTTCCCTGATGCTGACAATTGCTTGGCCTATACTTTTGTGATGATGATGATACGCAATCACAAAAACCAAGGTACATGTATGCTGCTGTTTATCTATAGGCAGAGAAGCACAGCTAAATGTATATACAAAAGTGAGTTGTTTTAAAGTTTCTAATATTTAAATTAAAAGACATTATGATTAGTTAAAGGCAACCTATAGTAACGTTGTACATTAAAAATGAGATTCTTAAAGTGAGATATATAATCTATCATGGTTATTTTAAATCATTTATTGAGAAAACAGAAAGACATTTTGAAATTTATATTTTTAATTCTAAACATGATTTTATTTTTTATTTATTAAAAATAATAATAATTAAGAGATATTCTAAAAGAAAAGAGCAGCCCACGGACAATTTTATACATATTATTAAAGAAATTATTTTTAGTAGTTCCCTAAAACAATGATATTTTAAAAATACCAGCAAATAAATTTTTGCTTGGACTAAATATAAAAAAATATATAAACAAATAAAAAAGTAAATTTAAAAACGTTGCTAATGAATAGGACATATATGTAAAATTTAATCAGTTTTTTTCATTATTAAATACCAATTGAAATATATTAATTGTATATTATAAATAATGTATCTGTGAACATATATATAAACCAACATGTAATAACTTGAATTTTGTATTAATTACATATATGTATTTATAAAAACCTATTAAGAAGTATTGTAAACTAATGTAATAATTTTAATTTTGTATAATAAATTTGAAAATCACAAACGTGATAATTTTCTTTATTGTATATTAATCAAAATCAGATGATTTAATTTATATGTATAGTCATAGACCTTAATTTCAATTTTTTGTTATTGTTGTTAATAAATCTGTATTCAATTGTTAAAAATTGTTTCTTTCATCTCTTGGTCAGAAACAGTAATAGAGTTGGTGTTCTCTGAGCTGCATTCGAATACTGGATGAATATATAAATGGGGATGTATTTAGTGCTTTAGGAGCATTACAGTATGACATTGTCCCAGATTTGGTGTGAGGATTATATTCTTCAAAGCTTCTGCACTACATTTTGTTTAGTGAACAGTCTTATTAAAAATTTAAGTTATAGTTGGTAAGTACATTGATGGTACTAAGGGGCCAGAGCAATGATGATGATCAGCATGTTTTAATATCCAAGCATTAATGTTTTCTATGATTATGTATTCTGATGGATTAGCACTTAAGATGGTGCATCCAAATTATGTGTAAATAATTGCCCCAAGCTGACAATGGCTCAGTAGTTAGTCTGGTCTGCAGAAGACACCATTCACCCCAAATATATTCTTTCAAATTTTTTATAACTTTGTGAAATATAGTTTAAATTTCAGTTGTCCATCTATTATCATCTTTTCTTAATAATTTAACTGACTCAGTTATATTTCAGTTTATTTTTCAAAGATCAGCTTGTATAAAACTTACTTTTGATTCCTTCTCATTTATTCTTATATGATATTTTAACATTTGCTTGCAGTTTTCTCTTTCTATTAAATATCCAAATTTTTATAAATAAGTAAGCACTCATGAAATACAGTTATTAAATATATTTGTTTTCAAGCATATATTTATATTTTCATTTTATATTAATTTATTTTTACTAAAACAATTCAGGTAAGTTTTAATCTTGTGGCCATTTTTATCAATTAGGTTTACATAGATATTAATAATCTGTCCTATATATTTTATTCTATTGTGAAAATCATTAAATATTACCCTTTTTTGTTTTTTTTTTATTATTTATACCTAGTAATATCTTTTGATTTCATCTAATAGTTTTTGAAATATTTAAAGAAAATTGAAGATTATATGTAAAAAAAATAATAACCATATCATTTGCAAAATTTAGATGACTTAAGTAATCTCCATTGGCTTTTATCTTCTGTACTTACACCACAAAATTTCTATAAATTTGGTGAAAAAGTATTGAAGAGATGATATTTCCTGAAGTGTGCTTTTATCAGTGTTAGTTTTTTTAATGTTACATTTTCATAAATAATTGTTCACAAATTAATAACATCTTGGGTCTATAAATTGATATTATATGGCTTTAATCATTCTATAAATGTTTTAGTAATATACTATTTCACCTTCTATATGCCACTTACAGTAAACTTTAGAAAACATAGATTGTTGCAGGAAGATAATGCTTAATAAATCCCTGTCCATACTTTCCTATTCAAAATCCCCAGAATAGATTCAAGCTTATGACTTTCTTCAATGAGGAGTTTTGAATTTTGAAATAATGCAACTGAACCTTTTGAATGTGATGCATACTTTCTCCACCTCCTATATTTATTTTACTGGTATATATCAAATCCTTGACACAGGATAACTTAGTTATTAAAAAAAAAAACCAAAACACCATAATATATAGAAATTTGAAATGGATTCACTTCTACATGAGAATGCAAGCAAGTTAGTTTAGAATAAAAGTATATATTTATAGTTTGAACAAATATAGAACAAGCAAAACTCTCCATACAGTATTGTCACTCAGTGCAAGTCAGAGTAATCAATAGATGCCAGAAGGCTTGTGCATAAAATACCCATCTAGTGCCTACTTATCCAATATCCCCAGACTAGTTTTTGGCTTTTGTCAGTGAGAAGCCTTGGATCTGGAAGCACTACATCCAAGATCTAGGTGCAGTGCTCTCAGATCCAAGGCTCCTTACTGATGAAGGCCAGAAGCCAAAAATTAGTCTGGGGATATTGTATGAGTGGGCACTAAATGGGGATTTTATGCACAAGCCTACTGGTATCCATTGATTATTCTGGCTAGCACTGAGTGGCAATACTGTATGGAGAGTTTTGCTGTTTTAATAACAGTTATCAGCAAGCATAAGAAATAGTGATCATGTGATGAATATAGAAATAAATGATAGAACTATATAGAATGTGCATTAAATTCTAAGGTCCAGTTGCACTGTCCCAAAATACAAATGTTCTCAATGATGAAAAGCATAACCTTGAAACTTATCTGAGGATTTTGGATAGAAAAGCACAGGATAAAAATTTATTGAAAACTGTCATATTGACACTATCATCAATTTCTAAAGCTTATTGTAGGTGGCATAAATAAGATAAACAGTATTAAAACAGCAACAAGTAAGCTAAAGTCATATGATTAGTCATGTGATATTTTATTCAGCTATAAATGATTATAAAATCAGATGGATTTTTATTATTTCAAATCCATTTAAAATAGCAATTGATATTTGTTGGTCTTTTCTCTAAGTTCTTTTAACAGTAAAATGTGATCATTTCTTTTTGCTACAGCTTCACTTCTTTTGTTTGGGCTTAAATCCAATGCTCTCTGTAGACAATTTGTGCATCTTAATATCTTAATAGTCACATGATCACCATTTCCTATGCTTGCTCATAACTGTTATTAAAACAGGTAAAAGTCTCCATACAGTAGTGCCACTCAGTGCAAGCCAGAATAATCAATGACACAAGCCTTCTGGCAGCCATTGATTATTTTGGCTTGCACTGAGTGGCACTACTGTATGGAGAGTTTTTTCTGTTTTAATATCTTAATAGTTATGGACACAGTGTGTCCCAGTAAATATTTGACTGATAACTTGTTCTATGTTTCCTGCAATGTGACCTCTAACTCAATACATTTGTTATGTACTAACATAGTTTATTTATTTACCACAAGTATTTTAAGGTACAAATATGGGAGTGTTGATGGAACATACTAACATCGAATTTTATTTTAAATTGAGCAAAACTATTACTAAGGTTTGAAATGATACAAACTGTATTTGGCAGCAAAGCTATGACTCATAAGAACGTTTTCAAGTGATTTGCAAGATTTTATGATAGAAGAAAAAACACACTGCATATTTTATTTCTTAATTTGTGATTCATATATGCTAGCACCCCACAATTTTTAGTTGAGTACTAAATTACATTTTTAAATATAACGTATCAATTTAGAGATAACACTGCAGGCGGCTTATAGAAAGAACCAATCAACTTTTTATTGGATTACACTGATTATAATCCAATATGGTACAATTTTTAAAATATTATTGTTAATCTTCCACAAGAATCGATACTAATATTACATTCTTCCAGTCATATAATATATTGTTATCATTTAGATATGATCTACTTTTTAAAATTCGTTATTTTAAAATACTAGTAATAATTCCTTTTTTTTTTTAATTTTACCATTCTTCATTGATATATGAATTTTATCTACAGTACAGGCTTTTTTATACCTGCACTATAGAGGGTTTGAACTCAGACTTTCACACGACCCTCAACTATCCACGCTATCTCATACTGCTGCCACACTTGATCACACATATATTGAAAAGATAAATAATCACCAATATAAATATTTCGTGCTAAACCAGCACTCGTCAGTTGGTCCAGATTATAATCACCACACACATATACAATCATTGATTAAATTTCTGTTGTCGCTTTTTTTTATTTACAAAAAAAAGTAATACTATTTAAAACTGGCTTAGATTTGCTTGTTCTGTATTACAGTTTATCCAAAACTCTTATTTTGTGATTTAAATCACATATTAAAAATAGGAAGAGTAAATTAAAGACAATACAAATACTATTTATTCGGAGGCAATATTGAGAATATTAAATACAATGTTAATTCGAATTTGCATACGTTTACTTGTTCATCTGGGTAACAAAAGTGAATTCTTTCTTCTTTAGATTATAAAAAAGAAAAAAAAACATTTTGTTAAACAGACAAACATATACAAATTTGAATTATTCAGTGAAAATGAATCTGAAATTGCACTTAGTTTTAGACTATAAAGAAGAAAGAAACCATTTCTTTACACAGACGACCTAACATATACAAATTTGAATTAGAAATGAAAGGAAAAATCAACTTTAAATACAATCTTAATATATTTTCAATGCTAAATTTCAGTTTATTGTTAAGAGAAATCGCAAATAATTTTGGGAATGAAATTCTGTGACTTAGTTAAAGCAATGAGAAAAATTCCAAGAAAAAAGAAATGTAAATATGAAAAATATAAATGCATGGTTGATCAGGAAAATGTGGAAATATGAACGAAATTTGCAGAAAACGAACGAGTTGGCAGACAAAACTGTGAATTAAACTAAAACATAAACAACTTTTTTCAGTAGAAAACAACAAGTAAAGTCACAGGAAGGCAAACAACAAGAGATCTCCAATCAGTTATTTATTACATCATTGCAGGGCAGAGAAATTCTGTTAGAGTTAGCAAAATAGTGACCATTGTTTGTTGAAAGATTTATGCTTTTGCTATGGAAGCTAAAAAAAAGATTGTCTTGAAAAGATAAAAAATAAATGAAAGTTTGACATCACATTGTTGAATGATGAAAGTGATAAAATGACTCTTTAATCAGAGACTAAAATCCAACATAGAACATCTGAATGGTAATTTAAAAAAATATAGATATATTTAGAAAAGATTAAGATGGTGGAATGTGAAATTCTGGGATGGAGAAGAGCAATGAGGATTAGAGTTTAGGGAAAAGTGGGCAAAAAGAGGAAAGAAAATTAACAATGGATTAAATAAAATACTTTAGGAAATTTATAAACTATTAAATAATAAATTTAAAAAATTTGGGGAAAGAAAGGATAAACAGGGGGCAGATAAAATATGTGGCAGTTAGGAAACAACTAAGTATCCCAGAGATTGATGGATATTTGTATGATGACTAAAAATTTGAAAAAAAAAGGAAAAGCATATAATAAAAGTAACTATACTTCAAATATAAAAATGGGTTATATATTATAAAAAAAACTATTAAATGAAAAATGGACATGATAGATTGTCAAAATTAAATATAAAAATGGGTTATATATTATAAAAAAAAACTATTAAATGAAAAATGGACATGATAGATTGTCAAAATTAAATTGATTTCAAATTGAAGAAAATAGAAGAGTATTGAATTAGAAAGAATTAATTTGAAGCTGATACAATATAATGATAAAATACACTATTTTTCAGAGGTATCCTTAGGATATATATAATTAATCTTTATGAAAGAAAACAGATATTAATGTGTGAACTGTAGAGAAATATGTTAATCAATACTATTGCAAAGATATTTGGAAAAATTATAAGAACTCATTTGGTAATACAATTTCATAATGGAATGTTGTGTATGGATTATATTTTTTCATTTAAATAGTTAATGAAAAAGGTAGAAATTAAACATTAAAAAATAATTTGATTTTTTTTATCAACATGGAGAAACATATAGTAATGGTTCCTGAAAATTGCAGTGGAAAGTATTGGAAATGGCCCAAACCAATGATTCATTCATATACTAAGTGAAAAATATATGATATAAAAAGGCCAATTGAAGGTAAATTGTATAGACCAACTCTGCTCAAAATCTATACTCAAATGATTTTATAAAATAGGCAAAAGAACATTAATAATATATATTTATTTAATTTTATATAATGAGCATGGCAGTAGCTCTTAAGCTTTTTAGAATATCTCTATCCTCAGACTGGTTTCTAGCTCTGACTTTCATCAGTGAGATGCTAGGACATTGAAGCATTAGATTTAAAATACCAGGTCAAGCCTAGCACCTTATCTAATGGTTAACTATTAAGTAGAAAATTGGAAATTTTCAGACATTCAAGCCAGAGCTAGAAACTGGTCTGGGAATAAGGATATTGTGAAAAGCTTATTAATTGTTATTGGTACACTCATTATATAACTATTTGTAATACAAACTAATTAAACTAAGTCATGTGATATATGACTTGATTTCCTTGCAATTATTTAATTTTTTATTTGCAGCTACTTGGGTGATAATGTTATAGGATGTCTATGACATTGGGTGATACGATCAAATTTAAGTAAGAATACATCAAGAGGAATATATATTAACTTTGGAAAGAGTCAGAAAAAAATAATGCATTCACCAATAATGAAAGTGGACAGTTTTCAGAATTTGTACCAATTCTTGAAGAAAATATGACATTAAAAAAGGGATATGGAGAAGAATTGGTAAAACAAAGCAAGCATAAGAATACTCAACTCATTTTTATTAAAATAGTAATATATGTAAATCATATGATGTATTGGAAAGATATATGGACGATGATGAAGGAAAATGTACAGAGATTAATAACAATAGAAATAGATTATTGGAGATCAGATACAAGATCAAAACAGAAACAATCAAAAAACTAGAAAATGGTTGGTGCACAAATAAAATAATTAGAGCCACTGAAGAAAGGAGATTATGATGGCATGGTTATATAAAAGTATAGCCTAGAATATCAGATGGCAACTAATTAAGATGCAAGGAAAAAGAAAAAGAGAGAAAATCAAATAATACAAAAACTTTATTAACACTGTAGGAAATTATTTTCCAGAGGCAAATTTTATGGATACAAAGATATGGAAGAGTAAAACACAGGAAACATTTTGATCAGGTTATCCTGGAAGTGAAAAAATACTAAAGAAGAAGAAACAAAATAGATATGAGAAATGAGTCGAATGTCTGAGATTTTAAAGAAATAACTATGACTCATTGAAAGTTGGGCTTATTTGGGATGCCTTTGGTAGTTAATTAATACAGTTACATTAATTCCTTGAGATATCTGGAAAAGTTTAAAAATATAATATATTCTCAGAGTTATTGGAATTATTTTTAAAGGTGTATGCATCAGGAAATTGTGACCCCTGACCTAAAAGGTACTTCTCTTACTCTATATTATAAAAATAAAGATAATAAAATTCTGTAATAATTATCATTGCAGCAAAGGTACTTTTGCAAATTTTGTTCAATAGGTTACTTCTGGTCATAAATAAATTGTTACCAGAGTCTCAAATGGTTTTAACTCAATAAATCCATGGTTTTATTGTCAGGCAAATGCAAAAATCAGAACCAAAAATATCATTTAAATGCTGTTTTTATTGATTTGATGAAGACATTTAATGAATGAAGAGGTTTGCGACCGCTTTTGAAATTAGGTAATTGTTAACCCAAATTTATTCACATTATATATCTTTTATGTATTAATGAAAAATGCTTGTTATTTGAACTCAACGTTGCATATGTTTTTTTTTATCTGCATAATGAAGGCGTTACTTTTATCTTTATAATCTAAAGCTGGATGCTCTTTTGGTGGTCTTTTAAGAGAGTTTATGATTATGTTGAACTTCATCAAAAGTGCATTCGACTTTAGGCTTATAAAAAAAGAAACCGCTTCATTACAGAGATGGAAAAATATATGCAAATTTGAATTACAAATGCAAATGAAGGGGGAAAGTAATTTGAATTAAATATTTGCAATAAGAAAATATTTGCATAAGCTTCAATTTTATATTCTATTTTTATAATAATGAAGCAGTATATAGGTGGCTTCATGAAACAAGCAGTAAAATAGGACACAAGATAGATGGCAAAGTTTTTAATTTACACCAATTAGGAGCAAAAGAAAGATTTTATCATCTTGACTTCTGAATGTACAGTTTAATGTGTTATTTTTGACAGTTTGAAAGATTATCTATTACATGTTTTTACTGTTTTTGAACCCAAACCTTGAACATTTTGTTTTATATAGGAGAATAAAATCAGCAGAAAATTGGCTAGAATGTTAAAATACAAAGCAAACTTCAGATAATTGTTATTATGTGTAGAAGTTAAAAAAGTATTTTATTATAGTTATTAAGTACTTCAATTAAATGTATTATTTATAAAGTGGTTATCATTTCTATTATATGTAGTAAAACATGTTTCCCTCATGACATAATGTAAAATATTTGTTAAGTTTTTTAAAAAAATATTTTATGTTTTAAATTATGATGACAAAGTAAAAAGAACAATCAGCAACTTTTTAAATGCCTGGATGTGATATTATAAAATTTATTACAATAAGAGCACAAGAGCACATTATTATTGGTTTATACAAAGAGAAAATTAGGATAACAGTCTAATTAAGTAGACATATTAAGGTCCTATGTGTGAGGGGTCAGATTGACTTAAGGTCAACATAGATATGACAATAATCTTGGCATCATCAAGGGTTTTGAGCATTTTATCCTTGGATTTTCAATGAGATGGATGGCTGAAGATTTGGAGAGTGCAAAAGATTGAAGCTTGTCCATTAATGTTTGAAGATTTGCTATCTTAATATAAACTGAGCAGTGACTGTATATATGTGGTGGAAATGGTGATTTGGACCAACTAATGAGTGCTGGTTCAGCATGAAATACGTATATTAGATATCATTTATTTTTCTCACATATATGTGTTCATGCATATCAGTTGTATAAGATGTATTGGATAACTGTGGGGAGGGAAAGTTTGAGTTCAAGTCCTTTTTAATTACTGTCTTTTAAAAATAATTAATAGTGAACTTGTGCATAGTTTTTGTGTGACAAATAGATTTAATCTATTGTGTGTTCTAGTAAAAAGATAACTGATTCACTTTCTAAATTGCCTGAAGGACCTTCCCTAAATTAAGTGTATTAAATAGTGGCATAATTTGGCTATTCATCATGAAAGTATATGGTGTTTCACTTCTTGATGATGAGATATGCTAACATTAAATTTTGTTTTAAATTGAGTAATACTGGTACTGAGATGTTTGAAATGATTCAAACTGTGTGGTGAGTCACAGGAATGATTTTAAATGGTATACAAGATTTTATGATGACACAAAAAGCATTGAGGATGATAAAGAAAGGTACAAACACATCACATTTCATGTCATAACTCATGATCCAGATAGGCTAGTGTCTTGAAATGTTTATGAAGATTATCTAAACTATATCACTATGTAAAACAATGTTGATTAAGAGATGGCATTGCAGGCAGTTTGGAAAAAAAACAAATCACATTTTCACTGAGACACTTGTAGTATGTAGCAAATATTATTTTTTAATAGTTTTAAAGAAGTTACAGAATTTTTCGATTTCATTGATTTCATTGGATAGATATGACTGAGAATAAATATAATGGAAAACAATAATTAGACAAGGTATCAAATTTTTAAAAAAAGTTTACTACAGAAAAAATAAAATTTGAGATCAAAGATGTCAAACAAAGAGATCAAAAGATTATGTGATATATTTAAGTATTAAGTTTGTAGATTTATGCAAAATTCATGCCTAACATTTTATTCATATTTAACCCCTCCCCCACCTTTCTGTTTGTTTACATTACTGCCTAATCATACATAGTGAATGGTAATGTCCTATACAACTCTACTGACATCATTTTTATATTTTAATTATTTCCCAATTCTGGTATAAAATCTTCTAATACATTTTTAAAACTGTAAGGTACAATCTGTAAAAATATACAAAAGTCCTCATCTTCATCAAAAACTGCCTGGGCATCAACCTGAGTTTGTATATAACTAATCTCCACATGGTTGGTTTGTCTTTTATTCATAAAGTAATTTTATTTTACTTGTTCTTCCAATGTAAACACTTTTATTGTAAGTAAATATTTCATTCATCATCTTCATTTTTCTTCTGTTTCTTCAAAACCAAACAATATGCCTTTTAATACTAGTCAATTTTTTCTTTAATCCATGCAATTTTATTTGAAGATGATCTAGTATTGTAAATTCCACATAAAAGATTATTGATGAATGGAAGTCTCAGTTTTATTATTTTGTAGTACTTACTCTATCAGTTAAAGTTGTTAATTAGAATCATGGCTGATAATATACAAATTCCATGGTATGTAATCCATAGTTTTTGTCTGCCATAAGTCTAAATAAGGAAAAAGAGCTCCTAATATACAAATGGTTTCAAGATGCATCAAAAAATGCCAACATTATCGTAGGACTTCTCATATTCTTAATCATACAGTTCACAAACATCTATCTTTATTGTACTCTGGTTTTAGACTATTTGATGTTTATTGTTTGCTCAAGATTTCAGTAGATGGCGCTAAAGTATGTAGAAATGTTTGCTCATATCAAATAAATCAGATTTGGTTGACAATATTATGTGCTGTTAATTGGTTTTTCATGCTTCTGGATAGTTCTATAGTTGAGTGATAAAGTGGTTTACAGCAGTTAGAACATTCAAAATCGACCAGTTATCTCTATGGTAATACTTTGTCCAGAATAATGCTACACTATTTGTAAATATTAGAAAACATGATTTAATATCTGCTCATAGTAATTTTATTTACATTTATTAATAGTAAATTTTTCCTTCCATGTGATGATTCCAATCTTCTAATCTAACCCAAATGTAGTCATAGCTCAATGCAAAATTCAGTCTCTCAATGTAATTCCTAAAAATCTATTCTTACAATATCTAATACCATATACAGAAATTTATTTTGAATAAAAACTATACATTTTTATTTTTGAAAGACTAATTATTGCTCTAAGATCTGCTTATCTTCAAAACATATAGAAGCATTTAATATTGTGCAAACTGAGATCTTCTGATATATTCTCTGTTTATTGTTTGCATAGTTGCAGCAGTTCAGAAATTCTTAGTGAAATATTTTTCTCTTTCTCAAAGTGAACGAACTTTATTTTATCAGTAATCACCTGATCAATTGCTCATTAAAAATCTATTTTAGAACTGAACCTAGTTCTCATCATGCAAGTCATTATCTGAATATTCATTGTGAGCTATTTTATCACTGAGTCAATAGTTAATCAACAAGCATCAGGTCAACTCATTGAAAAATTATTCAAAATATGAACCAATTAACCATGGGTAACTATTTTATCAATGTGCCAAATGCTTACCAGTAAACTATTCTAGACTAATCATGGTCTCACCTATTCTTAAACATTTCCCCATTATTCTCACATAGATCCTTATTATATATGTGTGTGTACTTTTTTGCCTTTAAAAGGCTTTTGAATATATTTCAGTGATCATAAATAGCTGTGTACTGATAAAGTGTAAAAAGTTTATTTGATAACTAATCATATTCATAATACTGTATATAATAAATCAAATTTCATTTTAAAATACGATCTAAATGAACATTAACTTACTACTATAAAGTTTCCAGGCGAATTCAGCTGAAATAGAAAATCAAAAAAAAATTATAAACACATTATAAAACAACATTTTAATATATTTATATATATATAAAATAAAGCACAGATAGCCAAAGTTTATCCAGTTGAGAAATAGTTAAACAAGACGACCATACTATATTTAACAAAATTAAGTAGTGTGGTGAATATGTTAATTATTTCACAGGTAGGTGACGTTTGGTCATCTTTGTTTTATTTTTATATACATTTAATTACCATGAGAAGTTATTATTTAATGTACAAATATAATGAAGACTCCTTACAGTCGAATTAAAGCACATTTGTTTACTGTGTTTATAATCTAATCATCCAATATTGATTGGTTAATGTAACTAGTTATTTTTAAAAAGAAAGTAAAATAAGATTGGAACAATGATCAAACATTTCCCAATATTCCATTGGAAATGCAGGTGAAAAATTCACCCCTGAAGAAAGGATTTTTGAAAACCTCTGGCCTTGCAATAAATTTTTTAAAATAATATTTTACCTTTTATAGAAAATAATGCGAGAAGTACAATAATACATCATCTATGAAGTAAAATATATATTAATATTGAAATTAATTTTATTCATTTCTTATAATAAAAACCAAAATTATTTAAAATGCATAATGCTTCAGATACTATAATTATCTTTTATTAATAACAACATCTATAGAATTTTCTTTTTAATTTTAGGATGATGTTTTGCAACATGAAGATATTATTTTCTGTACTTTTTCAGTCATTTCACAGATAAACTTCCCCATTAATCTCTTTTTTTTAACAATATTATGAATTTTTAAATATTTAATTTTTCTAAGTAGATGATTTAAAGACATTTTTATACGATGTTTTCTGATTATATTATTTTATCTCTGTAAAAAAATTATTGTAAAATTGCTGCCATTTTTGGTCTTATTTCCTGGGCAGCTGTTTTTAATATGGTTTTTTAAACAACCTGTCTTCACTAATATTTAATGACAATTTATAAGTTTTAATCTTAAATTTATGGAAAATAAGTTGCAACATATTGATACTGACCTATATAGTTTCTATCTTTTTACCTTTGCATTAATACATTAAAAATATTCATAAAGACTTACACACAATCTTTAGCACTGACTTTAGGGTCTGTTACCACTTTCCTCCTAATCTCAACAGGAACATAAATAATACTAAGGACTACATCCCCCCAATACACGCCCAGCACGCGGTTTACAAGATCGCATGTAGTAATAATAACTGCCCAGTGGCATGTTATGGGGAAACAAGGGCATCTATCCATACAAGACTGGCCCAACATGTATATGCATATAATAAGGCCTGTTTTTGTGCAGCACGCTGCTGCTATGGGCCACCAATGCAGGCCAGATAAGCCTCGTGTTATGTGTAGAGAATGGCACAAATTGCGTAGAAAAGTGAAGGAGGCATGCTATATTATATCAGATGTATATACGATGAATAAAAAAGAGACATTTTACGCCATATCTAAGAAGTGGCAGATTTAGATTTTTTCCCACTCTTATTTGCATATTTAATTTGCCCTACTTTGCATATTGCAGTTCTTGAAAATGAAGGAATATTGTACTTCTTGAAAATGAAGGTTATACCTTTGAAATCGCTAGAAGAAATCGATAAAAGTTTGACATTTATTTGATTTGATTTATTTATATATAGCTAAATTATACATGCGTGTATATTTTGATATTAACACAAATATTAGAGTTTTACAAATACTCATAAACTTGAATTTATTGAGCATATTACACTAAAAATATTTTAAAACAAAAATTCATAATGTAATTTTTACCAAAAAATTTCTCTAATCTATGATTTTTTCTCACTTTAAATTTATCCACAGATTTTTAGTTTTCAAATGTTTTCCATTTCTAGCATTAAATCCATTGAAATAAATGAATGAATAATTAAATTATTTTGTAATTTGATCACCAGAGGTCTTAGAACTAGGAATCAATCTGGGATTTATGCTCCAGAGTATGTATACTAAACAATGCAGTTCATGTTGTTTGGTCTTTTCAAAAATTGTGCAATTCTTCAAATGAAAGAGAAAAATCTTATTTTCATAAAATATAATTTTATGAAAAAAATAATAATTTTATTTTCATTGGAAATCTCAGCTGAACATACAATTTTTAAGAAAAAAATTAAACCTGACTTACTGATCACATTTTCTGTTCATCTGGAGCAAAGCATTTGAACTTCAGATAAAAAAGTTAAAATATATTGATAATATTGTCATGCACTATACAAATATATTGATATGATGTTTTTAGAAGTACAACAATCTTGATGAAATGCTCAGTCAAAAAATGGACCAAAATAAAACTTCAAAGAAGGTGACTACCTTCTGATAATTGATCAATGCTGCAGATAAGTCAAGAAGTTGATCTTATCAGAAAACTGGTAAGAAAATTAAATAATAATACCATTTGGCTCTAATTAGTCAAATTAAAGCAGCATTAATCTTTTGCATTTCATTCAATATCAAGAAAACCATTTCCTTTTTATATTTTATTTTTATACATGTTTAAATTGTATTATGTAAAGAGGACATTTCAATTAGGTAGTCTTATTCATAAAATCTTTTGCAGTTTTATCAAATGGGCAGCAGGAGGGGCATTGGTAGAAAGAAAATCTTTGAATAGGAGAAACTGGATTCAAAGAGGTTGTAAAAGACCCAGAAAGAGATGACGTGAGATGGATGGATAAAATAAGAAAGTGTGCAGGGATGATGTAGAGAAGATAAGTTAAAGATTGGAGATGGATTGAACTTGGAGAGATCTTCATCCTGTAGTGGATTGAGAATAGTTGTTGTTGATGATGATATAGGTAACAATCTAGCCAATTATCTACATTTTCATTTTTCTCTTTAATTTACTTTTTAGCCAATGCTTCCACATTATCAAAGAGTACTGTAATTACTAATTGATCAATTGAATATTTCTTCAGAAAAATGGTGATTTATGTTAGTTTACAAAATCAGTGTAGAATCTAAAACCTCTTTTTACATTTCATTGACATGTCTTCTTTTCCAAACTTTTAGTTGACTTTTTAATTTCTTCTTTGATTTTGAGAAATAGGGAGAGATTGGGGAAGGGGGACAGAAGAGAATTATAAGGTTTAAAGATTTTTTGAGATTTCTCATCATCATAATAGCACCTAATATTACCTTACAAAATTAATTGATGAAGAATTTCAAACAATCTCTTTTGACATGTAATTGATAGATTTGTTATGGAGTTTTTATAAGTTTGTCCTTAAAATTGTTTAAGTTTCTGCTTTCTTATTGGCTTTTTAAAAGAGAAGAAAGAGATGGGGGTGAATTGCATTGTGGACTTTGATGAAAACAACAATTGTTAGCTACATTCAATACAAAGTACAATTCAAATCAAACAATCTAAATAAAAATAAGTTGGTTGGCTTTGAAACAACATCAACAAATTAATTAAAAAAATTCTTATAACAATGTCTTTCTTATTGATTTGGGCTTCCACCACTCATTCCATAATTATTTATGTTTTGAGTTCACAAAAAATCAAAGACATCACCACTTTCATT
Source organism: Epiperipatus broadwayi (assembly GCA_028023455.1). Lineage (NCBI taxonomy): Eukaryota > Metazoa > Onychophora > Udeonychophora > Euonychophora > Peripatidae > Epiperipatus > Epiperipatus broadwayi. Next base: position 4,635,963 of record JAQFVV010006249.1, on the reverse strand, counting down.
TTAAACTGGATAATTTATTAGCATCATGTATAAATAATGCATATTGCTTTAAACTCCCCTTGTGTCTCTTTTATCAATCATAGATTATCTGAGATTGTCTCTAAATAAAGAATGCAAGAACTTTTATCTTTTTTAAAAATTAAAAATGAAAAAATAATAATACAACAATTTAAAAGAACATCAACTCTGAGTCTACTGATTCTAGTTGCTTTTCAAATAAAATAATTTTAAATAAATAATAAGATCAATGCAAAAAAACAAAGTTTATTTTTAAATTAATTTCTAACAAGTTTTAAAAAAGTATTTTTTGTAACATGCAGTGGACAGGAAAATATTATTTTTTATCTTTTCCTTTTTTAAAATTCTTTATGAATCTAGATTTTAGGTATGTATTAAATTTATAAATAAAGTCATAGTATTATTATGATAAATCACAAGCCCAGATTGTATTTCTACCCACCCTCAATTTTGATAAGAAGGAAATTAAAAAAATTTCTTAAGACAAAAGAGAAATCAAAATTTCAAACTGATTTTTTTTGCAATTACAACTAAGAACATTTTTGAAATGTATCTACATTTAGTAGGTCAAAATTATGTTGGTATTATTATGAGAAATTAATTGTGGAAGCTTGCTGTATTTTTCCCCTAGTCTTTCTCTCACTCTGCCACCTTACTTTCCCCTTTTTTAAAACCCAATAAGAAATTGAAAAGAGAAATAAAAACAGATAAAAAAAGACCTATTAAGTGTTGGTGGCCTAGTGTCTAGCATAGCTGCTTTCTAAGCAGTTGTTTCAGAATTTGCTTCCCGGATGACGCTTTGACATATATATATATTGTAACGATCAAAATGAAAGTGAAGATCGAATCTAACCGCAATCTATGATATATGCACTACCAGGGTGCCATCTAAGCATTTGAGCCTAGAAAAATTTATAAAGTAGGCAGATACGCGCTGTTAAGATTCCACTTTATTTAAATATTCATATCGTTAGCCCAAGTCACTAGCTCAGTGAAACAGCAGAGATTATAAAATATAACTTTATATCTTAAATATAAAAAAATAAAAGCCACTGCCAGAAATTAACACATAAAAATATTTATTTATGCACATATAAAATCATTCTAATTTGAGGAATAAGTTTAACATTTTAGATTTTTATATTAATCTTTAAATTTACATTTAAATAGATTGCAATAAGGAGTTTAATATTTATTTAGTGAGTTGAGTATGAATAGACTGCATGGATCTGCATTTGACAAGAAAATATTTTTTCCCTTATTTAACCTTAGGCCAAATGTTTGCAGTCAAAATGGCGTCAATCCATCTGATACATTTATGTATTCAATGTAGCATGAAAATATGACAACACAAAATACTATACTGTCAGGAATGTACATCTGAACAGTAAGTAGAGTTAGAGAAGATATTGTCTCTCCACCAACAGGAATGCTACATCTATTGGCGAGTAGAACAATAAACAAAAAACTTCATAGGAAATGGACTGCGGTCCTTTGCCGACTTACAAACCCATCCATAGGCAAACAGAAGGTGTGTGGCATATATATGCAATCCTGCTCATAACGGATCTCATACTACATCTACTAATTACACAAATATATCCAATCCATTGAGCCAATTCAACTACGAAATGAATAACCTAAGATTACCCTCCCTTAAACTATATATATAACTTTACAAATCTATACAGCCATTCATGCCCGACTTAAATTTAACATTTAATTATGTTCGCACAGATGAATTTTATACAATTTGTTTTATAATGTGCTGCACAGATTCCGCGGTCAAAAACATCTCAAAATAAACACAACTGATCAAAAAACAAAATCATCGATAATGTCATTGCATAGGGAATACAAAAACCCACTAGCATTCATCATAAGATGCCGCAGTGACATTGATGACATATATTCCAATCGACTATGAAACGGCAACATAATTAATCGCTAACGAATCTATGCAACATCTATACCCAACTTTAAATTTCATGCATTTAAATAATTTATACGATACGTATTAATACAAATAAAAAATAATAAAATGGAAATGATGTTTATCAATGCAAAACATATAAATTTAAACATTTTCAATTGATTTTAAACTTAAAAGTCAGATAGAAGTTCATAAGCTTGAACGAAAGTTCTTAATTATTTTTAAATTTAGAGTTCATGTCAATATAGCTTATGGTAGAAGAGTCCAGGTTCCTGTTTTTTAATTCCTGCAATGTCTCCATTGGAAAATAATGTTCTGAAGGTGGCATTAGCTGGTTCCATTCTGGTATCACAGTATTTTCATTTTTTTTTTTAAATAAGTGAGAGAGGACGACAAGTGCGTCTTGTCGTTCGTCTCCCCAAATCAAGTTCGAAAACTCACTGGAACTCAATATTTTTCTTTTTATAGTCCTCCTATGGATTCCATGAACAAAGACATCACTGTTCCATTTTTTCGTTATGGTCCGGGCCTTTATTTGCTGCTTCTATATTGGACATGCTAATTCTTTATTCCTTATCTAATTTTGATCTGACTTTTTAATTACACAGCTTTTGGATAATTAATAAACAATCATTTCCATTTACAAAAATATTTTATCTTTAAGTCTTGTACTTTTTTTTATAAAAAAGTACCTTCAAATACTTATTTATTTGTTTTTTTAAAAAAAATATTTTTAAAGTTTTGAATCTGTGCGAATATATACGTTTAACAAACATTTTAATTTTAGCGATAAGTTTTTTTTTTTTTAATAGATTTTATTTTTATTTGCGAACTTTAAGATTTTATTTTAAATTAATGTAACGACATATTTATATATCGTTACAATATATATATAAAAGACCTGTCAATAAAAACTAATACTAAGAGATTTTAGTCTACACATTGAATTTATAAATTAAGTTGCAGTATTATTATTATTTTGGTACACATTCAGACCCTTATTGCTATTTATATAGCATGCGTATATAATTGTCATATATTTATATATATTAAACAAGATTGATTATAACTCGTTATTTAAAATTTGTGTTATTTATATTTGCAATCCAGCAGGCAATAGAGTCCCAGTGGACATAGCAAACATCATTGGATAAACTGAGAATCTCAAATGTCTCATAGTTATATAGTAAAGTGATAGAATAATGGACCAAAGAGCAAAAGGTTTTTGAACTGAATTTTAGCTAGTAAACAACAGGATTTTTTAATTACACCCAAAAAGTGAAAACATGCAGGTAAACTAGATTTAAAAAAAATAGTAATGGTGAAAAGTGAAGATGTGGTTCTAAAATAGGATGATTAGTTTGGGGAATCATTCATTCTTCAACAGGTGAACAATTTTTAATGAAGATGATGATGCTAATATATGTATCTCATCAAATTGATGTCAATTTTTACAAATAGTTTGTTTTGAAATTCAGAAAGCTGAATATATCAGCTAACAACTTCAGACTCAAATGAGTTTATTTGCTGTAATGTTAAAAGTATTTCTTATTTTAAAGCTAATTGACTTTTCATCATCATCATTCTTATTTTTATCTCTTATTTGTCCATTGTAGGATGAAGATTTCTCAAATTTCAATCCAGTTTTTTATATATAAACCTTCTCTTCTCCACATTACACAAAAAAATTTCATCAGTTTGTCTCCTCTTATCACATATGATCTCTTCCTGGATTTTTTCCAATATTTTAGGATCCAATCTAAGATTTCAAGTATTCATTTATTATCATTTCTTTTAGCATTATGTTTAGTTTAACTCCATTTTAGTATCGTAATTCTTTCAATAACATTTGTGATACCAGCTTTGCTCTCTTTATGTCTCGCATACGTACACACACATTTTTTACTGCCAACATATACCTTTTCATTTTTTGAGTGGATTAAAGTCTCGCATTTCTTTTACGTTAAGTATTAAAGTCTAGATATATAAGTAATTTCTTGTAAAATACATGTATTAAAAATATAAAAAAAAAAAAATTAGCACGTAAACTGACTTTTTGTTATTACTAAGCTATTTCTATCATAAGCACTGATTTCTACAATTAATTTTTTTTATCAATGTATTCGACGGTAATAATTTATTTTCTTCTGAAAAAATTAATTAACAATAGTTTAATCTTCTTAGCATTTTTTTTTTTCAAGTAATATGCGTCTATATATGCATATATATGTGCTACACACATATCACAATAATTATTGTTAAAATGTAAAATTATTAAATATATAATTTTTTACTGAATATTTCTCGATAGCTTCAAACTAATTTTTTTTTCCTCATAAGCTTCAAAACTAAATTTACTAAATTCTCAAACTATGTTTAAATCTATGAAAGAATTTCATCAACAGAAAATTCTTTTGACAAACTGAATATATTATCACATTATCTATCTGTCTGTCTATCTATTTCTCTATCTACTTACCTACCTATCTACCCACCCACCACCCTCCTACGTACCTATCTATTTCTCTATCTCAAATTTGCGAAAACGTTATATCTATCTATCTGATTGTCTATCCATTTAACTGATAATCTATCTTTTTATAGCTTTCTCTGTCTGTTTGTCTGCCTATCTATCTATCTATCTATCTATGTGTCTGTCTGCCCATCTGTATGTCTATCTGTCTGTCTATCTGTCTGCCTGCCTGTCTATGTCTATCTGCCTGTCTGTATGTCTATCTAGAGTCTATCTATCTGTCTGTCTATCTATCTATCTATCTATCTATCTATCTATCTATCTATCTATCTATCTATCTATCTATCTATCTATCTATCTATTTATCTATCTATCTGTCTATCCATTTATCCATCTATCCATCCATCCATCTATCTATCTATCTATCGATCTATCTATCTATCTATCTATCGATCGATCTATCGATCTATCTATCTATCTATCTACCCATTGATCTATCTATCTATCTATCGATCGATCTGTCTATCTATCTATCGATCTATCTATCAATCTATTGATCTATCTGTCGATCTATCTATCGATTTATCTATCGATCTATCTATCTATCAATCAATCTATCTATCTACCTATCTATCTATCCATCTATCTATCTATCTATCTATAAATAAAATTACTATCATATGACTTTAATAATATAAATTTAGAATTGAATATTTAGCTTTAAGGTTTTCAGCTATTTCTATACACACATAACGCTAGACTAGTAAAACAAATAAAATAGAAAATCATATAATATTAAAATACTAGTAAAATTCTCTCTCAACTATGATTTCTTCTATTCCACAAATAGATCATCTCAAGGGAAAATCATTAACACACAGATACATATATATAACCGACTAACATTTGGTAATTCATTTCCAAAATCTATCTATCTTTAATATCAAAAGATGTTTTCATAAGATTGATAGGTTCAGAACCCAAATGAAGACTTAAAGAAACTCTGATGACAAATCTTCTGGAATATGAGGCCATCAATCTAATTAAAAGTTTTTTTGATATTAAAAGTATCCACTAATGTTGGTCTTTTTTATATGTTATGTTCAATTGATTTTTTCCTGCAACAGACAATACAAGTCGTGAGCGAGTTTTCATATAAATATATTATTTTGTTAGAAATTTTAATGTTATATGTATATATATATATATATGTTGATTCTAATATTTTCACGGATAAAAGATGTCATATTATTATTACTATTTGTGGGATATTCCGTGTAGTGAAAAAGCTAAATACTGACGTTTCAGTACAATATCAAGTACCTTCCTCAGAGCGTCCTCTTTCTATTTCCCTTTCCATTTTAATGCCACAAATTTCCAATTCGATCATAAATTGTTGTTGTCCCTCAATGCTTGTATTTCTAATAGTAAAATTATTATTCGGTTTACCTCCCCTATTCTTTTGACTCCACTCTTTTTCTTGATTTGCATCTGTATTGGGTTGTCTACATACGCGTGCAATGTGTCCCTTATCTCCACATTTAAAACACTTTTCTTCCCTCCACCTGCACTCTTTTTTGCTCTGTGGTTAGTTTTTCCACAGCATTAACATGCCATTTTATTTCCCTTATCAAAATCTGTTTTGTGTAGGTTATTCTGATTACTGTCAGTTTTATAAATCTGGGTATTTATCTCTTCAGTTGTATTTTTTCATAAGCCATTCCTTTCTGGATTGCGCTCTGGTACTTTAAGTCTGTATCTATTAATAATTGTTCTCTCAATCTGTCACTGTACATACCCCATAATAATTGATCCAGGAGATTTCTTCGATATAGTCTCCATATCCGTAATTCCTAGTCAATTCTCTAAGGGCTAAATTATAGTCTTTTATTGATTCCCCTTTAGACTGTTTTCTATTCCTTAGTTTTAACTGAGCTATGTGACGGGATGGCCGGGGGCTAAAATTCTCTTTTAGTTTCTTGACTAACTCTTTGTATTCTATTTTGTCAGTGGAGTCAAAAAGCTTATTGACAATTTCTATAACTTTTTTTCCCGAGAAGCACAAGAGTGCCGCCACTTTCCTTTTGTTTTCTTGTATATCGTTCAGAGTTTTAAAAAGTTTTTTTTATCTGTTTTAGATATAGTGGTCATTCTGCAGTATTCTCCACATCCAATTCACTTATGGCTGTTTATCCAAAAGACATTTCTGCTTTTACTATACTTTTAGTTGTTGAAAAGATCCTCACCAGGTTCGGATCAGCTGTGCAATTGCATAAGGTTGTCATGTCTTGACAGATATGAATGGCAATTTTCTCAAGAATTACGCTACTTTGTTTTTAATAACATTAATCCAATGGTTTCAATTTATGTGGAAGTTTAATGGACATAAACAATTATTTTGGCAATACATATACATATAACTGCAAACGGATTATTAATACTTTGCTTATCTATAATACATATAACTGTAAATAGATTATTAATATTTTGCTTATATATAATACAGTAAGTTAGTCTCTTGCTTACTCACAATGTTCATGAGTTTTGCTTATATATAATACAGTCAGTTAGTCTCTTGCTTACTCACAATGTTCATGAGTATCTCCAAAAGTTAATTTTCTTGCTCCAGCTAATTCTCCTGCAGTCTTCTCACCTTGGCGTACAAGAATTATTTTTAAGATTATGGGTCTGCAAAAATAATAAGAAACTCCCTCTCCCTCTGCTACTTGCAGTATATCTAATTTTCTATGCAAGACAACAAAAACTGTCAAACCCCCTAGATAAAAAAAAACATTCTTTTTTATCCTTTGTTTTCTGGAGTAATTTCTTATTCATTTTCTATCCCCAGTGGGTACATTTTCTTGATCTTATCTCTTGCGTTTTATTTAATTATTTCTTTTTGGAATTCGATTGGTGATTAATTATTGACAATCAAATTAATTATGGGAAATCAAATTCCTGCATAATCAGATTTTCTTTAGTTTTATTCCTTTATTGTTAGTAATAATTTTTGTTCTTATATTATTTTTAGCCAATCCTTTAGAGACACACATTTAATTAGTGATTTTATTAGTGATTAGTAATTATTCCAACCATACTAGTTGACCTAAGAATAATGTGTTGATGATTTGAATTTATTATGAGTTGCTAACATACAAGTTTAAGATTTCATACCATAATTATAACCCTAATCAATCTATTCCCTGTGACAATGTTCTCCCGTGATAATTAATCATGATGCATATAACTAATAAACAGATATACAATTGTCACACTCAAATTATGGAATTTAATGTGGTATTCAAATATTAATGATACATAGAGAAGACTTTAAATTTTAGCAAATCAAAATTACTTTAATAAAAGCAGTAATAAAAACAGGCAAAAACCCGCTATACATATGGTGATCATGTGATGTTTATTGGCTTAAAAGCGGTAACATAGTAATACTAACGAGTTTGAATATGGCATAAATGTTAATTTATTTCATAATGTATCAATTAAGAATTCAATTATTAAAATAATAATTTTATATCAAATTCTATTCAGAATTTCCTCAAAATAATTAGCTGTCACATGCGGGTTATATTTCACTATTACATATTAAGTTGATATAAAATGTAAAATGTCTGATAAAAATATATATATACACAAAAGTATTTATCTTTACTTTGATAACAATTTTTTAAAAATTCTTTATAAATTTCAACAAAACATCATTGAAGTATTAAAGTGATATAACAGCGCATGTGCGTAGAGTGTAATTCCCTTCTGATTAAAATCTAATATTAATAAATTTTAAAAATGTATTATACAATTGCTTACTTAATCTTTAATCTAAACGTTTGAGTTAAAAAAATTGTAACATTATGTTTAACACAATCTTGAACAGTTTGACTTTTTACGCCCACAAGAGTTTGTTTATAGATTATTGCAGCAGTTTCCGTTCAGTGCTCCATGGATACACCAGAATCTTGAATTTTTACTTTTTATTGAACAGATTTCCCTGATTTTTATAGACCTTTTCTTTTCTTTTATAGTTTTTTCAAATGTAACTACTTAAACTTTCACTTGATTCCCCCCTCCCACCTTATTTTATATAATTCCTAATTCTGTGCAGAATATTGATAATAAATATTTGCTATTAATCAGATATAACTGTGAGGAAAGACATTTAAACTTCATGCAATGTTATTGGCTGATTCAAAGAATTTTATTAGAAAGTCTTCAAAATCTCCAATCAAATTGATTTTACAGTTAGCTTACAGCATAGTGGATTGATGCAACTGTTATACTGGTTTGATCCAGTCAGCCATTCTTAAATTTCCAGAAACACAGTGAAATTTTCCCATAGTGCTATAATAGAAAGTCTCTTCTATCAGAAATTCTTTTAAATTCATGGAATCTAATAATTCAATTATAGGATAAAACTTAGCTTGCTGAACATCGGTCTGTTAAGAACAACCTGGGTGGACTTCTTAAAGCGACTGCTTTCTCAACTCTTGATATTATCAAGATGAAACAACAAATCCTTACTTTTTAATAAACAATTGATTTTACTGCACCTGGCTGTTCTTAAGGATTAAACAACTCAACTACAATCTGTTCAATTTTGTAGCTATTCTTTTACAAAACAGGTCAATTACTTTTAATTCATTTACAAATAAGATAATCCTTTTACAAATCAAAAACATAATAATTTTTTTTCTCAGTGATGAAGGTTTATTCATCAAAAAAACAGGTACAAATACAGTTAAAAAAGGTTTACAAAAAAGTGATTACACAGTAAAAAAAATGTAGGAGCAACATGGTGAAAGGCGGGATACATAAAAAGGGAAAGAGATGTGGAAATAAAATGCTTTACAAGGTAAATATTGATTTACATAGTGTAATATGGAGATTTGAAATGACACATTGATTTTTTTTTGTCCATAGCATTTTCAGAAATTGATCAATCCATGGAAACTCAAAGCATTAATCCAGGGGTCCCCAACCATATGCCCACGGACACCATGGTGCCCACAGACCATTTTACGTGTGCCCGCCGCCATCTGAACACAATAAAAAAATATTTATCTGATACAAATAAGTTTAATTTTTAAAATTTCTTATAAATTATTGTATTATATTGTAATCAAATTGTAAGGAATACTATACTTTTACAGCGTAAAAATATAAACGTTAATTATATGTTAAAATTTTATTTTTGAAATAAATATTTTTTGTACATTATACATATTATTAACAATATTCAACTATAAATTGACATTGAAAAAATAAATGGTGCCCACCACCTGGCCAGTATTATAGAATGTGCTCTTAAGTGCAAAAAGGTTGGCAACCCCTGCATTAATACATGAGAAGATTAACCATTAAAGACAAATGAATGTTACAATTAGGAATTATTTGTAAAGTCTAGAGTTTAAATATGGGTAGCATTTTAGGAGTACAATATTGAGAAATCCAATTTTCAATGGATAAGTTGAGAATAGGAAAACACTTGAAGATAACATTGGAAATAATAAATTTAAATAGGGTGAATCACTTGCAATTAAAATCATTACGACAAACTGTAGCTTATTTTGCAATAATACTTGGATAAAATCGTTTATAACAATAACACTAAAAATTTGCTATGAATAGCATTTTTTCTTTCTTGTGAATGAGAAAATCAATGTTGGCAACGACCCCCACAGCCCCCCCCCCCCCAAAAAAAAAAAACAAACAAACTAGGACTTAGACCTTTGGGGCCCCCTCTAATAATTTTTCATTCATTCTTTCAAAGTAAATAAAAAAAAACATATTTCATATACAATTTTCATAAACTTAATAAAATTATAACTTAAAGCTTACAAATTTAGCTAAAATTAAAATTCATATTAAATTTGTCATATTTCATATTTTTTACATTTTAACTGTAATAAATATTTGTACTTTTAAGAATTAAATTATTTAATTCAGACTTTTTTAACACAAAAAAGTGATTATTTATATGGGAAGATTACACAAATTTATTTAATTCTCAGTTCAACTTATGTGTGGAAGACATATGTGCTTGCACAATATACACACACATATATAATGATAAATAATATTTTAATAATGAATAAATATAACATCATGTGAAAATTTTACCCAAACTATTTTTAAATAATAATTGAACTGTCCCCCTAGCTGCTGAAACAGTCGATCTTAGTTCAAGATCAAGTTTCACTATTCTACCACTTAACCCACGTTTCACCCCACTCCTTTTTGTCATATGTATATGTTATACATGTATTTCTGAGAAGTATCTATGAGATTTATAAATATAAATCTCAAATAAAAAATTTCTTTAATTATTTTAAATATTAACTTGTATAGATGTGACTCAGACATATACATATATTAATGGAGCATTTATTTATATAAAAGCACAAACAAATATTGTAAATAATTTTGTATTTTTTTTTTCTTAATTATATTTTTAATACTTTGTAATTATTTTTCTTTATAAAACTATATAAAAATTCAAGATGGAAGATACAATCGCTGACTGTCCAAGAGTAATTAAAGAGGTGGGAACATTATAGTTTGTTTCATGATTTTAAGACATTTTAAAATTAAATTTAATGAAAGTAAAATTTAAAACAAAGCTATGATTTTAAGTTATCTGTTAACATTATTATCAAATCTATTTCCAATCTGGAAATTGATTTGAATTTATTTTTGGACAGTTATCTTGTGATTGCATCCCAATAACAAAAGAGGAAACATTTCTGTAAATTAAAGATTCAATTAGAGTCAAGTTTAATTAAAACAAACATTCTTTGAATAACTAAAAATTGTCATAAATAAAGCTAAAAATCTACTGTGTCAGAGTTGGGTCAATAGTCACAAGCTGACTCCACATCTATTTAATTTTTGAGGGCCCTCAGCCACATTCCCTTCCATCTTCAGCTCCACTCTTCACCATGCAGAGATGTAGCTCCTATCGCTCAAGAGTGCCTGTGCCATCAAAGAATGCCACCTGCCATAGAAGATTCGTTACTACTTCATTCCATTGAATCCTAAAGTAACCAGACCAAAGATATAATTGTATTACCTAATTCTAACTTGTAACTCTGGAAAATTTATGTTTTCTTTTAATCTTTTTTTTAACTCACTAATTGGCGAGTGTGTTAAATTAAAAATTATCTTCTTATATCGATTCTCTTCTATATAAATCATATTATTGGAAAAAACTTTTCATCCAACTCACGCTTCTTCTTATTCTTATAATTTAGTGCAGTTATAATTTAATTTTAATGATATTTTTTATAATGTTCACTTAATTTTATTAGTAAATGCCAATCAAACCCAATCTTATGAACTTCTTCTATATCCCACTGTGGAATAGAAGGGGGGGGGGAGGAATTTATGAGTTCTTGTTAGTTATTTCTAAATAGCTCATAAGATTGAGTTTGTATTTTAAATAAATATATGCTTTTTTTAAAAAAAATTTTTTATCGTAAGCTTATGCAAAATGTATAAATACTTTTCAATCTGGGGAGGATATTGGGGTCCATTAATTTTGTTAATTTCTGTATTCATCATCATTGCCAAAAAGGCTGGCAACCTTATTCTATTTTATTTGCACTTTTAAGTGTGTGAATTTTAGTTTTTTTTTAAATATGTTAAACAAAATTTTGATTCCAGAAAGGGGGAGCAATGCATACTTCATTAATTATCATTTTAACTTTGATAAATGACTTTATCTTACATGAGCCATTATTTTAGCATATTATTACATATTTGTTAAACCATTTAAGGCTTTATTTTAGTATTTAAAACCAATGATTTCATATTTTATAATAGCATTGCCAACATACATCAAATTATTAATAAGCCACATAGGGCTTGATCTGATTCGCCTGTACTTCATCTTTATTTGGAATTCTTCTCCATAAAGTATATATTTATATACTGCTTTGATTCACCTGTGCCTCATTCCAGGGAATCGGAGCCTTCTGTCCTCTTTTATTGTTCTCATTCATAACAGGGTTCTAAGTCTATTATCTGGAACAAGCCAGTTAGGGTAGTTGAAGCTCTCTGCAAGGACTTGCTGTAAACTGGATCCATAGCAACTTCCTACCAACCTTTCCATTTTCAGTACTGCTCAGCCTGAAGCTGGTGTACCACCTTAAAATTTGGAGAATGATGTTTCTTGGTCAAATGTGCCACCCTCTCTCTCTCTGACATAATGCTAGCACTGCAATTTATTATAGTTAGTTTTCTAGCCTGTTTGACAAAATAAATTGTAATGATATGTCATAATGAAACATCTTCTCTTCGTAATGTTTTTCATTGGAGTTTAGATCTAACTTCTCATGAAGCTGCCCTCCCCTTTATTGAAATAATCAATTCCTGTATTGATAGAGTTTCACAATATTCTATTGTTAAATGTCAAAAATGTAAAATAAATAATGTATTTAGTCTACTTACTGATCAAAATGTATCCTTATTTTAATTGTTGTAAATAAAGTCTATAAATGAAAATAAACTTATGTATCAAATGCCAAGGGCATTATATTCAAGTACACCAACCACCCAAATCTATTTTTGTAATATTAAATAAAAGGTGATTTTTAAATATACGTTCAGCATTGTAACTCTGCACTAAATTGATATTTTTTTAAATAAAATAATTGAATCAAGTTTGTCAAAGATCATCTTGAATTTTGTCAAAATAAATATTTATAACTTTAAAACTTAATCCAGTTATTTCCCCTTAATAATATTTATATTTACGTATGTTTTTAACTTCTATCTTGGGTATCATCATCAGCTGACCTCTCATGCAAAATGCTGTAGCACCGGGCCCAGAAATAATGAATTTATGGAGTATTACCATAGGTATTGTCCATAGTGTTATAGATTTGAGGAATGGGCAAATAGCTTAGAATTCATGATTGCTCCTGACCTGTGTATCTCGGGAATGATTGGATTCAAAGTACTTTTTGCTCAGATTCTAAATCTTGTTAGATGAACATACATTTTTGACTGGTCCACCAACCACCCAAACATATTTTGTAATATTAAATAAAATCTGATTTTTAAATATACGTTCAGTATTGTAACTCCACACTAAATTTATATTTTTTTAAAATAAAATAATTGAATCAAGTTTGTCAAAGGTCATCTTGAATTTTGTCAAAACTTTAAAACTTAATCCAGTTATTCAAATCCCCTTAATAATATTTATATTTATGTATGTTTTTAACATATCTTGGGTTCACTCAATCTCTCACCACCATCATCAGCTGAGTTCTCATGCAAAATGCTGTAGCACCAGGCCCAGAAATAATAAATTTATGGAGTATTACCATAGGTATTGTCCATAGTGTTATAGATTTGAGGAATGGGCAAATAGGTTAAAATTCATGATTGCTCCTGACCTGTGTACCCCAGGCATGATTGGATTTGGGGTACTTTTGCTCAGATTCTAAATCTTGTTAAATGGACATACATTTTCGATTGGTACACTGCCAAGTTTGATAACTTTTTACAATAAGAGAGTGGACCTCTCTTAATGTCTTTTAGATCTTTTTATGTACAGCTATCTAGAACAATAACAGCCAGAGTACTAATTTAAATGTCTTTGTATCTTTTCATGTAAATTGATCTTAATATCGAGAGGAGATCTTTCATTCACTTCTAAAACTCTCCAATCTATAGATTTATATCAGTTATTTAAAGATCAATTTACGTTCAAAGATACAAAGACTGATTTAAATTGGAACTCTGGCTGTTATTGTTCTAGATAGCTGTACATAAAAAGATCTAAAAGACCTTAAGAGGTGGTCCACTCTCTTATTGTAAAAAGTTATTGAACTTGGCAGCTAGAGGGTAGTTCAATTATTATTTAAAATAGATTTGGTAAAATTTTCACATGTTATATTTATTCATTATTAAAATATTATTTATCATTACATATATAACGTGTTAATTTATTATAGAGTTTTAGAAGTGAGTGAAAGATCTCCACTCTATACATTCAATATCAGTTATTTAAAGATCAATTTATATTAAAAGATACAAAGACTGATGGCTGTTATTGTTCTAGATAGCTGTACATAAAAAGATCTAAAAGACATTAAGAGGTGGTCCACTCTCTTATTGTAAAAAGTTATTGAACTTGGCTGCTAGAGGGCAGTTGATTTGGTAAAATTTTCACATTATATATATTATGTCTGTACATTCAATACTTACAGTCTTCTTTTTCAAATCTAACCCAAAAGGTCTTAAAGTCATACACCACTGTAGCTCTAAAATTTAATAAAATCGATTATTAATCATTTACCAAAGATAGACAGTGGAAATATAAATATTTAAATAAACAATTAAAACAAACACAAACAATGTTAAGTGCAGCTAGCGTATATTGTATGGTATGAAATGTGTCAATATTACTCTTCTATCAAAAAAATAAGTTCGACTGACATAAAATTTAGGTAAACCTTTTCAATCAGTTTTAATCACTTTGGAACTAAAAAGAGCTGTATTTTACAAATTACTAATCAAAAAAGTTAGGGGGCTTGGAGTTAAGATAGATCCTGACAGCGATAATGCTGTTGAGCATGGCTATAAAAAACCCAAAACCATCTACAAAAAAAAACAACATTAAAACTAAAAAGAATGCTCAAAAACCTCCAAATTCAACCAAAAATAATATAGCCAACCTGTATACGACTAAAAAGTCTGGTCAAAATCCAAGATGAAAAAAAACTATTACAATCAAAAAGATGAGATGAAAGTGTCTAACATAATTATTAAAAAAACAATGGAGGAAGAAATTCCTCAAAATATTATCAAACCAACTTCAAGTGGAGAGAATATAATTGTTTGGTATCAAAATGAATTAAATCTTCAAAACATTATCAATCCCACTTCAAGTGAAGAAAATATACTTGTTTTCTCTTAAAATATACTTGTTTTTTCTTAAAAAGGATTAATTAAAACAAAAAAAAACTCAGCACAAAAAGAGAAAAGTTTTCAAACTTATGACAGGAAAAAAACAGAATTTTGAAAGTAAAGAGGGTGCTTCATCAAAAGTGCAAGGTTTTTAAAAGAATGAAGTGTTTTTAAACAGAATAATATAAATAATGCATCACCAATGACAAATGAAGCAAAAATTGGTGGGAAATCATCATCCCCAAGATCAATCTGAATCTTTAAACTTCTTACATGGTTTGTCAAATTAAAAACTGAATATTAGTCAGCTATTCAGAAGAAGCCAGTTATTGTTAAACCAAAGATGCATTTTTAGATACCTCTATGAAACAAGGTCAGGTGTTGAATTAATGTCAAATAGCACAGCCTTCACTTTAAGGCTAAACTCTGCTGTGAACCACTAGATTTACCCTCCATACTGGAGGAAAGAAGATGTCAAATTTATGTGTCAGTATGAGGAGTACAGCCACAATGCTTTAGATGTAGGGATAGGGCCCACTTAGTCAAATCCTGTCCAAAAAGGGTGTGTCAAAAAATGTAAGGAAAGAATCAGCAGAAATCACTGGTGTGATCCGAATACTACAAGCTCAGAAATAAATTCTCAACTAAGTGTCATGAAAGATAATAGGCTCCACAGAAAGTGGCTAGGGATCCAATTATGAACAGGAACCAGCATTGGAAACCACAGTCCATTACTCAAAATGAGCAAAAGGCCTATCAAGCTGATGCAAGAGATAATTGTAAAGCCACAGGCACAACTTTGGTATTGTTAGACAAATGCCTAGAGAATCTCCAGAATAAGAACAGCTGGCTCACAGAAGATGCAATTTCAGAAGCTATGGAGAGCCAACTGGTGACACTTCAGTTGGAAATACCATTCAAGTGAAAATTAACATAACCAAAAGGAAGAACAAAGAGCTGTCTTCTCACAAACAGAAGACACCAGTATATCTGAAATGGATTCAAATACATCTGACAAAAATGAAAAAAAGCCATGGAAATGAAAGGCATCCAGTAGAGAAGCCTACAAGTCCAAGAAGAAATGAGGACAAAAAGAAGTCTAGATTACTGAAATTAGAGGTGGAAGAAAGATTGGACACATCACTCCTTTTACCAACTCCCAGTGCTCCACCTATACCTGAAACTGGTAACTGTAGGATACAAACTTTGAAATTGTCTCCTTGAATGGGTCAAAAAATTTACTTGAGAATTGTGATTCACAGAGTATTGATTTTCATGGGTTATACAGTCAAACATTTCTGATTCATGACTTGGACATAGACTAAAATCATCAATTCAGCCCTCTTTCTCAATCACTTGTTTATAATCCTAAAAATAGGTGGAGTAAACATCAGGGGACTAAACTCCCTTGACAGAGCATTTACCCTAAAAAGATGGCTTGAGAAAAGTGAACTAGACATCATCTATCTATCAGAAATCAAATTGCACACCAAATAAAACTAAAGAATTAAACCAATTACTTAGCCAGTATGGCTTGTTCCAATATTTCCTTTTAGATTCAGCTCATCAGGTGTTGCCCTTTTAATAAGTAAAAAGCTGTTTTACAACAAATGCAAAACACTCCATTTGAGTAGAGAAACTGTTGATGCTGGACATTTCCATTCATAAGGACCCCAATAGCAATAATATGTGTCTACCTTCAAAAAGACTCCAAAATGATGCTCTCAACTGTAAACACAATCAACACCTTTCTCTCTACAGTGGTATTTGGGGATTTTAACATGAGCAATCAGCATTTCAATCTCAAATATCTGCATATACTTAACAAGTATTCTTGTGTGGAGAGGGTAGCTTTCCATTGGATGCATACTTTTTCTACACACAGCAGCATAAATCATTAATCAACTTATTGTATTAAACTCTAGAATTACACCATGATATTCAGGCTAACCTACAGATCATTCCCTTTTTGGATTACTTGGCTCTGTTGATTTTCATGCAGCTAGATCCTATGATCATAGTGCCATCACACCCCATAAAGACCATTAGACCCTTAAACAAGGCCAACGCACCTGAATAGGTATTCTCAGAGGCATATAACTTGTTCAACAAGATACAAATTCTCTCACTGCCCCTGCTTCAGGCATGGTCAGCCTTCATTGGCATCTTGAGTGCTCTGATTAACACCTTTACTAGAAAAACCAAGGGGCTGAATAAGCTTCTCAAAGAGCTGGATGATGTTGGCAGCAAAATAAGTCAGCTATCATCTGAGAATACTAGCATTAGGGGGATAATAAACCTCAAAAGTCAATATTGCGATAAGTAGAGAGTGCTTGCATAATATATTGTTACTAAGAGGGCAAAAATATACCTGCCTTCTCAACTCAATTGGACCTGAGGATACATCCAATGGGTAATTGGTGTGGCCAAGCATCCAACCCCTTCCATGATTGAAATGGATGCCAACAACTATGGAGGACTAAATATGCTCTTCAAGATTCACAAATTTTTTACAAAACAAACTTCAAAATTATAAGTTTGAAATAGGTGACAGTTGGAACTGCAGCAGTAAATCAGAGGGTCACGGCATCACTGAGGAAAATATTGTACAATACCTGATGGCCTACCCTGAATCTACCCACCCTGGACTGCACACTATTCTGAGATTTGTCCTTTTCCACCTGAGAAAATTTACTGCTCCCATTACTCTTAGACTTATTGATGTTTTAGCAGGTGATTTACAAAACCTTCCTGATTTAAATCCAATAGCACTGGTACCTTTCATTAAAAACACACCAGTCCATCCTGCCTCACTAATATTCATCCAATATCCATGACACTTATTTATCAAGACAATTGAAGCCATAGTGAAGGACAGAATCCAAGGTAAACTACTCTCCTATATCTAAAAACACCAATTTACCCACAAGGGTTCCTCTACTAAAGAGGTGGTCAGACACTTCTTGATTGCTCAGACAGTATGCATTACCCCCAGATTTATGTCAAGATCATTGGTAACCTTCTCCTAAACAGGTTTATGTTCACATCATTAGAGGGTTGCCTGGCTTCTGAGTTCAGACTTCATCTTTCTATTCCACAGGGGTCTTCCCTTAGCACTCTGTGTTGGTTGCTTAAGTCAACCCTCTACTTAAAAAATTGAACAAGACTTACTTGAGATCTTTCTGTCATATCTCTTATGTTGATGATGTTATTATCTTCCCCCATCCAAAAATAATTACCATGTCTACAAGAAATT
This sequence comes from Epiperipatus broadwayi, assembly GCA_028023455.1. NCBI lineage: Eukaryota > Metazoa > Onychophora > Udeonychophora > Euonychophora > Peripatidae > Epiperipatus > Epiperipatus broadwayi. The sequence continues at coordinate 4,617,351 of JAQFVV010006249.1, read as the reverse complement.
TTTGACAGGTTTGCTGTGAATATGCAAATATAATCTTCACATTAATCCTTTGCAAATCATCCATTTGGAAGATAAGCACAGGCACTGGAATATTTCACATTAAAGCCACAGAAATTTCTGGGCTTTCCCATAGTTTTGTCCAAGACAGCAATGAGGAGAGAAATTCAGTCTCTGTCCTGAACAAGACTAAAAAGTGATTGTCTTTATCCATAATGTCCCTCTCACTTCCCACAAAAGTAGCACTTCCTAAATGCTTGTATATCCTAGGATCAACTATTCTCTTTCAATAGTGAAGCCCTACCCAGTCATTTCAAAATCTATATGCTCTAGGTTACTATGGAAAGGCAATTATGTGACCATCAGTCTTGCCAAGATGCAGCAACTGAGGGAGTTAAACAGACTGGGATTACATACAATTACAGTGTTCTATGTTCAAAAGTGCTTGGGAGATTTAAGTGTTTTACCTTTAACATGTATGGGCCAGACAGAATCAAAACTATTGAACACATAGACACCCAACCTCCAGTTGACAAGCAAATGGATGTGTTAGTAAACTATTTAGCCAGCTTTCCCCTATTACCTTGCAGGTACTGGAAGCCAAAAAAGACCTACTGGGTCATTTTTAAATCTATGCATTCTAATCAGGACATCATACAAACTCAGCTGTCACTTACAAGTAAGCAGATTATCAAAAAAATCAAAGTATTGGCCATTTGAACCCAGGTATATAGACTTCTTGCTGAAATATAATTTAACCTCAATTTAGCAATGATCCATTTTTTGGTATACAGAAGAGGCTATCATAGGCTAGATCCACAATGTGGTTTATGCAGGACCAGCAAAGAGGCTATACAACATCTTTTTTATGTTTGTCTTTTCTTTGGTCAGCTCTGGTTTATGATAGCAAGCAATATAGTCCCCAACAGCAAGGATGTATTTTTGATCAAGAAGGCTTTTGGGACTGGTTGTTCTCATCATTACATTGTCAGTTTTCATTGCCTTTGTCATATGGCTGATAATATGCAAGTACATTTTTAAACATCACTAAGGATTCTTGAAGTGTAAAGAATAAAATTGTTAGCAAACTCAGAGAGAGAGAGAGAGATGGACTGTTGGCACCTGAATGGTTGTATCGAGACACGTGGTCTCGATGCACCATCATTAATAATGAGGAAACACCTCAGAAGTCTTCAATTCTAGGGACTGGAGATGGTACTGGTAATATATAGGGTAAATTCATGTAATCAGAGAAAATGTCATCACAAATAATGTAATCAAATGTTATGTCATGAATAAATTTACCTTTCTTCATAAAAAAAATATTTATTGACTATTAAAAAGTAAAATAATTAGAAAAATATAATGGAATAAATAAAGCAGTGATGACAATTTTTAAAAAAGGAACAAAATAAAAATGAATAAATTGTAAATTAAATTTATTATAGTTGTTCTTTGTTTATCGCTGTTACTACATAGATAACTTTTATAGTTACACACACACACGGAAAAACTTTCTAAAAATCATACATCTGATTGATATTGCCATGTTTTTATAAGCACAAACAGATAACAACAAAATTAACTATGTGTCCACAATGTTATCACTTTATTTGATGATGTTAAAAAATGATGGTTTAAATGTTTTAGATACACAGCTTAAATAATTACATTATGATTTACAAGTAATAAACTTACTCCATCCACAATGTTGATACAATCCACTCAATTCTAGTTATAGATAAGCACGGTAATGATAATCACTAATCATTTATTAAACTAGAATTACCTCTGATCCATATATATAAACTTTAAATATCACTCAAAGATATATTATTTTTCAATTGAACACACAAAAATGAAGTTGTCTTTTTTCATATGTAATATTTTTTTATACACAACTATGCATTCTGTTGAAAACATGGATAAAGATATCATAAAGGATAAATGATTCTCAAGATAAATTTTGTGCTTAACCAGCATGCATCAGTTGACCTAGATCACTATCTCTTATACATATCTTTAACATAAGATGAGTATTTATCAGTCTTACATTTTGATATATGTCTTTATCATATGTTCAATATTTATTAATAGTAAAACCTTACATTTTAAATTTACCAGTACTCCACCCACAACTTTGACATTTAATGATTATCATTAAATTAGAAATTTATATCTAGCCCATATATAAACTTTAAGGCCCAGTTAAAGTTTCAATGTGTCATTCATCACACATTTCTGGAGACATATCCCAAAGTATTACCACTCATCTTCCAAAAGACATGTTTCAAACTTAATCCAAACCATTTTTTCTATTGTTCAAAATTTTCCCTTTTCCATCTTTTTTAAAGCCATATATCAACTTCTTAGTTTATTTTGAAAGATTTTTATCTTAATTTTTTCAACATCTTTTCCAATAACGTTATGTTTATTAATTGTTCTTCCAAATTTTCCTATTTTTCTTTACTCCAATCTTCCTATTTTTCTTTAATCTTTCTATTTTCTTCAAAATCTTCAATTATTTCATCCAAGACTCTATCTCATTCAAAAGGATACCTTGTCAAAATTTGTAACATACATATTTTTGACTTGCAATATCAAAGAATGAAAGAATAAAAACACAACCTTATTAAAATCTATTTAGTCATTCAAAATTACTTTCACTATTATATAACAGCTATTTCTAGATATGTCTATGCAAACCACTTCTTTTATAATATCTATAGAATTTATTTATTTTCACTGTTTGTGATTTAGCTACATTTATTCTCATCTCAAAATTATTACAAATTCCATTTATTTTACATCTTATTCTGCTAATTGTTATTTCATTATCTAATTAATTTTTTTTTATCAGACCACAGCGACATTTATTCAATAATTCTTCAGATAAAACAGAATGATAACAAACCATCAATGTTTTACATTATTATATTTTTCCAAAATGATTACTTAATGTTGTAAATGTCTTTCGATTCAAAACCAATTTTATATTAATTAGCTATCAAAGTTATTATCAACATTAAAAAAACCACTCCAGTTCATCTTTTCAAAAGTTGTTTTAAAATTACTAAATAAACAGCTAATCCTTCTGCCATTTTTTATACATCTTGTTTTGTATACTTTTTACAATGCTTTTATTAATTTTTTGACAGTTTTAATTATCTAACAGTGTTTTTGAGAGCTATAAAATACAATTGTATTACATTTTATTTTTACATATAATAATAAAAAACTTATTTTGATATTAATTTATTTACACATAGACACACAATTTTTATTAATTATTATTACATGTATACACATATAAATTTATATTATTATAATAAAAATTTTAAGATATAAAATTTAAAAAAAAATTTTTTTAACCATCCTATGTCTTAATTTTCTGCATAGAGAAATTATTTCACTCAGCATACAAAGAATCATATTTAAAGTTGCTAAATTCTTCAAAAAAGTCTTCATCCACTGAAACAAAAAATCCTTCATTACTATAGACTTCGTGTAAAAAATTTAAAAACTTTAAACAGGTTTTTTTTGTGTGTGAGATGGAATAATTTCTATATGCAGAAGACTAATGTAGAATGAACTAAAAATGTTGGTATTTTATACATTTACATATATTGTGTACTATAATTTAATTATTAATATATTTCATTGATTTACAATACAAATCTCATAATTTGCTTTAATTACTATTGTATATATTTATATACATAAATAAAATACAACTATTTAAAAATAATAATCTAAACTCAATAATAATTTGAAAAAACTTTTAAAATCGATTTTAAATATAGCATTTCAATTAGAACTCTTATCTTTATTTTCTATAATAGCAATATTACTTTATAATAACCAGTTATATTATATTACTGTCTTATCTTCTGCCTTTATTTACATAATGTTTTTTTTGAAATTTTTTACCTGGTCTATATCATTTTTTTATTGCTCTTTTTGATGGATATTTTTAAAAACATCTTTGTATTTTTAATTTTGTTTTTATAATTAATATTAGACAAATTCAAAATGGTGGAGATCACGTACTAAAAGAGCACCTCAAAAAAACCTTACTTGAGATGAGGTCACCTTGATGGATTAATGTTGAGAGGAATCTGAAACTTTACTTTTATTAAAAAAAAATTACATATTAATGGTAGTGGATTCCTTTTTTAAAATATTTCAACATATGATATCTATCCATCCACTGGTTCTACTTTTCAATTGTAGGTGATCGAATTTGAAAAACCAATTTTAAATACACAATAAAAAAAATCATCATATGAATAATATATATAATTTATCTTGAGTAAAGCAAGCATTCAGTCCAAAAAATGTCAATATCCATGGCAACTCTATTGTTATTTATATATCTTATGCTCCTTGATTGAAACAAACACATATGAAATATCTTTCCTGACCAGATGAATCCATAGAAAATGGCTCCACACCAGCATTCTTGAGACAGACATTCAAATAAAAATTGTCATAATTTCATCATTCCATAATTTCCTAATGATATCGAAGTTAGCTGAAAAGTCCCACAGCACTGTTTTTTTAACCCCAAATAAATTATACTGATTTCTTTTATAAACTGTTATTTATGATGTGGCTTCAATATATATAAAAATAGTTTTTAAAAACAACAGATACTTTTTAATAGTTTCAGATTTCCTTTGCATTATTTCTATTATAATGAAATTTAGCTTGCAGTCAGTAGTTCATTCTTGTCTTAAATTAAAGTTCAACTTCTTGAAACTATAAACTATTAAAACGTTAATATTTTTTAAAGGGCAAAAAGGTTTTTACTTTTCTTAATAGAAATAAAAACTTAACTTTTTCTGCTGTCTGTTCAAATTCCTGATTTTCAAGTCAAGAACGCTATTTTTCCCAGCATTTATATAATAATGTATTCCAGTTTGATGAATAAATTATTTCATTAGTTTCTTGCCAACTATAATTCAAAGTTTAACTTTCAAGTTTTCTTCAATCCAAGTTAACAAAAAATAACTTTAAATTACTTTTAAAATAAAAGACTTTTCATTTTTATGTCTGATCAGTTCTGCTGTTAAATAAAAAGTAAAAATCAAGCGAAGAACACTGCCTTCTTTTTTTTTTCCACTAGCTAACACGTATTGTTACAATTTAATTAAATAAAAATCACATTATAAACATTATTATTGTTATTATTTTTAGTTAATTTTCATTATTTCAAATTTGATCATTTTTGACCTCATATAAATTTTTTTTCTTTTATTTGTCTTATAAGTCAGTCACTTAGTATTTTTAATTAATAATATTAATGAATAAAAAAAATAGAAAAACAATTAATTTCTAGCAATAAATGAACATATTAGTTTATATGCATTTATTTGCTTTTTCACAATAAATAAAAAAAAAAAAAATTTCCCAAACATTATTAGTTTACCTGTATGTTTATATGTAGATATATATCATGTAGAAAACAAATTTATTTGCTTTCTCACAATAGATAAAAAAAAATTAACTTATCAAACATATCAGTCTACATGTATGTCTCTAAATGTATACACTACTTTGATATAAGCAAGTATGTAGGATATTTAATTTGCCTACCACTTGGTCTGAATTCAAATATTGAAAAAGAAAGTGGGCCAGATGTGTAGGCCAGTTGTAAGCCATCTCTTACAATACTTATACTTTAATATTTATTGAACTGGCTTTCATCTCCATTGAGACATTCTCAATATATTTAATTATATAAATCACATAAATAACTAATTATATCCACTCCAACTATTGGTCATTATTTATATTGAATTGTACTTTAAATCATATACTTGTACATTATAATGAAATAAATAATTTTTAACAATTTTTAACACTTTACATATGCATATATTTTACAATATTTAATTAATACATTGTACAGGCAAATGTAATATATGCAGGATTTGAACTCAGACTTTCAGGATGACCCGCTCTTCTTAGTGCCATGAAATATGTATATTGGTGATTATTTATCTTTTCAACATGTGTGTGATTAGGTGGGTCAGCCATATGAGATGGCACTGAGAGTAGTGGGCTATGTGAAAGTCTGAGTTTGAATCCCACATATATTTAATTAAATAAATTAAAATAATAATAAATAAACAAATTAATAAATATTTTACCTTTTTTAAATACTATTTACATATCTACAATAATTCTCTATATTTTCCAACTACTTAACAAAACCACTTTCCTTCTAATTATGCTGGACTTTTAACTGTATTTACACATCCAAATTTTCCTGAATATATATAACATTTCATAATATATTCTCTTATGCTAAATTTTACATACTTTTACTGGATTTAAATAATGTAAACTTGGTCCTGACCTTATATTTCTTTCATTACCAGTTCTATCATGCTCCTTACCTCTCTCAATTGGTATTCTTCTTGTCTGTCCTATATATATATCTTACTGAATTTTCCACAGCTAATTTTATAAACTAGCCCCACCTTACTATTAATATCATTTAACTTTTTTGCATTATACAATCATTTACCCAATTATTTATCCAATTATTTATTATTTTCCAAACTATTTTTTTATTATTTGGTAATACTTTTCTAAATATGAAGTAGACATCTATTTACTATCTTTATATTTATCCATATTATTCTCACATTTTCTCTCTATCTTATTACCAAAAATCCTTCTGTTTTACTATATTTTTGCACAATCATTTTCCATCTTTAATATTTGTGCATATGCTTTTTTTTAATCTAACATTAGATCTATCATTTTTTAATTTAAATCCCTTTAAAACTCCCATCTTTTGGCACCATGGCTGATATGGACAACTTTGAATCAATTAACTCTCTAATATTTTTATCCTTAATATAATGTTTAACAATTATTTCATTCACCATTTCTCTTCTTAAAAAATATATAAATATTCTAATCCATCTTCTTCTTTCTCCATTGTAAATCTAATACCATATTTATTTTTAATGAACTCATTAAAAACCTCATTATTACTGTTTTCTATAATAACAATAACATTTACATATCTGTGATATTTCATGATCTCATTATTACTTTAATTCTATCTATTATACTCTTCTCAATACTATTTACTACTACTGATGATAAAATTTCACTAATTGAACATCCCAAAAACCTTCCATTATTTATACTCCAAAATTTTTCATTATATTTAAAATACAATGTCTCATCTATATTAGCAATGCTTCATAAATAATATATGTCCATTCTTCTGCTAAAATATTAATATTTTTAATTTTTATCTTGAGAAGATCTCAATGAAGATGAAAGCCAATTTGATAAATATTAAAATGTATTGTTAATTTTAATCTTATTTAGATTGATTATTTAGTTTATATATTTATTGCAACATTGTGGACAATTAAAAATTATATTGGATATTTGACTATTATAGTTATAATATTTAAATCTGGTTAGTATATAGTTCCACTCTTTATTTATACACACAGCAGTGAATTGAAACCCATAACCTTCTGAATCTTAAAGAATAGGTGGATTCATTTTATTTTTTATCATTTACTGATATATAAGTATTTAACTACCATTTATGGTGAAGTCATTATTGCTGTTTGAATTTCATATACATTGGACTACACATATTTATGTTTAGAGCTATTGGTAAGCTCTATCTAATGATCATTTAAATGCAAGCTTAAAAGCAAGTTACGAAATTTATAACTTGTTTTATTAATTATTATAAGTGTACCTTTGATGGCTTTTGCGATGCTACATTGCAGAGGCTATTACTATATGGTGAAACTGATCTGAATTCAGACCCATATTACTATCTGGTTTGCAAAGCTGGATTTGAAGACATTTACTTGTCCAAAAAGTACAGACTTCCAAATTGATAGAAACGTGTTTTATAAGTGCTGACTTTTGTGTTACTATTTTAGATATAATTTCTAGAGGCTCAGCCCTCCACTAAGGTGAGCCATAATCTTGAAAACAATTGGTCTGGAGGTAGGGTATTAATGATAGAGATTTTGAATTCTTTCTCTTTTGGCATTTATAAAAATAAAGCTTGTTTAGAGCTATTGGTAAGCTTCATCTATATAATTAAAAATCAGTCAACATGTAGACAGTCTCGATATCAATAACAATCAACAATTTCAAACTGTTGTCAAGGCAATGAAGTTTAAATAAATAAACAGGTAAATATAACCTATTCTGAATGCAGAATAATAAATAGTCAATTATAACATTATAATCTACTATTATAAATTTCAAATTGCACCCAAAGTATTATGTAAATAATAAGTGTAATAATGCTCAAGATTAAATGGATTTGTAAGTAATCATTAAAAAACAATCATTACTTAGACAATCCCAATATCAAGAACAATCAACAATTTCAAACTGTTGTCAAGGGAACCTTCTTTTAACAATAAAGGTGGAATCCCATCTTTATTAATAACCCAATATACTTGTATACACACTAAAAATTACAATTTAACCACAAAGATTGAAATTATTGATACAAAGAAGTGTAAATAAATCTCTTTAAACAGGTAAAAATGAAGTGGCTGAAGTAATTACCTGAAATAGATTTTATCAGTTCTGTTATTTATATAGTAAAAATTTAACCTAGTTTTTTCTGCATTAGAAGAATGAGTTACAGCTTGAATTGCTCCATTTTTATCTGCAGAGCAGTTAATGACTTTAGCTAATTTGCTTACTTCTTCTCTAAGATCCCAGGTTCCACCACTGATTAAGTTACCTTGTACATCCATAGCAGTTACTAAAAAGCCTTTGAAAGATTTATATTCTTCAAGCGTAGTGAAAACTTCTAATAAAACTAAAAAAGAAAAGGATATATGTGTGTGTATTAAATTACAATTAATTATGATATGTACAAATGAATAAGTGGGAATCATTCCATAGAATGATTAGAAAATGCACATTAGCAATAGTATTGCTATTTACTATTAATTATTATTGGCAGCCTTTAAATTAAACTATTTGCTTTAATATCACACAATAGCATCTTCTGCCTTGGTTTTAATAAGAAACAATATTGTTGCATTTACATTATTTAGATACGTATACATGCACGCAGTAACATATATTTAATAATTAGCAATACAAAGAGATGCAAAGATTAATTTTTTCATTAAACATTTTGATAAAGTTTACCATATGACAGTCAACATCACATCCGTGTACTTTGCTCACAATCAAAGCAATACTAGTTGCCTTTGGAATCTAAAAATACCTTTCAAGTGAGAAAAAACTTATTTTTCAAAGCATTTATATATGTGTGTTGTGTTAATATGAACATAATCTTTCACGTACAGATAGAATTAATTATAGAATTTTTAGCTTGCTATAGTAAATAAACATTTTGTTATTGAAAATTTATTTTTAAAAATGGGATAATAAATAAAATATGAATGATAATTAAAAAGTAACCAAATGATAAATTTATGCAATGCTGTTGTGTAGAAATTTAAAAGAAGAGAATGAGTCACTTATTTGTTTAAGGATTTCTATGCCATTTACTGTAAAGTTAATAACTAATAGAAGCTTATAGTTAAGTAGCATAGAGACAGTGAAAGTAAAATGGATGCTGTTAAAACAACAATAAGTTGGAATCATGTGATTGTCATGTGATATTTTATTGGTTTGTCTGAAGTATATGCTATAAAAATTAAATAATTTGGTGTAATAAAAAATAATATCTAGAATTAATAATTATTGTCTTTATGTAAATATAAATATAAAAGAGGATAATATGTCAAGCATTGGTGGCCTAGTGATTAGCATAGCTGCCTTCCAAGCAGGTGGCCCGGTTTCATGTTTCCCGGTCAACGCATTTGAAATATGAAAAAAAAAGAGGATAATATGCTCCAGTATTCTAAAAGTTTAGTTTTCATGAGCATAAAACGATTTTACTGTAAAATAATTCAGTAAAATTTACAATCTTTAAAAAAAAGACGATGACTTAAAAAGAGAAAAGCGAATGTTAAATCATTTTAAAATTGATTAAAATGAGACATCATTCAAGAATTTGATTAATTGAATAAACAAACATCTTAGAAAATATGGTTGAAATAAACAAAAAAGCATGTCAATGGATATATCAGAAAAATATGCAAGTAATTAATGAGTGAAATTGTAATTTAAAAGAAGTGGAACTATTGAAGAAAGATTTATGTTTTATCTCATTTGCATCATAAATGAGAAGATATAAAAAGGTCTGTTTTTGATCATTAAAGTCAATCAACATTTCTAGCAGTTAATAGTTTTCTATCACACAGGCTATTCTTGCATATAAATTCAACAGCAAGTACAAGATCCAACCTACAATTTAACAAATAATTGCCATGTAATAAAAAAAAACAGCAGTTGTCTTATAATAACATGGAAAGTCTTGACTACTTTGCTGTATATACCAAAATGTGTATATAGATGGTACTTTGGTATTATTCCTGCTATGACATATTACTCTGGTGATGTTTTCATCTGTAATAATTATTCTGTTTCAATTTATGATGTCATGGCAACCATGAATCCTGACATGACTAATCCATATCAAATAAACTGACTGCTTTCCATTTTAGAATATATTAAATGATTCACTCCACCATAGTGATTCCTCCCCCCCATGATATAATACATCTCTAGCATTATTTGTAAGTAATATTGTTTTATATTAACAAATATATTTACCTTATATATTTGTGTTTTCTTTTTTTTTGCTAAAACTTTGTGGTTTTTTATTTTAAAAAATATTAAAATATAACGTTAAATTTGCAGTAAATATATCACATTATTTGTAATTTAAAATTTCTAGCATCATTTGTAAGTAATATTGTTTTGTATTAACAAATATATTTACCTTATATATTTGTGTTTTGTTTTTTTTTTGCTAAAACTTTGTGGTTTTTTATTTTTTAAAATATTAAAATATAACGTTAAATTTGCAGTAAATATATCACATTATTTGTAATTTTTTTAAATTTAAAAATACAGTGGTAAAAGTTGTTATATTTATGTTGTTGTTTTGTTTTGTTAAACTTTATATACATTTACAGTTAAAAGTTGTTATATTTTTGTTTTTGTTTTTTTTTTAAAGAAAAAAAGATAATTAAAATCTACAGTTAAACTTAGTTTGCCATTTTTTTAGATTAAAAAATAATGAAAATCGAAAATTCTATTAAACCTCACCATTTAAAATTTTTCATGGTTCTTCTTTATATTCCTCTCTTTTTCCATAATGAATATATATCTCCACCATTGGAAAGTACATGTTTATTTGTTTTAGATTTGAAGTTTTCTATTACATATAAAATATGATGTTGCAAAGCACTGTAGTGTGCCAGAGGGAAAAGAAAGGCTTTGATAACACATAGAGTCCTTTAAAAAAGGTACAAATCACAAGTACCTGTTTTATTTAGTATTATAATATATTTCCCCCTTTTTCCATAATGAATATATGTTTCCATTATTTTTTTTAGATTTGAATTTTCATATTACACATGCTACAATATATTACTTCCAGTGACAAATTATTCTAAGTTTGCAATATGTTTAAGATAACCCCTCCTTGAGATCTACGGACAAATTTTATTCATTAAATTTATCTGCACATTCCTTGGAAGTATTATTTTAAACATATCATGAACTTATAATAATGTCATCGAAGTAATATGTCATAGCAGGAATTATACCAAAGTACCACCTGGACACACTAATTATACCATTTGTGGCCATCTTGTTGACATATAACTTGGCAGATCTTTCAAAGTATTTTTTTCAGATTTTATACCTACCTTTCTCTCATATAATTTGTTTAACTAAGTATAAAATGTCTTCTATCAAAATCTCCATATGAAATGATGAAAGTCTGAAAGAATTTCAACTATTGAAAAGATAAATAATCTTAAGGCAAGATATACTTGTGTGAAAACCAACAGATTACTTAATTTTAAATACTACAATACTTAAGCTATCCTGTTCACCCCTATTCTTTCTATTTAATAAATGTGATTCTATTTATAATAAGTATTTTCATTATTTGTGGGTCAAACCTATAATAATAAATATATAAATAGCTATATAAATTATCATATAAATGTACTAATTATTAATAGTGTATGCATTAGCAAATCGATTAGTGATTAAAAGGTGTTATGAGTCATTGAAAAAACCCTGAGGAGAAGAGTTCATGTTGAACCCTGAGCTGTGCAGAGCTTTATGAGAAGAGAAGTTATGTGATATCAAGGATGTTAATTATGTAGTAGAGACTAGAAAGCCTAATTGACATTACAACATGTATCTTTGAAGTCTCATCTTTCAGTTTTATTTTTTACATACACAGAAAACAATATATGAGTATCGATTTTGATTTAGTAATTACTGCATAAATTAAATTCTTTTAATGTTGTTTATATAGATCTACAGACATAGATTTATGTAAATAATAGATAAGAAGGGAAAGGAGTCTAATTCTTTTATAGTATAATTATATATATTTTATATTATGCGTGAATGTTTTTTTTTTTATATTTGCATAATTGTATTATTATTATTATTGGGAAAGGAATTGTAAATAATTTCAATAAATAAACTATTTCAATGTATTAAACATCTCGTTTTGGCATTCAGTCATTCCCCTATTCGATTTTATTTAATCTTATCACATAATTAAGTATTTCCAAAGATTGACTCTGCCTTGCATACTCATTATATATATTGTTAATTAAACTACTTACCCTGAGAAGTAAAATAAAAGGGCTGAGTTAATGTGAGAAAGGTACTGCATCTGGAAAATAAACATTTTCTATTGTTGTCAATCTTTATTTGGGCATAATTTCTCTGGAAATTGTCATACAAACCTGATTTTGCAGTCAAACTATTCAGTTTTACAAATGTAATCACATGATCAATACAAAGTTCAGTGGTCTTCAACCTTTTCACACCTGCGGACCGGTAAAAATAAGGATAAGGTTTCGCGGACCAGAAAAAATAAGGATAAGGTTTTATGGACCAGCAGAAGTCTATAGATAAATTTTCTTAAAGATGTAAACAGCTTAGCCTTAGATGAAGTTATATATATATATGGAGTTTGTATAATAAAAAACTTTTTTTTTTTAATTTTGAATTTTTTTAGAAAAGTAATAAAAAATTTAATTCTACCCCCCCCCCCCCCATAAACATCTGTGATAACTAGAAAAACAAATTAATTTATGTATGACTGATTAGATTTTGTTCTGTTTCTTTTTTTTTTAATCAGGTATTGTTTATATTAATTAAAAGTTTAAAATCTTATTATTTTGTTATTAAAACTTTCTTGCCAGTCTATCGTGAACCAGCAAAAAACTTCTACGGACCGGTGGGCCACGGACCGGTGGTTGAAGACCACTGATCTAAGTCATGAATCTTCAATGTGTTGTCAGAGAAACTCTTTGTTAGAAGGCTTGCCTTGAATGTCGAGGATTTTTTTTCATATGTCATAGCATCAGCGGGAGGTGAACCCGCAACAACCATCTGCAACCAACAACTTGCTTGCAAGGTGGCTGCGCTGACCTCTCGGCTAACAACGCTTGACAATATAGAGGATTTGTGATTTAGCTAACAATCACATCAAATTATTCACAAGATATTTTAATCTTAGTTGGCTGAGATTTGCTTGCGACACTTTTGGCTTATGGTTTAATGGATTATAAATTAAAATAATCAAATGTTTTAGTGCATTGAAGCTCATAAAAATTATGAGAATTGAAATGATGAAGCAAAGCAACAATCAGAAGACCTGAAGCCAAGAGTCCACCACTTTGATATTGTTCTAAATCATGAGAGCAGCAAAGTGGATTATTAATTGAAATTATTTAATATTGAATGTGAAAATTTACATTGTTTTCAACTCTGGTCTTAAGTAACTTTATAATAACATTTAAAGGACTAATATTTAATAAAGTAATTATGTAACTGTTTTAGCTGTAATGTTTTCTGGGCCATAATTTAGTATATAAAAGTGCTGGAAACATTATAATGGCATGCTATCGTATGGTTGTAAGTCTTGAAAGGGTCATCCTAAAGGGGTTACTTGATGGTATTTTAATGTAATGTCAAAAGTTTATATTTGCTATGAGTAAAATTATTCATAAATAGTATCAAGTTTGCTGAGAGAGATTACTCCACTACACATGCGTTCTTCACGCTCTCATTTTCAACTGTTTAAGATTTGCCTATACATACATGCTTAGGTCAAAACGATACACTGATTCAGACTATCTTTTTTAAAAGATTTTATCATATGTTTCAAAAGGAGAGTATTGATCAAAAAGTGCTTGTGTAGTGGAGTGATCTCTAATTATTATTAGAGTTTAAAAACATAGTGCTTTTTAAATAATTGACTCATTAAACATGGAAGTTTGTTACAATCTTTAAAATAATCTTATAAAATCACCTTAAATGTTTGGCTCCTAGACTCATGCAAAATATTTTACATTAGTGAGAATTTATAAGCCAAAAACAATCAAGCGAAAGTCCTAATTCCTATGTTGTAAGAGTTATTAGATGAAAGAAAGAGAAAGTAGTAGTAAAAATAAATGCTAAAAAAATTAAAGTAATAAATTTCTTTTGAGGGAAAAATAGATTAATAATTATCAATTAAAAAAAATTAATAATTATAAATATCTTGGTCAGATCATTAATGCAGATGAGCATATATTGGATGAAGTTAATCGTAGAATTAAATTTGTTTGGAGTGCTTTTGGTAGAAGGAAATATGCCCATGTGTCTAAAAAGAAAGTTTGTCAATAGATGTGTTTTATTACTTCTCACCAATGGATCTGAGACTTAGTATATATAATAAAAAAACAATATAGAGACTTCTGTAGGCCTTGAATATTTTGAAATCTACCTTTCTTTATGTAACTGTACTTTTGGTTAAGCACATTATTATGATATTATCTTGCATTAACCTGAGGTATAGAGAGTATAAATAAATTAACAAGCAATTAATGTAAATCTAAATGGCACTTCATTAAATTTATTTCATATATATATATATATATTTTAATGAGTTGATGGCACGGTCTGACTTATACAGACAATGCTATCTTGATAATGTTTAATTAATAAACAGTATTTAAATTTTAATCATTTTGATACTACTTATTTATTTTCTGCAATCTACACCATTACTTTGATCTATTTTACATTTTGTATATATATTTTGTACCATCCATAGTCTCCAGTTAGTGAACTTAATGATGTATTTTAATATAGAGTCTCTTGCTTCTCCCTGACCACTGGCACCAGCAAGAAACTATGCTATTAGTAGCATCAGATGTGTTATCATATAGGTGGCACTGTGGAGTAGAGACATAGGATTCGAACTTGGGATTTCTGGGAGGCAACTATGGCAATAGAAAATAACAGATCACTTTTTTTAGATGTTTTAATTGCAAAAAAATGTGATGAGACATTATCAATATCAGTTTAAAGACAACCCACCCATACAAACAGATATCTTAATTTTAATTCTCATCATCATCCTGCACAAATTTTTTCTGTAGCAAAAAATCTTTTGACTAGAGATTATAATTTATCTGATAAAGAACATCTTACTCAAGAAATAGAACTTACAAAAAATATTATTCTTTCTAATAATTATAATAAAAACATCATATGTAAGGCTTTACATAACATTAATACTAAAAAGAAAAAAAAAGATAGAATTGACAATTCCTCTTTTAAAAGGGTAATTTTACCTTATATTAAAGGGTTTACTGATAAAATCAGTAAAATACTATTTTGTTTTAATATAAAGACTACTTTTTCTACTGGCAAAAAAAATTGGTGATTTTTCATATAAACCTAAAGACAGAATATTTTTGGAACACCAAGGAGTTTATAAAATTCCATGTTTGCAACGCTCAAGAAGCTATGTGGGTCAGTCTAATAGATAAATAAATGTCAGAATTAAGGAACATAGAAATGCTTTTAATCAAAAAATTAGTACATCAGTTTTTACTTCCCATTTTTTAGAAATTGGTCACAAATCTGATTTTGACAATACAAAAATATTTTCTAATTTGGAAAGATATGATTTAAGAACCATGAGAGAGTCAATTGAAATATTAAAGAGACCTACTGGTTTAAATAAAGCTGACAAAGCACAATGTATTCCAGCTATGTGGAAACCTCTCATTTTATTTCTGTCTTCTAATATTAACTTAAAATTAATAGGTGAAAAAATGAAGGGAAATAAACATTTTGATAAGCCTCATATTGTGAATGCTGAACTACTTCAAGTTGAATCTCATTTCTCATCTCGCACTCAGTCATGTTATTGTTTGAGATCTAACTATTTTTCTTTCAAAAGTTAACCTTGGCAATGGCAGATGCTAGTCTATCGAAATATCGGTATGTAATGGAAAATAATACATGGTTCAGCCCAAAAAATAATAATTTATCTATATATATATGTAAGATTTCACATGTAGATTGTCTTATGACATCTTATGATTATTAGACATACAAATGATGCTTCTTGTCTTTAACTCAAATTTAAATTATATAATTTTTAAAAAGTATAAATAGAGGCTGTTAATCATATACTAGGCTAGGCGCCATTATAAAAAAAAAACACTTGCACAATTATCTGAAAACTTTAAATTCTTCCATAATGGAAATAATAACTGATTTTCTTTTTGACTAGTATTTTTTCGTTTGATTGATAAAAAGTAGATTAGTACTATAATATATTCTTTATATTACATATTATTTTTTTAAAAAACAAGTTCAAAAATAATTTCTTAATTAAAACTTTTTTTTAAGTGTAAATATTTAAAAACAACTTTTATATCGACTTTACATAGCTATTAAAGTAAATACTTTTATTTTAGACAAAAAACCATTTTATTTTTAGTTACATTGAAAATTTACATTTTTGTCAAAATCAAAAATTAAATAATATATTTAATCTGAGAGTGACTTTTATATAATTTTAAATAACTTACAACATTTCAAAAATATTAAGAAATATTATTACTTAATTAATTAATGTTTAAGTTATACCAAACTTAATTTTAATGTTTATATATTTATCTTTTGTTTGTGTTTCCTTTTTTAAAAATTTTAATTATACTACACCATCAAATATACTCATTCACTATTCTGTGAATAGTGAGAGAATTCATTTCAATAAATGTATTTAAATATTAAAATATTTATTTCAAAAAGGCCATTACACAGACACACACATGTACACATAAACAGATAAATATATAATTTGATTTTTACTTGCAGACACATCTAGATTTGAAACTGTGTGGAATCTAAAAGGTGGTGGTGAATATTGTGGATCTATATTAGTGTGATTAGGCAACATAGATTTACATCTATCTGGGGGAGCTCCAGTTGGGTATGCTTGACAATTCCAGACCGAAATGGCAAAAAAAACTTCAAATAGCATTGCAGAAAGATATTCACAATTGTACAGAGCTGTAAATAATAATAATAATAATAATAATAAGAATAAGAATAATAATAAGAATAAGAATAAGAAGAAGAACAACAACAACAACAATAATGATGATGATGATAATGATGATGATATAAAATTGTTTATTTTATTTCATTGCTGTAATGTATTATAATCTTAAATATTTAGTAAATAGTAGATGATAGTGCTTTGTAAATTAATATTCCATGCTACCTTATTTATGTTTGCATACTCAGTTCTGATTTATGATTTTTATCAATAAAAGTCCGTGACTCTCAATCTACCAATAGGTATGAGATACAAAAAAGTATGTTGTTTTGAATCCAAGCTTAAATACTAATATAAGTGATTGGCTTGGGATTAAAATATTAAGTTTTTTTTGATTGGCATCTTAATAATATATGTATATATGATTGCTCAGGATTTCATAAAACATTTCAGAACTAGAAGTTACAGAACTGGTGCACGATTGATGGATTTTCAGCTTTAGAGTTTGCTACCACACAAGCATAACCCAACATTTTGAATTTAAAAAAATTTAAACAATGGCTGCTGAAAGAAAGATTCATAGGATAAAAATTCATGATGCATTAAATCCAGGTTGAAGGTTCTTAAGACAAAATCTGTGATCATAATCGGTTTATGGATAGTATAGCATTTAACTATAGATTTAATAAACAATATCATCTAATAGCACCTGATTACTCAAGCCTACTGTCTATGGCACCATTAAAGTACAATAAAGAGTTACTCCTGAAAACAAAATATTCTAGATGCATTACACACAGAAAATATCATTCCTTGCAGTTGTGAAGGCTGTATTATATTATAATCATCTGGTAAGACCATTACCACTTACCCTTTAAAGACCGGTATCTCTTCAGGTTTTTTTTTTGTTTAAAATAACAAGAATTATTTACCTAACACATTTAATTGTTACTTTGAAGCATAATGATTCACTGACTAAAACAAACTTTGAGTAAACATGGAAAACTTTCTTATGATAAGATGTAGCCAATAATGACATTGAATTTGTCTTAAAGTTCAAAGGGATAAAACACTTCTTGATGATGAAATGTAAAGGAGTTACAGGTGATAAAGTTGAGGAATTTGTGTGATCTTGTTACTTTTTACCTGTGTAGTTAAGGGTAATAGTAGAGTTATAATGGATCACAGGTGAAAGTCATATTTGGAGCTGCAGCATTTAAATAAAAAAAATAGCCGTAAAGAAAGAGTAACAAAAATCCAGGTTATAATGGTATATTGATTCTAGGCAGGAAAATAACTAATGTCAGGGGTCCTAACTGATGGTAATTCTAATCTCAAAGGCTTCAATGCATTTAATATTATCATAAAAGTCCTCATTACTTAAATATCAGTAGACATTTTAGAATGTATTTGATATGAGTAGGTGTGTAGAAAGGGGTAGCTCGCATGTAGAAAACATTTTGTAATAAATATTTTGTAAATAAAGCTATATTTAGTTTCAATTTCGCATTTTTGGTGGCCTAGTGATTAGCATAGCTGTCTTTCAAGCAACTGGCCCCAACGCATTTGACATAAGAGAAAAAAAAATCGCATTTTTTTTTATATATGGAGACTTTTGCAACACATTTAGATCTTACAAATCATTATAAATTCAGACATTAAAATCAATAAGTCTGTTTACTTTACAAAAAAAAAAGCTACGTAATCATTATAAAATAACAGCAATTAATCATCAAAACTTCAAATAAGGCAAGGCTAAAAAGGAATCACCTATTCAGAATAACTAAATATTTGAATTTCTGTGAGATTATAGGAAAGAATTCATAATGAGATAAATAAATATTATTATAAAGTGACAAAAAAAGTTATAGAGCAGAAAAATAATCTGAAAGTATACAATAATATTAAGATATCGAAGGAAAATTGTTTCAGCAATAAAAAGACAGCAGATTATTTCAAAAGGAGAGATGACGTCATGCATTGTGAAGACGAAATTACAAAAAAAAAAACCCAACAACTTCAGAGTAATATTAAAGAAAACCGTTGATATTCCAAGTATTTTAAATGAAGAGGAGATTTGTCCAATTAAATCTATGAAGAATGAAAATGCTCCAGAAAGTTATAATATTAATATAGATAATGAAAGTAACAGATAAAAAGAACAATAAAATTGCTGGCAAAGTTAAACGGCAAATATCTAAAAAATAAAGTCATGTCTATTAGCTTAAATACTAGCTTGAGTAATATTTTAATAATTAATGCCACAGAAATATTTTTGCCTTAGTATATTAAGTAGCTGAGATTTTTTGCTAGTTTAATGCCGGCATGACTCTATTATTCAGACATTTGGCGTATAACATTGCCAATATTTTTTCAACTCTTTTTTAAAAAATATATATATATATATTCCTCACTTCCTGAAGCTTTCTATTCTTCAGAAATTTAATTGTATAGATCTATTCTTCATTAAAAGATGTTGTAATCATAATAGCTATTTGTTTTCCATAACCTTGTTTTTTTTGTTGTAAAATTCGCCTACACAACGTATAATGTCACCACTCATTTTAGAAACAGTCCTGTCTTTTTCTTCCTTTTTTTCTGTTCTTAACATTATTTACTACATCACAATCATATTTCCTTATTGCTATTATTAATTCTTTTCTACAGTCTTACAGAAATTTAGATATTTAGTTATTGTAAACGGGTGATATTTCAATAGATGCATATTACTTTATTTTTTACTTTATTTAAAATGTGGATGAATTGTTATTATTTCATACTATCTATGCATCTGTTTTTAGTACAGTAACAATGAACTTCTTATTGATATCAATGTCTGACTTATCTTCAAATGCAACAAATATTTTAAAATGATTTGTTAAGTTCTATGAGTGACCGAAATGAAAATTTATGGTTAAATGTCTGTATTTACAAAATATTCATTACAAAATTTTACAAAATATTTTCTACATGTTTGGCCATCTTTTTCTACAGTCATAAATTATTCTCACCCCCTCATAGCAAACATGTTTCAAACTATCTGATGCTATGCAAATAATGGTGATTGTGATGCCATATAGTTTAAATTTATTGCAACATTTTTGAAGATTAGTAGTACACCTGATATCAGTAATTTTCCTAACTAGAATCAATATATTATTATTACCTGGATGTTGTTAGACTTTATTTCCAGCTATTTTTTTAATTTAATAGTTCCAATTTCAAATATTATTCTCAACTGTAATACATTATAACTCATTGTAAATTTATGACCACAAAGAGGTAAAAACCCAAAAACCAAAAATGACACAAATTTCTTAACCTCATTATGCATAGCTCATTCCATTTTATCATCAAGGAGATAGATACCATTATATTTTGGATTCATTGAACACGAAAATGCATTTGATTCTACTAGCATTTCCAGAATGATTAAAGTATTGGATCATCAAGATATAGATCCAAAGTAATGATAGATTCTGATAATATTTATCAAAATACAACAGCAATGATAAGATTATGTGATGATTATAAGAAGATTAACATTGAAAAAATATATGACAGAATTATTTTATTTCTTTAAATCTTTTTGCATCGGCTTTACAAGTAATATATTGTAGAGTACAATTGGCAACTAAAAAAAAGTAAAACCAATTAGAGATTACTTAAATCATCTAGATTTTGCAAATGTTGTTACAAGAATGATCAGATTAAAGGAAAAAAATAGGATTGAATAAGAGATTGAAAATGAAATATGTGGATGAGTGAACAAACAGATATAATTGAAAGTATTAACAAACTGAAATGAGCTAAGCTGGATATATCACTAGAAAAGATAATAGATAAATTGTTGAACTGTTAAATTGAATCCCAAGAAATTATTAAAGATCTGAAAAGATCGTATGCAAAATGATTGAATGAAATAAGAAAGTTTATTGGGGTGTTATAGAGAAGAAAAGCCAAGGATTAGAGTAATTGGATTAAACTCCTTTATCTTGCAGAAAATTATTAATAATGGTTAAAATGATGATGAATATATATATAATTAATCATTTGTTTTTCAGATGTCATTTTCACATATTTCAAGAAATGAAGTGTCGACTGAATTCAATAAATTTACATTTATAAACCTATCTAGCCTTGAGAATCATTATCTTTATTATGGGGTTCAGTTTGAAAATTTTAAGTACAGTATGAATTGTTATAATTGACTACTTGTTAGTCTGCATTCACAGCAGGTTATATACTAAAAATTGGACAAAAGTAGATGTTTCCAATGATAGGCTTCCAATTAATTCCAGATCCTCATTCTAATTTTTATCTTTGCTTTATCACTAAGGGTCATACAAATTCTTTTTTTTTTTAAACTAATTTTCATTCAAATTATTATTTTTTGCTATTTATTTATTTTATTTGGAACATGATGTCAGCACATTAAAATTCAACACCAACAGTTCTCAACCAATCAAGAGCTGACTCCTCAAAGCTTTGTAGAGCAAACAGGCTGGTTGAGGCCTTGTAAATTGGACACTTCTTGTAAATATGAAATATAGTTCATAACCTTCTACACTCATAGCTTGGAGAATCTAAAAATTCCCACTTAAGCAATATATAATGACATTTACCCGGGCCTGTTCTGATTCAGTTAATCTTTGACCAGAGTTTTCTTGGAAGAGTGAAACTATGTACTCAAAGAGTAGGGTTAGCTATTAGAGTATGATTATTTATATTGGTGTTATTCCAGTTATGTGTCCACTTTCTGTTGATATCCAATGAGGGTGGCTGCTGAGAATTACCAGTAAGTCAATAAGGGTGCCTAGATTTTAGCCTGATATTTGAGAAGACTATTCAGAATGAGATTAAATGAATGATTTGATAGCTCAGCTCAACAAGCTTGTGTGTTGTTGTTTTTTTTTGTTGTTTCTTTATTAATTTTTCTTAAACTTATGTTAAATTATTTTTGATACTAAGTATATCAGAAAGTAAACTGAATGCAATAAGAGCTTTTTACTCCGTATATCAACCAGAGAACTAAAATAATAATGAAGGAATATTGGATCATGTGATATTATGTCATTGAATCACGTTGGGCACAGCAAATATATTCACTCGATTATAAATTGTTTTTTTTACTTTTAGTTGAAAAACAATACGAGCCTTTAACTTCTTTAATTGATGTAGCCCACCAGTTTAGCATTCTCTAAATTCCACACAGCTATTTATATACATTTAAAAGTAACCAATTTGTAATGTCAGATTTGCTCGAGCTATTAATTTAAAGAGGCCGAGGCCTAATGTCAAAGATTTTTACTTTTCACATTATTTTTACTGCGCGTAGATTTTCATTTGAAATTGATTTAAAAAAAAGGATAAATAACATAAACATACCTTCTTTTTTTTTTTCAAACAGCATTAAATAATAATTATAATATAACAGATTTGTGCGTGTGTCATTATTAATATTTTTACTTACGTTTTCCTTCCTAATTTTTTAGTTATGCTATTTTTTATTTTATTTCGATGGAATAAATTTCGACATTCACGATCTTAAAAAATGTCTGCTTGAACGTGAGAACAAATTTACAACAATGCAAATATTTGTAATACATATACAAACTATATTTGTAATACATATATCATAAATATAATTACATCGGCAATTCTAAAATACTAAATTGCTACACATAACAAAGAATGATAAGCAGTAATTGCCATATAACTTTAACCAAAAGATTGTTCAGGTTTTTATAACAGCAGAACACTCCTATATTCTGATGAATGGATGGATATTTAATCACCATGGCTGCATTGTTCTACAATTATTGCAACTAAAGCAATATTGTAAGATGTTAGTTTCCCCAATGTATAATGCAAATAAAAAACTTTTTTTTTTTGCATGTATCTTAAAATTCTACAAATATACCAAATATACTATGGCAAAATGTAAAATCAATCAATATAGTCAACACTTTGCAGAAATGATATTCTAGAG
Organism: Epiperipatus broadwayi; assembly: GCA_028023455.1. Lineage (NCBI taxonomy): Eukaryota > Metazoa > Onychophora > Udeonychophora > Euonychophora > Peripatidae > Epiperipatus > Epiperipatus broadwayi. The sequence goes on along the minus strand of JAQFVV010006249.1, from coordinate 4,593,877 downwards.
AATATTATTAGTAAAATCATAATTTTTGGACAAGAGTATATGAAGCAAATTAATGATAACAGACTTTTCAAAAAAGTCTTTTAGGATGAACCCGACTTAGCTTTTACGTTATAAAGATTATCTCGAAACTATCAAATAAATACAACAGTTGCTTTTATTGGAAAGATCCGGCTGCTAATAGAATACAATGGAGGGCCACAAGAAAGCAAAGAGTTGAAGTGTTTCAAAAACAGCTGCAAAACAAAGGCCAGTATCGTGAGGAAGCAGACAGCTTTTTAGCATCTGTTATGTATAGACATATTTGTGAATTAAGTATTTGTTTGTATAATCACTTGTTTCTTTATCTTAAACCTAATAATTTTTCATTTTTGTTAATATGTTTTCAAAACTACAGACGTGGACATCTGTAAAATAATTATGCTAAAATCGTTGTGGAATAAATAACAAAAACTATAATTGTTGTTAAAACAGGCAAAACTCATTATATATATTGCCACACACAACAAGCTAGAGTAATGAATGGATACCAGAAGGCTTGTGCATAGAAATCCCCATCTAGTGCCTACTCATCCAATATCCCCAGACTAGTTTCTGGCTTATGGCCTTCATCAGTGAGAGCCTTGGATCTGAGAGCACTGCACCTAGATCTTAGGATCTAATGCAACCCTCCAGCAACCACCTTTTATCTCCATTTAACTACAAAACTATAAGTATTAAACTGAAAACACCTTAATGTTTTCAATGCAAGCCCATCAGCTTATATAGTCATATGGGTCTGAACCCAGTTCAGTACTCATACATTTTGGTGTCTTTGGTTCTTTAATAACCATAGCCACCACTCTTTGGTTCTTTAATAACCATAGCCACCACTATCCTATTAGTCAGGATTGGTTTAAGACAATAAACATCACATGACCATCACCTCTCATGGTTGTGTATAACTGTTGTTAAAACAGGCAAGCTAGAGTAATCAATGGATGCCAGAAGGTTTGTACATAAAATCCCCATCTAGTGCCTATTTCATCCGATATCCCCAGACTAGTTTCTGGCTTATGGCCTAATTCAGTAAAGAGCCTTGGATCTGAGAGCACTGCACCTAGATCTTAGGATCTAATGCAACCCTCCAGCAACCACCTTTTATCTCCATTTAACTACAAAACTATGACACATTAAGGTGTTTTCAGTTTAAGACTCATAGTTTTGTAGTTAAATGGAGATAAAAGGTTGTTGCTGGAGGGTTGCTTTAGATCCTAAGATCTAAGTGCAGTGCTCTCAGATCCAAGGCTCCTCACTGATGAAGGCCATAAGCCAGAAACTAGTCTGGGGATATTGGATGAGTAGGCACTAGATGGGGATTTTATGCACAAGCCTTTTGGCATCCATTGATTACTCTAGCTTGTTGAGTATGCAATATATATAGTGAGTTTTTCCTGTTTTTTACAACAGTTATACACAAGCATAAGAGGTGATGGTCATGTGATATTTATTGGCTTAAGAACTATAATTATGAAATGGTTGACCTCAATAGATTAACCCATTTCTAATTCCAACTAATATGTTTTTCTAAACTAATTTTTTATATTAGTTAATTAGTAATGGATGCCAATGGTACGACATTAATGATTCCATATATTAATAGTGCAAAACTTACGCAGATGAAAACTTTATCGCATTGTCTATATCGCCTCATCATTCTTTATCAACTAACTACTGAAAAATGTATATTTCTTTCTATTTTCCCAACAAAATATTAAATTATCAAAATTATAGTTAGAAAATGTTTTCACAAAAATGTTTCTGAAAAAAAATCAGGACCCCTCCTTTCTCTTCAGAGTCCATCTTCTTATGTAAAAAATACTAATAAACTAACAAATACGATTATATCTAATCATCAACAAAAAGATGGCCATAGATTAACAATTGAAGTCTTAATAATTCTCAAAGGATTGTAAAAGATGTAGAAATAGAATATGAGAACTGGGTGGAATTAAAAAATTTTCTAGAGTGGTGGGTGGAGAGAGGTAGCTTTGAGATTATTGTTATTAATTATGAGTAGTGATTCAAAGATGGTTGTTAGTAATTTTGGGTATATGAGTAGTGTTACAGATATAAATGTATTATGAAATGAAAACTGCAAACTATACATGATACTTAAACAAATATATATGTCTATGTGAAATTATATGTAAAGTGATAACAAAAATATATGGCCATTAATCTATTTAATTCGCAAATCTATTAATTATATAGACAAACTTTTATTGACAAATAAGTTGCATGGAGATGATCAAAATATAACACCATAATAATAGTAATAATAGATTTTAATATTTTTTATAAAATAAAGCAAATAAAGAAAATTGCAAATCATTTAAAATGAAGAGTACTTCAGTAGATAAATAAATAAAATTTTATCATTTATATAGTATTAATAAATATATCAAATCATAATCAAAGATCATTGGAATTAATTTACAAGTGAAAATTGAACACTGTAATATATATATTTGTAAAAGAGACAATTTACTTTTATTTATTTTAATAATCAATTTATGTAAATTCCAGTAACTGTGGTACTTAAGCTTTAATTTTATAAACTCAGATGTTAAATATAGGGGATATGAACACAGACTTTCAAGTACTCTTCAACTATCCACCTTATCTCATACCACTGATACACATGACCACACTCATGTAGAAAAGATAAATAAGCACCAATATACATATTCTGTGCTGAACCAGCTCTCATCAGTTCATTCAGATTATCCTCTCCCACACACACATATATAATCAGTGCTCAGTTTATATTAAGATAGCAAATCTTCATATTTTAATGGACAGGTTTCAATCTTTTTCAACCTCCAACTCTTTAGCCATTCATATTATTGAAAATCTGGAAATGGACTATTTAATGACATGGATGGCTGAAGAGTTGAAGGTTGGAGTAAATAGTCCATTTCCAGATTTTCAATAATATGAATGGCTAAAGAGTTGGAGGTTGAAAAAGATTGAAATCTGTCCATTAAAATATGAAGATTTGCTATCTTAATGTAAACTGAGCACTGATTATATATATGTGTGTGGGAGATGGTAACCTGGACCATCCGATGAATGCTGGTTTAGCATGAAATACACATATTGATGATTATTTATCTTTTTTACATGTGTGTGGTCAGGTGTATCAGTGGCATGAGATAGTATCGATAGATGAAGGGTGCTTGAAAGTCTGGGTTCAAATCCCCTATATTTGCAAATAAGCTCCAGGTATATGAAGAATGCCTGTATTTAGGATATTAAACTCAGATGTTATAAATTTAAAAGTTGAAAATAAAGTAAATGTAATATAATAGTTTTTTTTTCATGTTTCATTTTTTAGATTAAATTAGTCACTTAAAAAGATTGATTATCATTGATAAACAAATCAAAATAGTTTTGAAAAACATGTTGTCATATTCAATTTCAAGTCAATATAGATTATTGCTTGGAGGGATTGTTTGACATATAAAGAGCTAAAAACGATACCAAAATTAATTAATTGAAGTTTGATTGCTAGTCGTCAGTTAAAGTAGAATTTACATTAAGGTGAGTTGTCATAAGTTTGTCTATGAAGAGCTTTGTGTTTTAATCCCACAATAAATAATATTAAAACATTTTACCATATATTTTCCCCTCACGCTTCTCTGTTGCATTATTGTGATGAATAAAACGTTATTTCCTACTTTCATTCTGCAATTTTTACATTTTTCATCAAAGACATAAATTCCTTAAATAAACGTAATTTAAAAAATAAAATATTAACTTTTCTAATAAAAAATATGAGTATAAATATAAATTGTCATGATAAAAAACTTCGTTTCTAACTTGTACGCTAAAGAAGGTTTTTGAACGAATATAAAGCGATTCGTTCAAAGCATTATACTTTTTACTCTTTTTTTTTTTTTTTGATAAAGAACAATTTTGACTAAAGAAAAATCTTTAAAATTTTAAAATTGAACTTACAGAAAAGTAAAAAAAAATATGTAAGTTTGGTTTTCATAGGCGGACTTTTGTTTATTCGCTAATGTCAACACGTTTTATTTAAAGGCCTTTGAGCATTCCATCTTCAGATTTCAATTGGATGGACGGTTGAAGAGTTGGAGTGTGGAGTATATTGAAGCCTATCCATTAAAGTATGAGGTTTGGCTATCTTAATATACATCTGAGCACTTATAGCATATATGTGTAGAGATGATAATCTGGACCAACTGATGATTGCTGGTTTAGCATGAAATATGTATATTGGTGATTATTTATCTTTTCAACATTTATGTGTTCAAGTGTATCAGTGTTATGAGATAGTGTTGAGAGTGGTGGGTCATGTAAAAGTCTGTGATCATTTACTCTATATATTACATATATAGACACAGGTATATAATAAGCATGTGTGTTTCGGTTATTGCATAGTAGGGATATCTGCCCATCCCTTGTATGTGTATTAAATGGATTATGTCCTGTACATGAGGGGTCAGATTGATCTTAGGTCAACATGGGTGTGACAAGAATCTGTTTCAGGATGCCTTTGAGCATTCCATCATCAGAATTTTCAATTGGATGGATGGTCGAAGAGTCAGAGTGTGGAGTAGATTGAAGCCTGTCCATTAAAGTATGAGGTTTGGCTATTTTGATATATATCTGAGCACTTATAGCATATATGTGTAGAGATGGTTATCTGGACAAACTGATGATTGCTGGTTTAGCATGAAATACATATATTGTGATTATTTATCTTTTCAACACGTATGTCTTCAAGTGTATCAGTGTTATAAGATGGAGAGTGGTGGGTCATATGAAAGTCTGTGCTCATATACCCTATATATTAAAATTAAAATATATAAATTTTACTTATTTATTTACCAATAAATAATTTATTTTATGAGAACCTTTTTTTTCTCCACCACTGAAACCAAAGGCAGAGCACTGCTAACATATTGGCATTCATTTATTCATGGAATGAGTGTACTCCGTCTTCTTACTTTTCCTTTGCTGCAAATTTTTTTTGCTCACTTTTTTTTTAATCTCAGCAGCTCTTGAATTCTAGGTATATGCTGAAAACTAATAGTATCACAAAAATTTATTTTTTAATTAAATTTTCTTCCACAGATAGTTCAAAACAGTTTCCAGCTATTAATAACAGACCCTTTATATAGCAATACCTCACACAATTGATGGGAATATTGTACAAAGAGATAGGACTTAGATTATACAACTTCCAGAGAAGCTACTGTTAAATTTACCAGTAGATCCAAGTCAAGCCAGCACTCCAAAATATAAATTATCTTATATTTAAATTGCTGCTATGGTAAAGTCATTCATTATGTCGATGTATTTTGCAAAGATATTTTCTAAGTGCTCTTTTTACCATATGTATTATCTGTAAATGTAATTTCTAATAAAGAATTAAAATATAGAACCTAAGAATACCATAAATTGTGTCTTTAAATTGATATCCAATCTTACAACAAAAAAACAATGAATAAATCAAAATTCAGTAAAATTATTGATATAGATTTGATGCCATAAAGAAAATTAATTCAATAAAGGATAGGATTCATTAAAGCTGTTGATATTGGTGTATAGCTGTTGTGAATAACTAACAATTGTAAAAAAATCTGAAAGGTAAAAATATGGATCTTCTCTTTTTCATTATCCTGTTTGTAATTGGTTTGCTTCAATGTTTTAAACATTGGCTGGGAAAGACAGATTCATGTGCTTAGCTAAAATTTAAAACATCGAAGCAACTCAATTACATATATATGATCAGGTGGGTCAGCAATATGAGATGGCATGGAGAGTTGAGGGTCCTGTGAAAGTCTGAGTTCGAATCTCTTATATATTACATTATATGTGCAGGTGTGGATAAGTCTGTACAGTGTATTAAATTAAAAATGGATCTCGTAAAGATAATTTTAAATTCTTGCAAAAATGTATTCGTCAAAATTATGCTATACCCAAAAACAATAAGGTAATACCAACACATGATAATAAATAATAAAATATTGGCAAGAGCTTGACAAAGTATATTTTATTAATAATTGTAGTTAATTAAAATATTCTCAATATTTTAGAAATAATTTGATGATAGAAGTAATTTGTTAATTCTTTATCGTTAATATTTTCCCTCTTAAGATTGAAATAATATTTTTTTAAATATTTTTTCTTTTTCTTACTGTACATTTTTACATTAAGAATATATCTAACTTCCTGCATCAAATAGTAATTTTCAAGCAGCAAGAGCATATATTTTCTGAAAAAGTTAAAGGAATATTAAATCAATCAATAGACAGGTTCAGAAAGTAATCACAACATCAATTCATCCATTCCATTCTCTTTCTTTCCATTTCTTCAATTCTACGTAAGTCTTCCCATCTCTTATATCATCCAATAATGTCAATCTCTTCTGTGCTTTTTATTTCCATTCACCATCTCCTCCAAAACATCTTTCATTAAACTATAATTTCTTTTTAATATGAGTATTAAATAAGACAATAAATCCAGTAAAAGGGTGATTTATGTATTTGTCTTAATTAGACCCCAAAAACTCATTCTAGATTTTTTTTCAACATTAATTTTTCTTTGTCAGTAGCACTAATCCTAAGAAATCTGAATCAATTCTGGATTACTAATAAAATTTATTTTTCTAAAACTATGTTTGGCTGCAATTTAATATTGGGATCTAATTTGCTGTAATTTAGATTTTTACTTTTAAAATTAACTTTATTCTTTTTCTCTATTCCAGATTTTTGACATACCAATGCTAAAAGGCCTTCGATGCTGCTATTTGTGCATTTTTATTGATTGCATATGCAATTACGATACTTGTGACCCAATTTATCACATCAATAACAGTTAAACTTACCATTATTTTTACTTTTCTGTTTTTTGTTTACACACTTCTTGAATGGTGTGGGTTAGGCTTATAGTAGAGTTGATTTCAGAATAAACTTTGGCTTGATAAAATACCAATTATGGGTAATAAGTAGCTGTTCTCTATATTTTATTATCAAAGCAACTGTTCTAAAAGACTTCCAGAAATTGACTATAGGCACAATTCTTTGCCACATCTCTGAGAACTATATTGTATTCATTGGATCATTCCCTTCACATTATAATTTTTGAAAAGTAGCTTCACAATATTCTTAAAAGAAGGTGGATAAAAATGTGCAGATAATTTTTCCACCACTTTGCTGTAGGGAAAGCTTTCTGTTTCCACTAGTTGTACAAACAATTTGCCATTTCTATAACTTCAAATTCAGTGAACCACAGAAATATGGCTATTTTTATGTAATCCTTTGAATATTATTGGCCAGAAAATACTTTTCTACATGTTTAATGTACAATGAACTAGTGGGCAGCATTATCAACATCAAAATCCCCAATGGGTATTTGTATTATTGAGATCAGTAATGCTAAATACTAAAAGTCAAAACTCCATTAAAATTGGGTCCAGATCCTTTGACTGCACCAGTTACACTAGATTCTAAAATGTTTGCTTGGCTGCATCAGTTACACGATCTGGTCTGGGTCAAATAATATTCAGGCCAGACAAACACTTTGATAATTGTATAACAAACTGCAATGATAAAACAATAAATATACAAAGTTATTATTTGATATATTTTAGTTATTAATAATATGTTTACCAATTATTGGACTTGAAGGTGTATACAGATCAATGAGATCATTATTTAACTCTAGATTCACTTTAATACCTTCAGAGTCTAACTCTTATACTTTACAATGAATATAGTTCTGAATGTACAACTAGAGTTGTTAACAAGTTATTAGGCAGGAGAGCATGATAAAATCATATTTCCTTTGCTTTTCTGTTTATCATTTCGTATTCCTTTAATTCTGCGTAATAATTTGAATCATGATTGGAGGAAATGAATTAATAATTTACAGATAAAATTTAAATGTAATTATTATGAATTTGAACACAAACTTTTAAGCTCCTTCAGCTATCCGCTCTATTTCATACAACCATATACATGTAAAAAATGCGACAATTATATTGGCACTAACAAGGGATTTAGCATTCCATCATCAGATTTTCACTGGTATGGATGGCTGAATAGTTGGAGGGTAGAGTATATTGAAGCCTGTCCATTAAAGTTTGAACATTTGCTATCTTAATATAAAGTGAGCACTGTTTGTACATAGGTGTGGGAGATGAACTGGAACAACTGTTGAGTGCTGGTTCAGCACAAAATGCATATATTGCATATGATATATCTTTATCATATGTGTGTATGAGATAGAATGGATAAAGGAGCTTGAAAGTCTGTGTTCATATCCCCTATAATTACATCTAACTCCAAGTATATAAATTATACTTGTATCCAAAAATAAAGTTTAATTAAATCAAAACCAATCTGTCATAAATAAGTTTAATTAGATTCCTTTCTATTTATACATAGATACAATTTATCAACTTCAAATTAAATATATAACAATATAACACTACATTTAAATATTCTTCATATATTGCTGGTCTGACCAAAAGACAATACTAAGGTGAAAGTCAAAGCAGGGACTTTTATATTTATAAATACAATATTTAAAGCAATATTCTAATCAATTAGGTTATTCTGTTAAAGATAAGTTGATAAAAAAATATTCTACATTTTATTTCTTAAGAGAAAGATTAATGAATAGTTTCTAAAAGTGAATTTAAAAAAGTTGTTCACATGGCAATGGCAAATAAAATCAAGCTAGTGGGATAATTTTTCTTTTTTTTTTACTTTTTCTCTCTATCCAATATTCTTGCCATTTCCAAATTGAACATATGGAGAGTCAGGAAGACTTTCATCAATTAAGTATCTCAAATTTCTACTAAACTACTAACTTTAACAGAATAGCCTAATAGATTACAGTGTCACATTAAATTCAATATTCATGAATCTAAAGGTCTCTTGCTTTTACTCCTTTGCTGATTCTGACAGTAGTCATGCCAACTATTGCTGGATTGAAATCTTATACTTCTTGATGAAGAAATATCACTGAAACATAATACTATATATTAACATGTGCTGCTATTATTAATAATAAAATGCATTATAAAGTATTTCCATGATGTTCCATATAATGTCCAAATAAAAAAGGGACAAGTTTGTAATAGGAATGTTAGAAATTTGGATTTAAAGTAATAGTATATAAGGGGAAGCATGCTTTCTAAAGTTATATCATTTGAACCTATCCTAGCACCTCTCTGAGGAGTGCCAGAGCACAAAATCATGGTCAGAGTTTTAAGGAGGGGCTCCTGACAGAGATATTTTAAATGCTTTCTCTAGTTAAGCATTTATCACAAAGCTTGTTGAGGAATTTGCAATCCTCATTCTTTATAACTTACAAGCTGAAGAGTATAGGGTCATGTGATCTATGACTCTTATTTTGAATATCATTTGAATCTTTCAAAAATGGATGATCATATTGTTGCTTTTGGTTTATAAGTAAGGGCCCATTGTATATATCCTTTTCAGAAATTATGGGAATCTAATATATATATATTTGACTTTTTAATAGATAATTATCCAATATTTGTTGTGTGCATTTGTATTTTTGTTTGAGTTATGATTAAAGAAATGGATGTTGAAGAGAAACATTTTCTAGTTGAAGATGTATTAAGGCTATAACCTTAAGACTATGTGCCTAGATGCAACTGTAGGAACCTCTACAAATCTTAACACAAGATTAATGACTTTAAAAGACAGGCATGGCCATTCTTATTTTCAACCAACTTTTTAATTATATAAGAAAATCTAAAGCATTTTGTTTGAGAGTGCGAAGTTATTAACTACTTCACTGATTAACACAATTTCTATACAAGCTAATGTACATAAAATCTTTTGATTTACAGTGAGTCAGTTCTTATAATTAGAAATCTTTTAAGATAATTTAAAGTTGTAATTAATAATTTATTAAGTGTATACTCATTACCTAAGTAATATATATTAAGACTATAACCTTAAGACTATGTACCTAGATGTGACAGTAGGGACCTCTACAAATCTTAACATAAGATTAACGACTTTGAAAGACAAGAACAGCCACTCTTATCTTCGACCAGGTAATGAGTATGCACTTAATAAATTATTAATTACAATTAAATTGTCTTAAAAGATTTCTAATTATAAGAGCTTTACAATGACTTGCTGTAAATCAAAAGATTTCACTGTTAACTTGTATAGAACTCACAAACTTAGTCAGTGAAGTAGTTAATAGCTTCATGCTCTCAAATCAAAATGCTTTAGATTTGCCTATATAATTAATAAGTAGGTCGAAGATAAGTGTGGCCACTTTTGTCTTTTAAAGTCATTAATCTTGTGTTAAGATTTTTAGAGGTCCTACTGTTGCATCTAGGTGCATAGCTTAAGGTTATAGCTGTAATATATATTACTTAGCTAGTATGCACTTAATAAATTATTAATTACAACTTGGTAGGTGTATAGCATCCAATTCTTTTGCCACTCTAGTTGGGGATTTACTTTTCATAGTATAAAAATTTTATAGATTTGATGATGTTTATAAATGTGAACCATGATTCTACAAGGTTTAATTCCATAATGTGTATTTTTTAAAAAAATAAATGTATATTTCTGAAAGGACAACTTTAGGTGTCATGGATTTTAGAAATAATATTAAGTCTGAATACTGGTTGACTTTGCAAGATTAACTCAATTTTAATTGTTAGTGCTAGATCTCAAAAGCTAACAGATATTAATGTTGGATTGATAAATAAATGTAAATTAGGAGAGTAGAAAAGATCTATTATTGTGGAGTGGATTTTGGTGTAGAAAAGAGCTTGTAAAAACGAATCTTTCTGCATTCATCAGTCTGATATTAATCTGATAAAGATATTTTTTCACAAAAATTGAAAATGACATGTTGAAATCACCAGTTAAAATGATAGGATGGGGATTAGTAGAAATAAGTAAATTTATCTGTCTCATTAATCTCAATATTAATTCTATTTTGTTGGAAATGTTTACTGTATGTTTATTGTGAGTGAAATACGATAATGTGTTACTATGCTCATATTGAAATCAAGATATAAAAATTTAAATTGCTTAAATAGAGAATTGTAGTGTATAATGATTCCTAATCCAGCTGCAGATATATCAGACTATGATAACTTAAGGAATTCAAATTTTTTAAGATAGCAATATGTGTTAATTTTTAAATGTGATCAATTTAAATACATGGCTGTTAATGAAAACATCCACAAAAAAGGTAGTGTTTAAAAAATTCCGATTTATCATATTTGTAGCTTATAGTGATATGACTCTATAAGCCATGAATATGATATGTTATATTGAAAGCATGCTAAGCAGTAATAAAGATGAATATTTTATGCGGATTTTTTCATTAACAATTGTAAATTACATTAGCTCAGAAAAGAAACAAAATATTTATAGTTATATTTTAAATAATAAAGGAAATGAACAAAAATTTTGTAGCATGTATATAATTTTATTTACAAATAGAAAACTTTCAGATTTTGATATAAAGAATTAAATTGTATTTAGGTAAAACTACAAACCATCTCTTACAATAGCTTCATTATGATCAATAGACCCATGAAGGTAGCAAGATTACCTTTCCAACAAGTTGCTCCTGAAATAAATAAAAAAACAGAATTACAGATAAGTTATATCAAATAAAATTAGAAATAAAGAGAAAGAGGTCAAAATCCATTATAGAAACAAAAAGATAAAAACGATTTTAAATCTCACACATTCCTATGATTTGAGAAAGAGGATGTTCTGAGGAAGGTACTTGTTATTGTACTGAAATGTCAGCAATTTAGCTATTTTATTACATGGAATATCCCGAAAATAATATGAAATCATCATTTATCCATAAAAATATTAGAATTAATGTATATATAAGTTAAATTAAACAGCAACAAATAATACAGCATAATTGGTGATATAATGTAATTTAAATACACCAACATTTAATGCAGTGCCCTATAGTGTCAACTATAAAATAATGAAGGAGATCACTTTCACATTTAGAAACACATATATATATATATTTTAAAGTTAATCAATGGGATTCTACCTACAACTACTTATATTAATAAAAGACTGGGATTGAGTTTGAATGACTGGGATTGAGTTTGAATGAAACCTGTATTATGTGTAGCAGGGACAATGAAACTTTTATGAACTTGTTTGAAGATTGCTACACCATTAGATAAATTAGAATGAAGGTCTATCACAGGCCTATAATAAATCTCAAATATCTTATGAAAAAATATATTATAAACTTTAACCCATACAATGCGAATGTAATGATCCATACATCAAAATCATTGTGGGCAATAAGATGTTCACTTTTATTTGATAATAAGAAATTCAATTGGTTAAAAAAAATGGATAAAGATTGGGAGAACTACTTTAACTTATGCCTAAAATATTGGCCCCAAAAAACCTTCCGTGTATGGGGAGGAATTGCTCTCTTCAAATGTGAAATCTGGGAGTAAAACATATAATAAAGAATTGTAATGTTGTTGTTAAAGAAAAAGAGTCTAAATCGTAAACAATGGCAATGAACAGATGACAGGAAAGTTAAGTGAACATGATGCAATGTGTATAATGGACAAGAGAAGGATAATACTGTTTTTTTGTCTGAACTAAAAATTGATCTTGTAATTATGTAAATATGTTGTGTTTTAATAAAGTTTATTACTTAATATATATATATATATATATTGTACCCTTTTGTTAAGGATAGGTATGTTAAAGAAAGTCAATTTCTTAAAAAAAATTAAATTAAGGTAGTTCTAAAAATTATAATTGTAATTATATTGATTTAGAGGAACTTGAACGTGTTTAAATAAGTCCATAAGTAGTCAGAGAATATTTTAAAACCATTCTGTTAAAATTATAAATAAAAGCAGAATAATTTAATATTTTATAGTTAAGATAAATGATATTAGCCATACTTCAAAATATATTCAATATCCTGCTAAATAAATATTTTAAAATCATTAGTTTACAATATAGTTATGAATATAATTGAATAAATTACTAAGTCTATCTTTAAAATAAGTTAAAACTATTTAATAATTATTTATTAAAGTTCTTAATATTTTATGGTGTACCAAATGTTTCAATTTTATTTATTGTTATAAAAATATCAAATTTACTATTCTAAATTTTATTATTATATTTAATATTTTATAATATGCATTATTTTTTAAATAAAATATTCATTTTAAATTTATTTCAGACAATAGGTTTCAAAAATTACAACATTTATGTCTGTAAAAGCATATCACATGATTGGCAATACATGTGTAATGCTTACATGAATTTAAAGAAAGTTTTTAATTACTTTCTGAAATTATTCATAAAGTGGAAACATTTGAACATGATAAAATAATGTTTAAAATAATATTTTAATTAGTTTTTAAAGATATTTTAAACTAATAAATGTAGACTAAAATTGCTACATTAAATTAAATATTTTCTTATAATTTAATAAATTGATAAAAAATTAATAAATTGTATTATTTGAAAATATTTTTGTTTGGTAGAATAGAGTTATAAATTAGTAAATTAAATATTTTTTTATTTAAAAGATGACTTATTATTTTATTTTCAATTTTAAAACTACTTAATTCAGGTAATATGTAAATTAGTTTGTTTGTCTGACTCAATTTTATCCAATCAAATCTTTTGATAAAATGGGTATAAATACAGTGTGTGAAAATTAGGGCTGAACACTTTTATTATAATTGTATTCATTTCAACTATTACCTGTTATTCAACAGTGGAAAGTTATATTACTATTGGGATGAAATATATTGAAACTTAATAGTAAATTGTTTTAAAATTTTAAAATATTATTTTGTAAAGTCTAAAGGATAAAGAAAATTAATATTTAGTTTTTCAGTATGTGTGAGTAAACCAATTGAAATTTTCTATCAGTAAACTGTTCAATAGTTTGATTAAAATTCAACATTAACTTATGGAGCAAAAACTTATAGTCATGTATATCAGCAAATTAGTGTTCAAAAGCCAAAGCATATATAAAAGCATATTCTTATCAAGGGCATGTAAGAATTTAAATATTTCTTTGTGTAGAGTACTTCAAAGTTATAGATAGTTATTCTCTGGAAATATAATATTTATAATAACGATGTCTGAATTAATAAATTTAATAATTTTAAACAGACATTATAGCAACCTGATACCTTTAAAAAAGTGAAAATATAAATTGCTCTTAACTTATAAAAGACATTGGAGATGAGCTATAATATATCATTTTTTAGAATATTTATATCATTATTTTTGAATAATTGCAGTTTAATAATGTTTATCTTTAAAACAAATATTGATTTGGACTTGTGTAGAAAAAAATTTTAAGGATGAATTATAGAAAAATATAAATGCAGAAAAATGATATATAAAAGATGTGAGAATATTTTAAATATAATGACTACTATTACTTGCTATATTCTTAAAAGAAGAAAATGATTAACGGAAGAAAAATATATTATTAAGAAATAACTTTTAATACTAAAACCTGAGTTTATTTATTTATTGTTTTTATTGTGCTTTCTTGGATTACAATGGAGAAATGATAAGATGTCTATTTTATTTGGAATGATGATGATAATAGTGCATCTACTGCCAAAGAAATTGGATATATACATACGTGCATGGAAGAAATGGATGACTTACATTAATTTGATATTTTAAATATTGAACAAATTATATTCATCTTAAAGAAAAGTTTCAAAAATATAGACTGTAAACAACTAACAGGATGGATAATATTTTTAATGATTTTTCCAGATTTGAAAGTCGACAATTATCTTTTTTTTATTGCTAATGTATGAGTCAAGGGGGAAGAAAGTTAAGAAAGAAAACTGTGAACAAAAGACTGTTGTCATAACAACCATAAAAATTGTTCTACCCTCAACTTCTCATCAAGATTTTAATGAAGAACTTATGAGAAGAGAAGAAATACGTAACTTTGAATTTCATTATTAGTTCTTATTTATTAATTTAAAAAGTGTCAACATTAAAATTAAGACTTGTGTTTTATATTTATATTAAAGAAGTTGAACTAATAGACCTTTTGATTACCATAATCTTAATTTTAAAATAGGTTAATAATTTTTAAAAATTTGGAAACATTTTTTTAAAAAACAGTATAATATTTTAAAATGAGTGTTGGATGAATGAAATTTTTATTTTTTATTGCTATATATTAGAGAATAGAAGACATCTAAATATGGTTATAATGCGATTTAATCACATAGGTAATTTTAATTATTTTGGATATTATATAATTTTTTAAATTGCTTGGAATTTAAATATTTATATTATGCTGAAGAAATGGATGGATATAAAGATGTGTGAATTAATAACACATACAAATTTTATTGAATAGTATAAGCTATAAAATAAAAATATGCATATATTTTGATGGATAAAGTTCATTATGACTTTATTAATGATTACAATTTTTATATGTTTTGCAAAGGAAAACAATATTACATTTATTTTAAGATATATAAATATTAGTAGTATATTTTTATCAAAGTCATTGCTTAAGTGTTTTGAAACCATTTCTTTAAATGTTCATAGTTTTGATGAATCTAAAGTGATAGCTTTGTTTATTATTGGGAATAATCATTCAGTTTATTTTACAATATGGATTGTTTAAATCTATATGGAATTTTTATATAGTAGCGAACAGGGGAGTAGGAAATGAAACTCTGGATGTGTACATTAGGATATGTAAAGAAGATAGGAAGATTAGCTTATATTTTATTGAAGTAAATATTGTACAGATACAGTTAACAAAGTCCTATATTATTGTATTTTATTTCCATGGTCAGTGTTAGTTATTTGTATTGTGAAGATCTGTAAGTACTAAAAAGAGCCAAGACATTATTTTCTAAGGGTATTAGACTAAGTCGTACCTAATATTTCACACTGCTTTCCATGTGAATTAGTGAATCTATCATTATACTATTGAGTCATTACTATTGTAACATTTTCCATCTGACTAGGCTTCTATATGCAATAAATGCACGAGTTGATCAAGTTATGCAAAAAGAAGAAAGTTGTATTTCTATTTCTAAAAAACATAACTATATTTCCTGATCAACTCTACCTAGTAATTGTTAAGATTTATGCTATCAATGAAATCAGCTTTTATTTCTTTTATCAGGGCACCAGGATTTATATAAGAATCCACTGAAATCTGTCAATTCACATCTCACAAATTAAAAAGAAAAAATGCATTTAAAAGAATCGGTATTATATTTTACCATAACTAGAATTATTTTTTTAGACATTATTATTCCTGGAGCTTAGTCAACACATATTGGCAAAGGTAAATTATATTTTTTAATCTCACTAAACTAATATTAATAAAAAGTAAAATCTTTTTTTATTCTAACAAACTAAAAATATTTTTTTAAGTTAAATTACGAATTAAATAAACTGGAGAGAACACATGCACATTAATCCAAACAGGAATCAATTAATAAAAAACAATTTCACAATTACTTCTAGAAAGTTCCTTAAAATGAATGTCTCTAAGAAAATTAATGTCTCTATCAGGATTATTTTAACCATATTTTTTAGAATTGTTTGCAAATGCTTAATTTTGTCACAATCAGGAATAAGTAGTCTTAACTTACCGGTAAGTTTAGTGAGTTCACAAAGCTTGTAGATTACTATGCAGTTTTTTTTTGTGGGTGAATGAGCTTGGCCTTCAGTTATAAGCTGATCTTGTGGTCTATTCTACTGATCGGTCATGAAGCTTCTCTGGTGTCCATCTTCTGGAATGAGGTCAGCAAAAGCTCCGGTTAACCCCAACATGCAGAATTATTTCAGCATAGGGTGATCCTGGATATATTCTTTTGTTATCCAGGATTGAACATAAGAAAAACAGATGAAACAAGACCCTGATCAAACTGGTCTTTCTCTTTTTATACTTGAGGCCTAGTTTTAAGACTTCTGCGCACGTTATTATCATGGCATTTAGGTTTATAATCTTGTACATTTTTTTTATTGGTTTTCAATTACAAAGTTCTTTTTTATAATGTCTTTCAGCCATCTTTAATTAGCTAAAAAAAATTTTCTTTTAGCCTATCTAGATTGGTAATTTGTGTCTTTTGTTCTCTCCAATTTTAACTTTTATTTTTAATTACACAAATAAAATATGAAAGACAATTTTAACTTTCATTGTACGTTTTAAAAAAATTATACTGATGAAAAAAAATAATCTAAATTTACTTTTTTTTTTTTTAAGCTTTTACCAAATGCCAATACGTATATTTGTATCATATATAAATAAACGGTACACTGTAGTTATTCCTTCATATCCTATACATTATGCCATTAACTTAATTTCATTGGTAATGCATTGTGGAGTTTAGTATTCTGACAGTAGAATAATGAATAAACTTAGATTAATGAATTGTTTTTAAACTAGATGGTAAGATAGGTTTTGAATTAAGTTGAAGTACAAATGATCTTCAATATTTAATGCTGATTATGAAAATGATAAAGGAATTATAGCTATTCCTAATAGTTTAATAATTTGATATTTTCCGATTTTTTTCATAAAATCAATAATATTTTGAAGAAATGCATATTTTACAAAAAACATCAGAATAAGGAATGTGAAGTGTAATTATGAATACTTATTTATTTTATTTAATTTTATATTTTTATTTGAACATGTAAACATATAATAGAACTTAGAGTAGTACCAAGCAAAGTATATTAGTACATGAATAAATATTATTTCACTAATGTATATATTTTTGAATATAAAATGAACCCAGAATATATTTTGTCTAATTAAATATATTGTATAAAATATCTTATTTTATATTTCAAGAAAATAAAGACATAATACTATTTTATTTTAAGTAATGAATCTAACATAATTTTTGAGAAGTCAATATTGAAATTTGGATCTTTACTTAGGTAATATTTACTAAGGCTGTAACCAAATAAGCCAGAGTGAAGGCTTATACATTTGTGATTTCGCTGTTTTGGTAGTATGTAAACTAATTATTTTTATGTAGAATTTTGTATATAATTTTTTAATTTTTAGTATTCTATTTCTTAGCTTTAGTAATATTTAACTGTAGATTTATTGTATAAATTTTGCTTGTTAACTTAAATAAATTTGTTAATGTTGTTTTATAAAAATCTTTGTCAGTGTTGTTTATTGATCTATTCACTTCCACAAGACTTAATCCACAGAATTTAAAATTGAACATATAACATATTTTGCACATAATAAATGAAAATGATTTATTTAAATGATAATTATTATTCAGAATATGATACTGGAATATCTCATTATTATAATATTATTTTCTAGTCATCATCAATTATTGAAATTGCTACCATATAATTGAGTATATTTTTATTGCCACATTGTTCAGATTATACCATAGTTTTAACATCCCACATAAGAAATAAAAGAATTGGATGATGATGATGATTATTATTATTATTATTATTATCATCATTATTATTATTATTATATCTGTTTATTAAGTAGTAAATCTAATACCAAATTATTAATTACATTAAGTGTAGGAATATTATCTTTTAGTGTGAGGTGTAGTTGAGTGTGATGCAAAATCCCCCATCATACTTAACTATAGGATTTTTGAATTAATTTGGTAATTTATTTGATAGAACCTGAGATGATATATTTTTCAATTCATTTACGATGTAGAAAAGTAATTTAAAGTGATCAATTAATAACTTCACGCTCTTCATTTCAAACACTTCAGATTTGCCCATACATATACAGTTGGGTCGAAAATGTAGGTGGATTCATTCTATATTTTCTTAAAGACTTTATCTTGGGTTTGAAAAAGTGAGAGTATTCATTTATATAGTGACATCTGCAAAGCGCATGTGTATATCAGCTTATTGGCTTATTAATATTATAGATTAATAATAGAGATTATAATTTATTAATATTTAAATTAAACAATGCAAAACAAAGCAAAACTCTCCAAATAGTAGTTCCATCTTGTGCTAACAAGAGCAATCAATGGATTCCAGAAGGCATTGATTGCTCTTGTTAGCACAAGATGACACTACTATATGGAGAGTTTTGCTTTGTTTTGAATTGTTTAATAACAATTATGTGCTACTATGAGATAGTGATCATGTGATGTTTAGTGATTTAATATTTAAATTATTTAATATTTCAAAGTCTTAAGAATGCTATAGATTTATATTATTATTTGAATAGAAGGGGGATAGTGTTTCTATGCCATTGAGATTATGTTCTTAGGGAGATGTTCTCAATTTTTACCAACTACTGTACCTTTTGCTAAATGTCTCATGATTATTCTTATTATATTATTTGTTTAATCAAATCATATATTATTAATTATTAAATTTTGAGCTAGTCGAATGGTAGAAATTATCTTAGGATATTATTAGTACTTAGTCTTGATATTGAAGCAGTCAGTTTTACCACCTGTTTCACGTATTTTATCCCCACACCTATCTCTATGCCAGGTTTAAACCCTCTCAGAGTACCCATTTAAACAACCTTAAATTACTATATTGAAACAGTAAGGTCTGCTTTGCAGATCTTCATTTCACCTTTTCTCACCTACTTCCTACCCTCATACCTTAGTTTAAACCCCAATCTATCGTAGTGTGTCTGCAATACACGTATATACCGAAAATCCCGCCTAATTTTAAACCCCAAGCACAATGCTCGTATTATATATATAACTTATTCCCAAATAAAATAAAATATTATGAATTATGTATTTGTTCACATAATTTATATTTATTAAAAAGTAAGTTATACAAGTCGTAATTGCGCACACACTATGATATCCATTTTAAAACATATCAAAATTATAAATTGTTAGTTATTTTGTTTGAATCTGTTTACAAATATATTACCATCGTAATATATTTTGATTTAAAATAAAATTCATTTAGTAAATATTCGTTTAGTAAATAGTTTCAAATATTGCAATTTAAAAAGTAAAATCATTTTCTTTAATTTAATAAAAGTTATTCCAAATATTTCTGTTAAAATCAATGAGGGACAATAGTTTAATTAGTAAATATTGTATAAGTTTATCTAAAAACAGCAGATGTCCATTTAAGGTTTTCTTTAATTAATAAAAGTAATTTTTAACTAAATCAAGTTTGTAATTCGAATGTCGACAGGGAAATTAACAAAAGAAATTAATTAATGTTGAATTCCTTTAGACATTCCGATGATTTAATTACAGCTGATAAGTCCGATATTTTTGTAATGCTCCAGGGCAGTTCTATTGTTAAATTCTACTATAAAAAGGAGGTTTTTCTTTTGTTCTTCAGTTAGTTTTGTATTCTAATGTTTCTAAGAGAGAGTTAGTTGGTATTCTAATGTTTCTAAGAGAAATCATTCTGAGTTCTATTCTATTAATTTGTAAATCATGACATGACAGAGTAGAGTGCAAGAAGGCTATCTCTCTCCGAAATGGTCATATGCTGCCATAGACCATCGGAAGTTATCACGGGCCCCAGAACTGCTGCTGCCAAAAATATGAACATTCCAGATTTTGCTGCTGAATTATAAAACCTGCCAAACATCTACCTGCAAATGCATCTCCAGAGGTAACCTAAATTAACCCAAGAGTTCTTGTGATTCCTAACTAACATGCTATAGCTATTTAAAATTGTTTTCCTTATATTTCACATAACTTCATTATGTATTTCTTTAATGTGTTTAAATATACTCAACATTTTGCTCTATCCTTGGGTTAATATTTTCTATTTATAAAGCTTTCTTTTATTTTATTATGATAATGTGTCAGAATTGTCTTTGACCGAGTGAACTATTCCCTTTATTGAAAGTAGGACGCTGCTATTAAGGCATATTTTAAATTTATAATTTTCCAATTTTATTATCTTGCAAATCACTCATTCAAGGGCGATTCTTTTCTTTAATATAATATAATCACATATATTATTGATTTTAATCTAATATAAGAGTATGTGTGAAGTCAATGGTTAAATGTGTCCCTTAATGCATGATTGCATATATAAATCTATACTTACTTTTCAAACCTGCAAACATGCATTTTCCTATTTTAATTACCGTGTTTTACTTTAATTACAAAGTTCATCATTGACGTCGAGAATGTGCGGACCTTTTTAAATGAATTTCGAAGAATTTGATTGGGCATTTCTCTTAATCCAAGTAAAACCCATTCAGTATGTTTTATATACACTCATCTCGTATTGCTGGTAAATGAATTGGTTGTTGAGACCGCTTTGTTTTATTTTTCCAAGGATTCTTTACACGGCAAAGTCCGTTCTTTCACTTATTGCAAGTTTCCAGGCAGAGGGTGTCCCAAATGACACCCCTGGGAATTAAACGCAATCGTCACACAGTCGCTAAGTTTCGGCTGTTCATCAAAATACTTTCCTACAGGTTAGCGGCGAGACGCCCTCCGTAATCATTCCGGATATTCAATATTGTTTTATTTTATATTTATTTTACAAAGCATCCATGACTTAAACATGTCACACCCTCCAACTTTAATAAATTCATTATCAGCAATACTGACCTCCAAATGTAACTTTATTATTATTATTCTCAAATAAATGCTTTGATCGCAGTCCCACTTTGTTGCTTAGCAAGCTTTTGTCCATGCTATTCTCGAAATCAATGAACATTTTAGAACACTTAATTTCAAATATTTTCTTAAACTTGTATACTTACTCAAAGCACCTCACACATGTTCCTATCTCCTCAAGCACATTATCGTAATGCTATTAGCCCAAGGAATAGAATATATCACTTTGTTTTAAAACCTTTTGTCATTTATTGAAATATAATGCCAACAATTATTTAATACACGTCCCTGTCTCATCTAGGCAGACAGTGGCATTATATATATATTTATATAAATAAATTGTGTGAAGTTATTTAAAACTAAATTTGATCTCTTATTTTATTTGATTCCTATCACTGTCTCGGTCTATATATATATATATTCTGCATTTCTTTTGTAAATCCATAGACGTTAATTAGCCACCCAAACTTCGTTTAGTATAGTCTTTTGTTTCTCCCTGACCACCAGGCACCGGTCAAAGGTTATACTAGTAGTGGCATCAGATGCGTTATTATGTAGATGGCACTGTGAAATTTGGAGTTTAGATTTGAACTTAGTATATCTAGAAGGCAACCCCTCCTAGAATGTTCAGTTTCGTGTCTGGGGTTTGAATTCTGCAGTGTGTTAGCGAGATAGACGATTCTGACTGTTACAATATATGTAAAATTGCATATATATACATACATATGCAAATGGTAAGTCTGTAATTTAATAGTATATGTATATATTACAGATATATATATTCATATTGAAATATTTCTAGTTTAAGAAATATTTTAGTTTAAATAATTTAGCCAATTTTATTATTTTATTGAAATCGCATATGTATATAAGCCATTTCCATTGTTATTCTGCATGTATGGTAATAAAATTAGTTTTATACTAATTATCAAGGTAACTTTTAGTTGTTACTGGTAAACAACTTTTAAATTAGGTCACATAATAGTCCTAAAATAGCATGAACTTGATTTTATAAATCTAAAATGTTAATAACAAAATTCGCAGAATTTTATAGCATTGTCACAATAAATTGCAGGTGAAAAAAGACAGAAAAACAAAATCTAAATCTGTTGTCATAATTAAAATTGTTTTTCTGCTAGTTTTCATAATTAAATATGTTTTTCTAAAATAAGGTAATAGGTTTTTCAGCTATGGACAAGCTTGTAAAAATAAACAGGTGGCCAGAGTTAGAAAGATATAAATATTTAAAGTTTTATTGCCAAGGATCGATCATATATATAAAAGTGAATTGTAAACAGAACCCATGTCCATTTTATCTTCAAAATGGTGGGGTAGTCTGGCAATTGCTCACCTCTTGGCCCTTAGCCGGGAAATGGAAAAGAACTTTGGTCCGATAAAATATAATGCTGTATACCAACAAAGCAGCCTGTGGAAAAACATCCATTAACTTTAAATCATCGCCAAAAGTGTCAACTTATTATCCTCCCAAGTGCCCAGAACTAACTGCAATGAAAACAACAGACTGGTAAATTGATATATTTTTTCTCAGACCTCTGTTCATAAACTGTGACTTTCAATTCCTTCTTTTAAAAACTAGCTATTTATTGAATCTGCCTTTCCCAAACACCTTTCGCAAAACTGCAAAGAAAACTGTTAAATGCTAATGTTTAAATCTTGTCTGATTGTAAAACATGTGATATTGAATTCTCTTTTAACCCTTAAACCGCTAATTATATTATTGGTTGTATGAGGTAAAAATCAAATCTTTTAATTGGCCAACTCACAAACTGAAGACAAAGCCTATTGTTAAAACATATTCGCCTATAATATTAAATTCAACTCAGATACGTTTATAAAAAGTATATTACTAATTTTTCAGGTTATGAAGAGAATGAAAGTTCTTTCAAAAATAAATTGCTATTTATTTATTCTAAAATATTCAATTTCGGCAACATAAAAGCTATAATATAAACAAAAAGGTCGACTTTTACGTTATAGAAAAGTAAATATTTCTTTTTACTAAATCTTAAATATTTTTACTAAAATCTTCAATATTTTTCGAAAATAATTTTGTTTTTTTAGTATTCTCTCTGAAAATAATTTTAATTTCTCAAAATATTCTTTTATAATACTTTAAATCATATTCGAAATGAAAATCTCAGCGTTTTTCTTTATTTTCTTTGATCAGGCGGTTTCTTTGTTCTTTCCAGCCAATCAGAATGTCTTTTTCAGCTGAGAGCATGCTAAGAACCAATCACAACTCATGTTCTTTCTTTGTTTAGGTTTAAATGCGTTTTTTTTTTATTTTTTACTTGTAAAATAATTCGGAAGAGGGCACCATCTTACAGAACTTTTAAAAACCTATTCAATACCTATCAAACGAATATTTTAGCATAAGAACCAGCAGAGTTAGAGTGACGTCAGATGTCGATGAGGAGCATCGTAAGAGGCGGGAAAAGGGTTAAAATGTAAAATTCTAATAATCTATTTTGAATTAAATGTATAATTTTCTTCGGTCTTTTATGCCTATTTCTAATCTATTCCATTTATTCTATGATTTTATCATTTTAATATTATATGTGTTTAATATGCCAAATAACTTGAAACCGTGAGTATTTATAAGTATAATTTTAGCTTCTCGATCTGCTTAACTCTAGTTATGAATTATAACTATTTATATATGTAACTTGTACATCATAGGAACTAGCCACAGAGATATTCTCAAAGCATATTTTAATGTTTTATTCATAATTATCCTGCAAATATGCTTTGTCCTCCTTAGATTTATATATGTTGAGATGTAGGTCATAATATTAAACTAGGTTACTAATTAATCTAGTCCCTAAATAGTATATTTAAAATACTAAATTTGAGAACTGGATTTTATAGATATGCAAATAGACGCTATCTAATTTTAAGGCATGCTAATATAATTTTACATATTTGCATTATATATGTATAAGTTGTGGATGTGTCCTTACTAAGTATGCAATGTACAATTATCTGCTTACTGCATGATTCCTGATGAGTTGCTGGTGGAGGTCACACTTATCCACTTAGTTTGGGTAAAGCACACTCTTTTAGAACTAGGGCACAAGGACCTAAATTATTCATAATTAATGCTTATCTGACTCTCTGAACTACTAATGTTCCTATTCATAGCAAGTTGAGCAGTTGTAGGGTAACCGAGCATTTGATGCTGAAGCCCATGAATAATGACCCATGTGCACCTTTTAGCTTTATTAATATTTTGATATGTGCCATAGAGTATATAGGTAAACCTATTATAAACCAGTTTTCTCTCCTTTTATATTAAATACTTATCTAGCATCAGTGTATACCCTAATCTAGGTTAATACACTAACCTGTGTATCTCTGAGCCTAATTATGTGCTGGACTTAACTTTGTATAGATAGATGCCAAAGGAGCGCTATTAAGTTAGTTATATAACTTTGGCTATTAAGTTTCATATGATCTAGCAGACTACATAAGAGCTAGAAATTTGGCATATTAATATAGGCATAAATTTCAATACCGCACTACACTTTATTAAACACTTAAAATGAGATAACATGTAACATTAATTTCATTAGTTTTGTGATGCCTCCGAGCGTAATCTCTCATCTTCTCATTACATAATCGTATATATTTTGTTTTTGATATCTTTTGTTATTGTTTTATTAAATTAATATTTAAAATATAACTCATTTTTATAATTTTATTGTTCATGAGTTCATTTTATCCAGCTCTAGATTTAATTGCACATACATCACTATATCTATATATAGGTCATTCTATTAAGTTCTATAATTAATTACTTAGTCATATGTGTGTATATCTGGCAAATAAGTGTTAAATTAGTTAATTTACAAGTCTTTTGTTTTACCCTGAGTGACTGCGGGACTGTGGATAAATTGAGTGTTTGTATAAGTTGAGAAATGTCATCCATAGGGTATTAGATCATTGAGTAGAGGTGAAAGGATTGACTGTTGGTCGGGTTCTGGATCCCAGCATCCGGATTCGATCAGCTTTAGTGTATTTTGCCTGTGTTCTAGATTTTATTGCATGGGGAGACAATTCTTACCATTACAATATATTAAGATCAGAGCATAGCCAGAGGATTATTTTTAAATAGGAATGGTCAGTACTATTACTAGAAAAACTAGGCAGCTTTCCAAAGAGTATAGTTCAATAAGGAATATAACTTTATATAAAGTAGATAGATGTTTTGTGAAAAGTAATCAGCTTTGTGTTTTTTATTCCTTTTATAAAACATTTGTTTTTAAAAATTGAAGTTAATTGATATATATTTTGTTAGTGGAAGGAGAATGCAAATAGTTGGATTTTCTAGGATGCAAAATATTTTGGCAAAGACCTTATATACATATTTTCAAACAAATATACATATTTGCCTAGATTTTTAAACATTTTGAGGTAAAGTTTGTATTTGAAATTTACAAGTTTAAAACAAAACTTTTACCGGTTTCTTAGTACTATTTTCTTTTGACACTTATTAGCTCTTACTTCAATGATAATTATTTATTTTGCGACCCTGTTACTCAAGCAGAGGAGTAAATATGATTAATATTTACATACCAATCATACCCCAGTCAGACTGAGATTTAATAAAAATATTAAACCAAGTCACTTTTCCATACCGAGGTAACCCTTTCTGGCTGCATAAAATGTGAAACATCTCATGGGGATTATTTATAAGGGGATTAAACCCTGGGCACCATCCAATACTTAAACTGGAACCCATGAAATGTCATTAACATGTTTCAAGCACTTGACCCATTGCTAGTTCTTAAAACATTAGACCGGCAACATATTTTACTTAGATAAATGGAGAGAGAAATGAAAAATAATGTACACAGATTTATTAAAAGATAATAATAAAAAAACATAAATATTTAACAAGTAAAACAAATATACATGCCTGAATGATATCTAAAGTTCTATTTAGAAGAATTTAAAAGTTTAATACTAGCATTAAGAATTCAAAAATTCCATTAATGACATCAATGAATATATTACCCAGGTTCAACCACAGTCTCTGATTTTCATATACGGATGATCATCCTTTCTTCTGATCTGGTCAGATTCATGCTAAGCATATATTTTAGCATAAGTGAAGCTTCTTCTTTGTTCATGTCCTATGGCATATGCTACTTCCCTTGATTTGACATGACAGGTTCAAACATTGGCAAAAGGTGAGTCAGAGTAATATATCATGGCATTTGGCTAATGTAATCAGGAGACGAGTGGGAAAAAAATGACCGAACACTAACTTTTGAGTTAGCCACTCATTTCTCTCTTGGTTCGATCATAAACGAATGTTTTTATCATAAAAACTTTTAGCTGCTTGTAGATTTTGTTTGCTGCTGCTGGTTGACCTTGGTTATATATATATTTTAATGTCTTTTATAAATGTTCTGAATAGTTTCAATCCTTTGAATCATTGAAGAATCACAATCTCACTAACCGAAGAATAGTCAATTTTAGCCTTTTATATTCTCTGAGTCTACCTTTGCTTGAATTTTCACCCATGCTATCAATACATTTAATCTTTAAATTTTTTAATTAGTACATTCTTTTATTATCTTATTTTTTTCAATTTAATTTCACTGAAATTAGCCCTATATTGTTCATTTAATCAGTCTGGAATCTTAATCTCCAGAACCTAATTAGTTTTGTACGAATTGTTTTAATTAATTACAAAATATCTTCTTTTTTTTTATTTATTAAAAAGTGCTTTTAACAAAAAGTACTTCTGAAAGAACCATATAAAAATAAAAGTACATTAAAAAAAAAAGTTATAATTAATAAATAAATCATTTTTTATAGTGCGATGTTTGTAAACTGTAATATTTAACACAGCATTACGCTGTTGTACATGCGCTTTGAAGATTTTAACTATAAATGAATGAATACTAACACTCAACCACATGATAAAGTCTTTGGAAAAGATAGAAAGCGCATGTGCAACAGCGTAATGCTGTGTTAAATATTACAGTTTACAAATATCATGCTATAAAAAATGATTTATTTACATACATTTAATATCAAATAAGAAGAATGACGTTTCGTAAATTCTAGTAAATTTCATTAGCGTCTTTCATTCAAGCATGTAATAGTAATTTAAAGTGATTATTTAATATATTCACGCTTTCATTTTCAAACACTTAAGATTCGCCCATACAAAAGCGTTTGGGTTCGAAAAGATGGATGGGACAGTCTATCTTTTCCAAAGACTTTATCATGTGGTTGAGTGTTAGTATTCATTCATTTATAGTTAAAATCTTCAAAGCGCATGTGCAACAGCTTAATTCTGTGTTAAATATTATAATTAATAAATAATTTTTAACTTATTCTCAACCCTTTTCTCTTTATTTTAACTTTTTCTTTTTTTTTTCAAACCATTAAATATTGATATTATTCTTGTATTTCATTTTTTTTTAAAATTTTATTAAAAGAAAATCATGTAACTTGTATATATATATACACACACTTATGCAACGTGTATATATACACATCATTATAATATCATATTTGTAGCTTATAGTAATAGGACTCTATAGGCCATGAATATGATATATATGTTATATTAAAAGCATGCTAAGCAGTAAATAAAAGTGAATATTTTTGCGGATGTTTTCATTAATAATTGTGTAATACATTAGCTCAGAAAAGAAGAAAAATACTTATAGTTATATTTTAAACAATAAAGCAAATGAACAAAAATTTCGTAGCATATATATAATTTTATTTACGAATGGAAAACTTTCAGATTTTTATATAAAGAATTAAATTGTTTTCAGGTAAAACTACATACCATCTCTTACAATAGCTTCAGTATGATCAATAGACCCATGAAGGTAGAAAGACTACCTTTCCAACAAGTTGCTCCTGAAATAAATAAATAAAATAGAATTACAGATAATTTATATCAAATAAAATTAGAAATAAAAAAATGGGGTAAAAGTCCATTATTATGTGTCTATATATATTGTAACCTTTTTTCCATTTTGCTAGGTTCTGGCAGGCCTTTTGTTTACACACTATGAAGTAAAAATTAATCAAGCTATGAAGATGGTAAATGTAAATATTTCGTTCATATTTCTAAAAACATAGCTATATATCCTGATTAACTGGCCTACTAATTATTGCATCTTAGGCTGTCAGCAGAATCAGCTTTTTTATTTATTTTACCAAGGGTGCCAGGATTCATACAAGAAAAATCCATCATGTCACTTATTGTAAATTAAGAATAAAATAATTTAAAGGATGGGGTTTTGATTTCCCGTAACTTCATTATTTTTGAAAGAATATTAAACCCAGGGTTTAGTTAATAACTATTGGCAAAGGTAAATTACATATTTAAATTCTAATAAACTCTCATTAATAATGCACAATGAAAAGTTGATAAAAGTAAAATATTTTATTCAAACAAATTAAAATATTTAAAAGATAAATTACTAATAAGTTGGAAAGACTATACATATACTAATTGAGACATGAATTAATTAATTAAAACAGTTTGACCATTAAAGTTACTTCCAAGTTTCTTCTAGAAAGTTCTTTAAATGAAAGACTCTTTAATAAGAAAATTAATGTCTCTATCAGGATTATATTATAAGTTTAATTTAGTCACAATCGGAATATGAATAACATTACTGGTAAGTTTTGTAGTACACATTTTGAAGAGACCATTGAAGTTAACTAGTTTCACTCCATTGACATTTTTGTAGGTTGTTGATTACCTTGCATGGTTTTTCATGAGAGGTAGAATGAGCTCATGTCCAACTGGTTTTAAACTAGTTTTTTGGTCCATTCTAAAGGCTAGTCATGAAAGCTTTTCTGGGATTGACAGTCTTCATGATGAACAATGTCAAAAGCTTTGGTCTATTTCAGCATGAAAAATTATTTCAGCGTAGAGTGGTCCTGGATCTTTCGTGATCCAGGACCAGCCAAAAAAAAAGATAAGACAAGACCCTTATCCAACTGGTTTTTTCCTTTTATACTCCTGATCCAGTTTTCAGACTTCTGTGCACACCTTTATTTTTATAACCCTTCGGTTTATAATCTTATACATTTATTTTGTATTTTTCTGTTACAAAGTTCTCCTTTTTATAAAGTCTTTTTGCCACCTTTAATTAGCTTCCAAACAGGTTTTACTGATTGTAATCTGTATATGGAATTCTCTTTCCTTTAGTTTATTTGGATTAGTAATCTGCATGTCTTTAATTCTTTCCAATTTTAACTTTTATTTTTAATTACATAAAAAAAATATGAACGAAAAATTTAACTTTCATGGTACGTTTTAAAAAAAAGATTACACTAACTAAAAAAATTTAAAATTGCGTCTTTTAATAAGATCGCTAAATTTACTTTTTCTTTTAGCTTTTACCAAATGCCAATATATTTGTACCATATATAAATAAAAAGTACAATATATATAAGGTAAATTAAACAGCAACAAATAATATGGCATAATTGGTGGTATAATGTAACTTAAATACACTGATATTTAATGCAGTGCCCTATAGTGTCAATTATAAAATAACGGAGATCACTTTCACATTTAGAAACACTCACATATATATCTATATGTAGGCAGTATAGAATTTGGAATAATAATAATAATAGTGTACTCCAGAAGTAAAAATAAAAAGGCAGTTTTTAAAAATACAAGTAAAAAACGTTATGGGGGTTTTGATTAAAATACGGAAATAAGATAGATTGTTTTATATGATAACATTCATTAATTAAAATCTAAATCAAACATTCACTAATTAAAGTCTAAAATAAGGATTTACTAATTGAAGTAAAGTAATGATTTCTAATTAAAAACAAAAGTACAATTAATTAATTAAAAGGACTGATAAGGATCAAGCGAAAGCAGAACAAAGGAGAAAAAGAAAGTGAAGCCGGGTAAATTTTAAACACAGAAAATTTCCAGCTTGCTGTGTGACTGGAATGGGAATCTTTATATAGAGAAAGGGATATACGAACAATGGAGGTATAACCCAGAACTAGCGGAGTCTGAAAGTTCCAAGATCCGTATAGGTAATTACAGATCTTCTCGATCTTATTATTATTTTTGTACGCCTAAAATGGCTAATTTTAGAATACGGAATAATTAAAATATTAATAGACTTTAAGAAGAGGTTTTGGCAAACCGGCCATCTTAGAATAGAACTGTTAGTGGGGAAATCAGACACGCGATTATGTATATAATTTCTTATATGTGTTATGAAATCACAATTGTTATAAACTAAAATATAAATAAATTGCCGTATTCTATTTGTAGTAAAAATCTTTTTATTTATTTAATTTATTACATGTGAATACAAAGCAAATTGGCACAGTCGACAGGCAGGGTCAGTACTATTATTAGAAAAACTAGGCAACTGTCAAAAGAGTAGAGTTCAATAAGGGGTATAAAATTTACAAAGTAGATGGATGTTTTGTGAAAAGTAATCAGCTTTGTGTTTTTTATTTCTTTTACAAAACATTTGTTGTTAAAAATCAAAGTTAAGATATATATTTTTTGAGTGAAAGGAAAATGAAAATAGTTGGATTTCCTAGGATGCAAAATATTTTGGCCAAGACCTTATATACATATTTGCAAACAAGAAATTAGAATAGTTTGATGTCTATGTAACTAAGAAAATAAAACCATTCTTTCTCAGGCTATAGATAAGTAACACTCTTTATATTGAACAAAGAGTCAAGAAAAATTTTAAAAGAAAA
This sequence comes from Epiperipatus broadwayi, assembly GCA_028023455.1. Classification (NCBI taxonomy): domain Eukaryota; kingdom Metazoa; phylum Onychophora; class Udeonychophora; order Euonychophora; family Peripatidae; genus Epiperipatus; species Epiperipatus broadwayi. The sequence goes on along the minus strand of JAQFVV010006249.1, from coordinate 4,562,481 downwards.
TGCAATTAGTAAAATTTTAAAATTAAACTAGATCAAGATTGCAAACAGCAAGATTTTTTTTAATTAGTAAAGAAAATACTTTTCTTTTTTAAAATTAATCTATCAATTTCAAAACATCCAGATGCCTTTGTTTTGAGGGATATATATATAGGGTGGAGGGAAAGAGTTTTAGTTCTGGTAAACTTCTTGTAAAGTTTATTTTGTAAAAAAATTTCTAAGCTGATATAGATTACATCATGCTATGACCATTGAGTAGATTGCCACAATTTCTCTGGAAATCTCCAGAGAATCTGAGTATGGAGTGCCATGGTACTATAAAATGCAATGTCTCTAAAGTCCCTGCCTACAATTGATGATTCAAGTTGTTGATCTGCTATGCTGTCACTATCAAGAGAAAGTGTCCAGTATATGATACCATCAAGTGACTAGTCAGACAATAGCCAAGGCCACTTCTCCCTAAAACCAATGAACAGTTCAGCATAAGTCTTTGACTATCTACCAAAATTCTTTGGTCTGTTAAAATAGTGATTATTATAACTTTATAAATTTAAATTTACCACTCAACAATTAAAGCCTCTTTAATATTCTCTTTCCTTGCTTAACTAATTATATATTAATCATTCTGTAAAATATATTTCTTACTGTATTATTTAGATATTTTATTGTATTATTTAAAATAGTTTTTTATTGTATTTTTGATCTACACTTAAATAATTTGATATTAAGGAAGATCGATTTTGTAATATACTCAAATTTTTTTAAAATCTGCCAGACTTATTCTTTAAGAATCAGACAAAGGTAAATTTAGTAAAATATTTCAATGATTAAAATATTTGATGTCATCTAAAAAAAACCCAGTAATTAGGTCAAATCAAGACATTTAAATCCTTCCTCTCACTGATTCTAATTTGTTTTTTATTTGATATTTAAACTTATCTATTCAAAATATATTATTTCACATATGTAATCTGAGCCATTAATGCAATTACAAATGATTCATAAATAAATTTTTAAAATAAAACTGAGTTTTAATAAAATAAAAGTTAAAACTTATTTTCTTTTAGAAGGGACAAGTATATATGGGTAGTGCATACATGTGGTTTATAAACAACTTTCAGTTTTAAAATAAACTTTAATCTTACAAAGTTTAAAACTTTGTTTTTTTTTGTTTTAAAAGGGATAAATATATATGAAGTATGTGATGCAATAGTGTATTCTATAAAACTTTTAATACTATTGAGTTTAATATATAATCATTGCAGACTGTCGTACCAATATTTCTTCATATATGTAAAACCTATGGGGATGATCTCTAATTAAGCAGGGGGTAATTTCCTTTACCAAAATTTTATATATATATAGAATAACTGTGTAGGCTTTGATTAAATCTATGTAGTAGATGTCCACATATTAAACTTATGACTGTTCACATTTCATTTTTTACATAGATTTAAATTTAAGGCCCAATATTTATTATTTTATATAAATTTAGCATTAGTTTGTTATCTAATCTCACAAGTACTTTAATGTGTTTATCCCTGCTCTGGAAAATACAATAACTGGGTCCCTTTTGAACATGATTCACATGAATGCAAGAATATTCCTTTCTATTGCAGACCCAGTGGACTTTCATTTTGTATCACCAATTGGGCAGTGGATCATTCCTGCCTGTTGGTGAGATTTATTAATGATTATGGGAAAGGTACTCATTCCTTCCTACACGAATCTATTTATTTCATAGAGACTTGGATATGACTTCATGGAGACAAGCATATTCCATTCTACCTTGTCATTGGACTATTTATGACTGTAGCAACCCAGTACTGACTTCCTTCTTTGTGTATAGTTAAGTCTGGTATTTCAGCATTCCTGGATTATGATCATGAGAGTTATGCGATCATCTATTTCAACTACATTTTTTAGAATTTCAAATGTTTTTCTTGTGCATGCTTAATTTAGTATCAAGTGCCTTCTTAAGGGATATCTGCCCTAGAGATCATCAAATCTTGTGTGTATTGAAATTACTTGTATATATGCAACCACAAATTAAATGTCATGTAGTCCCTTATATATATATTATACATTGAAACTTTTGTCATATGTAATCACTAATTAATGTAATTCCCACTGTCTCCAATGAATCTAGCAACAAATTAAGTGATATTTATTTTTTTTGTTTGTAGTTTATTACTAATAAAGTATTTGTATTTTCACACACATATATATCCATTGGATGTTTTGTTTGCCACAGGGAAGTCATATATTTATAATCCACTTCTAAGAGTCTCTCTCTTCCCCTGATCACCAAGTCTAATTAAAATGAAGTAGTATATGGATTGGAATGAGTTGTGGTGTTTAAATCACCCTAGTGGTGATTTTGCTGTTATCAGCTCATTCTGACCATTACAATATATATTAATAAAATCAAGTCATAGTCACATGACTTATATAGCTTGCATTTACAAATATTATATATATTGAGATGGTATTTTCTGACACACATATTTTATTAAAAGTGCATACTTATTAGATTATTTTAAAATAATAATTTTTGAAATATTTTTTAAGAAGTTTTTTTTTATCTTGAAGAAATCCAGAATTTCTTCATTTTAATTATTTATTTAAATCCATAATAAATCAAGATAAAATTAGATCTTGAGATTATTTTTTTACTAAAAGTTTTTTTATTTTAAATTGAAATTCTTGGAAAGATGTGGGTTGGGAGAAGAAAAAATATAGATTTTAGCAATTAATTCTATTGTTGAAGCTCGAGATACTAAAAGTATTTTGGGTAGTTTTTTGATAGCCAGGCATGGCTGCTTGATGGCATTGGTTTTGTGAAAAAGCAATCAAATGTAACGTTACTGTGTCAAGACAATTATTTTATTAATAAAACCAAACAAAAATAAAAAGAAATCTTTTTTTTTTATTTTTAATTTCTTTTTTTTAATAAAATCTTGTTATATATTTTTTTGGTTTTTCAAAACAAAAAATAAAAACAATGAAACCTTTTTTATTTCCAAGACTTTTATTTTTATACGACTAATTTTTTTTGTGTTATTTTTTTAAAAAAAGTTTTAATTTTCAGTATTTGTATTAACTTTTTTTAAAAATAAAATCTTGTTCTACTTTTTTTTAATCAGTTTTTCAAAACAAAATTTTAAAAAATCCCACCTTTTTTAAAGGATTTTTTAAAAATTAAATCTTGTTCTCTTTTTTGAGGGGGTGGTGGTTTTTACTTCTTTTAAACCAAAAATAACTTGTGTTTTGACATTAATTTCTGGAAAACAAATCTTTTTTTATCATAATAACAGATGGACCACTTTCAAAAACATTATTATAGAACCTTGCAACCAAGTTTTGTTTTGAATCGAACATCTTTGAGTACACAAACATTACTGACATCGGAATTAGCATGTACTTTTCCACATATACAGTTTTATGTTTTTGCCACAGTCGCATCACTTGTCATTTGGGAGGACATTATTACTCTGTACAAAAGGCCACAGCATCAGCACCTGTGGTTAGAAACTGGCACAATTTAAAAAGCTGATTGGTTTTAAAAGCTGATTGTTTTCTTCAGCCATTTTATTTTTTTTGTACATTTACTTGCAAGAACGTGACATTCCGCATTAGATCTGCCAAATTATGTCCAAACCTACCCTTTGCCAATCTTTTCCACATTTCAAGTTGTGTAGGGAGGTTGGTGATGGTATGACAATTTGTAGTAATTCAGACTGCATGATTTAAGTATAAATTAAAATACTATGTATTCAACATTTAAAAAATTATGCCCACTTGAAATACAAACACTGTAACACGATACGATAGATAACTGAATTGTGCGAATTTGCATAAAGTATCATGAAGCACAAAACAGGCCATAATATTACTGTGCAATGCCACCAAGCCACCTAAAATGGCTAATACAACAAAAGTGTTGCATTAGCCATAAATAAGGCCATGTAAACAGCATTTTTATGTGTTTTTAACTAAACAACACTGTCAAGTGTCCATACCTGGCTATCAAAAAAGTACCATAGTTTATAATTAAATATATTGCTGGAGTCAATCTATTATGCTAATTGAACCAGAACTTTTTTCACTATAATAAGGAAATGACCAAAAAAAAAAGACAAAAATTAGAAGTGTAAAATTGTGTCTGAAAATAAAACACTAGGTATGAATTCTGTTCATAAAAAAAAAAAAACAAATTACAGTTTCCTTTTGTTTATTTGCTTGGATTTGTACATTGAAAGCATTTTGGAGAGAGATTGAAAATATAATATTAAACAGTGCCAAGGAAATGTTCTCTGGCTAAGGGTCATCAGAATTTTCCTCTCAGGGAAATATATCTCATAGCCACACCTGGAGATATCCAAGTGATCATCAACCAAGGAAAGGAAGGATTTAACGATCTAGATAATGATTCTAAAAAGCCAATTGAACAAACAGAGGATTCATGCCAGTAGTCTCAAGAAAAATCATGAGATATCCAAGTGATCATCAACCAAGGAAAGGAAGGATTTATTGATCTAGATAATGATTTTAAAAAGCCAATTGATGCCAGTAGTCTCAAGAAAAATCATATAACAACTTTGACCACAGGAAGAAAGTGGAATCACTGATTGATCAGGTTAATTATGAACTTTTTATTAAATAATTTTTCTTTTGATTGGTCTAATAGAGTAGTTGACTCCTAAGTTTCAACAGTAGATTGGTTTAAGAGGGATTTTTATTTTTATATCATTTTGTATTAAGTAAAAAGGAGAGATAGGCTTTTACATTACTAACTGTTTATTAATCAAAATAGTTTTTTATATAATTTTCCTTCATTTATTATGTTCAAAATATGTGTAGATTTAAGTTTTTAAAAAAATGTTAACTGCTTGGTCTAGAAAGTCAAACAGGGAGAGTGGAGGAAGGTAAAAAGGTTAAATTAAGAGTTTTGATAATAATAAACACAATAATCTTTTGTCAGAATCTGGTGCTTGAATAAGGGATGTTATGATGGTTGCAAGCAAACAACAGACACTTATGCCATCTTTAAGGTTTGAAAAAAATTATTAATCATAAAATGGAAAGGGTTTGAATGGGAAAAATAATCTCATTCTCAGTGTCACCTGTAATTTCTGGTCTTTTCATAGATAATTTTGAAAGTCGAGTATTAAATGCAGCTACCAAGAAACCTTCAATTTGGCTAAGATATGTGGATGATACATTTGTTATATGGCCTCATGGCATTGATGCTTTAAATTCTTTTCTTGTTTTTTCTAAATAATTGGCATCCTAATATTAAATTTACTATGGAAGTGGAAAATAACAAATCACTTTCTTTTCTAGATGTTTTAATTACAAGAAAATGTGATGAAACCTTTTCAATATCAGTTTACAGGAAATCCACCCATACAAACAGATATCTTAATTTTAATTCTCATCATCACCCTGCTCAAATATTTTCTGTAGCAAAAAATCTTTTGACTAGAGCTTATAGTTTGTCTAATAAAGATCATCTTGCTCAAGAAATAAAACTTACAAAAAATATTTTACTTTCTAATGATTATAATAGAAACATCATATGTAAAGCTTTACATAGAATTGATGCTAAAGGGAAAAATAAGAATAGAATTGACAATTCATCTTATAATAGAGTGGTATTACCTTATATTAAAGGAGTTATTGATAAGATCAGTAGAAGACTATCTAGTTTTAATATAAAGACAACTTTTTCTACTGGCAAGAAAATTGGTTATTTTTTACACAAACCTAAAGACAGAGTATTTTTGGAACACCAGGGGTTTATGAAATTCCATGTTTGCAGTGCTCAAGAAGCTATGTAGGCCAGTCTAATAGATGAATAAATGTCAGAATTAAGGAACATATAAATGCTTTTAATCAGAAAATTAAGACATCAGTTTTTACTTCCCATTTTTTAGAAATTGGTCACAAACCTGATTTTGACAATACAAAAATACTTGCTAATTTGGAAAGATATGATTTAAGAACCATGAGAGAGTCAATTGAAATATTAAAGAGACCTACTGGTTTAAATAGGGCTGACAAAGCACAATGTATTCCAGCTATGTGGAAACCTCTCATTTTATCTCTGTCTTCTAATATTAACTTAAAATTAATAGGTGAAAAAACTGAAGGAAATAAACATTTTGATAAGCCTCATATTGTGAATGCTGAACTACAAAAAGTCGAATCTCATTTCTCATCTCGCACTCAGTCACGTTATTGATTTGAGATCTAACGATTTTTCTTTCAAAAGTTAACCTTGACAATGGCGGATGCTAGTACGTCAAAATATCGGATTGTAATGCAAAATAATACATGGTTTAGTCCCCAAAATAATAATTTATCTATATCATACAACCGTGAAAACATTAAATATAATATATATAGTAAAGAGCGTGCTAATAGCTCTAAACAAGCTCTTTTTTAATGCAAATTGTCACAAGAGAAAGCATTTGAAATCTTTAACATGGATTGTTATATATATATAATATAAATAAAATGTCCGTTAATTAAATAATAAATTTAACGGTAAATTTATTATTTTTATTATAAATATATATATTTGAGAATCACTTGTAACCCAACAATTAAGTAAGATGGTGGAGTCTTTCAAAGAATAAAGTTCGTTATAAAAGAAAATAAAAACGCATCCCATGATAGCAAACAAGTAGATTAAAAAATTAGTTTGTGATTTGCAATAACATCATTGCAGTTCTTCCTTGCCTTTACAATCATTGTACAAGTTATATTCTACTTTTTAAACTTTGTTCAGTGATAATAAAGCCATGTATATTTTAAAAATAATATTTATAACATAGTCTAAATCTATGCATTAAACATAAATTACTATAGGAAAATCTGGGCCTCCCTCTTCATGATGTTCATAGTCGCTGCTAGTAATATTTATTCCAATCTCAACATCCAAAATGACGCATGTTATTTTTATATTTTAACTGCTTCACAATTTCAGTATACAATATTACATGGCAATAATGTTCAGTCTACATGAAATGTATTCTAGTAATGATATGTAAAAGATCTTAATTTCAATTTTATCAAAACTTATTGAGGCATTCAAATTGAGTCATCTCTATTTGATGATTTATTATTTCTGTGTACATCTACTTGTAAAAACTCCATTTTACTTAGGTTTTCCCATATAACTTCTTATAATAAAACACACTATCCACTTTTAAAATCAATTATCCTTATATCTCCACAAAGCTTACCAACATTCGTTTTAATATTATTTTTTTTTTTTTGCAATATACACAATTTATTATCACTTAATCTATTATGTAGGTATGAAATAAATATTACCACTATATGGAAGTCTCTGTTATAACCTAATGTTTTATAGCATTGTCCTAATTCAATAAATGTGACTACTAGCAGGTCTGATAGTTGACAGACTCCAGAATATTTTATTCATTTGTTTTTGACTATAATAACTGTATCAAAGAAGAAAGGAGTACTTAACACTCAAACAGTTTGTAAAACATCAAATTAAGTATCAAAAGGCTAGAATAAAAGACAATAACTCATTAATTGGGAATTTGTAAGAAGTTTGAACTCTAAAAATGACATATCTAGAGTTGTGGCTTTGTTCTACAAGTTTGTCACGATAATCATTGCATGAAACTATGCAGTTCTTAAAAGAATCAAATGATTTTCTGTTTAGAAGTTCATAAAGAATTTCCTCACTGCAGATGTCTTGGGCTCGAGAGTCTACTACTCCACCATTGTACTAATTCAGGCAAAATCTATCAATAACTATTGTGGTAAAAGTTTGAACAATACAAAGTTATATTGACTTAAAAAAAATATTGAATAATATACTATGATTTAATATCTATTGATCTATCTGTCTAACTACATACTTATTTAACTATCTATCTATCTATCTATCTATCTATCTATCTATCTATCTATCTATCTATCTATCTATCTATCTATCTATCTATCTATCTATCTATCTATCTATCTATCTATCTATCTATCTATCTATCTATCTATCTATCTATCTATCTATCTATCTATCTATCTATCTATCTATCTATCTATCTATCTATCTATCTAGGCTATCTATCTATCTATCTATCTATCTAGGCTATTTATCTATCTATCTATGTAGGCTATTTATCTATCTATCTAGGCTGTTTATCTATCTATCTAGGCTATCTATCTATCTATCTATCTATCTATCTATCTATCTATCTATCTATCTATCTATCTATCTATCTATCTATCTATCTATCTATCTATCTATCTATCTGTCTTTCTGTCTGTCTGTCTATCTATCTATTTTTCTATCTATCTATCTTTCTATCTATCCATCCATCCATCTATATATCTATCTGTCTATGTATCTAGGCTATCTAGGCTATCTATCTATCTATCTATCTATCTATCTATCTATCTATCTATCTATCTATCTATCTATCTATCCATCTATCTATCTATCTCTATCTGTCTGTCTATCTATCTATCTATCTACCTACCTACCTATCTATCTGTCTGTCTATCTATCTATCTATCTATCTCTATCTATCTATGTATCTAGGCTATTTATCTACCTATCTAGGCTATTTATCTACCTATCTAGGCTATTTATCTACCTATCTAGGCTATTTATCTACCTATAGCTACCAATCTACTACCCTCCTGCCTACATATCTTCATATTGCTATCTACCTACTCATTGACCAACTGGCTGACTGACTGGCTGGCCTGTCTGCCTACTTATCTATATTTCCATCTAGATATCTAACCATATATCTATCTATATTTATGTCTATATAATTATCTATCTGCCTGCCTATTTCATTATCTATCTACCTGTGTCCATCTATCCATTGTTCATCCATATATATATATATATATATGTTCAATAGATGGCGTTTTACCAAAAACACTGTCAAAGCGTATGTTTGTTTACGTAAACATCAGAGTAAGCATTCACTATCTCTTTCATTAGTTCCACCCTCATATCATGATTTCAAGATGATTTGCTATCATCAGTGAAGGATAGGAATAAGAAACTAGATCTAAACACTCACTCTGAGCGTTTATGAAACAATTTCTATTCAGCTTGCAAGCGTGAATCTTTTAGACATGTAATGTCTTCAAACTCAGCATAGTAAGCCAGATAGCTATATGGGTCTGATATCAGTTCAGTTTCACCACATAGTAGAAGCCTCTGCAATATATATCATTGCAAGAAAACTTCAAAGGTACATTTATGAAAAACAAAAAAACCAAGTTAAACTATTATCAATAGATGGTGTTTTACCAAAAACACCATCAAAGCATATGTTTGTTTAAGCATTCACTATCTCTTTCATTAGTTCCACCCTCAGATCATGATTTTAAGCTGATTTTCTATCATCAGTGAAGGATAGGAATAAGAAACTAGATCTAAACACTCACTCTGAGTGTTTATGAAACAATTTTTATTCAGCTTGCAAGCATGAATCTTTTAGACACGCCATCTATTGATCATAAATACAAGCGCTAGCAAGTTTAACTTGTTTTTTGTTTTTCATATATATATATATATGTAGTGATTTCACTTAAATTAATAAGGGCCAAATTGCTTTTGTTTTCTAATCCAAATCACTTATCGATTTATAGCTCAATATAAAAATCTGTGCAAATCTTATTTTTATAAATGTCTCCTTGAATAATTAATATCCAAGTAAATATTTATTTTAACCAAAATATTAAGTTAATTTTTTTTTATTTTTGAAATGTTAATTATGGCTTTAGGTTTTGCACATCTTGGAAGACTTAATTAATATTTATTATACTCTTTTACACAGGTATTATACTTACGGTAGTTCAGAAATTGTATCATATATTGGAATGTAATAATTTTCTCCGAGGAAATTTACTTTATCAGCAAACTAATACACCATTACTCATATTGATTTTTGTAGGTATTACTCATATTGATTTTTGTAGCAGTGAACCAATTTCTCACCATCAATCATCACTACTGTCAAGACAATTATTCATCTAAAAGCTATTTTGGCATTGAACCAAAATTAATAATTTTAAAGCTCCTTAAAAACAGAGTCAATTTGTAATTAGAAAAACAGTGTACCATTTTCTCACCAGCACTCTATTAAATCACTGGCACACTGGAAAATTATTTTATTTATTGAGACAACTGCTATAAACCACCATTATATGATTGGGCCAATTTCATGCCAGAAAGCTATTTTAAAATGAAGCAACTGTTAATTCTATCACTAAGTCAATAGCCTTCGAGCATATTATTGTAAAATTGAGCTATCTACCATTAACATAACTGCTCACCAGCAATATATTATACTACTGGGAAAACCTCACTAGAAAGTCTGTACTATTGAATTACTTGCTTAATAGCATTTTATATTCTGAATCATATTCTCACCAGAATTCTATAACATATATAGTAATTTTAAAGAAAGGTGACCAGTAATTTGTTCTTTTTCCAAACTGCCTGCAGAACCATTTCTGAATTGGGGCATGAGTAAGATAATAACTTAACATAGCTATTGATTACAAAGATTTGAACTACCTAGCATGTTTGTATCATGTGACCTGACTTGAAATGTGACAGCGAATTTTGTATCTTAATCCATAGTAGAACAATGCACTAATACCATAAGTTTCAAGAATGTTGTGAAGTAGTTTGCAAAATTTTTGTGAGCAGAAAGTGTGCTGAAAATGATTATAAAGACCCAATGTTATTTTCTCAAGTTATATCTTATGATCCAAACAGACTAATGATATAAAATGTTTATAGTGAACAGCTCAATTGTGTTACTATAGAAACCATGTTGCTTCAGAGATGCTGCAGCAGGCACTTGCAGAGAGAACTGAACTAGTCACATTGTAATCCAAATTCAAGATATTTAAAAGATCTTCCATTAATGATGCTTTTATTTATTTATTTTCTTTTGCTTTTATAAGTTCATCCATATATTAGATATTACTTTATAAATCTCATATTGAAATTTTTATATAATTCCTCATTTATTTTTCTAATAGTTTCGACTGCCCTGCAGTCTTCATCTGAGCTTTTTATATAAATATATGAAGAAAAATGCAAAAGAAGTAAAGGAGAAGATATAAAAATAATGACATATATTAGATGATCATAAATAATTATAAAGAAGTATAATGAATTTGTAGTATTATAAAAAGATAAAAAGTATACTCAATAGTTAATCATTTTTATAATACTAATGAGATAAACTAGAGTTCATTTTAAAATACAATTTAGCAGATGTATTTAACATTAACTTACTATCTACTTTCTCCTTGACCTTATCTGAAATAATAAATTAAAAAGAAAATTAAAATTAATAGAAAGAAAAAATATTTTATAGAAAAAACTTATTTATCAAACTAGAAACCAAAAAAAAAACATTGTTTCTTCACGTCACAATTGGGATTTTTAAATTAAACTTGAAATAAAAACATGGGGGAAGGGGCTCCAGAAATTAATTAACTTCATCCCTATGTAGCACACCCATGCTTTTATCTCAAGTTTAATATAAAAACCTCAGATGTTGCTAAAGAAACTATTAGTGTTTTGGTTTTTAGTATATAATAAATAAAAGCATTTACTACAAAATATTTTTTTTTTCTATTATTTTTTAGTATTTAGATATTTTGCAATTCCCTTTTTGTTAAGCAAGTTATATAAATTAAACTTTGTCAAATGCTATCTGAAACATCTAAAATATTATAAATTTTTTCAAAAAATTCATTTATGATCAATAAAAAGCTGCTCATATAAAAATTCAAAAATAAAAAAATGTGAATGTCAATTTTAAATGATATTTATATATTTTTTCCCACTGTGTTCTAGTTGATTTCTCATTCTATGTACTCCTGCTAATGCTTCCTTATTACAGTACTTTTTTGCAATTGAGAGCACTTCAATTGCTTTGTTTTAAGACTATCCAATGATCTCATATAACTCAATCCAACATGTACTTGTTCTTTTTACAAAAAGCTTTGATTCCAAGTATACAATTGCATTATTTACAGTACAACCTTGCATTTTGGGTATGGTTGATGTTGGTGCTGCTTATTTGTTTCCAGTGCTCATATTTCTGACATGCATTGAGAAACAGATGCTAATCCATTATTGCACTACTGTGGTTTATCTTCAAGTAAATGTAAGCATTTGTTTTGTAATCAATTATGCTTTTCTTCCACTTACTGATGTTTGTGCATTGTCTTTTATAGTAGCCTTTTATTTGTTAAAATATTAGTTTTTAGTTGTTTATTTAGTGATTTAAGTAATGAATCAAAAGTAATTTTTCCATTTGAAATGACATTGATTTTTTGCTATTTGCTGCAACTGCCTTTTTGACTCTGTAAAGTGAAAGTTTTTGTTTCATTCATAAGTTCCAAAAAATCTGACCAATAATGTAACAGAATGGAGAGAATTGGCATACACTCCAAATGATTTATGAGATTTTTTATGCATGAGAAGACATTATTTTAGAAGCTTTATTCATTCGAATTAAAATGTGCATTTTTATTTATTTATTTTGTCATTTAAATAGTGAATTAAAATTATTTTTTCAATTTTAAATTATATATTTATTACTTAATGTGATATATATATAATATAAAAGTGTCAAATTGATTTAAAATTTTAGAAGTGCTATTCATTTAAAAGATTGCAGAAAGCATGATTTTTACTTTAAATCTATTTGACACTTATATTTTATATATGTATCACTTGATATTTCTGCAATAAGTTAATATGTACACCTAGTATATATACATTATTATATATGTATAAAATAAATTATTAAACCAAGCATCAAAATATAGAGAAATTTGCACTCATTCAAAATCATTTATAAGACTAATGATACTTGTTTATTATCCCATCTACCAAGCAGGGCAGCCATTTTTTAATTATACAATTTCATGGGCAAGTATTCATTTATGTTTTTTTCCCCAATTTTATTTCACCAAATATGTGTTAGATGCTAGATTAAATAAATAAATTGATTATAAATTGCATTCAGGTTTATTTCAATTTTTTCTCCAGCTACTTGAATGCATATGCAAAATGCCAAAAGACTATGGGGCTTGGCCAAATGGTGGAACTAAAAACACTAAAAAAATGTGCAACAGCACCTGGATTTCTGTTTAAAAGAATTTATGTGGCACTGACTACACAAATCACTTATTTATGGATCCACCTACTGGTGTCCATCCACAAAACATTGAAAGACTATGGGGTCTCATCAAATAGCAAACAAAAAATACTGGCAAAACTGCATAGCAACACCTGCATTCCTATTTAGGCAAATTTATATGGTGCCAATGGCACAAAGAAGAAGATTCATTTGTAGCAATTTTGCAGGCCAATAGGATTTCAGGTCAATGACAAAAATAATCCTCACGTTTCTTTATTATAAATAATGCATGTAAAAATGATTCATTAAAAAAATCTTATTAATAAGTTAAAATGTGCATTAATGGGCTCAATATGATATTTAGTTAACTTAATACTGACAAATGAAAAGCCAAGGAAATAAAAATGCATCAAGTCATCGATATTTTGCAGATGATGTTATTGTTTTTGAAATTAATGCTTCAGAATTTCAGGAAGTATTGAAAAAGTTCTCAACAAGAATAAAAATTAGAGCTAAAGGTAACTGCTAATAAGACTAAAGTAGTATTTTATGGATTTTTTTTAGAAAAAGAGAATAAGGATTGATAGTACAGAATTAAAAGAAGATAATAATTACAAATACCTGGTCAAATTATTAATACAGATAGAAATGTACTGGATGAAACTAATCATAGTTTAAACTTGGCTGTAGTGTTTTAGTAAAAATAACAATATTAAATAAAAATATGCCAATATATTAGAAATGGTTTTCAACAGTTTACCTAAAAGAAGGAACAATTGAAAGATTTAAGATCATTCAATGAAGTATAGGGAGATGGATGTTTGGAGTAACAGAAAGTGATCAAAAGCAAAATACTCTTGTGAAAGAAAAAAAACATTATCATTAACATTATTGAACGATGAAAATTGGCTATACATATTTCCAGAAAAGATATTTATAGATGGATCATTAAAGCCTTAAACTCCATCCAAATTTGTAAAAGATTTTGAATAACACCTCATGGAGATTCATATATTAAGATAAGAAATAATACTATTTTACTGTGAAGAAATTAGGAATTAAAAAAAACTGTATTAAACTCAGAGAGATCTTTATTCTACAGTTATTAATAATATTTGAAAAACGATGATGATAAAGTTTTCATCATCTAGGTTAAATACTACAAACACAGAGAGATTTGAATAATTAATCACTGAGTTAATCATCCATTTTAATGTGTGAATGTGCATAAGCATATATATATATATATTGAATGTGCATAAGCATATATATATATTGTAACGTAATAAAAAGAAGAATATATAGTCTTTCAACAATAAAAATCCCCTTTTCTCTTTCCACATACATAAAACACTGTTCAAGGTTGTGAAAAAATAATTCATAGCTGCACACTGGCATGCTATTTGTAACAGAATAAAAAAATACAAATATAACCTTTGTAACGAAATAAATATCTCTAGTAATGGGAACATCTAGTATTCTCTCCTTTTATTCATTTTACTTATGTGTACATGGTATACCTGGGTACCACTAGGCTGGCTAAACCTAGACAAAGTTACATTAGATACCTTCTTATACTATACTGGGTTTGAACCTCAGTTGGTATGTTATTAATGATAGCGTGTTTTCTATTTTATAACCATATCACGTGCACTTATATTAAGGAAAAAACATTCTTATTATTTTCTAATTATGCAGATAAATTCTCATATAACTCTTGCAAGTTCATATTTAATAATATTATAATAAGTTTTTACTAGCTCATATTTGATACTATAGATTATATCACTAAATCTTTAGAGACCCTCCATGGTAGTCATTATTCTCTTATGATGGCTCACGAATAATAAACAAAACACAGTGAAAAACATTATTTATATATAGCCATTTATTATATTTATTTAGACTATTTATTAATAATAATAAGATGATGATGGTGATAATGCTTTTATCCACAGCTTTATGATTAATTCACAACACAAATCCTACCTATTATCAATTTATAATTACTCACCAAAATATTGCTATATTTAAACTATATTTTAATAATTGAAATCTATCAGTGATGATGATGATCATAACTAATCTCACAAGACAATGATTAACTCTAAGAAATATATAAACTTCATTTAATAAAACAAATTAAATTTTATTATCGGCTAATCATTAATATAACAATAGAAAAGATACATAATTAATAATGAAAAATTACATTTAAATAATAATAATAATAACAATAACTAAAGACCCCCCCCCCTTTTTCTTAATGAAACGTAAACTCAATGTTAATATCGTATGGCGTGATGTGTATACATTTATTTCTCTAGTGGGTGAATACAAATCTCATATCCTAGAAACATTTTAATTTTAAAAATAAACACCCAATGCATGCACATACTCGCCTACTGCATATAACATACATTTTTATATTTATAAATTTAAACATAATACCAATCAAGAAATAAGTAGAGAAAAGTCAATTAGATCATAAAGATAAAAAGCTCTAAAGAAATTGGCTTTAAATTACTTATCTCAACTTTCATCAATCTAGATTACTAACTACTTTAAAATCTATCTTTCATGATGCTAAATTTCTATCAATTTGTACATTCATAGTCAACAAATATATATCATCATCATCATCAACCATTATCAATCCACTGCAGTATGAAGGTCTCTCCAAGTTCAATCCATCTTTTCCAATATTTAGCTTCTTTTCTCCACATCACCCCTGCACACTTTCTTATTTCATCCATCCATCTTACATGTGGTTTCTTTCTGGGTCTTTTACAATCTCTTGAAATCCAGTTTAAGATTTCAATTGTCCATCTATTATCATCTCTTCTAGCAATATGTCCAGCCCAACTCCATTTCAGTCTTTTAATTTTTTCAATGAGATCAGTAGCACCTGTTTGTTCTCTTACCCATATATTGTGTCTTTGATCTCTTCTTGTTATTCCCAACATGCATCTCTCCATACTTCTTTGAGTCTGAAGTTTCCGTATTGCTCTTCTATTAAGTGTCAAAGTCTCAAATCCATAAGTAAGAACTGGTAAAACACATTTATTAAAAACCTTCCTTTTCAAGCACATAGGCATATTTCCTTTTAGTATCAAGTTATTTCTACCAAAAGCACTCCAACCAAGTTTAATTCTATGATTAATTTCATCCATTATGTTTCCATCTATATTAATAATCTGACCAAGGTATTTTTAACCGTTAACTTCTTCTAACTCCTCATAATCAATCTTTATTTTCATATTTTGAGAAAATCCATTAAACATTTCTTTAGCCTTTTTAACATTTATCTTTAGTCCTACTTTCCTACTTTCATCTGATAACTCCTGCAACATTTCCTGCAGCTCTAAAACATTATTTGCAAAAACAACTACATCATCTGCAAAATCTAAATGACTTAAATAATCTTCATTTACTTTTACTCCTTTAGCTTTCCATTTTAATCCACAAAATATTTCTTGCAGCACTGCTGTAAAAAGTTTTAGAGATATGGGGTCACCCTATCTTACACCTTTTCAATGTTGACTTTCCCAGTATCATTATGTAATCTAATTGTTGCTATTGCATTTTTATAAATATTCTTTAAAATATGACAATATTCTGGATCTATACCTTGATGATCCAATGCTTTAATCACTGAAGAAATGTTTATAGAATCAAATGCCTTTTCATAATCTACAAATCCAAAGCATAATGGCAACTCATATTCATTTGTCATTTCTATAACATCTCTCAATACCTGGATATGATCTACTGTACTAAAACTACTTTTAAATTCAGCTTGTCCTCTTGGTTGATGGAAATCCAATGTTCTCTGTAGACGAGTTTTAATTATCTTGGTAACAATTTTGTATAAAACTGATAAAAGGCTGATAGGTCTGTAATTTTTAATATCTTCTTTATCACCTTTTTTAAATATTAATACTGCATTCTTCCAATCATCTGGTACATCTTTATCATTTAGGCATTTAGTATATAACTTTGCTAAAAAAATTCTATTTTTTCATCTGCTTCTTTTAATATATCAATTATAATTCCACCATTACCTGGAGTTTTTCCTTTCTTCATAAATTTAATTGCATGTCTCACTTCTTCATTTAAAATTCTGGACAATTCGGAAGATATAATAGATATAGGAGGTACTTGTTCTTTATTACTATATAATTCTTGATAGAAGTCTTCTACCAATTTCATGATGTCATCTCTCTTTTTAGTAATAATTCCATGTTTTTTTCTTATTGCAGATATAAATTTCCTACCAATACCAAAATGTTGTTTTACATTCTTAAGACTTTTATTCTCTTCTACAGTTTCTTATATCATTTTCAACTCTTTTATGCACAGTTCTACAAAATTCGAGATATTCAATTCTTTTTAATGCATTATATTTGTATATCTTCATATTCCTTCTTTTCTTCATAAATTCTCTAGTCTCAGTAAAATTTTTATTGTTCAATTGCTGCTTTTTTCTATCAGCAATCTTTGTTGCAATTTTTAAAAGTA
Source organism: Epiperipatus broadwayi (assembly GCA_028023455.1). Lineage (NCBI taxonomy): Eukaryota > Metazoa > Onychophora > Udeonychophora > Euonychophora > Peripatidae > Epiperipatus > Epiperipatus broadwayi. Next base: position 4,544,782 of record JAQFVV010006249.1, on the reverse strand, counting down.
TATCAGTTATTTTCATATTAATTTAATTCAAATCTGAATCACTTTCAAAATCCATATAAGCATAGTTATATTACTAGATGTGTGTGTGTGTATACGTCAATTCCTATTATGAATAAAAACTGTATTTAACTCTTTATATGCAATATAAATCAACAAATGTTCATAATACTTGAATCCATACACAATAAACACATTTTATAAAGAAAACACATATGCAAATAGTTACATATATAGACAATCTAATAATACATAATATATTAATAGGGTCAATATTTATTATTATCAAAAATCTTCTCTAATAATTGATTATCATTTTAATATTTAAAGAGAGAGAATTAAATGGATTTATTTTTTAAAAAATTGTTAAAAGTCACTGATAAAAATATAATTAAAATTGATATTACCAAGTTCTTTTATTTTCTGATGTGGAGACAGTTTCAATGATTTGGATTAATTTCACTTTGAAGTCAGCTTGTTTAAAGTTGAGAATTTGAAATCACCCACATACCAAGGTCTGACACACATAGATTTATCAATTGCAGTGGTTTACTAGAAAAGTTCTACTTTTGACTTGAGCTGGCAATTCTTCTGTTTTGCTATGATGGTGATGAGGATGATGATTGAATAAATTGCTTTTTTAGGGACCATTTTATCATAGGAATGGTTTCTTCATTTCTTCTGGATATAATTACTTTTGATAGACAGATGGATATTTCTGCTTTTCATATATTTTAGCATTTTGCTTTGTTCTTTTATTCAAATTCAGCAAATGGCAGAAGTAAAATAATAGCATTAGCTTAAGTTGATTTCTTCTTTCATCTTTGTAGATCAGTCATAAGGTGTTTTAAATAATTTTAGATTTAAACTCTTCCGATGCACACAATTCTTGGGATCAGTCACAGAGACCACCAACAAAATATTTTAACCTGCCATAACACTGTTAGAAACCCTCACATATAAAAAAATATAATGCATGGTTTCTGAAAGGGAGTAAAAATTATTCTGCTCTACAGTCTTATTTTTCAAACTATATATGTGTTAGCCTGTCTGATGACGCATATTTTTGGTTACTGAAACATCTGATGATTTATAAATTACATTCCATTAGTGCATTTAAATAAAATATTTTCTTTGAATTGACAATTTTTTTAAAATTTATTATTTAGTATGGCCCAAAATGATCTGGATCTTCTGGTAATTATAATAACTGATTAATGAGTCTTTGTTCTCATCCCCCCACATGGCTCACATTGACGATATGTCAACATTGATCTTTTATCTCTCTCGCAAAACCGTTAATCTTTTCACATAAAATAAGACAAATTGATCTTAAATAATATACAAGAAGACAAATTTTCACACAGAAAATACAAAATTATTTAAATAAAACTTTTTAAAATATCTCTGTAAATGTTTAAGTTGGTGTTTGTACATACACGCACATACACACATATATTCAAATATATAAAACTTGCTTATTAAAAATAAATAATCCAAATTATTTAAAAGCTACAGATTATTAATATTAGCAGTATTAAAATCAAAGTATTATTAAGAAAAAATATTATAATTCAGTAGATATAGCTTAAACATAGAAAGTTAATAAGTAGACCTAGAAGAATGATGTTTTATGGAGTCTATGTCCATAGACCACTGTTTATATATGCTCACTATTTTAATTCTTAAATATAATTAATAAATTATTCAAGAATATAGATTGTCTTCTTTGATTAATAAAGTCAGTTGAATAAAAAAATTTTCTCTAACATTCTGAGATCTTTGAGAATTTGCTATGTAGGTTTGAATTCAATACCCTACAATATATGTTCACTAGAGGGAGCTTACCACTAGCTCCAATCAAGCTTTTGCTATGTTATATTGCTGAGGCTATTAATATATGGTGAAACTGAACTGAGTTCAGACCCATACAGCTATCTGGTTTGTAAGGCTGGATTTGAAGACATTTACATGTCTGAAAAATTCAGGTTTTCAAATTGATAGTAACATATTAGATAAATGCTGACTTTTGAGTTATTTTAGAGCTAGTGTCTGGAGTCTGAACTCTTCACTGAGGTAAGCCATAAGCTTGAAACTAATTGGTCTGGGGATAAGAACATTCTGATAGAGATTTTGAATTCTTTCTCTTTGGGCACTTATAAATTAAAGCTTGATAGGAGCTAGTGGTAAGCTCCCTTTAGTAAACATTTTAATACAAGTTTAAAAGCAAGTTACACATTTTGTGTCTTGTTTTATTAATTATGCATATATATATATATATATAACAAAAAATAAATATAATGATAATTAATTAGTATATACAGTCTTTAAATCTGCAGAAGTACTTTTGGTTAATTCCTTAACCTGCTTCAACTGCTATTAAATTCAAAAAACAAAATGGAAGCAAATGTCATCAATTCAAATCCCATGAATCCCAAATTTTAATGTTAGCAGTTTGTCTATTAATTATATTCATTTTATTTCTATTTATTAAAATTGCCTTCTTAATTTTTCTTTTATTATAAATATATATATTTTATTTTAATTAGCTTCAATTATTTATTATAGTGATTTTTAATAAAAGCTTAGAAATGTTTCATAAATAATAATCTACCGATTTTTAAAAATATCAGACATTTTCTAAAACCATTGACATATTAGTATATTGATATTATTGAAGTGTTTTCTTTGTACGTTCAAAGAACAAACTTTAGCTCAAAAAATATATTGTACAAGATTTATTCATTATAAAATTAAAACACACAGATAATGTTGAATAAATAAATGCAATTATAAAAAATAATATAACTCACAATTTTAATTCAATACACACATACAGCAGTTTATAAGAGGATGTGTCATACAATGTAAACAAAGATAATTTTTATTGCAATATTATAAAATTTATACAAATAGTATTCAGGACCCAATTAAAAAATATTTTGATTGTAGACAGAATTAAAATGCATTAAAGTAAATCAAAAAATGATTACATTACCTAAAACAAATTTTTATTTTAACTAATTTTTATTCAATATTTTTGGTTTCTAGAAATTAGTTTTCTCAGAAAAATTGATTATCATTATAAGTATCAACATTATTGCCAAAAATATAATCCTTTATATTAATTACAATAATAAAAAGTACATAACATTAATTGGTCTAATAGTTTGTATTTTGTGTAAAATAAGTAGTGAAACATTGAATGTTTTTAAATATTTTTTAACAATGCCTATAAAAAAAATCAAGCTTTTACTAATCAAATAATTGCAAAAACAAAAAAATATTGTTGACAGAACATTCGTGCATAAACAAATTAACAAATGTTCATTATTTTAATAATCTGCATACTTCCTCTTTCTTTTTTTATTCTTCATATAAATAAAGATACAATAAAAAATAAATGCCCCCCAAGATGCATTTCATGCTGAACCAGCACTAATCAGTTGGCCCAGGTCACTAGCTCTCATATACATGTTTATTACATGAAAAGTACTTTTATCTATGACGAATTGTCACATCTTTATTTACAACTGCCAAACTTGCTTCACTCATGACCTTGACTATATTTTTGATAAACCTAACTACATTTATCATTAATCATTTATTAAACTAGAGTTTTTCTCTAGCACAGATATAAACTTTAATCCAAGTTAAAGATTATTATATTTGATTTTCACACACACATAGCTTTTCACCTTCCTTCTCGTATGCATATTATCAATTATTTTAATAATCTTTATACTTCCTCTTTCTTTTTTTTATCTTTGTTTTATTACATAAGTTATTTTAATTTAATTAATAATGATTCAATAGAATATAATTTTTTCTGATCACAGCAAATAAAATTTATTTACTGTACACTACATTTTCATAGGAATTAATGTTTTTATTAATATTTTAAAATATTTATTATATATTTGAAAAATAGAATAACTAATTTGTTAGAGTACAGCATTATAATCTTTTTCTTTTTTGCAGAAGAAAAAACATTTGATTTATAAGACATTTTGAGAACCAACTAATTTAATTGGCCATATTAAATCTATACATTGAAGAAGCTGTAGAATATATGAAAATGTTTAAAACCAGCACAGAAAAAATATATGATTAGTCAATTTGAAATATAAAAGTCAGTGTTTAATAAATACTATCTATTCTTATAATTTATATCTATTTATTGTTAATTATAGTTGTTAGTATTTGAATGGAATTAACAGGTGAAAAGTATCTTTATATATGCTTGTTACATCTATATATTATACAAAGTGTGTTATAAAGCATTGTCTTTTATTGATTGCAATATAGTTCTAAATAGTTACAGAAAAGTCGCTAAAGAATAAATTGTTAAAAATAAATAAAAAAATAATCTGATCATGAATTAAAACAATCTTTGGATTCTTAATTATATATAGTACAATATGTACCCAGTCTATGCAAAAGTTGTCATTTTTTTAATTGATTGGTGTTACCAATTTTTTTTAAAGATTTAATGCAAATTAAACAAAATATTTTAATAATGTAAAAATAAATGTGAAAAGAAAGGCCTTATTTTTAAATGCGGACATCTTTTTTGTAATTTTTTTTTAACTGGGTGCTTTAATAATTTTTTTTGTTTGCTTTGTGCAATTACTTGCTTTGAATAAAATGCTCTTAATCAAATTAACCTTTTAAATTAAAATTTTAAATTTAAAATATACATTATATTTGGTATGTGAATTTGACAGTGTTATGGCCAACTACTAATACCAGAATTAGCATGAATTACGCAATATCAAAATACACAACTTCAACTACATGTGAACTAAAACCAAATGTAAATACAATACTGTAGTATTTATTTATCCCCATTAATTATCATATTTTAAACATGGATTTATGTATTGTAATCACATTTTCTTCTGGATTTAAATATTATATCTAATCAATTCTGTACTGTAGTTAAAAGTGCATGTACTGATTTTTTTCTGAGCATTTATTATTTATGGCAGAATTACTTCCTTCACATAAAATATGCTTCATAATAAAAATTATGTATTATGACATATAAAGGATGTAATTTCTTTCTTTGCATAAAATTCTCAAAATATAAATTACACTTTAGTTAGGTATAGTTATTTATAAAGTTTTTTTTGGATGAACTAAAAATTGTCATTTTTGTAATTTTTTAAATTAACCAATTAAATAAAAGCAATTTGTTAAAACAACAAATTAAACAGCATTGCAGACAATCATTCAGACAACAGACAAAATAGGGATCTTATATAAGAGATAGTTAAGATCAAATATAATCTTATATCAATGTTCAACTTATAATTGAAATAAGTTTTATTTACATAAATAATCAAATGAGTTTATTACTTGGAAATGCATAAAAAGTTTGATCACCCAAAATTAAAGAATTGAGCTCTGGTTCATGAACTTTGTGCTTTAGGGTATGATTTTCTATGATTGCACCCACTCAAAAACACAAAATAATCAATACACATAACATACATTTTAAAAGATATACAATTGATTTGATATATTTACATATACATAATACTTTGAGATTAAGATTCATGTAACTTTATATTAAATAAATAAATACTCTCTAGCCCAGAATATGACAATTTTTATATAAAAAGAGCCATTGTTTTCTTTTGTCATCTCATTTATTTATACAGAATGTCGACTCAAAACTTAGGTAAAAGAGAATAAATATATAAATCAATCACAAATTATCTAAAGACATTTCAATTTGATTGATGGTATTAGTTAACATGTCTGAATGTGTTCTTTGTTTAAACATTGTCAGCACTGTTTCAAGAAAATGAACATATGTAATAAAATACTTTCATTGGTTAATATATATAATACAGTGAGATACAATAAGTAAATGAAAATACTCTTTAGCACAGCATAAGACAATAATCTTTACAAGAAAAGATCTGCTATTTGCTCCTATTAGCACATTTATTTTTCATAAAAATTATTGTTTTATGCTAGACTAATAAGTATTTGATTTACTAGTTGTACAGATGTGCGTGTGTTAATCTCAAATATTATATATATTAAACACTGGAAGTATTCTTTATAAATTATTTTTATTTGAATCAATTTTGACAATGTTTAAAGTGAGAGAACTCTCAGACATATCAACTAGTGATATCAATCAAATTGAAACAACTTTAGATAAATTGTGTATTGATTTAATAAATGTTTCAAAAAACCCTCTATATAAATAAATGTAATAACAAAGTGGCTGTTTCTTTCATGTAAAAATTCATATTTTATGTTGACTTAGAAAGTATTTTATTTATCATACAGTTGCATGAATCATAATCTTGAACTATTGCATATAATAAGTATAGAAAATATTGTTTAATATATATAAAAAACATAATAAGGCACTGATACACAATTAAAGAGAAGCTGTTATTTCTATAAATATGGCTTAGTGCAGGGGTCCCCAACCTTTTTTCCCTTAAGAGCACATTCTATAATACTGGCCAGGTGGCAGGCACCATTTATTTTTTCAATGTAAATTTATAGTTGGATATTGTTAATAATACACATAATGTACAAAAAAATATTTATTTTAAAAATAAAATTTTAACATATAATTAACGTTTATATTTTTACTCTGTAAAAGTATAATATTCTCTACAATTTGATTACAATATAATACAATAATTTATAAGAAATTTTAAAAATTAAATTTATTTGTATGAAATAAATAATTTTTTATCATGTTTGGATAGCGGTGGGCACATGTAAAATAGTCTGTGGGCACCATAGTGTCCATGGGTTATAGGGTTGGGGACCCCTGGCTTAGTGCTTTCAAGAACTGGCACATATATATAGTTCATCTTGCTATGAATAAGATAATGCCATAAGTTCTCAAAAGTGCTATGCTATATTTAATTTATAGAAATAACAGGCTTCTCTATAGCTGTGTATAAGCGCACCCATTAGATTTATTACATTATGTATAGAAAAAATATAAACCATTAACATCATTATATATATATAATAAAAATTCATATAACATTACACAGCCAAAAAATAAAATTCTTCCACAACTATGGTTTCATATCTTAACAAATAGACCATTTCAAGTGAAAGTCAACTAAACACACCACTTATATATACCAAACAAAATAGCCTTCCCATCATTCACTTCAAAAGCCAACTTCCTTTAACTTCAAAGGCTGTCTTCATGTGATTGATGGCCGCAGATTCAAAATATTTTATCCAATTTCTTTTACTCTTCTTTTCAATGCATTTAAATTCCATTTGACTTTGCAGATGGTTTCACTGTTTCATGGTGAGTATTTTTTACCAAAGAGTATGGCAGTGTCTTTGTAGAGATTAAGTGGGTATTAATTCTGAAAATGCTTCACAGATTGTTAATTGACTTAGTTTTGTGAAGATATGGAATTTTTTTCAATATTCATTTGATAAAATATTTTGCATAAACATTTATTATCCTTATATAATAGAGAGAAAAATATGATACTTTATTCATTTTAGCAAGAACTGAGTTTTCTCCAATTTTTATATAGAAGTTCCGATTTTTATATTTACTGTAGAGTTGAATATTGCTTCCAAGTGGTTATATAACCATGATATATTTTTGTAGTATCTGCTTATTTTTAAAAATACATATTTCTTTCAACAGAGATAAATTTGTTCACATTCGTATTATATTCAACTAATAATAATCAGAGATACTCGAACCAAAAATAAAAAGACTGAATAAATAGATAGATAAAATATTTCACACTTGTTGCATATGCTGTCTGTTGTATACATATGTAAATAGAGCCAGTAAAGGCACACATTAATTAAGTGAAAATAAAATTAGAGGTGTTGTATATATATATATATAGCCAGTAAAGGCAACATTTAATTAAGTGAAAATAAAAGTAGTTAGATCAGGCTGCATTAACTAAATAAAGATGCGTTGTTTAACAGATTGGATTACCAAGGGAATTAATAACCAAATGAAGCCGCCTGCACACACATGCGAAAAAGATGTATTAATACTCCAGAAAAGAAGTGACGAGAGTGGGATTTTCAAACGTGGGAGTATAAAAGAGCAGGAAAAATTAATATTGCTCACTTGTCCTTTGGTTCTCCATGAGTGCTGCCACTACGAACTGTGATCCCAAGTTCTCGGCACCTGTAGGTGAATCTGGCCGATTAGGGTAGAAGCAGACTGCACTGGTCTTAATATAATTTTTAAACACCCTTAGTGGCTTTATTACGAGGGTTTTATTTTGTCACCTAGTCAAGGTTCTGTGCATTTTTGTATTACTGTTAGACAGAGAGGGGGAGTAAAATTGTAAGGCAGTCAGATTATGTATATAGATATATATGTTAACCAATTGCTCATAACTGTTATTTTAGTGTAAATTATCATGTAACCAATAAAGATCTAGTGTAAATAAGTCTGTAGTTCTTATTTTAAATTAAGTATTATATTTGCGAGCGTTCAGCCACAGCTGAAGACACTGCAAATTACTGGCACAGTCTCAAACAACCTTAAATTTTGTCGTTAGGGCAGAACAGCATAGGCGAATTCTATGCCAGTAATGCATCTGAATGGCCATTATATAGAACACAGATCGAAAATTTCTTTACTTTGAATGCGATTGAGGATAACAAGAGAAAAATAGCGGCCCTAATGTGTTATGGTGGGAAAATAGTAATTGAGGTTATCCATAAAAATTTTGAAGTGCCTTTGCCTGAGAAGGTCAAGTATGAGGAAGTGATCAATAAGTTAAATGATCAGTTTAGCCCCCATCCCTCTCGCCACATAGCTAGATTAACTCTCCGAAATAGGAAACAATTTAGCGGCGAGAAAATTAATGATTATAATCTAGCTTTAAGAGAATTGGCGAAAGATTGTAACTATGATGATTTCGTTGATGAAATTTTAATGGACCAGCTACTTTGGGGCATGGCCGATGATAGGCTCAGACAGCAATTGCTTGTTGAAACAGAGTTAACCTAAGAAATGGCCAACAAAAAGGGTATAGCGTATGAGTTGATATTGGAACAGACACAAGCTTTTAAATTTAAATCGGATGAAACAACAAAAATGGGGGTATTCAAAATGTACGGAGGAAATCAAAGCCCAATGAAGTCAAATATTAGTAACGCTAAAATAATATGTTTCTGTTGTGAAAAAATGGGCCACATTTCAAGAGAATGCAAATGGCAGAAAGAAGCGTGTTTTAAATGCAGCAAAAAAGGCCATTTGTCATGCGTCTGTAGACAAGATGACAAGCGAAAAATAAAAGAATACGCCCATATGCCTCATGATAGGGGAGGGAATTTTGCAACCACCCACATGATTAAAAATCTAAATGTTAAAAGTATATGCCAATTTATGATTAGACTTAAAATTTACGGTAAAGAAATAGAAATGGAAATTGATAGCGGATCGGCAATTTCCATAATTTCACGGTCTGATTGGAAAAAATTATACGATAAGGCAAACATTGTTTTAGAAAAAAACAAATATTAAAGCGAGAGACGTAAATGGTAATGCCCTCAAAATAATTGGTCAAGTTAAAGCGCCCATTAAATACAACGGTAAAAAAGCTAATCTACCCCTATATATTGTAAATGGTAAAATTAGTCCCATTATAGGGAGGGAATGGTTTCGCGAGATCGGGATACAAATTAATATAAAGAAAATCTCTTTGGAAGATGAAATAGTTAATAAATATCCAGATCTATTCAATGAAAAACTGGGATTGATCGTATCAAACCCAGTAGAAATAGAATTATCGGAAAATGCGCGACCAGTTATTTGTAAACCGCATAAGATTCCGTTTGCGCAAAAACCTAAAGTCGAAGACAAGTTAAAGTCATTGGTGGATAAAGGAGTGTTGATGCCCATCGAAACATCTGATTGGGCCATGCCTTTAGTAGTAATAACTAAGCCTAATGGGGAAATTAGATTATGCTGAGATTACCGAATAACTGTAAATAAAGTTTTAAACAGGGGAGCTTATCCTGTCCCAAATGTAAGGGAAGTATTGGCCGGTCTGCAAAATGCTTCCTATTTTGCGAAGCTAGACCTTAATTCTGCTTTCCACCAGATTCAGGTTATCGAAAAATCAGCAGAAATCTTGGCTTTAATGACTCACATGGGTCTATTTAGGTGCAATCATTTGCCTTTTGGCATATCCACAGCCCCAAATATATTTCAGTCAAGAATCAATGTTTTACTACAGGGTCTAGAAGGGGTCATTCCCTGTTACCATGACATCCTTATCATGGGTACGTCACAAGAAATGTTGCGCAACAGACTATGTATCATATGCGAAAAACTTAATAAAGCTGGGGTTAAATTAAACACCACCAAGAGCATATGGATGTCAAAAGAATTGATGTTTCTAGGTCATTTAATTTCTGATAAAGGGAAGAGACCATCCCTGGAGAAAGTAAATGCAGTGAAAAAGGCATCACCACCTACTAATGTAAAACAGTTACAGGCTTTCTTAGGTCTCATAAACTTTTTTGAACCTTTCTTGGAAGGTAAAACTCACATAGCTAAACCATTATACGAACTATTAAAAAAGATCAGAAGTGGCATTGGTCTAAAATTCACAAAGAAGTGTTCTGTCGGACAAAAATGTTATTGTTGTCCGAGAAACTATTGGTGCATTATAACAACAGTTTAGAAGTACGCTTAACAACTGACGCATCAGAATGGGGGCAGTGCTATCTCATCCATGTTATAAGGGGGAACGCCCTATCACTTACGCATCGAGAACTCTCTCAAAATCAGAGAAAAATTAAAGCCAAATAGACAAGGAGGCTTTGGCTATAGTGTTCGGCCTTAAAAAATTCCATCAATTCTTATTCGGAAGGAATTTCCACATAATTACTGACCACAAGCCACTACTGGGTATTTTGGGTCATGATCGTTTAGCTCCTGAACATTTAAGCCCACGCATGATGCGCTGGAGAAACAATGTCAGCATATGACTATATATTAGAATACAAAAAAGGCAAAGACATTGCACATGCCGATGCATTATCAAGAATGCCGGACAAGCAAGAACAATCAACGATGAGGCAGAAATAAATTATATTGACACCCTAAACTCAGAAATACTGAACGGCAAACGTGTAGCCAATTGGACGAGTTCCGATCAAGGCTATCAGATACTTAGTGGATGGATCAAAAATGGATGGCCATCTTCAAAGCCTCAATACATTGACCCAGAGTTCTGGACAAATCGTAATAAACTGTCTACATGCAAAGGATGCATATTAATGGGCGATCAGGTCATGATACCAATGAAAGGCTGACAGCAAGTATTGAACTTACTGCACGAAGGCCACCCCAGTGTTGTGCGAGCTAAAGCTCTGGCTCACAGCTACGTCTGGTAGCCAAAAGTCACCATCGACATAGAGCAAAATATCAAAAAATGTTTGGCATGTCAAACAGAAATGAACAGAGAGCTAAGACATACAATTCGTGGCCAGCTACCACGAAAGCATGCCAAAGGGTCCACATATACCATGCTGGATCAGTGAATGGAAAACTCTTGCTTGTAGTGATAGATGCATTTTCAAAGTGGGCAGAGTGTCGAATTGTAAAAGATTTAACTGCTACTGAAACAGTTAAGACATTAAATGCTGTGTTTGCGTGTCACAGTTTACCGGAAACCATCATATCTGATAATGGAACTGTGTTCATAGCTAGGGAAATAGAAAGCTATTTTCATGATAATGGCATCAGACACATACGTACACCACCTTATCACCCGGAGTTGAACGGTCTGGCAGAGAAGGCTGTCCAAATAATCAAAAAGGCATTAAAGAAATCAAGTAATAGGGATTTACAACAAGCAATTGATAACGCGATGCTGTGGCAACACGCAACGCCATCAACGGCCACCGGGAAATCGCCCGCAGAACTATTAATGGGCAGAAAACTGCATATTAAATTAGACTTATTACTGCCAGATCCTGTCGAAAATGACAACAGTGACAAAAATGTAAACAAGTTCGTAATCAGGGATAAAGTTTGGGTCCGGGATATGTTGCAAAAGAAATGGGTAGAGGGAATAATTATGAAGCTGTTGTCTCAACAAATAGTAATCGTGCAGCTACAGGATGGTACTAGCTATAGAAGACACGTAAACCACATCCGTCAGTGAGTTGTAGAGGAAATACAAACGTTACCTGACATTACAAGCGAATTATTGTTGAATGAGCAGCAAACCACAGAAATGAAATGACAGCAACCAATGGAGACAGAGACAGCATCAACAGATAGTGAGAATGATACAGCATCGAGCTCAAGGCCAGATGAAACACAAAGCAATACAGCCAGACCAAAATGGAAAACCTGGAGACCGGACAAACTAAAAGTCTATATATAGTGCCATTACGCAACCATCTTTTCTGGAGTAAGGGGAGGTGTTGTATACATATGTAAATAGAGCCAGTAAAGGCACACATTAATTAAGTGAAAATAAAAGTAATTAGAGGTGTTGTGTGTATGTATATATATATATATATATATATATATATATATATATATATATATATATATATATATTGTAAATAGAGCCAGTAAAGGCAACATTTAATTAAATGAAAATAAAAGTAGTTAGATCAGGCTGCATTAACTAAATAAAGATGTGTTGTTTAACAGATTGGATTACCAAGGGAATTAATAACCAAATGAAGCCACCTGCACACACATGCGAAAAAGATGTATTAATACTCCAGAAAAGAAGTGATGAGAGTGGGATTTTCAAACGTGGGAGTATAAAAGAGCAGAAAAAATTAATATCGCTCTCTTGTCCATTGGTTCTCCATGAGTGCTGCCACTATGGACTGTGATCCCAGGTTCTTGGTGCCTGTAGGTGAATCCGGCCAATTAGGATAGAAGCAGACTGCACTGGTCTTAATATAATTTTTAAACGCCCTTAGTCGCTTTATTACGAGGGTTTTATTTCATCACCTAGTCAAGGTACTGTGCGTTTTTGTATTACTGTTAGACAGAGAGGGGGAGTAAAATTGTAAGGCAATCAGATTATGTATATTGATATATATATATATATATATGTTAACCAATTTCTCATAACTGTTATTTTAGTGTAAATTATCATGTAACCAATAAAGATCTAGTGTAAATAAGTCTGTAGTTCTTATTTTAAATTAAGTATTATATTTGCGATCGTTCAGCCACAGCTGAAGATACTGCACTATCTATTCTACCATAGCTATAAATATTTCTGTATAATTTGTGCATGCTTTAGTATTGTCACGATAAATTGGATCACTTTTCTTTAAGTTATACATTTATTATTTATTCGTCAGTTATTTTGTAAAGGTTAGATATTAATTATTTAGTTTTTAAAAAAAAGTTTTCCGAAAAAAAATTGTAGTTTAGATTTAAATAATGAAAATTATGATATTATTGTGTGAGATTAAAGTTAACAACTGATGCAGTAAAATTGATTGATTTAGTGTTGCTATTATTTACAATTGTTCCAATAATTTATTAAATTAATTAAATTATGTAATTACTTTAATTTCAAAGAGACAGCATCATTCATAATAATAGTGACTATTGTTAATTTGCATTAGGGGTTTTATTTTGTCATAATGTAGTATGATGGATGTTTGGTGGATAGGAAAAAGAGATTGTCATGAGGCTGGGTCTGATTGCTATGAATAGAGAGACATCTCAAAATCTATATGGGATATCGCAAAGAGACATAAAAAGAACAATGATTGAAATACATTATCATGTTTTGATAGTCATAAGAATTGACAGACATATGAAGGATCTAAAGTTTATTTCTTAAGAATTCCTGGTTTTCCAGATGACAAAGGTGTAGTTTTATGTATTGTATAAGGTAAGAGATATTATTTTATATTTAATTAATTTGGTTTATTAAATTTGTTAAGCCTAAGATGTGGTTTAGATGATATCAGCAACTACCCTTAGTCATATTGACATATCTTAGTTATGCTTATTTTGAAAAAATTATCTCAAAGGTACAGGTTACCTCATCTGAAATAATTCAGAGTCAGCCAAAAAATAAACTCTTATGACAGAGAGAACATGAAAATATGCATGAGAAATCACCAGATTTATTCCTCATAAAATGATTTATTATTATCAAATATCAGTTTACTTTCTTTTTCATCTTGATCCAAACCTATCATGAGTTATGGTTTCATTTAGATCCATCACCATAAACACCATCATCTACAATTTAATGTGCTTCCCAGTATGATTGACAGATGATTCTGCTCAATTAATTTTCATTGCAAATAATATTATAACTCTACTATAGAGACTGATGATGATTAAGCCATGGTGAATGACTGTACTCCATTCTAAAACATCACCCACAAAATTCATTACAAAATGTGTGTATTTGAATGCATGTATTAATAAACAAATATATGTGTATGTATGTAGTGTAATACTTACAACCTTCTTGTTTGAAATTGGACCAAAAGGTGGTATAATTATAGACAACAGTAGCGCTAAAATTTAATAAATTGATTATTAATAATAAAACAAAGTGTTATTAAGTAGAAAATATTAATACCCCCCCCCCCCAGTTAAAAAAAGCAAACAGCATTAAGTATAAAGATTCATCACATGATCACCATCTCTTGTGCTAGCACATAACTTATTAAACAGGCAAAACTCTTCCATACAGTAGTGCCACTGTGTGCCAACCAGACTAATCAATGGATACCAGAAGGCTTATGCGTAAAATCTCCATCTAGTGCTTACTCATCCAATATTATCAGACTAGTTTCTGGCTTGGCCTTTGTCAGTGATGAGCCTTGGATCTGAGAGCACTGCACCTAGATCTTAGGATCTAATATAACCCTCCAGTGGTGGCTTGGTTGTTAAAGAGACAAAGACAGCAAAATGTATGGGTACTGAACTGAGTTCAGATCCATATGACTATATAAGCTATTGAGCTTAGATTGAAAATATTATTGTGTTTTCAATTTCATTCTCATAGTTTTGTAGTTAAGTAGAGATAAAAGATGGCTGCTGGAGAGTTGCATTAGATCATAAGATCAAGGTGCAGTGCTCTCAGATCCAAGCCTCCTCACTGACAAAGGTCACAAGCCAGAAACTAGTCTTGGGATATTGGATGAGTAGGCACTAGATGGGAATTTTATGCACAAGCTTTCTGGCATCCATTGATTACTCTGGTTGGCACAGAGTGGCACTACTGTATAGAGAGTTTTTTCTGTTTAATATAAAGATTCATCTTCAAATATTTATTATTTAATAAAGTGAAATAATTAAAAAAATTGTAATGGAGTAAAGCAATGTTGTTATTCTGAAATAGTTAAACAGAAAAAAATATAAATTATTAATTATAATCTAAATATATTGTCAAATTTATATATATATATAGTCCAGTAAAAAGGTGACTGGTGATTGATTCTCTCTCTAAATTGTTTGCTGAGTCATCTAAATAAATGCAGATGTTATATAGAGATACGGTTTAGCTATTGATTAATTACTAGGATGTCTAATAAAAAGACCTTCTAACATTAAATTTTGGTTTTAAATTGGTCAAATTTAAATTGTTACTGAAACATTTGAAATTATTTATACAGTGACACCAAAAACATTTTTGAGTGGCATTCAAAATTTTGTGATAGCAGTGAGCATTGAAAATAATCTATAAAATTATGAAACACACTTTTACATTTTATGTTAGACATTCTATGGCAAATAGCTCAATTATTTCATTATCTAATAAATGCCTTTGTTTAAATATAATTCTGCAGGTGGTTTGGAGAAAGAACTAACTATTTTTAACTGGATTAAGTATATTATTACAGTGCCCAATGTAAATGGAATGTTTCAAGATTAACTTTATGCGATTGTTCTTATATACAATTAGCACAAGATAATACTTTTTATCAGAAATGAGTATACACTTGTTCTGATTATTTATCATATATATTGAAGAAGGTCTATATAACTAAAAGAAAAAAATATTGCATTAATTTTTAATGAATAAAAAAGTGAATATTTTGAGAAGCAAAATCTCTTTTGACAGTTATTATGATTCATTTAATAAAATCATTTAAAAATTTCTTACCAAATTTATCTTATTTTTGTTTTTTGATGAGTTCAACACTTTTGACAGTAATACATTTGAAATTGAGACATGTGGCCATAAAAATTGTAACCTTATAGTAATATTTAAATTTACACATCTATCTAGTTAAAAAATAAATAAATCTGAAGATAATTTCTTTTCTTTTTTTGTAGTTATGGCTTATAATGAAGAAAATCAGAGATATTTAAAATGTGTAAATACTTAACTTTCTTAGTGATTTCTTCTTGCAATCTGTTGTTGATTTCTAAATTTACTTATTTATTTAATTATCCAGTGTTGCAGTGTCTGATAATATGATCCAGCAATGATAAATATAATTAAGTATTTATTAAGTATTATGAAATCATTATTATAATTCCATGAAAAAGTTACATTTCTGGACAAATAAAGTAACACTCTAAAGTTTTAGCACAAATTATAAATATATAAGAATCCAATCATTTTTATAGCTCAAATTTTATAAGCAGCTTGAAGAAGACCAAACTGATATTTTTCAATTTTTATAGCAGACGATCACAATTTTTTTCTTCTGGCAATTATCCAATTACTATAACAGTTATTAGGATATTTGAATTAAGTGTTTCTTCTATTAGCTTTTTTAAATTAATACTTAACATTTTTGAAAATAATTAATTTTAATTTGAATAATTATCTTAAAATGAACAAAGAAATAACCTTTTCACTTCTTACAAATTATTATGTTTTTAACTTATTAATACAGTATTATTTGTTTTATTAAAAATTAGTAAATAAATAAATACACTTATTCTAAAGTCTTTTAAATACATAATCTTTTTATTAAATGAATACAAACTAAAGCCAAAACATTTCAAAAATACTACCTGTATTAAAGAACACAAAGTCGGAATCAAGAAATATAGGAATAAGATAAGCTCTTATTTATTAAGTTGAAAGCTGATAATATTTTGATATCGAGACTAAACTCAAACACAGATTTAAATAAGATAAAAGACAAACATTTTCCATGCTCTGTATACAAAGCAGAATTGATAAGTAGTCAATTTACATGCTGAAAAAACTCCAAATATAATTATATAAGACTAAATCAATGATTGCTTAATGCTAGTTTAAACTTAATTCACATTATGCAATCATCGATTTATATATATACGGGATACTTTTCATTTTTATTAAATCACTTTTGCTATTCTCACTGCTCTCATATCAAGAATTGTTTTACAGTTATACAAAAAATAAACTACGTACTTAGAATTTTTCTAGTCAGTTTACACTGGCAAGTTGTTACACTGATAAAAACTGGTTAAAAAAACAATTGTTTATCCAAAATATCAACCCTCCATCCAATATTGTTAACAGCTTGAGTATTAAAGCATTATCATCTTTTGGTTAAAAAGTAACTAAGAAAATATATTATTACTTCAGTTTACACAAAAAGTTTTTATTGGTTGTATTGTCTTGGAACTATCATGGCTTAAAAATTTAATTAGATGTTAGAAACTAAATTTCTATTTATTCAAAGGTTTCCAATCTATATGTTCATTAAAAAACATTTAAGTTAACATACGTAAAATTATATATTATGAAAGTGAAAAATTACCTAAAGGTGACATCAGTATTACCTATATAGGTAACGTTTAACTTAGTTTTTTGTGCATTACTGGTATGTGTCACAGCCTGAATGTCTCTTTTATATATCATGCAGTCAATGACTTTAGCAGACTTGTTTTCTTCTTTTCCAAGATTCCATTTTCCATCACCGACTAATTCATTATCTAAATTTCTTGCAGTTATTAAAAAGCCTTTGAATGAATTATATATTTCATGTGTTCTATTGGCTTCTATTATAACTAAAACAAAATTAAAAATAGAAATTTAGTATATACTTATATAATGTAATCTTTACGTTTGATATTACAGGCGTTGCTTCAACGCATTTTCAATATTATGTATATAATATTAGGATATGACTTTCACATGACCTACCACTCTCCACTCCATCTAATAACACTGATATACTTAAACACATATATGTTAAAAAGATAAATAATCACCAATATACGTATTTCATGCTAAACCAGCAATCATCAGTTGGTCCAGATTATCATCTCTACACATATATACTGTAAGTGCTCAGATATATATTAAGATAGACAATCCTCATGCTTTAATGGACAGGCTTTAATCTACTCCACACTCCAACTCTTCAACCATCCATCCAATTGAAAATCTGATAATGGAATGCTCAAAGGCCACCCTGAGGCCAAGATTCTTGTTACACCCATGTTGACCTAGGGTCAATCTGAACCCCACATGTACAGGACATAATCCATTAAATACATATGCAAGAATGGGCAGACATCTCTATAATGTAATAACTGAAACACAAGCTTATTTATACCTGTGTCTATATATATGTAATATTAGGGTATGAGCACAGACTTTCACATGACCTGCCACTCTCTACGCCATCTAATAACACTGATACACTTAAACACATATGTTGAAAAGATAAATAATCACCAATATACATATTTCATGCTAAACCAGCAATCATCAGTTGGTCCAGATTATCATCTCTACACATATATATTATAAGTGCTCAGATATATATTAAGATAGACAATCCTAATATGTGTAGATGATAATCTGGACAAACTGATGATTGTTGGTTTAGCATGAAATACATATATTGATGATTATTTATCTTTTCAACATATATGTGTTTAAGTGTATCAGTGTTATTAGATGGAGTGGAGAGTGGTGGGTCATGTGAAAGTCTGCGCTCATACCCTAATATTACATATATATAGACACAGGTATAAATAAGTCTGTGTTTCAGTTATTACATTATAGAGATGTCTGCCCATCCTTGCATATGTATTTAATGGATTATGTCCTGTACATGTGGGGTTCAGATTGACCTTAGGTCAACATGGGTGTGACAAGAATCTCAGCCTCAGCATTCCATTACCAGATTTTCAATTGGATGGACGGTTGAAGAGTTGGAGCGTGGAGTAGATTGAAGCCTGTCCATTAAAGTATGAGAATTGTCTATCTTAATATATATCTGAGCACTTATAGTATATAAGTTTAGAGATGATAATCTGGACCAACTGATGATTGCTGGTTTAGCATGAAATACGTATATTGGTGATTGTAATGTATCCGCCCCGTGAGAGAAATGACAGGGACAAACAACATACAATAAATTACTAAAATGATTTAAGTTAGTTTCACAAATAAACAACCAGCATGAGAATTACTAATTACTAAGATTTATTTAGTTAAATATATCAAACTTTTACATTAGTTTAACTTAACACTACAGAGAGCCCTGAAGGCATACAAAATAATAAAAGATTGGGAGGATCTGTTATATTTACCCCTAGTCAGATTTTTGCACCTTCAGATCCGATAATCTGGGTTTTTCTCCCTGGTAAGTTCTGATCAGCAAAATACAATTATGAGCTCTGTTCTCAGTCAGGCAAAACAGCAAAAAGACCCAGGATCCTCTCCTACACAGTTTATATAGTCCTGCCCGATGTCTCATCAGTTCCCTCCAATCTCTGCTTCTTATCTTTTCCAATTGTCTAATTATTTCCATTCTATATATTAAAGTTTTAATTTCCCAATATTTTATTTACATAAAATTTGACTTTCTAAATATTTTACTTTATACAAATTCAAGTTTAACACACACACACATATATATATATCTACTTCTGGAGTATTATTTACAAAAGTTTTTAATTACATAATAATATTTATACAAGTTATTTTATTTTCACTGTTAGACACAACACTTCCTCCCCTCACTACAGAAGTAGATTGTTTTTCCCACAAACATAATCGTTTAAATGGAGAGGCTTTCTTTTATTGCGTATAGGTCTAATCGAGTTTCCCTTTTCCGCTTTATGTTGAACATCGCTCTCTTCTTTTACATCGCCCCCTAGCGTGTCTTCTGGTAATTCCTGTTATGTGTTATCGCTCGTTTCCTGTGGTTGTAGTTGCCGAAAATATCCATCTGCATCTCTTCCGATTCCCCTTTATGTATGTGATTCATATGTCATTTATATTTTAATCCATTATGTCCTGTAATTTCATATATTTGCTGTGATATTACTTTGTCAATTGTTCCTTTTATTCATACTTTACGAATAATGTCTCTTATCCATACTGGATCTCCTATTGCAAAAAATTTTCGAGCAGTTTCTTTGCACACAAATTTTTGAGCAGTGGGATGCAAAATATCTAGCTTAATTCTTAACTTTCACCCACATAGTAGTTCTGCTGGTGATTTCCCAGTCGCTGTTGATGGTGTTGCATGCTGGTTCAGCATAAATTCCTGTAAAGTTTGATGTATATTCTCATTTTTATTCTTCTTTAAACATTTTTTTATTTGTCCTACAGCATTCTCCGCTAATCCATTTGACTCAGGGTGATACGGTGGTGCATACACATGTTTGATTCCATAACTATCAAAACATTTATTCAGCTCTTCGCTTACAAATCCTGCAGCATTGTCCGATATTATCACTTCCAGAAATCCATGTATATAGAAAATTGTCTTTAAACAGTTTATGGTTTCCTGTGCACTTGTATTCTTTACCAGGTGACACTATATCCACTTCGAATATGCGTCCGTCACAACTAGCATTATTTTTCCATCAATCGGTCCTGCATGATCTATATGTAGACATTCCCATGGTTTAACTGCTTTCAGCCAAGATAAATACTGTTTAGCTGGCAAAGAGCTTTCCGACTGACATGGTGCACATTTTTTAATGAATTTCTCGATATCATTATTTATTTGTGGCCACCAGACATAACTACGCGCTAAAGCTTTTGCATGCACTATGCCTGGGTGACCTTGGTGAAGTAAACTTAATATCTCATCTCTACCTACTGGAGGTATTACAACTCTGTCCCCATCACTATACATTCCCTACATATAGATAAATTTTTTTTGTTAACCCAAAACCCTATAGCTAAATTATTTGGTCTACATTTGGGCCAACCTTTCTTAATCCAGGTTGTCAACAAACGATATCCTTTATCTTTGTTAGTCCACCGCTTAACAGTTTCACTATTTAAAACCTCAGAGTTCATATTATCAATATAATTTACCTCTATTTCACTTTCTATTGGCTCCTTGTCATCTGGTAACCTCGATAAAGCATCGGTGTGGGAAATTTCCTTTCCTTTTTTGTATTTCAATATAAAATCGTATGAACTCAATATATTATGCCATCTTAACATACGGACTTAAATTTTCCAGAGTTGCTCGATCATTTCCGAAAATACCCAGCAATGGCTTATGATCAGTTATTATCTCGAATTTTCGGCCAAAAATAAATTGGTGGAATTTCTTTACCGCAAATATAATTGCCAGCGCCTCTTTATCTATCTGGCTGTAATTTCTTTCTGCCTTCGACAAAGTTCTGGATGCATATGCCACAGGGCTCTCACATCCCTCTATCGGATGAGCTAGGACTGCACCTACTCCCCATTCTGATGCGTCTGTAGTAATTCTAACATCTTGATCACTATCAAAATGCACTAACAAATTATCCGATACTAATAGCTCTTTTGTTTTTTCGAAAGCTTTTTCATGTGTTTCAGTCCAGTTCCATGTTTGCCCCTTTACGTAACAATTCATATAACGGAGTTGCTACCATTGCCTTATTTTTCAGGAAAATTTCGAAAAAATTTATGAGACCTAGAAACGCTTGCAACTGTTTTACATTTTTAGGTTTTACTGCATTTTTTACTGCCCGAACTTTGTCATTCAGAGGGCGCTTTCCTTTATCTGAAATCGTATGACTTAGAAAATTTAATTCTGTTGCTTCCCATACACATTTTTCTAGTTTTAGTTTTATACCTGCCGCATTCAACCTATCACATACTTTTAAAACTTTACTTTTAAAAATTCCACTAGATGTCGCCGTTATTAATATATCGTCATAATATGGCGTCACCCCTTCAACACCTTGCAATAATATCATATTTAACTTTGCCTGAAAAATATTCGGCGCTGTAGTAATTCCAAACGGCAAACGATTGCATTTATATAACCCAAAAGGCATGGTAATGTTAATATTTTTGCTGTGTTCTCTGTAACTTTAATCTGATGGTATGCCGAGTTTAAGTCTAATTTAGCAAAATATTTTGCCTTTGACAAATTTGCTAGTATTTCACGTATGTTAGGTACCGGGTATGCACCTTTATTCAAATATTTGTTAACTGTAACACGGTAATCACCGCACAATCTAACTTCCCCATCTGGTTTTGTTATTACAACAATCGGTGTGGCCCATTCTGCCTCCTCTACTGGGGTTAATATGCCGCTTGCTACTAAATGTTTTAACTTTTCTTCTACCTTTTGTCTTTGTGCAAAAGGGATTTTATGTGGCTTGCACATTACTGTTCTTACATTATCCACTAAATGTATTTCTACCGGGTTTGTTTTCATTAATCCCAGATCTTGCGTAAATAAGTCTGGGTATAATTTTACCATTTCTTTTTCTGTCGAAATCATTTTTACAATGGAAAATTGTATTCCCAAATGTGTAAACCATTCTCTTCCTATTAACGGGCTTATTTTTTTCTCAACTATATAGATTGGCAGTGTAAATTCTTTCTCTCAAAACACTACTGGAACATCTACTTTTCCCATTATTTTAATAGGATTCCCATTAACATCTTTTACTTTAATGTCCACATTCTGTATTTTTACTTTTGTGTTGGCTTTTGATATTTCTTTCCAATCATTTATACATAGCAGCGATATACCCGACCCACTATCAACTTCCATATTTAACTCACTATTATATATTTTTACTTTTACCATAAATTTGTCTTGCCTAGGTATTATTATATTTTTCTTAATATTAGTTTTTTTATATCTATATCCCTTTTTCTTGTACATATCTTTTTTACAAGGCTTTTTACACACTGCTGCTAAATGACCTTTCGCCCCGCAATTGTAGCAGCTTTCTTTCTTCCACTTGCACTTCTTTGATATACGCCCTGCTTTTCCACAGCAGAAACATTTTATTAATATCTTTTCTTCAGTCCTTTCCTGGTAATTTTTTTCAATTTTATATATTGCCATTTTACTTGGATCTTCAGCCTTGTTTCTAAAAGCACAAGCTTGCTCTATTATTGCCTCATAAGCCATTCCCATTTTAATAGCCTGGTCATATGACAAATCAGCTTCAGTTAATAATGTCTGGCATAGCCTTTCATTCGCCATTCCCCATAATAACTGGTCTAGTAAAGCCTGTTCCACGAAATCTCCATAGTCCCAATCTTTAGCTAACTGCCTTAAAGCTATATTATAATCTTTTATTTTTTCTTCCTTGGCCTGCCTACGATTTCTGAGAGCTAATCTGGCAATATGTTTAAAAGGCCTCGGACTAAAATAGTCCGTTAATTTTTTAATTAATTCTTCAAAACGTACTCTGTCTGTTACTGGCCTGTCACCCAATTTATTCACAATTTCAATAACTTTTCGTCCAGGTAAACACAATAGAGCTGCAACTTTTTTGTCATTTTCCGTTATGCTGTTTAGCTTAAAAAAATTTTCTAACTGCGTGACGTATAAAGGCCATTCCTGCAGGTTGTCTATCCCAAACTCCGTAATATTACTTTGTCCTAATGACATTTTACAACTTTACTATTCTCGGCTGAATTTGCGAAAACTCTATATATATATTCTCACTCCGCACATAATTCGTATGCGGCTGTCAACTGCGCCAACTTTGTAATGTATCTGCCCCATGAGAGAAATGACAGGGACAAACAACATACAATAAATTACTAAAATGATTTAAGTTAGTTTCACAAATAAACAACCAGCACAAGAATTACTAATTACTAAGATTTATTTAGTTAAATATATCAAACTTTTACATTAGTTTAACTTAACCCTACAGAGAGCCCTGAAGGCGTACAAAATAATAAAAAATCGGGAGGATCTGTTATATTTACCCCTAGTCGTATTTTTGCACCTTCAGATCCGATAATCTGGGTTTTTCTCCCTGGTAAGTTCTGATCAGCAAAATACAATTATGAGCTCTGTTCTCAGTCAGGCAAAACAGCAAAAAGACCCAGGATCCTCTTCTACACAGTTTATCTTATCAGTTCCCTTCAATCTCTGCTTCTTATCTTTTCCAATTGTCTAATTATTTCCATTCTATATATTAAAGTTTTAATTTCCCAATATTTTATTTACATAAAATTTGACTTTCTAAATATTTTACTTTATACAAATTCAAGTTTAACACACACACATATATATATATCTACTTCTGGAGTATTATTTACAAAAGTTTTTAATTACATAATAATATTTATACAAGTTATTTTATTTTCACCGTTAGACACAACAGTGATTATTTATCTTTTCAACATATATGTGTTTAAATGTATCAGTGTTATTAGATGGAGTGGAGAGTGGTGGGTCGTGTGAAAGTCTGTGCTCATACCCTAATATTACATATATATAGACACAGGTATAAATAAGCCTGTGTTTCAGTTATTAATATTATGTATAATAAAATATTGAAGTCATGTATATAGAATAAATTTTAAAGTGATTTTAAAATATTAAAAAAACAATGTGTAAATATAAAATGTGTTATTACGTTATGGTTTTAAAAATAAATATTTTTTTCATTTTTAAAACAAAGATGCGGTTGTGATGACCAATAGAAGCTTTCAAAATTTCGTCTGCTTTTCAAAAAATTGGGAAAATAATTGTAACGCACTTCTACAGTAATATCTCTTACTGTTAAGAAGTCAGTGGAATTTCATAAAGATTTAAAATTAATATCATAAATTTTATGGAATAGAGGACCGTTTATGGTGCTTTCCCTGACCTTTCCAGTAGTGTATCTAAATATAGAACTGTTGACAAAAATATGCCTTAAATTTTTATCTTTATCCTGTCGATCTATTCATTATTGTTGAACACTGAAGAAATATCAAACATTTACTTGCTGAAGAAAATAATCACCAATAAACGTATTTCATGCTAAACCAGCAATCATCAGTTGGTCCAGATTACTATCCTCACACACATATATAATCAATGCTCAGCTTTATATTAAGATAGCCAATCTTCATACTTTAATGGACAGGCTTCAAACTATTTCAACTCACAACTTTTCAGCCTTCCATTTCATTGAAAATCTGATGATGGAACATTCATAAATGGATTATTCTCCTATACATGAGGGGTTATATTGGTGATTATTTATCTTTTCAATATGTATGTGATCAAGTATATCAGCAATATGAGATGGTACTGAGAGTGGTGGGTCATGTGAAAGTCTGAGTTCGAATCCCGCTTATATTACATATATAAATACAGGTTTAAGCCTGTATAATGTATTAATTTTGCTAAAGAAAAAAAAACTAGGTCATCTAAACTTATTATTCTACGGAAATGTACTTCTATAATCAACATGCAAATTTATTTATTTTAAAATGCTCAGAAGAAAACTGCAAAAAGAAACTCTCATCAGAAAATTACCTGGAAGGAATCAAAAGAAGCTAAAATCTTATGTTGCCAGAAAACATTAAAATTTAATAATTATGTTTCCACATTTATGGATACAAAATAGGCACGTGAGCTCACGAAGATGTTAAAATAAATCAACTGAACTGTCTACAGATATTCTCAAAGAGATTTTAAGTATAATGATTTTTTTTTCTCTCACACGTGATTGACATAGAAGTCTATTAACTTGTAAATATCTAAATAGATTCTTTTTTTTTATTATCATATAATACTGTTTTTTCATTAAAGCTTTTGTTTAGTTAATAATTTTGAGTTTATTATTCCTCAATCGAACCAAACTAATTATTTATTCATTAATGTAAATACTTATCAGCTGGAGAGGGTAATGATCGGGAAATATAATTGAATGTGTATGGAAACTTGTTTTTAATATTTGATTTGATCGTTACTTGTGATTATAAGTTTCTTATCAATGAAAAATAAATTGTATTCTCTCACTCCATCATGTACATGGTCACCCATTGGCTATATTTAAATTCCCCTAGATGAAAATTTAAGCGACCAATATATTTTTTATTATTATTTAATTGTTAACTGAATTCACTACCAATTGTTCAATTGGGCACTTATTGTAATGATAAATATGTACACTAACAAGCATTTATGTATGTATTCATATATATTTAATAATTAATAACAGAGATATAATTTTTTTTATAAAAAATTGATTCTTCAATTCAACACTTTTTTAAAGTTTATCACATAACAGATAACACCAACCCATATATTTTGCTCTTAATTCAAGTATCCCAAGATGCCCTGAAACTTAATATTAGAAACCCAACAAATTTAGGTAAAAATATAATCAAATTCACACATTTGAAATATATTAGCAAGAAATATTTAAGTTTCGTTAAAACATTTCTACATAATTTAAAAGATGAAAGAATGTAATCAGCAGCTGCAGACAGTCTGTTTGTTGCCGTAACTATAAGAAAATAAGTACAATATAATTATAACAACGCTTCTCCACAGCTTTGTTCACATCAGTGGAATAATATTAAAGAGTATAAAATAATATAATAAAATTGACAATTCAAATATATTTACATAATATTTATACATGAGAGATCAACAATAGTATCAGAAAAAATATAACTTTTATATAACAGCTATGAAATTTTAACAGTGGTATTTTGTTCACACAAGCTGTCCCTTTGTATTAGTAGAAATATCGGTAGTTGGTAATTGAAATGTATTTATATAATATTTACATGAAATAATAATACATGAGGTATCAACAGCAATATAGAAAAATATAATTTTTTTATAATTTTTAAAATGGCTATGGATTTTTCACATCATAGTATTTTGTTCATGCTCCACTCACAAATGAGCAATTAAGTATGCATTACAAATGAAATTTCATTAATTTAAGATATGTTTAGAAAATAAAATTTTACCTCACATTACTAAAAACTACAATTCTCTCAATTTCTCTCATATTTCTATATGCAGGTCATACATTTTCTTCCTATTTAAATTTTTTTTCAACATCTGCAATTGCTTTTTGCATTAACAACTGTAATCTTTTAATCAGTGCTGCCCTCTTTTTGCATTTTTATAAAGTTTTTAGAAAATAATTATGATTTCAATGCATTTTTACATTACAAATCATCAAAATTTTTAAAACAAGTACCTTGGAGCCCAAAAAAATCAGTAACCTACATAATTCCCCTCCTAAAAAAAAGATTAAAAATCATGCAGATTCGTGCAGTATTTGTTGAGTTATTAAGCAACAAGTAAACTAACTTTCAAATTTATATATTGTAATAACATAATGGTAATAATTGTCACTATCATTAAGAATTTGTAATGTGTGTTAAAATCAAAATATGAAAAGTGATAGAATTGGTTTAAATAATAAAACATGCATTGATTGGCAATCATATCCCTGATTTTCCATCTATATTAATTTACCATGTTGTCATTTTTATTAAGAATAATGCACAAACAAAATCAAAGAAGAGTTTAGAATGCTTGTGCCATTATTTAAAATTCAAAAATAGTATATTTCATTTGTTAATATTGTGTTTTGGACTTGTTTTCATAAAAGACTGGGTTTGAATTTGAGATAAATGGTGAAATTTACAAAAAACGATCTCGCTCCTTTTTATGATGAATAAAATAAAGTTTACCTGATGGTATATGCATCATGAATAAGACATTAAACACTAGTGAAATATATTATTTCAAAGTTGAGGCACTTTGAATTTTATATATAAATTTAATTAAATGAAGTGTTTGCAAATCTCTTTGGTGCAAAGATTTTAAAAAATCCTTGATTAAGAAATATTGTTTAACTGAAAGATTACCATTTTGATTTATAAAAGATAACAAATATTAATTTACTGACTATAATGTTAATTAAATCAAGGCACCAAAAAGTTTGGACTATCAGTTGATGGACAATTAGTTTTAGAGAGTACATTGTTCAATTTGAAGTATACAGTCAGAGAGCTCCAAGAACTGGGAAGAATACAGAAAAACACAAGCAGAAAAATGAATGCTTGCTGTTAAATTAATAAAAAAAAAGACTTCAATATTGGAATACTATTACTTTGGCAATGTTGGATATTAATTCTTTCATATTGTTATGTTTTATCTTCTAACATGTATTAAAATTTTTACTAAGGGTGACTGTGCAAACTCTTACATCCATGCAATTCCTGAAAGAAAAACCTGATGAAGGTCTTGGTTCAACTATAACTTTTGCTATGCTTGATTTTATGTCTGACAATTTTCTGAGATATTGTCAAAGAAATAATGGTACATTTTATATTGAAATGCAAGAATAAACTTATCCAAAGTAACTTTGCTTATTGTAATTTGAAGTAATTATGCATACTCTATCTATAGTAATATTCCATCTTTTTTATAAGCATTTACGATGAAAAAATATATTTAAAGGAATGCTCTCTAATTAAATTAGAAACCACAAAATAAACAATAACTCTGTGTTTAAAGAAATTTCTGAAGTTAAGACATTATTTGGACTCTGCGGACAGAAGATTACAACCATTACCACAAATTCCGTGGTAAAATATTTAAATGAGTAATTAATCAAGTCAACTATCAAATCAATAAAAAATATATATATATTCTTCTTCACTATTGAAATATTTCTTGCTCTTGACTGGCAACAAAAAGTATGGTTCTTGTCTTATAGCTAAAGACACTGCTCGATGGCACCGTTTTCGCACTAAAACACATAAAAATGCCGTTTCCGTGGCCGACATGTTCGAACCCACATTTTCTATAATACAACTTTTTTGTTGTGCTACAGATTGCAGGCTGCTATGTTGTGTCACAGTACAGCATGTATGTTGCATCACAGCAAATACATTTTCCGAATTCGCACAGTTTATAAAATGGTTACGGCTTAGTGAGAAAGTGTGTGTATTTGAATTGGATGGAAATGTTGTTTTCATTGGATTTTTTTTTATTTTAAAGTATTGAAATGTTCAGATTTTGTAAAGTAATAATTATCAGACTTTTTACACCGTACTGTATTGAAGTTTTAATTGGGAAAATGTTGACAAGATATATGGGTAAAGTGAGTTGGAATTAGGTAATGCGTCAAGTAACATACTGTTCGTAACATTCCATGAGACAAACAAGATTCTACTGTGTGTATATTTTTGAAGAAAAAAAGAGTGGTAACACAAAAATATCCAGTAAGAAAAGTACAATTATGCACATTTTTTGTAAATTTCATAAAAAGCATATATTCTAAACATGGTTAATAAGTAAAGAAGACATTTTATATATACGTTTGTTGTTGTTTAAAAAAGTTTTACTTTCTTCATTTTCTCTGACTACGGTTATATTTTGTTAAATATAATTTACGTTTATTGTTATCATTTATTTTATAGATGTTACTAAAAAAATATTTACAAAAATACAATTTTGATATTTTTTATTTTAGCATTACAAACAACAGAACACTAACCCTAAAACTAACCCTAAACCTAACCCTAAAACTAACCCTAAACCTAACCCTAAAACTAACCCTAACAACTTTTACTTTTTGTTGTCATTCTATTTGAAGTAAAAATAGCAGTAAAGCCGTAACCCCGGTAAAAAAATATCCAATAGAAAATTGATTTTTCTAATAAAGCAAAATAAAAAACACGAATCAAACTGTAATTTGTTTATTTTATTTTACATTTATTATTATCATTTAATTTGTATATGTTAATAAAAAATAATATTTAAAAAAGATGATTTCGTTTTGTTTTTATTTTCGCATTACAAAAAAACACATCAAAATGATTAAAATCAACGGCCTGGGAATGGTCATATTTTATAGTTTTAGCGTGAAAATGGTGCCATCGAATGGCGTCTTTATCTATAAGACAAGCACCAAAAGTATTTCCAAAATGCTTATTGACTCTATTAAATCACAGTGAGTCTTCTGGTAATTATTCATTTATGACTGAAAGTAATCTATTTAATAAAATCGCTGAATGTACTTTTGATATAGTAGTCATTAAAAACCAGTCAACACTTAAGACAATCCCAATAACAATCAACAATTTTAAACTGTTGTCAAGGGCACCTCCTTTTAATATAGTAGATAATAATGGTATTCTATGCTAATTACTATTACCCATTTCTTTTACATACAGTAATAAATGCATTTTTAAGACCATATAATACAATTTCATTGAGTTTGAGTATTCCAATGATTTTGAAATTAAAACCTAATCACCATATTTTAGAACTTTTCATGGTATATCATCAAAGCCTACAGTTTTTTTGAGATTACAAAATACTGCTGTAACTTCTTTGTCCAAGATATAATAAATATATCATCTCAATTCTAATGATCAAAATAGAACATTTTTGTCATCATATCAAAGAAAGTCATTACTGGATTTAATAGAATTGTGATATCATTTCTCAGATCCATATCTTGCTTTCAGTGCATCAAAAGCAAATCTAAATTGATCATAACCACTTCTAAAAATATCAATTTTTTATGAATACGATTAGAATAGGGTCTAGTCTTAGGGTCTAGTCTTAGTGCAGCTATTATTTTTACCTTAGAGATAATAATCTATGATCTATACAATAATCTAAATTTGTCAGTGTTTACATAATATGAACTTCTCTTGTATTCTAATTCCTAGCTATAATGTAACCTATTAAATGTCATTGTTATTATTGTCAATAAAGCTATATTCTTTTAAAATGTTTTTTGCCTTAACAAAGTGTTTGTGGTAATAATTCTATATGTTGTGCAAAACTTAACAGTAAAATATTTGAGGTTATATTACTACTGTCATTTTTTCCGACTTTTGGATAAAATCTATTATTTAAACAAATTTTCCATTAAGTTTCTACCAATAAAGAATAAAATCTTTCTTTCATTGAATTCCTGAGCCTAACATTGAAGCATAAACATTAATATAGTAACCACAAGTACATTGTAAAAACTAAGTTTTAATACCATTAGCTTTTCATTGATACATTAAGAAATTCCAACAATAGAAGGTACTAAATTAGATAATATACCTAACATCATGCAGTTTATTCCACTACTTCCAAAAAAACTCATAGCCATCTATCTATTCAATTAAACTTCTTTTAGAAGATGAATTTAACTAAATCTTGACAGCTCTTTACCACTAGGACAGTCCTCTATTCTGGTATTAAACGCATAGCAGTAAATTTTACATATTTCCAGTTTCTATATTTACAAAAACCATGATTCAAAGTACTTAAGAGTTAGTAGTATCTTTGTGTCCTGCTTTATCACTACTTCTGATGATATGATTAATAGTTCTTTTAATATATAATTCACTAGATCTGATGATATAGCCAGACTATGTGAAGAAACCATACTTAAGCTACCTTTTTTATGTATTTCCCAATTCTATGGTAAATAAACATAGTCCCTAAATAGAGCTTTATAAACTTACAAAGATTGCCAAACTAAAATTCTTGTCTCAGATCTTGTTCCAACCCAAATCAGTAGCGAATGAATCATAACTAAGGACAGACAACTAAGGGAATGCCTGAAATACAAAAAGAACAGTAAAGACAAATGTGGTTATAAATATGTACAATCCCACTATTACTGTTAATATAAAGATGATCAATCATGTAGGAGACTCATGATAATCATACTTTACATTATGGTTATAAATCTAAACATGTAGTTGATGAAATGTTCATTATTCAATCACTCATAGAGTATAAAGATTAAACAAATCAGTCACTCTGTATAATTAATAAATTTTTGGAAACCTTCCCTTGTCAGCCTTAATTAATTGCTTCTGATCACTACATAAAAATAGCAATCATTTATTTTTGAATAATAACATGAAATTCATATTCAGTGTAATGGTTTTTTTTTAGAAATCAGTCTATTTTTAGCATGGATAAACATTGGACCAAGATCATAATCAGAAAACTCATTTTATTAAATAAATATTGATTAGAAAAATAGGTAATGTGATAAGTTAATGCTTATAAAAATTTGTGTCAAAAACACTTTGGACAGAAACACTAATCATAATGTTTGAAATATTCATCAGTTGTCTTATCATGTATACACCTTACCAATTATTTTTATACAAATTTAGAAGTTTGGATTATTAATCAAGGTTTAATTGATATAATAAGTTTTCTATATCTGCCTTGTTTAATATATTATATAGCTATAACTGAAGAGGTTGATTTATCGAATAAATAAGATGATTGTTCACATATCAAACTGGCTAATTTAACATAAGATGAATAATTGTTATATATACATGGATGATTAGGAGCTAATGAGATGTTTCTTCAAAAATGTATACATCCTGTTGAGTGATTAGTCAGTTTTTATGTGGTATGATAGCTAAACAATAAATGGTTAGCATGCTGTAATTGGAATTTATATTTAATGTAGCTTGTTTACATATATTTTTGTCTTATTTATTAAATTATATACATATTCAGCAACTTTACATTAATTTAAATAATATCTAAGGATAGGTAGGATTTCAACACAGTTTGATATTGACATTAATAACTACAAACTATATGTTTATATTGTTTTCTGAAGGTTTGTGATAACAGTGTTCTAGTTGTATTTTTATATTGGACTATTTCCATCATCTAATATGAGTATTGAATGTTTTTAGAAAAAAATAACTTTATTTAAATGTTCCAAATACATTCAACTGTTAGTAATAGCACTTCAAACAAATTAGTATATGCACAATGTTTTGCGAGGTATTATTCTCCCCTATTCTTTAGGGATTGCTGGCCTGACCAGTGACAGTATTAGCATGGGATTCAAGCCTGGCCCCTAGATTTTTAAGTACTTAAATTTTAAGGTAATGCTCTAACGAACTGAGCTATCCTGACTTATCTATAAGGTTCTTCCTGATTTCTCCATTCCCCCCCCCAAAAACAAAGTTGATTAGTGCTTTCCACACATTATGTATAGTCACAATAGGTTGGCTTATGAGATTTTTTGCCATAGAAGAGAAATAACAGATTTTTCTAAGATAGCAGACCATGTGTGTGCCAATGAACATATGTTAAATTGGGAAAAAACAAAAATATTGGATAGAGAAGAAAAGGTACAAAGAAGAAAATTTAAAGATGTTGCTTACAAGATAATGGCATTTAGCAGACAAAAGTGTAGTTCCATTTATTTAGTCAATTAGTGATTTTCAAAATATATATAGCTGTTTTAGACACAAAAAAAGCTATTGAAACTCTGATCAACTACCACTTTACTACCCTAATAAGCAATGTGTTATTTATTTTATACACACATGCACACACATATATATAAGTTAAACACGAATCCATGAAGCATGATAAACCATCCCTCAACATGTTCAGTTTCCAGAATATTGTTAAACAGTTAAATCTTAGAACACATTCAATTTTTTAAAAAAATATTAGTAGTTATAGAGTTGAACTCAACTGAGCATATTTCAAGACAAAGCCCTTAATGTGGAAATAAATTAGAAAAAACTCAAGCACGTAATGTGCACTAAATTAAAAAAAACAAAGGCAGCATAATTTGGAACTATATAGTTGGTTTATAAATAATTTTAATTTCTAAGCGCAACTAGTTTAATTTCATTATTAAATTAATCTTTTTAGCATTTAGTTTGTAAAATGACATTTTGTCTTTAATTTGACATCAATATGTTATAAATATTTCTCAATAAATTTGAGAAATTTAAAAATATAAAATAATTGTTATCCTCTTGCAGGTATTGATATGTAACTATTTACAGTTTGGTCATCTTATCACTTGATCTCAGTTATTTAAACATCTCTTTATATAATAATATTTTTCATCATGTACAGTAATTATCTCATGTTCCTCTTAAATTAAATATTTTATGTCATAGTGACCAATTTTAGAAGAAAGAAAAATTATATATATGTAAACCTTTACCTTTACAATTCAATGAACTTCTATAATTTGATACAAATTGTTTTCTGAGCAATAAACACTACATTAAAACAAGTTAGGAAACTGATATATATAGTGAAGCCATAATAGATACTGTATCAGTTTGCATTACTTCATTATACATAGATATAAAATAAAATGTGTAATTTTTTCAATTTTTATGAGTCTGTATCAATTACTGTTTGGTAGCTATTATTTTATGTTATAATTGGAGCCTGTTGTAAATCTAACATTCATAAATGTTATTGAATCTCACCCTTTCTTCATGTTAAGTAAATTGAAACCATTTACATTTTCCCACAAAAATTTTGCAATAATTAAAACAAAATATACTGTAAAACTGTAGTAATATATATTTGCTGAGAAGAATTATTTCTTATCATATTTTTTCAGAATAATAATTATTAACTTAGTAAATAGTCACACTAGATTGGCTTATGGGATTTTTGCCATTGTGATGTAAGCAGCTTCTTTAAATTTTCTTTTTAGCAACTTTACTTCTCTATCCAATATTTTTGTATTTTCCCATTTGAACATATGTTCATTGGTACATACATGGTCTGCTACTTGTTTTCTCTCTTCTAATCATCAGTTTATGTTCTTGCAAGCACTTTTTAATGGGATGACCAGTCTCACCAATATATGTTCTTCCACATTTGCATGGTATTTCATAGATGCAGTTTTTTCTTTTCAGCATTTCAAGTTTAGGATTTGTAGATGTTAGAATCCCTCATAGTGTGGTATGGATCTGGAAAGCTGATCTGATGTTATACTGATTGCAGATTTTCCTTAATTTATATATTTTTGGAATGTATGGGTACACTGGCAACAAATACCATAAGCCAACCTAATGTGACTATACATAATGTATGGAAACAACTAATCAACTTTGCTCTTAGGAAAAAGTGGAGAAATCAGGAGGAAACTCATAGATAAGTACATAAAATTTCTGACTGTTGCCTTTGTCAGGATGGCTCAATTGGTTAAAGCATTACCTTAAAATTCAATAATCAAGAATCTAAGGACCCAGGTTCGAATTCCATGCTAGTACTGTCACTAGTCAGATCAACAACACCCAAATAAGAGGGGAGAATAATACTTCTCCAAATGCTGTGCATATACTAACCTGTTTGATGTGCTATTACTAACAGTTGAATGTATTTGGAATATTTAAATAAAGTTAAATTTTTCTAAGAACATTCAATACACATATTAGATGGTGGAAATAGTTCAATATAAAAATACAATGAAAACACCATCATCACAAACCTTCAGGAAAACACCAAATATTATTACACTTTCAGATATTGTTGCAATAGGTACCAAGTGACTTCAAACATTGTGTGGGAGGATAGTTTCTTATTTTTTTCTTGATTGTTTCCAATTTATTCCAAAAGACATAAATTATTTGACTTTAGACATTTTGGTTAATTGTATAATATTTTTTTCTCCCTTTTAATATTTACTATTTTTTTAATTTAATTATGTGTTATTGGAATAATTTACATTGGAGGCAAATATCAAACCTTAACTATTTTTTTATTAAATGTTTTTAAAATGTCATAAGTTTTGTTCTAATAATTTAAGTTAATTGCTTAGAAGTAAGAAACTCATCATTTAATGTAAAAGAAAATTATAATTGCCTTGAAAGTTAGTTTTGGAGAATCTTCAACTCAGATCACACCTTATTTTACTTTTAATGCTGCTATCTAGCTATAAGCTGTTCCTGAGGGAAGTGATCTTGGAGGGATAAAGATAATCAGAAAATATAACTGTAGTTGCTCAATTTAGTAGTACATTGTTCCAATTGTTTATTTAATTGGAAACCTCAATTTGATTATTTTGTGAGTCATAAAAAACAAAAACAGAATTTATCTTTTAGCATTGATACTCATTACTGTTTCAATATATATTTATATATCAGGGGTGGGGAATCATTTTTTTGCCAAAGGCCATTTAGAGATTTATAATCTCATTTGTGAGCCAAACAAAATTATCAACTTAAAAATTGGCCTTCTGTATTAGATCAAAAATGTAATTAATTTATCTCTAATCATTAATGCTGAGTAATGTTTTCAATTGACAGGCCAATTTCAACTTTTCTCTTTAAAAAAAGGGTCATATATTTTTTGTGAATTAAAAATAAAGTAACATTATTGTGAATAATTGTTCCATATTTCTGATTTGCCTTGAAACCTATCTTCATGACATATATTCTTAAATTTCTTTTATGTTCTGGACAGATTAATTCTACAGCAGTTAGGATGCAATCTTCTATGAAGTCCTTTTCAGAAAATGGTTTCAAATTTTCTGCTTTTGTTTTTTTAAAATAACTTGCTAACACAGAATTTTCTGGCTTTGTTGTATTTTTTATAAAACATATCAGCTACTTGATAACGGTCCTTTTCATGTTTTCTATTTGAATATTTTTCCCCCCAATAATTTTGTTGTAATCAAAATGTTTGATAAATAGTGTCTCTTAATAATGTATTTTTTTTCAAATGCATGATTTTCTGTGTCAATTTTTCTTATCTTACTTCTGTAGTCATTCTAATAAAAAATCAATGCAAGATAATAATAAAATGAAGTAAAATTTGACTTCTATTTGTTCTAATTATATGTTTGTCTGCAAAAATTGCTATAAAAACAAACAAAATGTGCTCAGCAACATAGATACTGATAAACTGAAAAAATTTTAGGATGTTTACAATTGTGATACTAATTTCTGAAAAACATAATTTAATTTTGGAAATAGAAACCCAGAATATTATTTTTTAAATATAGTAAATTTATATATAATACAAATAAAATAATAGGTCACAGAGATAAATCTCACATTTCAATTTGTTAGAATATTACTGAATTCAGTATTTGTACATATATGTCCACTGCATATTTTAATAAAAGTTTTATATAAGTCCATTTTATATATGTTTGGGAAAATGTCTGGAGGCTGGATTGATATTGTTCGAGGACTAGACTTGGGCTATGGGCCAGAGGTTTCCCACCCCTAATATATACCAAAATACTACATTCATATATATATATCATTGGCTTACACATTAAATATAGATAGACATTTTTAATTTTCTTGTATATATAAAACAGCTAAACTGGAACAAATATATAAATCAACTTACTAAACTAAAATTCAACAAACATGCCAATAAAATTGCTGTTAATAATTTTGAATTATTCTAAAATAATCAACCAATCAGCTTTCTCCAGACAATTGTCTCATGTCGTCAGCTGAAAATGAACTACTAGCTATTATGATTTAATGTACAAAGCTCTTTTCAAAGAAATACATAATTCAAGAGCACTTTTTGATTATTTCACATTTTAATATATATACCATATATTAAACAATAATTTCACAAAACAATTAAATGTGCATAAAAATAGAGCAGACACGACCAAACTCAGTGTAACTGTAAAATAATTAGTCCCTCACACTACACTTTGCAAACTAAACATTCAGCAAAGCTTCTTTACATCAAATGTGTAAAGAATAGATGCTCTCTATATTCTTTAATGTGAGAAATGTAGAATAATAAATTAGTTTAAGCATTTTAACACTAGATGGAGTAAAGTCAACTCTGCTTTACTTTCATGTACATCTCATTGTTTCGTGAAACTATTATTTAATATTTATCACTTGACATGTGTTCGATCATTAATACAGTGGTTTATAAAATAAGACATTGTCTCACGATTTCATAAATAATTGTGCCATATTTATATTTGGCGAAATTCTACTCTGAAATTTTAACACATTTGGCAATTTTAGCTTTATTTACGTTGAAAAGGCCCAAAGAGTAGACTCTTTTTTTCAAAATTTCTAAATATAATGTGATGGATTTTATTAAATTATATCATGATTAAATGGAGCTTGGTTATCTTGGTCTATTTATTTAAAGCATCTCATAGATATATTTACACAAAGCCAAAAAAAAATAAATGAAAACCTGACAAGTAAATTCTATGCACATATATTTAAAAATGAGACTTATTTTAAGTTGCAAGGAAAAAAAAACTTGTACATGCGCTCATACATACACACACATGCGAATCATTCTAATTTTTACCTGAATATGCATTTTGATGTGCAACTGCATAGAAACTAAATGGTGGGTTAGTAAGTTGTGGTTCTACTCCATGATTAGGCATCATAGATTCACAGGCTTCTCGAGGTGCTCCAATGGAGAAGGCATGGCAACAACAAATTGAAGTAGTTAAAATAATTTCAAATATCATAACTGGAAGATATCCACATTGAAGCAGAGAAGCTAATAATAGTAATTAATAATAATATTACAATACAAGTCAAATTTAAAACAAAAGCATGAATCTCATTGACTCTCACAATTATACCTCTTCTTTTAGTCCCAAACATCTCTCAGTAATCTGCTTTACCAAATCATTATAAACTTCACAAAAGCACTTTTCACAAATATATACCCCCAAATCTGAGAATTTCTTGGAAAAAATAAAATGGCATTCATCTCTCATAACAAATTTCTACTAGCACAAAATTGACTAGTCTTGCATTCAATACATGTATTTAAAATTCAAAAAATAATAGATCTTATCTAAACCTAGGCTACCATTTTTTCTTAAATTGAATTATCTTTTAAAACTGATCCAACTAATAAAATGCACCATTTGAAATAATTCTGGAAATAACTCATTGAACCAATATTAAACATTCCTAACCTTTCCTTTAAACTACCTATGAAAAAATATAATATTGGGATATTTACTCACTCATGCAATTCCCACTCTCACCCCACAACAGTTATTAAAAAAGGATTCCTTAATAAAATAAACAATAAACAACTCATCAAAAATTTAAATTTTGGTTTATAGAAGCAAAATTATTTGACTTTTTAATGAAGGTGAACTTAGATTCACTTCTTACATTAAACACTTCTACAAATATAAAATAAGATGCATCAATATAGAAGACCTCTATAAAATATTTAACAATCACAGAATGATTATCAAATTTCTAATTCCTATGTTTACTATCAGCGGGTAAATCGCTTTTATATGCTATAGGAATTTATGCAATAATCTGTGCATAGTACATTTGTTCTATATGCTCCTTTAGTGCACCAGATAGACATCAACCTACAACCATAGTCCTAAAAGATACCCAAATTCCTGAATAAAATAAATTTTATTCAAGAAAGAGATAAAAAATATACCTTTTAGCATGTTTAATGCTATATGGATACTAATGTGCCTTTAAGCTCTTCTCCAGATGTTGATCTTGACCAAAGATAAACAATTACAAATTGGAATAACAAATTATGACAACAATTATGTTTCTGTGTCATAGTCAGTAACCAGATGAACATTAAAAGTTTGTGTTATTTTAGTTCATAGAATGAATAATATAATTATCCGTTGTCCTTAATTATAATTTAAATCAATGTAGTCAGACTTGATACAACCATATATATTTTCAATAAAATTACTTTGAAACTAATAAATAACACAATTATTTATTTAATGTACATATTCACAATCAATGGCCAATTACAGATTGCACATAAAAGTTGAAAGATTAAGAGAATATAGAAAGAAAAGAATCCCTTATAATAAAGGATCAGATATTATCTATATTTTTAAAGACTTTTAAAAATTCATAACATCTTTTTCACCAAAAAAATGTAAATTGTAAGTGCTGAGAAGATAAAAAATAGGAGCAAATTTTAAAGTATGACATCGATACATTGCAATAAGAAAATGATTATATGCATGAGATTTATCCTGGCAGGAATTAAAACGATGTTTTACAAAAACATATCTCTAGGTATTCTCCTTGCAGGAAAAAATGTATTACAATAATTTTTCAGGTGACAAAATTTAATAAACTTTCTAAAGTCTAATTATATTTTATTTATATCTCTTTTTGAATATGGATTCCACAATATTGATCCAAATTCAAAATCAGGAAAGACCAAACAGAGAAAAAATTTATATTCAGTGGAGTGTTCAAAAACATTATCATGTCTATAAATAGTTCTCATCATATTGAGGGCTTTATTGAATATTGATTTTATGTGATAGTGAATTTAAATTAACATTTTTAAATGATTATGATTTCAATATTTAGAAACATTAATGTAGATAAGGTTATACTCATTTAGTTTGTAAATAAATATGGTATTACTTTGAACATAAGATGCATTTTGGGTCTGCAAGACAGGGGTGCATCTTATATTGGGAACAAATTTTTTTTCATCTTATTTCTGTAGACCTTTGCTTTATGATGTACATGCACATACTATTTTGCAATCAGTACCTGTGTAAAATAGCATGTTAAATCTTTTTTAATAAAATGAAAAATGTTTGAACATTGAATGTCAATAATTTTTGAATTAATTTTGTAAATCGTTTTAACTTTTTCTTAACCACTACTTTTAATGTTATTTTGCTGAATTTACTATTACTGTTTTGAGAAAACTGTACTAAATAACCATTACAATCTTTGTACAACTAATAAATCAGTACAACAATGACATAAGAACCTGCCTTCACTCTAATTGGTTGTTTCTTGTTTTCTATGCAAGAGAGTGCCTATCAACAATTTTAATAGTTCCAATATCTTCATTTTGATCTAAAAGTGAAAGCCTATGTTTTAGAATTTTTTAACATTATTTTGCCAATTTTAGCATTACATTATCAAGAAATGTGTACTGAATAATCTTTTACAAGTAATTTGAAAAATTAAATGAAAACATGTTTTATAATATTTTTTTACATATTGTAACATCCACTGCTCTATTAGGGTTTTCTACAAGTTAACTACCCATACTGGGTGACCAAATTATGTCCTATCTATTAAATTTGTTTCATCAGACAATTCAGTAAGATTTAATGGATGCAATTATTTTTCCTGGCCACACAACACCCTTTTAACTAATGTAACTCCTAAAATAATAAGATCAAGTAAGCCAGTTTTTAATTTATTTGAAAGGCGCCAGGATTCTGTATCAGAATCCACTGGCTAAACCCCTTTTACTTATTTAGTTATGATGAAATTATCTGGAAACTCCGGAGGATTGAGTTTCAGTACAGCATTGGCAAAGGTAATTATATTTTCAAATCTTAATAATTAACATTAATAAATTTATTAATAATCATTAATAATGTACAATGAATAGTTTGTATTGGAAATAAATATTTTTATTCTAACAAATTAAAATATAAAAAAACACATTATGAATTAATTAATTGGAACAATGACACACATGCTAATCCTGATATGAATCAATTAATAAAAAAAACAGTTCAACAATTATAATTCTTAGGTAAACAAGAGTCTCTTGATAATAAAATTTGAAGTCTTTATTGGGATTATTTTAAGCTTATTTTAAGAATTATTTGCAAACTTTGTCACAATCGGGAAAAGTTACTCTTAATTTACCAGTAAGTTGGTGTAGGTTTATGGGATCCCGAGCTCATAAGAATTTTCATTGGTCTCTCCTGCCGGCATCTTCCATTATTGTTCCATTCTATAGCTGGAGAAAAGTCACAGTTGTAGTGCCCCTTTCATTGCAAAAAGTGGTCTTCACAAGTCCTGTTTCCATGCATGCATGACAGCTTGGTACAGCAAATGGCATACCTGTGCAGAAGTATATTACTGCCACAGGTTATGTTCGAGAAAACCTCCAACTCTCAGACACATAACTAGAAGGTAAAGAGAAGACCCACATCGATGTTGTCCATCTCTTTTTATATCTTGATCCTGTTTTTGAAACTTCTGCACATCCTTTTGTCCTTTTATCAGCATATAAGATAATCTTGTACACTCTCTTTTAAATTTAAGTTACAAAGTCCACTTTTCACAAAGTCCCTCTACCATCTTTAATTAGCTAAAATATTTTTCTTTTAGCTTATGTGGATTAGTAATTTGTGTATCTTTTGTTCTTTTCTATTTTGCTTTAATTTTTAATTAGAAACAAAAAAAAAATATGTACGAAAATTTTACTTTTACTGTATGTTTAAATAAAAAAGATAATACAAACTAAAAAATTTAATTGTGCTTTTTTTGTAATAAGAATGCTAAATTTACTTTTTCTTTTTTTTTTTAGCTTTTAAATATCTTACTGGATGCCAATATATTTGTACCATATAAACAAATGGAACAATATTAAAAATTTTATCAGAAAATATTTGTAAAAATATAAAATATTTTAGAATGACTCAGATTTTAATAGAAAAATTTACTTTTACTTGAAAGCAAATTGAGAAAGAAATCAATGAAGTATGAATACAATTTGTAATTGGATAACAAAAATACATTTTGTGTTGACTGTTGTAGATTTTTTCCAATTATAAAGAGAAATTTATTTTAAAAAACTTTCATTTACTTTAATAATCAGACAAATTATTGATTTGCATTTTAGAAAAGATTTTTAATCAAAAGAAAAAGAGGTTGTGTTCTGATCTATCATGTCAGCTGCTTGATGGCATTGATGATAAGCAAAAACACATTGATATAACATTCCTGGGCCAGCCATTTTATACAACTACAATGTCCATAAAAGTAAAAATATATATATAAAAATGTAAGCAGACTTTTTGGGACAGTAATTAATCAAAGACTGGCTTTTTTGTGGGTGTGGGTGTCGATAAAAAAGTATGTTACTTTCCAATACCAAATAATAGTACATTGGAGACTTTTTTGGATAGTAATTCCAATAAAATTTTACAATGAAAGCCGACTTTGACCTTTTTGGGACAGTAATTAATCAGAGATGGGCTTTTTTTTTTTTTTTTACTTTGCGTATCAGAAAAGTTCCGGTACTCTTTAAATACAAAATTAAATTACATTTTACCTCCTTTTTTTGGACAGTAATTAATCAGACATTATGTTTTGGAGGGTAAAAATTAAATTATATTGCATTCTTTTTGTGTGCGTATATATAAAATTGTTACTTTTTTAATAACAAATAATATTAAATATATTGGAGACTTATTTGGACACTAATTAATCAGAGATGGGCTTGTTTGTTTTTTTTACAAATTGGAAAAGTTACAGTAGTTTTTTAAGAAAAAATTAAATCACATTTTACCCTTTTTTGGACAGTAATTAATCAGACACTGCATTTTGGGCGGGAGGAACTAAATTCAATTGCAATTTACCCAATAAAGTTATTAATAATTATAACAAACTATTATAATAAAATCTGACTCTGGTGTCTGGCAATTAGCAATTTTGAGAGTTGGAAGCAGCCATCTTCCCTGTCTCAGACGATTTTTCATGATGTTACTTTCATCATGATTTTCAAAATAGTGCTGTGCCCCACCCTAAAATCCAATTTGTAATGTTAACACAGTCCTGATGGAACAGTGATGACACTGTTAAAAGTGTTAGAAGGTACCAGTAGATCAGTTCACATGAAACAAAAAAAGGTCAACCTGAAAAGTTAAATTATTTAGACAAGATGCAGTCAACACACCATCACACGATACTGTAGTGAAAATATACAACCCAGCATTATGATAAAGTGCGTAACACAACCAACTATGGCAGCCAACGAAGGCATTTTTCTGTGCTTTTAGCATAGAAAAAAGTCACAGCGGTAGC
Organism: Epiperipatus broadwayi; assembly: GCA_028023455.1. Lineage (NCBI taxonomy): Eukaryota > Metazoa > Onychophora > Udeonychophora > Euonychophora > Peripatidae > Epiperipatus > Epiperipatus broadwayi. The sequence goes on along the minus strand of JAQFVV010006249.1, from coordinate 4,501,040 downwards.
CGGCAGCCAAATAAACTGACTCTTTCTGTGTTTTATTGTAGAAAAAAAGCTATATGCTTGGCTGCTGGCCACAGAAACGGCATATTTCTAGCAATTTAGCTAGAAATAGCACTGTCAAGTGGCTGACATGAAAGATCAGAATGCAATCATAAAAAGATTTACCAGCTATTAAATGTCAATACTGTATTTTAAATTGTTTTTCTTTGAAAAAAAAAATGTTACAATATTCCGACTAAAAAAAGGATTTGTAATGCAAACAATATACATATAATCTTCAGTATGTTTTGCAGTCTTGGAAATATATACCTGAAGAAATTAACAAAAAAGTCTTTCTTAAAATGTCACATTGCTAACAATTTAAAAATCACCTGAAGATGATGCACCCTGATGGAATAGCGAAGATGAGCATTGAAGTTCTAAGTCTCAAGAAGATTTGCAATGAAATAGGTGAGTTTATTGTATTTATATTAGTTCCCATTTAAGTAAATAAAAATGTTGCTTATTTTTCAATAAAATCATTTAAATTTTTTTCCCCAATTATCTGAGCTTAAAATCCTACTGTGTTATTAAATTTGGAAGATCTTATATTCAAAGTAATATGGGTAGAGTGTATAAAAAGCATATGTCTTTATTGCTCAGGAGTTCATAAGATGTTTGAGCACCAGAATTGGTCTACCGCTGACTTGGACCATGCAAGACTATAAGTATATGAAATATGAAGACAAATAATACCAATTAAAATTTTATTTGATCTAATAAGATTATACTGTAAAGAAAAAAACATTTGAATTTAATAATGAATATTACCAACAAAAACAATAAAAACAAAGATCATTAATGGGAGTGGTCCTATGAGAGATAGTGACCTGGGCTAACTGGTGAGTACTGGTTCAGCACAAAATGCATCTTGGGGGATCATTTGTCTTTTATTATATCTTTATTTAAGTGAATTTAAAGAGAATGGGGAAGTATGGAGGTGTTTATTATATGTCTTAAGTAGTATATATGACAGGCAAAAACTCTCTGTATAGTAGTGCCACCTTGTGCTAACCAGAGCAATAAATGGATGCCAGAAGGCTTGTGCATAAAATCCTTATCTAGTGCCTACTCATCCAATATCAATAGCTTATGTAGTCATATAGGTCTGAACTCAATTCAGCACCCATACATTTTGGTGACTTTGGCTCTTTAACAACCATAACCACCACTATCCTATTAGGCAGGTTTGGTGATCATGTGATGTTTAGTATATATGATATGGTTCTATTTGAAATAAATATTGTAAATAAAAAATATACTGTATTTCTATTTCAATAAAAAAGATGTGTAAATGGCAATCTACTAATACTTAATAGTTATCAAAAACAAATAGATAAATTAACTGAAGATATTAATAAAATGGGTAAAAATATAAAGTTTACAATAGGAAAAGAACAAAAAAGTAAAATAGCCATTTAGATAAAATGATATAGAAACAGCAATATATAAGAAACCTAATATTGTGACAGTTTGTAAATTGTAAAAATTTCACAAGTGTCATTCGTTCAAACATAACAAATGTAATTTAAAGTGATCGTGTAACACCTTCAAGCTCTTATTTTCACACACTTAAGATTTGCCCATACATAAACGTTTGGGTCGAAAGAATGGGTGGATTCATTCCATTCTTTCTAAAATACTATATTTCGTGTCTGGAAAAATTGAGTATTCATTTATAATTTATCTTTAAAACGCATGTGCATTGGCTTAATCGCTAATATTAGTATAAACAGTGCTGTAAATTAGTTTTAAAATATTGTTAGAATGTACAGAGCAAAAAAAATTATTATAGTGAAGAAAAATGTGAAAAAAAAATTAATAAAAAAAAGTGTAAAAATAATTTTCCCATAAAAATATTAACAATAAGTAATTCCATACGTAGTCAGCCCTATGTAAATAGACTATTTATTACAGTGAAATAGAATAATAAATAAAATATAAAGACTTTTCATGAAATATTACATTTATTCCAATTAACATTTGAAGTTAACCACAAGATTAATTTTCTCCTAAATCTGGTGAATAAAATATATATAATTTTAGAATATCACTGCAGTAAAATATTAAAATATATTGCATCAATATCACATATTTGATTTTTACTACTGGGTTTATTGTAATACTTCCTAGTTTGTTTGTTTTTTTTCATGTGAAAAACATCACAGTAGAATAATATGTTTTGAAATAATGATACAAAACATTTACAATAAATAATTGTTTGATTGAAATATTGGAGTTTTAGATGTAATTATGTAAAGGATTTGAACCCAGATTTTCAAGCTCCCTTCTGTTATTCACTCTATCTCATACAACCAATACACATGACCACAAACATGTGAAAAAGATAAATGATCTTCAATGTACATATTTAATGCTGAACCAGCACTCATCAGTTAGTCCAGATCAACATCTCCCACACATATATAATCAGTGCTTGGTTTATATTAAGATAGAAAATTTTCAATGGTATGGATAGCTGAAGAGTTGAAGATTGGAAGACTGAAGCCTGACCATTAAAGTTTGAAGATTTCCTATCTTAATATATATATATCTCTTAGAGATGATTGTGTGGATCCACTGATGCAGCCTGAAATATATACATTGGAGATTATTTATCTTCTTCACATATGAATGGTTATGTGTATTGGTTGTGTGAGATAGAGCAGGTAGCTAAAGGCTGTTTGAAAGTCTGTGTTCAAATCCCTTATACAATTACAATAAATAACCATTTAACTGATAAAATTCCTCATATATTGTATAAAGAATCAAGATGGTATTCCAATGATTTATTTAACATGATTCTTAAAGTAAAATACTTCAGAGTCTTTAAAGATCTTGAATGATAGGAATCTCCTTCTTAAAGAAATATCCTATAAATTAATTTAGGGAGAACATTTTTCTTATAAAAATGTATAATTTTCTGTGGCAAAATGTCACTGATATTGTATATAAAAATGTTTAAAGATCTTAAAAGTTTTTGCAAATATGAGTTTATCCCATCTAAGTTATGAGTCTAGTTTTAGTATCAAATAAAATGTGGATTCAACTTTTATTAGTTTTCTGTTTGCCATTTCAACAAAAATATTTTGAAAATTAGAATTTTTATAATGAAATATAACATATCTGCGTTTACTATAATTGGTAATTATAGCACGTGTGCATGTGCGAGGCAACTGTTCTCAAAAACTATAAAGTGATATTACAAAATAAATAAAAACAAACGAGCTGAGCGCTTTCAAAGGATTTTGCCTTCGTAATCATAGCTTGCTAATACATTTAATGATATGCAAATATGCTAATTCCATTTCTTCGATAAAGCATAGCACTTCGCCAAAGTAAAAAATTATTTGACTTAATCATATAATTGGTAATAAAATTGTTATAGAAAAAGCAATGCATAATTATATTTAAAGCCTCATCAAATTTTTAAGTAATTCACAAATTGTAGCTGATAATACTAATCTTGTGTCATGTGCAAAACATACAATATTTGAGTGCAAAGAAAGAGTTGTCAAATCATAATGTAAATAATGAAAAGCAATAGATGTAAAACTAAACTATTTCAACCATAAGTTATTGAAAATTAATGAAGCAAGATTTCTTTATGCCACTACTCTTTTAGCAATTATTGCTCCATTGACTACCAATATTATAGTTTTAATAATAAAACTTAAATATATATTTTTTTAATATGATATAAAGACTTGAGAACAAACCCCCTTAAATCCTCTTTGGATGCTATCCAATGGTAGATTTTTTCATTTTAAACCTTTGGTCTATGAATATCTTTGTTTTCTGCATTTTTACACTATACAGTACCATAAAGACTTCATATATATATATATATATATCTACAACCATTAAATGTCTATTTTTAAATCATATAATAATAATTCAAACAAATATATTTAACACAGTATTCAAAATTAAATAATATATTCTTTACCAGAAGTACTTTCAATTGTTTCACTGACAATCTTTATTAACTGTTAATACAAACTTACAAAAAATAAAAACTTGCATTATCCATCATTCAATCTATTCAAATTTCCCACAATTCTGTTGTCTTTATATTAGCCGATTGTTTATTCATTAAACCACCTCTATTCCTAGATATCATCATTGCCTCTTTAATTTTACGTTTTTCACTACATCTTTCAATTTGAATAATTTTTATATCTCTATTATTAAATTTGAAACCATAATTACATGTTTTATTATGATCAAATATAATTGATGGAGTATTCATATTTACCGAAGATATATTTTCTTTCTGTACACGTTTATATATATTGTAAGATGATAAAAAATGATGATGCCAGGGAGATGATCAATCTAATGTGAATAAAACATTGCTCAATCATTGGTCGCCATTTTGTAATCGACTATTGATTATAGTATGGGATGATAATATAAAAAAAAACTTTACTATGTCTCAGAATTGAGACATCATTCATAATAATATAGATTTAGCCTAAATGGGGAATGTTATTTTATTAAAGTCCCAAAATTGATTTGCCATTTTGTGATAATGGCCACTTGTACATGATCATCATCAGCTAGCATTGGGTAGCTATTTTGTCACAATAATAATGGATTTTTCATCTCACTACCTCTCTACATTTGTTCAATCAACATTTGTCATAAAGAAATGCCCTCAAGATTTATATTCTTTATCACAGAGCAAAAATATGCATAAACAAATAGTAACTGTGTTAGAACCTGTGTAAAATTATCTAGGTCAGTTATCGACCACACTAGAAAGTAACAATATTTTCCATACATAATTATTTAGATTGTCCACTATGCTATTATAAAATATTAATAATAATTCCTATCAAAATATAATTTATCCAGATAGTATTTAAAACGAAATACAGCAAACTAGATCATGGCTCCAGACATCAACAAATCTATTCACAATTCCAAATTAGACTGCAATAATCAGTGAAATCACATATCATTGCCCTAAACAAAGATGTATGCTTAAGATATCTATTTGACTGGTAATTGAATGTAACTCAATTCAAATCAATAACTAACTAAATCTCAACATACTTTATGAATTTAATATTATTTATAGTAATTCAAATATTTTAATATTTAATGATATTCTATTTAAATCGACTAGTTTCTAAATAATTATAATTACATTTTGGAAAATGTTTTATAAATCTACACACTATTTATAATATTTAAATAAAATAAAACCTTTACTCAATTTTTACATCTATTTTAATAAAACCTTAAATATAATATAAACATTTCATCCTAAAGTAGATCAATACACAATTATTGCTTCAGTTATATTCTAAAATTTTTGAAACACTCCCCAAGAATATATCAATAAATTCCATTAGGTAATTTTATCACATTTTACAGTATCCAATCACATTATGTAAAATATACCTAGGTTTCCATTGGATATTCACTGACTTACAATCATTGAGATTATTCATCTACTTAAATCTCCAATCAATCGATTATAAAATGGACATTGTAACAATTAATCTATACATGACAATAATTGGCAGTCATCCAAGCCAAAGATAATATTCGGTTAGGCTAGTTAATGAAATTTATGATCTCCACTTCAAAGAAATTTAAAAAATAGTTAAGTCATTCTAACTAATGACAGAACACAATCAATTAAGATTTTTGTAACCAGACAAAATAAGCAAATGAATAATCAACTCTGAGTTACTGAAATTATTTCTATTAGTAATATTGATTTAAATAAGAAAACAAATATTTAAGTGCAGTAATAAATATAAAATTTATATGTAATTGGATTTTAAAAAATGATTTATTAAAATATCCATATATCCAATTCTATTTCAAAATGAGTTCAATTCTAGACCAAATTTTAAGTAACAAAATTATGTTGCACATTCAATAGAAAGAATTAAACAGATTTGTCATATTTTAAATCAACTCTAAATTTATTGGCATCCATTGATTACTCTGGTTGGCACAACTGTATGGAATTTTGCCTTGTTCAATAAAATATAATAGAACATCAAATGATGTTTCCTATAGACTAAAATCAATAAAAATAATAAAATCTATGTATGTGGAACTAAAAAAAAGTGCTGCAAGACAATAATGTGATCTATACAAATGGAAAGACAGATTTTTAATATCTTCCTGCGATTTTAAATATGATAGATAATGAAAGAAAAAAGTGATCAAATAAAAATTGATTTCCATTTCTTCATTAGTACAATCTCTAAATAATTAAACAAACAAAAAATGTTATATTTGAACCCTTTTCTATCTGATATTCTCAAGTTAAATTTTGAACATAAAAAAATTAAATATTTGAAAGCATCAGGTCATATTAGCTTATTTCATCAGATAAGAGTCTAAATAATAAGAACCAAATGAATCTCTCCAACCCTTCTATAGCATGAATTCTAGCATACCAATATATATTATTTACATATATTTTTACAGTAAAATGTAAATACTTCCTTTTCTTTAACAAAAAATATATACATATATTCATAGAAATCATACCAAAGTAAAAGACTGTCCATTTCACTCACTATCCACTGATCCATCATAGCTTCTGGTCCTTTATTTCCAATCCTAAGGTTTAGACATGAATTTCTTTGAGTAGAGAAGATAATCATGTGTGGTAACTAACACAGATTCAAATTCAATTCCTTTCCTGTTAAATTTCCAATGTTTTTTTAAGTATATAAATATCCAGTTTTCAAAAACAACATCCAAAATTACACATCACTGACTTTAATTTCCCTTTTTCATTGATAATAATATGCAAAGAGAATTCCTTTAATCACACAATCCAGTTATAATAAAGTGAAGAATCAATAATAGCTTTTCTTTCCTTGTTTTGACTTATGAAAGTGAAGTTTAAATCACTTATTATCACATATGAGTTAATCAATCTGTAGAATTCCGTGATCTAAAATACGATATCTATAGAAACAATGGGGTTTATATTCATCATAAATAAATGAATGCAATTCTGAATTTTTTTAACCATGGAATATATTTATATAGCTGACCTGCAATACAATGCATTTTGATGAGTTTTTCTTTTATATTTTTGTCATTTCCCTTGGAATTTCATCAGTGGACTGGCCAATTAAATGGACAGATACTTAAAATCTTATTCTTCCATAGTTTTATAGATTAATCTCTTAAACAATAAAATTTAATAAATTTTCAAAGACAGATCTAAAATGTGTGTTCTGACAATGATAAAATTACAAGAACTCATATTATATCATTTAAAATATACTTTTAATGATGTTATTGCTGTCATAACAACTGTTGGAAATCATTCAAATCTAACTCAATGATGTACAATCTGTTCAAGAAAATTTTGCCTCCTTTTTGTAAGTGAAATGGAGATTTTAAAAAAATTCGATACAATGAAAAGAAATGTAACTTCGATATGATTTTTCATTTTTAAACCAAAATAAAGAATTCATATGACAATTTTAATACATTTTAAGGGTCATAAATATTTTTACATATATTTTTTAATAATATTTTTTTTGGTTTTAACTAATTTATGAACAAACATATATGAAACATAAAACATTTAATTTTGTAATAGGTGTTGCTATAGTGATTGCAACAACAGAAATTGAAATGTGTAATACTTAATGATAATGTTGATCTTTCATGATACATTTGACTATTTCCAAAATCTATTTATTCATTTACCTGTTTATATTTTTTCTGATATTGAACACAGCAGATTTAGAATTTTGATGCTGCAATTAGCAGTAAACAATATTATTTTAAAGCATTAGGTTAACATGGTTATCTAGTTCTTTGTATTTCAAGATCTCCATTATTTGGAGATCAAGTGAAAAGAAAACTAAACAAGATCAACAAACTTCTTTAATTTTTTCTTAATATTTTGACCTACAGTTAATCTGAATACATACAATGAATATATATTTAAACAGACAGATTGTTTCACATATATATTTTCAAAATTTCTTTCTCTCCCCAGCTAAAGCAGTTTAAATTAAAAATAAAACTGAGGTGGTTCAGTAAATAAAAATTTAAATAAAGCAAGTGACAGTGAATTAAAGTCACTTTTCCAAATGTGTTATAAAAACAAATAATAAAAAAGGTAAAATAAAGAAAATATAAAAGAAGCTTTTAATTAATAAATCTTTATCATTAATTGATAAATCTTCAATTTAAAATATAGCAGATACAATTTATTTTAGAGCTATATGTTTTCAGATTTAAATGTAAAAACACTTAAAGATAGCATCACCTTCTTGCCTGGAGCTTTTAATTACTTGTTTTTTAAAAACAAGTTGGAAAAATGAAAAAAAATGTGGGAAGCAGAAGAAATAAAAGAAGCAGCTTAATTAGATAAGACAGTTACAGTTACAGTGAGAGTTACAGTTGGATAAGTTAAGTTACAGTTACAACACAATCAGTTATTAGGATGATCAAGAGTGAGTCCTATTGAAAATTGTAGACACTGCCACACAATTTATTACTTTTTGGAATTCTGAAATAACCAAGATGGAAAATGCAGTTATCATAAACAGAAGAAAACTTTTTTAGTTATTGGATAACTGAATAATGGAAAAGTGCATTATTAATTTGGAAAACTCCAGTATCAGTGAGTAGAAATCAGTTCTTCTTTCTCTCTTCAAATGTGTAAAAAGCCCAGGAATATCAGAAAACATGCCCAATTAACAGCGGCAGTAATTCAGTGTGCCATTTGGCCCAAGTCAACCTCTTCTTGATGTGAAGATTTAAATATGACAGTAAGAAAAATTTAGATATATTTATAATATTTAAAGACATTTTGAAAATGTATTTGTTGAAATAATTAATGTATAAAATAAAATACAATTATTCAAATGATTTATCAAATAAAACCTAAGAAAATAGTGTTTTTAAAGAATCATGTTTTTAAAGAATAATAATTATACTGATTTTAAGAACTTAAGAATATTGATTTAAAAATAAATGAAAAATATAATAATATGTGAGTTAAATCAAAGATGTATTTATGTATATGTGAATACAGGATTTGTAATGCTTGGATAGAAAAATTAAATTGAATATGTTTATACTTCAAATATGAACAGGGATTAGATATGCCTTTATAATACACAGATTAAAAATGCTTCTATGCAGAAATTAAATTGTATGAATGAGTTTCTACTTCAAATATACACCTATATTGAAGATGAATTAAAAAAATGATTAACTCAAATCTACAAATCTGAATTAGAGAATTAATCTTTTAATATAAATGAATGACATGAACCTACATCCATACGCTTGGATTAAAGATGAATTAAGTAAATGAATGATTTAAATCTACAAATTTAAATTAGAGAATTAATATTTTAATATAAGGAATGACTTGAATTTAAACCCAGATACATGGATGAAAGATGAATAACTTGAGTTTATATCCACATACCTGGATCCCAGGTGAATGACTGAGATTTACATCCAGATACCACAATCGAGGATGAATATTTTGTACAGAACTTATAGTTAGACTTACTGCACCAATCATCAATGATTATGAAAAGAATGATTAAATGTAAATCAAACTGATCTAGGACCATGTGCGCATATATGAACTGACAATGCAAAGATGAACTGTCAATAACTTTTGTGGTCAAATAAATAAATTATTGTTATCTAAAATTAATCTGTCTAGTCAGTTTCATTTCACATCACTCATCATTTATTGCATCTGTTCATAATAATCTCATGCCTCCCGAGCTATGTTTGGCATAACCAGATCTGAATAAATAAGTAAGGTTGTGGTAAGCTGGAACTCGAGTGGCACTATTTGGAAAACCAAACAAATAAATTTCTAGATGTTTCCAATCTCTTGAATGCTACATTCTCTGATGAGCAGGAAATATTGTTGTAGGGTAGTAAGATAAACATTAGGTAGTGCCAATCTTTGTTTACATCCTCTAATATCTCATCAGGAAATAGTTAAAACCAATAATATAGGTCAATAGCTGATCAGGTTACAATAAATATATTTCATATTATTTTCAGGATATTCTGTATGGTAAAATAGCTAAATAGCTGATGTTTTGGTACAATAACAAGTACCTTCCTCAAAGCATTCTCTTTCTCAAATCATAGGAATGCATGTGAGATTTTAAAATGTTTGTATCATTTTGTTTCTCCTCATACTTAAATTCTATTGGTTGAGAAGTTTTAAATTTTATTTTGTTTCCCAATAGCTTCTTTCAACTGTTAATCTTCTTTAATTCACACCTTTCATTTATGCTCTTGGGCCTTTTAAAACTCTCTATAGCTTCTCTTAGCAATCTCTGGTCACATTGTTCAATTTTTACTAGAATATTTGTTTTATCAAAATTGATATAATGATTAGTTGATTTTATATGTGAATAAATAGCTGATGAATTGGATTTTTCTCTGACTGCCAAAATGTGTTCTTCCTTTTTAATATTTATTCTACGATTAGTTTGTCCAATATATGTATGGAATTTCATATGCACCATGACACTCCAAAGAAATTTTGTCTTTAGGAAGTGGAAATATTTCATTAATTTTTTTAAAAGTAGTGTAAACTATGCGAATATTATTATTCTGTAAAATGTTACCAATTTTATCAGTTACTCCTTTTATACATGGCAAAATTGTCTTAATTTCTGATGTATCAAAATATTTTTTCTTTTTATATGTATAAGCCCTATTAATAATGCTGTAATTAAAACCATTATCAAGAAGTATTTTTTTAGTAGCAGAAATATCCTGGAGAAAATGACTATCATCAGAAAGTCTCTTAGTTCTGAGAACATCCAACAATGTCTTTGTCACTGAAAATAGTTGTAGAAGGATGGTGATGAGAAGAAAAATGTAACATCTAAAAAAGGTAATTAGTTATTATTTTCTATTTCCATAGTAACTCTGATATTGTTGTGAAGAGTTTAAAAAATTAAAAAAGTCCTCCAGAGCATGCTTACCATAAAGCCAAATAACAAAGGTATCATCAACATACCTCAACCATATAGATGGTTTTTTAACTGCTGAAGTCAAAATTTTATTTTCCAAATCCTCCATAAAAATAGAAGCTAATGCTGAAGAAATTGGTGAACCCATAGCTAGACCTAATGTTTGTTTATACATCTGCCCATCAAAAACAAAAAATGTATTTGATAAGCAGTGTTCAGTCAAAACCACAGCAAAATTAGGTAATTGAATATTTTTTAAAACTTGAATAGCTTCATTTACAGGTACACTAGTAAAAAGTGAAACAATATCAAAACTTACCACAATATCATTCTTAGTTAATTTAATATCCTGGATAAGTTCAAGAAAATGATTGGCATCTTTAACATATAATGATATTTCTGTTAAATGTGGCTGTAAAAAAAAGTCAAAACTGAGCTAGTATCTGTGTTGGTGAACCAACTGCATTTACAATCAGTCTCAATGGAATATCTGGTTTATCTTTAACATATGATGACATTTCTGTTAAATGTGGCTGTAAAAAAAGTCAAAAAACAAGCTAGTGTCTGTGTTGGTGAACCAACTGCACTTGCAATCACTCTCAATGGAATATCTGGTTTATGAATTTTTGGTAAACCATATAATTTTGGATAAAAAGAAGATTTTTCCCTGGAGTAAGCTGTATCTTTGTTTCTAAACCTAGATCAGTAGAATAAATTAATGCTTTCATTTTCTTTTCAAGGTAAGTCATAGGATCTCTATAAATTTTTTTATAAATATTATCATTTAATAAATTATGCATTTTCTTATAATAATCAACCCTATTTAAAATTACTGTAGTATTAGCTTTATCTGCCAGAAGAATAGTAATAGATTTGCTTTATTTAAAATATTGTATATTTTTCCTCTCACTATATCTGCTTCCCTGCAAGGTATTTTTGTTAAACTATTTTCCCCTCTGCAAATAATATCCTCATAAGATATTGCAAAATTAAAACCTTTATTCAAAACTTTCAGTTCAGTATCTGATAATTTTCTATCTGATAAATTCTTTACAGAATTATTTGTCTGTCTAATCTCATTTTGAGATTAATCTACTTTTCTTGATAAGATAGTGTACAAGAGTTTTCTTTTTTCTTTAATTACTTCAACTGGGAGTTATCTTTTCTTTTATCAGCCAAGTAATCTTTAATGAACTGTAATTTTAAAAGTTTTCTTTTTTACAAATTATATTTTTAGTCTGATTTCATTTTTACATTTATTCATTATTATTTTCTCCCCCCTCCCCCATAAATACATTCTTTTTTAAAAAATTTATAAAAAGGAAGAGCTAGTTTTAACTTTTACTTAGAATTACCCCCCCCCACTCATTCTTTAATACTAAATTTTTTTTTATTTTTAAAAGAAAAAGGAGATGCAATACTTTATTTTTGAATATTTAAAAAAAAAAAACTTTTTAAAACCTATATTTTTCTTTCTATTTTATTATTCTCATTTTTCTTTTTTTTTAAAAATCAATTTGATTATTTATTTTGAAATGATTATATATATATATATTTGTAACACAGAATATGTTTTTTAACATATATGTTCATCAGTGGTACAATATATATATAACTTGTTTATTTGACATTTTTATATGTAATATTTTTTTACAACCTCCCTGCTCCCAATCAAAGTTAATTTGCAAATATTTATATTATAACCTCTACTTTCAAAAAAGGTTATCCCATTTTTAGTACTTTAAATGATACACCATCCAATTAAAAAGTTAATGTTTCTAGTTTATCATCAAATATCTGTGCAGATGGATCCCCACATCACCTTAGAGCAGTTCAAACACTTCCATCCATAGTTTTTTAAAAATCACCATCAAATGCTAATTTGACTTTAAGGTCATGACTTTCAAATTGAGTGACATCATACTGTATTCTCCAATTAGTAAGCTTACAACAGATGCACATTCTTTTAAATATCAATTCTTCTTTTCATCAATAACTTTTGCTAACTAAACAAAATATTTATCTTATATTGTTTTTTGTTTGTTTTTGGAGTATGCATGTAGGTTTTAAGAAAAGCAAGTATATTAAGCATGCACAAACATAAAATGCAATTTAATGCAGGCCTGCATATTATATTAATAAAAGGATTTTCAATATTATTTTCAAGAATACACCAATTAAAAAACATTCTCATGATTAACATTACTCTGTGCAATGAGACCTATGGACATTATATATAATAAAAAATATTACAATTAAATACAAATGTAAAAAGTAAAAATGTATACTTATTTAAAAGATATATATATATGATAATCAAAACAAGTTATAAATTTTGTAACTTGCTTTAAGTTTGCATTTCATGATCACTAGATGGAGTGCTCCATCTAGTGATCATGAAATTCAACCTTAAAGCAAGTTACAAAATTTATAACTTGATTTGATTATCATAAATGTACCCTTGAAGGTTTTTGCAATGATATATATTGCAGAGGCTTTTACTATATGGTGAAACTGAACTGATTTCAGACCCATATAGCTATCTAGTTTGTAAAGCTGGATTTGAAGACATTATGTGTCTGATAAATTTCATGCTTTCAAACTGATAGAAACATGTTTGATAAGTGCTGACTTTAGAGTTGGTATTTAGATCTAGTTTCTAGTCTCCCAAGCCTTCACTGATGTGAGCCAATAAGCTTGAAACCAGCTTGTCTGGAGGTGGGTGACAATGATAGAGATTTTGGAATTCTATCTCTCTCAGCATTTATGTAAACAATGCTTGTTAGGAGCTATTGGTAAAGCTCCATCTAGTGATTATAAAATGCAAACTTAAAGCAAGTTACAAAATTTATAACTTGTTTTGATTATCATAAATGTACCTTTGAAGGTTTTTGCAATGATATATATATACACTAAGCAAATATTCATTAATGACAAATATAAACAATGTTTTTACTAAATTGTTTATTATAATAATAATAATAATAATAATAATAATAATAATAATAATAATAATAATAATAATAATAATAATAATAATAATAATAATAATAATAATAATAATAATAATAATAATAATAATAATAATAATAATAATAATAATAATAATAATAATAATAATAATAATAATAATAATAATAATAATAATTTTATTATTTATTTATTTATTATGAAACAAACAATAAATGTATAATACAGTGAGATAAATTCCATACAAGAAAAATCTTGAGTGAGGAATTTAAATGTAACAACTAAAAACACTAATAAAATACAAAAAAAAGTATAAATATAACATAAAATATTAAAATTATTCAGATATTACATTTGGCAATTCAATCACAGTAGTCAATAATCACAACATAACATACAATATAAACAAACAAAAAATAAAAATAAAATAAAACAAAATAAAATAAAACTAATGCTTAGCATAATATAACCAATGCCATAAATGTTTTTTTAAAAATCAAATAACTAGTCTTCATTAAATTTACAGAACAATCTCTTATAAACATATTAAATAATTTAGGACCATTATAACTAAATTGCTTCCTATTGGATGTTTTAAGAAAATTCGGTAAAGCTAGCTGATATTTAGTAGATAAACAAGTATTTACTAAAAACACCAATAGAATACAAAAAAAAAGTATAAATATAACATAAAATATTAAAATTATACAGATATTACATTTGGCAATTCAATCACAGTAGTAAATAATTACAACATAACATATAGTATAAACAAAAATAAAATAAACAAACAAAATAAAACTAATGCTTAGCATAATATAACCAGTGCCATAAATGCTTTTTAAAAATCAAATAACTAGTGTTCATTAAATACACAGAACAATCTCTTATAAACATATTAAATAATTTTGGACCATTATAACTAAAATTGCTTTCTACTAGATGTTTTAAGAAAATTAGGTAATGCTAGTTGATATTTAGTAGATAAATGAGTATTTACAACAGAAGATTTAGTATCCAAATGAAGTTTCCTACAATAAATATCAAGAATCACTCTATATTTATACAAATGGAAAACATCTAATATATTAAAAGTGGCATAGATATCTTTAACAGATGTGGTACATGATCTACCAAAAATGATACACATTGTATAATTCGGTGCTTGTATTACAGATAAAGATGCCATAGGATGGCGTCGTTTTCACGCTAAAACTATAAAATATGAACATTCACAGGCCGTTGATTTTAATAATTTTTCTGTGCTTTTTTGTAATGCGAAAATAAAAACAAAACAAAATCGTCTTTTTTAAATATTATTTTTTATTAACGTATACAATTTAAATGATAATAATAAATGTAAAATAAAATCAACAAATTACAATTTGATTCGTGTTTTTTATATCGTATACTTTTTAAATTGTGTTATGGCTTTTTTTTATTAATTTTCTATCGGATATTTTTTTACTTGTGTTACGGCTTTTTTTTTATCAATTTTCTATCGGTTATTTTTTTACTTGTGTTACGGCTTTTTTTTTTTATCAATTTTCTATCGGTTATTTTTTTACTTGTGTTACAACTTTTTTTGTTGTTGTTTAACTAAAAAATTATAATCGTAATAAAAGTAAAAGTTGTTATGGTTAGATTTAAGGTTAGTTTAGGGTTAGGCTTAGGGTTAGTTTAGGGTTAGTTTTTGGTTTAGGGTCAGTTTTAGGGTTAGTTTAGGGTTAGGTTTAGGGTTAGTTTTAGAGTTAGTGTTCTGTTTGTTTGTAATGCTAAAATAAAAAAATTCAAAATCGTAAGCCTACTCGGACAGAAGAAAGAAACTCAAACTTTTTTAAACAACAAACAAATGTCTTCTTTACTTATTAAACATGTTTATAATATTTGCTTTTTATTAAATTTACAAAAAACCTGTACATTTGGACTTTTCTTACTGGATATTTTTCTCGTACCGCTCTTTTTCACTTCAAAAATATACAGACGGTAGAATCTTCTTTGTCTCGTGAATGTTACTAACTGTATGTTACTTGACACGTTACCTAATTGCAACTCAATAAAAACATAGATATTTAACATTTACCCAAATAAAAGTTCAATACAGTATGTTGTAAAAAGTCTTATAATTATTGCTTTAAAACATCTGAACATTTCAATAGTTTAAAATAAAAAAAATCCAATGAAAACAACATTTCAATACAATTCAAATACAAACTCTCTCATCAAGCCGTAATTATTTTATAAATTGTGCGAATTCGTAAAATGTAATTGCTGCTTAGCAACATACATGCTGTACTGCAATGTGACATAGCGGCCTGCATTCTGTAGCACAACAAAAAAGTTGTATTGTAGAAAATGCGGGTTAGAATGTGTCAGCCACAGAAACAGCATTTTAATGTGTTTTGGCGCGAAAACCGCGCCATAGAACAGCGTCTTTAGCTATAAGATGAGTACCTAATTCTGTAAAACAGACAAAGTAGTCAATGCAAAAGTAGAACAGTTCCCACAAACTGATATATTATAACATAATAAGCTTTGATAAGAAGAAATATATAAAGTAATCAAAGCTGACCAAGGAAAAAATTTAGATAAGTAGAAAAACATATAAATTAATTTACGTAAATGAGAACAAAGAAAGTCAATATGGTTTGACCAAGATAGTCTGGAGTCAATAAAAACACCTAGATAGCATATATTATCAACAAATGAAATGTTAGCGCAAGTACAAGTGCTATTACAATGCCAAAAATACTTATTACAAATAGTAATGTTAAGCGAATGAATATTTGACTTATAAAAAAAATTAATAGCTTTTGTTTTACTCAGATTAATTGATAAATTATTAAATGCTAACCATTTACTAATTAGGATTAAATCATCATTAATTATTTTTTCAACAAGATTATATGAAACTGCAGCTTAAGATAAAGCAATATCATCTGCAAAAACATAAATCTTAGATTCTAAAGGAAAAAAAATAAATTATTTATGTAAATTATAAATTATAAATAAAATGGGACCCAAAACTGAACCTTGTGGTACACCATGGTTAACTGTTATAAAAGAGCTTACAACACCAAAAATATTTGTTGCTTGTTTTCTATCCTTTAAGTAACTCACAAACCATGAAATAAATCCACCATGAAAACCATATGAATATAAACGCTTAAGTAAAATTTTGTGAGATACAGAGTCAAATGCCTTAGACAAGTCTAAATAAATAGCAACAGTTTTAAAATCCTTATCTAGTGAAGTTGTCAAATTGTTTACATGACTATAAAAAGTATCCAAGGTACTTCTACCAGAAATAAATCCATATTGATGTTCAGATAAAATATTTTTAGATAAAAATGACATCATTTTCTCTTTAACCACCATCTCTAACAATTTGGATATTACAGATATAATAGAAATTGGTCTACAATTGTCAAGCTGTACAGAATCACCCTTTTTAAAAACAGGTATAATAAAAACAACTTTCAAACAAGTAGGAAACAAACCAGCATTTAAAGAAAGATTAAACAAATAAACAAGAATAGGTATTATTATTATTATCATCATCATCATTATTATTATTATTATTATAATAATAATAATAATAATAATAATAATAATAATAATAATAATAATAATAATAATAATAATAATAATAATAATAATAATAATAATAATAATAATAATAATAATAATAATAATAATAATAATAATAATAATAATAATAATAATAATAATAATAATAATAATAATAATAATAATTCAATTCATTTAATTCAATTCAATTCATTTATTTACCGTACAAAACTACAGCATAAAGCCAATTACAGTATTGCACCATAACAAATATATAAATACATAAATGAGTTTAAATGACAAATTATTAATAAAATTATGTGCCATATTTCAATAAAAGATAATTAACACATTTAAAAATCTAAAGTAAAATTAAATATCAGCATATAAACAATTATTATTAAGACATTAATAGTAACAAATAAATAAAAGGGATAAATATAAAGCACATAACAAAATAAAAAAAAAAACAACAATTTAATATATATATATAAACAAAATCAAGTTAAACCAATCAAATCTGACATTTAAATTTAATAGCATTACAAAATTGATTATAATCTAAATTGAAGTAATTAATATTGCTACAAATCTGATTATATAAAGATGGTAGCCTAAACAAAGGAGAAAATCTAAGAACATTGGAATGACAAGTTTCAATGTAACAAACAGAAGCAGACCGAGTATCATGCACATGAGATCTAATTATAACAGTAGAAATTGTCTTAGATAAAAGAACTATTCTATTAACAAGTTTATAAAGATATTTAATATCTCTATATTGTCTTTTAGAAGAAAGATGAACAGTTTTATTTCCCAAAGAAACATATTTAGAAAACTTATTATACACTGATTGTAATAAATTACATCCCTGTTTAGAGCTAGGATTCCAAATGACTGAACAATATTCAATGATGGGAAGAACCAATGATAAAAATAATTTAAATTTTGTATCACCACTGAAATGATAACCAAACCTTAGAATAGTACCTATAATTTTTAAAGCCTTACCAATAATCATTTCCAAATGAGGAAGAAAGGATCCATTACTAGAAAATATAACTCCCAAATCTTTTTGGGATTCAACAGAAATAATTTTGTGAGAATTAATAAAATAAGAAAAATGCAAAACTTCAGATTTTTTAGAATACGAAACTAAGGAACATTTACTGAAATTAACAATCATATTATTTAGATCAAACCAAGCACTAAAATTATTTATATCCATTTGAAGAAGAGGGCAATCAAACATAGATGTGATTCTTCTAAAGATTTTATAGTCATCTGCATAGCACAAAAGATAAGATTTTAAGCAATCTTTAAGGTCATTCATATAAATGTTAAAAAGCATAGGTGCTAAAATACTACCCCGAGGAACTCCCAAATTTCATTTAAAATTAGATGAAATAGTATTATTAAATTTAATATATGCAGTATGACCACGAAGAAAGGATTGAAACCAATAAATAAGCTTAGTAGAAAAACCCATTTGATATAATTTGTGAAGAAGAATACTGTGGTCTACTTTATCAAAAGCTTTTGATAAATCAAAATAAACAACATCAAGCCTCTGCTGGTCCTCAATTACATGAGCTATATGATCATAAATTGTTAGCAAATTAGTTTTTACAGATCTATTAGGTATAAAACCATGCTGTGAAGAAGAAATGAGTTTACAAACATCTAAAATAATTTTATTATAAACACACCTCTCAAAAATTCTAGCAATAGTATGTAAAACATAAATAGGTCTATAGTTATTAACACAATCACATGATCCATTCTTAAAAATTGGAACCATTTTGGCACACTTAAGCACATTAGGAAAAACACAAGAGTTCAGTGATAAATTAAAAATAAATGCAAGAGGTACTGCAATAAATTCAGCTAGCCCTTTGTAAATAAATGAAGGAATATTATCATTTCCCAAACTAGAATGAATTTTAAGTCACTTAATAGTCATAACAGCATCATCCTTAGAAATATAATAATAATAATAATAATAATAATAATAATAATAATAATAATAATAATAATAATAATAATAATAATAATAATAATAATAATAATAATAATAATAATAATAATAATAATAATAATAATAATAATAATAATAATAATAATAATAATAATAATAATAATAATAATAATAATAATAATTCAATTTATTAGTAAACAACAGCTTACAAAGCCAAGAAAACGTTTACAATGATTAAAATTAAAATTTACATAAAATTTTGATTTAATGAATCTAATATATACTTTTTAAACATTTTAAAATCTGTTGTAAACTCTACATCACTAAACATATCATTATATTCATTTTGTAATCTATATACAGGTGCATTTTTTACACATGTATGTTTAATTAATGGTAAATGAAAAAGTTTGTGATTTCTGCTATTGAAAGTTGATATTTTATATAGCACATTTGTTACTGAATTATCAAAAGTTATTGTTCCATTTATCATTTTATATAAAAAACACATATCAGATAATATTATCTTAACACACAATTCATTATTATTACAAAATGAAGTTTTATACACATATTTACAATATTTATCATAAACCTTTTGTATTTTTTTAATATTTGTTTCATTTATAGAATTCCATATAATGGATCCACAGTGTAAAATTGGCAATATCAAACTATTAAATATTAATTTATTAGTCTGGAAATCAAAAACAATTTTTGATCTGAGCATCCTGCCAATGAGTTTAAATGCTTTATTAACAGAATATGTTATATGGTTATTAAAAGTAAAATTGCTTGTGAAAATTATACCCAAATCTTTATGGTCAGTAATTTTCTTAATTTCAAGATGATCAATATGGTAACTACCCCATATTAACATTATTTTAGCATCATCATCATCATCAATATCATAATAATAATAATAATAATAATAATAATAATAATAATAATAATAATAATATATACACTATATGAAATGTATAAATTATGGAAGCCTCTTATTGATATGCATCTAAATATAAAATGTTTTACTGCAACCTCGTTCAGTAAGCTTCATATACAAATTCATAAGTCCGTGTCTGAAGTGTTATAAAAAATTAAAACAATTTCTGTTGTTTAATTCAGTTTGAATTCATCTTGGCTTTGGTAGACTGCTGTTTAAATATAACTGTTGTATTCATGAGTGGTTGTGATAAACATAGATTCAGAAATATTTAAATAATTATTAATATAAACAAATATAAAATGCATATTTACAATATATATAATGCTATACCTTCACCTTATACTAATGGTTTGGTATAACATTTAATTGCTGTGTAACTATTTATATAAGGGATTTCAGATATTTGTCTAAGCTTACCTATTACTTCCGGTTACTCTGTAACACCTTGCCTAGGGTCCAATCTAGGTTCTAGCAGCTTTCAGTTCTAACATGAACTTACCTCACTGATTTATATTGTGGACATCGTCCATATTGCCATTCAAGTCTGACAGCATATTGTTACAATCTACCTTTACCTCCAACTGAAATGATTACTTATAACCAAATCCCCATTTTTAAAGAAAAAAGTCTTCATCCATTGGCCTGTTATGGCCATTGGCTATGTGTTATCTATTGGTCTGTGGCGAATGAATGCTAAATCCAATCAAGATAAGATGGAATCTGAACTAATCCATTAGTTGAAGACAAAGTGATATGATATATAATAATACTCATTTAAAGATTAGAAAAATAATAATGAAAGATTAACAAAAACATTAAAAAAAAAGGATTTTAATCTACAAAACATTCTAAAAGTAGCATTTAGTGGCCTGCAAAGCTGCAAATTACCTACCCTTAGTCAGAAAATCATACTTAATTTTTATCATTTGTTCTTATATTCAATTGGTCTTATCGATTTCTTTCACTAGACTATCTACCATTTTTTCTTGTGATTTTTTTTTACCCTTTACTGCCTTATCTAATTAACATAACTCGATTTTTTTTTTTTTACATAACATTCACACTCGTGATATCCTTTTGGTTTAATTTTTTTGCTATTTTTATCAAGTTTATCTCAATTATTTTATTTCTTTACCCTTATTAAAAAATGTAAACTTGATACAATAAACTTTTTTTACACCCCACACCAGATAATGAACTAATACAATCAGATGATGATGAAAGATAACGTCAAGTGGCACATTACTCAATCAGATTGAACATAATATTTTAATCCGATTGCTCGATTTTTGTATTTTATTCAGTTAACTGAAACACACAGGCTTATTATATACCTGTGTCTATATATGTGATATATAGGGTATATGAGCAGTTAAGAAATTATTAGAAATTTTTACCTCTGACACCAAAGTTACTTCTGTGCTAAATTCGGCTATTTCTTATATTTAAAAAGTACAGATTTAATGTATAGCTTCAGGTCAAATTTGCGACATATTAATTTTAAAAGACTGGCCCCGAGACGTCAAATATTATAATTTACACCTTACCTATACTGTATATAGACTTTCATTCGAATACTTACGTTTTTTTTTAAAATTATACTGTTGTTGTTTTTAAAAGAAAAGTTGAAATTTACATTCGACCTTTTTAAAATATCAATTTGAACGAGCGAAAAAATTTACAACAATGCAAATATAAATAAGCTTGAAGAGATGTGATCTTCAATCATCGTGTACAATATATGTTAACTACACCTGCCATATCACGTGAAAATGAAAAAAAATCGTTCATTTTTTTTGTTATACGTTATATGGCAACTGTAAAAAATATATTAACCTATTTATAATCTATTTAAATGATATTTCCAATATAAATACGGCGAAGAATTTTAAAATACTAATATGCCAAATATAACAATGATCGGGAAAGCAATGAATTGGCATAAACTATTCTCCAAAATAAAAGTTACGTAAATCATTATACAGTATTCCAATAAGCGATTGATGCATTTAACAAGATTAAATATGTGATATTTTATAACAGTAACATAACAATTGCAAGTAAATAAGAATAGAAATGAAATCTAAATATTAAATCCACTTAACTTAAAGTCAAAAAAAATTCGTTTAAGAATACACTTTATGGTTATAGTGTATTACTGAAATCACAACTTTCTTAGATTAATGGATGGAACATGAATAAGAACACACTTTCTAACAGTGTTTTAGAATTTGATTCTATTCATTTTTAAAGTTTGGTCAAGCATTGGTGGTCGATAGGTCAGCGATGGCTGCTTTACAAGCAGTTGTCCCGGGTTAGCGGGTTCGCTTCCCGGCTGATACTATGACACATGAAAAAAAAAAAGATTGTCTCAAAGATAATAGAGATTCAATATGGTTTTTGTTGAGGGAGGGGCGCAATATAGGTGAAGATAGAATACAATGGAGAGCTAGGCAATGTAATGAAGTATTTTCAAAATAAAGTTTGCTATAAGAAGTCCAAAAAAAGCATCGCAGACTAAAAAATTAGCATGTGATATAGTAGACACAATCTCATTTTGTAAATTGATTTTTATAGTCATTACAGAACTTATATATAATATCTGGGGTATATTAGTACAGACTTTCACACGACCCACCACTCACCACTCTATCTCAAATCACTGATACATTTGAACACATATATATGTTGAAAAGATAAATAATCACCAATATAGTACTCGTTTTCGACTAACTACTTGTGGTAATGACTTTTAAATACAGATTTATTTATTATTTGATTTTTATTTTAGGAATGTAATTTCTATATGCTAAGTATATTACACATAAAATAAGTAGTATTTAGTAAAAAGATATTACATTTGTAAAAATAAAGGCATGTGCGTGTATGCCGAAGACATACACATTAATTTTAAAAAGCATTCTGATTAATTAAATAGTTTTAAATAAATACTTATAAAGATTAGCTATACTGATAAATAATCAATATTGGGAGAGAGATTATAGTTTCTGATCAGATTTGTTGATCATGAAAACTCATTGCTAAAAATAGATAATTGGAATGTGAGCTGTATTCTATGATCACAAGAATTGAATATGGGCTAGATATGGACCACCACATAGGCAGCTGATGTCCAATCAAAAAAGACATTCTACAACACACAGTAGTGTGTGTAGAAGAACAAAAACAGGGACTTGCTAGGTGAAGCTTCAGGAATACAGATGTGTCATTCCACGGGTGCTTCAGTCATCTCTACTTCACCTTAGCCGTGTGAAGAAGTTTATCTCCAGACATGTGAAAGTAAACTTAGAAACTCACAACAGGTCATATCAATCTACATTGTTTGGGTCCATATATTATGTTTAGAGTGAGAGATGTATAAGAATATGTATTATCACATATATAATAGCTAATGATTTATTATCTTCATGTTTAACCCTCTGTAAATAAAACTCTGTTACTTTTAAATTATTTGCCATGCCATTTTACATTATTCTTAGTAGTGCTTTATTTAAATGTGTTTGCAATCTAGCATGCAATAGAGTACCACTGGACGCAGCAGTATACGTAGAAAGTGAGAAGGATACTTTTTTTTTTTATTGAAACAAGTTTTTAAAAATGTTTTATATTCTAATTATAGTTTTTAACTGCTACACATGCAATGTGCTGCCATATTAATCTATATAATAGAGACTTTGAAAAGATAAGAGAGGCTGTCTTATCTTTGTACCTAAATGCAATTATATAGGCCAATCATAAGTATTATGGATTGAGAGTGTGATTATTTTATATTATTTACTTTACTTCCAGTTTCTTTATTATGCATATTGTAAGATAACTGTTCTTATTTTTTCAAAGTCTCTGTCATGTGACTTGGATCGAGAGTTTCCTCATATTCAACAAAACAACATTGATTACTATGACAGTACAGCACATGTGTAATATTTGATCACCATCTGTTTACAATTATAGCTTGAAACTGCACTAGTAAATGTCTTAGTCAATTACAGTAATTATAATTTTTTTAATTTTCAATTTTCTTAGATCACAATCATCATCAGCCACTTGCCAACAAGTACAATTCTTTGATATTTCCTATTCTCTTACCATTTTTTGTCAGCTTCAGAAATCAGTCAATATTAAATTAGTGCTACAGTCATGTGATAGTTTATTGATCATGTGAAGTATGATTATTACAATACTAAAAAAATAATAGAAAGATAATAATAAATTAGAGATGTGTTTTCCTACGACTACACAAACCAATCTGTCACCCATAAACACATTCTTAAATTAAACTTGCTGGTTGAGATACTATCAATTAAATTCTGCAGAGACAATTTTATTCCAAAATATTTTTAATATCTTGTCAAATTTTATCTTTCTGTTATATTTTATCCTCAACCATATCCTTCCAGTGAAAGCAATCAAGCTCAATTTTTTACAGTATTTTTGAAACAATTTTAATAAGCTAACAAGTTTCACCCACATAAACCATGCTCAAGGTTGCTGTAAAATACTTTATTAGGAAGTCCTGAACTGTTCACAGATTTCATATATCCAATTTGATAATGATTTGATCTCACAGTAGTGAGTCACCATAGTATCACATCCAGAAAGTTAAAAAATAGTGCACTGGATTCTCCCACAATACATTTTATTTTAATTGGATCATCTTGATATTCAGAACATTATTTATTTATTTCTGTACATTATTTTATTATATTCAGACATTATTTATTTAATATAATATTATTATTTTATTTATTAACACCTATTATTTACTACATTTTCACTTTATTTATATTTTGTGATTCTCTTGTCTTCTATAATAAATGCGGCAGAGGGCTGGCTCTTTAAGCAGAGGGAAGAATACCACTGATAGCTTAACCATCAATGATATCTATATTCATATTGAGGCTATAGGAAGCATAATCATGACCACATTTTCTGACCATAGCCCATCTCAATACTGTTGGAACAAACACTTGCGATCCAAAGCATTTTATTTGTTTTAAGATAAACTCAGGTACCATCCAACTATATAGACTATATATAGCTGGCATGCTCAATATATATAGCTGGCATGCTCAAATGACAGACCATGAATCTAGCACTTGAAATATCCCAAGCTAACTTTTACTCTTAATCAGGGGTCCAGCACATTTAGTTTAACACATTAGATATTTATACCCTTAAACTAAGAGTGATGCAGTGATAAGAGAGATAGACCAAATAAGAATTAAGTAAACATTATTATTTATTTACACACACACATATTAAACATAACATAATAAACTTTACATAAGAAAATATAAATGATTAAGTTAAGGCTAAATTTTATGATAATCTTTCATTAAAGTTCTTATCATTCAAAATAAAGTGATGACAGTTATTATTGAAAATATATTTACCTAGGTTTTGATATTAAGATGACACAATTTCTTTGGTTCAGTTTTAATTTGTTTAGATTTTCCAACTGATTGGCCTTTTGGTATCCATCAATGGCTTCATGCTTTTCAGTTTATTCTTTGGATCAACAATGGGAGAGAGAATATGCTGCAGCATCAATTTCACCATTTATGCATTATTTTCAGGCAATGGTTTTGAGACAATTAATGAAGCTGAGGACTTTGGCATGAAGCTCAGTTAAACACTCTTACAGCTTGCTAGCAATGCATGTTGCCATTTCTACAGCTTCTATGATATCTTCTATGACAGTAAAAACTGGTTCTCTACTGCATTTAAATCTCTGAATATCTACATAATGACTCCAAATAAATACTGTTGTGAATCTGAGTACAAACTCAAAACTAACCAACTTGATAACAATAGCTGAGCTGTACTTTTATACTTCAACTTTCCCATTGTTTATTTCCTTATCATAATTTTATTTTTTATAATAACTTAAATCTTTTTTAATTAATTTTACATTACATTTTTCTTTAATCTAATCTAAAGATTAATATACTATTTTATTGCTTTTATGCTAATGAGATAGTTTAAATGTTTTTTTAGTTAATTCAATTATCAGTTTTAATTTGTTATCAGCCAGGAATCTTTCAAACTCAACTGCATTCCAAAGGTTTGCTTTTACTAATTAATTTTTATTCTGATTTTTCACATTTACTTATTTTTAGACATTTATTATTTTGATTTATAAAAAGAAAAGAGAGTGGGTGTTAAATCTTTTTTTGTTTTGGATTTTTCACTAAAATTTTATTTACCCATCATACTCTTAATAAATAGCTTTATTATAAAAAATGATGCAGTCTTATTATTTTAATTCTAATTTTGCAAATCACCTTTTTTCCAACTATCTTTCATTTTTCTTTTCTTAATAAATGTGATTATTTATTTTTAAATTGTAAAAATATGAAATGCAGATATATGTGTGTTTTATAATATATATCTCTCTCTAGCATTATAATAGATTGATTGGTCTTTTGATCTTCCACAGTGTTTTTAAAATTTTAGGAGCATCTTTTAATGAAATTTTTCTAATGCCTTTATGTTAGATTAATAAAAGACCCATGACTGTCTTCAATACACTAAAGTAAAATAATAGCTATATATCCAGTTCATTTAGTTATAGTAGTTATTTCATTGTGATAAATTGTCATCTATTTTTAATTTTTCTGTAAGTAGTAGTATATCAAAGACTGTGTTGCTTCTCAGCTTCTAAGTCCATCATTTTATTTATAAAGCTATCCAGATATTTAAATTAACTTATATTCTCAAGTTGAAAAACATCCAAGGTAAAAGTTGTTGAATATTTTTTTCCATATAATGGCTTATAAAAAATTTGACTATTTTTAAATAATAAATAAATAAATTGTTTTTCTCTTCACCAATAAAAATTCTAATTATACATATGTGATTTTTTCACATGCGTTAGTGAAGCTGTAATTATACTATAATGTTTAATATGCCTGCTTAGCACTTTCAAGATTTAGTATTCTAATCTCATATTTATAGCTTTACTGAATGAAGATTGTTGTAATTTATTGTACACATATGCAAATGTGCTTGAATTTTTAATTAGTTAGTCCATTGTTTGGAGAGAGCAAAGCATGCCTCTCTTCTATTAATGGCACTGAGATCATTTGCTAAGTAAAAAGCTTCTTTGACCTTTCTTTTGGCATCACTCTTCTCTGTGAAAATTAGGCAGATCTGGGTTTGAATATATGGTCTGTAGCTGATTGGTGGTCCCAGAAGATTGATGTTCCTTCATTTTTATTTTTAACCCTGTTGTATGCATACCTGTGTTGGTAAATTCTTGTGTTGATGTTAGTCTGAGGCTCACCATAGTGATTAAATTTAAAACTGTGTATGTTGTGTTCAAAACATTTTTGAATAATTAATGGTAGAGTCAATGATCATTCTTCCACCTGATTGATGTTTTCATTAATTATGTTTTGCAATATTGGAGTATGTAATCAATAGCACTTTAACTTCATTATGCCCTACCAATTAAATGATAATGCAGTTTTAATAAAGATATTAGCTGAAGAAGTAATAAATGGGTAATCTGGCTGTAGAGATCAGCCATTTCATAATTTGTTATTTTTTAAATTAATGATTCTAAAATGATTACAGAATAAACATTTTAATGATTTTGCATCTCTGAATTTATAGACAATGCTATAAATATGTTAATGAAAAAGACAAATATCTTATGTAATCAGCTAGTTCCTCAGCATAGTAAATACTAACAGATAGATAACTGCCCAGTAGATTTTAAGCTGTTTAAGTGCTTAGCCTTTGATGAAAAACTGGAAATGTCATGTTAGTAGTGTTTGCAAGGAATTTCCAATCATTTGAAGTTATCAAATCTTTGTTAGAATGGTCCTGTTGCTCCTGAGATTTGAACAGATTATGATCATAAATTTATATGTAAAAGGCGATTTTTGAGAAAGTATATAGAGTATTTAAAGTGATATTTAGTAAAAGATATTAGTAAAAACAGGCAAAACTCACTACACATATTGCCACCTACAGCAAGCTAGAGTAATCAATGGATGCCAGAAGGCTTGTGCATAAAATCCCCATCTAGGGTCTACTCATCCAATATCCCCAGACTAGTTTCTGGCTTGTGGTGATCATGATGTTTATTGGCTTAAAAGATATTAATGTTAAAAATTATCCAACTCATATATTTTTGTCATATGTTATTATTTTAAAATTTCATTCATGACTTTTATATACTGATGTTCTTGTAAGATCTTATTCCTGAATGTTTGGTTTTGATTACCATCATCAACCCAATTTGTAACCATAAAATGGTGTCTGAAGTATGCATTAAGGGGCATATACCAATAGTAAGTCAGCTGTGACTCTCAGATTTTTGAAAGAGGATACTCATATTGGAATTGAAACACATTTGTGGATAGCTTTGCTGGTGTTGAAGATGAAACAGTATCTTAACATATATAGTGTCATTTAAAATAACAATTTATTAATCCAGAAGACAAAACATATCTTAAATATCCTATTTGAACTTGGTAATATTGTTATGATATTCTCAATAAAACAAAAAATTATTTGCAGAATACAAAGAAAACAAGAATTAGAATGTAAAACAACTTCATATGCAATGATAAAAGTTGTGACTCTCTTAAGCCTTGAAAGTCTGCCAAATAAAACCATTTGAAACAATATGAATAATAAAATATAAACCTAATGCAAATCAAGCACTATTGGTTATATATAAAACAAAACCTTAGAAATGCAGTTCAATTATATCTTCGAAGATATGTTTATAAACCTTGATGAATGTTTGCTGATTAAAAAAATACAGCACAGCAGATGAAAAAAATACACATAATGATTATCAGTAAAAATAAAAGAGTTATAAAAGATATCATGGTGGAAAAGCAGAAAATGTTGCTATTGATGCTGCATGAAAAAGATAGTGTTTTGATTAGATGTATATTTGAAAATTAAAACAGGCAACACTCTCCATACAGTAGTGCCACTCATTGCCAACTAGAATAATCAATGGATGCCAGAAGACTTGTGCATAAAATCCCTATCTAATGCCTACTCATCCAATATCCCAGACTAGTTTCTGGCTTGTGGCCTTCATCAAAATGTATGGGTACTGAACTGGGTTCAGACCTATATGACTATATAAGCTATTGAGCTTAGATTGAAAATATTAGTGTTTTTAATTCTATTCTCATAGTTTTGTAGTTGAATAGAGATAAAAGGTAGCTGCTGGAGGGTTGCATTAGATCCTAAGATCTAGGTGTAGTGCTCTCAGATCCAAAGCTCCTCACTGACAAAGGCCACAAGCCAGAAACTAGTCTGAAAATATTGGATGAGTAGGCACTAGATAGGGATTTTATGCACAAACCTTCTGGCATCCATTGATTACTCTGGTTGACATTGAGTGGCACTACTGTATGGAGAGTTTTGCCTGTGATATTTGAAAATTACTTATGGTGGGCAAATATTGCCTGTATTAAGGATGTTGCAGGTAAATTTAACTGCATTTTCTTGTACTAATGAATATAAATGTTATTTCATGATGTTTTAATTGATGAATTTAGAACTGAGATACCAAATGTGGATTCCTGATTTTATGATAGTTTTTTCAAATGTTGTAAATTATTAGAGATATCATATATTTAATCCTTCATCTTGGAAAAAAATATGTTTATGTATAAAATTGTCAGATGTTATTATTCCAAGTCTGGTATTATAAAAAGATTTTGATATTATATAAATGTTTTGAGCCTTGGTTATATGATGAAATTACCATATAATACTAAATCATCCATGCACTTTACTAATGTTACACAATGCTTTATTTACAACCCTCTTTTACAGTTTACAGTTTTGATTGCCTCAGCAATCTTCTTCAGAACTAAACATAATACAAATATATTAATATAAATATACATGAATATATAATTTATAGATTTTATTCTTTTACATCACTTATCATGTAATTAAAAAATCTTGGCCAAAAAGTTTAATGTACATGGATACATCATGTAAGAAGCATTAATCAAAAAAAATTTTACTATATGGATGTGAAACTTGGTGAATAACTTAAAAAACAATAGTTTGTAAGTGAAAATTGTATGAGACTATAAGATAATAATACAGATGAAAACAAACCAGAAATAATTAAGAAACAAAAATAGATATATAAATAGAGTGAAATAATCTAATATAAAGATACAGTACAATGGATGACAGTAAACTATCGTAAGAGGATATAGGAGTAAATACAATGAAAAATAAAAATAGGATGGTAGAATTTAAGAAACTTATAGAAATGTCAATAAGTTGAAGAGATTAGATCTAGAAGAATTAAGACACTATCAATAACCATAACAGAAATGATTGTGATTACACAAATAAATTATAGTTGATCTAAGAAAAAATAGCTCATACAAAATGATGAAATCTTTTTGTAAAGAAAATGTAAAAATACTGAGAAAGCCTCCAGTGAATGATTGATTGGTGATGTTGAAGATCAGATATTAACATGTAATCTCTGAAATATAACATCAGTTTAACCAAAAGGTTTGTTTTAAAAAATGACATTCTTTATCCAGTTAATGCCGGCTATGATCCACATGAAATGTTATAAAAATAGTACAGTTAATTGTAAATGAATAAATTTAGATAATATATTTTTGTATCATATTCTTGTCTCTACATATTCTTTCTTTGATCAACTTATTCATCATCTTAAAAATTAATGATTCAGTGCAGAATGAAGGGTTTTTTGAGTTTAATCCAGTCTCAATTCATAAACTCTCTTTTCATTGTACTAACAATTTTACTTATTTGGTTTTTTAAAAACTTTTGAATTGCAGTTTAAGATTTTACCTGTCTAAATACTATCATTTCTTCTAGCAATATGGTTAGATGAGCTCAATCTTTCTATGATATTAATGATCCCTGTTTGTTTCATTCAAATCAATGACTTTCAATCATTTCTACTTACTTCCAACCTAATCTCTCCATAGTCTGTTGGGAGGTCTCTGTATTCTTTTTCTGTTACTTCTTCAGTTGTCAGATACATACATAAGAAATGATAAAATGTATGTATTAAAAATTTCATTTTCAAATATATTGTTCATAATGTCTTTTAATATTAA
Organism: Epiperipatus broadwayi; assembly: GCA_028023455.1. Classification (NCBI taxonomy): domain Eukaryota; kingdom Metazoa; phylum Onychophora; class Udeonychophora; order Euonychophora; family Peripatidae; genus Epiperipatus; species Epiperipatus broadwayi. The sequence continues at coordinate 4,469,450 of JAQFVV010006249.1, read as the reverse complement.
ATTATTTCTACCAAAATCACTTCATCCTAATTTAATTATATGATTCATTTCATCCATTATATTTCCATAAGTATTAATAATCCCACCAAGATAACTGTAGCTGTTAACTACTAATACACGATTATCAATCTTTATTTCCATCTTCCGAAGTAATCCATTGGAAATTACATTGATATTTTTAGTATTTATCTTTAAATTCATTTTCTTACTTTCATATAAAGTAGTAACTCTTGCAAGTCCCTTAGTTTTCCATTTTAAATGACAAAATACTTTTGTTATAAATTAATCTAAATAATTTTGGAAATAAAACTCACTCTTTCATATATTCTCATCAGTATTAATCTCCTTTGTGACCCCCTATAATTTAATCACTGCTGTAATATTTTGATAAATATTTTTTAGAATATGGCAATATCAGGGGGTTCTATCTCTATAGTCCAAATTTTCAATATGTGTGGACATGCTTATAGAATTAAATGTCTTTTCACGATCTATAAATTCGAAGCATAATGGCAACTAAAATCCATTGTTTTTGTCTATAACTTCTCTTTATACTTGGATATAATTTGTTTTGTTAAGACCATTTTCAAATACAACTTCTGCTCAAGGTGAGTTTGAATCCAAAGTTAGCCGAATCAATATTATTATTTGTATTCAACATATCAAATTAATTTTTTTGGCTAAAAAATAAATTTAGCTACAGAAATTAGTTTGTCTTAACTGAAAGATCTTTGGATTCCTATTTGAGGGCTTAGAGGAATTAGTATATATATTTTATATCCATTTCATGTGTTCTTTTCATTGCAGCTGTCATTATTTATATAATGAATGTAACATGAATGGCCTCCAGCACGTATCAGGAAGCTGCAAGGTGTTTTTTGGCTTTGGACTTCTGAATTCATCTCATTTGTCTGATAGTTTTTAACTGAAATAGAAAGCGAATAATAAATGTGTGTGAATAATATTGTATAGAATGGAGTGAATAGCTATAGGAAGCTTGAAAGTCGAGTTCAAATCCTTTCTAATTACATTAAGTTTAGCAGAGACAATATAATTGTATTTAAATATATATATATTGTACCGGTCAAAATTTGATCCATCTAACATGATCTGGAACTCAACAAACCGTACTTCAACCCAGTCAAGCCCAAGATTTAGATCAGGGAACAACCTAGATTCGAACCCATTCCACAAGCCTCATATCAAACATTTAATGAATAACAATAATGATGGCACACGAGAATTAATTCTTAAATCTGGTGCACTAGAAGAGCGAAAATAACAATGAGACATATTTTACAAAAGAAAGCATATATATGTTGGAATGTATGGAAATGGAGACAAGATAATTCGAACTACATAAGTGGCTTGAATAATAAAATATTTAATAAAACCATTTAATGAAACAGTAAATTAATTATATATTTACTTGAATGTGCGTGACAAGATGATCTACCCGGAGGTAAAGAGTTACATACAACTGATCACGCTATTATGATTCATATGCTCTTATAAATAAACGACATATTATATATAAATAGGTATATTTGGTGGGTAAGATCAAGATGCCAATCACTTGATTAGAAAACAAACTTACAACATATTTGAATTAACATTTTAGTGGCGGTTCTGAAAGTTGATGATTAATGTACAAATTTCTGGAGCGTTCTAGGAATCATTATATATATTACATAAACTCTTTTCACGCCGTTTCGGTCATGAAAATCAATAAAATATATTTTAAAATGGTTTACTCATTAAGGATAATATTTGTGAGTATTTAAGAAAATAACATACATTTAAATCAAGATTATTTCCTTCGTGAACAAAATATTTTTAACCATTTTTTAAAATTCGGATTTTAAGAGAAAAGAACGCTTCACCCTTCTAACATATGTATACTCTTAAATAAACAGAATAGATTACGATAATGGGATTTTTAAAATAAAAAGAAAAACAACATTATTAATTAAACTAAGCACTATTATTGGAAAGATATATACATAAGCAAAGCGCAATTTTATTGTTACAACATCGAAATGAGATCATTAAATAAATAAATAATAATGAAAGAAACGGTACTGATATGAAGGCAGAAGAATCTGAAGTGAGATCATGCTTCTAAACGAAGAAAACGAAGTAGCTAAGAGTCCGTTTTCAAGGGCATTGCTTAGAGAATTTTTATTTAGGCTTGGTGTGGTCCCCAGGGTTCTCTAGTGAAACTGACATGAGAGGCTTATATTACTATTTTAAGACACATGAACCTCACTCAAATGCTATAATTTATTCAATTAACGCTATGCTATGTAATATATATATATGGAAAAGATTTAATTCATACAAAATAGGTTTTAAAATGACCCCCTCCCCCTTTCCTTCCCTGCTATTTAACAAATTAAAATTAATATCAACAAATAAAAAATCCTTCTCCTTTTTTCTTTTCAAAAACTTTATTTTTTATCTCAATACTGAACATATATATACATTAATATACAAAACTCCAACGTTTCAACTGTTTTATCTCATACAGTCATTTTCAAGGATCTGCAACAATATTAAATACATATCAACAAATAAACTTCAATTACATAAAAACTTTCTCTTACATTAACATAATAACAAACATATTAAACATATAGAAATATATTTTACTTACAGCTTTCTCCCACTGCTATATTTTATTACTCTTTTTTTTTTTTTTTATACATTGTTTAATTACAATATATCTTAAAATCATCCAAGAAACTTTCTATACAAATTTAAATACCAACTCTAATTTCCAAAAACCTCCCCCTTTCTTTAAATTTTATCTAAAACCCATCTTAAAACTACATTCCTAAACTATATATTTAAATGAATATAAAACAAATTTAAACATCCCCCCCCCTCTCTCTCTCTCTTTTATACAAAAAAACTTCTAACAATTTACCTAAACCCATTAAGCATTTATTTTAATTATACCGTAATTTATATTCCTTATCTACTCCATTAATTCTATTTAGAGTAGGATTATATTTTTTTATATAAAAAAATTCTTTAACCATCCTTTCCTTGTAATTTTTAACCCTTTCTAACATTTTAATACTAAATTCTTTATGACCTAAACCTTTACAATGAATGTAAATATTTGAATTTTTGTCATACAAATGTTGTCTAAGTCTAGTTTTTAATTTATTCTTAGTTGTACAAATTCCACCCTTGCGAATTATATAACTTTAGAATAATCAAGTCTTTGAAATATTAAGAGTATAGTATAGATTTGCAATACCGATAATATAAAAAGCAATAACAATAAGAAATCACTTTTTTAGAATTAAGTGAGCGACATATAAAATAATTAAAAGCGTTAATTTTTCGGTGATTTAAAAGTTATACATAAATAATACCCTTTTTGATGCATAAAGAAAATCAGAACCTAGATTAACTTGAGAAACAATCTAGTGAGCATATTAATTAAGAATGTTTGTAAATCTAACTCAAAAAGGAGGGGGTTTTACTAGCATCAACTCAAGGAGGTCTGAGTAGATATGGAAAAATAACTTTATACATTAGGCTCGCAAGATTGTTTAGATTGGCCACTTAAAATAAAACATAGTTTAAAATTAAAAAAAGGAACCACACCAAAATTAAAGAAATAAGAGCATATGACAGGTTTTACATATAAAAGAAAAATTATTAGTATGAGAGCAAATTTACATAAACAGTTAAAAAAAAACATTTAATTTAATAATTTAAATAAGAAATCCGGAATAGGTGGTTCTTAGGTTAATTACCTTGCTATATTAAAGAGTCCATTTTGACAGTTCGGCTCCATCATGGCAAATTAACAGGATTCAAACGATTTCCAATGTAGTAGCAAGCTTTCATTAGGAATTTCTCCATTCTTGGATCATATTTTCTATTATTTTTGGGGCATCAGCAAGATGATTATTGGTGGTGAGAGACCCAACAAAGGTGAGAAAAGGTGATTAGTTTGACTACTCATTCAACATTTTGGAAAATAAAATAGCGTGCGTGGAGTATTTTGCCAACTGCTAATGTACCAACTAGTTTTCTGCAGGCGGTCAAAAATCGGCCCGTTATATATTGCCCTCAAGTATTTGAGAAAGGCTTTTAATATCCTTTTTTTATTTCATTCACAATTACTATCAGTAGGAATTTTCTCATTTTCTTCACCTATTGTTTTGGAGATGCAACCATTAGATAATTTGTCCAAAAATATATTCAAATTTATTTCCAGATTAGAAATAGATTTGATAAAATGTTAATTGCAGAAGTAGAATTCTTAATTTGATTTCCTTTTTTACTTTTAGTATAGTTTAATTAGACATTCTTTCCTAGAATTAGACAATGTAAAATTTCCACCCTTTTAATTATTTTTGGACAATTAACAGTTGCATACTATATCTTGGATTTTTAAAAGAAAAAAAATTTTTTTAAATAAAGAATTTAAATGAAAAGTTTTAATTTTACAAACTTCAAAAAAAATATTTGTAAAATTAATGTCATGTTAGTAATTTCTCCCATTATATATATATTTGAGCTGCATCTAATATATTTTGATTTTAATAAAAAGAATTAATAATAAATAATAGTAAAAAATATTAAAAGCTAACTTTTATAACTTTTTAGATGCATATACATAAAATATATATATATACATGAATATAGGAGCAGGATGAAACAAAATTTATACATGAGTTAGTAATTTGATAAGTATGAAGAACCATAAAGCTCAATTGTTAATTATAGGATTGATTGCTTCATACTTCCCCACTTATAACAAATGGAAAGATCCACACTTATATATTAACAATATTTTGACTATGAGTCTTTGAGTGATGACCAAAAGAGAGGATTTAAAATTCATGTTTTATGTTACTGTACCTTTCAATCAATTTCTTCTTTGTTTTCTATCTGAAATTAATATTACCTATACTATTTCCTTTTCTATCTCCTATTCTCTTAGCTATATTACACACAAAATAAAGTAAATTAGAGAAGTATCCAGTGTCTCTGGTCCTATTGGATTATTTTTTTCATGGTTCACTGGTTTTTTAGTACCGGGGGAGGTTGAAGAGCAGATAAGTAAAATGTTAAGATGGACAATCATATCTAAGTGCTCATCACCTTTTAATAATCCTATAGTAACTGTAAAGAATTTAACAGGTCTATCCAGCTGTGCTTGGATAGAAGGCAGTTAAATAAAATTACCATCCCTGCTACTAATGCTCCTTTATCTGTACAAGAGTTGCTAGTAAAATTTCATTAAAAAATGTTCTCAACTGTGATTTTACTGCCAGCTACTGGCAGATAAAGTTGCATCCCACAATCAAAAGTATACTTCATTTCAATACAATGGTTGTGCTTACAGCTTTAACCATATTCCATTTGGATTAAAAAATAATAGGGCAGGATTAGTACAATGTCTGGACCAAGTATTGTCAAATGAAATAAAAAATATAATAGTAATGTACATCGATGACATAGTTTTGGCATCAGAGAGTATGGAAGAGCATTTCAGTCACATGAAGCAGTTGTTACAAGAGTGTAAAGAAAAGGGAATCAAAATTAATTTTAAAAAATCAATTTAATGATCTCAGAGGTTAAGTTTTTGGGTCACTTGATAAGTGGGGAAGGAATTCAAACACACCTTGAAAAGATTCAAGTGATTCAGGAATTTCTGGTTGCCAAGACACATTCGATTGTTCTTGAGGTTATGTAACATTTATAATTGATTTTATAAGAATTTTTTCTGACATGGAGTCTTCTATAATCACTACAACATTTTATTTATGTATACACTTTAACTTTTATTATAATTATTATAAAACTTTATTAATTTATAGTATACTGTTTATATGTAATATCTATAAATATATTCATATTTATACTCTTATGTAATTATTTTTAACAAACCATCATTTATAAGTAATTTTCTCTTTATATATTTTCCTCTCTATATCTTTTTAAGATCTATATTTATATCAATGTCATCCTAATCCCAGAATTCCTATTAACTTTTGGTTTTATCTTTCTTTTTAGTATTGCTTCTTTTATTTTTATTTCTTTAATATTTTCTGTATGTAACATCATTTTTATTGAAGCTTGTGTAAATTTGTGCTCTGTTTCCTTCATATGTATATGTGCTGGTGAATTATGGCATATGTTGTTTTAACCTTATTTTTATAGAATTTTTAGTTTGTCCTATATATTTGTTATCAATCCCACTATCTGAATATTGTTTGCATTTTATCATATGCTCCGTTAATTATTTCCTTATTATCTTTATTATATCTTATGTATATGTTATCCATTAATTTAATAGGTTTTCTATTTTTTATTAACTATTTTTGTATTAATTATTCTTTTGCATTTTTATTAATCGTTTTATAATTTTATTAAACTTACTCACTATAGTATTATTATTTGTTTTTATTGCTATATATCTATTGTCACTTTTCTTCTTTTTTTCACTTTTTTCATTTTCATTTATCATACACTCTATTTTTTCAATATTTCTTTTAATCATATGTACAGAGAAAACACTCTTTTTTACCACATTGATTATTAAATCTTTTTGTTTAATATAGTCTTCATTTTTTGAACAATTATTTGCAGAATCTTGAATATATACAACTAATTTTGCACTTCCTATCAATGTTGGAAAATCAACTTGTTATATTATTAACAATATTGTTTTTCTTATAAAGATTTATTTGAATATGCCATTTTATGTTTTTTATTGATCTTATTGTTTACATTATAGTTACATGTTTTATTTTACGTTATTCATTATATTATAGCTATGAAGAAGACTACAGGACAGGTGAAACATTAGATTTTCTATGCATACAGATACAATAAAAATTTTTTTTCTAAAAGTGTTCAAAGTAATGGATAAATTGCATTTATATAGAGGAAATATACTTAGTTCCAGAAATTATTTCACTGTTCCTTGAAAGGAGATCTTTTGGTTCCTTTTTGAGTATTTTGAGAAATTGAGTAGGGCAAACTCCTAGTGCCCATTCCACATGTTCCTGTTATTGCAGCTGTTATATAATTATTCATATAGTAGAGATTGTTCATGAAAGTGCATCAGTCATTGTGGGGAGTTTACTGGCTTTTTACCTCTGAGTTTAAGATCCCAAATTATCATGGTCTTTCATCTCAGTTGTTTTTTTTTATTTCCTAACCAAAATATGAATTAAATTTTCTAAAAAGTAGAATAAATGTGTGTGTGAATAATGGTGTACATTTAAATAAATATCTACAATCATAACAAATCTAAATTTTGAATGCCATTTATAAAAGGCTGTAAAGGTTGTTATCTAGTTAGTTTGTGGTGGCAGTATTCAGATAATTGTTGAGGATTCCTTTAGTGTAAACAGAGGCTATCATTAGAAAATCACCACTTATTTCAGTAACTGTAGTAGCAGATCAATTTCAAGTGAACGAATATTGCATGAATTAGAAGAATTGTCTAATATTAAATGTATTGTCATCAGATTATACAAAGTTAGAAGATAAAATGAAGAGACAATTGTTTTTAATTGTGGACATACTTTATTACAAGGCATAAATAATGGAAATAAAAGTGATGTCATATTCATTATAAGCATAAAGTTGGAGAACAACATTGATGATTACCTATGATATAATGACAAGATTAATTACTAATATTAATAAAAGATATAAAATTCAGATAATTCAGGTTTATGACTCCAAAAATTTTCATAAAGTGATGAAGAAATAAAGACTTTTAAATGAACATATAAGAGGCTTTTGGTTAAGCCAACGAACATTTTGAAATTGTCATGATACCTTTACCTTTAATGCTAAAAAAGAAATGAATGACGGAATGAATGATGGAAATAGTATTTATAAACATGCTTGTGGAATAGAGGTGAGAGAGGACATGTCCTTGTAAAGTTTTCAGAAAAATTACTGTATAAATTCTTTCTTTGAATTAGATAATCGTGAGACTAACAGTATCTGTGTATGTTCTTAATAGATTTAACAATGGACATGATTATTGATTGGTGTGTTGTATGACACATTTTAGATGAAAACATAAAGAGATAATAACTATTAAACAAACTAAGATTGAACATTTGCTATTCCTAACCTCCTAAAACACTCCAATGAATACATCTTGGAAAGCATATTAAAATGTCAATAAACTTGACAATGATGTCAAGCGTTGATGGCTTACAAGCAGTTGTCCCGAGTTTGCAGGTTTGTATCCCAGCAGATGCTTTGACACATGGAAAGAAGAAAAGAAAAAAAAACTTGACAATGATACAAATTTAAAAAGAAACAACTCGTTCTCTATTAAGAAATGCAATAAAGATAGCTGATACGTAAAAAGCAGCAATTTGGAATTAAATTTTCATCTGAGACAATATGTGAAGAAAAAAAGGAATATGAAAAATTTTTAAAATGATACAGTAAAAATAAATGAATGTCTAAAATTTTCTTAAGTAGTATGAAAAAGAGTTAGTAATAAAATAAAAAATCAAATTGTGAATTGTTAATGATAACTATAAAAGAGAATACGTTTTAAAAACGTTAATCAATATCTTCATGTTGAAACAAAAGTTATTTCAGTGAGAAAAAAAAACATGAGATTATTACTATATAGATGGATGATATCATGAATTATGTTGAATAATTATATAAAAATTATATATTAATAAAGAATAAAAAAATTATATCATACATTCATTAAGTCTTTGGAATTTCAAAATATTTTAAATGACAAGATGATAGATGCCTTTAAATCTATGAAAAAAAAGCTTGAGAAATTGATAGAATTATTATTATAAGCAGAAGAAAAAATAAATACATGGCGGATAAAATTATATACCAAATGTCTAAGTGATATGATGAACCATATATCTGGAATATTGCAGTAGTAATATTATTTCAAAAAATGTTATAAAAATATGTTAAAAGTTATAGTTCTATTTGTCTCCTATCAGTTCTATACAAAATATTCATCAAAATACAACATCAATGATCAGGTTACTTGATGACCCTAATAATAGTAACTTTGATGAGGGTGTACGACAGGATGTCTCCATTTTTTGAAATCACTTTAAAGCAGTTTTTAACAAATATTTTGTGGAAGTAAACTGAGAAGTTAATAAACTAAAAATAAATAAAGAATATTTAGATCATCTAAATTTTTCAGGTAATATGATTAATTTTGTAAATAATTCAGCCTTTTAAGAAATGTTGCAACAGTTAACAGATAAAATTTAAAAAAAAAATAGGATTAAAGACAAATGCTAAAAAGACTAAAGTAATGTCCAGTGAATTTTCTCACAAGAACAAAATAAAGTTTTATATTCATGAAGTAAAAGAAATTAATAATTAGAAATGTTATTTGTACAGATTGGAAAAATAATGAATGAAATTAATCATAAAATTACACTTGGAATACAGGGAGCACAAACTCTTATTGTCAAGTATGATAAGAGAAAAATATTTAAAATTACTATCTAAAATATTCTTATCCCCAGACCAATAGGTTTCAAGTTTTTCACTCATCTCAGTGAGGAGCTAGAACATTTGGAAACTAGATCTAAAATATCAACTCAAAACCCAGCACTTATTTAATATGTAACTATTGAGTGAAAACTCTGAAATTTTCAGACATGAAAATGCCTTTAAATCCAGCTATCTAACTCAAATAGCTATATGGGACTGAACCAAATTCATGTCTACCATATATTAATAGCCTTAATATCACCAAAGCTTTAAAGGCAAATTTATAATGATCATTAAAGCAAGTAATATATAACATGGAATTGCTTTTTTAAGCTTGTATTTACAAATATATAATGCAGGGAGCACACCAATAGCTCAAACAAGCTCTTATTGATAATCACGGCAAGAGAAAAATATTTAAAATCTCTATCTAGAATATTTGTATTCCCAGACCAATCGGTTTTGAGCTTTTGGCTCACCTCAGTATTTTCATAAACTGCTTGTTTTTGAATTGATATTTTGGATCTAGTGTCTGAATGTTCTAGCTTCTCACTGAGGTGAGCTAAAAGCTCGAAACTGATTGGTCTGGGGATAGGAATATTCTAGATAGAGATTTTAAATATTTTTCTCTTACCACACTTATCAATAAGAGCTTGTTTGAGCTATTGGTGCACTCCCTGTATAACATATTTGTAAATACAAGCTTATAAAAAGAATGTAACACTATATATGACTTGCTTTATTGATTATTAATTACATTTGGATGATGAGCTTTTAATAGAAATAACAATAATGGTTTAAGATGCACACTATGCATTGCTTACATACCTGAAAAAGGTGGAAGGGCCAGCAACCATTACTGAAAATATTAATAAATGGAACAAAAGTAAATGGAATTTTTTTGGTTTTGAGTTTATATAAAAAATAATGAGTGTTTGATAATTTTGTTTGAGACAAAATTAAATAAAAAAGTGTGTGTTGTGTACTATTATTGAAATAATATTGCAACTGGCAGATGGTAATCATTTCAAACAATTAAAAATGTAATTTTCTCTTAAGTATTAGACAAATAAAGACAGGTGTAAAAAATTATTTTTAATATTTTCATTTTCAGTGATAAGTAACAGGAATGTCATATTCTGAATGAAGTCAGTCTGGAAAGAGATTTGAATTTCTGCAGCTGAGATGATTCTTTACAGAAGAAGAAAATCTACATGGGACTGAAACAGTTCTGGAAATGTTCCACTGATTCTGCAGAAATATAGAAAAAAAAATGCCCAAAGGGGAAATCAGTGTTGACATTCATTCTATGATTAGTTCAAGTAGATTGGTGGAATTGATGTCTGATCCCTACTAAAAACAATGATCATTAAACAGACTATTTTCAGTCAGTTATAGATTTTTCTCAATGACACAGTAGTAGAATATTCATGCTACTCATCGCTACCACAGATATAAAGGGACAAGGTTCACTTGTATTATCTTACATTTCTTGGTTTTGCTTCAAGATTAAAAAAAAACTCCTCAATTAGGATATTACAATTATAGGATTGTTCCCATCAAATTTTGATTATTGTCATTATATTATTAATTTTTTTAAATAGTGAAAGAAACTTCCCTTCCCTCCAGTTAAATAAACACTAGCTTCTTTTTTCTTTTTGGTTTCCCCCAAAATGTCTTTATCAGTTTAACCTTGTACACTTGTGGAAATCATTTTTGTGATTGTTGTTGTTTAGAAACATTTTATACAAAGGGGATAAAATAAAATCAAACACATCAAAAAGACAGCAACATAGCTTTTCTTTCTAGTACTTGTTCCACAAAATATTTACACAAATGTCTTTTTTAGCATCTGTCAATGTTAGTATTCTTTCAGTAAGAGCATACCATTTACACTAGTATATTTTTATTTGTGTATGGAAGCCCAAATGTACAGAATCATCTCCTATTAATTTCTCAGTGACAAATAGGAAATTGATGAGAAAATTTGTATTTATCACATACTACTTTTATTAGTAGTTTAATAGTTATCAGTAGTTACCCCATATATACAAAAAAGGCACAAAGCACATTAAAATAAATTAGGCGAAAGAAAATACATTATATGTTACATAACGTTTTTAATAGATATATTTTACCATTTCTTATGTATGGATCGGAAACTTGGACATACGTAATAGAAAACTAATGCAGATCACAACAAAATATGGAGAGAATTTTTTTAGGAGCAACAAGAGAGAATGTGAATGAATATTCAAGTGAGTCAGCGAACAAGTATCATTGACATGGTTGAAAGAATTAAAAGGATGAAATGGAGAATAGACTGGGCATACTTCTAGATGAGATAATAATAGATTGACATTTGAAGTTTTAAACTGAATTCCACAGATAATAAACGATCTAGAAAGACATCATATGCAAGATAAGTGAATGAAATAAGGCAGTTTGCTGGCCTCTTGTGAAGACGACATGCCATGTGTCAGTCAAGTGGACTAAAATTGGAGAGATATTGACCCTGCAATGGTTCGATGACGATTGTAAATGATGATGAAATATGTTTGGATTTACCTATATATTGTCAAATATTCATTGCCAATTTGAATCTACTATAATTTGTGATTTCTATTAAATATGCTAATTTATATAAAAAACTTCAATAATGAAATCTATAAAGATTTTTTTTAATTGTTTTAATATACAGATTCTCTAATTCGAATAAAAAAAAGAATTAAATTTTATTGAATGAAAAAAAATTATGATTACAGTCAAATTAATAACTCAGAATTGCTATAAATAAATTACTTTTTCAAGAGATTTTAAACTTATAAATAACTCCAAAAGGCAGCCTGCAAACATTTTTTAATATCAATGAATAATAAATTGCTAGGAACTCATAACTGTTTGATCTTGTTTTCTCTCCTTCTTTTAATAGTGAGCAGCATCTTGACCGTGATAATCGAAAAAAATCGTAGAGATATGATTTTTATTTTAATTTTAAAGTAGAGATATAATTTTATAACTATTTATTGACTGATTTTATTCTAAACGTTTATTCTGGTTCCAAAATTTAACGAGAGATGCCAGCACTGATTTATTAAGTCAGGTGGGAAAATGAGTAATAATTATATCCTTTTCTTATACTTTGTTTAAAGAGATTAGTATGCAATCTTTTAAATACGATTACCAAAATATCTAGTTCAGTAACTGATATCTGATTATTGCAGACATATAAGGGGTTTATTTGGTATTCAAAACCTTAATTTTATGACATCTTTTAAACTCATTCCTTGAATCGAAAGCTATTTATAAAAACCTGTTATTAGCTTAAAGGCAATTTATGTATAGTTCTTTTTTGCATGAACAAACTTAATATCTGGCTATAGTATATTATGTCCCGCAATGTTTTACTTTAACATGAATGTTCCAGAAATCTTGAATGGATAATATCGTCAAAATATATCGTTTTGGGGAGGTTAGCGAGCTGAATAATAATGGGAGCGATTGAAAGTCCATTACAGGAACACTTTTAAAATATTAAAAGCAAAATAATTAAGAAAACATTAGAAATTTATTTTAGCTTATACATATTTTACTATTCTTACTTACGGATCTGAGACATGGACACAAAAGAAGCGCAATTCATAGTCTTCACATTACCCCCAAAAGAATGGAGATGTACGTTTGGAATAACAAGATAAGATCGAAATAAAAATACATAGATAGGAAAACAAATATGAAGAACTAACATCAATGAAGGAATTAAAAAACTGAAATGGTGATATGAAGAACATGACTAGAAAAAATAATAATCGATGGAAAATTAAACTTTTAAAATGGATTCTAAGAATTGATAAAAGTCTAGATATAGAGACCACTTGGTGACATAGGTGGATGAAATAAGATAGTTTGCTGGTGTATTGTGCAAAAGAAAGGCTAGTGTTTTGACGAATTCATTTAAATTTGGAGAGACATTCATTCTGCCCTGGATGGATAATAGTTGGAAATGATGATGATGATAAAATATTTGCTATACCATGATTTTCATACTTTTTAAAAAAAATCAAATTCCTTCCAGATTACATTAGATATTTACAAAATTATTATTGACATTTGGGATATAGATGAAAGAGAAATATCCGATTTCAAAACCTAAAGCAAATGTTAATAGTATAACTTGTAATAGAATAAATACCCCAGAGTGAAAAATATTTTATTGAGAGTATGATTTAAAAAAAAAAAATTTTTTTTAATCGAGTAAATAAATAAATATTAATAATCCCAGTCCATCAAATTATTTATAGAAAATATAAAATACTAGTTTTTTAAATATATATATAAGTTTGTAATGTGCATCTTCTATGGGAAGAATCTAGTTTTAAGATGTTTTTTTAGTTTCTTATTAAAAATGTTTTTCATGTAAATTGGATTTCAGATCTTTTAAAAATTGTAAGACGCAGCCACTACTTGAATGAGGTTGGACTGTTCTGAACTAATGATGTCAGAGATCATAAAATTCTTCTTAAGAGACTATTTGGGCCGCTGCTAAAAACAAAGTTTCACAAAAAAGTTTAACCAGAATATAAAGAGAGAGAGGAAGTGAAGGTATACGATTGTTAACATTTAAAAATAACTGTTTCAAATGTTGCATCTATTTTTTTAAAAAAATAAATTTGCAAAAATGAAAAACAAAAAAGTGCATGAATTTTAAGTACGATGATCAAATGCTAAAAGAAAATTTAAATTAAAAAAATTAAATAATATTGTTTACAAAATGCTTGGCAACTTTTTACAGGAAATATTTGATCAAATATCGGATATACTTTTTTGCAATAATGCTATTTTTAATATAGATGTTAAATGTCTTTTTATTAATTTCGCTGTATGGGACGATAAAAGGGTCTTTAAAAGAGAAATAAATCAATTACCCATATAAATTTGAAACTATTAAACATTAAAATTCTGGTAGGAAACATATGCTTATATTCATTTAACATATATATTTAGAAGACGTAGCTATTAAGAAGATATCATAACAAAATTATGAAGAGATTCCAATCAAGAGACAGTTTCACCAGTGTGTTTTCTAAGTTCTTTAATTTTCCATTATAGACACAAATCCGTGTTCATAGTTTGTCTTTGACTATATTTACTAAGATTACTGAATGATAAATTCTAATTATGAAGCAAATGGTCATAATGATTATAAGTCTGGAATTTGTTAATGAAATTCCATTTGATTCTGAAAGATCATATCCAAGTGGTTTTAATGCTGGATCAGGAAAAACAAATTTGTTTGAAGTATGATGATAATTTTACTTTTTATGCCATAATTTATTGATTGAAGATTATTGGACGAACATCCAAAAAGGGGATTTTGATTTTAGTCATATATTACCTTCAGTTATTGGCAAGTTCAATCTGCTTAACATTTTTAATGAGGTTTTTGTGCAAAAATTCTCTTCTGATATCTGATGAAAAGGTATTTGGAAAAACGGGTAGCCATTGAAAAAAAATAGAATTACCCATGTACCAGTAATTTTCTCAAAGGAATATTTCATTGACCAATCAGAAATTTAATGTGAAAACTTTTTCTCCAAACAGGTGCAATACCCACTGGCAGAAAGTACCAAAAAATCACAACCCCAGCCAATTTTCCAAGGATGTTATTCGTAGAAGTTAATTTTGATTTAATCTTAGGTAAATGAGCAAAATGGGTATGTTTCAAAGTCAATCCTAAAAGCACAGTTATATTCCTGTTATATAACTAGAAGATCATTTATAAATATAATAAATAAAGTAGACAGAAGAATTTTGACTTGCATTAGAAGTGTGGTATTGTTATGAAGAATGTTAAACATTTTATTTTTTATCAATAGGGAAAATTATTTTCTTTATTTATGTCTTACTAATTTTTTTTTATTATAATAGTCAGGATTATCACAGAGAGACATCAAAGCTTACCAATAAATCATTTTTGTCAATTGAGATGTTCGTGATGAATTCCACAACTTGTTTACAATTCCTGATAAAGGACTGTGTTTTATCTTCTAAAAATGAGAACCTTGAAACAATCTCTTGACCAATTTTAATAGCATGAATTTATAGAACTACTAATTGGAGTTAATAAAAGATAATTATGGATTTTGTTGAATTATGATATTAATTTACTTTTTTATGAATCAGGGATGTTCTTATGATGCTTTCTGAGAAATGCTTGTAACTGTTTCTGTAGATGCCATCAGATTTTTGCCACTTTTATTGTATTGGCTTTTGAAGTATTCCCATAGTAGCACAATCCATCAATGTCATTGCTAGCAGGTGTAAATGGTTATGTACTTAACTAATGTGAGAGATTTAATAGCTTTTCTCTCACCAAAGAACATATTTGATTTGTGTTTTAGTATGTCCTGAGTCTTCTTCCTATTCATTAATGTAATTCTACTAGTTCCCAAATTTACTAAAATTACCCATAATCTATTTCTATTTATTTTATCATATGCCTTATCTATATTTATAAAAACCATATATAACTGTCTATCTGTATTACTACTCATAGAATAAGTTGTATGATTCCAAATAAACCATCTCCTATATGCCTATCTAATCAAAAACCTCCTTGCATTTCTTCCACTATATTATTTTCTTCCAACCATTTTGCCACTCTTTCAGCCACCATATATGCAAAAACTTATATAACACTGATGTTACCACTATTGCTCTATAATAGTTTAACCCTCTATAATCCTTTCCTTTAAATAGTAACCTTAGTCTTGTATTATTCCAGCCATTTTTCTTTAGAACTACACTTTTTTTCCTCATTATTTAGTAATAGTATTTCTCTCTTCCTTACATTCCTTTTTTAGTATATTTCTAAATTTTTTTACTTCCATCTCTTCTAATTTTATTAATATCTTCCAATAATTAACTATTTAATTTCATTATCTCTCTATAATTATCCATTTTAGCCAACTTCTTTTTAAAAATATTTTTTCCATTTAATATTAATATCTTTTTCATTTTCTTTGTTTTTAATAGCACATTTGTATTTTTTTACATGCTATTCTCCTCTCATTTATATTTTTACTAATTCTCAATTTTCTATTACTTTTATTTTTCTGAATATTCTCATCTAAAACCCCTATTTGACACTTTTTCTATTTCACCACACCAGTCCTTATATTCATCCCCAAAAATGCTTCTATGATTTTTTCTATTTTCATTTTATATTGTTAACTCATTCTTATCATTCATTCTCCATTCATATCTTTCACTATCCTTTCTACTTTCCTATTTTTCACACATTTCCAACCATTTCTATTATAAAGAATTATGTCACTATTACATACTCTTTCTTCATAATCAAGCACTTTAATTTTCCATACTTTATTCATTACCTCTTTCTCTAAGAATACATAGACTAGCCAATAAACATCACATGATCACCATTTCTTATGCTTGAATTATAACTGTTATTAAAACAGGCAAAACTCACTATTCCTATTGCCACTCATTGCAAGCTAGAATAATCAATGGATGCCAGAAGACTTGTGCATAAAATCTCCATCTAGTGCCTATTCATCCAATATCCCAAACTAGTTTCTGGCTTGTGGCTTTCATCAGTGAGGAGCCTTGGAGCACTGCATCTAGAAGATACTCACTATATGTATTGCCACTCACTGCAAGTTAAAGTAATCAATGTATGCCAGAAGGCTTGTGCATAAAATCCCCATCTAGGGCCTACTAATTCAAAATCCCCAGACTAGTTTCTGGCTTGTGGACTTGATCCAAGGCTTCTCATTGACAAAACTAGTCAGGGGATATTGGATGAGTGGGCACTAGATGGGGATTTTATGCATAAGCCTTCTGGCATCCATTGATTACTCTAGCTTGCAGTCACTGGCAATACATATAGTGAGTTTTGCCTGTTTTAATACATAATCTATTGTGTGAGATATATTATTTCTAAACCAAATTTCCAATGTTCAAATTCACTCTCTAACAAAAAGTTTTCATAAGCTGTTCATTATTGTGATCCACACCATCAATGTGTTCAATATGCCCATTCATATCCCCTATAACCATTACTTTTCTCCCCTTTTTTGAAATGCTGTATATCATAACTGGCATTCATATTTGCTCACTCCATTATAGTTTGACTATCTCCAGTGGCCATATATACTATAGAGTAGACTATCCATTTGTGTCTTTCTAATCTTATCTCAAACTGCAAATGTTCTTGACACTTAACAGTATTTAAATATTTTTTGACATAAATCCTGTACCACCATCCCTTTTTCTTTTTTCAATTTTTACACTGCCATACCAAGTCTTCCAAAATAAGTTCTTCTTCTCTTAGATGCATTTCCACTACTGCTCAAGCTTTTCATTTTTAACTTCTTTGCTTAATTCCAGTCATTTTCCTGGTCTCCTAGCACCTTGCATGTTCAAATATCCAATTTTTATCATTTTTTTTTCTTGCTACACTTTTATAAATTCTTTTTGACTCTTTCCTCTCTATTACATTTGTATTTAGCTTGTTTATCATTAATTTTATAGACCCATCCTCTTTCCACATCTATATTTATATGTAAATCAGCTACCTTTTGTTTATTTTTTTACATGCCATCCATTCTTCTTTTTTTGATAATACAGTAATTTAAAACATTACTCCTCTTTATAAGTTTCCCGAACTATAATATTTTTTATTAATCAACCTCCCTAATGCTTCATTTACTTATTTGGTAAGTGCAATCCATCTTTACTATATAATTCCTTCTTACTAATAAAAAAGTCTATACATCCACAAACATGACACTATTTCTCTTCCATAATTTTTTCAATCTCAAATTTATAGAATGTGTCCTATTTAACATATACCTATTGTTGAACTTGGTAGTAATCTTTCTTTTAATCTTAATTACTAATCAAATTCTTTCTACTCATCCATTACTCTCTTTGATGGGTCTGATAAATTATTTTTCTCTACCATAACATAAACATCTCTATTCCCTTGTTTCTTTACCTTATCTGTAACATCCCTAATTCTAACTCCAGGCAAACATACACTTATATACCTACTTCTATTTTCCCTTGCAATTACATTTCCACCTTCTCTAATTAGCAAGTCTTTTATCAATCCTGTCTCACTTTTCCTACTTCATCTGTAACATTCTCTTCCATCTTTGAGGCTTCCTTATCTAGTTCTTTCTTATCATTTCTATTCATTAATTCCTTGGTCTGCTCACACTCATCTCTAATGATTTTGATTTTAATTCTACATCTAGTTCCTTTGTTTGACTTTTTTTGACTAACTATCTTCACTGCACTGCTTACTTTGTCATCGATTATCTCTTGTCACTCCCCTAAATACATATTTATTTTATCGTCCTTGACTACATTTTCCTTCCATTTCTCCTAATTTTTTCTTTAAACTATTTACACTTAGAAATCATTTTTCACCTCTTCTATTAATTTATACATGATCTACATAATCATACACCTGTTATGTCCTTCCTAGTCTTATTTATGCATTTGAAATGAAAAACCTTATATAGTATAATCTATCACAACACACCTGATTTCTTTCTGACCATTACATATACATTTTGGAATACAAATTCAATCCACATGTCTTTATTTTTCAATTCCTCTACTCCATGTTTAAATGTATAATTTTTCTACTACTCTTCAAACCGCTTTATACAAAAGGAAAAAAAAAATTTTAAATGGTGATGATAAGTGTTATCCTCTTTCTCAAATAAGCCACTCTTTTTTTTTTAAATTGAAAAATTCTTTAATAGCAAACCTACTCAAATCATTTTCCAAACTTTAACAATATTCCCCCCGATCTTGCCAAATCCAATGACATCTGGTGGGAATTTAAAAAATTAAAATCTTAGGCATAATAAATCATCACTTTCAACCATTCATCAATCCACAGGATGAAGGTCTCTCCATATTTAATTGAGTTTTTCCCAACTTTAGACTCTCCTCCAGAATATACCAGCAAACTTCCTTACTTCATTCATTCATCTCCTAAGTAATCTCTGTCTAGGCCTTACATTCTTCTGTTCCATTGTAAATTTCAACTGTCCTTTCATTATCATCCTTTCTAGAAATGTATGAATTTCTATCAATCCTTGTTAATCCTAATATACATCTCTCCATACTTTGTTGTATTATCTGAAACCACAGAATTGCTTTGCTTTTAAGTGTCCAAATGTCGAATTCATAACAAAATACCATTAGAATATCATTTCTACTGGCATAAGTATTTTAATGTATGCTCATATGGTGTTTCAAATGTATTCACTCTAATGGACTTTCATGCATATCCTTTCATTATTTTCAAACAATAGTAAAATAAAGAAGGATAACAATATCAAAATATATAATGATAGAAAATCATTTCATGAAACAATTCTAGAATTCTTTATAAATATAATGCAATTAAAAATAACAATAAGAGCTTCTCCCAAAAAATCATCTGTTCAGCTTTTTTTAAGATAATGGCCATAAAAATGTGAATCCATATCAAAAGGGCAGAAATCCTTTCTAGGTGATGATGTCCATAACATTGTAAATCAATGGTCTGTATTATTTGTAATGGAATAAGATCATAAAGTGTGAATCCATGCTTCATAGTGCTTATAATAGCAGAATGGAAGCTTCCTCAAGAGGATAGCATAAAGTAGTGAATGTAATCATAAAAATCTTTTCTACATGAAAATGATGGTCATAAAGTTGTGAATCTATGGTCCATAGTGCTTGTAATATCTGAAATCCTTTCTATGAAGGCCATAAAGTTATGAACCTATGGTTCATAGTGCTTAAAATATCAGGAATTTTTTCTACATGGAGATGATGGCCATAAAGTTGTGAACCTTATGGTTGTTAATGCTTGTAATGGCAGAAATCCTATTAGGAGTTTGCTTGTAATAATAGAACACATTATGTGGTGTGTTCTGCCATTTAAGGATTACATTGGCAAAATACATGTGATGTTATGTGTTTTAATGGCAAAATCCTTTTTATATTATGTGTTTTGCCTTTGGTTGCCTTTAATGGCAGAAATCCTTTCTGCAGTTTGCATGTAATGGCAAAAATCATTTCTGCCATTAAGTGTTTGTAATAGAGAATTATTCTGCAGTGTGCTTTTGATGGCAAAATCCTTTCTGCAATTAAGTGCTTGTAGTGGTTAGAATACATCCTATGTGATATGTCATTTATGACAGGATTCCTTTTTGCCATTAAGAACTAGTAATGGCAGAGAAATGCTTTTTATGTCGTATGGTGTGTTTTAATGGCAGAAAATATTTCAATGTTTTACTTGCAATGGTAGGTAGTGAAAAAAACGTTAGATAGCTGTGATATCAAGAACATCAATACGGGTTAAACATTAGATAGCTGTGATATCTAGACCATCAATACAAGTTCTAGATGTCACATTCTATATCTTTTATAGCAAATTTATAACCGTAGGATAGGGTTTGAATGATTTACGGAAATTAAAGTTTTGAATTCAAATTAATTTGCTTCTATCTTTACAATCATCTTACACAATTTGGAGAATTAAATATTTTAGTATTGCTAGTGAAAAGGCTGTTTACAATTTTTTTTTAAATAATTGCAAAACTATAAGAAAACCCTTTTCATATTCCTGAATTTCCCACATGACAATAAATCAGTGCTGCCATCTCTCTACAATTTTAATTTTATGATTTTGCGGATTTTTAGCGTCTGAATGCTTACCTATGTAAAAAGGAGGGAGAAACAAAATTACTTTTCGTTTCTGAGCAATATTAGCATATATTTATTTATTAAGTTTTTATATTTTGGTTTTTGGAAATACGAAAATAACGTTAAAGACTTGCAAACCTATTTATTTTATGAGCGGTTTAATGATGCTTTGAGAAAATAATTTATTTTTATGAAATTTCTAAATATCCATTTGATTTTAATGTTGATATTTATTGTTTTGATTTTTTTATTTCATTCCATAAAAATTTGTTTATTTTTTTTCGTCAGTATAAAAACAGTGAAAAACTTTGTATTTGATTAATGTATAATATTTTTGTAGTATAAATTTTCACTATATCACTCTCACACACGGAGTAAGGACTGGTTTCTATACACTCTCAACACCTTGGGAAGAGATTTGATCATAAATATATGATGAAAGACATGTGCTTATGTCTTTCATCAGATGTTTATGATTACATCCCTTCACAACATGTTAAAAGTGGACAGAGTTCCTATCTCCAGTGAGAGTGGTGTAGTGAAAATTACACATATCTTTGGTTATATGTTTAAGATTACATTCCTTCATAAGATATGTTAAAACTGGATACAAATCAGTCCCTATTTTGTGAAAGAGTAGTTTAGGGAACATTATACTACAGAAATATTCATTATTGAATAATAACTAGTCTAATGAATGATTAATACTAATTATTAATATATTTTATTAATGTAGTTTTTACATATTTATAAACTGCTGTTTTAATAGAAGCCTCAAGTTATAATAAATTCAATTTGGAATTCAGTATTTTACATATATAAATAAATTCAAATATATTACATCATAATCAACATTTTAAATTATAATCAGACCATTGAACGTCTTTCCAATATTAAGCCACGTGACCTACAAATTGTATCTTTTCTCCAACTTGCTTTTTTTTTTTACTGCATTTACATAACTTCTTTTTTTAGATGTTTACAATTTGTTGGATCCAATTTCAACCTCAATTCTTTTTCTATTATCTTTTCTAGCAATATACTCACTCCAGATTCATTTCAAACTTTTTGATTCTTTCACTATCGTCAGTGATATCTGTTTTCTCACCCATTTGTGTATTTATTTTTAATTTTTTGTTGTGACTCCTAATATACAGCTTTCCGTATATAGTTGATAGATATAAAGACTCCGTATTTTGTCCTCCATTAAGTAACCAAATTTTAGATCCATATGCAGGAACTGGTTCAATATATCTATTAAAAATGTTCCATGTCTTCTATTAAGTAACCAATTTTAGTACCTTATGTAGGAACTGGTTCAATATATCTATTGAAAATGTTCCATGTCTTTTATTAAGTAACCAATTTTAGATCCTTATGTAGGAACTGGTTCAATATATCTATTAAAAATGTTCCACGTCTTTATTAAGTAACCAATTTTAGATCCTTATGTAGGAACTGATTCAATATATCTATTAAAAATGTTCCATGTCTTCTATTAAGTAACCAATTTTAGATCCTTATATAGGAATTGGTTCAATATATCTATTGAAAATGTTCCATGTCTTTTATTAAGTAACCAATTTAGATTCTTATGTAGGAACTGGTTCAATATATCTATTAAAAATGTTCCACGTCTTTATTAAATAACCAATTTTAGATTCTTATGTAGGAACTGGTTCAATATATCTATTAAAAATGTTCCATGTCTTCTATTAAGTAACCAATTTTAGATCCTTATGTAGGAACTGGTTCAATATATCTATTAAAAATGTTCCATGTCTTTTATTAAGTAACCAATTTTAGATCCTTATGTAGGAACTGGTTCAATATATCTATTAAAAATGTTCCATGTCTTCTATTAAGTAATCAATTTTAGATCCTTATGTAGGAACTGGTTCAATATATCTATTAAAAATGTTCCATGTCTTCTATTAAGTAACCAATTTTAGATCCTTATGTAGGAACTGGTTCAATATATTTATTTAAAATGTTCTATATTAAGCACATAGCCATATTTGTCATTCTCTGTTTCAGTACACATGCTTTGCCTTTATTGTTAAATACCAGGAGAGGGATTCTGACTAATGAATCACTATTGAAATTAACATATAATATATGTAGCATTTCCCCCCATTATTTCCACATTTGTCACTAAAACTCTTTTGGAAGGATATGATTTTGGGGATTGTGTTTCCTAACAGAGATAAAAAAACTTGTGTGAATTTTATGGGTTCTTTGATAAAAGAATATTAACATTGACAGATGTTTAAAAACAAGGTGCTGTAAAATTTAAATGCTAGTAACAAAGCAGGGACATTTTTTTGACTTCCTTTATAAAAATATACTTAAAGTTGAATAATAACTTTCATCAAACAGATCTTCATAAGAGTGTAAGTGTAGCAAATTGGTGAAAGGTTTTGGCTAGAATTTATTTCATTTTCAGAGTTTTTATTTACCACTTACTAAAAAATTTAACTCAACAATAACATTAATCAAAATCATGATCTGAATATCATGTAACTATAACAAAGTAATTAAGCAGGATTTTTTTCTTGAACCAAAAGTAAGAGGTAAAGGGTAAAACTTGTAAACCTTTTTCTTTCCTCTGGTAATGGCAATAAGTAGCTCAATCTTCTGGAATGACATTTTCTTGGTGCTTGTTTGGAAATGCAAATCCCAAAAATCAGTTTGTCTAAGTGAAAAACTTGTAAATGACAGAAAATGTTCAATTTATTGTTCAGTGTTTTTAGTCAGTGTGTCAGCAATTCTTCCTG
This sequence comes from Epiperipatus broadwayi, assembly GCA_028023455.1. Classification (NCBI taxonomy): domain Eukaryota; kingdom Metazoa; phylum Onychophora; class Udeonychophora; order Euonychophora; family Peripatidae; genus Epiperipatus; species Epiperipatus broadwayi. Next base: position 4,445,439 of record JAQFVV010006249.1, on the reverse strand, counting down.
TTATGGAAACCATTCATAGAATGTAAAATTAGTCTAAAGTTATCCATATTAACATTCTCTCTTTATATTTCTGTAGAAGGAGGTATATTTCTGGATCTATTACAGTCCATTTAGACTTTCTTCTGGGAATATGGCAGCAAAACAGTAATCTGAACATTTTTTCATTTTTCTTCAGGAAATTCATGCTACTTATCTCTGACTGGGAAAATGTTAATTTTTTTAGTTTTATAGCCTTATCACTTTTCCCAAAAAATTACTTTATCAAACTTGTACTCAAATTTCTTATGTGGCTTAAGAAAAAAAAATTGTTTATTCAGATTTGGAAAATTTCACTCCTTTGTATTTTTTAAAAAAAGTTTCTAAAACTTTGCACTATCTAACAATTGCATTACTATATTGATAAAAAAAACCCAGCTTAAAACAAAAAATATTTTTATTCAATTTTGTTACAACAAATTATATCTAACATATATTAGTTTTCATTATACAATCTTTCTTATTGCATTTCCAATTCCATATAATAATGATAATAATATCATCTATGTTCATCATTACTTTTTACAATTTTTTACAACCCACCATTGGCAGTTTTAATTACTCCAGTAATCATCTTCAGAACTATAATAACCACAATACAAATACATGAATACAAATATACATCAACATATGTAAAATTATATGTTCATGTATATTTGTATTTATGTATTTGTATTGTGGTTGTTATAGTTCTGAAGAACATTGCTGGGGAAATAGAAACTGTCAATAGTGGGTTGTAAAAAGCATTGTAAAAAGTAATAAAGAACATAGATGATATTCATTTTTTCTTTATGCACATATTATTTTCTTAATTTTTGGTTGTAAACATAAAACCAAAAAACTCCCTATTTTCAATTTTTTTGTTTGTCATTAAGTATTTTCATTAATCCCCAGTCACTTCTTAATGACAATTAAAAAGTATAGAACATGTAATAAATCTAGTTGGCTTACATATTCTCCATTTATTTTTACTCTCTTATCTTCCAAATAAATACTTTTCATTGCTATAAGTGTAATATCATAACCAAGATATTAAAAATGCTAAACTCAAATTTTATGATATGTCTATATTGAAGCCTTTCTTATTAAAGTGTTCCTAGCTCTTAGAATTTAATTAAAATAATATTAAAAAGATTTGGATAAAGACATCACATGCTTTTACCTCATCAATATTACTTTTATTCATATTACCATGGAATATAATCAGTGCTACTGCATTTTGAAAAATATTCTTTGGATTCTAAATGTTTCATTATGTCAGAACAAATAATTTCTCACAATTTATAAATCATAAATATAATGGCCATTCAGTTCATTGGTTCTTGCTACCTTGTTTCACATTACTTTGATATGATATACTTTGCTAAAACCATTTTTAAATCACAAAACTTATTTTAACAGTTCATTAGCTTCGCTGCCTTCCTAGCAGCTGGCTCGGGTTCACTTCCCAGTCAATGCTTTGACATATAAGTAAAAAAAAGTTTACTCTACACAAGTTGTAATTATGTTGGTAAAAATTTTGTATAGAATTCAGTGATGACTGACATATCTAAAATTTAAAAATCTTTTTATCACTTCTGTTCAACATTAATATTATTACTATATTGTGCCAATCATCTTGTATATGTTTATGATTTAGACATAGTACATAATGTTGCAAATATTTTTCCTGTTTCTTTAGCTGCTTCTTTTAAAATGTCAATAATAAGTCTGTCACTCAGTCTTTTCTTCCCTCACTTATTTAATTGCAAATGTCCCATTTTTTTATTTACAATATTGACAATTCCAAATATATAATAGTTATACGATATTTGTTCTTGTGTTTTGTTACAATTCTTTATGGAATCACTCACCCATTTCATGATGTCACCACTCTTTTTAGTAACAATATAATCTTTTTGTCTTCTTGTTGAAACAACTTTTCCCCCAGCATGATGCTGTATTACAGTTTTGAGACTCTTAATTCTGTTTTATGCTCTCATTGCCAATTCATAATTCTATTTTCTTACAACATTATTAACTTTAGTTCATACCATTTAACAAAGTTGTAGATATTCACTTTTTTCAATGATCCTTGAAAAAAAAATCATATTTCTTCCTTTCTTCATATGTTGTCTTAGTAGAAAATTTATTGAAAAATTTGTTGCATTTTTGTACTGGTTACCTTTATTGCAGTTAGTTCCTGATAAGGGATGTTATCTTTTTATTAATTTTGGTTAAGTCTGTGCCATCTTCAATATATAATGATATTTGAAAATGGTTTCCAAACTCTAATTATTTTACTTGTGTGTTTATGAAGACAGAGTTTCTTAATAGTTTTTATCTCTAGGTTTGCATTAACAAGAATTCTACATCTAACCAATTGGTAGTCATTTTCTGTGCTAAATATATTATTATAATCTTGATAGTTGTTTAATCAAAATATAATCCAATTTTACTGTACTTTCATTTGTATGCTTCCCTGTCTCTTTCTAAATAATATTTTTATCAGAGAAAGAAATATGTTGATTTTCCTCTCCAAATTCCTCAAGTCTATGCTTTTTCTCATTTCTATATTAACCCAAGGCAATTTTGTATTTTGATCATGTATCAATTAATCAAAAGTATATTGTGCATCATTTAAGAATATATTTCATCACCATACTCAGAACCTTTGGGCATATACCTAAATTATGTGAACTTTTTATCCAATTATTTGTAAACTAATCTTGTCATTCTATCGAATATACCATCAATCTGTAAAAGGTTGCTTTTCCACCATTTATTTATAATCAGTCCTGCATCAGTTTTATTTTCATTATTATTATCTTTGTAGTAAAGTACAGGTTCATTTTAAAAAAAATAATTGTTTATAGTTATGTCTTCTAACTTTTGAAAGTTCATCAATGTCCTGTTTAATATTAGAAATAATTCCAATTCATGAAATCATCTTTCACTTAAAATGATCTTTAGTTGTAAATACCTAAATAAAAGATCATCATTAAATGAAAGCTTGATTCTGCAACCAGAGGATTCTTAGCGCCCTCTAGTTTAGTTACCAATTTCTGCCTTATTTGGCAACTTTATAAATTCTTGTGAATAAGAACCATAATTAATTTTTGTCTATCATGATTGTCTATTAATCAAAAAGAAAGAGCATACACAATTACTTTTGTACTGGTTTCAAGAAAATGCAATTGATATTACAATTAAGATCCATCAAGCACCTGAGAGCAATTGCAAGAAAATATCAAGTGAACATCAGGAATTTGCCTTCCTAAGTTCCTTGAAGATCTCAAAAAGGTATCAAAATATTTTTCAATTAACAACAAACTTCTATTTAAAGTCATATATATTGTAACGAGCACAGACATTCGTTACATTGTTGTTTTTTTTTATTTATTAAACATGAAAGTAAATTAAAAAGTTCGCATTTAAAAATTTTCTTTTAGAATTAAAAATTGAAATTAAATATCATCTTAAACTCGTATATATTAAATCGCACAGATAAAAAAAATTATTAAAATAAAACTGTATTAAAAATAGAAAAGGTATTTTAAAACAAAAACTTAAAAAGATTTAGAGATAAAAATATATCTTTGATTTGGAAAACAGGTTAATTAATCAGAAATGGAAATGATTGTTAATTAGTTAAATGTAAACCAGCCTTGGGCATTTAAATGTAAAAACAGCGGTCAATAGGAAAACAATAGAAACTTTTAGCAAATGAAATAAATCCATTGGGAAATCGGACCTCAACGAAAAGGATCATCGCATCGATGACGTAATGTTAAGTCAATCCTTCGAATACGTATAAAAGGAAAATTTGGAAATTATTAATTAGTGACTAGTTATTGATGATTATTACGATGTAACAGCTAGGTGTTAGTGCTGAGGGGATTGAAAAAGACGCACAGCTTCAATCCCTTCAGTTCTGCTAAGAAAGAAAAAGGAATGAACTATCGTTTTTCTACATTGAGGACCAGTTAAAGCAAAAAACCTCCGGATGGATAAATAAATCGGCCAACAGAATACCAATTTTAGGACGGCGTGGGAATTCACGTTCAGGGCAAGCAACGAATAAAGATGAACTGTTTAAAACCGTAAGAACTTTACAATTAATGAACATTAAGTTAAAAACTTTTCGTATTTAAAATAATTGCATTAGTTTCCTATCTGACTAAAGTAGTTAAAATGTTATTTGATGTATTTTTTATTTATTTGTTTAAAATCATTTCCATTTATTTAATTTTGTTCTTTAAGTTTATTTATAATTTCTGTTTTCCGTTAAGTTAAATTATATAAATGTTAAACTTAAGTCGGGCGTGAATGGCTGTATAGATTTGTAAAGTTATATTAGGGGAGGGTAATCTTAGGTTATTTGTTTCGTGGTTAAATTGGGTCAATGGATTGGATATATTGGTGTGATTAGTAGATGTAATATTGATTCGCTACGGGCAGAATCGCTTCATACGCCGCACGCTTCCGTTTGCCTATGGAAGGAATTATAAGTCGGATACCGCAGTTCCTTTCTATGGAGTTTTTTGTTTTATTGCTCTTCTTTGCAGATAGATGTAATATTCCTATCTCATAAGAGGCAATTTCTTCTCTTAACCTTTTGTGCTGCCGTATTTTATTACATTGAATACATCGATATATCAGATGAATTGATGCCAGTTTGACTACGAATTTTAGCCTAAGGTTAAATAGGGATAGAATGTTTATTTTCAAAAGCAAATTTATGTGGTCTATTCATACCCGACCCTAAATAAAAATGCATTAAATTTAAGTTGTTTATAGACGCTTGCATGGATTGTTTATTGGTTAACTATGTTTTGCGTTTCCATATTTGATCAAAATATATAGACATTCGATAAATAATGATACCTTACGGTGAGTATCTAAAATGTATTTATTCGGATGTCTTTTAAATCATTGGTGACAATGCAAGTATCTTATGGTGAATACTACTGGGTTACTTATAAATTTCCCTCTGCAATTGCCAGTATCAATGATTTTATCTTTTGATCGTTTATGTTTACCTTGAAATGTTTTTAACCGTGTAATCTATGTAACCGATGTATAGCAACATATTAAAACAAGCTTTTATAATCCCATCTGTGCGAACTTAATTAAAATGTAAAATTAGAATATAATAGTAATTAAATGTAAATTAAAGTCAAAAATCAAGGTTAAAAATAATGTTAAATGTTAAAATGTAAAACTAATACTAAAATAATTTTAAATCTTATATATATGTGCATAAATAAATGTTTGTATGTTAATTACTGGCAGTGGCTTATTTTATTTATTTTTTAATAAATCTAATTAGATAATATCTTATCTTATATAATATCTTATCTAATTAGATAAGATATTATATTATTTAATCTCTGCTATTCCACTGAGCTAGTGACATGGGCTAACGACCGGAATCAAAATAAAAAAAAAAAATTTTTTTTTTTTTACTTACGTATCTGCCTACTTTATAAATTTTTCTAGGTTCAAATGCCTAGATGGCGCCCTGTAGTGCAGTTTACGTGAAGTCACTTTTCTCCGGATTGTTACAATATATAGCCTTTGTTTTTATTGAATTTGTAAATAATTAAATTATATTTGAAAACATTAATATTTTAAAAGTTAGTGAATGTATTCAAAAGAAAAAAAGAAAATAATTCAAAAATTTATTCCATCTTGAGAAGGAAAAATAATTTTTGGTCTAGTTTCCAATTTATATTAGTTTTCAATATAAAAAAGTACATGTAAAAATCAAACATGTCTGATGTTTGTTACCAAAAATATTGAAATAAATGAAAATATGTTTGAAATGTAAAAGTAAGTTTAATATTAAATTAAAAGTTACTTTTCCTTTCAATAAACATAACATGAAAGCTTCCTTTTGCACTGTGATAGGTTAGGATGAATTAAAATTTCAATGATTGCATGATTTGCCCTACCATCTGTGAGCAAAATCCCAGACTAAAAATGAATTCATTTTTTTAAACAAAGCAGCTGAAAAACAGACTGAATTAATAAATATTAGTAAAGATACATCAGTCCATAAACTTTTGTGGTGAAATGAACAAAGCAAATGGGCAGCATCATACTTTTGAGTATTTGAAATCAATAACAAAAAGGTTAACACTTAATCAGAAGCAAACATATAATTTATGGCAAGTATAAAAAAAATTTATAAGGATTATATATGAAATTAAAATTTAATGTGTTTCGCATGCTTATTTTTTTATTAGGTGATAACAAAACAATACAAAATTTCAAGATAAGAAAATAAATTAACTTTATTAAATATATACAAAATATATAACAAGCTCATTTGACATAATACTTTCAGATGATGTTTAATGGATAAAATAATTGTGTTTATTGCACAATGTGCATGCTCATAAAAACACGTTAAAAAGATCATATTAAGTTTAAATACTAAACATATTTGTAATAGTTATTAATATACAATCATTAACTTTTTCCCTATCTTATAATTGTGAATATTAAAATAATCAGTTGATTTACTGTCAAGAATTTATAAGTTCAAACACTAAAAGTGATAGCTGGTATTTGTTACATGGATCTTGGGTTCCAAAGACTCACTTTATTGTTATAAATTGCATTTATATTTTATTGCATTTATTAAAATCCCTTTAAATGCACATCCAAATATGTATTTAATTATATCTCATTGATTGCAAACAGTTTGATTCATCTTTTATAAGTTGTATTTATTGCCATCGTTTTGATTTATGTGTCCGCACTTCTTTTCCTTTATAAAACAATTATTAGTGTTTCCAGAGTGTGTGATCTACTCACCAGATGAAGCCATTTCAAGAAGTGCATCAAATAAAATTATGAAACTAATTTACTTAGTAATGACCTGAACCAATAAAAATGCATATATTATTATAAAATTTACAACACATTCACAAACAACCACTTACAAATAAATACTATTATTCTAAGCTTAAGAAGAGAATACTACTCTAGAAAGAGAGTTGATATAACTGTACAAGTCTATCTGTGGAGATCAAATAAATTATCATACAGAACATTCTAATCCAATATTCTGCTTTTTCTAGTATTAAGAATTCTGTCTTTTAACTTTTTTGTAGAAAACTTTTCCTTCTGAAATACTTCAGGACCTTTAATTATAGCTTTAGAATATATTCTATTCTTTGTCAGACCTTTTCATTGGAAACAAATAATTGTGCACTTCTTTATTAGATTAAGATAATTCTTATAATGTGAATGAGAGAGATTGGATTTCTCTTGTCTATTAAAACCATGATTATATTCGCCGTAAAATACTCTTTTAGAAAATTGTATACCATTCATTTATTCCACAGGTTAAATCCAATAAAGGTATGACTTTACAGTAAGAGACTCTGAAGTACCATATCAAACAAAGTGAAGAACATAATGATCGCTTTATAATGTCATCATTGTAATCTTAAAAATTATCCTTGAATAAAACATTTTAACGCCTTGTATGATGCATGGTTAGACTGTCCAAGTCTACCATATAAAATACTGGATAAAATAACAGTTCCCTATATATTTGAATTGATTGCAGTAATTATTTCTTTGAGAGCAAATACTGTAGCATTTGTTACAATTAGCAGCAGTACTTTGATGTCTGTGCTGCATCTCAATATTCACTTTTACCTCTTTACCATACAACTCTCAAGATAAAAATGGTTTTAACTACTTCACACACACACAGGAATTTTTGGTGTGTTACCGTAACAAAGATTTTCTGCACACATACAGATGTGTAATAAACAAATATGCAGAATTTTTAGAGCAAAACGTTAATAACATTAATTAAGCATTAAGCATGATATGCTTAGCATACTTTTGACATATAAAATGTCATAAACATAGCAGTAATTGCTATGATAGTGTAGGTACACGCACACACACACATGAAGCTGTGTAAAAACTAATTTACATATTTATTTTTAAAGTTATATAATTGGACGGGTTATTTTTCAGAAAGGATGTAGAACTCCCTTTCTTTTAGTGGCATAATTTATCTTTTGAAATATGCCATGCTTCTTTGATTTTGTGTTTGGCACCAGGCTTTGTGAACAAGTGACCAAAAAGATTGAGCACATGCATGGTTTTGGCTTTATTATAAAGATATGATTGCCGAGAAATATGGGCTAATCAGAAGGACAGACTGAATTTTGCATTTAATTTTGTACATAATTTGAGAGTTCAGTTGGCAATCCGTCTTTCAAGCTGTTGAATTGATGATGAAAAGGAAATGATATGCAAAATGCAACTTAGTTTACGGCCAAAAGATTTTAGAAAAACTCAGGACTCCCTCATGTTAATGATGTGTTCTGCATATTTGTTTACTACATTTCTTTGGAGATAAGGCACTGAAATTTATAATTAAATATAGCCACTGATTATATTATTAGTTTTATAATTAGTTTCCAACCAGTATTAGTTTTATGGACAACTTGAGTAGTTCATTGTAGGATTTTTTTCAAGTCTCATCCTGTATAATCAAATCTCATTAGTTTTTATTATCTTTTAATAAATTCAAAGGCGTCACATCTTCATATAAAATTTTTTAAATTGCTATAATAATGAAAAAGAAAAAAGTATTTGTGTACTGCCTTTACATAATTACAATAATTTCATAAGCTTTATTGCTACATTTTAAATATAAAGATGCAGGTAGTATACTCCTCTTCTTCATCTAGAAATTAATCTTATTAAGTTATGTTTTTAACAAACCCAGGAAGACATTATTACTAGTAGACATCTTTTTTTTGTTGAGCTTTTTAAAGCAATAACAAATCCTCCATCATCAACTTGTCTATTTCTAGCTTTACCAATTTTATCAATCTGTCTTTCAGTAAGCATTTCCTTATTCTGTGATGGTGAAGATGTCTCAGCAGACTCCTTTTTTGCAGAAGAAATCTCATTATCACTCAACAAATTTAGTTTGATATTATCTGATTCTGATATCATATTCTATCAAAATTGTAAATGATTTAGTCAGACTTGACGTCTCAGGAAAAATTTTTTTCTTAAAGTATCACATATATAAACCAATTTGCTGGCTTTAATGTTTTCATGATACAAAAGATTTTTTCTATTCAAGTTATAAATTTGTGGTAAGCTTGAAATATGTGCATGGAATTTTTTTGATGCATTAACATTTTTTATGGTGTATTTTTTGTCAATATACGAGGTGTAAAAGATTGAAAATCATTGCATCTAGTAAATTCTTTTATATCCTTACATGTGAATTTTATTCAACTTTGACCTAAGATATTTCGCAGGCTATCCATTTAAACCATTTGATTTGGGATGGTACGAAACTAAAAATGTGGCAACTAAAAATCCTTTAAAAAGCTGTGATCATTAAACTAATTTCATTGTCCATCATGATAGTTTTCAGGTGTCTATGACTGATAAGGGTTTCTTTTAGTGCTTTTATAGTACCTTCTGCACTGGTAGATTTCATGAGTTTATACTACACACATTAGGAATATGAGTAAAAGAAATGCAGCCAATCATGTTCTGCATGGTCCAAATATAGACTTTGCCAAGATGGCAACCTATTGGGATGTTGATTAGTAGTAGGTTAACATTCTGAACATTTTTTCACAGCCTTCTCAATATTTTCACTCATATTAGGCCATCAAACTTGTCCTTGATATGCATTAAATTGCACTATGCCTGGATATACCATATCTAGTAGTTAAAGCACTTGCCTTCACCTCTTCTGAAGGTATGACTGCATAATTATGCAACCACTACATGTTGACAATCTTTCATGCACATTCCTTACAGTTTTTGACATATAGCTAGATTGGCCTTTTGATTATGCGTATTGTATCTACTTTATATTAGTTTTATATTTGGGATCATTCTGGATTTTATTGACAACTATTAAACAATTTAACATTTCAGTATTTATAGAATCTATGTAATTTACCTGTGTAATATTTTGTTGAAACTTACTTATGTCCAGTTAATGAGACAGGGCACCTATGTGGCCAATTTTTTACCAGGACTATATAGCAGTTTATAGTCATAAATTGGTCATAAATGTATTCAATGAATCAGATGCTTTCTAGCAGAGTCAGGTTTTTAAAATTATCAAAAATTTCCTAATAATGACTGATGATGTATGTCCGTCTGAAAATTGAGTCTGGATGCTCATTGGTTAATCTTTTTGACAGTGAGGCCAATAATCAGGCCTTTTTTGTTAAGCTTATTGTATATTTTTGGCAGCTATTAATATTCTTAATGCATACAATATTCAACAATCTTCCTAAAATGACTATGAAAAATGACCACTCCCATACCATATTCTGAAGCAGTGGATATTAATATCATCCCCTTGTTACAGCAAAAGTAAATAAAAGGTTGTCAAAAAGGTAGCCAGTCATTTGCTTGTAAATGATTATAATATATGTTCGTCAATCCATTTTTATCTGCTGTCCTTTGCTCAATAAATCATGTTATTTTCACATGCAGTTTTTTAAGGAATCTATAAAAAATTAAGCAAGCCTATAAACACATTGAAGTTATTGACATTTTTATAGCTTTAAGTATTTATGGGTTGTAATATTTTCTCTTGTTTTCTTACATTTTACTCAGTTTTTGTTTCAGAGATAGCCTAAATACATTTTAAAATTTTAAGCAATGATCCTATTTTTTCTAGTTTAGAACAAACTAATTGTATTTCCAATTTGTGCTCAGTTTTGACAATAATAAGAGTATGATTCAAGTAAAAAATGATTCCTTAGTGTTTTCCTGAAGGTTTATGATGATGTTAATTCTTGTATTTATATATGAGACTATTTCCATCATCTAAAATGAATAGTGAAATATCTTTAGAAAAATTTAACATTATTTAAATATAACAAATACATTCAACGATTTGAAATAGCACACAGGTTAAAATATGCACAATATTTGAAGAGGTATTGTTCTCCCCTCTTCATCAGGTGTTAATAGTCAGACCAGTAACAGTACTATCATGGGAATTAAACCTGGACTCATTAGAATCTTGAGTATTGAATTTCAAGGTACTCTGAAAAAAGAAAGTCAGTAGACAAAAAATTGAAGGACTCAGGAGGATTTGAATCAACTCTCATATATAAATATATCAAATTTCTAGTATCTGCTGTCTTTGACAGAATAGCTCAATTGGTTAAACCATTTGCCTTAAATTCATATTCAAAAATGTAAAGGTGTGAGTTCAACATCTATGCAAATACTGTCACTGAGAATATCAGTCCAGCAATAGGTGAAAAAGAGTAGAATAATACAACTTGAAATGTTGTGTCATTACTAACCTGTATTGTTTACTTGTGTGCATCAGTACTAAAAAGTAATTTGTATTTGGAAAGTTTAAAATTTTTTATACATTCAACATTCATTCATAGATGATGGAAATAGTCATTCATATCACATCTAATAATATACAATTACCACAAACCTTCAGGCAAATAATAGCCAGTAAAAATGTCATATACTTATCTACAAAGTTCCTCCTGATTTCTCCATTTTTTTTTCAAAGAGCAAAGTTGATTAGTGGTTTTCATGCATTATGTATAATCACAATGGGTTGACTTATGGAATTGTTTACCATTATCATGTAAGCAGCTTCTTTAAATTTTCTTTTTTGTATTTTTTCTTCTCTTTCCAATATTTTTGTATTTTCCCAATTGAACATACATACATGGTCTGCTACCTTAGATACATCTGGTTTCTCTTTTGAAATCATCAGTTTTGGTGAGACCAGTCATTCCATTGAAGAGCACTTGCAAGAATACAAACTGATGATTAGAGAGAAAACAGGTATGTCTGAAGGTAGCAGACCATGCATGTACCAAAGAACGTATGTTCAATTGGGAAAATGCAAAATTATTGGTTGGGGAAAAAACATACAAAAATTTTTTTAAAGAAACTGCTCACATAATAATGGCAAACAATACCATAAGGCAACCTAATATGACTTATACATAATCTATGGAAAACACTAATCAACATCGGTATTAGGAAAAGTGGAAAAATCAAGAAGAATCTCATAAATAAATATATGAAATTTATTGACTGTTCCCTTTGGCAGGATAGCTCAGTTGGATACAATGTTACCTTAATATTCAATATTTAAAAATCAAAGGGTCCAGGTTTAACTCTCATGATAGTATAGTCACTGATCAGGCCAGCAACATCTGAAGAAGAATGGAGAATAACACCTCTTGGAATGTGCACATACTAACCTGTGTTGCTATTTACTAACAGTTGAATGCATTTGGAATATTTAAATAAAGTTGACCGAAATAGTCCAATATATAAAAACAAACTACTCACCTTGTCTTGAAATACATCACATGCAACTGTAATATCATAAGTTAGCTTGTTACATTTGAATTATCTTGCACACATATTTATAATTCTATTTGATAGAGATTTGGTGTGAAGTGGACTTTAAATGAGTCTCTATGAAGACTGATGCTTTCTCTACTGATACCTAATATTTCATGCACAAATAAACTCTATTGTCAATAAATATGTTAAGTGTCATGTGATAGTATAATTGAGCCTGCCCAACTTCATTATAACTAGCCAATGATGAGTCTTCTACTGGTGTCAACATTTAAGTCACTTTGATGCTGGATGTGAAAGCAATTGGGACTATATAAGGTTTACACCTTACTGGCTGAGTGCTCTTGATAAGTTGAATATTAATGTGCTGTGTTTTTTATTGAACTGATTCCAACTTTAACAACTCTACTTATTACAAACTTCTAATTCCAATATTTTTATAATATCGATTCAAAATCTTTATAACCTGTTTGTCAGTGGTAGAAACTCATTTTTAAAATTGACATTATATGGCACAGTTGCTTTTGTTATCTCATTCCCATTAAAATCTGTAGCTATCACATTTTTTCCCCAAGTGACAACTTTATTTTATATTTTCCACTAATTTTTGTTTGGTCATTCTGTGATTACGAAGATAACCCAGCTCAACTACTCAATCCCATAGTCATTTTCAACTCACAAATAATAATTTCCAACAGAATATGGTCATTCATTATGTTATTAATTTTTTTAACATTTTGTTTTCTTCTTATTATGCTACATCTTTCCCCTGAATTTAATATTTCTATCTTTATTAGAGCTAATTGCAAACATAACTCAGCTTTTTCACACGATCTTTTTCACCAAACAGCAACAGTTTAAAACATTATTTGATCTATCATAAGTCAGCCTTTTGTTTACATCTATTGTCAACATACCAGTGTAATTAAAAACTAGTTTGTAATCTGTAAAGTTCATAATAATTCTTGTGTTGTTGAATTAAAACTATTTCGCATGCACAATTGTTTCATGTATTACTATCAACAAAAATTTTCTGTATATATGCAGCTGTATAATGTTAATATTTGACCAGCGACATATTGTTTCTCAGCCAATTGAATAGTGCATAATGATTTTTTTTATTTTTATCTAATCATGCATAATCAAATCTCATTAGCATATATTATTTTTAATGCACTCAGAGATATCACATCATCATATATTTTTTAGTGATGTAAAAATAAAGAGTGAAAAAGTATTAATGTACTGCCTGTACATAATTACATTAATTTAATACATTTTATTACATTTCAAATATATACATATACAGGCACAGGCAATCTATACACCTATATTGAAATGTAGTAATAAAGTACTTGGGTTAAATCCTACCAATTGAAAAAAACAATTAGAAAATTGTTTTAACTGAAATACAAGCTTAATATATACCTGTATCTATATATGTAATATATAGGGTATATGAGCACAGATTTTCACACAACCTGCCACTCTCAACCCTATCTCATAAGGCTGATACACTTGAACACATATATGTCAAAAAGATAAATAATCACCAATATACGTATTTCTTGCTAAACCAGCAATCATCAGTTGGTCCAGAATATCATCTCTACACATATATGCAATAAGTGCTCAGATATATATTAAGATAGCCAATCTTCATACTTTAATGGACACACTTCAATCCACTCTACACTCATTTTGCTAATTTTTTTAGTTGCAAATACTAACAAGAATTATGTTACAGTTGCAATTTCTTTATTTGTTTTAAAAAAGTTAAAACAAAAATTCACACATATATATTATTTGCTTTGATTTATAATGAACGGTTTGTAACATTCCTATTTAAATGAAGTAACTTTTCTTTCTGGGTTAAACATATTATTATGAATTGTTTATGCATGTTAATAGTGTAAAAATTTTGATTAAACATTGTAATGTATTTTAAATATTGAAATGATGAAATAAATTATGTGTCAAGGATAGAAAACAATGGAAAAATGAAAAGCAACAATGATCAGATATTATGTACATTAGTGAACATTTATTTTGGACAACTATTAGAAAGAACACCTAATACACATTAATACCATAACTAAGAAGTGGTAATCAAAAATATTTCATTATATGAATGTGTGACTTAAAAGAAATATAAGCTGTGATTGTAAATGAAAAATATATGAGTCTTTAAGAGATTATAGATAAAGTGATTAATCAACAAATAATTATAATAAATAAATATACTGAAATGAAATGGAATGAATGAGTATTAAGACAAGAGAGTAAACTACTGAATACGATATAGTAGTGGATGCCTTATTGGAAATAAAAAACAAGAATATAAAACATAAAAAATTCTAGAACTCGAGACACCTATAGAAATATCAATATCAGAACTGATTTTTCAATTAGAATTCAAACAATATCAAAAAACATGGTAATAAAATGATGATAATTATAACAATGACATACCCTTGACAGTTTCATATAAAACTATGAGTCCTTTATCAACTTAAGTATTGAAATATCCATCTGTGGACTATTGATTAGTGATCATGAATGAAAATTAAGTTATAATTTCATAGTAGTTTAATCAACATGTTTTGTTTTAAAAATTAGCACTTTTTACTGAAGAAAGTCAGATGTAATCCAGAATAAAAGTTGATACAATAATGCTATTAAAAATAAACAAATGAATTCATATAACATATCTTTAATGTTTTACATTTATCTATATACTTCTAATTGTTTAAATCAGATTTAATCATCATCATCATTAGTGATTTATTGCAGAATGAAAGCAAATTTAATCCACTTTTTCCAAATTGTCACTTCTCTTTTCACTATTTACCAAAGTTTTTATTTCAACCATCCATCTACTGTGATCTCTTTTACATGTTTCAATCTGTTGGAATAATGTTTAGAACATCAATGATTATTATCATTTCCTCCAGTAATATATTCATTTCAAATTTTATTAAAGTTTTTTAAATCCTTCAGTGATATTAATAATTCCTTTAATGTTTTTTCATCCAAGTACTTAAACATTTAATATCTACATAACATTACAATCTATCCAAATTAAGACACTTGACTGCTGATTTTTATCTGAAAGCCAGATTGAAGGATAGTTAGATGGTTCCTCAATCACATTGAACAGATAGTAATAGTCCCTGATGGAAAAAACTGCAGAATGGGTAGCTGAATTACTCAATGCATTTGATAGCAGCAAACCTGCATGAGAGTGATCGACAAATGTGATTTAAATCCCAACATAACCATTTAAGGCTGCAGAAAGGAGTTTGCTATTAACTGAAAAGAGACCCATTGACTTCTCTTGGAGGCCTTAAAGGAAGCAAGCAGGGGAAATTTCTAATGTCCACTCCATACATTCTTGTCATTGCAGCTGTTATTTACTATGTGATTATCATATAGTATATGGACATGGATGGGCTGCTCACCAACATGCATTAGCCAGTGTGGTGATCAAGAAACACCATGGTCTTTCTTCTCAGTTACCTGATAAGGCAGAATTAATGTATGTGTAAATGAAAAATATATTTCTAATAGATATATAAAATCATGACAGTCAAAAATAAATTGTGGCCCTTATTCCCAAAAGGCTGTTAAGTCACCAACCAAGGCAGAGGTTAGGGCACAAAGACAGAGAGTGCTAAGAATCCTCTGATTGTGGACCCACCCTGCCATTTGATGATGACTTTATTTAGGTACATGCAGCTGCAGATCACTTTCAAGTGAAGGAAGATGTCAAGAATTACAAGAACTGTCTTATATTAAATGGGATATTATTGGACTTTATGAAGTTAGAAGAAAAGATGAAGAGACAAATGATTTAAAAAGTGGACATGTACTCTACTATAAAGGCACAAGTATTGGAAATACAAGTGGAATAGGATTACATTATAAATAAAAAGTGAAAGAATAACATTGTGGAAATTAACTTGGTGTATCGGACAGAGTAGCAAGATTAGTTATACAACTTAATAGCAGATACCAAATGCAGATAATTCAGGTTTAAGCACCAACAAGTTCTCATAGTGGTGAAATAATAGAATATTTTTACATGGATGTACAAAAGGTTTTTGATCAGAGTAAACATTTTAAAATTGTTATGGGAGACTTTAATGCCACAATTGGTAAACAAATAAAAGATGAAAGTGTTGTAGGTAATTTTCATTATGATAATAGAAATGAGAGAAGACATAAACTTATGGAGTTTATATTATAAATTCTTTTTTGAAAAAAAATGTTAAAAGAAAATGGACATGGAAGCATCCAAATGAAGGTACAGCAAAATTGGATTATATTTTGGCTAACAGAAAATACATATTTAAGATTGCAATGTTCTTAATAAATTTAACATAGGAAGTGATCACCGATTAGTAAGTTGTAAGATATGTGTTAATGCAAAACTAGAAAGATAGAAATTATTTTTAAAAAAATATTTACAGTTTATATTTCTAATCCTCAGAAACATTCTAATGTAATTTTTAGAACTTACAAATAGGTTTCAAGTATTAATAGATTTTGAACATGATTCAGATTTGAATGAAATTAAAATGAAAATAACTGATACACTTTTAAAAACTGCAACAAGGGTAGCTAGTAGACAAAGTCAGCAATTGACCAATAAAATTTCTTCTGAAACTAGAGAATTTATGAAGAAAAAGAATATGAAGATAAACAAAAATGATGCATTAAGGATTGAATATCTCGAATTTTATAAAATGGTATGGAAAAGAGTTGAATGTTACAAGGAAGTATAACTGTGAACTAGCAAGGAAAACTGTAGAAGAAAATAAAAGTCTCAAGAGTGTAAAACAACATTTTGATATTGGTAGGAAATTTATATCTGCAATAAGAAAAAAAGATGAAATTATTACTAAAAAGAGAGATGATGTCATGAAATGGGTAGACGACTTCTATCAAGAATTATGTAGTGCTAAAGAACAAATACCTTCTATATCTATTATATCTTCCAAATTGCCTGTAATTTTAAATGAAAAAGTGAGACGTAATTAAATTTATGAAGAAAGGAAAGGCTCCAGGTAATGATGGAATTGTAATTGATACATGAAAAGAAGCACGTGAAGAAATAGACATTTTTTAGCCAAGTTATATACCAAATGTCTAAATGATAAAGATGTACCAGATGATTGGAAGAATGCAGTAATAATATTAATATTTAAAAGTGGTGATAAAGAAGATTTAGAAATTAAACACCTATCAGCTTTTTATTAGTTTTATACAAAATTTTTACTAAGAAAATTACATCTCATCTACAGAAAACATTGGATTTCCATCCAACAAAAGAACAAGCCAAATTTAAAAGATTTTAGTACAGTAGATCATATCCAGGTATTGATTGAAGTATAAAAAGAACAAATGATTATGAGTTGCCATTATGCTTTGGATTTGTAGCTTTTTATTAGTTTTATACAAAATTTTTACTAAGAAAATTACATCTCATCTACAGAAAACATTGGATTTCCATCCAACAAAAGAACAAGCCAAATTTAAAAGATTTTAGTACAGTAGATCATATCCAGGTATTGAGAGAAGTATAAAAAGAACAAATGATTATGAGTTGCCATTATGCTTTGGATTTGTAGATTATGAAAAGGCATTTGAATCTATAAATATTTCTTCAGTGATTAAAGCATTGGATCATTAAGGTATAGATCCAGGATATTGTCATATTTTAAAGAATATTTATAAAAATGCAACAGCAACTATTACATTACATAATGATACTAGGAAAGTCAAAATTGAGAAGAGTGTAAGTGAAGGTCACACCATATCTCCAAACCTTTTTACAGCAGTGCTGCAAGAAGTATTTTGTTGATTAAAATGTGAAGCTAAAAGAGTGAAAGTAAATGGAGATTATTTAAGTTATTTAGATTTTGCAGACAATGTAGTTGTTTTTGCAAATAATGCTTCAGAGCTGCAGGAAATGTTGCAGGAGTTATCAGATGAAAGTAGGACTAAAGATAAATGTTAAAAAGACTAAAGTAATGTTTAATCGATTTGCTCAAAATATGGTAATAAAGATTGATTATGATGAATTAGAAAAAGTTAACAGTTACAAATACTTTGGTCAGATTATTAATACAGATGGAAACATAATGGATGAAATTAATCATAGAATTAAACTTAACTTGATACTAAAAAAAATATGCCTATGTGTTTAAAAAGGTTTTTAACAAATGTGTTTTACCAGTTCTTACTTATGGATCTGAGACATGGACACTTAATAAAAGACCAATACAGAGACCACTCAAAGAAGTATTGAGAGATGCATGTTGGGAGTAACAAGAAGAGATCAAAAATTCAATGTATAGGTAAGAGAACAAACAGGTGTTACTGACCTCATTGAAAATATTAAAAAATTGAAGTGGAGTTGGGCTGGACATATTGCTAGAAGATATGATAATAGATGGACAATTGAAAATTAAAATCTTAAACTAGATTCCAAGAGATTGTAAAAAACCCAGAGAGACCACAGGTGAGATGGATGGATGAAATGGGAAAGTGTGCAGAGGTGATGTGGAAAAGAAAAGCTAAAGATCGGAGATGGATAGAACTTGAAGAGACCTTCATCCTGCAGTGGATTGATAATGATTGATAATGATGATGATAAGCAAAATAAAAGCAAGAAAGATGATATGACAACCATATAGATTCTCATGACTGAATGGTCAATATTTATATATATGGATGGCCAATGATTTCTCATTCTAAGTCAAATTAGAGTTCAATGCCAGCAATCAAAAGTATAAAGAAATTATATCATTGCTTATATAAATTAAAAAATCAATAAATCACATTCTTAAATATTATTATCTTCTGTATACTCTGATTAAGTAGCTTTAAAAAAATGAGTTGGTAGCCTAGTAATTAGCATAGCTGCTGTCCAAGCAGTTTTTCCAGGTTTGCTTCCCAGCCGAGGCTTTGACATATAGAAAAAAAAAGTATATTCCATTAGGAATATTTTAACATGTGTAGCAAATAAATATTCATAATTTACAATGAATTTATTTGTGTTTAGATTATATAAACAATTTTGAAAAAATATTACCAAAGCATTTTGATATGTAGTGAATCCATTTCTCTACATTTTTTCTGTCTGTTTATGTTCATGTAAAACATTAATTTTAAGAAAGGAGTTTGCTTTGAATTGAAAGACCATTAAATTCCATTTTGAGGGCTTGATATAACCATAGAGACCAATTCCTGAACTTCATCCCTCATTGTTGCTGCATTGTTTTTTATATTGTAAGGGAACATGCTTTTCACAGAAACAGACCATACAGGAACCATTATAAGCTATTGATAATTTACCTTTGGGTTTAAAATCAACAAATAATATGGTCATTCTTCTCATTTCATGCACTACCATTATAAGCTATTGATATTTTACCTTTGGATTTAAAATCAACAAATAATATGGTCATTCTTCTCATTTCATGCACTTATCTAAAATTCAGTTTTCCTGAAAGCAGAAACCTTGTATGAAGTTTTTTTAATATTTACAATCATGACAGGGAAACGTGCTTTAAATTCTTACTATGTATAGTTTTGTGAGGCCATTACAATATTAGCAATTGGAAAACATAAAATAAGTTGTCATGCTGTAAAAGTAGATACATATAGAAATTTCTTGTTATTTGTTCTAAGTGTTTTATCTTTAAATCATATTATATGAAATTTGTATTTTGAGACAATAAATGTAAGGTAATCTTTACTATAAGCTTTGCTGCAACTCCTGCATATTATGTAGGAATGTAATTTACTTATCAACATTTTAAAATATTATTATATGTGGAACATGACATTAGCCAACATGGAATGTCTCTTATTTATGCTTCAATGGATCACTTTCAATGTTCTCCCTGGTATATATTGCAAATAACCTATGTGTTCATATTCTGTGTGAATCATTTTAAATATTTTAGTAGTTTAGCAAATTAATACAAAATTTAATGTACATGTAACATTTCATTCCACAATTTCTGATTCACATATGCTACCATCTTAATATTTTGTTCTGAATAGCTAACACTGTGTTACCATATAATACATGAATTAACTTATAGATGGCTCTGCTAACAGTTTAGAGAGAAGCCATCATCATTTCACTGGTACATGCTGTGGATATCTTGAATAACAACTATTCATTAATAAAAATCCAGATGAAGTCTTAGAAATATTGTAATATAAATACACTTTCAATTCTACACAAAAAATATTAAGATTCATATCTATGATTAATAAAGGGATTAGTAAGCATAAACATTAAATGATAAGGCCATTCTTTGTTTGAGAAATACTGTAGCCAAATTTTGCTCTGAGGTAGAATAAATTTAGATTCACAACAAAATATAATTTGATTCTTGCTAATATTTTATTTTTTAATACAATTTATTACTGGAATTTCAACAATAATAATTCAAAATTATCTACAAGTTTGAACAATCATTGGACACCTGGTGGTCAAAACCACAACTAATACACTTATGCATGCATATATCCTGTATTTTTTCAGTCTAATATTCTGTAAATTCAAAAAAAAATCCGAACACTTTGAACCACTTGATAATTACCTGTCATATCTATGTAAATAGGATATAGACTAGTTTCTATATGTTGAAATAGTGTTTCATTGCTAAAGCATAGTTCTAGGCATGATTAGTAGTTTAGAATAGAGTAGTTGTAAATATAGAATTAAAGAACATGAAAACTGCGTAAAAATTAGCAGTTTAAAAACATTAACAAATAGGTTTAATATACACTTATATATTTATTTGCTTCAACACTAATTTAAGAAACATAAGCATAATTATACTCATTCAGTATTAACCAAGAAATACATTTCATTTTTTGTTTACAAAATATTTAAATGAAAAAAACTATTTGCTTTTCTTTTACCTCATAGGTATTAAGATTGTTTTGATTAATTCAAATGTTAATTAACGTGCAGAAAAATTTGAAATAAAAGAATTCTTTTGGAATAGCTTATTATGAAGAGTAAATTATAATTAACTTGATATTTTTATTAGTCATTGATGAGATTAGATAATATCCACTCAATAAATATATTTGTAATATAATTTTCGCTTCACTACTCTCAAGTAAGATAGTGACAGATTTCAACCTGTTTATAGCATCTTGTGGAAGGGTATAATCATAAACACATGACAACCCATGTAAAAATATATGATCCTCAAGATAGCCCAGAACACAATTTCTCATACATATCTTTATCATTGCTCAGTATATATAGCCAATTACTAGTTTAATTGATGTGCCAAACTTATTACCTTTAAAATGTATCAAGTTCGTGAGAATGGTAATTTGACTTGTACAAATGAAACTGTAATAATTGGCTATCTATATATACTGGACAATGATAGATATATGCAAGAGATTGTGATCTGGGCCTTTTGATGAATACTGGTTCACTACAAAATGTTTAAGATTACATACCCTCCTCAAGGTATTGAAAGCAGATAAAAACCAGTCCCTATCTTACATTGAAAAAAGAAATATCAAAATACTCTTCCATAGTGTTGGTTTTCATAATTTTTTTTAATGAACAATATTTCTGTAGTGTAATTTTGACTATATAATTCTCATGCAAGGTGCAGACTGACAACTATCTGCTTTTAACATCTTATGGGTGATGTAAATCAATTATACAAATACTGTCCGTTTTAAATTTTCTAGAAATATTTATGTCAAGTATGCAAATGTAGATATTTATGAAAATAAATTTTATATAATATTATTGTGACTTTAGAAAATAGAAAAAACTTGTTGTAGAAATCTATATTATAACTTTCTTTAAATTTTCTAGAAATATTTATGTCAAGTATGCAAATGTAGATATTTATGAAAATAAATTTTATATAATATTATTGTGACTTTAGAAAATAGAAAAAATTTGTTGTAGAAATCTATATTATAACTTTCTTTTGATCTAAATGATTTTAAAAGAATCACTTAAAAAATTTTTTAACTTGCTGTTTTGTCCTGTTTGAATATTAAAGGAGAGTGGAGAAAAAACATAAAAGATACCTGTTAATTGACAGTTAAAATGCTTTACATTTGATATCAAAAATAAATGTAATGTTTTTAAAAAAGAAAAAAAATTAGCTAGTATGTCCAAATTGAATTATACCAACAGTAATAGAATAGATGCATGTATATGCATACTGTGCAAATGCATGTTAAAATAAGTTTTTTTATTGGGAAATATAAATAATCTTAATTTAATCATATATATATATTGCAGACAAATGAAAATGTGTATTAAGAACATGAGATAAGACAATTTAATGACTTAAATATTTATGCAGGAAAGGATTTATTTGGGTGTTTGATATCCATTTATCTCTATAACAAAAATAGATTACAAATATTACGAGATGTATATAATTAAATTTATTAAAATATTGATATTAAATAAGAAAATATTTGTGTTGACACTTATACCACTCAGTTAAAAAAAGTTTTGGAGTTAAATAATAAAGATAATATAAATGTTCCATGAATTAAGGTTTTCAGTATTAAGCTTTGTGAATAGATATCTAAACAGCAAGAAAGTAATTATGTTGAATTATAATAAATGTTTGAAGTTAAATCACTTTTCTTGATGACAATTATGCATTAACTCTCACATGTCATAAATAATAAATCTAGATATGTTACCACTTTAAAACCACTTTAAAACTATTTTGATGAGGGAAGCTATGCCTTCACATAACATGTCCTAATTCAAAGATAGTACGAGGCAGTTTGGAGGCAAAACCAGTCAGTTCTTCACAAAAACATTTGGTATATAATTAAGTATTTAGGGAATCTTTATTTTTCAATAGAAAGAAAAGTTGATGTTATTTCAAATAATATTATAAGTACAATTTTTTGTTGTTTATGAAAATTCTTAAATTTGATATTTAGCAATATATATTCATATCAATAAATCAAGTGTTAATAAAAGAAAAAATATCCTCAAGAGATATTTCTCACTAAATTACTTTTTAATAGTACTCAATTTTGAAAACCAAATATGAATCAATGATTTGAAAACCGTTTGTAATGCTATATACTGTTTTATAAGAAAAAATCCATTTTTCATATCAATATGTTTAAATCAATCTACTACATATGCACTTAAATCTTACAGTTCCAACTGTACAAGTTTTCATCAGCAGTACAAAATGCATAAGGGCATTAAATTATTAAAATATTTATATACTGAATGATAAATGAATATTCTATAAAATTATGCTCTTAGAAATAGTATTTAAAATAGACTCACCTTTATTTTCGATAAACAATATAATACAAATGTGTATTTCTTTGAAATACACATTTAACATGATTGTGACCAAACAGAATAATGAATGATTGCTATAATAGTCAATATTTTAAAACTGCAGTGAATTACATTTCTTAAGCAGTTTTAATTATCCAGAGTCAAAAAAAAATTAATCTCTCAAGATAGTAAGACAGCAATGTGTACAATCTCCTGTTTAGTAAAATGATCATTTTCATGAGCTTCCCAATCATTTTTAACAATTGCTTTGTAATCACACATTCGACAAAGAAATACTTTGTCAGTTGTATTTTTCACATGTACATTGTCATGAATTTGAAAAGTATCTTTATTAGAAGTTGCAAATCTACATGAAATGGAAAAATGCTCATTTTTGTCAAAATTCTTGTAATTACATAAAGTGCATTGAAAAATTCTTTCTCTTGTAAGCTTTCTTTTGTGATATCTCATAACCCGTTCATCAGAAGTCTCAAATTGTGACAAACAGAATATATGCCTTTTTTCATGACTCATTAAAGACCTATTACCTGCAGATTTGACATCACACAAATTATATCTTTTTATATGCCTTCTTTCATGCCACCTTAAAGTGCTTTTGTCAGCAATCTTATATTGAAAAGATATTTTTCTTTTATGTGTTCTTTCGTGCACTCTTAAACTACTCTTGTGTACACATCTATATGCACACAAACTACATTGGAAAGGTTTTTCTCTTGTATGTGTTCTTTCATGAAGTCTTAAATGACACTTTTGTGCACATTTGTGTGCACACAAACTGCATTCAAACGGTTTTTGTCCTTTATGTATTCTTTCATGGGCTCTTAAATGACCAATTTGTGCACATTTGTATGTACAAAAAGTACATTGAAATGGCTTTTCGCCTGTATGTGTTCTTTCATGCACTCTTAAACTAATCTTGTGTGCACATTTGTATGCACACAAACTACATTGAAATGGCTTTTCTCCTGTATGTGTTCTTTCGTGTACTTTTAATCTACCTTTGTGAGCACATTTGTATGAACACAAACTACATTGGAAAGGCTTTTCTCCTGTATGGGTTCTTTCATGCAGTCTTAAATGATACTTTCTTGCACATTTGTATGCACACAAAGAACATTCAAATGGCTTTACACCTGAATGTGTTCTTTCATGGACATTTAAACTAACCTTTTGTGCACATTTGTATGCACACAAACTACATTCAAATGGCTTCCCTCCTGTATGTGTTCTTTCATGGGCTCTTAAACTACTTTTGTGTGCACATTTGTATGCACACAAACTACATTCGAATGGCTTTTGTCCTATATGTATTCTTTCATGGACTCTTAAATGAGCACTTTGTACACATTTGTATGAACACAAACTACATTGAAATGGTTTCTCTCCTCTATGTGTTCTTTCATGCACCCTTAAATCACATTTTCGGGCACATTTATATTTGCACAGACTACATCCAAACGGCTTTTCTCCTGTATGTATCTGTTCATGTACTGATAAACTTTGTTTATTTGCAGTTTTATATTTGCACAGACTACATTGGAAGGGTCTTTCTCCTGTATGTATTCTTTCATGTATTTTTAATTTACCCTTTTCTGCAAATTTGTATGCACACAAGCTACATTGGAATGGTTTTTCTCCTGTATGTGTTCTTTCATGCAGTGTTAATTGATACTTTTGTGCACATTTGTATGTACACAAAGTACATTTAAATGGCTTTTGTCCTTTATGTATTCTTTCATGGGATCTTATATGACCTATTTGTGCACATTTGTATGTACAAAAAGTACACTGAAATGGCTTTTCTCCTGTATGTGTTCTTTCATGCACTCTTAAATCACACTTTCGGGCACATTTATATGTACACAGACTACACTGAAATGGCTTTGCTCCTGTATGTATCCGTTCATGTACTGATAAACTTTGTTTATTTGCAGTTTTATATTTGCACAAACTACATTGGAAGGGCTTTTCTGCTGTGTATGGTCTTGCATACATTTTCAAACTTCCCTTTGCATTCAGAAATTATAATGAAAAGGCTTTTCTCCAGTATGCATACTTCTGCATAATAAGAAACTACTTTCTCTGCACTCTAATATTCCAACAAATTACATTGAAAAGTTTTTTCCGTGTGCTTTAGTGGATTCTAAAACTTCCTGTTTCAGTAGTCCAATATTGACAAAAACTACATTGAAAAAATTTTTTTGTGTTCTTTCAGGCTACCTTGAAAAGGGTTTTCTCCTCCATCTTCTTTTATGTATTCTAAAACTACTTTTATCTGCAGCTTCAAATAAGGCACAAACTATATTGAAAAGATTTTCCTTCTCTGTACTCTTTCGCTTACTTATAAATCCTTTATAAAAACTTTTGAATTTTCAAAAGTGCAAGAAATAACTTTTTAAACTGTAATCCCCTTTTCCATAATTTTAGTTTTACCAAAGGCCATGTGGATATAGTTATTAGTCTCTCCTTTATATTTTTCTTTTATATGGCTTTTTTCATGACTTCTCAATTTTCTTATTCTTATAGAGATTTCCTGCTCATAATCACAAAAATTAACAGACGGACAGGTTTTCCATTTTTCCCATCCTATATTGTCAGAAAGATGATAGTTTTCTGTAATATCCCAAGTAATGACAAAATGAATAAACAAATGAATTATGTCTTTAAATATTTCAGGACTTATTTTCTACTATTACATTTTGTGAACTTTTATAAAATTATATTTATATATTCATAAAATATAATCATTTTAATATATGTTTATACATGTTATAATCACTTGTCTTTATCTGACTGACTAAACACAAATAAACAGATATGACACTGCTTTTTTTAAATTTCTGTTATTCAAAACTGCTCAGCTTTCTTTTAGTAGTTCATAATTTCATATTTTCATACAAGTAGTTAAATGAGTGATTTTTCAACTACATTTCGTCAACAAATATTGCTTTGATTAGAAGTATTGCAATCCTTGTATGAATATGAAGACTTGATTTATTCTATAAATAATATCTTTAATATTTCAATCGTAGGCATTTTTGTCTAATATTCTCTTTTTCAATGTCTTAGATCTAAACAAAACAGAAAAAAAAATAATATTTAACATTTCATAGATAACAAATAATAAGTTTTCTAAGCAAGCATAAATTAATTTTCATTAGAACATTTTTAAAATAAGCAATTCATTTAATCTTTTTATCAAATGATGCATTAATAAACAAGGCAACACTCTCTCCATACAGTAGTGCCACCCTGTGCCAAACAGAATAATAAATGGATGCCAGAAGGCTTGTGCATAAAATTCCCACTCATCCAATAACCCCAGACTAGTTTCTGGCTTGTGGCCTTTGTCAGCGAGGAGCTTTGGATCTGAGAGCACTGCATCTAGATCTTAGGATCTAATGCAACCCTCCAGCAACACCTTTTATCTCTACTTAACTATAAAACTATGAGAATGAAATTTGAAAACACAAAAATATTTTCAATCTAAACTCAAAAGCTTATATAGTCATATGGGTCTGAACTCAGTTCAGCACCCATACATTTTGGTGTCTTTGCCCCTTTAACAACCATAGCCACCACTATCCTATTAGGCAGGATTGGTGTTAAACCATTAAGCATCACATGCTCACCATCTCATACTAGCACATTATTGTTTATAAAGAAGGCAAAACTCTCTCCATATAGTAGTGCCACCCTGTGCCAAACAGAGTAATCAATGGATGCCAGAAGGCATTAGATAGGGATTTTATGCACAAGCCTTCTGGCATCCATTGATTACTCTGTTTGGCCCAGGGTAGCACTACTGTATGGAGAGTTTTGCCTTGTTTATAAACAATAACGTGCTAGTATGAGATAGTGATCATGTGATGCTTAATGATGCATTAATATCTTCATTGATCCAAATGTATATTTCCAGTTATTAAAGGCAGAGAAAATCCAAATACTGACATTTCTTTTATATACATGTCAATAATTATTTTGTCAAACCAAATTAATTTTGCTTTACATAAAACCCAAGAAAAAATTGCAAACAATCACATATATAAACTTATGAACTAAAGATATGAAAAATCGATCTAACCTTAACTTACAGAAAAAGAACTCTGTATGAATATTCATAGTGTCATATATATATATTGCTTATAGCACTTCTTTCATACACACTTCAATGCAAATAAATTTTCTTAAGAGACTTCTTTATCTTCATTACAGTTTCGACTGTCCAGCAGTCTTCATCAGAGCTCTAATCTTCTTCTCTGCTTTAATTAAAATCTTCAAAGGGTGTCTGCATTTCTCAACTTCAGTTCCACATAAGCTATTATTAATTCCAGGCCAATTTCAGAGAAATAAATTACTTATTCACAGAATATTGAGAGCAGCAGCAAAAATGCAAATTTCATTCCAACTCTATTTCGTGACTATCTTCCAAAAAATATAGCTGCCAAATGTTATAAAATCAGCATAAAGACATAAATATATAAAACATCTAAACAATTTATATATAAAAAACTAAATTCAAAAGTATACTGTCTTTATTTTTCCATCTTTTTGCTATACAGTTGTTATCATTCATTAATTTCATTAATAAAACTCAAACATAGGTATGATAAACATTACATAGACACATACAGAGATAGAAACAAATTCAGGCTCTATTTTTACATAAGTAAAGAAAATATTCTATGAATTACATATGCAGTATTCATCAAATAAAATATTCAATATCCATTTTTATATAATTAATATTAATTGAATAAATATGAATCTAGCTAAAATATTTTTATTCAGCCCTTTTGTAAATAACAGTGATCAGATTATTAACAACAAAAGTGTAAAAAATGGATTCATAGCTGAAAGAAAAAAATGATTAATATTTAAAACAATGTACTGTTTTACTTTAAATGTGTATGAAATTATAACATGGACAATACATACAATTATATAACCATTTTAATGGTATGACAAAATATTTTCATAGACAACAATAACTTATATAGATACAATTATATTACTATGTACTGTATTTTAAAGCAATATTTGGTAAAAGGTGAAATATCTTGTAGACACAGTATAAAATTTACTATTGCTTCTGTAATGGTATACATAAATTAAAAATGTTTTTATTATGTTAGGAAAACTATATTGTGGAATGTTTTTTTTGTCAGTCTATGACCACAAACAGTTTGAAACACTTTAAATTAGTGAACACAAACTTCAAATAACGACCTCAAAATCTCATTTAATAGTGATAATTAATTCTAAAATCATACTGCTTCAACACATCAAATAAGTAAAGATAGCCATTACAATATTTATGCAATCTTTGTCTATTTCAGCATTTTCTCAAAATGATATCATAACTACCAATCACTTTCCTCTTCATTATAACTTTTTCCACTTTAAAACAATTATCCTTAATGTTAACTTACCTGCACTAATGTTTTTTAAATTTCTCCTCACAAATTGTTTCATTTTAATAGCTTACTTACTCAAAAACAAACAGTCCAAAATAATGAATACGTACATTGCGAATATTTTAAACGTATCACTTTAAATTTGGCAAAAGTTATATATAAAAAATGTGTTTTTGAATTCAAGTTAATTTTGAAAAAATTATCATAAAAACGATATAAATAAAATATTTTGGGGATAAAAAAATTTAGTAAACAATGGATATTCAGTTTACTTAATTCAAATCTTCTATTTATAACATTTATAATATTTTTTTAAAATTAATTTGAATTCAAAAACTATTTTTTAAATATAACGTTAGCTAATGGCGCTGCTGTAACGTAATCGTCCGGCCATAATAATTCTAGCTTTGTGAATTATTCAAATACTTTAGATTTAGTTTTTTCAAGATTATTATTTATTTGATAAATTAGTACAAGTAAATTATTTTTTGCAAGAGATGCGCAGACCCACCGCATCCATTAAAAAACGCCTATTGCGAAGTCATCCGTTGTTGTTATGTAAACTAGTTTAAATATAAAATGTAAATATTTGCTCACAAAAAGCAATGCAGTTGATTCAATTATGCATTCTCTTATGCAATATTAACTTACATATTCAAATATCCACAATCAACAAATACTAACGTGTAAAACATATAGAGACCTTTAAAAGTACATTACCTATAAACTCATTTTTTCACAAGGGAAAGAGAGCAGGCAGTTCCTGTTTTCCTCTTAAGGTTTTTGCACCGCCATCTACTGGGATTATAAAATTTTCAAAGAAATAAAATAAATGTCTATCTGAAGGTTTGTGATGATGGTATTTTAGTTGTATTTATAAATACTATTTCCATCATCTAATATTAAATACTGAATGTCTTTAGAAAAATTTAACTTTATTTAAATTTTGTAATTACATTCACCTGTTAATAATAACATATACGTTAGTATGTTAATGTTGATATTAATTTTTATGATGTGTTAGTAAATGAAATATTAGAGTTGAGCTAACAAGAAAAGATGATTCATGGATTGAAGAAATAAAAAATATTAAATTTTTATTGTTCAATAAACGAATATGCTTGTGCTTAAAATTAGCGTGTTTGTGTACTGCATAACATTTTTATTCACGTAACAAATTTGTATATTAATATCATCTACAGTTAGCGAAAGAGTTTTTAAATTTTGTAATTACATTCACCTGTTAATAATAACAGATACGTTAGTAAAAGCATTAAGTATTTAGCATTTTATTTTTCCTGTCTTTAGATTTTCTTTTTCACCAATTTTTTTATATTTTTATTTGGGTCCATCGCTCCCGTTATTTTTTTCTACATTACATTGATTTTTAAATTTTCAATAAATTTAACTTTTCTCTAAGGTCAGCGCAGCTGCCTTGCAACAACATATGGGGGGGGGGAATTAATTTGGTATTCTTAACTTTATTATCTCTTAAAATACAATACAGTTTTGATTTCATTGTTACGCACACGTGCGCCTTCCCGCGATTGTCTCTAGTTTCTTCACACACATATTGTCACCAAATACTTCGTTTTATATCTTCTGTGAATTTTTGTCTCATGTTCTAATCTATACTGGCAGTTGATTATTTTAACAGTATAAATTTACCATAATATAATTAAAAAAAAAAAATTGTACTATAAATTTATAAATACTTCAAAACTACAAACAGAAGTTAACATTTTATATTTAATATACGAAAATCTTATTTCTATTATTACACAGGATGTAGGTCATAATTGGTAACTGAAAATTATGTATCCACATTTAACTGAGACCCTAGGAAGCTTAATGACTGAAATATTCCCTGTGGCCACAATACATTTTGTTTACAAGTATCTTAAGTTTTTATCAGATTTCCCTTCTACCATTTTCATGGATCTGTTAAACAAAATAACAGTGTTGGTTTGAGAAAGTGGCTTTATATTTCAGTAGCCATAGAAATCTTAGCAGTGTAAATACTGTTCTCATTATTTTCATTAATGATAAGGCATGAACTCAAAATCTTGATTAAAAGTTATTGACAGAAGAAGGACTATATTTCATTTTAAATTTCTGAAAAAGATATAAAAGTCATCAGGGTAAAAAAAATTATTTTTCTGATAACGATCAATTGGTCTTATTATGCAATGATGTAGCTTAGAAAATGGCATAAAGAAATTAGTTATCTGTATGAGTCAAAGACTCATATTCTATCATATTTTCTAAGATTTTTATAGATGAATTTTCAATTGGTACTATAACAAAAATTTGGAGTACATCATTACTGATAGATCATTGTCTATTATTTGAATTTTATTGGTATGTGTCTTTTAGTATCTAAGGCAAGTTCATCTCTGCAAATATGAACTCCCAATATTGTATAATTTATTTGGATAACAGGAAAATTGTTGTCTCATAAAGATTCAGTACATATTTCAATTAAATGATTAATTTTTATGAATTAAGAAACAACTTCATCTAATGAAAACCATGCTTATCTTTGGTTCATAAAAAGTTTTGATGTTGGTCTCCATAATTTCAGGAGTGATATTGATATATAACATATACAGCTGTAAAAAGCACATTATGCCAATATATTACTGAGAACAGTATTAACTATTTCAATTTTTGTTTTCACATTTATTCAAATTGATGATTATTCATTGAATTAGAAATACATTGTTCATTAATTTGTTGTTACTAAATTGTTTTTAATAAGAAAAACATATACTGGAGTACAGTGAGATAGAGGTGACATTAGTTATTAAAAAATTAGGATACCATAATATATAGAAACTGAACAGAATTCAGATTTATATGTCTAGAGAAGCAAGTTAGCTTAGTTGAAAATATTTTTGTTTTTTTAGTTTGGGTTGATAGTTGGAGATTATAATATAAAAGAAAATAATAGGAGTTGGAATGAAAGTGCATTAGATCCTAAGGTTTAGTGGCGCTGATCCAAGACTCCTCATTGATGAGAGCAATATATTTGAAACTATCTAGGGATTTGGACTAGGAAAGTGCAGGATAGGGGTTTATAAAGTATTACTAGCTGACAACTATTACTACTTTCCAATGCTTAGAGTATGTGGCTAAACAATGATGGGATAGTTTGCTACTAAACAAGACATGATAGGTCATATGAGATTTTATCAATGCAGTGAAAATGTGATAAATTTAATACACTTTAACATAAATGTGAAATGTTTATTATGTTTGGTTTAATATTACATGGGGGGGGGAGGTTGTGTCTACCTTCATTTATTTTAATTTTTTTGGAAAAACAAAAAGGGGAGATGAGACTATGAGTATCATAGTTATTTATCACTTAATTAGAAATAGCAATAACAAGAAATTAGGTCTGCTGAATTCAAAATTTCAAGCCACATTGTTGAAAATATTTATAATAATTAAAAAATAGATTATTTTACATAAGTGGTGAAGAAGCAAAATCTAAATATTTGTTTTAGATTGAATTTTTTTCTTTATGAACAATGTATCTGAAAGTAAGAAGGTTCTGTAAGTTTTTAACCTTTATTAACTTTAATTTTTTTTGATAAATAATGATTCCCATTTAAAATAGAATTAAAAAAAAAATCCAAGCACTAGATAATTATTTACTGAACGTATTGTATTACGATTACAAAAATATTTCTTAATTAATGACTGCTGACTGGAACAACTTTTGACATAAATAATAATTTTTTTTGATGTGTTAAGAAAAGCTTTTGAGTCCATTCCTGTACCATATAGCTATCATAACTACTTGAGTCATAAATATGCATTATGCGTACATCGTAAATCGTTCGTTAAAATTCAGTTTTCATTTTGAAATTATGAAAAAACTAAGAGGACTACACATGCGGGTATACCAAAGTTCTCTGCACTACTTTCTTGCCTTTCAGTACGTAGTCACCATATTTTTCTCAGGCAAAAAATGAATTTTTTATGTATTTTTTTCTGAGTAAGGTCAATTTTTTTCTCAGTTTTTTACATTGTACAGAGAAAAAAGCACAAAAGAAAACTAGACCGAAAGAGTGGATTCAGAAACAGATTCTATCAGCATTGATTCAAGGCCCTTCAATTCCGACGAAACTTTCATACACCGATCGAGAATATTTCACTTCATCATTGGAAGAAACCCCATTACCAGCCATAAGATGAAGAAAAGCCAAACATGTACTTCAGTTCGATAGCCCTTCATCTAGCAGTAATGTGCCTTCGAACTTAATTGCTGAACCAATATTTGTAGAGAATTTTACAAAGATTCCAGGTTTGAAGTTTCCCACAACTGGTGAGTATTCTATTGTAGACTTTTTCCATATGTTTTTTGATACAAAAATTATGTAGTAAAATGATTAATGAAACTAATATGTATGCTACTAAATAAAAGTGTGCGTAATTGGATAAATGTAACGGATCGTGAAATGCCTTCCTTATTAGAATTTTGTAACAGCTTCATTACTGATTACTTTTTCCAAATGGTAATCAAGATCTAGAATGATTTATCTTTTATTAATAATAAATAATGTTGAATAATCTAGAATGATTTATCTTTTATTAATAATAAAGTTGAATAATATGAAATATTTAATATTTTACATATTTATATTATGTAATATGAACAGGTATGCTTCTTTGGAAAGCATATCTTGAAAGAGGTAGAATATAAACATTTTTTTAAAATAAATATATATCTTGGAATCTTTTTAGTAATCTTTGACTGCCTCTTGAAATGAGAAATTTTTTCATATTCTAAATTTGTAAATTGTTTTTTGTATTGGCAATGATTATTCAGTATGATGATGTTATGAACAAGGTTGGTTTATCCAAAGTAAACTTCTTCTTCTTGTTCTTTTTCTATCTTTTCAAATGTATTATCAAATTTATAAAGTCAAAAACTTCACATAAATATATCGGAGAGACTTTCTTTTCAAAAAATTTATTGATATACATTATATAAACCACATAATTTTTTGAAAAGAAAGTCTCTCCGATATATTTATGTGAAGTTTTTGACTTTATCCAAAGTCTAAAATCAAATAGTTTTGAGCAAATAATGGATAATTATGGACTCAAAATTTTAGTGCATTCTTGTTTATCAAACTTTTGAGTTTTCCCATTTCAAATTTATATGACATTTTACTATTTTATATATATAGTAAGTAATAATATTTCCATATCCTTCATAATTTTTACATTTTCATAGAAT
This sequence comes from Epiperipatus broadwayi, assembly GCA_028023455.1. Taxonomy (NCBI): domain Eukaryota; kingdom Metazoa; phylum Onychophora; class Udeonychophora; order Euonychophora; family Peripatidae; genus Epiperipatus; species Epiperipatus broadwayi. Next base: position 4,411,016 of record JAQFVV010006249.1, on the reverse strand, counting down.
TATAATTTTTTTATTATCTTTTGTTAGGGAGAACGTTTTTCCTTCCAGTCGCGTAATGATTTTCTCAACTTAGGGGGTGCAAGAAAAAAATGAAGAATTCTTATCTTCCTAAATTGTTAGGTTCTGAAGGTATGGATTATCTCAGGTAAGAAGTGTTATATGTTAGTAGAATGAAAATTTTGTGAGGAATACAAAGAAATTATCTCTGAATATGTAATTTGAACTTTAGTTAATGATAAATTACAAATTATGAACAAACAATAAAATAATAATTATTTCGGATGTGAAAATTTCTTTTTTCTCTTATTTTTTATATAGTTATCACTATTTATCTTAGGCTTATTGTTTTCCTTACTTTTTCTAGTTTGTAGCAGTGTAAAGTTTTTAGCTCTAACATTATTAAAACTGATGTTATTGTGAAAATTATGACTCAGGTCAGTTTTTAAAAAAATTCAAAATGGCGCCTCATGATTAAAGCAGATAAAATTCAGATAAAAAGTAATTCATACATGGAAATAAAATGCAATCCTAAAATCAAAATAAAACATGCAGAAATCAGTTTTGAATGTATAGTTTTATACATCAGAATGAAATTTTTTTATAGGAATGTATAGTTTTAAGAGCAAGTGGAATGTGAATATAAAGATGTTGTATTAATTAAAACTATAAAGATGTTGGGTCCAAAACATTCATTCTTTCATAACCCACTATTTTGTTTTATCTACTGTTTTAAAATACCATATATCTAATTATCTAATGTGTTAATTTCATCTGCTTCAATCTATGTTAACATTAATAAATAGTGAAAAAGCAATAAAGTAAAACTATTTAAATTGATAAATTACACAAAAAGTTGTATATGCTTATGTATTTTATTTTTAATACTAAATCCGTTATTTCTTATACCATTTATGCTTTACTTAAAAATAATACTAAACTAAATGCTGCAGTATCAACTGCATTTTTAGTACACAGAAAGATATTTATTAGTTCATGATGTTAAACCTGAAAAAGTATAAATAATTTGTACTGCTGGAAAGATAAGAAAGTCTATTTATAATGAAACATTTTTTATAAATACTGAATCAATAATATTTTAAAATGATGATAATGACTAAAACTAGAGTAAATGCTGCAGAATAAACAGTATCATGTGACATCTGATTTGATTTTTTTTAAAATAATAGTATTTTTAAAACACAGATGGTTATTTATTTGTTCATGATGTTGATGTTTAAAAAAAAAAAAAGTACTTTCCATTGATGTAAAGATAAGAAAGTATAAATAATGAAGCATTTTTCATAAATATGGATTCAAATAGCATTCAGTAGAATGCATTTAGAAACACTGACACTTAAACGTACAGTATTGTATTCCTGCTTTTGGTTTCCTTAAATATATTGGCTGTCTTTGGCAAGAGTGCTTGTCATCCAAAATACACTAAGATTATATTTAATATTCATAATATTTTTTCCAATTAGAAGAATTAGTATTGCCTCTAACTTACTGCAACATGCTGAAAAAAAAATCATTTTCAAAGAAGTGTTTGAAAGAAATGCCCTTTCAACTACAGAATGTCATAGTAGATATGGAATCTGTTTTTTTAAACTTCTAATTAATACATTCCAATCTATTTCCATCAAATTAATATGATATATATAAATCTGAACATTAGATTTAATGGGTAACCAGAAAATTCCTAAGCTTAATAATATTCTTTAGTTCTAAGGAAATTTTACAATTTTTATAAATATGATGTACTTCTGGATATCTGTTTCAAATAAATTACTTGTACATATATCCATGAACATGTTAATTTATTCAGCAACAACTGATATCTTAGATTATATTATAAAATAATAATTAAAATTTGATTGGATTTAAATTGGAACATTAAGTGATTTCTAAGAGCTAAACTAGTGTTCTTGTTAAATAATTCAAATGAGATAATTAGCAGTGGATTTTAATCCATAATTCACTCTCATTGACGTTACAATTAAGATCTTACAATAAAATATTTCATTAATAAATCTTATTTTATAATATTTAACTTGGTTTCTTTCCTCACTACAGGAAATATCCATTTTAATATGGATTCATTTTCTTTAATGAATTAGTAATGCAGAATACTGTGTTTATTTCATAGACTTCTGTAAACCATTTAGGTTTGGGAATTTTATTTGGCTTTACCATTATATTTCTTTTATCATTTATTACACTCACTCTAAACAACGCTCTGGATATATTTTTTTTTATTAAGCATCAATTTTATGCACAAACTAACTCTTGCTTATCTTCATTTTATAAAAAACTACTAAATAAAAATCAATAAATTAAATAGCATTTCAGAAACTAACAGTATATATATATTGTACACATTTCAATTGTGCTTTGTGCCTCAACTAAAAGTGATATGCATAAAATAGCAAAAATTTTAAAACTTTTGGAGAGACAAAAAGTTAGAAGTAAAAATATTTAAGAACTTTTGAAATATTTATTCTTTGAAAATAGAAAATAAAATTATAGTTTAATTAAATAAAAAAGATTAAATGCTAAAAATAAACAATGGTCTCATTAGTGTGTTAGAAATGTCATTAAGGAAATGAAACAAAAGGAATGTGAGTAGATTCTTTTTAGATAAACAACAATCTACAAAAATAACTAATTAATTAAAGGCAAAGATAATATTTAATTGCCTCTATGAAGCATAAGGAAATAATCACCTGAGCAGATGTGCAGAGGACCAGCCAGTCATTGCTGGGATTCGAAAACAATGAACTGCCTCAGTACTAAGCAATTGAGAAAGACTTCACTTGATTTATTCAGATATATTCAAGCAGGGTGTTTCTTTTTCCAGTGACTTCAAATATGGAGATCTGCTTCCGAATATTATAATAGTCAGCCCGGACTTCATAAAGGTTGTATTGATCTTAATTATTATTTTATGCCTTCAGTCCTATTGATGTAAATAATTGTGTATATGTAATTTGTTAAATGCTAGAAGGGATTGTATATTAAAATGTATCTTAATATTAAGTGTTATTTGTACTCATGGAAGTGCATTATATATATATATATTTGCACTCATGGAAGTGCATTGAAGAATACCTAAACATAGCAATTGGTGCAGTCACAATCTTAATTTGGCCCATTAAGTATACCAAAATGGTTAAATTGGATAAAAGTCTAAACAATGCAAGTAGCAATCGAGGGATTTCACTTCAGCAAGGCATGTGGTTGGCCCCTGTATGTGCAACATGTAGAGAAATACTTATCGATGAGGTTAAAGATGATAAGTATACGATTGCTTTATTATTGTGTTTTGCAGGTAAATGAGTTATCGAGATAGGAAACAGACTCTCTGAACCACTAACTCTTGAAGAATGTACATGTGATCATATTTAAAAGATGATGAGCAAACTCTTTTAACCCCCAACCTTCGAGGTACATAGCCAGACTACAATATTGGTCCAGAAACCAATGTTGGAAGGAGAATATTAAAGATTATGGCATTGCTTTGCATAACTTAGCAAAGAACTGTGTTTATGGATCTTCCTAGATGAAGCCCTGCTGCAATAACTGCTTACTGGTATGTGCAATGATAATTTATAGCAACAACTGTTGGCTGTGAACAATTTAGATTACACTGAAACTATACAATGTGGTATAACCCATTCTCAAACAATCATGTAAATTCACCAAGTTCAAAAGTAACAGCAAATCGCAAACTGATCTTTGTAAAACAGTAACCAAAGAACTGTCAGATGGTAATGAAAATATGGCTAACAGCAAACCATGATCTAAAAGTCAGCTTCTCAATGATGTTATAAAAATCAAAATGTTTAAATTTAAAATGAAAAATGAATATTTTAAAATATACAATTAAAGTAAAGAAAATATAAATCCTTGCCAAATTAACAGATTAATGTGGAGCCATGCAAGATCGATCCAGAGACTTGGTGATAAAAATATAAAAGGAGCAGTAAAGCAGTATAGTTTACATCAGTTACAAGAGTTAGTTAACATCAGTTACAGGTACAGAGTTGGAATAGCTGTGAACAAAGAATTAAAAGACATTGTAATAAATTTCTGAAACAGTATCTAAGTGTTGAATCGTAAAGAGCGGTCTGAATCATGTATAGCTGCAGCAAAAAAATGGGACTATCAACCAGCATAATAAAGCTGCCTGTATATACAGTAAAGCCTAATATGATTGGTTAAACAAATTAACCCTATCTCCATCTGTATCATGAAAAGTCTCTAGATCATATCTGGGTGAACATTGATAGAAGTGCATATACAATTCACCCTCAATAAACAAATCCCCTTTCAATGCAAGATTTACCAGTAATGGAGGATCATCATGCATAAGATGAAGTTTACTACTTTTGGAAACATAAAAAAGTATGATGCTGGTAACAACCTTTCTAGACAACTGATGTTAAGGATTCACAATTGTTATTGGTGCCAGATTTATATAACTAAACAACAAAGATGCAAAACCTTAGTTTATGAATTTTAGGATATTTACTTAAATACTATAAAAGCATAAAAAGTACCTACTTAATATTTAAGTATATTAAATTTTGCTATTTCACTAATGAAAGCAAAAGCTGGAAACCAGTCTGCAGATCACTCAATGCAAAGAGATGTCCTCTTAAAACATGAGTAAGCATATGATAATGGATAGTTGACATTAAACTGAATACAAAATAAATGGTCAGATCTACTTATTTTATACCTTTAGACAGAAAAAATATTTATCTCCTCCATCTTTTACTGCAGAAAAAAAAATTCATTAATAGCAAATATAAAAAAAATATATTAAAAACCCATTGTTTTTACATCTATTTACAATATAAAAATTGATTTAAGATTATGATTTGCATAAAATCTTTTTGGTTGCCATCATAAAAATCATTGATTATACCACTATAGTCAACTAACATAAAAATACTTTTAAATCACTAAACATCACATGATCAGCATTTCTTATGCTTGCACATAACTTATTAAAACAGGCAAAACTTTCCAATAGTAGTGCCACTCGGTGCAAGCTAGAGTAATCAATGGATGCCAGAAGGCTTAGGCATAAAATCCCTATCTAGTGCCTACTCATCCAATAACATCAGATTAGTTTCTAGCTTGTGGCTTTCATCAGTGAGGCTATTTATAAGTCTGGCTCACACTGAGTGGCTCTACTGTATGGAGAGTTTAGCCTGTTTTACCAGCTTGAGCAAGCATAAAAGTCATGTGATGTTTAGTGGCTTATATAAATTATACTTATCAATCAAATATTAAAAATTATTAATAAATAAAGGCAAAATAATTTCTGAATACTGAGGATTTTTATAGAGCAACTTCTAGTGATTCATTAATACACTGAAGAAAAGTTTGCAGTTCTGATATTTAGAGGAAAAAATGTTATAATAATCAGCAAATATTGTCATTTTAATCAAATTTTATGTGCAAAATATTTAAAAATAGAAATAAATCTTCCAATTTTAAAACTTACATAGAAAAATTCATAATTGATCAATATCTTTAAGATGACTAGCTGCAAAAATTTTTAAATTCCTTATCTTTATTTTATGATAATGATTTTAATTTCTTTTAATGATACATTACCTTTATAAATATATATTTTGAATACAAAAAATAAACATAAAGAAATAATTTATTATTTCACAAAGTTATCCAAACCTTCATTAAAAAAAGTCTTAACATTTTTTCTTAAACTGTATGCATACATATGATCAAAATGTCATAGTATACATAAGTTGTCCCATTAAAAAAAATATTTGGTTCTCTCTTTAAGCTGTCTATAGAAACATCTCTGAAGCAATAAATGTGTCTGTTGCAACATAGTTAAACCCTTCACCACAAAACTTTTAAAGTGGTAGCATCACTGGCTAGGGTTATAACATGAAATGTATCCTTAATATCTTAACTCATACTCAAGTAATATGCTAATATAAATTGGGCAAAATTACTGTTGAAAACATTTCAAATGGTATAAAGTTGTAAAGCAATTAGTCACAAGAATATTGTCAAGTGCTTTTCAAAATTTCTTGATTATAGAGAAAGCAATGAAGATGAAACTAGGAAACACATTGTCACATTCCGCAACATAAATTGTGGATCCACATGTTAGCACCTCAAAACTTTTGTAAGGACTTAAGCTTAAATCACAAACAAGAGTATCATTATTCATTATAATATATGTCTAAATGGAATGTTCTCCTTTGTTTGGATTCATAAAGTATTTATTGCTTCAAGACAATTCCCAACAATAATAGTTTTTGAACAAATGTTCATCTCCCAAAATCTATGAGAATTTTACTTATCCACAAAGAAGCACAACCATTTTGTGACTATGAAACATTTCTCAAAGCTTTGGTTGCCATATCACCTGAACTAAAAATCAGGAACCAATATTTTATGAAAGGTTTTAAAGGAAGACTTAACTATAAGATGTTATTTTATATTTTTAACAATCTTTAGTTTTGGATGAAACTGATATGTTTATTTGAAGCAATTTTAAAGCATTTTATAATTGAAAATATTTCAGAAAATATACTTGACATTTGAACTGTTTATGGATAAGAACACAATGTTACCTTCATTTGTATATGCTATTTTGATTGGTGATGATCATCCAACTATAATGCCATCATCTCCAAAATGCCAACAAGGATATAGTGATTTCTATAAGCAGAATAAAAGCAAGGAAGATGATGTCAATCTTATAGATTCTCATTAGTGAATGGTCAATATTAATATATATGCATGGTCAATGCTTTCTTATTCTAAGTCAAATTAGAGTTTCATGCCAACAATTATAATTTTATCCAATGTATACGATGGCCATTAAATGCTTTCTTGTTAATCTATCTGTACATTCTAAAACTACCATTATTTTCTTCTGTATACTCTGATTAAGTAGTTTTAAAAAAATGAATACAAATCCATTAGGAATATTTTAACATGTGTAGTAAATAAATATTCATAATTTATTTGTTGTAATGAAAAAAAAATATACAATGAATTTATTTATGTTTAGATTAAATAACCAATTTTGAAAAAATGTGACCATACCATTTTGACATGTAGTGAATCCATTTCTCTAGATTCCTTTTTGTCTTTTTAAGTTCATGTAAAATGTTAATTTTAAGTGTAGTTCTCTTTATGATTCAGTGGGTGAGAAAGTGCTTTTAATTGAAAGAGGACTATTACATTCCATTTTGAGGGCTTAACATAACCAAAGAGGCCAAATTCCCAACATCCACTCCCATTTGTTTTCATATTGTAAGTTAACATGCTCTTGTCAGACACACTGTACAGAAACAATTTAAAGTTTATTGATATTTTATCTCTGGAGTTAAAATCAAGAAATAACATGATCATTCTTCTCATTTCATGCACTTATTTAAAATTCAGTTTTCTTGAAAGCAGCAAAACTTGTGAAGTTTTTTAAATATTTACAATCATGACAGAAAACTTTTTTAAACAAAAAATAACTTGTCAAACTGTAAAAGTAGATACATATATAAATTTCTAGTTATTTGTTCTAAGTGTTTTATCTTTAAATCATATTATATTAAACTCACATTTTTAGACAGTGAATATAAGGTAATAGTTATTACAAGCTTTGGTACGATCTCTGCATCTTTAATTATGTAAGAACATAATTTACTTATTTATGAACATTTTAAAGTATTATTATATGTGGAACATGAGATGATCAACATGGAATGTCTCTATTAATCTATACTTTAATGTTCTCCCTGGCATCATATCTGCAAATCATCTATCATTCACATCAACCAAAATTTAGCAAATTAATACAAAATTTAATGTTCATGTGAGTAATACATTTCATTCCACAATTTGGTTCGCTTTAGCATCTTAATATTTTGTTCTGAATAGCTAACATTATGTTATCATATAACACATGAACAGACTTAGAGATTGCTCTGCAGACAGCTTAGAGAGAAGCTATCACCATTTCACTGGTACATACTGTGGATATCTTGAATATCAACTATTCATTAATGAAGGTATAGTCAGATCAAATCTTAGAAATAGTGTAATATCAATGCACTTTTAATTCCCTTTACACAAAAATGTTAAGATTCATATCTATGTTAATAAAGGATTAGTAAGCATAAACATTAAGTGTTAAGCCATTCTTTATTTAAGGAATAGTGTAGCCAAATTTTGCTTTGAGATAAAATCAATTTAGATTCACAAAAAAAAAAATATTTGATTCTTGCTAATATTTTATTTTTTAATACAATTTATTACTGGAATTGTTCAAGCTTAGCTTCAACAATAATTCATAATCATCTATAAGTTTGAATAATCATTGGATATCTGGTGGTATAGTGCTGTTTTTGACTTTTGCTTTCAAAACCACAACTAATACACTTATGCATATATTCTGTATTTTTCAGTCCAATATTCTGAAATTCAAAACACTAATACTTTGAACCATCAGATAATTAACTGTCATGTCTATGTAATTGGGATACTAGATTAATTTCTATATGTTGAAATAGTGTTTCATTGCTAAGGCATAGAAGGCATGAATAGTAGTTTAGAATAGTTGTAAATATAGAATCAAAGCACATGAAAACTGCTTAAAAATTAGTAAACATTAACAAATAGGTTTAATATACATTTAAATTTGTATTTGCATGAATACTAATTTAAAAAAACAAGCATAATTATATTCATTCAGTATTAATAAAAAAATACATTTCATTTTTTGTTTACTAAATATTTAAATTAAAAAAACTATTTTTTTCTTTTACTCCCTAGGGATTAAAATTGTTTTAATTGATACAAATGTTAATTAAGGTAATTAGCTAAAAAATTGAAATAAAAGAAATTCTTTTGCAATAGCTTATTATTAAGAGTAAATTAAAAATAACTTGATAATTTTTATTAGTCATTTATTAGATTAGAGAATATCCACTTAATGAATATATTTGTAGTATAATTTTCACTTCACCACTCTCAAGCAAGGTAGTGACTGGTTTCACTGTTTATAGCATCTTGTGGAAGGGTATAATATAAACATATGACCAGACATGTAAAAAGAATGTATGATCCCCAGTATGGCCCAGAACACAATCTCACTCACATATCTTTATCATTACTCAGTATATATAGCCAATTTTACTTGTTTAATTGATGTGTCAAACTTACTACCTCTCAAAATGTGTCACAAGTTATGAGGGTGATAATTTGACATGTACAAATTAAACTGTAATAATTGGCTATCTATATATACTAAACAATGATAGATATATGCAAGATATTGTGATCCAGGCCTTTTGATGAATACTGGTTCATTACAAAATGTGCATTTTGGGAATGATACAGCTTTGGTCATATGTTTATGATTACATCCCTCCACAAGGTGTTAAAAGCAGATAGAAACCAGTCACTATCTTACATGGGAGTGGGGTAGTGAAAATTACCCAGCAGAAATGTTCATTCAGTGGATTTTTTTTAATCTAATGACTAATAAAAATTAATACTTCCATCAAGTGATTTGTGACAATGTTGTGAGAATGATTTAACACATCAATTAAATTGTAGTAATTGGCTTTCTATATATATTGGAAAATAAAGATATATGTAAAATATTGTGATTTAGGCCAACTGATATGTGTAGTTCAGCATGAAATAAACAACTTGAAGATTTATAATCTTTTTCATGTCTTTGGTCATGTGTTTATGATTACACAATCCACAAGATGTTAAAAGCATATAGATGTCAGTCTCTACTTTGCATGAGTGGTATAGTCAAAATTACACTGTAGAAATATTGCTCATTAAAAAAATTATATAGACCAACACTTTCGAACTCTATTTTGATATTTCTTTTTTTCAATTAAATTTAAATGCAATAATTATTCTAGATTAACTACAAAAAATTCTTTTTTCATTTGATTAATTAAAAAACAAATTCTTTTATTTATTTGCACTAATTATCAAAAATATAAATTTTACTCACATAGGTAATAAAATTTTAGAAACCTAGATAGTCTGGTAAAAGCAGTATTAAGGTTTAAAATAAGCAAAAGCTAGAGAATCTTTATTGTGAAAGAAGTAAAGCAGTTTGTATTTCCAAATTATACATGTAAGAATTCATTCTTTTTTCTGCATGGAGGAAAGATTGTCTTAAAATTTTCTAAGAGCAGTGGAGCAAATTCTAAATGCCATCAATCTATGGAATGAAGAAATTAAGTCAAATTTCTGCCCATTGAACACTATATATGATTTCAAAAATAACTAAATTATTTTGCTGACTGAATTAAGATACTATAGTAATTTATCCTAGGTAACCTGAAGCATCACTATTACTCAAAATGAAAAAAATAAAATCTCATGGATAAAATTTTTGTTGCAAATCAACATATAGTTATATATTTGTGTGTGCCTGAAGATGTAAAATCAAGGTATTTATACAAAAACTACAAAAAAAAAAATAAATTGTTTTATCTTATATATATATATTAAATCAGTCATGCAAATATTGTTAGTTTTAAATTTCCTAAAAATATTTATTTCAAGTATGCAAAATGTAGATATTTATGTATATATATTTTATATAATACTTATATTATTGTGACTTGAGAAAGAAAAAAACTTGTGTGGAAATCTAAATTAGAAATTCTTTTTCTCTAAATGATTTTAAAAAATCATTAAAAATTTTAAGTTGCTATTTTGTCCTATTTGAATATTAAAGGAGAGTGGACAATAAACATAAAAGATATTTTTTAATTGACAGTTAAAATGCTTTACATTTGATATGAAAAAAGATGTAAGATTTTTAAAAAAATTAGCTAGTATGTCCAAATTGAGTTATACCAACAGTATAGAATAGATGCCTGTATATGTATACTGTGCAAATGCATGTTAAAATAAGTTTTTTTATTTTGAAATTTAAATAAGCTTAATTTAATCATATATACATTGCAGACAAATTAAAATGTGTATTAAGAACATGTGATAAGACAATTTAATAGACTATTTTATATTTATGCAGGAAAGAATTATTTATACGGGTGTTTGGTATTCATTTATCTCTATAACAAAAATGGATTACAAATATTATGGGATGTATATAATTAAATTTATTGTAATATTGAGATTTGATATTAAATAAGAAAATATTTGTGTTGACACTTATACCACTCAGTTAAAAAAAATTTTGGAGTTAAATAATAAAATATAATTGTTCCATGAATAGGTTTTTAGTATTAAGCTTTGTCAATAGATATCTAAAACAGTAAGAAAAAAATTATGTTGAATTATAATAAATGTTTGAAGTTAAATCACTTGTCTTCAGATGACAATTATGCATTAATCTCACATGTCATAAATAGTGGATCTAGACATGTTAGCACATTAAAATTTTTATGGTGAGGTAAGCTATGTTTCCACATAACATGTGCCTAATTCAGAGATAGTATAGAGGCAGTTGAGGCAAAACCAATCATGTCTTCACTAGAACATTCAGTATATAATTAGGTATTTAGTGAATCTTTATTTTCCAATAGAAAGAAAAGTTGATGTTATTTCTAATAATATTAATTAAATACAATTTTTGTTGTTTATGAAAATCTTTAAATTTCACATTTGCAATATTTTACAATATTCATATCAAAAAATGTAGTGTTAATAAAGGAAAAATTATCCTTAAGAGATATTTCTCATTAAATTCCTTTTCAGTAGTACTCGATTTTGCAAACCAGATATGCATCAATGATTTGAAATACCTTTTGTAATGCTATATAGTTTTATAAAAAATGATCCATTTTTCATTTATTACATAATTCATATTACATTTAATATATTTAAATCAATCAACTATATATGCACTTAAAGCTTACAGTTCCAACTGTACAAGTTTTCATCAGAAGTACAAAATGTTTAAAGGCATTAAATTATTAAAATATTTATATACTGAATTATAAATGAATATTCTATATAGTTAGGCTCTTAGAAGTAGTATTTAAAATAGACTCACCTTTATTTTCAATAAACAATATAACACAAATGTGCATTTCTTTCTTACAACAAACATTCTTGAAATTTTTTTATTATAATTTGTCTTGATTATTTTGGTAACATTTATAATGAAATTTCACTTGTTTTGAAAAATAAGCTATGAATCATTAGAAAATATCCACTTATTAAAGTTAGATGCATTTTAATTTGTGAATTCATTACCATAAACTGCAATAAAAGAGTGTTACACTAAAATGCAATAAAAATGCTTAGTCCATTGAGATTTTATTGAATAACAAGTCTATAAATTTTTGGCAGCAGACTTTTATTAAAAGCCTATTTAAGCACAATAATTATTATATGTATCCAATTCTGTGCAAAAATGATTTTCACTATGAGACAATTAAATTAAAACCTTCAGTTTGAAGAATAAATAAGTTTCATTCAATTTAAATGGCAGAAGCCATTTTTTTTTTTTTTAAATGGCAGAAGCCATTTAAACGTTCAAATATAAAATTACTTAAAGACATATAACAATGCATTGTGTTATCAGTATATTGAAATACTATTAACATGTTTGTGACCAAACAGAATAATGAACCATTGCTATAATAGGCAATATAACTGACGTGAATTGCATGTCTTAAGCAGTTTTCATTATCTAAAGGTAAAAAATACATCTCTCAAATAAAACATTTTTTTGTGATTATTACATTTTTTTTCTCCCACTCTCAAGATAGTAAAACAGCAATGTTTATAACCTCCTGTTTAGTAAAATGTTCATTTTCATGAGTTTCCCAATCACTTTTAACAATTGCTTTGTAATCACACATTCGACAAATAAATACTTAAAATTTCAGTTGTATTTTTTACATGTACATTGTCATGAATTTGAAAATTATCTTTATTAGAAGTTGCAAATCTACAAGAATTGGAAGAATGCTCTAATGTCTGTATTTTTAAATGATTATTTCTGTCAAGATTCTTGACATTACATAAAGTGCATTGAAAAATTCTTTCTCTTGTATGCATTCTTTTGTGATATATCATTACCCTTTCATCACAAGTCTCAAATTGTGACAAATCGAATATATGCCTTTTTTCATGACTCATTAAAGAACTTTTACCTTCAGATTTGACATCACATAAATTATATTGAAAATGATTTATTTTTATATGCCTTCTTTCATGCCACCTTAAACTGCTCTTGTCAGCAAACTTATATTCACACAAACTGCATTGAAAATATATTTTCCCTTTATGTGTTGTTCTTTTGTGCATTGTTAAATGAAATTTTGATGCAGTTTTGAATGGACACAAACTACATTGGAAAGTTTTTTCACCTGTGTGTGTTTTTTCATGCAGTCTTAAATGATACTTTTGTGCACATTTGTATGCACACAAACTACATTCAAACGGCTTTTGCCCTTTATGTATTTTTTCATGGGCTCTTAAATGACAGATTTGTGCACATTTGTATGTACACAAACTACATTGGAATGGCTTTTCTCCTGTATGTGTTCTTTCGTGCACTTTTAATCCACCCTTCTGTGCACATTTGTATGCACACAAACTGCATTGGAAAGGCTTTTCACCTGTATGTGTTCTTGCATGCAGTCTTAAATGATGTTTTTGTGCACATTTGTATGCACACAAACTACATTCAAATGGCTTTCCTCCTGTATTCTTGTATGCACACAAACTACAATCAAATGACTTTTGTCTTTTATGTATTTTTTCATGTGCTCTTAAATTACTAATTTGTGCACATTTGTATGCACACACACTGCACTGAAATGGCTTTTCTCCTGTATGTGTTCTTTCATGCACATTTAAATCACTCTTTCGGGCACATTTATGTGCACACAAACTACATTCAAATGCCTTTTCTCCTGTATGTATACGTTCATGTATTGATAAACTTTCTTTATTTGCAGTCTTGTATTTGCACAAAGTACATTGAAAAGTGTTTCCTCGTGTATGTGTTATTTCATGCACTCTTAAACTACCCTTGTACGCACATTTGTATGTACACAAACTACATTGAAATGGCTTTTCTCCCGTATGTGTTCTTTCATGCAGTTTTAAAGAATACTTTCGGGCACATTTGAATGCACACAAACTACATTCAAATGGCTTTTGTCCTTTATGTATTCTTTCATGGTCTCTTAAATGACTGACTTGTGCACATTTGTATGTACACAAACTACATTGAAATGGCTTTTCTCCTGTATGTGTTCTTTCATGCACTCTTAAATCACACTTTCGGGCACATTTATATACACACAAACTACACTGAAATGGCTTTTCTCCTGTATGTATCCGTTCATGTACTGATAACCTTTGTTTACTTGCAGTAATATATTTGCACAAACTACATTGCAATGGCATTTCTCCTGTGTGTGTTCTTTCGTGCATTTTCAGACTTTCCTTTGCACCCGTCTTCAATTCACAGAAATTAGAATGAAAAGACTTTTCTTCAGTATGCATACTTCTAATTTCTTTGCACTCTTATATTCCAACAAGTTTCATTGAAAAGTTTTTTTCCATGATCTTTTGTGTATTCTAAAACTTCTTTCAGTAGTCCAATATTGACCAAAATTGCATTGAAAAAATTTTTTTCTGTTCTTTCATGCATGCAGTTTTAACTTCACACCAACTATCGTGAAAAGGTTATTCTCCTCCATCTTATTTAATGCTTTCTTTTAGTCGTTCATAATTTCATAACATTTTCATACAAATAGTTAAATGAGTGCTTTATCAACTACATTTTGTCAACAATTATTGTTTTGATTAGAAGAGTTGCAATCCTTGCATGAACATTAAGACTTGATTTACTTTTTTGTCAAATATTCTTTTTTTCCATGTCTTAGACCTAAACAAAACAGAAAAAAATTAATACTCTAACATTTTAAGAAAGCTGAAATTAATTTTCATTACAACATTCTTAAAAGAAACAACTCATTTAATCTTTTTATCAAATGATGCACAATATCTTCATTGAAGCAAATGTATAACATTTCTAGTAATTAAAAGCAGAGAAAATCCAAATACTTATGTTTCTTTTATATACATGTCAATAATTATTTTTTCAAACAAAATTAATTTTGCTTTACATAAAACCCAAGAAAAAATTGCAAACAATCACATATATAAACTTATGAACTAAAGATATGAAAAATCGATCTAACCTTAACTTACAGAAAAAGAACTCTGTATGAATATTCATAGTGTCATATATATATATATTGCTTATAACACTTCTTTCAAATACACTTCAATGCAAACAAATTTTCTTAAAGACTTCTTTATTTTCATTACAGTTTCGACTGTCCAGCAGTCTTCATCACAGCTCTAATCTTTTTCTCTGCTTTAATTACAATCTTCATAGTGATGAGTCTGCATTTCTCAACTTGAGTTCCACATAAGCAATCATTAACTCCAGGCCAATTTCAGAGAAATAATTAACCACTTATTCATCATACAGAAACAATTTAGAGTCATTATTTGATATTATTTTATTTATATATAACATTATTCAGGTGTGAGTTTGAACCACTTATTCATTATATAGGTGCAGTTTGGAGGCATTATTTGGAAGTATTTTATTATTATTTAACATACACAGGTGTGAGTTTGAACCATTTACTCATCATATTTATATGGTTTGGAGTCATTATTTGGAAGTATTTTATTATTATTTCTTATATCAGTGTGGGTTTGAACCATCTACTTATCATTGGAGTCATTATTTGATAGTATTTTATTTTTATATATTATATTGGTGTGAGTTTGAACCACTTACTCATCATATAGATACAATTTAGAGTCATTATTTGATATTATTTTATTTATATATATATCATTATACAGGTGTGAGTTTGAACCACTTATTCATTATATAGGGGCAGTTTGGCGGCATTATTTGAAAGTATTTTATTATTATTTAACATACACAGGTCTGAGTTTGAACCACTTACTCATCATATTTATGTGGTTTGGAGTCATTATTTGGAAGTATTTTATTATTTTTTAATTCACATCTATTTATTCAGGTATATGAGTACATATTCATCATTACTCATGTATATAATATATTAGTTTTTAATCTCTAATTTTTTATTCACTTATATAAACATTTCCTTAATTTATGTGTGGGTGGATGAAGATTTAATTCATTCTATCAAAGCTGTTTGTAAAATAATAAATGTCACTTCCATAATTAATAATTTCATTTATGTAGATACAAATTAGTATGAATTTCAGTATAAAATTGTCAGATTAGCAAAATCATTTTAGCATCTTCAGATCATCTTCCGAAGAACATAGCTATTAAATTTTATAAAATAAGCATAAAGACATAAATGCATAAAACATCTAAAGAATTTATATACAAAACACTAAATTCAAAAGTATACTGTCTTTATTTTTCCATCTTTTTGCAATATAGTTGTTATCATTCATTTGATTTCATTAATAAAACTCAAAAATAGGTATGATAAACTTTACATATACACATATAGAGATAGAAACAAATTCAGGCTCTATTTTTAAATAAGAAAATGATATTCTATGAATTACATACACAGTATGCTAAATTATAGAAATTTAATATGTAAAATTATTAGCTTCAGTTTCTTAAATCAAATTTATCAAATAAGATATTCAATCTCCATTTTTATATAATTGATATTAATTGAATAAATATGAATCTAGCTAAAATATTTGTCCCTTTTGTAAAAAACAGTGATCAGATTATTAATGACAAAAGTGTAAGAAATGGACTCATAGCTGAAAGAAAAGAATGATTAATATTTAAAACAATATACTGTTTTACTTTAAATGTGTATAAAATTATAACATGAACAATATATACAATTATATAACCATTTTAATGGTATGACAAAAATATCTTCATAGATGACAATAACAATATAGAGATATTCTATGTACTGAATTTTAAAGCAACATTTGGTAAAAGGTGAAATATCTTGTAGACACAGTATAAAATTTACTATTGCTTCTGTAATGTTATACATAAATTAAAAATGTTTTTTTATTATTTTAGGAAAACTTTATATTGTGGAATATTTTTTGTCAGTCTATGACCACAAACAGTTTGAGACACTTTAAATAAGTGAACACAAATTTCAAATAACGACCTCAAAAACTCATTTAATAGTGATAATTAATTCTAAAATCATACTGCTTCAACACATTAAATAAGTAAAAGATAGCCATTACAATATTTATGCATTCCTTACCTATTTCTGCATTTTCTCAAAAAGACCTCATAACTTCCAATCACTTTCCTCTCCATTATAACTTTTTCCATTTTAAAACAATTATCCTTAATGTTAACTTACCTGCACTAATGTTTTTTAAATTTCTCCTCACAAATTTTTTCATCTTAATAGCTTACTTATTCAAAAACAAACAGTCCAAAATAATATTTCATATTTTCAATTTTGTGTTTGTATCTTCTACATTTTCCATCTTTTATCTCAGTTTATATGTTTACTTAATTATCAAATAATGTATAGTTTTATAAACAAAACATATTCAGGAAAAAGTTATCACCAAAAATAATAAATGAAAGTGTAAATAACCAATGGAAACAATGCTAATTGCAGTTTTGTTTATTACTGTTTAACAAGTGCTTTGGTTTATATTTTGATAACTGATATCGATTTTTGTCCCCCAGAAAATCACTTAGTGTAATAGTAAATTAGTTTCACAATCACTTAATAAATATTTTCCCTATATATACATATGTGTGTACACACTTATTTATTAACCTCTAAACATCACATGATCAAATGATGCCTTCTGGCATCCATTGATTACTCTGGCTTGCACTGAGTGGCACTACTGTATGGAGAGTTTTGCCTGTTTTATTAATAACCTCTGATGACAACATAATTTTCTTTGAGTATATTACATTTTTAGACAAAAGTAGGCTGATGAATATTTGTCACAAAGAAAAAGCTCAAAAAAGCAACAACAAAAAACATTCCATGAATTTGAGAAATAAAGAATTTAAAAAGTTAAATGATGTTTTGTATTGAAAGATCATTCTCAGTGATACTTGTAGAATGGATTATATCTAATATAAATTCTATGTAATCTGCAATGAATAAATTTTGTAATGACTAGCTTTTTGAAACATCAATTAATTTGTTATAGAAGACTCTACTGCACATATCTGAAAATAAATATCTATTTTTATTATAACCTTATAACAAACAGAATACAAAGTTTAATCATTAAGATAATATAAAAGTTTATATTAAATCACTGAAGCAATGCTCTATCACAAGGTTGTATCTAAATAAACTCCCATTATAATTAATGAGATATATTAATATTGTATATCAATATGTTAATCTAAAAATTAATGAAGATAAATAATTTGCAAAATGTAAGATATTTCATATTACTCAGATATTTAAGTTAGATTTGAATACAAGTACACTTTAGATAATTTGAGATTAGTTATAATTATAGGAGAATTGAACAGAGACTTTCAAGTTCCTTCAGCTATCAATTCCTCTCTCAATACTTGGGTATGATCTACTATACTAAAACCATTTTTAAATCCAGATTGTTCTCTTGGTTTATTGAAATCCAATGTTCTCTATAGACGAGTTGTAATTATCCGGGCAAAAATTTTGTATAAAACTGATGAAATGCTAATAGGTCTGCAATTTCTAATATCTTCTTCTATCACCTTTTAAAATAATAATATTGCATTCTTCCTGTAATTTGGTTCATCTTTATCATTTAGACATTTGGTATATAATTTTGCCAAAAATTTTTCTATTTTTTCACATGCTCCTTTTAATATATTGATTATAATTCCATCATGACTCAGAGCTTTTTCTTTCTTCAAAGATTTAAATGCATGTCTCACTTTTTTATTTAAAATTCTGGACAATTCAGAAGATATAATAGATATATGAGGTACTTGTTCTTTATTCCTATATACTTCTTGATAGAACTAACTCTTCTACCCATTTCATAATGTCATCCATTTTTAGTAATAATTTCATCTTCTTTCTTATTGCAGATATAAATTTAAATACCAAAATGTTGTTTTACACTCTTGAAACTTTTATTCTCTTCTGCAGCTTTCCTTGCCAGTTCACAATTACATTTTCTTACATCATTATCAATTCTTCTTCGTTCCATTTTACAAAATTTGAGGTATTCAATCCTTTTTAAGGCATCATTTTTATATACCTTCTTTTCTTCATTAATTCTCTGGTCTCAATAGAAATTTTATTGGTCAATTGTGGCTTTGTTCTATCAGCTATCTTTGTTGCAGTTTTTAAAAGTGTATCAGTTATTTTCTTATAATTTTCATTCAAACCTGAATCATGTTCAAAATCTATTAATATATTAATCCAATTTGCAAGTTCTAATTTAAATTCATTAGAATGTTTCTGAAGATTAAGAATATCAACTGAAAATATTATTTTTCTTAACAATTTTTGTCTCTCTAACTTTGCATTAACATGTATCTTATTTCTTACTAATCAATGATCACTTCCTGTGTTGAATTTATTAAAAATACTACAATCGTAAAATATGTATTTTATGTTAGCCAAAATAGAAAACAATTTTGCTGTAACTTCGTTAAGATGTTTCCATGTCCATTTCTTTTTAACATTTTATTTTTCTGCAAACTTTACAAGTCTATGTCCTCTCGCATTTCTATCACCATATCCAAATTTACCTACAGCACTTCCATCTTTCATTTGCTTACCAATTCTAGCATGAATGTCTCCTATAGCAATTTTATAATGTTTTGTCTAAAGCCTTTTGTACATCCATATAGAAATCTTCTACTACTTCATCACTATTAGTACTTGTTAGGGCATAAACCAGAATTATCAACATTTGGTATCTGCTAATCTTGCCACTCTATCTGATACACCAGAAATCTTCACAATGTTGTTTTCCATTTTTTATTTACAATGAATCCTACTCCACTTGTATTTCCAATATTTGTATCTTTGTATTAGAATACATGCCACTTTTTAAATCAATTACCTTTTCACCCTTCTAACTTCACAAAATCCAATAATGTCATTGGAAAATGATGTATAGTTGTAGATACCTAAATAAAAAGTCTTCATCAAGATGCAGCCTGGATCCACAATCAGGCATTTCTTAGTACGCTCAGCCTTCGGCCACCAACCACGGCTTTGGATGGCTACTTTACAGCTTTATGTGAATAAGGCCATGATTTATTTTTGTCTGTCATCATTCAGCATACAAATTTATTCTGCCTTGCATGGCAACTGAAAAGAAAGATCATGGATGTTTCTTGATCTTAAATTCAGAAATAAAAAACCAATAAACTCACCATGCTCGCTAATGCATGTTGGTGAGCAGCCCATCCATGTTTGTATACTATATGAATAATCACATAGTAATAATAGCTGCAATGACAAAAAGATATGAAGTGGATATTAGATATTTGCCCTGTTCAGTTCCTTTATGGCATCCAAGATGTATCAAATGGTCTCCTTTCAGTTAATAGCAAACTTTTTTCTGCAGCCATAGAAAAGGTATGGGATTTTAAATAAGATAAATACAAACCCATCATTACGTAACATTAGCATCTTTGAGAAATTTAATGAATGAATCTGTCATTTAATTTTTTTTTATCGATCAGTCAGCAAATAACAACATGTGAGAAATGAAGCACACATTACATGCTTTGGTAAGAAAAGAATTGGATTTATTAATATACTTCTGCAGTTGTTGCTATGTTTAGTCAACATTTACATTATCTAAACATGTAGTTATAGGCCTATATTCGAATAAAATTTGCATTTTAGAAGTTATAAGTTTTTACTATTTTGAAATTATAAGCTTGGTATGATCAATTTAATGTTTATTGAACATGCGGTTTTTTAATTAATATATGTGCCCATTATTCTTTTTTGTTTACTTTTACTGTTTAAGTATTTTCAATTCATATTTTAAAAATAATCAGCTTTTAATGTGTCACCATTTATTCATTTTTCCCATTTTTTATACTTTGTATAATTTAATCACGTTATTTGATTAAGCAAAGTTGTACGAAATTTGCACTTTAATTTTTTAATTATTGATGTAAATTGTGATCTTGTAAAGATATTATTCAATGTCATCTATCACTTGGATGTGTCAGTGGTGGTTGTGGGCAGTCCTTAGAATTGAAAATGGCTGTGAGCACACTCTAATCAGTACCAACTATTGAAATAATGTTGAATAGATTTTCTCAGAAGAAAATGATTGATAAATATAAATTTTAACATGTTAATTACACATACCTTGATCAGATAATTAATAAACATAGAATCATAACAGTTAAAATCAATACCACAATTAAACTTAAATGCCTATGGATTTGAAAGAAGGATTTTTAATGAGTTTTATCACTTCTTATTTATGGATCTAAAACTTAAACACATAACACAAAAACAATAGAATAAAATTGATACTATTCATCAAAATGCGAAGATGAATACTAGATGTAACAAGAAAAGACTGAAAGCAAAATATATGAGTGTCAGAACAAAGTTCCTACTAATGCTACTCAAAGAATACTATTAGAAAATGTAAATAACAATAGATGGTCAGTGAAGTTTAAAATTGGATTCCAATAGTTACAACAAATCTGGAAATTGATCACATAAAAAGAAATGAAAAAGTAAGAATGGAAAGGAAAAGCTATAAATCAATGAAGCTGGATTAGATTAACCAAGATCTTCATCTTACACTGAATCAAAAATGTTTGATAATGATGTTAATGAATTAAGCTCAAATAAATGGTATAATATCAACAGTACCATGGTTATCACAATCGCAGCCATGTAGGCAAAAATAAATAATACACACACTTGAATATATCAGTAAGTTTATTTCTGTTTGTTGAATCATTAATTTAAGAATATAATAAGTACAAAAAAATGAAATTACTGCCAATAATTTATCCTGTTTACATTTGGGAAATACTAAAGCATATATTTAGTATAAGAAATTACCTTTATTTCACACACTGCTAATAGATTATACAGTTCATTACTCTCATAAATTGTTTGTTTACACATCTAATTAAAGGCTATGTGAATTTCTTTCAATCTGTATTTTAACTGTAAGTAATTTACTAAAACTAACTTTGTTAACATTATCTTTTCTCACTTTCGAGAAAAGCATTGTTTTAATTTCAGTAGCCATTTTTTCTTCACGACAGTAACTGACTGTTCTCGACTGCTATGTGCTAGTTAGGTTTTGTCTAGAGTAATCATTCTGGGGAAAAAATAACAGTACTGTCAGTGCAATATACATGACTTCATTTAAACATTATTTATACACAGTTTTGAATGTTTATACTGTCAGTGCAGTTACTGGTAGATAGTTGGGCATAACAGCATATTCCATTTAAATCCCAAGCTATCAATCACACTTGATCTCTCTATCATAAAGTAGAAGGTAAAGTTTAATTCTACATGACTCCACATTTAGAGTATGGTAACTGAGTTGCATAGTGACAAAACTAGAACAATGCTGATGTGCAGAGACAAAACAGAATATCAATGATTGTTGAGACCATCTCTGGTTAAGCTGTTATCTTAAAGCGTGTCACTGTTTTTCTAGAATCTATTCGTTTAAGGAAAGTAAAATTACATTAGATGGTCATCACATGTTATGAGCTTGCTAATGATAAAATAGCATTAAAAAACATATAATCCAAATATTTACTTTCTTTTTTTGAATAGTAACCATTAATTTAAATAAAGCATGGTCAAATAATATCAATCTTAAAATGATTTTTTTTTTATTGACAGCAACTCAAAAGGATGAATATATAGCTTAAAAATTACTAATACTAAACAAAAATAAAAAAAATGATTAATGAATATCAAATACAGAAATTAAAACATACTAATAGCACAAAGAAGAAAATTGCATAAAAATTGTAATTAGTATACAGATGAACATTATAAAAATGGCGAGAAAAAGTCAGAAGGTTTAGCTTTTAAAAGGAGATATTAGTAAGCAAGTTCAGAAGAACAGTGTAATTTCCATCATATACAGAAATGTCAAAGGTCAAAAACTGAATGATACTGAATAAACATTACAAAAAATGTATTTTCGATTAGTCAAACCATCTAACTTGAATGTTAGAACAATATTCACTTGAAGATTCAATTTCAGACTTTTAATAATTTCTTTCTTTAAAAAAAATGTGGAAAATCATTGTCACGCCAAGAATGATTCCTGGAAAAGAAAATATCCAATACACATACTTTTATAAATAATCTTTTTTCTTCACTAGTAAAATTGTAATTAGAACCATGTTAGTGAAGCTGTAGTTATTTAATAACTACAGCTTCACTAACATATGTGAAAGATTGCTTGTATGTGCCAGTAGTGTTTTTTGAGGTGTTTTAAAGTTCAAAATGGCATCGACTGCGTAATATATCAGCATCAAATAATCTTTCATTAAAATAACACTAATAAAAAATCAAGAAGACTGAAAATATTAATACTATTGCTCGCTTTGGGCGATTTCCTATTAGGCAGTTACTGTATGCCCCTAAAAGTATATAATTTAACAAAAAAGAAAACGCTTCAGGGCTTCCTATACCGGCAAATACATAGTACCAGTTTTGGTAACACATGAGGTTACCACGTCACAACAAAATTCGAATTTTGTTTCAAATTTTTCTCACCAATGTTTCTTGTCGAATTACTGTCCATTGTAGTTTTCGCTTATACAAAAGAGAAATTTCGCAAACAAATTCCTATAGATAGGATTGGATAAAGTATTGCTGGTAGTGTGAAAAATATATGGATGACAGCTAAACGCAAGTTCAAACATCAGTGTGGCACCAGCAGTATTTTATTCGAATCCTACCTACGGGAATTTGCTTTTACGTCTCTCTACACGACTGACGCCGTCCTTGCGAATTTTATCGCTATTATAAGCGAAAACTATTTATGAACTTATTACGGAATATGCATAAAATGTTGACTGCGTAATATCCGAGCCGTTTATTTGGTAAAGGTTTACTTTAGCGACCACAGCATAAAAATCATGTTCGCCCTCTAGTTTTCAAAATTATAAGTAAATTATTATTCGAAAATCTTACGTATATACTACTATATTACAATTACATTAAAATTTATTAAAATGTAAAAGATAAAAAAAATATTTACCATTTTAAAGAAGTTGAAATAATTGCACTAGTTTAATTAAAATAATTAGTTTAAATTATTTGAAACTTAAGAATTTAAACTATCGGCATTTATAACTTAAGAATTTAAACTATCGGCATTTATAACTTAAGAATTTAAACTATCTCGATGGTTCTCGGCGGAATAGATGACAATGGGGAGCCATTAGTCATCGAAATCGACGAAACATATTATTTCCACAGAAAATACCACAGGGGGACTACATGCTTCTTGACAGAAGTTGCGGATAGAACGGCTGGCTCATTGGAGGCCCTAATCCAGCAGTACATTTTACCAGGGACTCGCATAATTTCAGATGGCTGGGCTGCGTACAATAATATCAGCAGACTTAGCAATGGGGTGCACATGCATTCGGTTGTCGTCCACCAGGACAACTTCGTGAATCCCGAAGACCAAGACATACATACCCAGAATATTGAGAATATGTGGATGAGGGTCAAGCGTAAGCTGAAATTCCAATCTGGTACCAGCAGGGCTTTATTTTCATCGTACCTCCAAGAATTGCCTTCCGCAGTAGATATAGCACTGCCGCCCTTTTCTCCAACTGCCTGCTATGCATAGAGTATAATTATGCTTAAAAAGGTAAATTATTATTTTTTTTATTATCTTTTACGTTTTAATTAATAAATATTTACTGTAATTGTAATATAAGAGCAGATACGTAAGATTTTAGTTCTAATTTTAAAAACTAGATGGCGAATATGCCCTGGTCGCTAAAGTAAACCTTTACCGTTTATTTTGTTATTACTTTAATAAATTATTTTTTATCAGATACTTTTTATAATATAATTATTTATTATAACATAATTTTATGCCGCCGCGTATTTGGTATTTCCCAACAAATTTTTAAATAATTCGACGAGAAACACTCTGGTGCAAAAAATTTGAACTACAAAATTTTGTCGTGACCTGTTAAGTTCATGTTTACCCCAGTTTTTATGGTATTTTGGGATTACCGTTGTTGACATATTCATTCGCCCATAATTATTCTAAAATTTTACGATTGTTATTTTATTAAAGATTAGCAAACTTTATACTTAATAAATTAATTTTTTAATTTGAAAAAAAAAAAAAGGATTATGAATATGTACATTGCGAATATATTTAAACGTATCACTTAAAGTTTAGCAAACGTTATATTTAAAAAATGTGTTTTTGAATTAAAGTTAATTTTAAAAATTTATTATAAAATCGACATAAATAAAATATTTTGGGGATAAAAAAATTAGTAAACAAGGGTAATTTTCGATATTCGGTTTACTTAATTCAAATCTTTTATTTATAACATTTATAATATTTTTTTAAAATTAACTTGAATTCAAAAACTCATTTTTTAAATACAACATTAGTTACTGGCGCTGCTGTAACGTAATCGTCCGGCCGTAATAATTCTATCTTTGTGAATTATTCAAACACTTTAGATTTAGTTTTTTAAAGATTATTTATTTGATAAATTAGTACAAGTAAATTATTTTTTACAAGAGATGCGCATGCCCACCCCATCCATTGAAATACGCCACTGTTATAAAGTCATCACTTGTTGTGATGTAAACTAGTTTAATAATAAAATTTAAATATTTGCTCACAAAAAGCAATACAGTTAATTCAATTACGCAATATTAACTTACACATTTAAATATCCAAAATAAACAAATATTAATGTGTAAAATATATATAGACCTTTAAAAGTACATTACCTATAAACTCATTTTTCATGAGAGAAATAGAGCAGGCACTTCCTGTTTCATCTCAAGGTTCTCTTTTGCACCGCCATCTACTGGGATTATAAAATTTTCAAAGGAATAAAATAAATGTTTTCCTGAAGGTTTGTCATGATGGTATTTTAGTTGTATTTATAAATACTATTTCCATCATCTAATATTAAGTATTGAATGTCTTTAGAAAAATTTAACTTTATTTAAATTTTCCAATTACATTCAACTGTTAATAATAGCAGACAGGTTAGTATATTAATGTTGATATTAATTTTTATGACGTGTTAGTAAATGAAATATTAGAGTTGCGCTGAGAAGAAAGAATGATTCATGGATTGAAAAAATAAAAAATATTAATTTTAATTGTCCAATAAACGAACTGTTGTGCTTAAAATTAGCATGTTTGTGTACTACATAACATTTTTATTCACTTAACAAATTTATATATTAATGTCATCTACAGATAGCCGAAGAGTTTTTAAGATTTAAACTATTTAAAAAGCTATACATTATAAATAAATGAAACCATTAAGTATTTAGCATTTTACATTGTTTTTCCTGTCCTTAGATTTTCTTTTTCACCATTTTTTTTATTTTGGATCCACCGCTCCCGCTATTTTTTTTCTACATTAAATTGATTTTTAAATTTTCGATAAATTTATCTTTTCTCTAATAAGGATTAATCTGGTATTCCTAACTTTATTATATCTTAAAATACAATACAGTTAAAATACAATAGTTTTGATTTCATTGTTACACACACACACGTGCGCGCTTCCCACGATAGTTTGTTCACACACGTTTTGTCACCAAAAACTTTGTTTTGTATCTTTTTTTAATTTTTGTCTCATGTTCTAATCTATACTGGCAGTTGATTTCTAACATTATTTTAACAGTATAAATTTACCATAATATAAATGTTAAAAAAAATTGTACTATAAATATATAAATACTTCAAAACTCCAAACAGAACTTAACATGTTATATTTAATATACGAAAAACATACTTGTATTATTACACAGGAACTAGGTCATAATTGATAACTGAAAATAGTGTATCCACATTTCACTGAGACCATATGGGACTTAATGAATGAAATATTCCCTGTGGCCACAGTAAATTTTCTTTCCAAGTATCTTAAGTTTCTATCACGTTTCCTTTCTACCATATTCATGGATCTGTTAAACAAAATAACAGTGTTTGTTTGAGAATGGGTTTTATATTTCAATAGCCATAGAAATCTTAGCAGTGTAAATACAGTTCTTATTATTTTCATTAATAATAAGGTATGAACTCAAAATCTTGATTAAAACTTACTGATGGATGAAGGATTATATTTAATTATAAATTAACTTATAAAGATATAAAAGTCACCAGGGTAAAAAAAAAATTCTTTTTCTGATAACTATCAATTCGTCTCATTATGAAATGTTGTAATTTAGAAAATGGCATAAAGAAATTAGCTACTAGTATGAATCAAAGATTTATATTCTATCATATTTTGTAATACTTTTATAGATGGATTTTCAATTGGCACTATAACTGAATTTTGAAGTACATCATCACTGATAGATCATTGCCTGTTATTTAAGTTATATTGGCATGTTCATCTCATCTTTAGTATCTAGACAGGCCAGTTCATCTCTTCAAATATGAGTTTTTCAATTTTATATAATTTATTTGGCTAACAGGAAAATTGTTGTCTCATAAAAATTCATTACATATTTCTATTAAATGAGTAATTTTTTATGAATTGATAAACAACTTCATCTAATAAAAACCATGTTTGTCTTTGTTCCATAAAAAGTGTTGATCTTGGTCTCCATAATTTTATGAGTGCTATTGATATAAAATTTATACAGCTGTAAAGAGCACATTATGCCAATATATTACTGAGAACAGAATCAACTATTTCAATTTTTGTTTTCACATTTATTCAGATTGATAATTACTAATTGAATTAGAAATACATTGTTCATTAATTTATTGTTATTAAATTGTTTTTAATAAGGAAAACATAGTCTGGAGTACAGTGAGATAGAGGTGACATTAGTTATTAAAAAATTAGGATACCATAATATATAGAAACTGAACAGGATTCAGATTTATATGACTAGAGAAGCAAGTTAGCTTAGTTGAAAATATTTGTTTATTTTTTTTTAGTTTGGGTTGATAGTTGGAAATTATAATATAAAAGAAAATAATAGGAGTTGGAATGAAAGTGCATTAGATCCTAAGGCTTAGTGGCACTGATCCAAGACTCCTCATTGATGAGAGCCATATATTTGAAACTATTCTAGGGATTTTGAATAGGAAAGTGCAGGATAGGGATTTATTAAGTACACCAGCTGACAACTATTATTACTTTTCAATGCTTAGAGTATGTGGCAAAACAAAGATGGGATAGTTTGCTACTAAACAAGCAATACATGATAGGTCATGTGACATTTTATCTGATGCAGTGCAAATGTTATAAATTTAATGCATGTTAATAATATAAATGTGAAATGTTTATTATGTTTGGTTTAATATTAAATGGGGTGATGGTGGTGGTATCTAACTTCATTTATTTTAATTTTTTTGGAAAGACAAAAAAAAGGGAGATGAGACTATGAGTATCATAAATTATTTATCACTTAAATAGAAATAAGCAACTACAATAAGAAATCTAGATCTGCAAAGATTGTTTATCACTTAATTAAAAATAGCAATAACAAGAAATTAGGTCTGCTGAATTCAAAATTTCAAGCCATATTGTTGAAAATATTTATAATAATCAAGAAATAGGGTATTTTACATAAGTGGTGAAGATGCAAAATCTAAATATTTGTTTTAGATTGAATTTTTTTTTCTTTATGAATGATGTATCTCAAAGTAAAAAGGTTCTGTAAGTTTTTAACCTTTATTAAATTTAATTTTTTTTTGATAATTAATGATTCCCAATTAAAATGGAATTTTTAAAAAAAATCCAAGCACTATTAATTACTGTCTTAAAAAAAAAAAAAAAATGAAAGCAAATTCAACGGGGTTTGATTTTTTCAATGGAGTATTTGAATTACGGTTTTTTTATATATATATACACAAGATTGACCAAAAAAAAAAAAAAGAAACCCACTTTCTGATTAATTACTGTCAAAAGAAACGCAAATTAGTCGGATATCATTTTTAAATTTAGTATTTCAATAACGGTACCCTTTTTATATAGAGAGAGTTAACAAAAACAACCCACTTTCTTATTCATTACTGTCCCCCAAAAAAAGAAAACGGAAATTAGTCGGGTATCATTTTTCAATTGAGTCTTTCAATGACGGTCCTTACTAATAGTAGTCGGGTATCAATTCTAAATTGTAGTATATAAATGTCGTTACTTTTGATAGATTTAGAATTATGTATTGCTTTTTTAATAAAATGATTGATTTACTCTTGACCAAAAATACCGTAACTTTAAAAAAAGACACATGTAATGTCCAAAAAAAATGAGAAAAAGCCCCGTAACTTTACAGACACATACACAAACTCAAAAACAATCTAAGATTAATAAACATTGACTTATTACGTCTTGATTTTGAATCAAATTATTGATTTACTCTTGCAAAAAAAAGTATCGTAACTTTAAAAAGACACACAAAGTGCATAAGAAAATTAGAAAAAGCCCCGTAACTTTAAAGACACACACACAAACACAAAAACAAGATAAGATTAATAAACATTTACTTATTACGTCTTGCTTTTGAATAAAAGTATTGATTTACTCTTGCAAAAAAAAAAACCCCCGTAACTTTAAAAAGACACACATAAAGTCCAAAAAATTTTTACAAAAACACTGTAACTTTAAAGACACATACACACAAACTCAAAAACAAAATAAGATTAATAAACATTTACAAAAGTGAAAAAACTAACATCATATAATATTAGTTAGTAGAATATTTTATTACAAATCTAAGAAATCAGATCTTTTTAGATCAAATCGATCATTTAGGTCCGGTCCGGAATCGTTATATGTAAATTTTGATTAGCATCAACACCATCCCGTGGCAACACCAGGGATGAGAAAAGAACCAATTTATTCTTTTAAAATAGGAAATAAAAGTTATACTTTAATTAGATAAAAAAGATTAAATGCTAAAAATAAACAAAGGTCTAATTAGTGTAATAGAAAAGTCATTAAGGAAATGAAACAATTAGAAGGAATGTGAGTAAATTCTTTTTAGATAAACGACAATCTACAAAAATAACTAATTAATTATAGGCAAAGATAATATTTAATTGCCTCTATGAAGCATAAGGAAATAATCACCTCAGCAGATGTGCAGAGGACCAGCCAATCATTTCTGGGATTCGAAAACAGTGAACTGCCTCAGTACTAAGCAATTGAGAAAGACCTCACTTGATTCTTGGAGCTTCATCTGTGTAAACATATATATTCAAGCAGGATGTTTTTTTCCACAGTGACTTCAAGTGCAGAGATCTGCCTCTGAACTTGATAATAGTCAGCCAGGACTTCATAATGATTGTATTGATCTTAATTGTTACGTTATGCCTTTGGGCCTATTGATGTAAATAATTGAGTATATGTAATTTGTTAAATGCTAGAAGAAATCATATATTAATATCAACTTATTTGTACTCATGGAAGTGCATTATATATATTGAAACAGAATCTGAGATTCAGATTACGTTTTATGCGTTTCACAGTCCTATCCGATCCCTCACCACCAAACTGGATTCAAATCCCAGTCCTATGTATATACGCACCTATTTAGTTCAATTTTTTTTTAAATTTTGTATTCAAAATAAACGTTAACAAGAGATTTAATAATCTTGAATTAAATAAATCAATAATATTATTTCATCTAATTTTAATGTCGTATATGTGCATAAATCACATGTATATATTAAAAGTGTTGGAGGATTAGGTATAAATTAATATTTATGTTTGTATATGTTATATGAAAATGTATATTTAAAATTTTATATACTAAAAATAAGTATGTATGTAAGGGCGATTGGGATGATGCAATCGGCTTGGTAGCTTGTAAAAGCATTCTAAACCAAAATCAATTAGCTTGATTAAATTATTATCTCTATTAGAAAATTAAATAAATTTCATTAACAAAACTTATCGTTTGGTAAAATCTATTTCTGAGCCAGAAATAAATGTAGAACAATGGTTTCAAAAATACTAATCTGTTTGCATTGTTTTACACTACCTGAATAACAAAGGAGAAATTCCTTACTAAAAGCTGTTCTGCAGTATTATTCTATAGCCGCAGGTATTACAACTTAATAGCATTCCTTAGATAAACCAGAGTCACATAAATAGAGCCCAAATTCAATCATCAGGTAGAGTACTTAGATTTGTAAGGCATCTGCTGAACGAATCTACTTCACTCAAATTTTCAAGAAACACCTCTCCATGACCAGGCCAACTCAACTCCAGCCAGCTCGCCACTACTGATGAACGTCCATCAACCTGCTGCTATATCATGAAAACCAACTGGGTGATCTGCTACCTGCTTTCCAAAGGTACACTGTAAAGTGCCACCTTTATGAACTCAGAACTTTCTCCTGATTAACTCTTAAAATATAAAAGAATTTAATATTAATTATTTGTAACTTTTATAGTCTATTTTATTCTATAACCATTTCGATTAGCCTCGTAATTTCTTTCATTTTTAATTTAATGCAGCAATTATTTTATTAATATTTTGTCTAATATATGTGCTAAATGATATTTCAATGAACTCCCACCCTTGCCAGCAGTTACTTTTACCTTAGCTCCTCGCATTTAGGAAGGAGTAACAATTAATTAGTTTGTGTTTTACTTTTAAAGCTATAACGCTTGCTAGTTTGGGAGAAAATTTTAAAAAAAAATGTTTTGCTAATTATATTTTTTGCATAAACAACCGAGGGAGAAATAAAGTTTCACCTTTGATTAGTTTACGATTTATGCTATGTTAATAATCTCCGTAAGAGCGCAATGTTAATGCAAACAAATATGTTAAATGTATATATTACTTTTTTGTCTTTATTCTCGCCCATCTAAACATATATATGAATATTTTTCTTAAAGCACACCTTAGATTTAATTGTATACTATGTTAAATGTATGTGGAGTTTTATTAAATAAATGTCATGAAAGGGGGGAGGGGATTTAGAACTTTCATTGGTATTAAAAATACTTTTCTAATAATGTCTTTAAACTACGTTAATAAATACGTTCATATCATTATCTTTGATATTATCATAATAGGTTATAAGCTTAATTATAGATATTTGACTAGTTATTAGTCTGTCCCAAAGTGTTGTTAGCATAGGCCACCCTTATGTTATTAAGCTTTATCTAGAGACATGTGTCAAAAAGCCCGAGTCGTCTCATCTTCGTTTCAGGTCATAAACAGGGCGATGAATGTCCCTGGAAGGATATATATATACTCACATAACAGAGCAATGCATGGGATAATTTCGGCAAGTTCAGCCCATTGCTACTCTGTCCAAGGATCCTTTGTCAACCGATTGCACAAAATGTGGGGTGGCAAGTTGGCTAGACTGTTTTCTTCTGTAATATGTTAAAGCACCTCAAAAAATTGGCTCCCCAAATATTCGGCCATTATGCTAACACCGCGACACTTTATATTAAATCCCTCTTTTCAAAAAGCTCAAGCATATAAATATCTGTATCTAATGTTATGGTCTAACCAAACATATCTCATAAATTAAATAACTTCTGATGTGTCACTTAACGACTCTATATATATAATTTAGAGAATAAATCTTTACTAAAAATTATATTTTCTTATATATTAAACTTATGATGGTTTGATCGGTTAGCGAACTGACAATTATGTAACCCATCTTGGGATCAGTCAATGTTGCATTTTCATTTGTAATTCGGGCAAATCATTATAATTGTACACTTTATAAATGCGCTAGATTAATTGAAATGTCATTATACTACATCAAAATTCTTCATAACAGTTGTAAATACATATGCTCAAGTGTGAGTAAGCACAATATAACTTATTTGTAATACGAGGCTAATCACCATTTAATGTAATTCAAATGTATATATTTTTTATTTCTATTTGTTCGTTATTAAATATAATTTTAAAACTAAACATCTGATCATTGCTCATTTTTTAATTAATTGATTTAGTTAAATTTTAAATGTCATGATTTGTGGAATGATGTAAGTTCCCACTAAATTTAACTATAAGTGCTTGTCTGTTTTAAAATGTATATACACATTTGTCATGATTTTCCCCTGATTCTCTTTGTTTCTCCACGGTGTGATGTTCGCTGGTGATAAATTAAATATTCTAGTATCATCAGATTTCCTGCTGATAAGTAATTGAACCAGGAATCTGGACATACAGGGCAGAGTTCATGATTGTTCCTGACATATGTATCTCGCACATGATTGGACTCGAGGTACTTTTGCCTAGATGCAAGATCATGTTATGTGGTCAGACAATGTCTACCAGTACAATATATATATTTGCCATCATGGAAGTACATTCAAGAATAGCTCATCCTATGCAACCACAAATACAGTATATATTTTATCTATTCTTTAGATTTGAACAAAAATATCCAGCTTAGTGAATTCAGCATATTTGTTTGTAATCTTAAAAATAATGAAATACCTGAAGACATTTTAACATATGGTAGTGATGTTAGATTTAAAAATACATGCAATACGTGAACTCATGTTTAGCACCTAGTTTTAAGGCCACTTTTGTTCTTCCCATTTTTAACAACGGAATTAGACAAGACTATAGTAATTATTATGCAATACCATTTATTCACTGGAGGAAGGAACTGTCACAAAATTTTTTGAATAGGTTTTATGTTGCCAGATAAATGTAAAAAAATTATCAGGAATAAGGCAATGATTCATGTATTCCTTTTATTGATTTGGTGAAGCGATTTCATGGAGTTGATTCAACCGGAAGTGGCAATCTTATGTTTACATTTATTTTATTAATGAAATGTAATTCTTCACAGCATTTTTTCTAGTAGGCTGCCATGAATCATTTTAGTTTTTAAACTTGATTGTCCTCACAGCACCATTTATTTTGTTATTTATTGCATTCACTTAAAACCTGCTAATGGGTAATATTTTGCTTTCATTTGTTCAATACATTCCCTGTGCAGACTTTTCTTTATTTTCATTTTATGAAAGACTACAAATAAAATCATTAAATTGAATATTTCACCAATTATAAAATAGTCATAGAAATGCAAACTTAACTTATACAAAATTGGAATTAATAGAAATTTAGTTTTATTTCATATTCATTGTGTTCAGACTTTTGCTTATTACTTAAGGTATTATTATTGCAAAATATGTGTCTTTTTCATTTTAACTAATGTTTTTGTGTGTGTCTTGCATTGGTGGTCGAGAGGTCAGCGCGACTGTCTTGCACTTGCAGGGCAGTTTCCCGAGTTGCAAATTCGCGTCCCAGCCGATGTTATGACACTTAAAAAAAAAACTAATATGTTTTTGTAGCATTAATTCCACAATATATTTCATTTTGGTATTTATAGTTGGGCACCCACCTTTTATTTTATGTTTAGTTAATTCATTAAATAATGTGGGATAACTAATTGTTATATAATACTGACATAACAATTTAATTTATAAATTAAATTTGTAATTTAAAATCTCTTTTCCTGACATTTCAAACTTTTAGCCATCTTTGTCCTATTTAGTTTTCTATAAAGATGGCAGGTGGAGAGATAAAATATAGATAAATTAAGTTTGCAATTGACTTTATAAATTAAACATATAATTTCAAACCTTTTACTTATTGTAATTGATAGGTTAATTTGAAACTTTTACTAATATCATTTGTCTTGAAAATTTTTAATTTGTTATAGAAAAAGTGCCAAAAAAAAAAGTTAATTAAAAAAATGTTTTAATGACAAATTTAAATAAGCTTATCCATAATAGTTTTAAAAGAATTTTATTTAGGGAGATTATTGGTTTTTTTATACATTAACTTCTTAAAGTACATTGACTAAACAGGAGTCTATAATGTTACTACTGGGTTGATAGTGGATGATTTGTAGAGATAATAATCCTGGGTTTCATTAAAAACATTTAATGACCAATTGCCTATCTTATATTTGTATAAAAACAAGTATTATTATTACATGTATTTGAGTGTCCACTGATCTCTATGGCTAAGATCAATTATGAAATATATTGTCAGTTTGTATGAATAAAATGATACAATGTTAGCAGTATTGAGATTTGATATTACATAATAACTCATATATTTACTTATCTAAATGCTTATACCCCTTGGTTATAAAAGTTTTTGGAGATAAATAATGAAGATAATATAATTATGTTGATTCATTGAAAGTTTTTTAATGTAATACTTTGTTAGATACAGCAGTAGTTTTAAATGTTTCGAAATTGAATTTCAGCCTAGGATTAAATATTCTTTTCAACATGAGTGTTTTGTTATATAAAGTATTTGAATATTTAATGATAATTAATAGTCAAGACTTAGCTGCATAACTGCAGGTACTTGTTAGAACATTACGATTAAATGAATATATTTTGTCATTTAATTATAATGAATTAGTTGTGATTTCTACTTTCCTAGAATAAAATGTTTCAATGTTTAAAACAAATGAGGTGTGATATGGCTCTGCATGAGATCAATAACATGCATAAATATTGAGATAAAATATGATCTATCAGCACACATGACTTTGTAAAACAGGACGATTCAATCTGAATTAGAATAAAAGCTAATATAGTAAAAAGAATGTCAAATTATTGACATAGAAAGTTGAGTTATATTTAAAATGATAAATTTTATTTAGCTGAGAATCAAATATAAATAACATAATTGTAATTTTCTGTATCTATTCAATACTTATTTACTAATAAATTGTATAT
The DNA here is from genome assembly GCA_028023455.1 of Epiperipatus broadwayi. Taxonomy (NCBI): domain Eukaryota; kingdom Metazoa; phylum Onychophora; class Udeonychophora; order Euonychophora; family Peripatidae; genus Epiperipatus; species Epiperipatus broadwayi. The sequence continues at coordinate 4,375,093 of JAQFVV010006249.1, read as the reverse complement.
TCGGATTTAATTTGTTTGTGTTTATTTCTTTAGAGGCAGACCGGAAATGAAGATCAAAGCAAAAATAAAATAACCAAGAAATCATTATTGTACTAATACACATAAAGAATATTGCAATTATATACTAGGCTTTTTAATTAATTATATAAACAATGGTAAGGTAGATCGCCTTTAAAATTCACATATGCAGCCTGTGTATTTTCCTTCACTCACTTGTCTTCAAATGACAAAGAGTTACTTATAATATGGATTAAATCTTCCATGAACTTTACTTCAGTAATTGTCCAAACTATTATTCATATTTATAAACACTTCCACTTTGTGGCAGAAAAGTTACTGTCAACAAATATCAAATGACTTTTCCATACTTATAAGGGCAGTTATCTTCACTGCTACTCATGGCAAACATGAGTAAACCATGGATAACAAATAATACATTGCTAAAAATCTTGTTTCTAAAACAAATTCTGATATATACTTCCATTAATAGTCCTAGGTTTCAAAGTTGGAATTAATGCATGTACGCATAAGATGAAGTTTACTACTTTTGAAAGCACAAAAAAGTATGATACTGGTAACAACCTTTCTAGACAACTGATGTTAAGGATTCACAATTGTTATTGGTGCCAGATTTATATAACTAAACAACCTAGATGCAAAACCTTAGTTTATGAATTTTAGGATATTTACTTAAATACTATAAAAGCATAAAAAGTACCTACTTAATGTTTAAGTATATTACTTATAGCATTAAATTATGCTATTTCACCAATGAAGGCAAAAGCTGAAAACCAGTCTGCAGATCACTCAATGCAAAGAGATGTCCTCTTAAAACACGAATAAGCATGTGATAATAAATAGTTGACATTAAACTGAATACAAAATAAATGGTCAGATCTACTTATTTTATACCTTTTGTAACGAGCATAGATGTTCGTTACATTGTTTTTTTTTTAAATTTATTAAACATGAAAGTAAATTAAAAAGTTCGCATTTAAAAATTTTCTTTAAGAATTAAAAATTGAAATTAAATATCATCTTAAACTCTTATATATTAAATCGCTCAGATAATGAAAAATTATTAAAATAAAACTTTATTAAAGAAAAAGTATTTTAAAACTAAATTTTAAAAAGATTTGGAGATGAAATTATATCTTTAAATTTATCTTTAAATATATTTTTGATTTGGAAAACAGGTTAATTAATCAGAAATGGAAATGATTGTTAATTAGTTAAATGTAAACCAGCCTTCGGCATTTAAATGTAAAAACACCGGTCAGATAAGAAAACAATAGAAACTGTTAGCAAATAAGAAGAAATCCCTATGGAATCGGACCGCAGCGAAAGGACCATCGCATCGGTGACGTAATGTAAATTCAATCCTTCACATTAATATAAAAGGAAAATTTGGAAATTATTAATCAGGGAGTTATTATGATTATTACGATGTGACAGATAGATGTTAGTGCGGAGGTGCGGGAGAAGAGATTGAAGGACGCACGTTCAATCCCTTCAGTTGTTATAAAAGGGAAAAATGAAACATCGCTTTTCTTATATTCAGAGGACCACAGGATCATCGAGAAATTTAACGCTGGATTTCAAACGGCAAGCAATTGTAAAAGATGAACATTTCTAAAACCGTAAGAACTTTCTAAGATATAACGAACAATATTAATTTGAAAACACTAAGAACGTTAAATTTTAAACTTTCCTAGTAGTTAATTGTTACAAATAGAATCCTATCTGACCAAACTAAATTCTTTATTAATAGCGTTATTTGATGTATTTTTTTTCTTATTTATTTAAAATCATTTCCATTTATTTATTTACTTTTTTGTTCTTTAAGTTTTATTATGATTTCTGTTTTCCGATAAATTAAAATATATCAATGTTAAACTTAAGTCGGGCGTGAATGGCTGTATAGATTTGTAAAGTTATATTAGGGGAGGGTAATCTTAGGTTATTTGTTCCGTGGTTAAATTGGGTCAATGGATTGGATATATTGGTGTGATTAGTAGATGTAATATTGATTCGCTACGGGCAGAATCGCTTCATACGCCGCACACTTCCGTTTGCCTATGGAAGGAATGATAAGTCGGATACCGCAGTTCCTTTCTATGGAGTTTTTTGTTTTATTGCTCTTCTTTGCAGATAGATGTAATATTCCTATCTCATAAGAGGCAATTTCTTCTCTTAACCTTTTGTGCTGCCATATTTTATTACATTGAATACATCGATATATCAGATGAATTGATGCCAGTTTGACTACGAATTTTAGCCTAAGGTTAAATAGGGATAGAATGTTTATTTTCAAAAGCAAATTTATGTGGTCTATTCATACTCGATCCTAAATAAAAATGCATTAAATTTAAGTTGTTTATAGACGCTTGCATGGATTGTTTAACTATGTTTTGCGTTTCCATATTTGATCAAAATATATAGACATTCGATAAATAATGATACCTTACGGTGAGTATCTAAAATATATTTATTCGGATGTCTTTTAAGTTATTGGTGACAATGCAAGTATCTTATGGTGAATACTATTGGGTTACGTATAAATTTCCCTCCGCAATTGTCAGTAATCAATGATTTTATATTTTGATCGTTTATGTTTATTTTGAAATGTTTTTAACCGTGTAATCTATGTAACCGATCTATAGCAACATATTAAAACAAGCTTCTATAATCCCATCTGTGCGAACTTAATTAAAATGTAAAATTAGAATATAATAGTAATTAAATGTAAATTAAAGTCAAAAATCAAAGTTAAAAAGAATGTTAAAAATTAAAATGTAAAACTAATACTAAAATAATTTTAAATCTTATATATATGTGCATAAATAAATGTTTGTATGTTAATTACTGGCAGTGGCTTATTTTATTCCCTTTTTTATATATACTCTTAGATTATCTTATTAAATCTCTGCTATTCCACTGAGCTAGTGACATGGGCTAACGACCGGAATCAAAATTTAAAAAAAAAAAAAAAAAATTTTTTTTTTTTTGACTTACGTATCTGCCTACTTTATAAATTTTTCTAGGTTCAAATGCCTAGATGGCGCCCCGTAGTGCAGTTTACGTTAAGTGCCTTTCTCCGGATCGTTACACTTTAGACAGAAAAAATATTTATCTCCATCTTTTACTGCAGCAAAAAAAATTCATTAATAGCAAATATAAAAAAAATATATTAAAAACCCATTGTTTTTACATCTATTTACAATATAAAAATTGATTTAAGATTACAATTTGTATAAAATCTTTTTGGTTGCCATCATAAAAATCATTTATTATATCACTATAGTCAACTAACATAAAAATACTTTTAAATCACTAAACATCACATGATCAGCATTTCTTATGCTTGCACATAACTTATTAAAACAGGCAAAACTTTCCAATAGTAGTGCCACTCAGTGCAAGCTAGAGTAATCAATGGATGCCAGAAGGCTTAGGCATAAAATCCCTATCTAGTGCCTACTCAGCCAATAACATCAGATTAGTTTCTAGCTTGTGGCTTTCATCAGTGAGGCTATTTATAAGTCTGGCTCACACTGATTGGCTCTACTGTACGGAGAGTTTAGCCTGTTTTACCAGCTTGAGCAAGCATAAAAATGGGGATCATGTGATGTTTAGTGGCTTATATAAATTATACTTATCAATCAAATATTAAAAATTATTAATAAATAAAGGCAAAATAATTTCTGAATACTGAGGGATTTCATAGAGCAACTTATAGTGATTCAATAATACACTGAAGAAAAGTTTGCAGTTCTGATATTTAGATGGAAAAAATGTTACAATAATCAACAAATATTGTCATTTTAATCAAATTATATGTGCAAAATATTTAAAAAATAGAAATAAATTTTCCAATTTTAAAACTTACATAGAAAAATTCATAATGGATCAATATCTTTAAGATGATTAGCTGCAAAAAATTTCAAATTTCTTATCTTTATTTTATAATGATTTTAATTTCTTTTAATGATACACTACATTTATAAATATATATTTTGAATACTAAAAATAAACAAATAAAATTTCATTTCACCATGTTATCCAAACCTTCATTAAAAAAGATCTTAAGCATTTTTTCTTGAAACTGTATTTATACTTATGATCAAAATGTCATATTATACATTAATTGTCCCATTAAAAAAACTATTTGGTTCTCTCTTTAAGCTGTCTATAGCAACATTTCCGAACCAATAAATGTGTCTAATACAACATAGTTAAATCTTCACAAAACATTTAAAATGCTAGCATCACTGGCTGGGGTTAATAACATGAAATGCATGCTTAATATCTTAACTCATACTCAAGTAATATGCTAAGATTAAATTCTGTTACAAATTGGGCAAAATTACTGTTGAAAACATTTCAAATGGAATAGAGTTGTAAAGCAATTAGTCACAAAAATATTGTCAAGTGCTTTTCAAAATTTCTTGATTATAGAGAAAGCAATGAAGATGAAACTAGGAAACACATTGTCACATTCCGCAACATAAATTGTGGATCCACATGTTTGTACTTCAAAACTTTTTTAATGACTTAAACTTAAATCACAAACAAGAGTATCATTATTCATCATAACGTGCGTCTAAATGGAATCTTCTTCTTTGTTTGGATTCATAAAGTATTTATTGCTTCAAAACAATTCCCAACAGTAATAATTTTTGAACAAATGTTCATCTCCTCAAAATTTATGAGAATTTTACTTATCCACAAAGAGCACAATCATTTTGTGATAATGGAAACATTTCTAAAAGCTTAAGTTGTCATATCATCTGAACTATAAATCAGGAACCAATATTTTATGAAAGGTTTTAAAGGAAGACTTAACTATAAGATGTTATTTTATATTTTTAACAATCTTTAGTTTTGGATGAAACTGATATGTTTATTTGAAGCAATTTTAAAGCATTTTATAACTGAAAATATTTCAAAAAATATACTTGACATTTGAACTGTTTATGGATAAGCAACACAATGTTACCTTCATTTTGTATATGCTATTTTGATTGGTGATGATCATCCAACTATAATGATCACCCAAAATGCCAACAGGGATATAGTGATTTCTATAAGCAGAATAAAAGCAAGGAAGATGATGTCAATCATATAGATTCTCATGAGTGAATGGTCAATATTTATATATATGCATGGTCAATGCTTTCTCATTCTAAGTCAAATTAGAGTTCCATGCCAACAATCAAAAGTATAAAGAAATTATATCATTGCTTACTTAAATTAAAAAATCAGTAAATCAAATTCTTAAATATTATTTTCTTCTGTATACTCTGATTAAGTAGTTTTAAAAAAATGTCCAATGAATACAAATCCATTAGGAATATTTTAACATGTGTAGCAAATAAATATTCATAATTTATTTTAAAATATACAATGAATTTATTTATGTTTAGATTAAATAACCAATTTTGAAAAAATGTGACCAACATTTTGACATGTAGTGAATCCATTTCTCTAGATTTTTTCGTCTTTTTAAGTTCATGTAAAATGTTAATTTTAAGTGTAGTTCCCTTTATGATTCAGTGAGTGAGAAAGCAGTGCTTTTAATTGAAAGAGGACCATTAAATTCCATTTTGAGGGCTTAACATAACCAATGAGGCCAAATTCCTAACATCCACTCCTCATTCACATTGTTTTTCCTATTGTAAGTTAACATACTTTTGTCAGAAACAGACTATACAGGAACCATTATAAGCATATTGATATTTTACCTTTGGGTTTAAAATCAAGAAATAACATGGTCATTCTTCTCATTTCATGCACTTATCTAAAATTCAGTTTTCCTGAAAGCAGAAAACTTGTGAAGTTTTTTTAATATTTACAATCATGACAGAAAACATGTGCTTTCAATTCTTACTATATATAGTTTTGTGAGGCCATTACAATATTAGCAATTGGAAAACATAAAATAAAAGTAGATACATATATAAATTTCTAGTTATTTGTTCTAAGTGTTTTATCTTTAAATCATATTATATTAAACTCACATTTTTAGACAGTGAATATAACGTAATTGTTATTATAAGCTTTGCTACAACCTCTGCATATCAAGTAGGAATGTAATTTACTTATCACCATTTTAAAGTATTATTATATGTGGAACATGAGATTATCCAACATGGAATGTCTCTTATTTATACTTCAATGGTTCTCCCTGCCATATATTGCAAATCCTATTTCTATGCATTCCATTCTGTGAGATCATTTCAAATATTTCAGTAGTTTAGCAAATTAATACAAAATTTAATGTTCATATCAGTAATACATCTCATTCCACAATTTGTGATTCACACATGCTACCATCTTAATATTTTGTCCTAAATAGCTAACACTATATTGCCATATAAAACATGAATTAACTTATAGATGGCTCTGCTGACTGCTTAGAAAGATGTCATCATTACACTGGTATATACTGTGGATATCTTGAATATCAACTATTCATTAATGAAAAGTCAGATGAAATATTGTAATATCAATGCACTTTTAATTCACCTACACAAAAAGTATTAAGATTCATATCTATGATAATAAAGGGATTAGTAAGATAAACATTAAGTGATAAGCCATTCTTTGTTTGAGGAATACTGTAGCCAAATTTTGCTCGGAGGTAGAATAAATTTAGATTCACCAAAAAAAAAAAAAAAAATTTGATTCTTGCTAATATTTTAATTTTTAATAGAATTTATTACTGGAATTCTCCAAGCTTAGCTTCAATAATAATTCACAATCATCTATAAGTTTGAATAATCATTGGACATCTGGTAGTATAGTGCTGTTTTTTACTTTTGGTTTCAAAACCACAACTAATACACTTATGCATATATTCTGTATTTTTCAGTCTAATATTCTGCAAATTAAAAAAAACCCACTTTGAAGCATTGGATAATTAACGGTCATATCTTTGTAAATAGGATACTAGACTAATTTCTATGTTGAAATAGTGTTTCATTGATAAGGCATAGGTCTAGGCCTAAATAATAGTTTAGAATAGTTGTAAATATAGAATCAAAGAACATGAAAACTGCTTAAAAATTAGTAGTTTAAAAACATTAACAAATAGGTTTAATATACATTTAAATTTGTATTTGCAAAAACACTAATTTAACAAACAAAAAAAAAAAAAAATATTATTTCTCTATAAAAAAAAAAAAAAAATTTTTTTTTGTTTACATAAAATATTTAAATAACTTTTCTTTTACTCCCTAGGTATTAAAATTGTTTTAATTGATACAAATGTTAATTAAGGATGAGAAAAAATTGAAATAAAAGAATTCTTTTGGAATAGCTTATTATTAAGAGTAAATTATAATTAACTAGATATTTTTATTAGACATTGATTAAATTAGAAAATAACCACTTAATAAATATCTGTAGTATAATTTTTACTTCACTACTCTCAAGCAAGGTAATGACTGATTTCAACTTGTTTATAGCATCTTGTGGAAGGGTATAATCATAAATACATGACCACCCATGTAAAAAGAATGTATGAGCCTCAAGATGGCCCAGAACACAATCTCTCATATATATCTTTAGCATTGCTCACTATATATAGCCCATGACTAGTTTAATTGATGTGTCAAACTTATTACCTTTAAAATGTGTCAAATTCGCGAGGGTGGTAATTTGACTTGAACAAATGAAACTGTAATAATGGCTACCTATACATACTGAACAATGATAGATATGTGCAAGAGATTGTGATCTTGGCCTTTTGATGTATACTGGTTTATTACAAAATGTGCACTTTGAAGATGATACATCATTGACCATGTTTATGATTATATACTCTCCTCAAGGTGATGAAAGCAGATAAAAACCAATCCCTATCTTACATTGGAATAGGGTAGTGAAAATTACTCAGCAAAAGTGTTAATTCAGCAGAAATTAATATTTCCATCAAGTGGTTTGTGACAATGTTGTGAGAATGGTTTGACACTTATCAATTAAACTGTAGTAATTGGCTTTCTATATAAATTGGATAAGTATAGATATATGCAAAAATATTATGATTTAGGCCAACTGATGTCTGCTGGTTCAGCATAAAATACATGTTTTCATGTCTTTGGTCATACGTTTATGATTACATCTTCCATAAGATGTTAAAAGCAGATAGTTGTCAATCTGCACCTTGCATGAGAATTATATAGTCAAAATTACACTACAGAAATATTGTTCATAAATAAAAATTAGGAAAACCAACACTTTGGAAGAGTATTTTGTTGTTTCTTTTTTCAATTAAATTTAAATCCAATAATTATTCTAGATTAACTACAAAAAAATTTGATTTTCATTTGATTAATTAAAAAAAATTGTTTATATTTATTTGTACTAATTATTAAAAATATAAATTATTATACATAGGTAATAAAATTTTAGAAAACTAGATAGTTTGGTAAAAGCATAATTAAGGTTTTAAATGAGCAAAACTAAAGTCATTAACCTATAAAAGAAGAAAAACAGTGTGTTTTTCCAAATTATACATGTAAGAATTCATTCTAAAAGCAATCTTTGCTGCATGGAGAAAAGTTTGTCCCAAAATTTTTTAAGAACACTGTAGAATGAAGAAATTAAGTCAAATTTCTGCCCATTGAACACTATACATGATTCCAAAAAATTACTAAATTCCTTTTGCTGAGTGAATTGAAACACTAAAGTGAGTCTGATTTAATCTTAGATAAACTGAAGTGTCACCATTACTCAAAATGAAAAAGGCATAAAGAATATCATGGGGAAAACTTTTCTAGCAAATCAACATGAAGTCATATATTTGTGCATGACTGAAAATGTAAAATCAATATGTTTATACTTATTTTGAACTATAAAAACTATCTAAAAAAAGTAAAATCGAGAATTGTTTTATCTTAATATATATTGAACATGATTGAAATCCGATTCAATGGTGTATTACAAAAAAAAAGAAATTTATTAAGCTTTTAATTTTCATTAAACGTAGAGTTTAAATTTTAATTATTATTTAAAAAGAATGCGTGTATCAAAACACACACGTTTATATGTAAAACGGATTTTTTAAAAAAATGTTTTTCGTTTATTTTAAAATAGTTTTCATATACCGCCTGTTTTTAAAAACAAGTTGGCTAGCTAATTGCATTCCTGTTGCTTTTATTTTAATTATTGTAAACAATTTTGATAGCGGAGATTTGCTTTTTATGTTGTTGTTTTCATTTCAATAAACCCTGGGTAGAATTCTTAGATAGATTGAGCGGGAGATTAATATTTGCTCTGCCTAAGGCGTAGAAATTGGACAAGTAAAGTGTTTCGTGGGAAATGGAGCAACGTCTAAATAGCCCCGAAAATTTGGAGTGAGAGTTAATTCAGTTTTGAGAGATGGACAAGTGATTTTCTCACGTGAAAGTTATATCAGCGCGGACATTTAAATTTCTTAAAGGACATCAGCTGTTATTAAATACTTACGCTTGCAAAAATGAAAAATTCTATACTTGTTATCACCACTCGAATGGCTTGCTAACTCCACAAAAGACGGATCCCTGACTTCAAAGTTTGCTCCAGTAATGCCTTGAACACCTAAAAGAAGCCGGAACCTCTCTACATCTACCTTGCTGCCTAAAGAACCTGAAAATGAACTTAAGTAAAAGTGCGCACTCTACGTGAACTTTGTTTTACCGAAAGGTAACTATTTTCGTTTTTATTCTTCCCAGGGTAAATTAATTCTCATTAAATTTCCGCTCAATCTAATCATAAATATGTATTCTTAAATCAATATAGCCTCATATTTAATATTTGCTCTAATTTCCAATATTTTGTAGTGTGTCTTGGAATCTTAGTTTTAAGATTCCAATTTGCTTTCAGTTTTGTTTATTGGAGAGTGACGAATGAGTTTTATATTTTATGCCTCGCTTTTGTAAATGCTTTAGCAGTCTTGTATATATTTTTTTATGCTTACCTGTAATTATTTAGTATTCAATCATTAATTTTATACTCTATGTTTGCCCACTTGCTAAACCTCCAAAACTCTTTTGGCTGACGACTTTATTGTCTGATTTTCGCAGGTGGAGATTTCGTTTCTAATATCTCTAAAGGCGGAAATTAGAATTGTGTTTTTCTTTGTAATTTTATAAGTCGTCAGCAGGAAGATAAAATTTATCCTTTCTTAAATTACAGGTGAGCAATACTTTCGTTCTGCTAGAGTATTTAAACTTTTGATATTTCATACTCATGTGCACTCTCCGATAGATTTCTTTTTGTATTTATTATGTGTGCTTTAAATTTGTCAGAGCGTGTACTCAGAATTTGTTTGTAAGTTTATTTTCTTTAAATGCTGGGCAGACGTAACTGTTTTTCTAATTATTTACTTGTCCCTTAGTGGGATCTTTAATTATTAATTTTAAAGTAATTTTCGCCAATCGTTTGGCTGGGATTCACCAGTTTTAATTGTTTCTTCATTTCAGTCATGTTTGTCGGTTGTTCTTGAGGTGGATCAATCACCGTTATTTTAAACGTAGTAATAGGTGCAGCTCATACCGATATAAGGACATTCAAGGTCTGACCAATTTTTAGATCTCGAACAGCTCATTGGCGCTGGATTCTTTGAACTATTTCAGGGGCATAGGGTTTAAATATCTGAAAGTGAAAACCAATGTTTAGGTGAATCTTCCGCTGAATGAAATTTGCTTCCTCCCTTTTAAATTTGTTTATTAGAAGATCAGTCAGTCTGTCATAGCTTTGCCTTTAGTATGTCTGGTACACGCCTGAGTTAACCCCCATTTATTGTGTCATAAACTTATATTTAATAATTTATTTTCTCATAATAAATTTATGAAATATGTTTAAACTTAATTTGTCCGACGTTTGTCTTTGTGCTTTTGTCTCAATTGTCTAAATAATTTAAGATCTCTTGTTTCTCCCTGGGTCTAGTCGGCGCAAACCATCATCATCATCTATTCTGATCACAGTAAACAAATTTTCCAGACCCCTAGTGGTCTGGTGGCGCCCTCTGTTTAAGATAGATTGAGTATCCGGTATAATATATATATATATTTAAATCAATTATGCAAATACTATCCGTTTTAAATTTTCTAGAAATATTTATGTCAAGTATGCAAATGTTGATATTTATGTAAATAAATTTTATATAATACTTATATTATTGTGACTTTAGAAAAGAGAAAAAAACTTGTGTAGAAATCTACATTAGAACTTTCTTTTTCTCTAAATGATTTTAAAAGAATCACTTAAAAAAATTTTAACTTGCTGTTTTATCCTATTTGAATATTAAAGGAGAATGGAGAAAAAAAACATAAAAGATACCTGTTAATTGACAGTTAAAATGCTTTACACTTGATATCAAAAATAAATGTAACGTTAAAAAAGAAAAAAAATTAGCTAGTATGTCCAAATTGAATTATACCAACAGTAATAGAATAGATATGTGTATATGTATACTGTGCAAATGCATGTTAAAATAACTTTTTTTATTGTGAAATTTAAATAAGCTTAATTTAATCATATATATATATTGCAGACAAATTAGAATGTGTATTAAGAACATGAGATAAGACAATTTAATGACTTTTATATTTATGCAGGAAAGAATTATTTATATGGGTGTTTGGTATCCATTTATCTCTATAACAAAAATAGATTACAAATATTATGAGATGTATATAATTAATAAAATATTACGAGATGTATATAATTAAATTTATTATAATATTGAGATTTGATATTAAATAAGAAAATATTTGTGTTGACACTTACACCACTCGGTTAAAAATAAGTTTCGGAGTTAAATAATAAAGATAGTATAAATGTTCCATGAATTAACGTTTTTAGTATTAAGCTTTGTGAATAGATATTTAAACAGTAAGAAAAAAAATATGTTGAATTATAATAAATGTTTGAAATTAAATCACAATTATGCATTAACTCTCACATGTCATAAATAATGAATCTAGATATGTTAGCACTTTAAAACTATTTTGATGAGGGAAGCGATGCCTCCATATAACATATCCTAATTCAAAGATAGTATGAGGCAGTTTGGAGGGAAAACCAGTCAGCTCTTCACAAAAACATTCAGTATATAATTAAGTATTTAGTGAATCTTTATTTTCCAATAGAAAGAAAAGTTGATGTTATTTGTAATAATATTATAAATACAATTTTTGGTTGTTTACGAAAATTTTTAAATTTGACATTTGGCAGTATATAATTTTATCAATAAATCAAGTGTTAATAAAGGAAAATATATCCTCAAGAGATATTTCTCTTTAAATTCCTTTTCAATAATGCTCAATTTTGAAAACCAGACATGAATCAATGATTTGAAAACCTTTTGTAATGCTATATACTGTTTTATAAGAAAAAAAAAACCATTTTTCATTTACTATACTATACAATTCATATCAATATATTTAAATCAATCTACTATATATGCACTTAAAGCTTACAGTTCCAACTGTACAAGTTTTCACCAGAAGTACAAAATGTTTAAAGGCATTAAATTATTAGAATATTTATATACTGAATTATAAATGAATATTCTATATAATTATGCTCTTAGAAGTAGTATTTAAAATAGACTCATCTTTATTTTTAATAAACAATATAACACAAATGTGCATTTCTTTCTTACAACAAACATTCTGCAAATTATAATTTGTTTTGATTATTTTGGTAACATTTATAATAGAACTTCACTTGTTTAGAAAAATAAGCTATGAATCATTAGAAAATATCTACTTATTAAAGTTAGATGCATTTTAATTTGTGATTTCATTACCATAAACTGCAATAAAAGAGTGTTTCCACTAAAATGCAATAAAGATGCTTATAAATGGATTATTCTATAAAATTTGGGAGTATATAAGTGTCATAGACTATTCATTCACATTACTAATCCAGTCTGGCTAACTGTAATTTAATCATAATTTTCACAATAACAAGCCTCTGAAATGAGTCCATTAAGATTTTATTGAATAGAAGTCTAAAAATTTTTGGCAGCAGTCTTTTATTAAGCCTATTTAAGAAAAATTATTTATTATATGTATCGAACTCTGTACAAAAATGATTTTCACTATGAGGCAATTAAATTAAACCTTTCAATTTAAAGAATAAATGTTTCATTCAATTTAAATGGCAGAAGCCATTTAAACGTTCAAATATATAGATACTTAGACATATAACAATTAAGATATCTCTTTAATGCACTGCTGCATTGTGTAATGACTATATTAAAATACTATTAAAATGATTGTAACCAAACAGAATAAACCATTGCTATAATAGGCAATATTTTTAAAACTGCAGTGAATTGCATCTCTTAAGCAGTTTTCATTATCCAAAGGTCAAAAAAAAATTACATCTCTCAAGATAGTAAAACAGCAATGTGTACAATCTCCTGTGTAGTAAAATGTTCATTTTCATGAGCTTCCCAATCATTTTTAACAATTGCTTTATAATCACACATTCGACAAGGAAATACTTTATTAATAATTAAAGATGTGTCAGTTGTATTTTTTACATGTACATTGTCATGAAATTGAAAACTATCTTTATTAGAAGTTGCAAATCTACATGAATTGGAAGAATGCTCTAATGTTTGTATTATTAAATGATTTCTGTCATAATTCTTGAAATTACATGAAGTGCATTGAAAAATTCTTTCTCTTTTAAGCATTCTTTTGTGATATCTCATAACCCTTTCATCAGAAGTCTCAAATTGTGACAAACAGAATATATGCCTTTTTTCACGACTCATTAAAGAACTTTTACCTGCAGATTTGACATCACCCAAATTATATTGAAAAGGATTTCTTTTTATATGCCTTCTTTCATGCCACCTTAAACTGTTCTTGTCAGCAATCTTATATTCACACAAACTACATTGAAAAGATATTTTTCCTTTATGTGTTCTTTTGTGCATTGTTAAATGAAATTTTGATGCACTTTTGAATACACAGAATCTACATTCGTACTGCCTTTGTCCTTTATGTGTTCTTTCATGCACTCTTAAATTGCCCTTGACTGCACATTTGTATGTACACAAACTACATTGAAAGGGCTTTTCTCCTGTATGTATTCGTTCATGTATTAATAAGCTTTGTTTATCTTTAGTCTTGTATTTGCACAAAGAACATTGGAAAGGCTTTTCTCCTGTATGTGTTCTTTCGTGCACTCTTAAATTACTCTTGTGTGCACATTCGTATGCACACAAACTACACTGGAAGGGCTTTTCTCCTGTATGTGTTCGTTCATGCACCTTTAAGTGGTACTTACGGGCACATTTGTATGAACACAAACTACATTCAAACGGCCTCTGTCCTTTATGTGTTCTTTCGTGCACTCTTAAACTGCCCTTGTGTGCACATTTGTATGTACACAAACTACATGGAAATGGATTTTCTCCTGTATGTCTCCTTTCATGTTTTCTTAATGTACACCTCTGTGCACATTTGTATCCACACAAATTACATTGGAAAGGCTTTTGTCCTGTATGTGTTCTTTCATGCCGTCTCAACCGACACTTTTGTGCACATTTGTATGTACACAAACTACATTGAAAGGGCTTTTCTCCTGTATGTATTCTGTCATGTATTGATAAATTTTGTTTATTTGCAGTCTTGTATGTACACAAACTACATTGAAAGGGCTTTTCTCCTGTATGTATTCGTTCATGTATTGATAAATTTTGTTTATTTGCAGTCTTGTATGTACACAAACAACATTGAAAGGGCTTTTCTCCTGTATGTATTCGTTCATGTATTGATAAATTTTGTTTAGTTGCAGTCTTGTATTTACACAAACTACATTGGAAGGTCTTTCCTCCTGTATGTGTTCTTTCATGCACTCTTAAACTATCCTTGTTTGCACATTTATATGCACACAAACTAGAATGGAAATGCTTTTCTTTTGTATGTGTACTTTCATGCCTTCTTAACTCATACTTTTGTGCACATTTGTATGCACACAAACTACACTCAAACGGCTTTTGTTCTTTATGTATTTTCATGGGCTCTTAAATGACTAATCTGTGCATATTTGTATGTACACAAACTACATCCAAATGTCTTTTCTCCTGTATCCGTTCATGTACTGATAAACTTTATTTCCAGTTTTATATTGGCACAAATTACATTGAAAGGGCTTTACTCCTGTGTGTGTTCTTTTATACATTTTCAAAGTTAAATTTTGTAAACATTTATAAAAGTATATTTATATATTCATAAAATATATTATCATTTTAAATATATGTTTATACATGTTATAATCACTTGTCTTTATCTAACTGACCAAATAATAATAAATAGAATGACACTGTTTTTTGTTAAATTTCTGCAATTCAAAACTGCTTAGCTTTCTTTTAGTAGTTCTTAATTTTATAACATTTTCATACAAATAGTGAAATGAGTGTTTTTTCAACTATGTTTTGTCAACAAATATTATTTTGATTAGAAGTATTGCAATCCTTGCATGAATATGAAGACTTCATTTATTCTATAAACAATATCTTTAATATTTCAATCAGACATTTTTGTCAAATATTCTTTCCCATGTCTTAGACCTAAACAAAACAAAAAAAAAATTAATACTTAACATTTCATAGATAACAAATAACAATAGTTTTCTAAGAAAGCAGAAATTAATTTTCATTAGAACATTCTTAAAATAAGCAACTCATTTAATCTTTTTATCAAATGGTGCGTTAATATCGTCATTGATCCAAATGTATCATGTTTCCAATTATTAAAGGCAGAGAAAATCCAAATACTTATGTTTAGTTTCTTTTATATACATGTCAATAATTATTTTTTCAAACCAAATTAATTTTGCTTTATATAAAACTCAAGAAAAAATTGCAAACAATCACATATATAAACTTATAAACTAAAGATATGAAAAATCGATCTAACCTTAGCTTATAGAAAAAAAAATCTGAATGAATAATCATAGTGATGAGTTTGCATTTCTCAACTTGAGTTCCACATAAGCAATTATTAATTTCAGGCCAATTTCAGAGAAATAAATTACTTATTCCCTGAATATTGAGAGCAACAGCAAAAATGCAAATTTCATTCACTCTATTTTGTGACTATCTTCTGAAGAACACAACTACCAAATTTTATAAAATAAGCATAAAAACATAAATACATAAAACATCTAAAGAATTTATATATAAAAAACTAAATTCAAAAGTATACTGTCTTTATTTTTCCATCTTTTTGCAACACAGTTGTTATCATTCATTTGATTTCATTATTAAAATTCAAAAATAAGTATGATAAACTTTACATATACACATACAGAGACAGAAACAAATTCAGGCTCTATTTTTACATAAGAAAATGCTAAATTATACAAATTTAATATGTATAATTATTAGCTCCAGTTTATTAAATCAAATTCATCAAATAAGATATTCAATATCCATTTTATATAATTGATATTAATTGAATAAATATGAATCTAGCTAAAATATTTTTATTCCGTCCTTTTGTAAATAAGTGATCAGATTATTAATAACAAAAGTGTAAGAAATGGACTCATAGCTGAAAAAAAAGAACGATTAATATTTAAACCATTATACTGTTTTATTTTAAATCTGTATAAAATTATAACATGGACAGTATATACAATTATATAACCATTTTAATGGTATGACAAAAATATTTTCATAGACGACAATAACATATGTAGATACAATTATATTACTATGTACTGTATTTTAAAGCAATATTTGGTAAAAGGTGAAATATCTTGTAGACACAGTATAAAATTTACTATTGCTTCTCTAATGTTATATATAATTTAAAAATATTTTTAATTTATTATTTTAGAAGGACTTTATATTGTGGAATTTTTTTTTAGTCAGTCTATGACTACAAACAGTGTGAGAACACTTTAAATTAGTGAACACAAACTTCAAATAACGACCTCAAAAACTCATATAATAGTGATAAATTAATTCTAAAATCATACTGCTTTAACACATCAAATAAATAAAATTAGCCATTACAATATTTATGCAATCCTCATCTATTTCTGGTTTTTCACAAAAAGACCTCATAACTTCCAATCATATTACTCTCCATTGTACTTGAGGGGTCAGAGTTACTTAATGTCAAGAAAGGATTTGGAATTTCCATCATCAGATTCACAATGGTATGGATGGCTGAGGTTGGAGTAGATTGACACCTATCCATTAAAGTTTAAAAAAATGCAACCTTAATATAAATCAAGCACTGATTATATATATGAGAGATGATATGGATTAATTGATAAATGCTGGTTCAGTATGAAATACATATATTGCAGATCATTTATCTTTTTCATATCTGTATGGTCATGTGTATCAGTTGTATGAGATAGCATGGACAGTGTTCAAATCCCCTATAATTATATTATCTATAAATAAGAAAAATAAATCACATCAGCAGGATGTTATATATTGGTGCCCTCTTTATTCCTTTTAAATAAATCCAACAATATACATAGTAACTCTCATGTCCGTATGAAAAATAAAAAAGTAACTATGAACCTAATTCACTGGGCAAGAATAAAAATTTTCTCTAAGATTAGATATTAAATCAAATATGTAAATAAGAAGTTTCTGTTAATTGAACATAATTCTTGATTCCTCCTTGAACCAATCTAATTCACTGGAGTAGATTAAAGCTTTTTGTAAGTTTAGGATATTAAGTCAAATATATAAACAAGAAGAAGTTTCTGTTAATTGGAAATATTTTAAATTCTTCCTTGGAAACATTAACAATATGAAAACACATTATTTATGACCCCTCCATGGGTTTCTGTCATTGTAGATTGTTATTATTATGTGATATGCATACAGTAAACAAACACGTTATTGAGGAACATGCATAAACTATCATGATGAATTATTGGTTTTACATCTGGGTCTTTCTTTTCAGAACTTAAATATCAGTTGAAATGTGTTGAAAGGAAAATAAATATGGATGTGAATGACCTTTTTTTTTAGATATTTATAATCATGATAGACAAAAGTAAATCATAACTTTTAGTCCCAAGAGGTTGTAAAATTAACACTTCATGATAGCAGGTGGAAGTGCTACAATTCTGCTAATGAAGAACCTAGGATAAAAATCTGGAAGTGCTATGACTCTGCTCATGAAAAACCTAGAATAAAACTCTGGAAGTGCTATGACTCTGCTAATGAAGAATGTACGATAAAACTCAATGACAATCTTTAATTTAGATATCTACAACTGCAGATCAGTTGAATGAATTGGAAAAATCAATTGTAAATAGGACATTTGTTGGACATTATAAAGTTAGAAGTTGAACCAATTGGTTTAAGAAGTTGACATGTACTTTAGAATTAAGGCATAAATACGAAAATTACAAATAAATATACATTAGAAAAATAACATTGTGAAGATTGATAGTATATCAAATTCAAAGAGCAGATTAATTATCCGACTTAATGGAAAATACCAAATGCAAATAATTCAAATTTATATCCCAATAAATTCTCATTGTGATGATAAAGTAGGGAATTTTTATATACATGTATAGAATGCTTTAGACCAGATCAAACAATTTAAAATTGTTATGGGAAATATTAATGCTTCAATTGATAAGCAACTGAATGATTGTGCTAATAATAAATTTGATTATAATAACAGGAATGAAAGAGGATACCGTTGAAAAGAAAACTATACTTTATGAATTCTTTAAGACAAATGCTAAACGAAAATGGACATGAAAATATGCAAATTAAGGTATAGCTCATCACATTTTGACCAAACATAAGTACATATTTCAATATAAAATGTTCTCAATAGATTTAACACAGGAAATGACTATCAATTAGTGAGAGGTATACATGTCAATGCAGAACCAGACAGATAAAAAACAATTAAAAAATCATTGATATTCCTAACTTTCAGAAACCTTGCAGTTAATTTAAATTGGAACTTCAAAATCAATTCAAAATATTGTCAAACTTTAGAAAGAAATCAATAAAGATCTGTAAGACAAAGGCTTAAATAAAAAAGGAATTTATCAATAGTATAATACAGTAAGACAATACAAAATAAAATGAAATAACATGAATGATTTTAAAAATGAACTGTTAAAACAAATAAATATTTAGAGTTTTATAAAATGATACAAAAAAAGAATTAATACTGATATGAAAAGATATAATTATGAATTGGCAAGAAAAGTTATAAAAAAGCCAATAAGTCCAAAAATACTAACATCTGAGTAATAGAAAAAAATTATTTCAATAACAAAAATTAATGGATTATTATTACAAAAAAGAACATCATCAGAAAATTTGCAGAAGTAAAGAAAGAAGCATTATTTAAAAAAAACAATAAAAACAAGAACTCCCTAAATTTTACGAATTTCCAAGTACTTTAAATATGCAACTAAATTTATTAAGGAAAAGTTCCAGAAAATAATGCAATTATTTTTGATATTTTAAAAGGGGTAAGAAAAGAAATATTTTTTGACAAAGTTTTATTATTAAATGTCTAAATGATAAAGACATACCAGATGATTATATGAATGTACTAATTACCAATTAAGGACAGATAAGCATATCAGTCTCCTTTTATCAGCCTTAATCACTTCTATATTAAATCTTTACCAAGATAATTACAATTAGTCTTAAGTAAACTTTGGCTTTAAAACAACCACAAGAAAAAGATAAATTTAAAAATAGTTTCAAAGGGGTGAAAAAAAAAAAAAAAAGCCGCCCTTATTTTTTTTATTTTTATATAATAAAAATGCATTTCATTCTATATGTATTTACATTTCTATTGAAACTTTGGATTATCAAGATACCAGGAAAAGAAATTATGTTCTGAAGAATATTTATCAAAATGCAACAACAGTGATTTTATTTTTTGATGACATTAGGGGAATTGATATTGAAGAAGTTATACATATATAAGGAGATTCCATATCTCAAAAACTTTTTTTGTTCACAAGTATTTTATAGAGTAAAAAATAGGCAATTAAGGAATAAAAATGTAGAGGTTATTTAAGTTATCTCCATTTTGGATATGATGTGATTGATTTTGCAAATAATGCTTCAGAGTTTCAGGAAATGTTACCAAGTATAATCAGATAAAAGTAGAAAAATGGAGAAAAAATAAAAGACAAATATGGGGTGATTTAGAGTGTTCTGAGTGCCATTTTAAATTCAAAAGACCACCCAAAACCTCCACCAACAAACCCAAGTGATAAATGACATAGAATACTACACATAGGGTCACTTGGATGTGTCAGTGGTAATTGTGAATAGTCCTTAGAATTCAAAATGGTAGTGAGCACAGTCTAAATACTTAAAAGCTTATAACTTCTAAAATACAAATTTTATTACAATAATGATGCCACAAAGCACTAAAGTATGCAGGGGGGAAGAAGTGTTTTTTACAATATGAAGTATCCTTCAAAAATGTAGCAATCTGATCAAACCAAGATCATACTTTTGAAACATTAAATGCTTATAACTTCTAAAGTACAAATTTTATTACAAAATATGCCTATAAACACATGTTGAAATATACATAAAATTGACCAAACCAAGCTTATAGTTTCAAAATACTAAAGCTTATAACTTCTAAAATATGAATATTATTACAATATATGCCTATAACCACATGTTGAATAAATGTAATATTGATCAAACCAAGCTTATAATTTTGAAAAACTAAAAGCTTATAACTTCTAAAATACTAATTTCATTACAATATATGCCCATAACCATATAAAATAAAGCATATTAATTTTACAATTAATCAGATTTTTTCTTACCAGAAAAAACTCTGATGTTGCATGCTTCCTTTGTTGCATATAGTTAGAAAAATAATAATGATAAGAAAAAATAGTGTTGTTCATATTTGATCTCTTGGTGTGGATATCAGATCTAAACTACAGGCTCTTGAAATTGATACAAATCTATATATCTATTTATATAATTTTCTATTTATTAAAATTGAAGTGACTTTTACCATCAATAAATAAACACAGAAACATGTTTAAAAATATTTACAGATTTTAATAAAAGCTTGATTATTTTAAATATAAGAAATCACCATCATTATCATCAACTATTATAAATCCACTGCAAGCGTCTCTCCAAATTCATTCCATCTTCTCCAATCTCTAGCCTCTTTTAACATCACCCCTGCACACTTTATTTCATCCATCCATCCTCACATGTGGTTTCTTGCTGAGTCTTTTACAATCTCTTGGAATCCAGTTTAGGATTTCAATTGTCCATCTATTATCATCTCTTCTAGCAATATGTCTGGCCAACTCCTCTTCAGTCTTTTAATTCTTTCAATGATGACAGTAACATGTTTGTTTTCTTAGCCATATATTACATTTTCAATCTCTAAACTCCTAACAGGCATCTCTCCATACTTCTTTGAGAGGTTTGAAGTCTCTATAGCTCTTCTATTAAGTGTCCAAGTCTCATTTCATACAAGTAAGAACTGGTAAAAAAAATTTATTAAAAAATTCTTTTCATACACATAGGCATATTTCCTTTTGGTAATAAGATATTTCTAAGAAAAGCATTCCAATCAAGCTGAATTCCATGATTAATTTCATTCATTATGTTTCCATCTGTGGTAATAATCTGACCAAAGTATTTATAGTTGTTAATGTCTTCTAAATCACCATAATCAATCTTTATTTTCATGTTTTGAAAAAAATCCATTAAACATTACTTTAGTCTTTTTAACATTTATCTTTAGTCCTACTTTCATCTGATAACTCCTGTAACATTTCCTGAAGCTCTAAAGCATGGTTTGCAAAAACTACTATATCATCTGCAAAATCCAAAGGACTTAAATAATTTCCATTTACTTTTACTCATTTAATTTTCCCATTTTAATGCAGAAAATACTTCTTGCAGCACTGCTGTAAAAAGTTTTGGAGATATGGAATTACCCTGTCTTACACCCTTCTCAATGTTAAACTTAGTAATCATTGTGCGGTTGCATTTTTATAAATATTCTTTAAAATATAACAATATTCTGGATCAATACCTTGATAATCCAATACTTTAATCACTGGAGAAATGTTTATAGAATCAAATGCCTTTTCATAATCTACAAATCCAAAACAAAATGGCAACTCATATTCATTTCTCTCAATGCCTGGATATGATCTACTGTACTAAAACCACTTTTAAATCCAGCTTGCTCTCTTGGTTGGTGGAAGTCCAATGTTCTCTGTAGATGAGTTGTAATTATCTTGGTAAAAATTTTGTATAAAACTGATAAAATGCTGAGATCTGTAATTTCTGATTTCTTTATCATCTTTTTTAAATATTAATACTGCATTCTTCCAATCATTTGGTACATCTTTATCATTTAGACATTAGGTATATAATTTTGCCAAAAAAATTCTATTTCTTCACCTGCTTCTTTTAATATATTGATTACAATTCCATCATTACCTGGAGCTTTTCCTTTCTTCATAGATTTAATTGCATGTCTCATTTCTTCACTTAAAATTCTAGGTAATTCAGAAGATATAATAGATGTAGGAGGTACTTGTTCTTTATTACTTGATAGAACTATTCTATTTCATGATGTCATCTCTCTTTTTAGTAATAGTTCCATCTTTTTTTCTAATTGCAGATGTTTCCTGCCAATACCAAAATGTTATTTTACAGTCTTGAGACTTTTATTCTCTTCTACAGTTTTCTTTGTTAGTTCACAATTATACTTTCTTATATCATTATCAACTCTTTTTCATATCTTTTTACAAAATTCAATATATTCAATCCTTTTTAATGCATCATTTTTATATATCTTCATATTAATTCTTTTCTTCATTAATTTTCTAGTCTCAATAGAAATTTTATTGATCAGTTGCTGCTTTGTTCTACCAGCTATCTTTGCTGCAGTTTTTAAAAGTGTATTAGTTACTCTATTATTTTCATTCAAACCTGAATCATATTCAAAATCTAGTAATACTTGAAACTAATTTGTAAGATGTAATTTAAATTCATTAGAATGTTGCTGAAGATTAGCAATATCAACTGTAAATATTGTTTTTCTTAATAATTTTTGTCTCTAGTTTTGCGTTAACGTGTATCTAACATCTTACTACTCGATGATTAATTCCTGTGTTGAATTTATTAAGAACATTACAATAATTAAAATATGTATTTTCTCTTAGTGAAAATATAATCCAATTTTGCTGTATTTCATTTGGATGTTTCCATGTCCATTTTTTTTTTCTTCTGCAAACTCCACAAGTCTATGTCCTATCTCATTTCTATTAACATAACCAAATTTATCCACAGCACTTTCATCTTTCATTTGTTTACCAATTTTATTAGTCTCCCATAACAATTTTTAAAATGTTTAATCTAGTTAAAAGACTTTGGAAAACAATATAATCTCCTACTGCTTCATGATTATGAGAACTTGTTAGGGGATAAATCTGAATTATCTGCATTTGGTATCTGCTCTTAAGTTGAATAACAAATCTTGCCACTCTGTCTTATACACCATCAATCTCCACAATGTTGTTCTTCCACTTTTTATTTATAATAAATCCTACCCCACTTATACTTCTAATATTTATGCCTTTGTAATAGAGTATATACTCATTATTAAGTCAATTATCTCTTCAGCCCTTCTTCTAACTTCACAAAGTCCAATAATGTCCCATTTAATATAAGACAATTCCTCCAATTCTTGCAATCTTCCTTCACTTGAAAGTGATGTATAGTGTAAATACCTAAATAAAAAATCTTCATCAAGATGCAGCCTGGATTGACAATCAAAAGATTCTTAGCACCCTCTGCCTTCGGCCACCAATCACGGCTTAGGATGGCTACTTTACAGCTTCATGTGAATAAGGCCATGATTTATTTTTGTCTGTCATGATTGTATTTAACTATTAGAAAAAAAATTTTTGTCAGCATACAAATTTACTCTACCTTGTAAGGCACTTGAGAAGAAAGATCATGGGTATTTCTTGATCTTAAACTCAGAAATAAAAAGCCAATAAACTCATAATGCTGTCTAATGCATGTTGGTAAGCAGTCCATCCACGTTTGTATACTATATAAATAATCACATAGTAATAACAGCTGCAATGAGAAAAACATATGGAGTGGATATTAGGAATTTGCCCTGTTCAGTTCTTTTATGGCCTCCAAGATGTATGAAAGGGTCTCCTTTCAGTTAATAGCAAACTCCATTCTGCAGCCATAGAAAAGGTATGGGATAAGATAAATACTAACCCATCATTAGATAACATTAGCATCTTTGAGAAATTTAATGAATGAATCTGTCATTTACATTTTTTTATCCATCTGTCAGCAAATAACATTTGAGAAATGAAGCACACAACATTACATACTTTGGTAAGAAAAGAATTGGATTTATTAATATAATTCTGCAGTTCTTGCTATGTTTATTCAACATTTACATTATTTAAACATGTAGTTATATATTCTAATAAAATGTGCATTTTAGAAGTTATATGTTTTTACTATTTTGAAATTATAAGCTTGGTATGATCAATTTAATGTTTATTGAACATGTGGTTTTTTAATTAATATATGTGCCCATTATTTTTTTTTTTTTTTGCTTTTTTTCTGTATAAGTATTTTCAATTCGTATTTTAGAAATAATAAGCTTTTAATATGTCAACATTTATTCATTTTTCCCATTTTTTATATTTTGTATAATTTAATCACGTTATTTGATCAAGCAAAGCTGTACGAAATTTGCACTTTAATTTTTTAACTATTGATGTAAATTGCGATTTCGTAACGAATTATTCGATGTCATTTATCACTTGGATGTGTCAGTGGTGGTTTTGGGTGGTTCTTAGAATTGAAAATGGCTGTGAGTGCACTATAATCAGTACCAACAATTGAAATAATGTTGAATAGATTTTCTAGAAGAAAATAATGATTGATAAATATAAATTTTAATATGTTAATTACACATACCTTGATCAGATAATTAATAAAGATAGAATTGTAACAGCTAAAATCAATACCACAATTAAACTTGGATGCCTATGGATTTGAAAAAAGGATTTTTAATGAGTTTTATGACTTCTTATTTATGGATCTAAAACTTAAACACATAACACAAAAGCAATAGAAAAAATTGATACTATTCATCAAAATGCGAAGATGAATACTAGATGTAACAATAAAAGATTGAAAGCAAAATATATGAGTGAAAAAACAAAGTTACTACTAATGCTACACAAAGAATATTATTAGAAAATGTAGATAACAATAGATGGTCAGTTGAAGTTTAAAATTGGATTCCAATAGTTGCAACAGATCTTGAAATTGATCACATAAAAAGAAATGAAAAAGTAAGAATTTTTACTGGTATAATATGGAAAGGAAAGGCTATAGATCAATGAAAGTGGATTAGATTTACCAAGATCATCTTACAGTGAATCAAAAATGTTTGAAAATGATGTTAATGAATTAAGCTCAAATAAATGGTATAATATCAACAGTACCATGGCTATCACAATCATAGCGCCGTAGCCAAAAATAAATAATACACACAATCATTAATTTAACAATATAAGTACAAAAAAATGAAATTACTGCCAATAATTTATCCTGTTTACTTTTGGAAAATGCTAAAGAATATATTTAGTATAAGAAATTACCTTTATTTCACACACTGCTAATAAATCATACAGTTCATTACTCTCCTAAATTGTTTGTTTACTCATCTAATTAAAGTCTATGTGAATTTCTTTCTATCTGAATTTTAATGGTAAGTAATTTACTAAAACTATAACATTACCCTTTCTCACTTTCGAAAAAGCATTGTTTTAATTTCGAAAGCCATTTTTCCTCTCGAGAGTAACTGACTGCTCTTGACTTGACTACTATGTACTAACTCTTTTTTTTATAATAAGTTTTGTCTAGAATAATCATTCTGGGGAAAAATTAACATTACTGTCAATGCAATATACATGACTTCATTTAAACATTATTTACAGACAATTTTAAATGTTTGTACTGTCAATGCTGTTACTGGTTACCTAACAAGTGGAGTCAAGTAGATAGTTGGGCATAACAGAATATTTCAGTAAAATCCCAAACTATCAATCACACTTGATCCCTCTATCATAAAGTAGATGTTTAATTCTACATGACTCCACTTTTAGAGTATGGTAACTGAGTTGCATAGTTACAAAACTAGAACAATGCTGATGTGCAGAGACAAAACTGAATATCAATGATTGTTGAGACCATCTCTGGTTAAGCCGTTATCTTAAAATTTTGCAGTTTTTCTAGAATCTAATCGTTTAAGAAAACTAAAATTACATTAGATGGTTGTCACATGTTATGAGCTTGCTAATGATAAAATAGCATTAACAAACATAATTTCAATATTTACTTTCTTTTTTTTTTGAGTAACCATTAACTTAAATAAAGCATGGTCAAATATTATCAATCTTCTAATATTTTTTTTTTAATTGAAAGCAACTCAAAAGGATGAATATATAGCTTAAAAATTATTGACTAATACTAAACAAAAAAAAAATATTAATGAATATCAAATACAGAAATTAAAACATACTAATAGCAAAAAGAAGAAAATTGCACAAAAATAGTAATTGTAATTAGTATACAGATGAACATTATAAAAATGGTGAGAAAAAGTCTGTTTAGGTTTTAAAAGGAGGTATTAGTAAGCAAGTTCAGAAAAACAGTATAATTTCCATCATATACAGAAAGGTCAAAAACTGAATGGTAATAAAAAAAAGGTAACCACACATACAAAAAATGAATTTTTGATTACTTCTTCCTTTAAAAGAAATGTGAAAAATCATTGTCGTGCCAAGAAAGATTCATGGAACATAAAATATCCAATATAAATACTTTAATAAATAATCCTTTTTATTCACTATTAAAATTGTAATTATAAACATGTTACTGAAGCTGTAGTTATTTAATAACTATAGCTTGGCTAACTAAATAACTACAACTTCAATAACATATGTGAAAGATTGCTTGTACGTGCCAGTAGAGATTTAGGAGGTGTTTTAAAGTTCAAAATGGCATCGAGATTCGTAATATATCAGTACCTAACAATCTTTCATTAAATTAACAGTAATAAAAAACCAAAAACCCTTAAAATATTAACACCATCACTCGCTTTGGGCCATTTCCTATTAGGCGGTTACTGTATGCCCCTAAAAGTATATAATTTAACAAAAAAAGAGAAGAAAACGCTTCAGGGCTTCCTAAACCGGCAAATACATAGTACCAGTTTTGAGGATATTTTGGGATTACCGTTGTTGTGACATATTCATTCGCCCATAATTCTTCTAAAAGTTTACGATTGTTATTTTATTAAAGATTAGCAAACTTTATAGTTAATAAATTATTTTTTTAATTTGAAAAAAAAAAAAAGGGATTATGAATATGCACATTGCGAATATATTTAAACGTATCACTTAAACCGGGCAAACGTTATATTTAAAAAATGTGTTTTTTGAATTAAAGTTAATTTTAAAATTTTATTAATAAAACTATATAACTAAAATATTTTGGGGATAAAAAAATTGGTAAACAATGGTAATTTTCGATAATCAGTTTACTTAATTCAAATCTTCTATTTATAATACTTTTTTAAAATAAACTTGAATTCAAAAACTCATTTTTAAAAATAATGTTAGCTAATGGCGCTGCTGTAACGTAATCGTCCGGCCATAATAATTCTAGCTTTGTGAATTATTCAAACACTTTATATTTAGTTTTTTAAAGATTATTATTTATTTGATAAATTAGTACAAGTAAATTGTTTTTTACAAGAGATGCGCATACCCACCCCATCCATCGAGACACGCCACTGTTATGAAGTCATCAGTTGTTGTTATGTAAACTATTTTAATTATAAAATTTAAATATTTGCTCACAAAAAGCAATACAGTTAATTCAATTATGCATTCTCTAATGCAATATTAACTTACACATTTAAATATCCAAGATAAACAAATGTTAATGTGTAAAATATATATAGACCTTTAAAAGTACATTACCTATAAACTCATTTTTTCACGAGAAATAGAGCAGGCACTTCCTGTTTCATCTCAAAGTTCTCTTTTGCACCGCCATCTACTGGGATTATAAAAGTTTCAAAGAAATAAAATAAATGTTTTCCTGAAGGTTTGTCATGATGGTATTTTACTTCTATTTATAAATACGATTTCCATCATCTAATATAAAGTATTGAATGTCTTTAGAAAAATTTAACTTTATTTACATTTTCTAATTACATTCGACTGTTAATAATAGCAGATAGGTTAGTATATTAATATTGATATTAATTTTTATGACGAGATAGTAAATGAAATATTAGAGTTGCTCTGACAAGATTCATGGATTGAAGAAATAAAGAATATTAATTTTTATTGTTCAATAAACGAACATGCTTGTGCTTAAAATTAGCGTGTTTGTGTACTACAAAACATATTTATTCACGTAACAAATTTATATATTAATGTCATTTACAGATAGCCGAAGAGTTTTACCATTTAATTAAACTATTTAAAAAGCTATACATTATAAATAAATGAAACCATTAAGTATTTAGCATTTTATTTTTCCTGTCCTTAGATTTTCTTTTTCACCATTTTTTTTAATATTTTTATTTGGGTCCACCGCTCCCGCTATTTTTTTCTACATCACATTGATTTTTTTAATTTTCGATAAATTTAATTTTTATCTAATAAGGATTAATCTGGTAGTCGGGTTGGTAGCGAGAGGGCCTTCAACGCGTGAGACAGTTGTCGGTTCGCTTCCCCCGACTATGCATTGGGGGGGATTAATCGGGTATTCTTAACTTTATTATCTATCTTAAAATACAATACAGTTATCAGTTTGATTTCATTGTTACACACACACCACACGTGCGCCTTCCCGCGATACTCTCTAGTTTCTTCACACACGTTTTGTCACCAAATACTTCGTTTTGTATTTTTGTCTCATGTTATAACATATACTGGCAGCTTATTATTTAACAATATAAATTTACCATCACATGATCACATTTCCTATACTAGCACATTGTATGGAGAGTTTTGCTCAGTTTATAAATTTACCATAATATAATTTTTTTAAAAAATTGTACTATAAATATATAAAGACTTCAAAACTCCAAACAGAACTTAACATTTTATATTTAATATATGAAATTCTTACTTGTATTATTACACAGGAAGTAGGTCATTATTGATAATTGAAAATAGTGTATCTACATTTAACTGAGACCATAGGAAGCTTAATGACTGAAATATTCCCTGTGGCCCACTAAATTTTGTTTCCAAATATCTTAAGTTTTTATCATATTTCCTTTCTACCATTTTCATGGATCTGTTAAACAAAATAACAGTGTTTGTTTGAGAAAGTGGCTTTATATTTCAGTAGCCATAGAAATCTTAGGAGTGTAAATACTGTTCTTATTATTTTCATTAATGA
Source organism: Epiperipatus broadwayi (assembly GCA_028023455.1). NCBI lineage: Eukaryota > Metazoa > Onychophora > Udeonychophora > Euonychophora > Peripatidae > Epiperipatus > Epiperipatus broadwayi. The sequence continues at coordinate 4,345,581 of JAQFVV010006249.1, read as the reverse complement.
TAAGGCATGAACTCAAAATCTTGATTAAAAGTTATTGACAGAAGAAGGACTATATTTAATTTTAAATTACTGAAAAAGATGTAAAAGTCATCAAGGTAAAAAAAAATTCTTTTTCTGATAACGATCAATTGGTCTTATTATGTAGTGATGTAGCTTAGAAAATGGCATAAAGAAATTAGTTATCTGTATGAGTCAAAGACTCATATTCTATCATATTTTCTAAGATTTTTATAGATGAATTTTCAATTGGTACTATAACAAAAATTTGGAGTACATCATTACTGATAGATCATTCTCTATTATTTGAATTTTATTGGTATGCTTGCTTTAGTATCTAAGGCAAGTTCATCTCTACAAATATGAACTCCCAATTTTGTATAATTTATTTGGATAACAGGAAAATTGTTGTCTCATAAAGATTCAGTAGATATTTCTATTAAATGATTAATTTTTATGAATTAAGAAACAACTTCATCTAATGAAAACCATGCTTATCTTTGGTTCATAAAAAGTTTTGATCTTGGTCTCCATAACTTCATGAGGGATATTGATATATAACATATACAGCTGTAAAAAGCACATTATGCCAATATATTACTGAGAACAAAATAATTTCAACTTTTGTTTTTCCATTTATTCAGATTGATAATTATTAATTGAATTAGAAATACATTGTTCATTAATTTATCATTATTAATTTGTTTTTAATAGGCAAAACATAGATGGGAGTACAGTGAGATAGAGGTGACATTAGTTATTAAAAAATTAGGATACCATAATATATAGAAACTGAACAGGATTCAGATTTACATGACTATAGAAGCATGTTAGCTTAATTGAAAAAAAATATATATATATATATTAGTTTGGGTTGATAGTTGGAGATTATAATATAAAAGAAAATAATAGTTGGAATGAAAGTGCATAAGATCCTAAGATTTAGTGGCCCTGATCCAAAATCCAAGACTTCTCATTGATGAGAGCCATATATTTGAAACTATTCTAGGGATTTGGAATAGGAAAGTGCAGGATATGGGTTTATTAAGTATTACCAGCTGACAACTATTACTACTTTTTAATGCTTAGAGTATGTGGCTAAACAATGATGGGATAGTTTGCTACTAAACAAGACATGATAGGTCATGTGACATTTTATCTGATGCAGTGCAAATGTTATAAATTTAATGCATGTTAATAATATAAATGTGAAATGTTTATGTTTGGCTTAATATTAAATGGGGGGTGGTGGTGTCTAACTTCATTTATTTTAATTTTTTTGAAAAGACAAAAAAAAGGGAGATGAGACTATGAGTATCATAAATTATTTATCACTTAAATAGAAATAAGCAACTACAATAAGAAATCTAGATCTGCAAAGATTGTTTATCACTTAATTAAAAATAGCAATAACAAGAAATTAAGTCTACTTAATTCAAAATTTCAAGCCACATTGTTGAAAATATTTATAATAATCAAGAAATAGGGTATTTTACATAAGTGGTGAAGATGCAAAATCTAAATATTTGTTTTAGATTGAAATTTTTTTCTTTATGAATGATATATCTGAAAGTAAGAAGGTTCTGTAAGTTTTTAACCTTCATTAACTTTAAAAAAAAATTTTTTTTTTTTGATAATTAATGATTCCCGTGGAATTCAAAAAAAAAAAAAATACAAGCACTAGATAATTATAAACTGAATGTACTCTATTACAATTACAAAAATATTTCTTAATTAAGAACTGCTAACTGGAACAACTTTTGATATGTCTATATTTTTTATTAAAGAAGAAATATATATTTAATAAGTTAATAAATAAGAATTTTTTTAAGATGTTAAGAAAAGCTTTTGAGTCCATTCCTTTACCATAAAATTCAGATAAAAAGTAATTCATACATGGAAATAAAATGCAATCCTAAAACCAAAATAAAACATGCAGAAATCAGTTTTGAATATATAGTTTTATACATCAGAATGATGTATTTTGAAGATTTTTTTATAGAAATGTATAGTTTTAAGAGCAAGTGGAATATAAAAAGAGTGTTCTATTAATTAAAAATAGAAATATGATGGATTCAAAACATTCATTCTTTCATAACCCACTATTTCTTTTTATCTACTGTCTCAAAATACCCTATATCTAATTCTCTAATGTGTTAATTTCATATACTTCAATTCTATGTTAACATTAATAAATAGTGAAAAAACAATAAAGTAAAACTATTTAAATTGATAAATTACACAAAAAATTGTATATGCTTATGTATTTTATTTTTAATACGAAATCTGCTATTAATTCTTATACCATTTATGCTTTACTTAAATGTCATGATGTCAAATACTACAGTTTTAGTGAAATACTTGATCTTTTCAACTGGAGGATATTTACTTAAAAATAAAACTAATATAAATGCTGCAGTATCAACTGTATTTTTAGTACACAGAAAGATATTTATTACTCCATAATGTTAAACCTGAAAAAGTATAAATAATTTGTACTACTGGAAAGATAAGAAAATCTATTTATAATGAAGCATTTTTCATAAATTGTGAATCAGTATTTTAAAATGATGATAATGATTAAACCTAGAGTAAATGCTTTAAAATAATAGTATTTTTTAAAACACAGATGGTTATTTATTTGTTCATGATGTTTAACTTTAAAAAAAATAAATACTTTCCATTGATGTAAAAATAAGAAAGTGTATAAATAATGAAGCATTTTTCATAAGCAATATGGATTCATATAGCATTCAATAGAATGCACTTAGAAACATTTCCTCTTAAATGTACAGTATTGTATTTCTGCTTTTGGCTTCTTTAAATATAATGGCTGTCTTTGGCAAAAGTACTTGTCATCAAAAATACATTAAGATTATATTTAATCTTCATCATATTTTTTCCAAGTAAGTAGAAGTATTAGTATTGCCTTTAACTTACTGCAATATAAAGAAAAAATAAATATCATTTTCAGAGAAGTGTTTGAATGAAATGCCCTTTCAACTACAGAATATGTCGTAGTAGATATGGAATCTGTTTTTTTTAAACTTCTAATTAATAAATTCCAGCCTATTCCCGTCAAATTAACATGACACATATAAATCTGAACATTAGATTTAATGGGTAACCAGAAAATTCCTAAACTTTATAATGTTCTTTAGTTCTAAGGAAATTTTATAATTTTTATAAATATGATGTACTTCTGGATATCTGTTTCAAATAAAATACTTGTACATATATACATGAACATGTTAATTTATTCAGCAACAACTGATACCTTAGATTATATCCTAAAATAATAATTAAAAATTGACTGGATTTAAATTGGAACATTAAGTCATTTCTAAGAGCTAAATTAGTATTCTTGTTAAATAATTCAAATGAGATAATTAGCAGTGGATTTTAATCCATAATTTACTACTTAATGACCAATTGCCTCCTTGACATTTGTATACAAGCACAGACTAACTTTTCTTTATTTTCATTTCAATAAAAGACTGCAAATAAAATCAAAGAACATGAAAACTGCTTAAAAATTAGTAGTTTAAAAACATTAACAAATAGGTTTAATATACATTTACATATGTATTTGATCTAACATTAATTTAAGAAATATAAGCATAATTATATTCATTCAGTATTAACCAAGAAATACATTTCATTTTTATCTTTCAAAAGGAAATTTTATTCACAAACCATAAGATCATTTACAAAAAAGACATTAACATATCAATCTCAAAGGAGACCAGTCAACAAAATCAGAGGTTACGCTTGTATATAAACAAAAAACAATTAATTTCATATCAATTACATCAAGACATTAGTTATCACCAGAAATTGAAGACATATAACTTCCCATTCCAGAAATCATAGTAGTGGCCCATTTACATTAATCTGATCATGTATATCACATATATGATGGTGTTAGTCAATTCAAACACATATGTTTGTTTAATTTATGAACAAGTGGACAATGATTAAAACCATATTTGGCCATTTAGTCTATAGAGCTTTATCTTATCAAGTGAAGAGCATTTCCAATGTTTCTGTGTGTATTAATTTAACATTTTAAATATCGAGAGATTAATCATTATGAACCATATATGAAAACCATACACTTTACTTATAGATCATGAGGTTAGCCAATCCAATATAGGGATTACATTGATAAAAATTACTTAAAAGCAGGTTTTCATAGAATACGCAAGACTGAAAATTACATGAAATATATCATAGATTCTTTACAGTAAACAAATCAGTTACCATTAAGCATTGTTAAAGCAGTCTTAATATATTTATTGGGTCATTGATTAAAAGTGATGCGTTAATCAAATGAAAGCCCTTTCCTATTATTCATCAATTAGGTGAATAACTTTTATAATGGCATTTTCTAGTTCTTGTATCTCTTCCATATAAAGTTTATCTAGAATGTTTTAGGTAAATGGTTCATTCAAATTTTCTCAGTATCTGTGGATTTACAACTTTATATTCTTTTCATCATCGGTACTACACTTTGTTTTAGGTTTATTAGGGACCAGGTCTGGTTGAACATCGAATTCTGAGAAAATTTTTGGTCTAATTCTTTAATTTCTTTTAGTAAGTGTAAAGACATTTTAATCATGTCATATTCTTCTCCACTTTCGAAGATAGTCTTATTTCTCAGTAACCAAATGGAAAAATTTATAAATATTGCCAATCTTATGACCCCAAAATGTCCATTCTTGAAGGCCTTAGTCAAATTTACATAAGCTGATTCTTTGTTTTTAATGAGATTTTAAAATGTTTCTTATGCTACTCGAAATTTGACCCTCCCTCAATATATGTACCATTGTCTCATCACTATGCCTACATAGTGCGCATATAGGGTCCAGATTATAATTCATTTTAGTATGTAGGAAGTCAGCGGTAGGCAAGGCCCCAAGGTTTACCTTGATTAAAAAATCAACAAACCTCGGTTCCAATTTTAGACATTTGCTCAACCTGGACAACCTTGATATTCCAATCAAAAGAATATTGTCAATTTTAGTTTCTTTGGGATTCACAAGATCATGTGTTCCAGTAGTTTAGTTTGTTATTAAACATTGTTCCTGGCTTCTTCATTTTTAGATGGTTAAATACTATGGAGATTTGCTTTTGAATACAAAGCCTTCCACTTTTGGGAGGTGGCCTATCAGTAGGAGTTCTTTCTTCTGGGAATATTGACCCTTCCATATCTGGGTTTTTTATAAATAATCTGGTAAGTACATTATGAAAACACTATTAATAATATTTTGACTGAGTGTAGTCCTATGGCATTCAACTGTTTAGGTTTCTGTAGGAGGTGCAGGCTGATGACAGGAGCTTTCCCCCCACAACACAGCTTCCTACATTGGGTTTCAACATTCCTTATAAAAGCTTTCATCGGTGAGAAGGCTGCAAGGAAGTATGTAATCTTGGGAAGCATGACAGCATTCATCAGCGTGATTTTCCCGAACAAAGACAAATCCCCAACGAGCCAATAATTTTTGTTATCTTAGTCATTAGATCATTTTCAATTTCCTTCCTCATTTTAGATGGGGGGGGTGCTAAATGAAAACCCAGGAACTTCTACATTTCATTTTTTGTTTACAAAATATTTAAATGAAAAAAACTATTTGCTTTTCTTTTACTTCTTAGGTATTAATTGTTTTGATTAATACAAATGTTATTAAGGATGGGAAAAAATTGAAATAAAAGAATTCTTTTGGAATAGCTTATTATTAAGAGAAAATTATAATTCACTTGATATTTTTATTAAACATAGGTTAGATTAGAAAATATCCACTTAATAAATATATTTGTAGTATAATTTTCACTTCACTACTCTAAAGCAAGATAGTGACTGATTTCAACCTGTTTATAGCATCTTGTGGAAGGGTATAATCATAAACACATGACTACCCATTTAAAAAGAATGTATGATCCTCAAGATGGCCCAGAACACAATCTCTCATACATATCTTTATCATTTATATCTAATTACTAGTTTAATTGATGTGTCAAACTTATTACCTTTAAAATGTGTCAAATTCGTGGGGGTTGTAATTTGACTTGAACAAATGAAACTAATAATGGCTATCTATATATACTGAAAAATGATAGATATGTGCAAGAGATTGTGTACTGGGCCTATTGATGTATACTGGTTTATTACAAAATGTGCACTTTGAAGATAATACATCATTGACGAAGTTTATGATTACATACCCTCCTCAAGGTATTGAAAGTGGATAAAAACCAGTCCCTATCTTACATTGGAATAGGGTAGTTAAAATTACTTGGCAAAAATGTTAATTCAGTGGAAGTGATTGATAAAAATTAATATTTCCATCAAGTGGTTTGTGACAATGTTGTGACACTTATTAATTAAACTGTAGTAATTGGCTTTCTATATAAATTGGATAAGTATAGATATATCCAAAATATTATGATTTAGGCCAACTGATGTCTGCTGCTTCAGTATAAAATAAATAACTTAGAGATTATACATGTTTTCACGTCTTTGGTCACACGTTTATGATTACATCATCCATAAAATGTTAAAAGCAGATAGTTTTCAGTCTGCACCTTGCATGAGACTTATATAGTCAAAATTACACTACAGAAATATTGTTCATTAAAAAAAATTATGAAAACCAATACTATGGAAGACTATTTTGATATTTCTTTTTTCAATTAAATTTAAATCCAATAATTATTCTAGATTAACTACAAAAAAATTATTTTGATTTTCATTTAATTAATTAAAAAAAATTGATTATATTTATTTGCACTAAATATTAAAAATATAAATTATTATTATACATAGGTAATAAAATTTTAGAAAACTAGATATTAAAAGCATAATTAAGGTTTTAAATGAGCAAAAGCTGAAGAGAACCTATGAAAGAATAAAGCAGTTTGTTTTTCCAAATTATACATGTAAAAATTCATTCTAAAAGCAATCTTTGCTGCATGGAGAAAAGATTGTCCCATAATTTTTTAAGAACATTGGAGCAAATTCTAAATGCCATCAATCTATAGAATGAAAAAACTAAATAAAGAAAAAATTGAGAATTGTTTTCTGTTAATATATATATATATTAAATCAATTATGCAAATATTGTTCGTTTTAAATTTTCTAGAAATATTTACGTCAAGTATGCAAATGTAGATATTTATGTAAATAAATTTTATATAATACTTATATTATTGTGACTTTAGAAAAGAGAAAAAAACTTGTAGAAATCTATATTAGAACTTTCTTTTTCTCTAAATGATTTTAAAAGAATCACTTAAAAAAAATTTTAACTTGCTGTTTTGTCCTGTTTGAATATTAAAGGAGAATGGAAAATAAACATAAGAGATATCTTTTAATTGACAGTTAAAATACTTCACATTTGATATCAAAAATAAATATAAGGTTTTTTAAAAAAAGAAAAAAAATTAGCTAGTATATCCAAATTGAGTTATACCAACAGAAGTAGAATAGATGCCTGTATATGTATACTGTGCAAATGCACATTAAAATGTTTTTTATTGTGAAATTTAAATAAGCTAAATTTAATCATATATGCATTGCAGACAAATTAAAATGCATATTAAGATGATGTGATAAGACAATTTAATGACTGAATAATTTTTATATTTATGCAGGAAAGAATTATTTATATGGGTGTTCTCCGATCTTATCTCTATGACAAAGATAGATTACATATATTATGATGTATATGATTAAATTTATTATAATATTGAGATTTGATATTAAATAAGAAAAACACTTATACCACTCAGTTCAAAAAAGTTTTGGAGTTAAATAATAAAAATAATATAAATGTTCCATGAATTGAGGTTTTTAGTATTAAGCTTTGTGAGTACATATCTAAAACAATAAGAAAAAAATTGTTAAATTATAATAAATGTTTGTAGTTAAATCACTTATCTTAAGATGACAATTATGCATTAACTCTCACCTGTCAAAAATAGTGAATCAAGACATGTTAGCACTTTAAAAAAATTTTGATGAAAAAAGCTATGTCTCCAACATAACATGGCCCAATTCAAAGATCATATGAGGCAGTTTGAAGGCAAAACCAGTCAGCTTTTCACTAGAACATTCGGTATATAATTAAGTATTTAGTGAATCTTTATTTTCCAATAGAAAGAAAAGTTGATATTATTTCTAATAATATTAATTAAATACAATTTTTTGTTGTTTAGGAAAATTTTTAAATTTGTCATTTGGCAGGCAGTATTATTACAATATTCACATCAATAAATCAAGTGTTAATAAAGGAAAAATTATCCTCAAGAGATATTTCTCATTAAATTCTTTTTCAATAGTACTCAATTTTGCAAACCAGATATAAATCAATAATTTGAAAACCTTTTGTAATGCTATATACTATTTTATAAGAAACCGATCCATTTTTTATTTACTATATCGTATAAATATATTTAAATTCATCTACAATATATGCATTTAAAGCTTCTAGTTCTAACTGTACAAGTCTTCATCAGAAGTACAAAATGTATAAAGGCATTAAATTATTAAAATATTTATATACTGACTTATAAATGAACATTTTATATAGTTATGCTCTTAGAAGTAGTATTTAAAATACACTCACCTTTATTTTCAATAAACAATATAATGCAAATGTGCATTTCTTTCTTACAACAAACATTCTGAAATTTTTTTTAAATATAATTTGTCTTATTTTGGTAACATTTATAATAGAATTTTGCTAGTTTAGAAAAATAAGCTATGAATCATTAGCAAATATCTACTTATTAAAATTAGATGCATTTTAATTTGTGAATTCATTACAATAAACTGCAATAACAGTGTTTCTACTAAAATGCAATAAAGATGCATTATAAACTGATTATTCTATAAAATTTGTAGGTATATAAATTTATGGGTCTACTGTTTCTAAAAAAGTATCAGTCTATTAATACACTTTTACTTATCATTATATCTTCACATTACTAATCCAGTCTGGCAAACTGTAATTTAATCATAATTTTCACAATAACAAGCTTCTGAAATGAGACCATTGAGATTTTATTGAATAACAAATCTAAATTTTTTTGCCAGCAGTCTTTTATTATGCCTATTTAAGCACAAGAATTATTATATGTATCCAACTCTGTGCTAAAATGATTTTCACTATGAGGCAATTAAATGAAAACCTTCAGTTTGAAGAATGTTTCATTCAATTTAAATTGCAGCAGCCATTTTGCTGTTGAATGCAAAAATTTTCTTCATTGCTATAAAATGTACAAATATTTAATTACTGAAAGACAAATAACAATTAAGATATCTCTTTAATGCACTGTGGCATTCCACTTACTTATAATAAAGTGTGCAATCACTATATTGAAATACTCTGTGACCAAAGAGAATAATCAATCATTCCTATAATAGGCAATATTTTTAAAACTGCAGTGAATTACATCTCTTAAGCACACTCAAGATAGTAAAACAGCAATGATTATGATCTCCTGTTTAGTAAAATGTTCATTTTCATGAGTTTCCCTATCAGATCTAACAATTGATTTGTAATCACACAATTGACAAGTAAATACTTGATTAATAATTAAAGATTTGTCAGTTGTATTTTTTAAGTTATAAAAAAGCATGTTTTCATACAAAATGGAATTAAAAGATTTATCTTTTACATGTATGCTGTCATGAATTTGAAAACTATCTTCATTGGAAGTTTCAAATCTATATGAATTGGAAGAATGTTGTTCTGATGTCTGTGTTTTTAAATGATTTCTGTCAAAATTTTTGAAATTACATAAAGTGCATTGATATCTCATAACACTTTTATCAGAAGTCTCGAATTCTGACAAACTGGACATATGCCTTTTTTCATGATTCATTAAGGAACTTTTGCTTGCAGATTTGACGTCACACAAACTACATTGAAAAGGATTTCCTTTTGTATGTCTTCTTTCATGCCATCTTAAACAGTTCTTGGCAGCAAACCTATTTTCACACAAACTACATTGAAGAGATAATTCTTCTTTATGTGTTCTTTCATGAAGTCTTAAACAATCCTTTTGCGCACATTTATATGCACACAAACTACATTGAAAAGGCTTTTCTCCTGTATGTGTCGTTTCATGTACTGATAAACTACCTTTATATGTAGTCTTATAGCTACACAAGCTACATTGAAAAGGCTTTTCTCCTGTATGTATCCTTTCATGTACTGATAAACTACCTTTATATGTAGTCTTATAGCTACACAAGCTACATTGAAAAGGCTTTTCTCCTGTATGTATCTTTTCATGTACTGATAAATTACCTTTATATGTAGTCTTATAGCTACACCAGCTACATTGAAAAGGCTTTTCTCCTGTATGTATTCTTTCATGCACTCATAAACTACCCTTATGTGTATATTTGTATGCACACCAGCTACATTGAAAAGGCTTTTCTCCTGTATGTATTCTTTCATGCACTCTCAATCGACCCTGTTGTGTACATTTGTATGCACACAAACTACATTGAAAAGGCTTTTCTCCTGTATGTGTTCTTTCATGCACTCTTAAAACACACTATATTTGTCTACAGTCTTATATGCACACAAACTACATTGAAAAGGCTTTTCTCCTGTATGTGTTCTTTCATGCACTCGTAATGAACCCTTTCTTGTACATTTGTATCCACACAAAGAACAATGAAAAGGCTTTTCTCCTGTATGTATACTTTCATGTCTTGACAACCTATATTTGTCTGCAGACTTATATTTGCACAAGCTACATTGAAAAGGCTTTTTCCCTGTATGTGTTCTTTCATGCAGCTTTACATTAATTTTGATTGCAGTCTTATATTCACACAAACTACATTTGAACGGCTTTTCTCCTGTATGTATTCTTTCATGCGCTGTTAAATGACCCTTTTGTGCACATTTGTATGTACACAAAGTACATTGAAACGGCTTTTCTCCTGTATGTATCCTTTCATGTACTAATATTCTACGTTTATTTCCACTCTTATATTTGCACAAACTACATTGAAAAGGCTTTTCTCCTGTATGTGTTCTTTCATGCATTTTCAAATTTTCCTTTACAGTAGTCCTATATTCACAGAGATTATAATGACAAGGTTTTTCTCATGTACATGTAGTTCTATGTAATGAGAAACTACTTTCTCTGCAGTCTTATATTCTGACAAATTACATTGAAAATGTTTTTTCCATGTTCTTTTGTGTATCTAAAACTTCTCATTTAAGTAGTCCAATATTTACACAAACTCCATTGAAAAAAGTTTTTTTTTGTTCTTTCATGCTTTCTTAAATTCAGACCAACTACGCTAAAAACGTTTTTCTCCTCCAAACTTTCTTTCATTTTAAATATTTTAAAATTTTTCTGGCTGATTTAAATCCTCGATTTAACCCCAAACAGATGAAAAGATCCTTGCATTTTTCCTTATATATTCTTTATAAAAACTTTTGAATTCACAAAAAGTGAAGTAAATAACTTTTTAAACTGTTATCACCTTTTCCAAAATTTTAGTTTTACCAAAGACCATGTGGATATAGTTGTTTGTCTTTCTTTTATACTTTTATTTTATATGGCTTCTTTGATGATTTCTGAAGTTTTTCTTATAGATTTCCCCCTCATAATCACAAAAGTTAACAAACAGATTTTTCATTTTTTCAGAAAGATGATAGTGTTTTATAATATTCCAAATAGTGATGAAATGACTAAACAAACATTTTATGGATTATGTCTTTAAATATTTCATTGAACATATGATTAATCAATAATTATTTTATACTATGACACTTTGTGAACTTTTATGAAAGTACATTTATATATTTATAAAATATATTATTGCAAATATATGTTTAAACATGTTATAATGACTTGTCTTTATTTGACTGACCAGATAATAATAAACAATATGACATCTTACTGGTTTTTTTAAATTTCTTTAATTTGAAACTGCTCAACATTCTTTTAGTAGTTCTTAATTTCATAACATTTTTAGTCATTTTTCAACTACATTTAGTCAACAACCATTGTTTTGATTAGAAGTGTTAAAATGCTTGCATGAATATGAAGACTTGATTTCTTCTATAATCAATATCTTTAATATCTCAATCACAATTTTTCCAAATATTCTCTTTTTCCATGTCTTAGACCTAAACAAAACAGAAACAAATTAATACTCTAACATTTCATAGATGACAAATAAAGATAGTTTTCTAAAAAAGCAGAAATTAGTTTTCATTACAACATTCTTAAAATAAGCAACTCATTTAATATTTTTATCAAATGATGCATTTAATATCTTCATTGATCCAAATGAATCATATTTCCAGTTAATAAAACCAGAAAAAACCCATAAACTTAGAATCTATAGATATGGAAAATCAATCTAACAGTAATTTACAGAAAACCAACAAAACCCATAAACTTAGAATCTATAGATATGGAAAATCAATCTAACAGTAATTTACAGAAAAAGAATTTTGTATGAAAAAGAATTCTCTATGAATATTCATAGTGATGAGTCTGCATTTCTCAACATGAGTTCCTCATAAGCTATCATTAATTCCACGTTAATTTCAGAGAAATAAATTATTTATTCACAGAATATTGAGAACAACAGCAAAAATGCAAATTTCATTCCTATTCTATTTTGTAACTATTTATCAAAGGACATAGCTACCAAATTTTATAAACTAAGCATAAAGACAAATATATATAACATCAACAGAATTTACATATAAAAAACTAAATTCAAAAGTATAAATTAAGATGGTCTTTATTTTTCCATCTCTTTGCTATAAAGTTGTTATCATTCATTGGATTTCATTAATAAAACTCAAAAATATGTATGATAAACTTTACATATACACATATAGAGATAGAAAAAATTCAGGCTCTATTTTTACATAAGTAAAGCAAATGATATTCTATGAATTACATACACAGTATGCGAAATTTTACAAATTTAATATGTCCAATTATTAGTTTCAGTTTATTAAATCAAATTCTTTAAATAAAATATTCAATCTCCATTTTTGTATAATTGATATTAATTGAATAAATATAAATCTGGCTAAAATATTTTTATTCTGTCCTTTTGTAAATAACAGTGATCAGATTATTAATAACAAAAGTGTAAGAAATAGACTCATAGCTGAAAGAAAAAAATGATTAACATTTAAAACAATATATTATTTTACTTTAAATATGTATAAAATTATAACATGGATAATATATACAATTATATAACTATTTTAATGATAAGACAAAAATATTTTCATAGACAACAATAACATATGTAGATACAATTATATTACTATTTATTTTATTTTAAAGCAATATTTGGTAATAGGTGAAATATCTTGTAGACACAGGATAAAATTTACTATTGCTTCTATAATGTTATACATAAATTTAAAATGTTTTTAATTTATTATTTTAAAAGGATTTTATATTGTGGAATTTTTTTGTAGTGTCTATGAATCACAGACAGTTTGAGACCCTTTAAATTAGTGAACAAAAATTTCAAATAACAACCTCAAAAACTCATTTAATTAATTCTAAAATCATACTGCTTCAACACATCAAATCTATTTCTGTATTTTCTCAAAAAGACCTCATAACTTCCAATGACTTTCATTTCCATTATAACTTTCCACTCTAAAGCACAATTATCCTTAATATTATCTCATTTGCATTAATGTTTTTTAAATTTCTTCTCACAATTTTTTCATCTTAAAAGGTTACTTATTTAAAAACACACAGTTCAAAATAATATATTTACTATTTTCTATTTTGTGTTTATATACTCTACATTTTCCATCTTTTACCTCAATTTATATATTAAAATATTCAATTAATTATAAAACAATGCATAGTTTTATAAACAAAAAATATGTAGGAAAAAGTTATCATCAAAAATAATAGAGGAAAGTGTAAATAACCAATGGAAATTCTTTGCTTAATTGCAGTGTTGTCTATTACTGTTCAACAAGTGTTTTGGTTTGTATTTTGATAACTAATATCGATTTTTGTCCCCCAGAAAATCACTTAATACATATGTGTATGTACATACTTATTTATTAATAGCATCTGATGACAACATATAATTTTTTAGGTATATTACATTTTTAGAAAAAGTAGGCTGATGAATATTTGTCACAAAGAAAAAGCACCAACAAAAAAATCCCATGAATATTCTTGAGAAATAAAGAATTGAAAGTTTTTTTTTTCTCATGTGTCATAGCATCCGCTGGGAAGCAAACCCCCTAACCCGGGACAACTGCTTGTAAAGCAGCTGTCGCTGACTTCTCGACCACGAATGCTTGATATTGTGACGGTCAGATGATGTATGTTGATTTAACCCAGTTCGAATACTAGGCAAAAGTACCTCGTGGCCACTCATATGCGAGATATTAAATCAAGAATACTATGACCTCTGCCCTATTCATCTAGTCTCGAAGCTATCATCAACCGAACAACACTATCTGAGACACGCATAGATATTTTCTTCCCGAGCCACGAGCTTAGCATCAGCGGGAGACATGGACAGAACCACCTGCGGAGCTTAAATCGTTAAATTGCAAAAATACTTAGAAATATGTGTTCTGCGTGCCTGGATCATTTAAAAGTAAAACAAAGCATTGAACGATAACTAGCAAACTAAAACTTTTTAGTTAAATAAATATCTTTAATCAATGACATTTGAAATATTATTAATAATTTAATGGCCTTCGCTATTCCCCGAAATTTATGAATAACTTATGAGACAATGAAAACCCGATTAATATGCTTGCGGTCTAAATCTTTCCTTCCCAGTTTTATTAAACATTGTCAACTCGAATCTGCTCGATAAGGTGTAATAATAAAAAAAATCTTTCGCAAAGCAGTTTCTAATTGCTTTGCACCAAAACAGAGTTTAAAATCATTTAAGGTGTATATCGCTAAATCTGACATACGTAAGAAGCTAATGGCGGACAAAAGAAGCGTTATCGAGGAGATCAAATTGGCAAACAAAAAAAAGAAACTTACTCGTACTAAATTTTACAAGTATGAATAAAACTGGAAAGGGATTTTTATATGAACAATTAACGAATCAACTTAACCGCAATAAAATTAAAATATTTACACATGGGAGTAATGAAGAATAGCGAAGAAAAAGGGGTTAAATATCTAGATAGATGATCACATATACATATATCTAACTAGTCTAATAAAAATAGTTACATTATAAATATCATTAAGAAAACATTTCATAAATATTCAAGAAAGCCATTATAAAAAGTATGGACAACAAGGGTAGCATAATGAATAGTTCATGAGGAGAGATATGATTACCGTCCTTATTCCTTGGTCATGTTCCATCGATGGGCGTAGCTTGATCCGTCTGATGAGATGTTTTCGACCGGACAAGGAAAGTGGAAATCGGTAGCATGGTTTCACAAAAAGTCCTCCAGACACGGCACAGAGTTCAGATGATGATTGAGCAAATACTACGGCATTTTTCTGGTATTGAGGAACCCCGGCGATAGGCAAAGCTATTTATTTGCCTAGCCGAGCATATTAGAATCCATCAAACTTATATGATTTTTAGCTTGAGCAGGTTCAAACTTCTTCATGATTTGTAGACGATAATTGTAGATTTTTTTGGAATAAAATCACAAACAAAATCCGACCGAGTTCTCCTAAGAGAAATCTGAATGCACCTTGCAATAGCAGATCTGAATGAAACTTGCAATAGCGAAATCTGAATGACTTGCAATAGCAAAATCTTGAATCAACCTTGCAATAGCAAAAATCTGATATCAACCTTGCAATAGCAAAATCTGAAGTTCTCTACGGAGCAATCTGACAGCCCGCAAGAATACTCTGAATGCACGATCTTTTTTTCAAAAGGAAAATCTGAATGACCGACCTTTTTCAAAAGGGAAATCCGAATGACCGACCTCTTTCAAAAAAGGAAATCTGAATGACCGACCTCTTTCAAAAGGGAAATCTGAATGACTGACCTCTTTCAAAAAGGAAATCTCAATGCCTGATCTTTTGTTCTCCCTTTTATTTATACCCTCTCTGTCAGCTACCTTCTATTGTTTGTATGATCTGAGATCTTGATAAGCCTCCCCATGCTCCTTTGTTTCAAAGTAACACCCTCCAAAATAACTTTTACTTTTTTACTCTAAATTTCTTTCTTTAAACTTTGGGATTTTATTAATTAAAAAAAAAGAAAGAGAAGGCCATCTTTAATTTGACTTGAATGGGCTTAACTAATTAAAAATATACATTCTTTTAGAAAATGTTGGTGGGCTTATCTCAAAATCAAATCATACTGAACAAGATTTAAAAGTAAAATACATTCTTATTTCTTTTAATACAATAAGCGTTTTATTTCAGCAGAATTTTGCATTAACTCATATATATATGCTTGACGTATATATATGTTTGACTAAACGGTTTTCACAAGTAATATTTCTAACAGCAATTTAATGTTACAATGGAATTTATTTAAAAGAACAAGCAAATACAAATTTAATAAACATAATTAATTTTAGCTGTAATGCAAAACCCTGCTGATATTTGCCTATAAACTTAATTTAGGTTTACAATATTAATCAAGCTTATAGGAAGGTGTGAAGCATGGATTGGATTTGAGATCCATTGCTTCATTTCCCAATAGTTAGTGAGCAAAAAAAAATGTTTAAAAAAATGCTGTTGCTTCAGGTCAGAGGTAAGAATTTGTGCCAGGTGAGTTCAAGCCTACTCTTTATTTGGTGTAAAAATTTAACTTGTTACTGACTAACAGTTTTTTCTTTCTTTTACTAAATAACTAACAGTTTATCCATAATTCAATCTGCTATATCTTAAAACGAGTCCGTGTTGTTTTAATCTAACAAGTTATGTATCTATTTTAATGTCTATATTTCCCCGGATCCGGTGGTATATACTGCCTTGTACTTTTGGATGGGTTCATGACCCTATCATTTTGGTTTTCTTCTAAGTTTCCATAGTCAATGTCAGTTAGTATCCGAATCGTGCCTTGAATATCTTGCATTTGAGTGCCTATTAATATTTTCCTTATCCAGGGTGGCATGTTGTGCCTAATCATCCTTACTATCTGCATTTCTGGATAATTGAATGCACTTAGGGCTTTAATTCGATTTACCTGCCTAACAAAAAACTGAGCATAAGTCTCTTGATGGTTAGCTGGGTATCTTTCATGCATTATGGAATACCTCAAACCTTCCTGCCGCTCTGCACTCCAATACATTGACAACATTGCATTCTCATATTCCATAAATGTTTGTGGTTGTATAGACAGAGTGTTCCACCAGTCTCTGGCAGACTCTTTTAAATGATGACTGGAGATCACCACTTTTTCTTGTTCTGTCATATTCTGAAATTGAAAAAACATTTTGAGACTGTCTAGGTGGTGTCTAGGGTTTCCCCCCTGGTTCCCCTCTAAAACATTGTATATGTACGAATTTTGCCACAGGAGATGTTACCGGATTAATTATTATTGGCATAAGGATTTGGTTGCCTTGTTGCGCCTGGATTGGATTCATCTGTTGATGAATGTTCATTTCCTCTTTATCCACCTTCATCTGTCCATTTTCTTCTCCCTCCTGTATTTGATGCTTGACTGACACGTCCAAGGCATGCATATCCTTTCCTAATTCATCATCTATCAATGATTTAAGTTGTGTATCATCTTGCTTCTGTTGTGGTTGCCATTTAAAGTGAGTATCCTCATCTGGCAATACTTTTGTTACGATAGTATGTTGGTGGAGCACCATGTTTTCCTCCAAACGGTCCAGTCTTTGTGATGTCATATTCATGAATTGTTTTAACATGTTCATCATCATTTTGTTTTCTTGTCTCATTTCTGTGATGAGATCTTTCATATTGTTTTCTTGGTCACTATGAGTCGATGTTGCTGTCTTTGGAAGGTTGAGCATTACCTCCTCATCGCTGTCATAATCTGCAACTTTCTTCGGTTGGTCCATTTTGCCTAATATTGGCTATTTCGTTATATAACATTCACTTTGTAAAATGTGTTTGACTTTTAATAAATAATCTGGATAAGTATATTTTTATACTAGTTATTAACACAAAAAAAAATTATTTTTTTCTAAAATAAGTCACTATTCTAAGTTCCAACTATCTGTTTTCTTTATATGTTTTCAGAAATTTAACTTTGCCTACCTTACGAGGTCCTATCTTAACCCTATGCCTATATGTATCTGTTTGTACATGAAAATATATATCTAAAATCCTGCCGTGTCTGTCTTTAATATTTATACTACCTATTAGTCTCCTCACTTTATTTATTGTTATATTTCATTAAAATATCACTGCTATTTTGTCCCAATATGATTAAAATAACACACTTACAGCTTGACCTGGCTTTCTCTGACACCTGAAACAACTAAAAAATGCATTTACATTAATACAAGTATATATATAAAAATATATGTGAGCAAAATATACGTAAGTCATGTTTAAAAATTATTTTGGCTCACTATGCATACATTGTTATTTTGATCATCTACTATAGTTTGGTTTATTTGATATCCGATATGAGAGATTGCACTTGCCGACAAATTTATTTGAGAAGGGCGCCAGTCGACAAGACAATGGCCATATCAAATATACATATTAATGGATAATGATCCAAGCACACATTGATAAGGTTTATAAAATTTAATGTGATTACAATTTTTTTGATTTTCACTTCACTTTCAAAAAAAAATCTCTGCATGAATAAGTAAATGGTATTTTAAATGACAATATTACGTAAGTCTAAGACGTATAACAACTAAGTAAGGTAACATGTCTGACCTGGGTTCGAAACCACGCTACCATTTTTGGTCAAGACAGAAAAAATTTAACCAGCCTAAAGTACGATTATCAAAACAAAATATTAATACAAAAAAACAATTAAAATAAAAGTAAAATCCCATGATAACCGCCACTCCGAATTATGAACCTGGGATCGAAACCAACTACCATTTTGGTCACACCCGAAATAGATTAACAATTATCATGCAATTTTACAGAATCACGCATTGAAATCAAAACTGTTTAAAAAAACATTTATATAAAAACGGGTTTTACCGAACTATAACGAAGTGTATACCATATGCATTCATATATATGAATATGTACATCATTAAATAAGCATATATATGACTACATATAAATATACAAACAGATATACCTATACAAATATTTCTTTTATTATCATGTGCATGAATTTATTAGGAAGATGTCAAATTGCCAACCGCATACTCCTATTATTTCAGGCTAGTAAACGCTGGTCGCAACTATGACCGGGAAACAATGATTGCGGACATAGACCTATTATTTCAGGCTACACAGCAATCGAGAACTCTACAATGTAAGGGGTCTTCACCTAAACGGTTACTCTAAGGGTCTTCATCAAACATGGTTACTAAAAAAACAAGGGCTTCACCTAACGGTTACTCAAAGGGTCTTCACCTAACGGTTACTCAATAAATGATTCAATAGCATAATCCGAAATGGGAAAAAAAAATCTTAACTAAAGGGTGGCTGACATATATGTTATACCAAAATATCTTTAATATATATATTTATTAACGAACATACGCATTTACTTTTCATAAAGTTGACAATTAAGTTTGTTATTATTGAAACAAAACTTATTTTATATCTATTGTTTGCACGGAACGTAATTTCAAAATATTTAAAAGTGAAAAAAAAAAATTCTGCATGATTAAAAATTATTGATTTAATTAAGGAAACTAACGCCGAGAAATTGAAACACTATGGTTTGAACTTATCAAACTTTTTGATCTTACAAAAAATTTCTATTAACGAAAGAATGTTATCAATTTTAATCTTTACAAAAATTTGTACAACGGAAACATAATTCTATTATCTATTTGTACCTTTAACTAAAATGTTATATTTCGAAAAAAAACACATTATTATATTAAAACTTCTCAGATTTAAGCATTACTAAAGTAACATAAAGTACGAAAGCTATTTTAAGGGAGGGCGGGTGGCTATATATTTGACACTTCCCATTTTTTATATTTTCCATATTTTAATCACGTGATTTGATCAAGCAAAGTTGTACGAAATTTGCACTTTAATTTTTTAATTATTGATGTAAATTGTGATTTTGCAAAGATATTATTTGATGTCATTTATCACTTGGATGTGTCAGTGGTGGTTTTGGGTGATCCTTAGAATTGAAAATGGCAGTAGCACACTCTAATCAGTACCAACCATTGAAATAATGTTGAATAGATTTTCTCAGAAGAAAATAATGATTGATAAATATAAATTTTAATATGTTAATTACACATACCTTGATCAGATAATTAATAAAGATAAAATCATAACAGTTAAAATCAATACCACAATTAAACTTGGATACTAATGGATTTGAAAGAAGGATTTTTAATGAGTTTTTTCACTTCTTGTTTATGGAAATAAAACTTAAACACATAACACAAAAACAACAGAAAAAATTGATACTATTCATCAAAATGTGAAGACGAATACTAGATGTAACAAGAAAAGATTGAAAGCAAAATATATGAATGAAAGAACAAAGTTCCTACTAATGCTACTCAAAGAATACTATTAGAAAATGTAGATAACAATAGATGGTCATTGAAGTTTAAAATTGGGTTCCAATAGTTGTAACAGATCTTGAAATTGATCACATAAAGAAAAAAGAAAAAGTAAAAATGGAATTGAAAAGCTATGGATCAATGAAACTGGATTAGATTTACCAAGATCTTCATCTTATAGTGAATCAAGAATGTTTGAAAATCATGTTAATCAATAAAGCTCAAATAAATGGTATAATATCAACAGCACTATGGCTATCACAATGGCAGCCATCTAGGGAAAAATAAATAATACACCCACAACTTGAATATATCAGTACATTTATTTCTGTTTGCTGAATCATTAATTTAAGAATATAATAAGTACAAAAAAATGAAATTACTCCCAATAATTTATCCTGTTTACTTTTGGGAAATGTTAAAAAATATATTTAGTATAAAAAGATACCTTCATTTCACACACTGCTAATAAATTATACAGTTCATTACTCTCCTAAATTGTTTGTTTACTCATCTAATTAAAGTCTACGTGAATTTCTTTCCATCTGAATTTTAACTCTAAGTAATTTACTAAAAGTAACTTTGTTAACATTATCTTTTCTCACTTTCGAGAAAAGCATTGTTTTAATTTCAGTAGCCATTTTTTCTTCACGACAGTAACTGACTGTTCTCGACTGCTATGTGCTAGTTAAGTTTTGACTAGAGTAATCATTCTGGGGAAAAAATAACAGTACTGTCAGTGCAATATACATGACTTCATTTAAACATTATTTATACACAGTTTTGAATGTTTATACTGTCAGTGCAGTTACTGGTAGATAGTTGGGCATAACAGCATATTCCATTTAAATCCCAAGCTATCAATCACACTTGATCCCTCTATCATAAAGTAGAAGGTAAAATTTAATTCTACATGAATCCACTTTTAGAGTATGGTAACTGAGTTGCATAGTAACAAAACTAGAACAATGCTGATGTGAAGAGACAAAACTGAATATCAATGATTGTTGAGACCATCTCTGGTTAAGCTGTTATCTTAAAGCATATCACTGTTTTTCTAGAATCTATTCATTTAAGGAAAGTAAAATTACATTAGATGGTCATCACATGTTATGAGCTTGCTAATGATAAAATAGCATTAAAAAACATATAATCCAAATATTTACTTCCTTTTTTTTGAATAGTAACCATTAATTTAAATAAAGCATGGTCAAATAATATCAATCTTACAATGATTTTTTTTTTATTGACAGCAAATCAAAAGGATAAATTTATAGCTTAAACATTATTGACTAATACTAAACAAAAATAAAAAAAAATATTAATGAATATCAAATACAGAAATTAAAACATACTACTACACAAAGAAGAAAATTGCATAAAAATTGTAATTAGTATACAGATGCACATTATAAAAATGGCGAGAAGGTTATAAAAGGAGGAGGTATTAGAAAGCAAGTTCAGAAGAACAGTGTAATTTCCATTATATACAAAAATGTCAAGGGTCAAAAACTGAATGATAATGAAAAAAGTTAACCACACATACAAAAAAATGAATTTTTAATTAGTCAAACCATCTAACTTGAATGTTAGAACAATATTCACTTGAAGATTGAATTTCAGAATTTTAATAACTTCTTTCTTTAAAAAAAATGTGGAAAATCATTGCCATGCCAAGAAAGATTCCTAGGGAAAAAAAAATCCAATACAAATACTTTAATAATCTTTTTTCTTCACTAGTAAAATTTGCAATTATAACCATGTTCGTGAAGCTGTAGTTATTTAATAACTACAGCTTCACTAACATATGGAAAAGATTGCTTGTATGTGCCAGTAGTGTTTTTAAGTTCGAAATGGCATCGAGCACGTAATATATCAGCACCAAATAATCTTTCACTAAAATAACAGTAATAAAAAATCAAGAACACTGAAAATATTAATACCATCGCTCACTTTGGGCCATTTCCTACAAGGCACTTACTGTATGCCCCTAAAAGTATACAATTTAACAAAAAAAAAATGATTCAGGGCTTTCTAAACCGGCAAATACATAGTACCAGTTTTGTTAAACATGAAGTTACCAGGTTACAACAAAATTCAAATTTTGTTTCAAATTTTTCTCACCAGAGTCTTTCTTGTCGAATTACTGTCCATTATAGTTTTTGCTTATACAAAAGATAAAATTCGCAAAGCAAATTCCTATAGATAGGATTGGAATAAGGTATTGCTGGTAGTGTGGAAAATATATGGATGAGGGCTAAACGCAAGCTCAAACATCAGTGTGTCACCAGCAGTATTTTATTCACATCCTACCTACAGGAATTTGGTTTTAGGACTCTCTACCCGACTGACGCCGTCCTTGCGAATTTTATCGCTATTATAAGCGAAAACTATTTATGAACATATTAATTATGAATGAACTTATTAAACTACAATGGACAGCAAGTAATTATGAATGAACTTATTATGGAATATGCATAAAATAATGCATAATATCCGGGCCGTTTATTTTGTAATTATTGTAATAAATTATTTTTTTATCAGATATTTTTTATAAATTGATACTTGGGTATTATTCCTGCAACCAAGGAAAGATAAGAGAACTTTTCACATTCGTATCAATACACTGCTAACTTTTTAATGTTATGATTTTGCCAACATCAAACATTACAAAGTTAGCAATGCTTTAATAGGAATGTGAAAAGTCCTCCTTTCTTTCCTTGGTTGCAGAAATAATACCCAATAGTTTTAGAAAAATACACAAAAATTAATTTTATAGGTAATATACACGTACTTCTACGCACTGTAGATGGATGCAAACAATCAAATTTGATGGACGCAAAGAACCAAATTTTGTAATTTTCTTCCATCAGTTTAAAAAAAAATTGTAGTAATGAAGGCATACAGGATCCATTTTTCTGTACAAAATTAATACAACACAAATATATCTTTTTAAAAGTAAATAAAAAAAATCTATGAAAGAAACATAAGCAGATGATGTTTGAACGCTAAATTTAATCGAATGATTTTAAACCAAGAAAAATACCAAAATTTGTACAAATAGTTTTTAAAATCACATGACAAAACATTCAACAAGAGGCTACTTACGGTCTGAAATAGAGTATTGTAGTTTACAAAATAATTCTTACATAAAAAATGCGATTATCAGCTCCCGCCCCTGCCATTCCTACTTCCCTGAAATGTTTATACAGCACATGATTGCGCAGTACATGCTAAAAAATGGAATCTTACCAAGCAATGTAAACCAACGGCAATCTATTTTTTGAAACTAATGTTGTCCAAAAAATAATAACAAAGTCAACGTATTTATTCAATTAGTAAATGAAAAAACAAACAAACAGTAAATTCCTGCAAAAAAAGTCAAGGTATTAATTCAATATGAAAAATAGAATAAGAACTCTAAATTGCAACACTACAATCGTTAGTTTTTCGACTGGAAAAATAACTTGAAATTGCAGCAGTTGGTGAGTTGTTTTATAAACAGAATTAAAAATGCTTTTGATCTCAAAGCAAGTAAAAAAAACCAACAGTAATACTAAAATCTACATATTAATTCAATTAGTAATTAGAAAAATGGGTAATTTTAAATTACAGCACTTTGAACAGATGCTTTTTAGACTGGAAAAGTAACTGGAAATTGTAAAAGCAGCAGCAATTTGAGTAAATCAAAAAGTAACATCAGCAGTAATAATAATCTAGTCACAGCAGTAAATATAAAGTGCATGTATTAATTCCATTAGTAATTCGAGAAATAACTACACATTGTAGCACTCTGATCAGACAATTGTTAGACTAGTGAAATAACTATAAATTCAAGCACTTTGAGCAGATCAAAGGAAACAACAGTATTAATAAAGTCAACGTTTTAATTCAGTTACTAAATAAAAAAATAAGTATTAATTTAAGCACTTGGATCAGATGGTTTTTAGACAGGAGGAAAAACGTTCCTTATGTCATTCAACATGGAAAAGGTATCGTCATGTCTATGTAAGCAGAAGTAAAAACGTTTTTTATATGAAAGAAATAAAAGGAAAAAACAGAAATAACAAACTCAATTCAATTTGTAATTTAAAAAAAAAAAAAACAATTAGGGAGATTGTATTAATATGATCAGATGGTTTTCACACTTGGGAAATAACTATAAGTTGCAACATTTTGAACAGATAAAAGTAGGCAACAACAATATTAACAAAGTTAACATATTAATTTAATTCTTAAATTAAGAAATATCTGTCAACGAATTATTTCAATTAGCACATCCAAAAATTACTTTAAAATGTAGCACTTTTAGCAGATAAAAAAAACAAGAGTATTAACAAAATCAACATTTTAATTCAGTTAGTAAATCAAAAAATGAGTGTTATTTTCAGTACTTTCATCAGATTGAATAAAAACTCAGAATATGAAATTAAAAATGATCAAACAAAATTACAACAAGGAGCAACTTTAAAATGTAAAAAACAAAATTTTCAATCCGCAAATGCAATAATTTCCAAAAAAATGACACTAAGAAGTTTTGACACGTAAGAAATTGTGTTTTGTTGACACGTTTTGTGCACGTTCAAAAACATGTTTTTCGAGATGAAAAAAGCGTGTGTTTATTTCACGTTCGCAAGATTACACGTTTGGGATGTACTTGATTTAATGTTACTTATGAGAAATAATCAAATACACCTAATTCAAGTAACTATTACTCTCTTGCATAAAATTAAGATATCCCACTTAACAGATACAAGATTTTATTAGTATAAAAATTAACAAGCATTTATAAACAGAATTATCAATAGTTTACTAGCACCTGTAAGGCTTACAAAAATAATAAGACAGGTATAGTCTGTATAATTACCCTAGGTCGGTCTTTGGTACCTTCAGACCCGAATATCTGGTTCTCCTCCCATCGTTGGTCCTGTTCTGAAATTCACGCTACACATAAGTCTCTCAGAAAAACAGGACTGACGCTGACTTGTCTTTTTCCCGCTAGATTGTATCTACTTTTAGTTCTATTGTTTATTCCTTATCAATTTTAATCGCAAAAGTATTCTGGGATTATTTCTGAACTAATTAATTAAATTGTTCTTTACATTTTTAATCCTTCATTTAATTAATTATTTATTCGGATCTTCCATCTTGTTTTACACCTTGCTTTTTATAAAATATATATATGAAAAACCATTTGTAATTTCTAATTTTCGTTTTTATTAAATCAACTCGTTTACTTTCACATGTAATTATTTAACACTTTTAACTTCTGGAGTACACACAGTTTCAAACGTATTTTTCTTAATATTAATCGTACTACAACATAACAATTCCTCCCCCACTCCAGAAGTTACGGTTTATCCATCTTATACATATTCTTTTAAGTACAAAGGTCTTCTTTTACATCGTATTGGTCTGGGTGATTTTCTCTTTTCAATCTGTATTTTATCCTCTTCTACCGCATCTTCTTGGATGTCGGTCAGTAGCATCTGTTTATCTGAATTCTTTTCATTTGCATGTTGAAACTGCTGGAACATATCTAGTTGTATGTCATCTTCACTTTTACGAATATGATTTTTGTGATGCTTATATATAATTCCGTTTTCGTCTTTAATATCATAAATTTGCTTTGATCGCGCCCGTTCAATTTTTCCATTAACCCATTGTTTACGTAGTATATCTCTGAATATTACCGCGTCTCCAATGTTAAAGTTTTTCACTGGGTCTTGATTATATTTATATATATGTGTATCAGGTCGCAAAAAATCTAAATTAGTTCGTATTTTCCAACCGAATAACATTTCAGCTGGCGATTTTCCAGTCATTGTTGATGGAGTTATATGTTGATACATCATGAATTCCTGTAAGACATTTTTCATATCCGTATTTTTGTTTTTTCTTAAATATTTCTTCACTTGCCCTACCGCGTTTTCTGCCAAACCATTTGATTCAGGGTGATAAGGGGGTGTAAATACATGTTTGATGTCCCATTTCCCAAATTGTATTTTTAGTTTTTCACTCGCAAATCCAGTTCCGTTGTCAGAGACGATTACTTGTGGAAATCCATGTATATAAAATATGTCTGTTAAACATTTTATTGTTTCGTTTGCACTCGTATTTTTAACCTCGTGACATTCTATCCATTTAGAGAAAGCATCGATTAAAATTAAATAATTTCTTCTCTCTATTGGATCTTCATGGTCTATATGCAGTCTTTGCCACGGATATATTGGTTTAGGCCAAGAAGAATATTGTTTATTTGGCAGAGCTATTTCAGACTTACCTTTATCACATTTCTTAATATACTTTTCAATATCATTACTTGTCTGCGGCCACCAAACATAACTCCGAGCTAGAGCTTTAGCTCGCACAATGCCTGGGTGCCCCTGATGCAAAAGTTCTAGAACTTTCATTCTCCCTATAGGAGGTATAACTACTCTGTCTCCCATATTAATACACCCTTTACAGACCGACAATTGGTCTCTATTGACCCAAAACCCCATTGCTAAATTTTCAGGTTTTTTATTAGGCCAACCTTTGCTTATCCATTTCCTAAGCAACGCATACCCATCATTTTCATTTGTCCATGTCTGAACTACTTTACTATTTATGACTTGTGATTTCATATTGTCAATATGATTAACTTCCACATCAGTTTCATAGTTGTCATTATTTCCGGGCACTCTGGATAGAGCATCCGCATGAGAAATTATCTTTCCTTTTTGATATTTTAGATTGAAATCGTAAGCAGTAAGTGTATTAGCCCATCTGAGCATGCGTGGACTTAAATGCTCTGGCATCGGACGATCTTTTCCTATAATCCCTAACAAAGGTTTGTGATCTGTTACTAATTCAAATTTTCGTCCATAAATAAACTGGTGAAATTTTTTCACAGCAAACATAACTGCCAAAGCTTCTTTGTCCAGCTGACTATAATTTTTTTCAGCTTTAGACAAAGTCCGAGAAGCGTAAGCTACAGGACGTTCATGACCATCTATTTGATGCGCTAAAACTGCTCCGATTCCGTATTGTGATGCATCTGTAGTAATAGTGATGTCTTTGTCGCTATCAAAATGCACTAATAAGCTACTAGAGGTTAACAATTCCTTAACTGCTTTAAACGCTTTTTCATGTTTGGTATTCCAAATCCATTTCTGATCTTTGCGTAGCAGTTCGTATAGAGGAGTTGTGACCATCGCTTTGTTCTTTAGAAAAGATTCGAAAAAATTAATCAAACCTAGGAAAGCTTGAAGTTGCTTGATATTTATTAGGTTTGGAACATCTTTGACTGGCCTAATTTTATCAGTTAACAGATTTTTCCCTTTTTCCGAAATAAGATGGCCTAAAAACTTTAATTCTTCAGTTTCCCAAATGCATTTTTTAACATTTAATTTTACCCCTGCATTATTTAGTTTCTCGCATACTTCCCGAATTTTACTTCTTAATTTCTCCAGTGATGTCGCAGTAATCAAAATGTCGTCATAATATGGCGTCACTCCTTCCAAGCCTTGTAATATTGAATTTATTTTTGCTTGAAATATGTTTGGAGCTGATGTAATTCCAAAAGAGAGACAATTACATTTGAATAATCCAAAAGGGGTCGTAATTGCCAATAACCGAGCTGTATCATCCGTAACTTTTAGTTGGTGATATGCCGAATTTAAATCCAATTTCGCAAAATTTTTTGCTTTAGCTAGATTACTGAGAATCTCACGTACATTCGGCACCAGGTAAGCTTCTTTATTAAGATACTTATTTACTGTTGTTCTATAATCTCCACACAGCCTAATTTTTCTGTCTGGTTTTGTTAACACAACAATCGGCGTGGCCCAATCCAATCAATAAGAATTTGTTCCACAAAGTCGCCATATTCGCAATTCTTTACTAATTGGCGTAGAACAATATCATATTCTTTAATCGATTTGAGTTTGTCTTGTTTGCGGTTCCTCTATTTTAACCTAGCTAAATACTTTGATGGTCTTGGGCTAAAATAATCTGTTAGTCTTTGAACCAGTTCATCGTAGTTACTACTATCTGTAACTTGTCCATTATACAATTTGCTTACTATTTCAATAACTTTTCTACCTGACAAACATAATAACGCTGTTACTTTCCTGTCATTTTCAATAATACTATTTAACTTAAAATAATTTTGTAATTGAAGCACATAAAAGGGCCATTCGTGCGGATTATCTATCCCAAATTCTGATATATTAGCTTGTCCTATCGACATTTTAATTCTTTAATAACTCACCGACTTCTGAATTACTGTTCGGTGTACTTCTTTCATAAAGCTTGAAAAACAGGTTTTCTCCTGACTGCGCCAAAATTGTGATGTACTTGATTTAATGTTACTTACGAGAAATAATCAAATACACCTAATTCAAGTAACTATTACTCTCTTGCATAAAATTAAGATATCCCACTTAACAGATACAAGATTTTATTAGTATAAAAATTAACAAGCATTTATAAACAGAATTATCATTAGTTTACTAGCGCCTGTAAGGCTTACAAAAATAATAATAAGACAGGTATAGTCTGTATAATTACCCTAGGTCGGTCTTTGGTACCTTCAGACCCGAATATCTGGTTCTCCTCCCATCGTTGGTCCTGTTCCGAAATTCACGCTACACATAAGTCTCTCAGAAAAACAGGACTGACGCTGACTTGTCTTTTTCCCGCTAGATTGTATCTACTTTTAGTTCTATTGTTTATTCCTTATCAATTTTAATCGCAAAAGTATTCTGGGATTATTTCTGAACTAATTAATTAAATTGTTCTTTACATTTTTAATCCTTCATTTAATTAATTATTTATTCGGATCTTCCATCTTGTTTTACACCTTGCTTTTTATAAAATATATATATATATGAAAAACTATTTGTAATTTCTAATTTTCGTTTTTATTAAATCAACTCGTTTACTTTCACATGTAATTATTTAACACTTTTAACTTCTGGAGTACACACAGTTTCAAACGTATTTTTCTTAATATTAATCGTACTACAACATAACAATGTTTTATCGCGTATGTGAATAGTCGTCCTATCTATCCTAGGTTGCAGGAATAATATCCAAGTACCATAATTATTTATTATAATATAATTTTATGCCGCCGTGTATTTGATATTTCACAACAAATTTTTAATTATAAATTTATTAAACGCTCACTATTATTTCAGTAATAGTTTTAACAAGGCTGTAAACCTTAGCAATGAGCGTCTGAAAAAATCGTCACTAGGGACCTCTGTAGGTCTTTAAAACACATGCTTACGCTATGAAGAAAAGAGAGAATCCCTTCTTTACTTCGACCTACTTTTATATATAAATAGGTGAAGCAGAAGTGTTTTGATCTAAGAGTGTGAAGCTATTAAATACTTCACTAATTAAGTCCACAATTCTTATAATACATTAATACTCGCGAAATCTTACGATTTACTACGAGTTAATGAAAAGATCTTATAGTAAGAAATATATTACGATAATTTAAAGTTGTAATTATAAATTTATTAAACGCTCACTATTATTTCAGTAATAGTTTTAACAAGGCTGTAAACCTTAGCAATGAGCGTCTGAAAAAATCGTCACTAGGGACCTCTGTAGGTCTTTAAAACACATGCTTACGCTATGAAGAAAAGAGAGAATCCCTTCTTTACTTCGACCTACTTTTATATATAAATAGGTGAAGCAGAAGTGTTTTGATCTAAGAGTGTGAAGCTATTAAATACTTCACTAATTAAGTCCACAATTCTTATAATACATTAATACTCGCGAAATCTTACGATTTACTACGAGTTAATGAAAAGATCTTATAGTAAGAAATATATTACGATAATTTAAAGTTGTAATTATAAATTTATTAAACGCTCACTATTATTTCAGTAATAGTTTTAACAAGGCTGTAAACCTTAGCAATGAGCGTCTGAAAAAATCGTCACTAGGGACCTCTGTAGGTCTTTAAAACACATGCTTACGCTATGAAGAAAAGAGAGAATCCCTTCTTTACTTCGACCTACTTTTATATATAAATAGGTGAAGCAGAAGTGTTTTGATCTAAGAGTGTAAATTATCGTAATATATTTCTTACTATAAGATCTTTTCATTAACTCGTAGTAAATCGTAAGATTTCGCGAGTATTAATGTATTATAAGAATTGTGGACTTAATTAGTGAAGTATTTAATAGCTTCACACTCTTAGATCAAAACACTTCTGCTTCACCTATTTATATATAAAAG
Source organism: Epiperipatus broadwayi (assembly GCA_028023455.1). Lineage (NCBI taxonomy): Eukaryota > Metazoa > Onychophora > Udeonychophora > Euonychophora > Peripatidae > Epiperipatus > Epiperipatus broadwayi. The sequence continues at coordinate 4,314,715 of JAQFVV010006249.1, read as the reverse complement.
TAGGTCGAAGTAAAGAAGGGATTCTCTCTTTTCTTCATAGCGTAAGCATGTGTTTTAAAGACCTACAGAGGTCCCTAGTGACGATTTTTTCAGACGCTCATTGCTAAGGTTTACAGCCTTGTTAAAACTATTACTGAAATAATAGTGAGCGTTTAATAAAATTTATAATTACAACTTTAAATTATCGTAATATATTTCTTACTATAAGATCTTTTCATTAACTCGTAGTAAATCGTAAGATTTCGCGAGTATTAATGTATTATAAGAATTGTGGACTTAATTAGTGAAGTATTTAATAGCTTCACACTCTTAGATCAAAACACTTCTGCTTCACCTATTTATATATAAAAGTAGGTCGAAGTAAAGAAGGGATTCTCTCTTTTCTTCATAGCGTAAGCATGTGTTTTAAAGACCTACAGAGGTCCCTAGTGACGATTTTTTCAGACGCTCATTGCTAAGGTTTACAGCCTTGTTAAAACTATTACTGAAATAATAGTGAGCGTTTAATAAATTTATAATTACAACTTTAAATTATCGTAATATATTTCTTACTATAAGATCTTTTCATTAACTCGTAGTAAATCGTAAGATTTCGCGAGTATTAATGTATTATAAGAATTGTGGACTTAATTAGTGAAGTATTTAATAGCTTCACACTCTTAGATCAAAACACTTCTGCTTCACCTATTTATATATAAAAGTAGGTCGAAGTAAAGAAGGGATTCTCTCTTTTCTTCATAGCGTAAGCATGTGTTTTAAAGACCTACAGAGGTCCCTAGTGACGATTTTTTCAGACGCTCATTGCTAAGGTTTACAGCCTTGTTAAAACTATTACTGAAATAATAGTGAGCGTTTAATAAATTTATAATTACAACTTTAAATTATCGTAATATATTTCTTACTATAAGATCTTTTCATTAACTCGTAGTAAATCGTAAGATTTCGCGAGTATTAATGTATTATAAGAATTGTGGACTTAATTAGTGAAGTATTTAATAGCTTCACACTCTTAGATCAAAACACTTCTGCTTCACCTATTTATATATAAAAGTAGGTCGAAGTAAAGAAGGGATTCTCTCTTTTCTTCATAGCGTAAGCATGTGTTTTAAAGACCTACAGAGGTCCCTAGTGACGATTTTTTCAGACGCTCATTGCTAAGGTTTACAGCCTTGTTAAAACTATTACTGAAATAATAGTGAGCGTTTAATAAATTTATAATTACAACTTTAAATTATCGTAATATATTTCTTACTATAAGATCTTTTCATTAACTCGTAGTAAATCGTAAGATTTCGCGAGTATTAATGTATTATAAGAATTGTGGACTTAATTAGTGAAGTATTTAATAGCTTCACACTCTTAGATCAAAACACTTCTGCTTCACCTATTTATATATAAAAGTAGGTCGAAGTAAAGAAGGGATTCTCTCTTTTCTTCATAGCGTAAGCATGTGTTTTAAAGACCTACAGAGGTCCCTAGTGACGATTTTTTCAGACGCTCATTGCTAAGGTTTACAGCCTTGTTAAAACTATTACTGAAATAATAGTGAGCGTTTAATAAATTTATAATTACAACTTTAAATTATCGTAATATATTTCTTACTATAAGATCTTTTCATTAACTCGTAGTAAATCGTAAGATTTCGCGAGTATTAATGTATTATAAGAATTGTGGACTTAATTAGTGAAGTATTTAATAGCTTCACACTCTTAGATCAAAACACTTCTGCTTCACCTATTTATATATAAAAGTAGGTCGAAGTAAAGAAGGGATTCTCTCTTTTCTTCATAGCGTAAGCATGTGTTTTAAAGACCTACAGATGTCCCTAGTGACGATTTTTCAGACGCTCATTGCTAAGGTTTACAGCCTTGTTAAAACTATTACTGAAATAATAGTGAGCGTTTAATAAATTTATAATTACAACTTTAAATTATCGTAATATATTTCTTACTATAAGATCTTTTCATTAACTCGTAGTAAATCGTAAGATTTCGCGAGTATTAATGTATTATAAGAATTGTGGACTTAATTAGTGAAGTATTTAATAGCTTCACACTCTTAGATCAAAACACTTCTGCTTCACCTATTTATATATAAAAGTAGGTCGAAGTAAAGAAGGGATTCTCTCTTTTCTTCATAGCGTAAGCATGTGTTTTAAAGACCTACAGATGTCCCTAGTGACGATTTTTCAGACGCTCATTGCTAAGGTTTACAGCCTTGTTAAAACTATTAACAAATTTTTAAATAATTCGACGAGAAACACTCTGGTGAAAAACATTTAAACTACAAAATTTTGTCGTGACCTGCTAAGTTCATGTTTACCCCAGTTTTGAGGGTATTTTGGGATTACCGTAATTGTGAAATATTCATTCGCCCATAATTATTCTAAAAATTTACGACTGTTATTTTATTAAAAATTAACAAACTTTATACTTAATAAATTATATTTTTAATTTGAAAAAAAAAAAAAAGGATTATGAATACGTACCATGCGAATATATATTTAAACGTATCACTTTAAATTTGGCAAACTTTATATAAAAAAATGTGTTTTTGAATTCAAGTTAATTTTGAAAATTTATTATAAAAACGGTATAAAATATTTTGGGGATAATAAAATTAGCAAACAATGGTAATTTTCGATATTCAGTTTACTTAATTCAAATCTTCTATTTATAACATTTATAATATTTTTTTAAAATTAACCTGACTGTAACGTAATCGTCCCGCCATAATAATTCTAGCTTTGTGAATTATTCGAACACTTTAGATTTATTTTTTAAAGATTATTATATATTTGATAAATTACTTAAGTAAATAAATTTTTACAAGAGATGCGTGTACACAGCACATCCATTGAAAGCACGCCATTGTTATAAAGTCATCAATTATTGTTACGTCAACTAGTTTAATTATAAAATTTAAATATTTGCTCACAAAAAGGAATACAGTTAATTCAATTATGCATTCTCTTATGCAATATGAACTTACATATTTAAATATCCAAAATAAATAAATATTAATCTGTAATATATATACGTTTAAAAGTATATTACCTATAAAGTCACATTTTTACATGAGAAAAAGAGCAGGCATTTTCTGTTTCATCTCAAGGTTCTCCTTTGCAGCGCCATCTACTGGGATTATAAAATTTTCAAACAAATAAATTATATGTTTTTCTGAAGGTTTGTGATGATGGTGTTTTAGTTGTATTTATAAATACTACTTCCACCATCTAATATTAAGTATGGAATATCTTTAGAAAAATGTAACTTTATTTAATTTTTCCAATTACATTCAACTGTTAATAATAGCAGATTAATTTTTATGACGTGTTAGTAAATGAAATATTAGAGTTGCGCTGACAAGGAAAGGATGATTCATGGATTGAAGAAGTAAAAAATATTATTTTTATTGTAAAAAAACAGTTGTGCTTAAAATTAGCGTGTTTGTGTACTACATAACATTTTTATTCACTTAACAAATTTATATATTAATATCATCTACAGATAGCCGAAGAGTTTTTAAGATTTAAACTATTTAAAAAGCTATACATTATAAATAAATGAAACCATTAGGTATTTAGCATTTTACATTTTATTTTTCCTGATTTTAGATTTTTTTTCACCATTTTTTTTATATTTTTATTTGGATCCACCCTCCCACTATTTTTTTTTTTACATTAAATTGACTTTTAAATTTTTGATAAATTCATCTTTTCTCCAATAGGGATTAATCTTGTATTCCTAACTTTATTATCTATCTTAAAATACAATACAGTTTTGATTTCATTGTTATGCATACACACACATGCGCACTAACCACGATTATCTCTGGTTTGTTCACACATGTTTTGTCACCAAAAACTTTTTTTTGTATCTTCTGTGAATTTTTGTCTCGTGTTCTAATCTATACTGGCAGTTGATTTCTAACATTATTTTAACAATATAAATTTACCATAATATAATTTTTTAAAAAAATAAATAAATTGTTAATTTGTATTATTACATAGGAAGTAGGGCATAATTGATAACTGAAAATAGTGTATCCATATTTAACTGAGACCATAGGAGGCTTAATGACTGAAATATTCCCTGTGGCCACACTAAATTTTGTTTTCAAGTATTTTAAATTTTTATCATATTTCCTTTCTACCATATTCATGGATCTGTTAAACAAAATAACAAGTGTTTGTTCGAAATTGTGGCTTTATATTTCAATAGCCATAGAAATCTTAGCAGTGTAAATACTGTTCTTATTATTTTCATTAATGATAAGGCATTCACTCAAAATCTTGATTAAAAGTTATTGACAGAAGAAGGATTATATTTAATTTTAAATTACTGAAAAAGATGTAAAAGTCATCAAGGTAAAAAAAAATATTTTTCTGATAACTATCAATTAGTCTTATTATGCAATGATGTAGTTTAGAAAATGGCATAAAGAAATTAGCTAGCAGTATTAATCAAAGATTCATATTCTATCATATTTTGTAAGATTTTTATAGATGAATTTTCAATTGGTACTATAATTGAAATTTGGAGTACATCATTACTGATAGATCATTGTCTATTATTTGAATTTTATTGGTATGTTTACTTTAGTATCTTAGCAGGCGAGTTCATTTCTACAAATATGAGTTTTCCCAATTTTATATAATTTATTTGGATAACAGGAAAATTGTTGTCTTATAAAGATTCATTACATATTTCTATTAAATGATTAATTTTTTATGAATTGATAAACAACTTCATCTAATGAAAACCATTTTTTTCTTTGGTTCATAAAAGTTTTGATCTTGGTCTCCATAATTTCATGAGTGATATTGATATATAACTTATACAGCTGTAAAGAGCACATTATGCCAATATATTACTGAGAACAGAATTAACTATTTCAATTTTTGTTTTCACATTTATTCAGTTTGAAAGTTATTAATTGAATTAGAAATACATTGGTCATTAATTTATTGTTATTAAATTGTTTTTAGTAAGCAAAACATAGACTGGGATACCATGAGATAGAGGTGAGATTAGTTATTAAAAAATTAGGATAGTATAAGATATAGAAACTGAACTGGATTCAGATTTATATGACTATAGAAGAAATTAGCTTAGTTGAAAATATTTGTTTTTTTTTAGTTTGGGCTGATAGTTTGAGATTATAATATAAAAGAAAATAATAGGAGTTGGAATGAAAGTGCATTAGATCCTAAGGTTTAGTGGCCCTCATTAATGCGAGCCATATATTTGAAACTATTCTAGGGATTTGAAATAGGAAAGTGCAGGATAGGGGTTTATTAAGAACTATCAGCTGACAACTATTACTACTTTTCAATGCTTAGAGTATGTGGCAAAACAAGGATGAGATAGTTTGCTACTAAACAAGACATGTGATAGGTCATGTGATATTTGATTGATGCAGTGATAATGTGATAAATTTAATATATCTTAAAAATATAAATGTGAAATGTTTATTATTTTTGATTTAATATTAAATGGGGGAGGGGGTTGTGTCTATCTTCATTTATTTTAATTTTTTTGGAAAAAAAAAAAAAAGAGATGAGACTATGATTATCATAGTTATTCTTCACTTAATTAGAAATAAGCAACTACAATAAGAAATCTAAATCTGCAAAGATTGTTTATCACTTAATTTAAAATAGCAATAACAAGAAATTAGGTCTGCTGAATTCAAAATTTCAAGCCACATTGTTGAAAATATTTGTAATAATTAAGAAGTAGGGTATTTTACATAAGTGGTGAAGAAGGAAAATCTAAATATTTGTTTTAGATTGAAATTTCTTTATGAATGATGTATCTGAAAGTAAGAAGGTTCTGTAAGTTTTTAAACTTTATTAACTTTAAATTTTTTTATTTTTGATAATTAATGATTCCCAATTAAAATAGAATTTAAAAAAAAAAAAATCCAAGCACTAGATAATTATTTACTGAATGTATTGTATTACAATTATTAAAATATTTCTTAATTAATAACTGCTAACTGGAACAACTTTTGATATGTCTATATTTTTTATTAAAGAAGAAATATATATTTAATAAGTTAATAATAATTTTTTTTAATGTATTAAGAAAACCTTTTCAGTCCATTCCTGTACTATATAGCTACCATAACTATTTGAGTCATAAATACGCATTATGCGTACATCGTAGATCGTTCATTAAAATTCGGTTTTCATTTTGAAATTATGGAAAAACTAGGACTACACATGCAGGTATACCAAAGTTCTCTGTGCTATTTTCTTGCCTTTCTGTATGTAGTCACCATATTTTTCTCACACAAAAAATGAATTTTTTATTAATTTTTTTCTGAGTACAGTCAATTTTTTTCTCAGTTTTTTAGATTGTACAGAGAAAAAGGCACGGAAGAAAATTAGACCGAAAGAGTGGATTCAGAAACAGATTCTACCAGCATTGATTCAAGGCCCTTCAACTCTGATGAAACTTTAATACAGCGATTGAGAATATTTCACTTCATTATCGGAAGAAACCCCATTACCAGCCAAAGATGAAGAAAAGCCAAATGTGTACCTCACTTCAATAGCCCTTCAGCTAGTATTATGCCTCTGAATATTAGCAGTCCTTCATCTAGCAGTAATGTGCCTTCGAACGTAATTGCTGAACCAATATATGTAGAGAATTTTACAAATATTCCAGGTTTGAAGTTTCCCACAACTGGTGAGTATTCTATTTTAGACTTTTTCCATATTTTTTTGATAAAAAAATTATGAAGTAAAATGATTAACGAAACTAACATGTATGCTATTAAAGATAAAAGAGTGCATAATTGGATAAATGTAATAGATCGTGAATTGCCTTCCTTATTAGAATTTTGTAACAGCTTCACTACTGATTACTTTTGCCAAATGGTAAACAAGATCTAGAATGATTTATCTTTTATTAATAATAAATAATGTTGAATAATCTAGAATGATTTATCTTTTATTAATAATAAAGTTGAATAATATGAAATATTTTACATATTTATATTAAGTAATATGAACAGGTATGCTTCTCTGGAAGGCATATCTTGAAAGAGGTATAATATAAACATTTTTTAATATAAATATGTATCTTATAATCTTTTTAGTAATCTCTGACTGCCTCTTGATATGAGAAATTTTTTCATATTCTAAATTTGGAAATTGTTTTTTGTATTGGCAATGATTATTCAGTATGATGATGTTATGAACAAGGTTGGTTTATCCAAAGTCTAAAATCAAATAGATTTGAGCAAATAATGGAAAATTATGAACTCAAAATTTTAGTGCATTCTTGTGTAATGGGCACATACGTACGTTACATTATTTTTTATTAGTAAACATAAAAAAAAAAAAGTTCGCCAATAAAAATTTCTTTTTTAAGAATTAAAAACTGAAAATTAAAAAGTCATCTTAAACTCGCATATATATAAAATCACACAGATAAATAATTATTAAAATAAAACTTTTATTAAAAAAAAAGTAGTTTAAAACTAAATTTTCAGAAAAGATTTAGAGATAAAAATATATGTTTAAGTTGGAAAACAAATTAATTAATCTTTTTTAAAATGGAAATGATTATTTTAATTAGTAAACTAGCCTTTGGGCATTTAAAAGTATAAGCATCGGTCAGATAGGAAAACAATAGAAACTTTTAGCAAATGAAAGAAATCCATCGGGAAATCAGACCTCAACGAAAAGGTTTTCACCATCATGACATAATGTTGAGTTAATCCACAAAATTATTATAAAAGGAAAGGTTTGAAAATAAAGAGTTAATTAGTTATTACGATGTGACTATATGTGTTAGTGTGGAGTTGAAGGAGAAGGGATTGAAAAGATGCACTCTTCAATCCCTTCAGTTTTGTTAAAAAAAAAAAAGAGAAATGACATCGTTTTTTTTTCTACATTAAGGACCAACTAAACTAAAAGACCTCCGGATAAATAAATAAAAAACAACGGCTAACTCAACCAATCTTTTTAGGATGGCATGGGAATTAATGTTCAAATGGCAAGCAACAGATAAAGATGAACTGTTTTAAACTGTAAGAACTTTATAATTAATGAACATTAAATTAAAAACTTTCTGTATTTAAAATAATTAAGAAATAGAATCCTATCTGACCAACGTTATTTATTAATTAGTTATAATTTTATTTAATGTATTTCTTTGTAAAATCATTTCCATTTATTTATTTATTTGTTCTTTAAGTTTTATTATGATTTCTGTTTTTCATTAAACTAGTTATATAAATATTAAACTTAAGTCGGGCGTGAATGGCTATATAGATTTGTAAAGTTATATTAGGGGAGGGTAATCTTAGGTTATTCATTTCATAGTTGAATTAGGTCAATGGATTGGATATATTGGTGTAATTAGTAGATGTAGTATGAGATTCGCTATGAGCAGAATCGCTATTATACGCCACACACACTTCCATTTTGCCTATGGAAGGGATTATAAGACGTAGAACGCTGTTCCTTTCGATGGAGTTTTTTTTTTATTGCTCTCATCATCAGATAGATGTAATATTCCTATCTGATGAGAAGCAGTTTCTTCTCTTAACCTAATTGTGCTGCCGTATTCGTATTACATTGAACACATCGATATATCAGATGGATTGAAGTTTGGTTTGACTGCGAACCTTTGGCCTAAGGTTAAACAAGGATTGAATATTTTCTTTTCAAATGCAAATCTATGTAGTCTATTCATACTCGACACTCTAAATAAAGATGCATTAAATTTAAGTTGGGTATAGACGCTTGCATGGGTTCGTTACCGGTTGATTATGTTTTTGGTTTTCATATTCGATCAAAATATATAGACATTCAGTAAATACTGATACCTTATGGTGAGTATCTAAAATGTATTTATTCGGATGTCTTTTAAGTTATTGGTGTTAATGCAAGCATCTTATGGTGAATGCTATTGGGTTACTTATAAATTTCCCTCAGCAATTGACAGTATCAATGATTTTGTATTTTGATCGTTTATGTTTATTTTGAAATGTTTTTAACTGTGTGATCTAGGTAACCAATCTATAGTCAACAGTATAAAACAAGCTTATAATCCCATCTGTGCAAACAGATAAAAAAAATTAAAATGTAGATGAAAATCAAAAATCAAAGTTAAAAATGTAAGTTAAATTTTAAAATGTAAAACTAATACTAAAATAATGTTAAATCTTATATATATATATGTGCGTAAATAAATTTTTGTATGTTAATTACTGGCAGTGTCTTATTTTATTTATTTTTTAATATTAAAATATAATTAGATAAGATATTATATTATTAAATCTCTGCTAATCCCTGAGCTAGTGACTTGGGCTAATGGCCGGAATCAAAATTTAAAAAAAAAAAAAAAATTTTTTTTTTGACTAACGTATCTGCCTACTTTATAAATTTTTCTAGGTTCAAATGCCTAGATGGCGCCCTGTAGTGCAGATTCCTGTAAGTAATATTCTCCGGATCGTTATACTTGTTTATTAGGCTTTTGAGTTTCCCCATTTCAAATTATATGACCTTTTACTATTATATATATATATATAAAACAAAATAAATGTCCGCTAATATTAATAATACAATAACAAAACTTAAATATATTCCAAACAACGGTAAACAATGTATAATATAATATAAATAAAAACTCATAAAGAAATATTTTCGATAATATTCATAATCATTATCAACTCAACTTTCAAAATGGAATCATCTATTACTAACCAGAAACACATGTCGATTTAAATATCCCACAATTCATTAATTCTAACATTTGCTGACTGTCTGTTTATTATCGTATTTTTATATCTACTAATAAAAACTGCCTCTTTAATTTTTCCTTTTTCATTATCTTTCTCTTGGCCTAAAATTTTTATTTTATTTATATCAAAATCAAATTTAAAATTACAATTTCTATCATGACCATAAAAAACATATTCCATTTTGAAAGTTGAGTTGATAATAATTATGAATATAATCGAAAATACTTCTTTATGAGTTTTTATTTACATTATATTATAAATTGTTTACGGTTGTTTGGAATATATTTACATTTTGTTATATATATATTTAGTAATAATATTTCTATTTCCTTCATTATTTTTATATTTTCATAGAATCTTAATTTTTTTTTTATCTTTTATTATGGTGAACATTTTTCCTTTCAGTCACCTAATGATTTTCTCAACTTAGGGGGTACAAGAAAAAAAATGAAGAATTCTTATCTTCCTAAATTGTTAGTTCTGAAGGTATGGATTATCTCAGGTAAGAAGTGTTATATGTTAGTAGAATGAAAATTTTGTGAGGAATACAAAGAAATTATCTCTGAATATGTAATTTGAACTTTAGTTAATGATAAATTACAAATTATGAACAAACAATAAAATAATAATTATTTCGGATGTGAAAATTTCTTTTTTCTCTTATTTTTTATATAGTTATCACTATTTATCTTAGGCTTATTGGTTTCCTTAGTTTTGCTAGTTCGTAGCAATGTAAAGTTTTTAGCTCTAACATTATTAAAACTGAAGTTATTGTGAAAATTATGACTCAGGTCAGTTTTTAAAAAAATTCAAAATGGCGCCTCATGATTAAAGCAGACAAAATTCAGATAAAAAGTAATTCATACATGGAAATAAAGTGCAATTCTAAAAGCAAAATAAAACATGCAGAAATCAGTTTTGAATGTAATTTTTTTATAGGAATTTAAGAGCAAGTGGAATGTGAATATAAAGATGTATTAATTAAAACTATAAAGATGTTGGGTCCAAAACATTCATTCTTTCATAACCCACTATTTTGTTTTATCTACTGTTTTAAAATACCATATATCTAATTATCTAATATGTTAATTTCATCTGCTTCAATTCTATGTTAACATTAATAAATAGTGAAAAAGCAATAAAGTAAAACTATTTAAATTGATAAATTTCACAAAAAGTTGTATATGCTTATGTATTTTATTTTTAATACTAAATTCACTGTTATTTCTTATACCATTTATGCTTTACTTAAATGTCATGATGTCAAATACTACAGTTTTAGTGAAATACTTTATCTTTTCAACTGGAAAATATCTACTTAAAAATAATACTAAAATAAATGCTGCAGTATCAACTGCATTTTAGTACACAGAAAGATATTGATTAGTCCATGTTAAACCTGAAAAAGTATAAATAATTTGTACTGCTGGAAAGATAAGAAAGTCTATTTATAATGAAGCATTTTATAGTGAATCAATAATATTTTAAAATGATGATAATGACTAAAACTAGAGTAAATGCTGCAGAATAAACAGTATTTTTAAATTAAGTCATGTGACATCTGATTTGATTTTTTTTTAAATAATAGTATTTTTAAAACATAGATGGTTATTTATTTGCTCATTATATTGAACTTTAAAAAAAATACTTTCCATTGACGTAAAGATAAGAAAGTCTATAAATAATGAAGCATTTTTCATAAATAATATGGATTCAAATAGCATTCAGTAGAATGCATTTACAAACATTGACACTTAAACGTACAGTATTGTATTTCTGCTTTTGGTTTCTTTAAATATTATGGCTGTCTTTGGCAAGTGCTTGTCATCCAAAATACACAAAGATTATATTTAATCTTCATCTTTTTTCCAAGCAAGTAGAAATATTAGTATTGCTTTTAACTTACTGCAGTATGACAAAAAAATAAAAATCATTTTCAGAGAAGTGTTTGAAAGAAATGACCTTTCAACTACAGAATATGTCATAGTAGATATGGAATCTCTTTTTTTAATCTTCTAATTGATAAAGTCAAAAAAAAGAAAGAGTAAAAGAATTCCAATCTATTTCCATCAAATTAATATGATATATATAAATCTGAACATTAGATTTAATGGGTAACCAGAAAATTCCTAAGCTTAATAATATTCTTTAGTTCTAAGGAAATTTTACAATTTTTATAAATATGATGTACTACTGGAAATCTATTTCAAATAAATTACTTGTACATATATCCATGAACATGTTAATTTATTCAGTAATAACTAATATCTTAGATTATATTATAAAATAATAATTAAAATTTCATTGGATTTAAATTGAAACATTAAGTGATTTCTAAGAGCTAAACTAGTGTTTTTGTTAAACAATTCAAATGAGATAATTAGCAGTGGATTTTAATCCATAATTCTCTCTCATCTACAAGTTACAATTAAGATGCTTACAATAAAATATTTCATTAATAAATCTTATTTTATAATATTTAACTTGGTTTATCACCTCTTTCCTCACTACATGAAATATCCATTTTAATATGGATTCATTTTCTTTAATGAATTAGTAATGCAAAATACTGTGTTTATTTCATAGACTTCTGTAAACCATTTAGGTTTGGGAATTTTATTTGGCTTTACCATTATATTTCTTTTATCATTTATTACACTCACTCTAAACAATGCTCTGGATATATTTTATTTTATTAAGCATCAATTTTATGCACAAACTAACTCTTGCTTATCTTCATTTTATAAAAAACTACTAAATAAAAATCAATAAATTAAATAGTTTTAGAAACTAACAGTATATATTGTGCTGGTCGAAACATGTTTATCCATCTAACATGAGCTGGAACTCACAAAATGTACTTCAAACCCAGTCAAGCCTGACATTTAGGTCAGGGACCAGCCTGGATTCGAACCCACTCTCCAAGCACCAGATCAAACGCCTAATGGACAACATAACAATGATGGCACACGAGAATTAATTCTTAATCCGGCCCACTAGCAAATCGGAGAAAACAATAAGACTCATGGACTTAAACATATATATAAACAACTTAATACTAGAGACATTCCAAAGATAAAATCTAATATATTTAGTTAATAGGGGTTTTACTAATGAATAACTATGGGCAATTAGTGAATTGGATTGATTTAATAATGAGACAGAAACTAATAGATAATGAATTATAAAATATATTTATTGACAATTTTGAAATGTATTTCGATATAACATTATTATTGGCAAATGCACGCAGGCATTTTATTTATAAAGTAACATTTCTCTAGGCCATTTGAACAATAATTGATACGTTGGCAAATAGGTTTGTTGCTATTATTTAATGGAGCCAAATATCATGCTATACAACTAATCACTACATTCACTTATTAGTTATGCCCTTTTATAATCAGTTCGAGTGGCTATTATACATGAAATCAAACCAAGTCTGGAGTGAAGCTTAATAATACATCTGATTATAATAAATTTATATATTAAATATGGGCTTATAAAGCATCCCAGATAGCTTTAGATCGAACGGGTTTTCAAGAATGCTTCGGATCAATGCCGAAGACTGCATATTAGGGAGGGAGAGTTGGCTATAGAGATTTTACTAATATGCTAGGCACAAGTAAAATATAATAATAAAGTTGCTCTGCGGATGGAAGAATAGTTTTAGGGTTTTCGTGACAAACACCGGTTTACCCAATAACCGGTCGTCATGCTGCTAAAAGGGAACCTTTATTTGGTTCATAAGAAGTGGGGGACTTACGTGCTAATCTGGCCCGTAGCTCAGACTTAGCTACTGCACTACCCATAAGAGAGGAAGATGGGCTGGACTTACCGTGGCTCCATCTTATATATATCAAAACAGCACAATGAGAAAATATTAATAAATTTCCCATCCGCCAAGCCGAAGTATATTATAACTTAAATATTATACATTAAAGAAACACTAGTTTATCAGATCAAAAGAGCCAACTCTTCTGTAGCATGAGAAATACGATATGCTACTGACGGGAATATATATATACAAACTTTACTTTATCCCGTTCAATCTCTTTAGTTATCTATAACTACTAAACTTTTAAAAGGGGGAAAAGTATATTTAATAAGGGACTTACGAATACTTTACTAAAAAAATATACTTATGATTACACTCCAGGCTAGTTTAATCTTTAGTAACATAATAATTAAAGGTTGAAAAGCCACATTTTATATTTATATTAATTAATTAATAAATGACTAAATAACAACGAGCACAAACGGGTCACCGCTATTTAGAAATTAGGTTTTCGAAACAGCGCACGAAATGACACTATAATAACTAATAATTCGAAGATTTTAAATTATATCTTTTAAAAAAAAACATATTTGGTAATTAAATGCACGCCATTTCGAAATGTAGGTATAACTAATAATTATTAAAATAATCAAAAGGAAAGCAAATATACTGCAGTGATTAAGTTATATAGCAAAATATTGAATTAATAAAGAAAAACGAGCAAAATTATTACATTTTATAGAATTAAAATATTATTTAGAAAACAATTTTAGAAAGAAGTTACAATAATATGGTTAGCTAACCTGATTTTGAAGAAATAATGATTGTTTTGAAATTTACACAGAGCTCTGCGATTTTAATATTAAAACAGTTCTCCTGTAGTTGGACTGGAGATATTCGAACTGGAACGAAGGTGAGTTCTTTGGCGGCTTATGGCATCTTCAATTTAGTTGGGAGACGATTTTAAAATGGTGTTGGAATGAAGGCAAGTCCCTTTTAGCGGCTTATGGCATCTTTTATTTGGTATAAGCTTGTTGGTTGTTGCTTCGGCATTGGATGGATTGAACTTCGGCATTCCATCACAGGAAAGCAGCAAAATTTTGCCTGACTTTAGCCAGACATGGTAAAATTAAACAATTTATAACTTCTGATATTAACAGCTCTTCAAAAGCAAGATGGAGTATATCTTCCCACTTAAAATAAGGCCTATTTATATATTTTTCACCAAGCCTTAACACCTTTTTGGAATTTCGTTTGCCTCAGGACCAATTGACTTTTAATTAAAACAAAATCATATAATCTAATTTCTACAACAGATAACGTCTCCGAGGTGTTATTTTTAATTTACTTAAAATTATTAAAATATATAAATCATATAATTCGATTCAGATTTCACTAATTAAATTCCTTTTTAGGTGTTATAGAATGTTAAAGCTTAGCAGAAGTAACGGTATTCTGATTTAATGATAAAGTCTTTTGTTGAAACCAAAATCAATCAGTAAACTAGATTTTACTTTTAACCCGGGTGCGGTCACTAATTGATTTCTTGTTTACACAAAATTCTCATTTTTAATTATAAACGGATTTTTATTTTACTGAAATAAATAACTTTTAACATATTTGTTTTTACAAAATAACAAATTGGACAGATTTAAAAAAAATACTTTAGTTTCAATTATATATATATAAAACATTAAATCAGAAAACCATAAAATATATTTTAAAGAAAATGTTTTACATTATTTCTTTTTTTATTTAAACTTAAATATATATACGAATCATTTTGCCGTTATTCCAAGATTTAAATTATCCATCCTCATACGAATATAATAGTGAATATAATTAAGAATTGACTGAAAATTAATAAAACATTTTATAATAATTTATGAGCATTTCTACGCTATAATTTTATCAAACCTGTCTAATTATAGCGTGTTTTCATATGTAAATGGATGATGCCATTCAAGCGGCCATGATAACAAAGTTTTCCTGCTCGACTTATATATAACATTTTTACATTTAAAATAGGTTCAAAACTAGTTCAGACTAGTAGGTCATTAGGTTGATGGTGAAACAAAAAAAGATTGGGAAGTTTCCGTTTCAATATATATATATTGTACACATTTCAATTGTGCTTTGTGCCTCAATTAAAATAGTGATATGCATAAAATAGCAAAAATTTTAAAACTTTTGGAAAGACAAAAAGTGGAAATAAAAATATTTAAGACCTTTTGAAAGATTTATTCTTTGAAAGTAGAAAATAAAACTTATAGTTTAATTAGATAAAAAAGATTAAATGCTAAAAATAAACAATGGTCTAATTAATATAATAGATATGTCATTAAGGAAATGAAACAAAAGGAATGTGAGTAGATTGTATTTAGATAAACAACAATCTACAAAAATAACTAATTAATTAAAGGCAAAGATAATATTTAATTGCCTCTATGAAGCATAAGTAAATAATTCACATGAGCAGATGTGCAGAGGACCAGCCAATCATTGCTGGGATTCGAAAACAATGAACTGCCTCAGTACTAAGCAATTGAGAAAGACTTCACTTAATTTTTGGAGCTTCATCTGTGTAAACAGATATATTCAAGCAGGATGTTTCTTTTTCCACAGTGACTTCAAGTATAGAGATCTGCCTCTAAAGAAGATAATAGTAAGCAAGGACTTCATAAAGGTTGTATTGATCTTAATTATTATTTGATACATTCGGACCTATTGATGTAAATAATTATGTATATATAATTTGTTAAATGCTACAAGGGATCTTATATTAAAATATATCTTAATATTAACTGTTATTTGCACTTGTGGAAGTGCATTATATATATATATATATATATATATATATATTCACTCATGGAAGTGCATTCAAAAATAGCTAAACATAGCAACTGGCACAGTCACAATGTTAATTTGGACCATTATGTATACCAAAACGGTTAAATAAAGTCTAAACAATGCAAGTAGCAATCGAGGGATTTGACTTCAACAAGGCAAATGTTGGCCCCTGTATGTGCAACACATAGAGAAATACTTATCAATAAGGTTAAAGATAATAAGTATAAGATTGTTTCATTATTGTGTTTTGAAGATAAAGGAGTTATCAAGATAGCCAACAAACTCACTGAACCACTAACTCTTGAAGAATGTACATGTGATCATATTAAAAGGTGTTTAGCAAACTATTTTATCCTCCAACCTTCAAGACACATAGCCAGACTGCAATTTTGGCCAGAAAACAATGTTGGAAGGAGAGTGTTACTTAGCAAAAAAACTGTGTTTATATATCTTCCTAGATGAAGCCCTGCTGCAATAACTGTTTACTAGCATATGCAGCAATAATTTATAGCAACAACTGTTGGCTGTGCCAATTTAGATTACACAGAAGCTATAAAATGTGGTATAGCCCATGAACCTGTGCTCAAACAATCATGTAAATTCACCAACTTCAAAAGTAACAGCAAATCACAAACTCATGTTTGTAAAACAGTAAGGAAAAAAACTATCAGATGGTAATGAAAATATGGCTAACAGGGAACCATGATTTAAGTCAGCTTGTCAATGATGTTATAAAAATCAATATGTTTAAATTTAAAGTGAAAAATGAATATTTTAAAATATACAATTAAAATAAAAAAAATATAAATCTTTGCCATTAAAATCCATAGTTTTCAAATTAAATGAACTTTAAACATTTGAAAAAACTTGGAGTTTAAAGTATTATATTTTATAGAGCTGAATGTTTTTGAATTACAGAATAGAAAGGCTGAAATTCTTGCCACAGGTAAAAAAAGTCATTAGATTTTGAAAAACATGAGCAGATAAAAGATTAATTCCTAATTAAAAAATCTGTTCCCACTGAAAGTGAACTGCCCCAAGACCAAGGAGAAATATTAATACATGGTCCCCAATGAAATCCTCATCACCAATCAGATTAGTGTGGAGCCATGCAAGATCGATCCAGAGACTTGGTGATAAAAATATAAAAGGAGCAGTAAAGCAGTATAGTTTGCATCAGTTACAAGAGTTACTTAACATCAGTTACAGGTACAGAGTTGGAATAGCTGTGAACAAAGAATTAAGACACATTCTAATAAATTTCTGAAACAGTACCTAGGTGTTGGATTGTAAAGAGGTCTGAATCATGTATAGTCCCAGCAAAATAAAATGGGAAGAAACTATCAACCAGCATAATGAAGCTGCCTGTATATCCAATAAAGCCTAATATGATTAACTAAACAAATTAGCCCTATCTCCATCTGCATCATGAGAAGTCTCCAAGTCATATTTGGGTGAACATTGATAAAAGTGCAAATACCATTCAGCCTCAATAAACAAACCCCCTTTCAATGCAAGATTTACCAGTAATGGAGGATCATCATGCATAAGATGAAGTTTACTACTTTTGGAAACATAAAAAAATATGATGCTGGTAACAACTTTTCTAGATAACTGGCGTTAAGGATTCACAATTGTTATTGGTGCCAGATTTATATAACTAAACAACCTAGATGCAAAACCTTAGTATATGAATTTTAGGATATTTACTTAAATACTATAAAAGCATAAAAAGTACCTACTTAATACTTAAGTATATTACTTATACCATTAAATTATGCTATTTCACTAAGGAAGGCAAAAGCTGGAAACCAGTCTGCAGATCACTCAATGCAAAGAGATGTCCTCTTGAAACATGAGTAAGCCTATGATAATGAATAGTTGACATTAAATTGAATATAAAATAAATGGTCAGATCTGCTTATTTTATACCTTTAGTCAAAAAAAATATTTACCTCCTCCATCTTTTACTGCAGCAAAAAAATTCATTAATAGCAAATATAAAAAATATATATTAAAAACACATTCTTTTTACATCTATTTACAATACAAAAATTGATTTAAGATTATGATCTGCATAAAATCTTTTTGGTTGCCATCATAAAAATCATTTCTTATACCACTATAGTCAACTAACAAAAATAATTTTAAATCACTAAACATCACATGATCAACATTTCTTATACTTGCACATAACTGTTATTTAAACAGGCAAAACTCTCCATATAGTAGTGGCACTCAGTGCAAGCTAGAGTAATCAATGGATGCCAAAAGGCTTAGGCATAAAATCCCTATCTAGTACCTACTCATCCAATATCATCAGATTAGTTTCTAGCTTGTGGCTTTCATCAGTGAGGCTATTTACCACTGGCTCACACTGAGTGGCTCTACTATAGGGAGAGTTTAGCCTGTTTTAACAGGTTGAGCAAACATAAAAATGGGGATCATGCGATGTTTAATGGGTTATATAAATTATACTTATATTCAATCAAATATTAAAAATTATTCATAAATGAAGGCAAAATAATTTCTGAATATGGAGGGTTTTTTATAAATCAACATATAGTGATTCAATAATATACTGAAGAAAAGTTTGCAGTTCTGATATTTAGAGAGAAAAATGTTATAATTATCAGCAAATATTGTCATTTTAAAAATGTTTGCAATTTTAAAAATAAAATAATTTTCCAATTTTAAAACTTACATAGAAAAATTCATAATTGATCAATAGCTTTAAGATGACTAGCTGCAATATTTTAAATTCGTTATCTTTATTTTATGATAATGATTTTAATTTCTTTTAATGATACATTAGCTTTATAAATATATATTTTGAATACAAAAAATAAACATAAACAAATACTTTATTTCACAAATTTATCCAAACCTTCGTTAAAAAAGTACTTAAACATTTTTTTAAAAATAGTATGCATACAAATAATCAAAATGTCATAGTAGACATAAATTGTCCCAATAAAAAACTACTATTTGGTTCTCTTTTTAAGCTGTCTATAGCAACATTTCTAAAGCAATAAATGGGTCATGTTATAACATAGTGAAACCTTCACAAAACTTTTCAAGTGGTAGCATCACTGGCTAGGGTTATAACATGAAATGTTCATTTAATATCTTAGCCCATAATAGAGTAACATGCTAACATTAAATTTTGTTACAAATGGGGCAAAATTACTGTTCTGTTGAAAACATTTCAAATGATTTAAATAGTATAGTTGTAAAGCAATTAGTCACAAAAAGATCGTAAAGTGCTTTTCAAAATTTCATGATTTCAGAAAAAGCAATGAAGATGAAATTATGAAACACATTGCACATTCTATATCATAAATTGTGGATCCACATGTTAGCACCTCAAAACATTTGTAAGGACTTAAGCTGAAATCACAAACAAGGATATCTTATTCATATAATGTATGTCTAAATGGAACATTCTTCTTTGTTTGGATTCATAAAGTATTTATTGCTTCAAGATAATTCCCAACAATAATAGTTTTTGAACAAATGTTCATCTCCCCCAAATCCGAGAATTTTACTTATCCACAAAGAAAGCACAATCATTTTGTGACTAAACATTTCTCAAAGCTTTGGTTGCCATATCACCTGAATTAAAAATCAGGAACCAATATTTTATGAAAGGTTTTAAAATAAGACTAAACTATGAGATGTTATCTTATATTTTTAACAATCTTTAGTTTTGGATTAAGCTGATCTACTAATGTTTATTTGAAGCAATTTTAAAGCATTTTATAACTGAAAATATTTCATATAATATAGCTTGACATTTGAACTGTTTATGGATAACAACACAATGTTATCTTCATATTTGTATTATGCTATTTTGATTGGTGATGATCATCCAACTATAATGACCATCATCCAAAATGCCAACAAGGATATAGTGACTTCTATAAGCAGAATAAAAGCAAGGAAGATGAATGCCAATCTTATAGATTCTCATGAGTGAATGGTCTATAATATATTTGTGGTCAATGCTTGGCTTATTCTAAGTCAAATTAAGAGTTTTATGCCAACAATAAAAAGTATAGAGATTTATATCATTGCTTACTTAAATTAAGAAAACCAGTAAATTGAAATTCTTAAATATTATTTTCTTCTGTATACTCTTTAAGTAGTTTTAAATAAATGAATTCATATCCATTAGTAATATTTTAACATGTAGCTGCTTCTTCAAATTTAAAAATTAAAAAAAAAAAAAAAAAAAATTGTTTGGAATAAAAACCATTTAAAAAAATGTGATGCATATTTGGACATGTAGTGAATCCATTTCTCTAGATTTTTTTTGTCTGTTTAAGTTCATGTAAAATGTTAATTTTAAGTGTAGTTCCCTTTATGATTCAGTAGGTGAGAAAGCAGTTTTTTTAATTGAAAGAGAACTATTAAATTCCATTTTGAGGGCTTAACATAACCAATGAGGCCAAATGCCCGACATCCACCCATATTGTTTTTCATATTGTAAGTTAACATGCTCTTGTCAGATACAACTATACAGGAACCATTTTAATCCTATTGATATTTTATCTTTGGGTTTAAAATCAAGAAATAACATGATCATTCTTCTCATTTCATGCACTTATTTAAAATTCAGTTTTCTTGAAAGCAGCAAAACTTGTGAAGATTTTTAAATATTTACAATCATGACAGAAGACAAGTTGTGGGTTAAATTCTTACTGTATGTAGTTTTGTACAGCCATTACAATGATATTAACAAATGCAAAATAAAAAATAATTTGTCAAACTGTAAAAGTACATACATATATAAATTTTTAGTTATTTGTTCTAAGTGTTGTATCTTTAAATCATTATACATTAAATTCACATTTTTAGACAGTGAATATAAGGTAATAGTTATTACAAGCTTTGGTAGTGTCAACCTTTTGCATATTATGTAGGAACATAATTTACTTATTTATAAACATTTTAAAGTATTATAATGTGGAACATAAGATGACAACATGGAATGTCTCTTATTTATACTTCAATGAATAATGTTCTCCCTGCCATCATATTGCAAATAATTTTACAACAATGCATTCACATTCAGTGTGAATCATTTCAAATATTTCAGTAGTTGTTTAGCAAATTAATACAAAATTTAATGTTCATATCACTAATACATTTCAAACCACAATTTGTGATTCCCACATGCTACCATCTTAATATTTTGTTCTGAATAGCTAACACTATGTTATCATATAACACATGAACAGACTTAGAGATTGCTCTGCAGATAGCTTAGAGAGAAGCTGTCACCATTTCACTGGTATATACTGTGGATATCTAATATCACTATTCATTACTGAAGGCATAGTCAGATCAAATCTGAGAAATAGTGTAATATCAATGCACTTTTAATTCACTACACAAAAAGTGTTAAGATTCATCTCTAATAATAATTCTAAACATTAAGTGTTACTGGCCATTTTTTATTTAAAGAATACTGTAGCCAAATTTTGCTTTGAGATAAAATCAACTTAAATTCACAGAAAAATATAATTTGATTTCTGCTAATATTTTATTTTTTAATACAATTTATTACTGGAATTCTCCAAGCTTAGCTTCAATAATAATTCACAATCATCTATAAGTTTGAATAATCATTGGACATCTGGTAGTATAGTGCTGTTTTTTACTTTTGGTTTCAAAACCACAACTAATACACTTATGCATATATTCTGTATTTTTCAGTCCAATATTCTGAAATTCAAAACACTAATACTTTGAACCATCAGATAATTAACTGTCATGTCTATGTAATTGGGATACTAGATTAATTTCTATATGTTGAAATAGTGTTTCATTGCCAAGGCATAGAACTAGGCATGAATAATAGTTTAGAATAGTTGTAAATATAGAATCAAAGCACATGAAAACTGCTTAAAATTATTTTAAAAACATTAACAAATAGGTTTAATATACATTTAAATTTGTATTTGCAAAAATACTAATTTAAAAAAAAAAACAAGCATAATTATATTCATTCTGTATTAATAAAAAAAATACATTTCATTTTTTGTTTACTAAATATTTAAATTAAAAAAACCACTTTCTTTTTTTTCCCCTAGGGATTAAAATTGTTTTAATTGATACAAATGTTAATTAAGGTAATTAAAAAAAATTGAAATAAAAGAATTCTTTTGCAATAGCTTATTATTAAGAGTAAATTAAAAATAACTTGATAATTTTTATTAGTCATTTATTAGATTAGAGAATATCCACTTAATAAGTATTTTGTAGTATAATTTTCACTTCACCTACTCTCAAGCAAGGTAGTGACTGGTTTCTGTTTATAGCATCTTGTGGAAGGGTATAATCATAAACATATGACCAGACATGTAAAAAGAATGTATGATCCCCAGTATGGCCCAGAACACAATCTCACTCACATATCTTTATCATTACTCAGTATATATAGCCAATTTTACTTGTTTAATTGATGTGTCAAACTTACTACCCTCAAAATGTGTCAAAGTTGTGAGGGTGGAATTTGACATGTACAAATTAAACTGTAATAATTGGCTATCTATATATACTGAACAATGTTAGATATATGCAAGAGATTGTGATCTGGACCTTTTGATAAATATTGGTTCACTACAAAATATGCATCTTGGGAATAATACATCTTTGGTCATATGTTTATGATTACATACCCTCCACAAGGTGTTAAAAGCAGATAGAAACCAGTCCTTCTTACATGGGAGTGGGGTAGTGAAAATTACCCAGCAGAAATGTTCATTCAGCGGACTTTTAGTTAATGACTAATAAAAATTAATACTTCCATCAAGTGGTTTTGTGACAATGTTTGAGAATCGTTTGACACATCAATTAAACTGTAATAATTGGCTTTCTATATATATTGGATAAGTAAAGATATATGTAAAATATTATGATTTAGTGCAACTGATGTGTGCTGGTTCAGCATGAAATAAGTTTTATACAGCTTTTTCATGTCTTTGGTCATATGTTTATGGTTACACAATCCACAAGGTGTTAAAAGCAGATAGTCAGTCTCTACCTTGCATGAGAGTGGTATAGTCAAAATTACCCTACAGAACTTTTGTTCATTAAAAAAATTATGTAGACCAACACTTTGGAAGACTGTTTTGATATTTCTTTTTTTCAATTAAATTTAAATCCAATAATTATTCTAGATTAACTACAAAAATTCTTTTTTCATTTGATTAATTAAAAAAAATTTTTATATTTATTTGTACTAATTATTATATTATACATAGTTAATAAAATTTTAGAAACCTAGATAGTCTGGTAAAAGCAGTATTAAGGTTTAAAATAAGAAAAAGCTAAAGAGAATCTTTAGTGAAAGAAGTAAGTTTTAAAATTCATTCTAATAGCAATCTTTTCTGCATGGAGAAAAGATTGTCTTAAAATTTTCTAAGAACATGGAGCAAATTCTAAATGCCATCAACCTATGGAATGAAAAAATTAAGTCAAATTTCTGCCCATTGAACACTATATCATTTTGCTGACTGAATTAAAATACTAAAGTGAGCCTAATTTAATCCTAGGTAACCTGAAGTATCACTATTACTCAAAATGAAAAAAAATGTCATGGAGAAAATTTTTCTAGCAAATCAACATAGTTATATATTTGTGTGTGCCTGAAGATGTAAAATCAAGGTATTTATACAAAACTAAAAAAAAAAAAAATTGTTTTCTCTTTATATATATACATTTAAATCAGTCATGCAAATATTGTTATTTTAAATTTCCTAGAAATATTTATTTCAAGTATGCAAAATGTAGATATTTATGTATACAATTTTATATAATACTTATATTATAGTGACTTGAGAAAAGAGAAAAAAACTTGTGGGAAACCTGATTTTAGAAGAATCACTTAAAAAAATCTTAACTTCCTGTTTTGAATATTAAAGGAGAGTGGACAAAAAACATAATAGATATTTTTTAATTGACAGTTAAAATGCTTTACATTTGATATCATAAAGAAATGTAAGTTATAAAAAAAAAAATTAGCTAGTATGTCCAAATTGAGTTATACCAACAGTAGTAGAATAGATGCCTGTATATGTATACTGTGCAAATGCATGTTAAAATAAGTTTTTTTATTTTGAAATTTAAATAAGCTTAATTTAATCATATATACATTGCAGACATGTTAAAATGTGTATTAAGAACATGTGATAAGACAATTTAATGCGACTATTTTATATTTATGCAGGAAAGAATTATTTATGGGTGTTTGAGTGTCCACTTATCTCTATGGCAAAGATGGATTACAAAAGATATTATGGGATGTATATATGAATAAATTGATTATAATATTGAGAATTTGATATTAAATAAGAAAATATTTGTGTTGACACTTATACCACTCAGTTAAAAAAAAGTTTTGGAGTTAAATAATAAAAATAATTTGTTCCATGAATGGAGGTTTTTAGTATTAAGCATTGTCAATAGATATCTAAAACAGTAAGAAAAAAATTAATGTTGAATTATAATAAATGTTTGAAGTTAAATAACTTATCTTGATCACAATTATGCATTAACTCTCACATGTCATAAATAGTGGATCTAGACTATGTTAGCACATTAAAAATTTTTTGATGAGGTAAGCTATGTCTCCACATAACATGCCCTAATTCAGAGATAGTACTAGAGGCAGTTGGGAGGCAAAACCAATCATGTTTTCACTAGAACATTCAGTATATAATTAAGTATTTAGTGAATCTTTATTTTCCAATAGAAAAAAAAGTTGATGTTATTTCTAATATTATAAATACAATTTTTTGTTGTTTATGAAAATTTTTAAATTTGACATTTGGCAGTATTTTACAAAATTCATATCAAAAAATCTAGTGTTAATAAAGGAAAAATTATCCTCACGAGATATTTCTCATTAAATTCCTTTTCAATAATACTTGATTTTGCAAATCAGATATGCATCAATGATTTGAAATACCTTTTGTAATGCTATATAGTTTTATAAAAAATGACCCATTTTTCATTTATTATACAATTCATATCTTCATTATATATATATAAATCAATTACTATATATGCATTTAAAGCTTACAGTTCCAACTGTACAAGTCTTCATCAGAAGTACAAAATGTATAAAGGCATTAAATTATTATATTATATACTGAATTATAAATGAATATTCTATATAAGATTATATAGTTATGCTCTTAGAAGTAGGATTTAAAATACCCTCACCTTTATTTTCAAAAAACAATATAATTCACAGTGTGCATTTCTTTCTTACAACAAACATTCTGAAATTTTTTTAAATATAATTTGTCCTTATTTTGGTAACATTTATAATAGAACTTCGCTAGTTTAGAAAAATAAGCTATGAATCATTAGCAAATTTTATTAAAGTTAGATGAATTTTAATTTGTGAATTTATTACCATAAACTGCAATAAAATAGTGTTACCACTAAAATGCAATAAAGATACATTATAAATTGATTATTCTATAAAATTTGAGTATATAAATTTATGTTCTTACTTTTTTTAAAAAATTATCATAGACTATTAATACAATTTTAGTTATCATTATATCTTCACATTACTAATCCAGTCTGGCTAACTGTAATTTAATCATAATTTTCACCAATGAGTCCATCTAGATTTTATTGAATAAAAAGTCTAAATATTTTTGACAGCAATCTTTTATTATGCCTATTTAAGAAGAATTATTTATTATATGTATCCAACTCTGTGCAAAAACGATTTTCACTATGAGGCAATTAAATTAAAACCTTCAGTTTGAAGAATAAATATTTCATTCAATTTAAATGGCAGAAACCACATAACAATTAAGATATCTCTTTAATGCACTGCTGCGTTGAGTAGTCACTGTATTGAAATACTATTAACATGCTTGTGACCAAACAGAATAATGAATCATTGCTATAATATGCAATTTTTAAAACTGCAGTGAATTACATGTCTTAAGCACATTTTTCATTATCCGAAGGTAAAAAAAAATACACCTCTCAAGATAGTAAAACAGCAAGGTTTACAACCTCCTGTTTAGTAAAATGTTTATTTTCATGAGTTTCCCAATCACTTTTAACAATTGCTTTGTAATCACACAATCGACAAGTAAATACTTGATTAATAATTAAAGATTTTTTAGTTGTATTTTTTACATCTCTATTGTCATGAATTTTAAAACTATCTTTATTAGAAGTTGGAAATCTACATGACATGGAAGAATGCTCTAATGTCTGTGTTTTTAAATGTTTACGTCTGCCTAAATTCTTGAAATTACATAAAGTGCATTGAAAAATTCTTTCTCTTATAAACCTTTTGTCATATCTCATAACCCTTTCATCAGAAGTCTCAAATTGTGACAAATGAAATATATGCCTTTTTTCTCTCATTAAAGAACTTTTACTTGCAGATTTGACATCACACAAATTACATTGAAAATGATTTCTTTTTATATGCCTTCTTTCATGCCACCTTAAACTGCTCTTGTCAGCAGTCTTATATTTACACAAATGACACTGAAAAGATATTTTTCCTTTATGTGTTCTTTCATGCACTCTTAAACTACCCTTGTGTGCACATTTGTATGCACACAAACTACACTTGAAAGGCTTTTCTCCTGTATGTGTTCTTTCATGCAGTCTTAAACTACTCTTCTCCTGTACATTTATATTCACACAAACTACATTGAAAAGGCTTTTCTCCTTTATGTGATTTTTTCATGCACTCTTAAATGACTTTTTCTGCAGTCTTGTATTTACACAAACTACATTGAAATGGTTTTTCTCCTGTATGTATTCTTTCATGCACTCTTAAATTGCTCTTTTGTGCACATTTGTATGTACACAAACTGCATTGAAAAGGCTTTTCTCCTGTATGTGTTCTTTCATGCAGTTTTAAACTACCTTTATCTGCACTTTTGTATGCACACAAACTACATTGGAAAGGCTTTTCTCCTGTATGTGTTCTTTCATGCACTCTTAACCTACCCACTTGTGCAGTTTTGAATGCACACAAACTACATTGAAAAGGCTTTTCTCCTGTATGTGTTCTTTCATGCACTGTTAAAATACATTTTTGTGCACACTTATATTCACACAAACTACATTCAAAAGGTTTTTCACCTGTATGTGTTCTTTCATGCACTTTTAAACTACCCTTTTGTGCAGTTTTATATGCACACAAACTACATTGAAAAGGCTTTTCTCCTGTATGTGTTCTTTCATGCTGTTAAACTACTCTTTTTAAACATATCACACAAACTACATTGAAATGGCTTTTCTCCTGTTTGTATCCTTTCATGTACTGATATACTTTCTTCTGCACTCTTATATTTACACAAACTGACATTCAAAAGGCTTCTCACCTTGTATTCTTTCATACATTTTCAAATTTCCCTTTACAGCAGTCCTAAATTCACAGAAATTATAATAAAAAGCTTTTCTCCTGTATGTATACTTTTATGTACTGAGAAACTATTTCTCTGCACTCTAATATTCAAACAAATTACATTGAAAAGGTTTCTTCCATGTTCTTTTTTGTAATCTAAAACTTCCTCTTTCAGCAGTCCAATATTGACAAAAACTACATTGAAAAAATTTTTATGTTCCCAACTAACTTGATAAGGTTTTTCTCTTCCATCTCATTTCATGTATTTTAAAACTACTTTTATCTGCAGCTTCAAATCAGCACAAGCTACATTCAAAAGATTTTTCTCTGTACCTTTTCTTATAAATCCTTTATAAAAACTTTTGAATTCACACAAAGTGCAATAAATAACTTTTTATACTGTAATCAGCTTTTTCTATAATTTTAGTTTTACCAAAGGCCATGTGGATATAGTTATTTGTCTTTGCTTTATACTTTTTCCTTTTATATGGCTTCTTTCATGATCTCAAGTTTCTTATTCTTATAGAGATTTCCTCCTTGTAATCACAAAAATTAACAGATGGACAGGTTTTCCATTTTTCCCATATTATATTTTCAGAAAGATGATAGTTTTGTGTAATATCCCAAATAATGACAAAATGACTAAACAAATGTTTTATGAATTATATGACTTTAAATATTTCATTGAACAAATGTTATTAATCAGGAAAGTTATTTTCTATTAGAGATTTTGTGAACTTTTATGAAAGTACATTTATATATTCATAAAATATATTATCATTTTAAATATGTTTAAACATATTATAATCACTTGTCTTTATCTGACTGACAAAATATTCATAAACAGATATGACCTCACTGTTTTTTTTAAATTTCTTTAATTCAAAACTGCTTGACTTTTTTTTTGTAGTTAGTAATTTCATAACATTTTTATACAAATAGTTAAATGAGTTATTTTTCAACTACATTTTGTCAAAAAATATTGTTTTGATTAGAAGTGTTGCAATCCTTGCATGAAGATGAAGACTTGATTTATTCTACAATCAATATCTTTAATATTTCAATCATAGACTTTTTTGTCAAATATTCTTTTTTTCCATGTCTTGGACCTAAACAAAACAGAAAACAAACCTAAACAAAACAGAAAACAATTAATACTCTAACATTTTATAAATGACAAATAAAGATCGTTTTCTAAGAAAGCAGAAATTAATTTTCATTAGAACATTCTTAAAAGAAGCGACTCATTTAATCTTTTTATCAAATGATGCATTTAATATCTTCATTGAACCAAATGTATTATATTTCCAGTTATTAAAGGCAGAGAAAATCCAAATACTTATGTTTCTTTTATATACATGTCAATAATTATTTTTTCAAACCAAATTAATTTTGCTTTACATAAAACCCAAGAAAAAATTGCAAACAATCACATATAATCTTATGAAATAAACATGGAAAATCAATGTAATCTTAATTTATAGAAAAAGAACTCTGTATGAATATTCATAGTGACAAGTCTGCATTTCTCAACTTGAGTTCCACATAAGCTATCATTAATTCCAGGCCAATTTCAGAGAAATAAATTATTTATTTACAGAATGTTGAGAGCAACAGCAAAAATGCAAATTTCATTCCCACTCTATTTTGTGACTATCTTTCAAAGAACATAGCTACCAAATTTTATAAAATAAGCATAAAGATATAAATACATAAAACATCTAAACAATTTATATATAAAAAACTAAATTCAAAACTATACTGTCTTTATTTTTCCATCTCTTTGCTATACAGTTGTTATCATTCATTGGTTTTCATTAATAAAACTCAAAAATAGGTATGATAAACTTTATATATACACATTAAAAAAATTCGGCTCTATTTTTACATAAGTGAAGAAAATGATATTCTATGAATTACATACACAGTATGCTAAATTATACAAATTTAATATGTACAATTATTAGCTTCAGTTTCTTAAATCAAATTCATCAAATAATCGATCTCCATTTTTGTATAATTGATATTAATTGAATAAATATGAATCTGGCTAAAATATTTTTATTCAGTCCTTTTGTAAATAACAGTGATCAGATTATTAATAACAAAAGTGTAAGAAATGGACTCATAGCTGAAAGAAAAGAATGCTTAATATTTAAAACAATATGCTATTCTACTCTAAATGTGTATAAAGTTATAACATGGACAATATATACAATTATATAACTATTTTAATGGTATGACAAAAATATTTTCATAGATGACAATAACATATGTAGATACAATTATATTACTATGTACTGTATTTTAAAGCAATATTTGGTAAAAGATGAGATATCTTGTAAACATAGTATAAAATTTACTATTGCTTCTGTAATATTATACATAAATTAAAAATGTTTTTTATTATTTTGAGGAGGATTTTATATAGTGGAATATTTTTGGCCCTGTCAGTCTATGACAACAAACAGTTTGAGACACTTTAAATTAGTGAACACAAATTTCAAATAACAACCTCAAAAACTCATTTAATAATTATTATTAATTCTACAATCATTCTGCTTCAATACATCAAATAAATAATGATAGCCATTACAATATTTATGCAATCCTTGCCTATTTCTGCATTTTCTCAAAAAGACCTCATAACTTCCAATCACTTTCCCCTTCATTATAACTTTTTCCATTTTAAAACAAGTCTTTCTTTTTTTTTAAATTTCTACTCACAATTTTTTAATCTTAATAGTTTACTTATTCAAAACCACACAGTCCAAAATAATATATTTAATATTTTCTATTTTGTGTTTATATCTTCTACATTTTCCATCTTTCACCTCAGTTTATATGTTTACTTAATTATCAAATAATGTATAGTTTTATAAACAAAACATATTCAGGAAAAAGTTATCACCAAAAATAATAAATGAAAGTGTAAATAACCAATGGAAACAATGCTAATTGCAGTTTTGTTTATTACTGTTTAACAAGTGCTTTGGTTTATATTTTGATAACTGATATCGATT
The DNA here is from genome assembly GCA_028023455.1 of Epiperipatus broadwayi. Classification (NCBI taxonomy): domain Eukaryota; kingdom Metazoa; phylum Onychophora; class Udeonychophora; order Euonychophora; family Peripatidae; genus Epiperipatus; species Epiperipatus broadwayi. Next base: position 4,283,892 of record JAQFVV010006249.1, on the reverse strand, counting down.
TTTGTCCCCCAGACAATCACTTAGACTAATAACAAATTAGTTTCACAATCAATTTACCTATATATACATATGTGTGTACACACTTATTTATTAACTGTATGGAGAGTTTTGCCTGTTTTATTAATAACCTCTGATGACAACATATAATTTTCGTTTGAGTATATTATATTTTTAGACAAAAGTAGGCTGATGAATATTTGTCACAAAGAAAACGCTCAAAAAAGCAACAACAAAAAACATCCCATGAATATTCTTGAGAAATAAAAAATTTAAAAAGTTAAATGATGTTTTGTATTGAAAGATCATTCTCAGTGATACTTGTAGAATGGATTATATCTAATATAAATTCTATATAAGCTGCAATGAATAAATTTTGTAATGACTATCTTTTTGAAACATCGGTTAATTTTTTATAAAAGATTCTACTGCACATACCTGAAAATAAATATCTGTTTTTATTATAACCTTTCATCTATAAAAGAAAACCTTCAATTCTTATCCCAACCAAAACTGTCAAATATAAGATTACAGTGATGAGAACAAATAATTCAACATGTACAGAAATAACACTAGAATGACAAAAAGTAATAGTAGTAATAGAAAAAAACACTTATATAATAATTAGTTATTCACAAAAACATAATTATCAACATTTATAGTAATTTAAAAAACAAAAATTAAAGTTCTCAAAATCTCACAACAATCCTTTATCCTTATTACAAACAGAATGCAAAATATAAGGCAAACATTTTATCATTCAGATATTATAAAAGGTTATATTAAATCACTGAAGCAATGCTCTATCACAAGGTTGTATCTAAATAAACTCCCATTATAATTAATAAGATATATTAATATTGTATATCAATATGTTAATCCAAAAATTAATGAAGATAAAATAATTTGCAAAATGTAAGATATTTCATATTACTCAGATATTTAAGTTAGATTTGAATACAAGTACACTTTAGATAATTTGAGATTAGTTATAATTATAGGAGAATTGAACAGAGACTTTCAAGTTCCTTCAGCTATCCATTCCTCTCTCAATACTTGGGTATGATCTACTATACTAAAACCATTTTTTGAATCCAGATTGTTCTCTTGGTTTGTTGAAATCCAATGTTGTCTATAGATGAGTTGTAATTATCCAGGCAAAAATTTTGTATAAAACTGAAATGCTGATAGGTCTGTAATTTCTAATATCTTCTTCTATCACCTTTTAAAATAATAATATTGCATTCTTCCTGTAATTTGGTTCATCTTTATCATTTAGACATTTGGTATATAATTTTTCCAAAAATTTTTCTATTTCTTCACATGATTCTTTTAATATGTTGATTATAACTCCATCATGACTCGGAGCTTTTTCTTTCTTCATAGATTTAATTGCATGTCTCACTTTTTTATTTAAAATTCTGGACAATTCAAAAGATATAATAGATACAAGAGGTAATTGTTCTTTATTGCTATATACTTCTTAATAGAACTAACTCTTCAACTCATTTCATGATGTCATCTCTTTTTAGTAATAATTCCATATTTTTTTTTATTGCAGATATAAATTTAAATACCAAAATGTTGTTTTACACTTTTGAGACTTTTATTCACTTCTGCAACCTTCCTTGCTAGTTCACAATTACATTTTCTTAGATCATTATCAAGTCTTCTTCGTTCCATTTTACAAAATTTGAGATGTTCAACCCTTTTTAATGCATCACTTTTATATATCTTCATATTCCTTCTTTTCTTCATTAATTCTGTGCTCTCAATAGATATTTTATTGGTCAATTGCTGCTTTATTCTATCAGCTATTGTTACAATTTTTAAAAGTGTATCAGTTTTTTCTTATTATTTTCATTCAAACCAGAATCAAGTTCAAAATCTATTAATACTTTAATTCAATTTGCAAGTTCTAATTTAAATTCATTGGAATGTTTCTGAAGATTAGGAATATCAACTGAAAATATTATTTTTTTAATAATTTTTGTCTCTCTAATCAATGATCACTTCCTGTGTTGAATTTATTAAAAACATTACAATCTTGAACTATGTATTTTCTGTTAGTCAAAATAGAAACCAATTTTGCTGTAACTTCATTTGGATGTTTTCATATCCATTTCTTTTTAACATTTTCTTTTTCTGCAAACTTCACAAGTCTATGTCCTCTCGCATTTCTATTACCATATCCAAATTTACCTACAGCACTTCCATCTTTCATTTGCTTACCAGTTATAGCTTTAATGTCTCCTATAAAAATTTTATAATGTTTTGTCTGATTAAAAGCCCTGTGTACATCCATATAAAAATCTTCCACTACTTCATCACTATTAATACTTGTTAAGGCATAAACCAGAATTATCAACATTTGGTATTTGCTATTAAGTTGAGTTAATAATTTTGCCACTCTATCAGAGACATTAGAAATCTCCACAATGTTGTTTTCCATTTTTTATTTATAATGAATCCTAGTCCACTTGTATTTCCAATATTAGTATCTTTGGAGTAGAATACATGCCACTTTTTAAATCAATTATCTCTTCACCCTTCTAAGTTCACAAAGTCCAATAATGTCCAATTTAATATAAGACAGTTCCTCCAATTCTTGCAATCTTCCTTCACTTGCAAGTGATGTATAGTTGTACATACCTACATAAAAAATCTTCAACAGGAGGCAGCCTGGATCCACAATCAGGGGTTTCTTAGCACCCTCTGCCTTTGGCCACCAATCACAACTTTGTATGGCTACTTTACAGCTTCATGTGAATAAGGCCATGATTTATTTTTGCCTGTCATGATTGTATTTAACTATTAGAAAAAACTTTTTCATTCAGCATACAAATTTATTCTGATTGTAAGGCAACTGAGAATAAAGATCATGGGTGTTTCCTGATCTTAAACTTAGAAATAAAAAGCCAATAAACTTACCATGCTGGCTAATCCATGTTGGTATACTATATGAATAATCACATAGTAATAATAGCTGCAATGACAAAAACATATGGAGTGGATATTAGGAATTTGCCCTACTCGGTTCCTTTATGGCCTCTAAGATGCATCAGTCTCCTTTCAATTAATAGCAAACTCCATTCTGCAGCCATAGAAAAGGTGTGGGATTTTAAATAAGATAAATACTAAGCCACCATTAGGTAACATTAGCATCTTTGAAAAATTTAATGAATGAATCTGTCATTTAATTTTTTTTTATCCATCAGTCAGCAAATAACAACATGTGAGAAAGGAAGCACACAACATTACATGGTCTGGTAAGAAAAGAATTGGATTTATTAATATACTTCTGCAGTTGTTGCTATGTTTATTCAACATATATATTATTTAAACATATTTGCATTTTAGAAGTTATAAGTTTTTATTATTTTGAAATTATAAGCTTGGTATGATCAATTTAATGTTTATTGAACATGTGGTTTTTTAATATGTGCCCATTATTCTTTTTTGTTTACTTTTACTGTTTAAGTATTTTCAATTCGTATTTTAAAAATAATCAGCTTTTAATATATCAACATTTATTCATTTTTTATATTTTGTATATTTTAATTATGTGATGTGATCAAGAAAACTTGTATGGAATTTGCACTTTAATTTTTTAATTATTGATGTAAATTGTGATTTTGTAACGAATTATTCGATGTCATTTATCACTTCGATGTGTCGGTGGTAGTTTTGGGCGGTCCTTAGAATTGAAAATGGCAGTAGCACACTCTAATCAGTACTAACCATTGAAATAATTTTGAATAGATTTTCTCAAAAAAAAATAATGATTGATAAATATAAATTTTAATATGTTAATTACACATATCTTGATCAGATAAATAATAAACATAGAATCATAACAGTTAAAATCAATACCACAATTAAACTTAAATGCCTATGGATTTGAAAGAAGGATTTTTAATGAGTTTTATCACTTCTTATTCATGGAGCTAAAATTTAAACACAAAAGCAATAGAAAAAATTGATACTATTCATCAAAATGTGAAGATGAATACTAGATGTCACAAGAAAAGACTGAAAGCAAAATATGAGTGAAAGAACAAAGTTCCTACTAATGCTACTCAAAGAATACTATTAGAAAATGTAGATAACAATACATGGTCATTGAAGTTTAAAATTGGATTCCAATAGTTACAACAGATCTTGAAATTAATGACATAAACAGAAAAGAAAAAGTAAGAATGGAAAGGAAAAGCTATGGATCAATGAAACTGGATTAGATTTACCGAGATCTTCATCTTACACTGAATGAAAAATGTTTGAAAATGATGTGACAATATCAACAGTACTATGGCTATCACAATCGCAGCCATCTAGGTAAAAATAAAAAATACACACACAACTTGAATATATCAGTACATTTATTTCTGTTTGCTGAATCATTAATTTAACAATATAATAAGTACAAAAAAATGAAATTACTGCCAATAATTTATACTGTTTACTTTTGGGAAATACTAAAGAATATATTTAGTACAAGAAATTACCTTTATTTCTCACACTGCTAATAAATTATACAATTCATTACTCTCCTAAATTGTTTGTTTACTCATCTAATTAAAGTCTGTGTAAATTTCTTTCCATCTGAGTTTTAACTATAAATAATTTATTAAAACTAACTTTGTTAACATTATCTTTTCTCACTTTCGAGAAAAGCATTCTTTCAATTTCAGTAGCCATTTTTTCTTCATGACAGTAACTGACTGTTCTCGGATGCTATGTGCTAGTTAGGTTTTGTCTAGAGTAATCATTCTGGGGAAAAAATAACAGTACTGTCAGTGCAATATACATGACTTCATTTAAACATTATTTATACACAGTTTTGAATGTTTATACTGTCAGTGCACTTACTGGTAGATAGTTGGGCATAACAGCATATTCGAGTTATTTCCCAAGCTATCAATCACACTTGATCTCTCTATCATAAAGTAGAAGGTAAAGTTTAATTCTACATGACTCCACATTTAGAGTATGATAACTGAGTTGCATCACGACAAAACTAGAACATAGCTGATAAGCACTGACAAAACTGAATATGAATGATTGTTGAGACCATCTCAGTTAAGGTGTTATCTTAAGATGTTGCACTGTTTTTCTAGAATCTATTTGTTTAAAAAAACTAAAATTACATTAGATGGTTGTTGTATTTTGTAAAAATTGAATGCAAGTTTGTGCACTCCAGAAAAACTAGAATTTGTTCGAGTGGTTGTTGTAGATCGCGCGCTGATAACGGAGGAAGTTAAGTAATGTAATGTCGGATGATAATTCCAAGAGATATTTTGCTGATTGCAAATATTTCTGAATAAAAGATGTTACCTGATTGGACAAGGATTAATTGCTATAGTTATCAGCAAGCAATAAAACACGGTGTAACAACTACGCAGGGTGAGGCAGTTTTAAGCAGCCATATTTGGAGTACAATGGCAGTAGACATCTAGTAGTTTTGAGTAGAGATGTCTCGCATCGGTGCTTGAGGTAAATGACCAGCACGCAGTGGAAATGTAGTCCACGGGTGTAGCTGGAAGAGCCCAGAGTGGGGAGACCGCAGCAGAGTAGAGCATTCGTTGTAGAGTAGAGCATTAGTTGCAGAGCAGAGCATTAGTTGCAGGGTAGAGCATTAGTTGCAGAACAGAGCATTTGTTGCAGAGTAGAGCATTAGTAGCAGAGCCAGCATTCATTGCAGAGTAGAGCATTTGTTGCAGAGCAAAGCATCCATTGCCAGAGAACTATGGAGATATAGTGTTGCAAACTATTCACTATTCAGACTAAGTCAAATATTGTGTATATTTATTTGATGACCGCACAGACATTCTTGTGGATATAACAATGGTCATGACATGTTATGAGCTTGATAATGATAAAATAGCATTAAAAAACATATAATCCAAATATTTACTTTCTTTTTTTGAATAGTAACCATTAATTTAAATAAAGCATGGTCAAATATTATCAATCCTACAATGATTTTTTTTTCATTGACAGCAACTCAAATGGATGAATATATAGCTTAAAAATTATTGACTAATACTAAACAAAAATAAAAAAAAATATGAACGAATATCAAATACAGAAATTAAAACATACTAATATCACAAAGAAGAAAATTGCATAAAAATTGTAATTGTAATTAGTATACAGATGCACATTATAAAAAAGGCGAGAAGGTTATAAAAGGAGGAGGTATTAGTAAGCAAGTTCAGAAGAACAGTGTAATTTCCATCATATACAAAAATGTCAAAGGTCAAAAACTGAATGATAATGAAAAAAGTTAACCACACATACAAAAAAATGAATTTTTGATTAGTCAAACCATCTAACTTGAATGTTAGAACAATATTCACTTGAAGATTGAATTTCAGACTTTTAATAACTTCTTTCTTTAAAAAAAAATGTGGAAAATCATTGCCATGCCAAGAAAGATTCATGGGGAAAAAAAAATCCAATACAAATACTTTAATAATCTTTTTTCTTCACTAGTAAAATTGCAATTATAACCATGTTAGTGAAGCTGTAGTTATTTAATAACTACAGCTTCACTAACATATGTAAAAGATTGCTTGTATGTGCCAGTAGTGTTTTTAACTTCAAAATGGCATCGAGCGCGTAATATATCAGCACCAAATAATCTTTCATTAAAATAACAGTAATAAAAAACCAAGAACACTGAAAATATTAAAACCATCGCTCGCTTTGGGCCATTTCCTACTAGGCGGTTCCTATATGCCCCTAAAAGTATATAATTTAACAAAAAAAAAAGAAAGCGCTTCAGGGCTTCCTAAACCGGCAAATACATAGTACCAGTTTTGGTAAACATGAAGATTCCAGGTCCCAACAAAATTCGAATTTTGTTTCAAATTTTTCTCAGCAGAGTTTTCTTGTCGAATTACTGTCCATTGTAGTTTTCGTTTATACAAAAAGATAAAATTCGCAATGGATGAGAGCTAAACGCAAGCTCAAACATCAGTGTGGCACCAGCAGTATTTTATTCGAATTCTACCTACAAGAATTTGGTTTTAGGACTCTCTACACGACTGACGCCGTCCTTGCGAATTTTATCGCTATTATAAGCGAAAACTATTTATGAACTTATTAAACTACAATGGACAGTAAGTAATTATGAATGAAACTTATTACGGAATATGCGTAAAATGTTGAGTGCGTAATATCCGGGCCGTTTATTTTGTTATTATTTTAATAAATTATTTTTTATCAGATATTTTTTATATAATTATTTATTACAATATAATTTTATGCCGCCGTGTATTTGATATTTCACAACAAATTTTTAAATAATTCGACGAGAAACACTCTAGTGAAAAAAGTTTGAACTACAAAATTTTGTCTTGACCAGAAAAGTTCATGTTTACGCCAGTTTTGAGGGTATTTTGGGATTACCGTTATTGTCACATATTCATTCGCCCATAATTATTCTAAAACTTTACCATTGTTATTTTAACTGAAACACAGGCTTGTTATATACCTGTGGCTATATATATGTAATATAGGGTATAGGAGCACAGACTTTCACACCACCCACCTCTCTCCACTCTATCTAATAACACTGATACACCTAAACACATATATGCTGAAATTGGTGATTATTTATCTTTTCAGCATATATGTGTTTAGGTGTATCAGTGTTATTAGATAGAGTGGAGAGAGGTGGGTGGTGTGAAAGTCTGTGCTCCTATACCCTATATTACATTGTTATTTTATTAAAGATTAGCAAACTTTATACTTAATAAATTATTTTTTAAATTTGAAAAAAAAAAAAAAGGATTATAAATACGTACATTGCGAATATATTTAAACGTATTTTAAATTTGACAAGAGTTATATTTAAAAAATGTGTTTTTGAATTAAAGTTAATTTTGAAAATTTATTATAAAAACGATATAAATAAAATATTTTGGGGATAAAAAAATTAGTAAACAATGGTAATTTTCGATATTCGGTTTACTTAATTCCAATCTTTTATTTATAACATTTATAATATTTTTTTAAAATTAACTTGAATTCAAAAACTCATTTTTTAAATACAACATTAGTTACTGGCGCTGCTGTAACGTAATCGTCAGGCCACAATAATTCTAGCTTTGTGAATTATTCTAACACTTTAGATTTAGTTTTTTAAAGATTATTATTTATTTGATAAACTACTACAAGTAAATTATTTTTTACAAGAGATGCGCATACCCATCCCATCCATTGAAACACGCCACTGTTATGAAGTCATCAGTTGTAGCTATGTAAACTAGTTTAATTATAAAATTTAAATATTTGCTCACAAAAGGCAATAGTTAATTCAATTATGCGCTCTCTTATGCAGTATTAACTTACACATTTAAATATCCAAAATAAACAAATATTAATGTGTAAAAATATATATAGATCTTTAAAAGTACATTACCTATAAACTCATTTTTTCTTAAGAGAAATAGAGCAGGCACTTCCTGTTTTCATCTCAAGGTTCTCTTTTGCACTGCCATCTACTGGGATTATAAAATTTTCAAAGAATAAAATAAATGCCTTCCTGAAGGTTTGCGATGGTGGTATTTTAGTTGTATTTATAAATACTATTTCCATCATCTAATATTAAGTATTGAATGTCTTTAGAAAAATTTAACTTTATTTAAATTTTCTAATTACATTCAACTGTTAATAATAGCAGACAGGTTAGTATATTAATGTTGATATTAATTTTTATGACGTGTTAGTAAATGAAATATTAGAGTTGCGCTGACAAGAAAGGATGATTCATGGATTGAAGAAGTAAAAAATATTAATTTTTATTGTCCAATAAACGAACTGGTTGTGCTTAAAATTAGCGTGTTTGTGTACTACATGACATTTTTATTCACGTAACAAATTTATATATTAATGTCATCTACAGATAGCCGAAGAGTTTTTAACATTTAAACTATTTAAAAAGCTATACATTATAAATAAATGAAAGCATTAAATATTTAGCATTTTACATTTAATTTTTCCTGTCTTTAGATTTTCTTTTACACCAATTTTTTTATATTTTTATTTGGGTCCACCGCTCGCTATTTTTTTTCTACATTACATTGATTTTTAAATTTTCGATAAATTTATCTTTTCTCTAATAATGATTAATCTTGTATTCCTAACTTTATTCTCTATCTTAAAATACAATAGTTTTGATTTCATTGCTACACATGCACACACGTGCGCGCTTCTCACGATTGTCTCTTGTTTGTTCACACACGTTTTGTCACCAAAAACTTTTTTTTTGTATCTTCTGTGAATTTTTGTCTCGTGTTCTAATCTATACTGGCAGTTGATTATTTTAAGAGTATAAATTTACCATAATATAATTTAGAAAAAAAAAAATTGTACTGTAAATAATAAATATATAAATACATAAAACTCCAAACAGAACTTAACATGTTATATTTAATATACGGAAAATTTTACTTGTATTATTACACAGGAAGTAAGTCATAATTGATAATTGAAAATAATGTATCCACATTTAACAGAGACCATAGGAGGCTTAATGACTGAAAGATCCCCTTGACAAAGTATAAACTGCTAATGACCATTTTAGGAAGGACTTATCCAAATTATTGTTGAATAAATAAATATTGTTACATGAAATAATTTTTCTACTCAGTAACATTTCACATAACTCATCATTCATTGCATTTGTTCACAGGAATCTCATGCCTCCTGAACTATGTTCGGCATAATCAGATCTAAGTAAGCAAGGTTGTAATAAGCTGTAACACTAGTGGTGCCATTTGGGAAACCAAACAAACAAATTTTCCAGATGTTTTCAGTCTCTTTAATGCTACATCCTCTGATGAGCAGGAAATATTGTTATAGGGGGCTAATATAAACAATGAGTAATGCCAATCTTTATTTCCATCCTGCAATATGCTCATCAAGAAATAAAGTCAACCAAAAGAGGGGATGGTAGGTCAATCCAGTTTCAATTATTTAACATCAGAAGCAATAAAATATGCTTTGCATTTTAAAATTTTCATGAATATATCTTTTCTGGAACAAAGACATACTATTGGTTTGTAGTTTGAAATAGATATCAGAATTGTGATGCCATCTTGCAAATAAAGCATGTAAAGACTTATTCAGGTTGGTTGTTTACATTTCTCATTATATATATATTGTAACCTAATAAAATTACTCAAAGAAATATTTAAAGGAGTCCAAATATCAAGATATTAAGTAAAGGTTCAAAATATAACACTATCAAGAATTATGGGGAAATTGTTAATAACCAGTATTATAACTCAGGTATATGGAAATCACGTGAAGTGAGTACACTAGTAATTCAATAAAATATAACTCAGGTATACAGGCAGTAGGTTTTATCCACTTTCATTTCTTGGTTTGATGTTAAGTGCATGTTTAAACAAATACTAAGTGAATATGGTCTAGCAGGGCGCCACTAGATTATCTGAATCTAGACACGGTTATATCTGATAACCTTTCACATGTACCAGGTTTGAATCCCTTCTTGGTACTTTATTTCTAATAAAATGGAAGATTTTGCTTTTTGAGCCATATCACTATAAGCACTAATATTTAGGTAAAAGTAAAACATCTTTAAACCACAGTGGAGTTCATTGAACATAAATCATTTCTCAGATCTTAACATAACAAATGTGTTTCAATATTTTTATAAGTTCACTAGCTCAGATTATATATAACTAATTTAGGATGGCAATTCACTCATCCTTGCATGAAATAGATGATGGGATGTGGTTATAATAATACTAAGAAATCACTAAATATTATAAAATCAATATTTATTTATGGCCTTTAAACAGTTAAACAGCTCATTAATTAAAACGTTGATGATGATGATGATGATAATAACGATAATGACAAGGGTTTCAACTACAGCTCTAGGACTAAGCCTAAACATAAAACTAATTTTTATAAAGAAATTCATAATTATTGCTTAATTTTAGCATATTTACTTATATCTTAAATAACTAATATTCAACCATTGATGATGATGAATAATCACACTTAACAAAGACTACACTTAATGAAATATATACGCCTCGTTTAATAAAACAAACTAATATTTATTACTACATTTCTAACATATACATAAAAATTTCTAGATAAATATGAAAATTGACATGAATAATAATAATAATAATTGATTATATAACAATCCTCAGATTAATTTTAAGTTCTTCCCCCTTTCCCTTCAAATGTATTTTGTATTAAGTTGGACGTCACATTGACCATGATTTTCACTCCATGAGAAAAGTATTTCAAGAAAAAAAATATTATCTGCTCATTAGCACACATACTTTAAAAATCCAACATGTAAATAGAATGTAAAAAAAAATGTTAGTAAAATTGAAAGAGCAAGTTTTAGAAAAGAGTTTTAAATTATTTTCTCCCCCTCCCTTCCAAGCGCTGAAATCTATACTTAACTTGAAACAAAATAATCTAATATTCTAATACTACTCATTATTTCACATTCACTCCCAATTATACACATATAAAAATATTATTATGTATGTGCGTGTTTTATCCCATAATAACAAAATATTATTTAAAACCAAAATAATAATATATTAGTTAAAACTAAAATCATAATACCATAAAAAAAAATTGTTTTACACATTAATATTGTAAAATTAATAAACAAATAATTTTCATACATTCAAGATCATTTATGAAGCTCAAAGTTATTTTTAGTAAGACATTCTTGTTTTAATCGATCTGAATAGTCTTTAAAGGTTCTTTAAATAAAAATATACCACTTTATTGCTAAAATGTTTATTAAGACTGATATCATAAAGAAAATAGATATAAAAAGTCATATTACCGATCTTTTGTTTGTGGCGAATTTCCAAGGGTTCAAACTTGTCTTGTATATTGTCTATATTTCTGCAGCTACCATTTCCGTTTTATGTGGGAACAATCTCTTTCTTGAGGTGTATAACTATTTGATGATGATGACTCTATTGAGGTTATTTGCTTTAGTGGACAATTTGGAAATCATTATATTAATTTTTCTTCTCTTCCTGTCAAGCATGTGGATGAAATACAGCAGTTGTTTTCACATTTGTAAATTTTCTTGAGTTTAAAATCAGTTGTTGTAACAATTAATTGGACTTGATGATTAATATTTATCAGTAGATTAATTCATCTTCTTTGAATGCAGGTGAATGCTTTCTTCCTTCTATTAAAAACATCTTATTTCTCTGGTCAGTTGAAAGGTGTAGAATATTATTTTAGACACAACATCTTTTCTTTCCTATGTGATGTGCAGCTTCCTCCAGATGGTCCGGAACCGATGGGACATACATATAATTTTTCTAGCCAGACATTTCTTATATTTTCAGCATTCAATTGGATAGTTTAATAATCTGAATCATAAACAATAATCCTAATAATAATTCAAGACAGCTTTTTATATCCAATTTTTAGCTAACTTAACCAATCAGAGATAGCATCACTTGCTATTTTTGGACAAATTTGTTTTAATTAGATCTCTAATTTATTTTCAACTATATTATTTTTCAACTGAAAAGTTTAATCCTTTTTCCAGACACTTTTGTTTAAAAAAAAAATAGACTCAATCCTTATTTCCTTTCTTTTCTTTTTTTTTTTTTCTTTTTAACATCCAGGTAACACTTCAAATCTTTGAGCTTCCTTCTTTAGATCTTGAGATAAGACAATTTCAAAATTAGAGCTCTGACCCATTATAAGCTTCCAAAGTGAAACAATCATTTACAAAAAAAAATTGCTACAAAGATCGATATCTGATTAAACAGATTTCCTCTTTTAACAAAAAATTGTACAAAAAAAAATAATTTGACAGATTTAATACTTCCTTTTCTTTCAATATTTAGGAAATGTAAATTTTTGTATGTAATGTACACACATCCTTCATTCTTTCAAATCATTCATAAACTAACCTTAAATAATATGATTGCTAGCTTAGTAATTATAACCCAATTATTTAATTAAGTCTGTAACTTTTAAATCCCAATTATAATTAAAGAAAAACAAAATAAAAGCATAGAATAAAATATTAGAATTGATCAAGCATAGGTTAGTTTTAAAGAAAGTTAAAATGTTTAATATTTGAAATATAAAACAATTAAATAATTTACACATACATTGCCTATATGTATGCATTATAACTTTGCTTTTTAACAGGAAATTTAAATATTAAATAGTTTAAATGTGTGTATTACCTTTCTATCAACACACAAACAAGTAAAGCATGTAATTGTTGACCCATTCTTTCTCTGTTTAAAGCTTTTAGAACTGGACCTTGTAGGGTTTGAACTTGGATGCCCTACAGCTTCATTTATGATTATATAAAAATGTGATGATGATTTTTGGTTTACCTTTTCTACATGCACATTACTATAAATTTAGCTAGTGACTAAATTGTAATGATTTCCAAATTGTCCACTAAAGCAAATAACCTCAATAGAGTCATCATCATCAAGTAGTTATACACCTCAAGAAAGAGATTGTTCCCACATAAGTCGGAAATAGTAGCTGCAGAAATATAAACATTATACAAGACAAGTTTGAACCCTTGGAAATTCGCCACAAACAAAAGATCGGTAATATGACTTTTTATATCTATTTTCTTTATGATATCAGTCTTAATAAACATTTTAGCAATAAAGTGGTATATTTTATTTAAAGAACTTTTAAAGACTATTCAGATCAATTAAAAACAAGAATGTCTTACTAAAAATAACTTTGAGCTTCATAAATGATCTTGAATGTATGAAAATTATTTGTTTATTAATTTTACAATATTAATGTGTAAAACAATTTTTTTTTATGGTATTATGATTTTAGTTTTAACTAATATATTATTATTTTGGTTTTAAATAATATTTTGTTATCATGGGATAAAACACGCACATACATGATATTTTATATGTGTATAATTGCGATTGAATGTGGAGTAACAAGTAGTGTTAGAATATTGGATTATTTTGTTTCAAGTTAAGTATAGCATTTCAGAGGTAGAAGAACGGGGGAGGAGATAATGATTTAAAACTCTTTTCTAAAACTTGCTCTTTCAATTCTACTAACATTTTTTTTTTTACATTCTATTTACATGTTAGATTTTTAAAGTATGTGTGCTAATGAGCAGATAATATTTTTTTTTGAAATACTTTTCTCATGGAGTGAAAATCATGGTCAATGTGACGTCCAACTTAATACAAAATACATTTGAAGGGAAAGGGGGAAGAACTTAAAATTAATCTGAGGATTGTTATATAATCAATTATTATTATTATTATTCATGTCAATTTTCATATTTATCTAGAAATTTTTATGTATATGTTAGAAATGTAGTAATAAATATTAGTTTGTTTTATTAAACGAGGCGTATATATTTCATTAAGTGTAGTCTTTGTTAAGTGTGATTATTCATCATCATCAATGGTTGAATATTAGTTATTTAAGATATAAGTAAATATGCTAAAATTAAGCAATAATTATGAATTTCTTTATAAAAATTAGTTTTATGTTTAGGCTTAGTCCTAGAGCTGTAGTTGAAACCCTTGTCATTATTGTTATTATTATCATCATCATCATCGTCATCAACGTTTTAATTAATGAGCTGTTTAACTGTTTAAAGGCCATAAATAAATATTGATTTTATAATATTTAGTGATTTCTTAGTATTATTATAACCACATCCCATCATCTATTTCATGCAAGGATGAGTGAATTGCCATCCTAAATTAGTTATATATAATCTGAGCTAGTGAACTTATAAAAATATTGAAACACATTTGTTATGTTAAGATCTGAGAAATGATTTATGTTCAATGAACTCCACTGTGGTTTAAAGATGTTTTACTTTTACCTAACTATTAGTGCTTATAGTGATATGGCTCAAAAAGCAAAATCTCTCATTTTTATTAGAAATAAAGTACCAAAAAGGGATTCAAACCCGGTACATGTGAAAGGTTATCAGATATAACCGTGTCTAGATTCAGATAATCTAGTGGCGCCCTGCTAGACCATATTCACTTAGTATTTGTTTAAACATGCACTTAACATCAAACCAAGAAATGAAAGTGGATAAGACCTACAGTCTGTATACCTGAGTTATATTTTATTGAAATTACTAGTGTACTCACTTCATGTGATTTGTTATAATAATTTGCTTATAATTCTTGATATTTGGACTCCTTTACTCAGATATAATAATATCTTTTGAACTCCTTTTAATTAGGTTACAATGAGTTATTTGAATCTTTACTTAATAATTTTTGATATTTGAACTCCTTCACTTATATGGTAATAGTTATATTGTAACCATCTATAATTATTTGAGCGACCTTTTAATTATGTTACAATGGACACCCAACTGGGGCCTGATATTTTACCATATACCTGAAAAAGAGAGTCTATAGAATGATGGGAGATGTGTGGTTAAAAATAGAGAAATTTTTTTTAGTAAAATTTTTTTTTTCCAGTAAAAATTTTTTTTTTGTCTTACAAAATTTTCTTGGCCAAACAGTCTTATTTTAGATGATGATGTTTAATATGATTTAATTTTTCATTGATGATGATAAAATGGGTACAGCCATAAAACAGCTTGTTTTTTTTTATCAATTTTGAAAATAGAGATGAATATCACAACTTAAGACAAAGGTGAAATAAATAATAGAATTTTTTTTTGTGGAACATTAAAATAATTTATTGCCAGATAGGATAGGCATAGTAATAGTGATGAATTATGGAATAGTAGTCTCATGTGTGTTTGGGGAGTTCATTTTGTAAAAAGTCTATGATTTTAGAGGTTTGATTGGATGGTTGATCGTTGGAGTTTGGTTGGTTAGATTGCAGTTTTGATGATGAGTGGAGAGTTTTGTCATTGCCTTGAGAATGCTATGTATTTCGTGTAACTTATGAATGATCAAACCCATTCACTGCTCCAACCCAATTTATATGTTATCTTTATTTTATCATGAAGCAGTTAACAGCAGACCTGCCATGATACCAGCCTATAAGTCTCCAAGAAAGAGAGCACGGCATAGTTTTCCAATCAAGTTTATATGTTATTCTTATTTGATCATGAAGCAGTTAACAGTAGTCCTGCCATGATATCAGCCTATAAGTCTCCAAGAGAGAGAGAGAGCAAGGTTTCGTTTTTGTAGTCTATAATAAGCAGGGCATTCCTTGATACTTGCCACATAAGACTCCAAGAGAGAGAGCAAGGCATAGTTTATCTATTTTAGCCCCTAAGACTTAAAATACATCTTTTATTGCAACAGAGTTTGCTTCATTCAATCAAGGGTTGTGGTAGTTAATAGTGATCGAATTGGGATGATCTTCTGAGTGCTCGTGATGCATTGTGTGATTATAGTGCTGTGACTGAATTCTTTTATTTATCTCAAGATTGTGAACTGCTAGTCATTCTGTGGACTGTCAATATCTGTCGGATTTCTGGGAGAATGGATGAAGGTATAATTTGGGCTATTACAGACAGACATGCACTATAGATTATTGTTGTGTAGTTCATTAAATAAGGATATTAAAATTTTTTTTTTTGTTGTTGTATTTGTAAATGCATAATAAGGTGAAAATCAAATCAGTCAGTTGGTCAGAATAGGTGTCAGACAGGGAGAAGATGTGTGGATTTTTGATGGTCAGGGAAGTACAGATGGGATATATATAGTTTTATAACATGAGTGAACTAAATTATAGTATGGAAGAGGTTATGGAAGAGGAAGGTGCCCCAATACCAGGAATCAGTGATCGTTTTCATACTGAAGAAGAGGATGGGGAGGTTTTCTTAAAAACACAAGAGGAAAGAGAGGAAGTAGAGGAAGATGCCTTTAATGTTAGTAGCAATAATACGGCCTCAAGTGTGGAAGTAGATGAGGAGTCAGAAGTGGGCCAGGCTCAAATAGCAAAGATGGCACCATCAGACATGGACATGATAATGCAGATGCTCAGAAGTATGAGAGAAGATAGTAAGCAAAGTATGGTAAATCTAGAACAAAAGATAGAGAAAAATAATAAAAGTATAGAGAGTCTAAGAGAAGATAGTAAGCAAAATATAGAAAGTCTAAGAGAAGATAGTAAGCAAAGGATGGAAAATCTAGAACAAAAGATAGGTCAATCTGTGGAGAAAAGTATAGAAGGTTTAAGGGTAAATCTAGAGAACTCTATTGACAATAACAACCAAATGATCATCGCTTTGGAAACTAGGATAGAAGGGTCCAATATAGAGTGTAAAAATAGGTTTGTGTCATTAGAGGAGAGGATAGAAGGAGTGTGTAGGTCTATGGAAGTCACCAAACAGGAGGGCTGTCAGGGACTACAGTCATTAAAGGCTCAAGTGGAGCAGTCTATCGAAGAAAATAAGAGAGAAATTGAGTTAGTTAGGAATGAGGTCCATGGTTTGGTCTCCCAATCCATATCAGAATGCATAGAAAAGAATGCCGAAATAACTTCTGCAGGAATTCATATTAGATTAGAGGAGGTGGTAGCCAAAGTGGACTCATATAAGGAAGCCACTTTGGGCTGTGTAGATCAAACCCTCACTATGAAAAATAAGTTTAGTGGCTTAGAAAAGGAAATACGAGAAGTTAAGGGAAGCATGGCCAATGAGTGTGTACAAATTGACCAAAATCTTAGGAAAGAATTGGGGAAACAAATGGATAGCTTTAGGGAGGAGATAGTGAAAAGGGACAAGTCAAGTTCTTTAGAAGAGGGACCCAGAATGAATCAACATGAATTGGGTGTTATGTTGGAAAAGGTTGAGGAGAACCAGAAGGCCTATGTTGTGGAATACATGAACCCCAAGATGGATGATCTCTACCAGAAAATAGGGGAATTAAAAGATCGTATTAATGTAGGGCTGCAGGATCAGTCAAACCCAAATTCAAGGCAAAATGATGTTAGCATCAGTCCAGATGACTGTAGGGATAGCTCAGAACAGAGTCAGTCAGAGAAAAGGATGCCTACTTTAGTTAACAATCCACAAGGTGAAAAAGAAGTAGAAAGGCCGATATTAGCCATAATACCAAATCTCCCAGTAAAGAAAGTAAATGAGATGATGACCAAAGAGCAGATTGGGATAGATCATGAAGTGAAAAGAAGGAAAAGAGAGTTGGAGGAAAAACTTCATGCATCCGATAAGATGATTGATTTAAGAGAGGCAATAAGGGAGATGAAACCAGTTATTTTAGAAAGAGAACAAAAGTTTCAACAGTCTGTAGTTCTCAATCTAGTAACAAACCAGCATGTGTGGTTTCAAAAATCTGTCTTCTTAAATAGATTGGAGATACCTTATATATGGTATAGAGAGGCAATCTCTCTGAAAAATGTAAATGTCCAGTGTGTATCAGACAGAGAATCAATCTCTCTGAAAAATTTAAATGCTCTGGAAACTTTAAGTGTGCCTTATATTTGGTACAAAGAGTCAACCTTTCTAGAAAATTTAAAAATAAATTATACATGGCCCAGAGAATCAATCTCTCTGGAAGATTTAAGGATGAATTATATATGGTACAGGGAGTCAATCTTTCTAGAAAGTTTAAAAATAAAGTATGTATGGTATAGAGAGTCAATCTCTCTAAAGAACTTCAAGGCATATTACATAAGGTACCAAGAGTCCATATTTCTAAATGGAGTTTGTAATAGGAGGTTATATAAAATAAAACCTCCAGATATGTTTTATAAATATCCAGTCAAGATGAAAAATGGAAATATTAAAAAGGGACTGGATGTACAGGTGCATTTTTATGCAGACCACAATATGGTTTGAAAAGAAAAAGCCATTCCAAATTACCAAGAAAATAGGGGAGAATGCCTTTATGCTTGCTGCTCTTGATGGGAATAAGGGGACCTATAATGCTAGGAGTTTGATCCCTTATACTTCAGCAGAATAGCCTGGCAAAGATCTCCAAATAAATTACTTTTAGGTTTTCTAATGAAAAATATATTTACCAGTAGTTAATTTTTTTTTATATATATATATTATAAGTGTTTATTATTATTAGTGTATTTATTAGTTAGGATTTTTTTTTAAAAATATAGTTAAAACAAAAGTGCTGATGATTTTATCCGAAGGGGGAGAAAGTTGTGCCATTACAATTTAGTCACTAGCTAAATTTATAGTAATGTGCATGTAGAAAAGGTAAACCAAAAATCATCATCACATTTTTATATAATCATAAATGAAGCTGTAGGGCATCCAAGTTCAAACCCTACAAGGTCCAGTTCTAAAAGCTTTAAACAGAGAAAGAATGGGTCAACAATTACATGCTTTACTTGTTTGTGTGTTGATAGAAAGGTAATACACACATTTAAACTATTTAATATTTAAATTTCCTGTTAAAAAGCAAAGTTATAATGCATACATATAGGCAATGTATGTGTAAATTATTTAATTGTTTTATATTTCAAATATTAAACATTTTAACTTTCTTTAAAACTAACCTATGCTTGATCAATTCTAATATTTTATTCTATACTTTTATTTTGCTTTTCTTTAATTATAATTGGGATTTAAAAGTTACAGACTTAATTAAATAATTGGGTTATAATTACTAAGCTAGCAATCATATTATTTAAGGTTAGTTTATGAATGATTTGAAAGAATGAAGGATGTGTGTACATTACATACAAAAATTTACATTTCCTAAATATTGAAAGAAAAGGAAGTATTAAATCTGTCAAATTATTTTTTTTGTACAATTTTTTTGTTAAAAGAGGAAATCTGTTTAATCAGATATCGATCTTTGTAGCAATTTTTTTTTTGTAAATGATTGTTTCACTTTGGAAGCTTATAATGGGTCAGAGCTCTAATTTTGAAATTGTCTTATCTCAAGATCTAAAGAAGGAAGCTCAAAGATTTGAAGTGTTACCTGGATGTTAAAAAGAAAGAAAAAAAAAGAAAAGAAAGGAAATAAGGATTGAGTCTATTTTTTTTTTTAAACAAAAGTGTCTGGAAAAAGGATTAAACTTTTCAGTTGAAAAATAATATAGTTGAAAATAAATTAGAGATCTAATTAAAACAAATTTGTCCAAAAATAGCAAGTGATGCTATCTCTGATTGGTTAAGTTAGCTAAAAATTGGATATAAAAAGCTGTCTTGAATTATTATTAGGATTATTGTTTATGATTCAGATTATTAAACTATCCAATTGAATGCTGAAAATATAAGAAATGTCTGGCTAGAAAAATTATATGTATGTCCCATCGGTTCCGGACCATCTGGGGAAGCTGCACATCACATAGGAAAGAAAAGATGTGTCTAAAATAATATTCTACACCTTTCAACTGACCAGAGAAATAAGATGTTTTTAATAGAAGGAAGAAAGCATTCACCTGCATTCAAAGAAGATGAATTAATCTACTGATAAATATTAATCATCAAGTCCAATTAATTGTTACAACAACTGATTTTAAACTCAAGAAAATTTACAAATGGGAAAACAACTGCTGTATTTCATCCACATGCTTGACAGGAAGAGAAGAAAAATTAATATAATGATTTCCAAATTGTCCACTAAAGCAAATAACCTCAATAGAGTCATCATCATCAAATAGTTATACACCTCAAGAAAGAGATTGTTCCCACATAAAACGGAAATAGTAGCTGCAGAAATATAGACATTATACAAGACAAGTTTGAACCCTTGGAAATTCGCCACAAACAAAAGATCGGTAATATGACTTTTTATATCTATTTTCTTTATGATATCAGTCTTAATAAACATTTTAGCAATAAAGTGGTATATTTTATTTAAAGAACTTTTAAAGACTATTCAGATCGATTAAAAACAAGAATGTCTTACTAATAATAACTTTGAGCTTCATAAATGATCTTGAATGTATGAAAATTATTTGTTTATTAATTTTACAATATTAATGTGTAAAACAATTTTTTTTTATGGTATTATGATTTTAGTTTTAACTAATATATTATTATTATTTTGGTTTTAAATAATATTTTGTTATCATGGGATAAAACACGCACATACATAATGATATTTTTATATGTGTATAATTGCGAGTGAATGTGAAATAATGAGTAGTATTAGAATATTAGATTATTTTGTTTCAAGTTAAGTATAGATTTCAGCGCTTGGAAGGGAGGGGGAGATAATGATTTAAAACTCTTTTCTAAAACTTGCTCTTTCAATTTTACTAACATTTTTTTTTTACATTCTATTTACATGTTGGATTTTTAAAGTATGTGTGCTAATGAGCAGATAATATTTTTTTTTCTTAAAATACTTTTCTCATGGAGTGAAAATCATGGTCAATGTGACGTCCAACTTAATACAAAATACATTTGAAGGGAAAGGGGGAAGAACTTAAAATTAATCTGAGGATTGTTATATAATCAATTATTATTATTATTATTCATGTCAATTTTCATATTTATCTAGAAATTTTTATGTATATGTTAGAAATGTAGTAATAAATATTAGTTTGTTTTATTAAACGAGGCGTATATATTTCATTAAGTGTAGTCTTGGTTAAGTGTGATTATTCATCATCATCAATGGTTGAATATTAGTTATTTAAGATATAAGTAAATATGCTAAAATTAAGCAATAATTATGAATTTCTTTATAAAAATTAGTTTTATGTTTAGGCTTAGTCCTAGAGCTGTAGTTGAAACCCTTGTCATTATTGTTATTATTATCATCATCATCATCGTCATCAACGTTTTAATTAATGAGCTGTTTAACTGTTTAAAGGCCATAAATAAATATTGATTTTATAATATTTAGTGATTTCTTAGTATTATTATAACCACATCCCATCATCTATTTCATGCAAGGATGAGTGAATTGCCATCCTAAATTAGTTATATATAATCTGAGCTAGTGAACTTATAAAAATATTGAAACACATTTGTTATGTTAAGATCTGAGAAATGATTTATGTTCAATGAACTCCACTGTGGTTTAAAGATGTTTTACTTTTACCTAACTATTAGTGCTTATAGTGATATGGCTCAAAAAGCAAAATCTCTCATTTTTATTAGAAATAAAGTACCAAAAAGGGATTCAAACCCGGTACATGTGAAAGGTTATTAGATATAACCGTGTCTAGATTCAGATAATCTAGTGGCGCCCTGCTAGACCATATTCACTTAGTATTTGTTTAAACATGCACTTAACATCAAACCAAGAAATGAAAGTGGATAAAACCTACTGCCTGTATACCTGAGTTATATTTTATTGAATTACTAGTGTACTCACTTCACGTGATTTCCATATACCTGAGTTATAATACATTGCTATAATAATTTGCTTATAATTCTTGATAGTGTTATATTTTGAACCTTTACTTAGTTATTTCTATTTGAACTCATTTAATTATGTTACAATATATATATATATATATATATATATATATATATATAACTATATATATATATATTTGAAAATACAGTAATTAAAAGTCTATAAAAATTATATGTATAACTATAACTTAGAAGCGCTTTCACTACCTTGTAGCTTTGTCAACTATCACATTTAAAATGTCAACTTTCCCATAATTCCAATGTCAACATTCCCATAATTCTGTGATCTTAATGTTTGCTGCTTGCCTATTAATTAAATTTTGCTTGTATTTATATATTAACATCGCCTCTTTAATTTTTCTTTTATTATTATTTCTTTCAGTTTCCAATATTTTTACGTTGTTATAATCAAAATCAAAACCATATATACATGATTTATTATGGTCATAAAAAACAAGCTGGTAAATTATCACTATTTTTAATATTTTGTTTCATATTTTGAACCCTTTTAAATAATAATATGTGCTCTTTTGTTCTTTTTTCCAATGTGCACCTCGATTCACCTATATATCCACTACCACACCTACATGTCCATTTGTAAATGATACAATTTTTATTTGTCAATAAAGTATTATCTTTTGAATTGTTTATTAATTTATTTAACTTAGGTGGTGCATAAAATGCAATATCACATATTCCTTTATAAATTTTCTTAATGAAACTTGCCTGTTGATTAGATATATATGGTATTGATATCCACAACATTTTATCAGAAAAATTAACATTATTATTAATATTTTTATATTTAGAAGTAAAATTTTTAACAGTATAATATACACAATCATAATTGTATGCAACGTTTAACAACTCATTACAATAAATTTCAATATTTTTAGTTTTATCTGATGCATATTTACAAAGGTTATCATTTCTAAATAAAAAAAACTTCAAACCTGCCATTTTATGTGACATTGGTACTTTTGATTCATATGGAATATGTCCTCTTTTTGCAATTGGTTTAAGTCATATAGTAATCCAGTTTATCCTTATTTCTAGTAATCTTGAGATCCAAAAATTGAACACCATCTGTTTTAATCCACTTTAAACCCTTTATATTATTTAATTCATTAAACAAATCATTAATAGCATTTGGCTTGCCACAAACAAAAACATCATCAACATATCGACTGTATAAAATAATATCTTTCTGATAATGATCCTTTTTTAAAATATTTTCTTCATATGTTGATATAACAAAATTACATATTTGGGCAACTGTAGAAAGACCCATAGGCCACCCATTATTCATTTTATAAAATTTGTGCTTAAAAATTGCATAAATATTTTTATCAATAAAGCTTAATGTTTCAACAATAAATTTTATTATTTTAACTTTAACATTTTTTAACTTTACTGCATTATTAATTAATTCAATAGAAGTCATTCTGTCAATTGATCCATACATTTCACTGAAATCCAAGGTACAAATTATATCATAATTATCAATAACAACATTATTAATTTTACCAATGAAATCAGATGATGAACGTATTGTAAACAAACCAAAACCAAGAATTTCCTATAACATTTTCTCAATTAATTTACATGTTTCATAATAAAGTGCACCCCCAAAATCATTCATTAATCATAATGGTTCTTTTTTTTAATGCAAATTGTTGTCAAATAAAATTTAATATGTCTTGTACATTGACGTATAATACAATATGCTGTTTAAAAACAACGGTGCTATGTAATATTATTTCTTCGTGTAAATATCTAATCTTTGATAAAAGGCATTATTTAAAAAGTTTAAATCATTTGATTGATTTGAATACTCAAAATGCTTGGTTCAATTTTAAAAGTAATTCTCAAATGTTTTTTGAATGATGTTATAACAGATTATGTAAAAAATTTAATAAGAAAATTAACTTCTATGTTTATGAAAGAATTCAAAAATAAGCTTCAAGATAATAACTTTGTTAATTTAGCTGGTGTGGATCTCGATTTTCAAGAAAAATATATTTTAAATCTAGGTGCAAAATACATTGGTGGTCATTGGAAAGATCATGATTTGGAATTGAGGTCTGCTGTTGAAAGTTCATTGGGAGTAATTAAATGTGATTCAAGTGTTGGAAACGATTTAATTAAAAAAGTAAAGGAAGAGAATTTTAAATTTGCAATAAATAATAATTGGAACAAACAAATTTCTAAATTTAGATACATCTGAAAATAATCTCATGGATATAAAGGAGGATAAAGTTTTACGGATGTGCTTGTTACTAAAATCGGTTTATGAAAATAAAGTTAGTACTCAAATGAGTATTCTTAATTTTATAAAGGTTAATAAGGTAAATATTGAAAGTTTACGTGTTCAATTTATTAATAACATTTAAAAAAAGCCAAGAATAATGTAATTGATAATTCTACTTATTATACAATTTATCCCTCAGCTGCAGTATGTCCTAGGGTATTTTCAAATATAAAGTTGCATAAATAAAAAGAACCATTATGATTAAAACTAGAGGAAATGCTGCAGAATAAACAGCATTTTTAAATTAAGTCATGTGACATCTGACTTAATTTATTTGTAATAATAGTATTTTTAAAACACAGATGGTTATTTATTTGTTCATGATGTTGATGTTTAAAAAAAATAAGTACTTTGCATTGATGTAAAGATAAGAAAGCGTATAAATAATGAAGCAAATTTCATAAATAATATGGATTCAAATAGCTTTCAGTAGAATGCATTTAGAAACATTGACACTTAAACGTACAGTATTGTATTTCTGCTTTCGGTTTCCTTAAATATATTGGCTGTCTTTGGCAAGAGTGCTTGTCATCCAAAATACACTAAGATTATATTTAATCTTCATCATATTTTTTCCAAGTAAGTAGAAGAATTAGTATTGCCTCTAACTTACTGCAACACGATGAAAAAATAAAAATCATTTTCAGAGAACTGTTTGAAAGAAATAATCTTTCAACTACAGAATATGTCATAGTAGATATGGAATCTGTTTTTTTTTAAACTTCTAATTAATACATTCCAGCCTATTCCCATCAAATTAACATGACCCATATAAATCTGAACATTAGATTTAATGGGTAACCAGAAAATTCCCAAGCTTTATAATATTCTTTAGTTCTAAGGAAATTTTACAATTTTTATAAATATGATGTACTTCTGGATATCTGTTTCAAATAAAATACTTGTATGTATTTCTAATATATGTTAATTTATTCAGCAACAACTGATATCTTAGATTATATCATAAACTAATAATTAAAAATTGATTGGATTTAAATTGGAATATTAAGTGATTTATATGAGCTAAACTACTGTTCTTGTTAAATAATTCAAATGAGATAATTAGCAGTGGATTTTAATCCATAATTCACTCTCATCTACGTTACAATTAAGAGGCTTACAATAAAATATTTCATTAATAAATCTTATTTTATAATATTTAACTTGGTTTATCACCTCTTTCCTCACTACATGAAATATCCACTTTAATATGGATTCATTTTCTTTAATGAATTAGTAATGCAAAATACTGTGTTTATTTCATAGACTTCTGTAAACCATTTAGGTTTGGGAATTTTATTTGGCTTTACCATTATATTTCTTTTATCATTTATTACACTCACTCCAAACAATGCTTGGATATATTTTTTTTTATTAAGCATCAATTTTATGCACAAACTAACTCTTGCTTATCTTCATTTTATAAAAAAACTACTAAATAAAAATCAATAAATTAAATAGCATTTCAGAAACTAACAGTATATAAATATATTGTACACATTTCAATTGTGCTTTGTGCCTCAATTAAAATAGTGATATGCATGAAATAGTAAAAATTTTAAAACTTTTGGAAAGAGAAAAAGTTAGAACTAAAATTTGAAAGATTTATTCTTTGAAAGTAGAAAATAAAACTTATAGTTTAATTAGATAAAAAAGATTAAATGCTAAAAATAAACAATGGCCTAATTAATGTAATAGATACGTCATTAAGGAAATGAATCAAAAGGAATGTGAATAGATTCTTTTTAGATAAACAACAATCTACCAAGACAACTAATTAATTAAAGGCAAAGATAATATTTAATTGCCTCTATGAAGCATAAGTGAATAAACACTGTGCAGAGGACCAGCCAATCATTGCTGGCATTCGAAAACAATGAACTGCCTCAATACTAAGAAATTGAGAAAGACTTCACTTAATTTTTGGAGCTTCATCTGCGTAAACAGATATATTAAAGCAGGATGTTTCTTTTTCCACAGTTACTTCAAGTATAAAGAAATGCTTCTGAACATGATAATAGTAAGCCAGGACTTCATAAAGATAGTATTGATCTTAAATTATTATTTGATGCCTTCGGACCTATTGATGTACATAATTATGGATATATAATTTGTTAAATGCTAGAAGGGATCTTATATTAAAATATATCTTAATATTAACTTATTTGCACTTGTGAAGTGCATTATATATATATATATTTTCACCCATGGAGTGCATTCCAAAATAGCTAAACATAGCAACTGGCACAGTCACAATCTTAATTTGGACCATTATGTATACCAAAACGGTTAAATTAGATAAAAGTCTAAACAATTCAAGTAGCAATCGAGGGATTTGACTTCAACAAGGCAAGTGTTGGCCCCTGTATGTGCAACACACAGAGAAATACTTATCAATAAGGTTGAAGGTAATAAGTACAAGATTGCTTCATTATTTTGTTTTGAAGGTAAATAAGTCATCAAGATAGCCAACAAACTCACTGAACCACTAACTCTTGAAAAATGTACATGTGATCATATTAAAAGAAGTTTAGCAAACTATTTTAACCTCCAACCTTCAAGACACATAGCCAGACTGCAATTTTGGGCCAGAAACCAATGTTGGAAGGAGAGTGTTACTTAGCAAAAAACTGTGTTTATGTATCTTCCTAGATGGTGCCCTGCTGCAATAACTGCTTACTGGCATATGCAATGATAATTTATAGCAACAACTGTTAGCTGTGACCAATTTAGATTACACAGAAGCTATAAAATGTGGTATAGCCCATGAACCCGTGCTCCAACAATCATGTAAATTCATCAACTTTAAATGTAACAGCAAATCTCAAACTGATGTTTGTAAAAGAGTAAGCAAAAAACTATCAGATGGTAATGAAAATATGGGTAACAGCAAACCATGATTTAAAAGTCTGCTACTCAGTGATGTTATAAAAATCAATATGTTTAAATTTAAAATGAAAAATGAATATTTTAAAATATACAATTAAAATAAAGAAAATATAATTCTTTGCCATTAAAAACCATAGTTTTCAAATTAAATGAACTTTAAACATTTGAAAAAAACTTGGATTTTAAAGTATTATATTTTATAGAGCTCAATGTTTTTGAATTACAGAATAGAAACGCTGTAATTCTTGCCACAGGCAAAGAAAGTCATTAGATTTTGAAAAACATGGGCAGATTAATTCATAATAAGAAAATCTGTTCCCACTGAAAGTGAACTGCCCAATGACCAAGGAGAAATATTAATACATGTTACCCAATGAAATCATCATCACCAATTAGATTAGGGTGGGGCCATGCAAGATCGATCCAGAGACTTGGTGATAAAAATATAAAAGGAACAGTAAAGTTTACATTAGTTACAAGAGTTAGTTAACATTAGTTACAGGTACAGAGTTAGAATAGCTGTGAACAAAGAATTAAAAGACACATTGTAATAAATTTCTGAAACAGTACCTAGGTGTTGGATCATAAAAAGTGGTGTGAATCATGTAAAGTCACAACAAAAGAAAACAGGAAGAAACTATCAACCAGCATAATGAAGTTGCCTGTATATCCAATAAAGCCTAATATGATTGGATAAACAAATTAACCCTATCTGCATCATGAGAACTCTCCAAGTCATATCTGGGTGAACATTGATAGAAGTGCATATACCATTCAGCCTCAATAAACAAACACTTTTTCAATGCAAGATTTACCAGTTATGGAGGATCATCATGCATAAATGAAGTTTACTACTTTTGGAAACAAAAAAGTATGATGCTGGTAAAAACCTTTCTAGACAACTGACATTAAGGATTCACAATTGTTATTGGTGTCAGATTGTTATAACTAAACCTAGATGCAAAACCTTAGCTTATAAATTTTAGGAGATTTACTTAAATACTATAAAAGCATAAAAAGTACCTACTTAATACTTAAGTATATTATTTATATCATTAAATTATGCTATTTCACCAATGAAGGCAAAAGCTGGAAACCAGTCTACAGATCACTCAAGTCAAAGAGATGTCCTCTTAAAACATGAGTAAGCATATGATAATACATAGTTGACATTAAACTGAATATAAAATAAATCGTCAGATATACTTATTTTATACCTTTAGACAGGAAAAATATTTATCCTCCTTCTTTTACTGCAGCAAAAAAATTCATTAATAGCAAATATAAAACAAATATTAAAAACACATTGTTTTTACATCTATTTACAATACAAAAATTGATTTATGATTATGATTTGCATTAAATCTTTTTGGTTGCCATCATAAAAATCATTTATTATACCACTATAGTCAACTAACATAAAAATAGTTTTAAATCACTAAACATCACATGACAACATTTCTTATGCTTGCACATAACTGTTATAAAAACAGGCAAAACTCTCCATATAGTAGTACCATTCAGTGCAAGCTAGAGTAATCAATGGATGCCAGAAGGCTTAGGCATAAAATCTCTATCTAGTACCTACTCATCCAATATCATCAGATTAGTTTCTAGCTTGTGGCTTTCATCAGTGAGGCTATTTATAAGTCTGGCTCACACTGAGTGGCTCTACTGTACGGAGAGTTTAGCCTGTTTTACCAGCTTGAGCAAGCATAAAAATGGGGATCATGTGATGTTTAGTGGCTTATATAAATTATACTTATCAATCAAATATTAAAAATTATTAATAAATAAAGGCAAAATAATTTCTGAATACTGAGGGATTTCATAGAGCAACTTATAGTGATTCAATAATACACTGAAGAAAAGTTTGCAGTTCTGATATTTAGATGGAAAAAATGTTACAATAATCAACAAATATTGTCATTTTAAGCAAATGTTATGTGCAAAATATTTAAAAAATAGAAATTTTCCAATTTTAAAACTTACATAGAAAAATTCATAATGGATCAATATCTTTAAGATGATTAGATGCAAAAAATTTCAAATTTCTTATCTTTATTTTATGATAATGATTTTAATTTCTTTTAATGATACATTACATGTATAAATATATATTTTGAATACTAAAAATAAACATAAAAAAATAAAATTTCATAAAGTTATCCAAACCTTCATTAAAAAAGGTCTTAACCATTTTTTCTTGAAACAGTATTTATACTTATGATCAAAATGTCATATTATACATTAATTGTCCCATTAAAAAAACTATTTGGTTCTCTCTTTAAGCTGTCTATAGCAACATTTCCGAACCAATAAATGTGTCTATTACAACATAGTTAAATCTTCACAAAACATTTAAAATGGTAGCATCACTGGCTAGGGTTAATAACGTGAAATGTATGCTTAATATCTTAACTCATACTTGAGTAATATGCTAATATTAAATTCTGTTACAAATTGGGCAAAATTATTGTTGAAAACATTGAATATTGTCAAGCGCTTTTCAAAATTTCTTGATTATAGAGAAAACAATGAAGATGAAACTAGGAAACACATTGTCACATTCCGCAACATAAATTGTGGATCCACATGTTTGTACCTCAAAAGATTTTTAAGAACTTATACTTAAATCACAAACAAAAGTATCATTATTCATCATAACGTGTGTCTAAATAGAATCTTCTTTGTTTCAATTCATAAAGTATTTATTGCTTCAAAACAATTCCCAACAGTAATAATTTTTGAACAAATGTTCATCTCAAAATTTATGAGAATTTTACTTATCCACAAAGAGCACAACTCTTTTGTGATTATGTAAACATCTATCAAAGCTTGGGTTGCCATATCATCTGAACTATAAATCAGGAACCAATATTCGATGAAAGTTATACAATAAGACTTAACTATGAGGTGTTTTCTTATATTTTTAACAATCTTTAGTTTTGGATTAAGCTGACCTACTAATGTTTATTTGAAGCAATTATTAAGCATTTTATAACTGGAAATATTTCACAAAATATACTTGACATTTGAATTGTTTATGGATAAGTAACCCAATGTTATTTTCAAGATGCTATTTTAATTGGTGATGATTGTCCAACTATGATGATCACCCAAAATGCTAACGGATATAATAATTTGTATAAGCAGAATAATAGCAAGGAAGATGATGTGACAATCGTATAGATTCTCATGAGTGAATGATCAATATTTATATATGTGGATGGTCAATGCTTTCTCATTCTGAGTCAAAGTAGAGTTCCATACCAGCAATCAAAAGTATAAAGAAATTATATCATTGCTTACATAAATTAAAAAATCAGCAAATCACATTCTTAAATATTATTTTCTTTTGTATACTCTGATTAAGTAGCTTTAATAAAATGTGTTGTTAGCCTAGTAATTAGCATAGCTGCTTTCCAAGCAGTTGTCCTGGGTTTGCTTCCCGGCTGGGGCTTTGACACGGAAAAAAAATGAATACAAATTCATTAGGAATATTTTAACATGTGTAGCAAATAAATATTCATAATTTACAATCAATTTATTTATGTTTAGATTATATAAACAATTTTGAAAAAATGTCACCAAAGCATTTTGATATGTAGTGAATCCATTTCTCTACATTTTTTCAGTCTGTTTACGTTCATGTAAAACATTAATTTTAAGTGTTGGTCCCTTTATGATCCAGTGAGTGAGAAAGGAGTTTGATTTTAATTGAAAGAGGATCATTAAATTCCATTTTGAGAGCTTAACATTACCAGAGACCAAATTCCTGACATCCATTTCTCATTGTTGCAGCATTGTTTTTCATATTGTAAGTGAACATGCTTTTCTCAAAAACAGACTATACAGGAACCATTATAAGCTTATTGATATTTTACCTTTAAGTTTAAAATCAAGAAATAACATGGTCATTCTTCTCATTTCATGCACTTATCTTTAATTCAGTTTTCGTATAAGCAGAAAACTTGTGAGAAGTTTCTTTTTAATATTTACAATCATGACAGAAAACATGTGCTTTAAATTCTTACTATATATTGTAATGATATACAATATGCTGTTACATTAATTTAAAATTAAAATAAAAACTTAAGTTCGTATATAAAAATAAATTTATTAAAAACTAAAAGTAATATTTACTGAGGCTATAACCTCGATAATGTGTATAAAATGTGATAGTACCAACCTCTACAGGTGTTTTAACCACAAGCCTGTAGAGGTCCCTACTATCGCATTTTATACGCATATTGTCGAGGTTATAGCCTCAGTAAATATTACTTACGTAATCAATGTGCATTTAATAATTTTATAAAAACTAAAAGCTAAAATTGAAGAGTTGTTAAACGTATATATATATTAAAAGTATTTTTTAAATAAAAAAAAAGTATTTGAATGTACTTTTTTATAAAAAAAGGTAAAGATCTAAAGATAAAATATTTTTATTAAAAAGTAACATAAATGAAAAAAATTCCTATGTAAACCAGTAAATGGAAATGATTGTTATTAATTATGGAAAAGCAAATTAGCCCTTGGGGCTCTTATATAACAAAGTCAGATGAAAGATATAGATAAGAGAACAAAAAAATTAAATGTCCAATAGAAACAGCAACCAACACTCAGACCTTAATGAAAATTTGGAACAGGAAACCATGTTCAGTGAATCCAGATGATTTGTATTAAAAGAAAAAATATTCAAATTAAGAACAGTTACAGCTTGATTTTTGACAAGGGTGATAAGATGCACTTTTCACCCTCTCTATTTCAAATGAAATGACTGTTAAATTATGAATGGTACTATTGCAGACCCCAAATCATATGGGTTCTGCAATAAAACTACCAGGTATGATCCAGCTAAGGCCATCACCAGAACAACAGACTGGTCTTCCAATAGACTTCATGGGAATTGGCACCAGGAACCGGACTCTTCTAATGTAAGTTATGAACTGTAAAATTTAAAAA
Organism: Epiperipatus broadwayi; assembly: GCA_028023455.1. Taxonomy (NCBI): domain Eukaryota; kingdom Metazoa; phylum Onychophora; class Udeonychophora; order Euonychophora; family Peripatidae; genus Epiperipatus; species Epiperipatus broadwayi. The sequence goes on along the minus strand of JAQFVV010006249.1, from coordinate 4,251,430 downwards.
AAGTAATTCAAAAACTTTCATCAAGATTTGACAAGCTTTTAATAATCAACTAAACCTAATTTTAAAATAAACTTTTGTCTGACTTAAGATTTCAAAATCAATTATTAATGTTTAATTTTAGATATTTGAGTTTGCTAATTTAATCATTTCCATTTTTTTATTTAATAATATTTATTGATTAAATTATATAAATGTTAAATTTAATTCAGGCATGAATGGCTCCATAGATTTGTAAAGTTATATTAGTTTAATTAAGGGAGGGTTAATCTTAGGTTATTTGTTTCATAGTTAAATAGGGATAATCAATTGGACATATTGGTGTAATTAGTAGATGTATGAAGATCCACTATATGCAGGATCATATTATATGCTGCACTTGGACAAAATAAGTCTTATTTTTCACTGACCATCGGAAGCATATAGTATTCCCTGCTCCTTGGATCACCCCTTTAGCCTATGGAATGGGATAGTAAGACAGAAAACTCAATCTCTTCCTACGGAGTTTTTTTTATTGTTCATCTCACCAGGCAGATGTACCATTCCTGTACTGGACAAGAGACAATGTCTTCTATAACCATGCTGTTCAGATGTGCATTCCTGACAGTATGCTATTGTGCCATCATATTCATGCTGCATTGAATACATCGATATATCAGATAGATTGGTGTTAGTTTGAGTGCAAACTTTTGGCCTAAGGTTAAATAAAGGATAGAATATTTTCTTTTCAAATGCAATCTATGTAGTTCATTCATACTCGACACTAATAAAATATTAAATTCATCTGTGCAGACTGCTTAAAATAATAATTTAAATTTAAAAATTAATAACCAATCTAAAATAATAAATTTTATTCCTCAATTTTAAATATTTATATATGCCTTAATAAATGTTTTTGTGTGTGTTAATTCTGGCAGTGGCTTTTATTATTTTTTAATATTGAAGATATATTTAAATAAAATTATATATATATATTATCTCTGCTGTTCCGCGAGCTAGTGACTAGGGCTGACAGTTGTAATGAAATAAATAAAACATATTTAAAAATTGGATCTTTAACAGTGCGTATCTGTCTACTATATAAATTGTCCACGTTCAAATAGCCTGGTGGTGCCTGTATAGCAGATATGTAAGACTCTGAACACCCTGACCATTATAATATAGTTTTGTAAGGCCATTACAATATTAGCAATTGAAAAACAAAATAAGTTGTCAAAATGTAAAATTAAATATATAAATTTCTTGTTATTTGTTCTAAGTATTTTATCTTTAAATCATATAGGAAACTCATATTTTGAGACAGTGAAAGTAAGGTAATAGTTATTATAAGCTTTGCTACAACCTCTGCATATTATGTAGGAATGTAATTTACTTATCAACATTTTAAAGTATTATTATATGTGGAACATGAGATTATCCAACATGGAATGTCTCTTATTTATGCTTCAATGTTCTCCCTGGTATATATTGCAAATAATCTATGTATTCACATTCTGTGTGAATCATTTCAAATATTTCAGTAGTTTAGCAAATTAATACAAAATTTAATGTACGTGTGAATAACATTTCATTCCACAACTTGTGATTCACACATGCTAGCATCTTAATATTTTGTCCTGAATAGCTAACACTATGTTGCCATATAACACATGAATTGACTTGGAGATGGTTCGGTTGACTGCTTAGAGAGATGCCATCATTATTTCACTGGTACATACTGTGGATATCTTGAATGTCAACTATTCATTGATGAAGTCAGATGAAATCTTAGAAATAGTGTAATATTAATAAACTTTCAATTCTACACAAAAAATTTAAGATTGATATCTATGAACATTAAGTGATAAGTCCATTTTTTGTTTGAAAAATCCTGTAGCCAAATTAAGCTCTGAGATAGAATAAATTTAGATTCACAATAAAAATACTGTTAATATTTTATTTTTTAATAGAATTTATTACTGGAATTGTCCGAGCTTAGTTTCAACAGTAATTCACAATTATCTATAAGTTTGAACAATCATTGGACATCTGGTGGTCAAAAACACAACTAATGCACTTATGCATGTATATATCCTGTATTCTTTCAGCCTAATCTTCTGCAAATTCAAAAAAACCCAACACTTTAAACCATTGGATAATTAACTGTCATATCTATGTGAATAAAATAATAGACTAATTTCTTTATGTTGAAATAGTGTTTCATTGCTAAAGCATAGTTCTAGGCATGAATAGTAGTTTAGAATAGTTGTAAATATAAAATCAAAGAACATAAAAACTGCTTAAAAATTAGTAGTTTAAAAACATTAACAAATAGGTTTAATATACATTTACCTATGTATTTGCTTCTACACTAATTTTATATTCATTCAGTTTTAACCAAAAAATACATTTCATTTGTTGTTTACAAAATATTTAAATGAAAAAAACTATTTTCTTATCTTTTACTCCCTAGTTATTATGATTGTTTTGATTAATACAAATGTTAATTAAGGTGCAGAAAAATTTGAAATAAAAGAATTCTTTGGAATAGCTTATTATCAAGAGTAAATTATAATTAAGTTGATATTTTTATTAGTCATTGATTAGAATAGAAAATAACCACTTAATAAATATCTGTAGAATAATTTTCACTTCACTACTTTCGTGCAAGGTAATGACTGATTTGAACCTGTTTATAGCATCTTGTGGAAGGGTATAATCATAAATACATGACCACCCATGTAAGAAGAATGTATGATCCTCAAGATGACCCAGAACACAATCTCTGACTTATCTTTAGCATTGCTCATCATATATAGTCAATTACTAGTTTAATTGATGTGTCAAATTTATTACCTTTAAAATGTTACAAATTTGTGAGTGGTAATTTGACATGTCCAAATGAAACTGTAATAATTGGTGATCTATATATACTGAATAATGATAGATATGTGCAAGAGATTGTGATCTGGGCCTTTTGATGTATACTGGTTTACTACAAAATGTGCACTTTGAAGGTGATACATCATTGACCATGTTTATGATTACATACCTCCTCAAGGTATTGAAAACAGAGAAAAAACAGCTATCTTACATTGGTAAAGGGTAGTAAAAATTACTCAGCAAAAATGTTACTTCAGCAGAATTGAGTAATAAAAATTAATATTTTCATCAAGAGGTTTGTGACAATGGTTTGACACTTATCAATTAAACTGTAGTAATTGCCTTTCTATATAAATTGGATAAGTATAGATATAAGCAAAATATTATGATTTAGGCCAACTGATGTCTTCTGGTTCAGCATAAAATAAATAACTTGGAGATTATACATGTTTTCATGTCTTTGGTCATATGTTTATGATGACATCATCCATAAGATGTTAAAAGCAGATAGTTTTCAGTCTGCACCTTGCATGAGACATATAGTCAAAATTACACTACAGAAATATTGTTCATTAAAAAAAATTATGAAAACCAATACTATGGAAGACTATTTTGATATTTTTTTTTCAATTAAATTTAAATCCAAAAATTATTCTAGATTAACTACAAAAAATTATTTTAATTTTCATTTGATTAATTAAAAAAAATTGTTTATATTTATTTGTACTAATTATTAAAAATATAAATTATTATTATACATAAGTAACAAAATTTTAGAAAGCTAGATAGTTTGGTAAAAGCATAATTAAAAATTTAAATGAATAAAAGCTAGAGAACCTATGAAAGCAGTAAAGCAGTTTGTTTTTATAAATTATAAATGTAAGAAATCATTTTAAAAGCAATCTTTGCTGCTTAGAGAAAAGATTGTCTCAAATTTTTTTAAGAACACTGGAGCAAATTCTAAATGCCATTCAACCTATGGAATGAAGAAATTAAGTCAAATTTCCACCCATTGAACACTATACATGATTCCAAAAATTACTAAATTCCTTTTGCTGACTGAATTGAAATACTAAAGTGAGTCTGATTTAATCTTAGATAAACCAAAGTGACACCATTACTCAAAAGGAAAAAGAATAGAAAATATGGAGAAAATTTTTCTAGCAAATCAACATGTAGTTATATATTTGTGTGCGACTGAAAATGTAAAATCAATACATTTATATTTATTTTGAATTATACAAAGTATAAAAAAAGAAAAAGTTGAGAATTGTTTTATCAATTATGCAAATATTGTTCGTTTTAACTTTTCTAGAAATATTTATGTCAAGTATGCAAATGTAGATATTTATGTAAATAAATTTTATATAATACTTATATTAATGTGACTTTAGAAACGAGAAAAAAACTTGTCGTAGAAATCTACATTAGAGCTTTCTTTTTCTCTAAATGAATTTAAAAGAATCACTTAAAAAAATTTTAACTTGCTGTATTGTCCTGTTTGAATATTAAAGGAGAGTGGAGAAAAAACAAAAACAATATCTTTTAATTGACAGTTAAAATCCTTTACATTTGATATCAAAAATAAATGTAACGTTTTCAAAAAAGAAAAAAAATTAGCTAGTATGTCCAAATTGAATTATACCAACAGTAATAGAATAGGATATATGTATATTTAAGTACTTACAACTGCAGATCACTTTCAAGTGAAGGAAGATTCCAAGCATTAGAAGAACTGTCTTAAATTAAATGGGGCATTATTGGACTTTGTGAAGTTAGAAGAGGTGAAGAGACAATTGATTTAAAAAGTGGACATACTCTTTTATAAAGGCACTAATATTGGAAATACAAGTGGAGTAGAATTTATTATAAATAAAAAAGTGGAAGAATAAAAATTGTGGAGATTAATGGTATATCGGCCAGAAGGGCAAGATTAGTTATACAATTTAATGGCAGATACCAAATGCAGATAATTCAGGTTTATGCCCCAACAAGTTCTCATAATGATGAAGTATTAGATTTTTATATGGATGTACAAGGCTTTTCATCAGAGTAAACAATATTTTAAAATTGTTATGGGAGACTTTAATGCTAGAATTGGTAAACAAAGGAAAGTGCTGTAGGTAATATTGGTTATGGTAATAGAAATGAGAGAGGACATAGACTTGAGGAGTTTGCAGAAAAAAAAATTATATTATGAATTCTTTTTTTAAGAAAAATGTTAAAAGAAAATGGACATGGAAGCATCCAAATGAAGGTAGTGCAGAATTGGATTATATTTGACTAACAGGAAATACATATTTCAAGATTGTAATGTTCTTAATAAATTGATCAAAGGAAGTGATCATCAATTAGTAAGGTGTAAGATATGTGTTAATGTAAAACTAGAGAGACAAAAATTATTAAGAAAAACAATATTTACAGTTGATATTCCTAATCTTCAGAAACATTCTAATGAATTTAAATTATAAATTGGTTTCATATATTAGATTTTAAACATGATTCAGATTTGAATGAAATTAATGTGAAAATAACTGATGCACTTTTAAAAACTGCAACAAAGATAGCTGGTAGAAAAAAGCAGCAATTGATTAAGAAAATTTCTACTGATACTAGAGAATTTATGAAGAAAAGAAGGAATATGAAGATATACAAAAATGATGCATTAAAAAGAATTTAATATCTCGAATTTTGTAAAATGGTGTGAAAAAGAGTTGAAAATGATATAAGAAAGAGTAACTGTGATCTAGCAAGGAAAGCTGTAGAAGAAAATAAGTCTCAAGAATGTTAAACAACATTTTGGTATTGATAGGAAATTTATATCTCCAATAAGAAAAAAGATGGAATTATTACTAAAAAGAGAGATGATATCATGAAATTGGTAGATTTTTATCAAGAATTATATAGTAATAAAGAACAAGTACCTCCTATATCTATTACATCTGAATTGCCCAGAATTTTTGAAGAAATGAGACATGCAATTAAATGTATGAAGAAAGGAAAGGCTCCAGGTAATGATGGCATTATAATTGATATATTAAAAGAAGCAGGTGAAGAAATAGAAAAAAATTAGCAAAGTTTTATATACCAAATGTCTAAATGATAAAGATGTACTGGATGATTGCAAGAATGCAGTAATAACATTAATTTTTAAAAAACATGATAAAGAAAATCTTAGAAATTACAGACCTATCAGTCTTTTATCAGTTTTATATAGAATTTTTACCAAGATAATTACAATTCGTCTACAGAGAACATTGGATTTCCACCAACCAAGAGCACAAGCTGGATTTAAAAGTGGTTTTAGTACAGTAGATCATATCCAGGTATTGAGAGAAGTTATAGAAAGGACAAATGAGTACAAATTGTCATTATGTTTTGGATTTGTAGATTATGAAAAGGCATTTGATTCTATAAACATTTCTTCTGTGATTGAAGCATTGGATCATCAAGGTATAGATCAAGGATATTGTAATATTTTAAAGAATATTTATAAAACTGCAACAGCAACAATTAGATTACATGATACTGGGAAAGTCAACATTGAGAAAGGTGTAAACAATGTGATTCTATATCTCCAAAACTTTTTACAGCAGTGCTGCAACAAATATTTTGTGGAGTAAAATGGGAAACTAAAGGAGTGAAAGTAAATGGAGATTATTTAAGTCATTTAGATTTCGCAGATGATGTAGTTGTTTTTGCAAATAATGCTTCAGAGCTGCAGGAAATGTTGCAGGAGTTATCAGATGAAAGTAGGACTAAAGATAAATGTTAAAAAGACTAAAATAATGTTTAATCGATTTGCTCAAAATATGAAAATAAAGATTGATTATGATGAATTAGAAGTTAACAGTTACAAAGACCTTGGTCAGATTATTAATACAGATGGAAACATAATGGAGGAAATTAATCATAGAATTAAACTTGGTTGGAATGCTTTTGGTAGAAATGACTTGATATTAAAAGAAAATATGCCTATGTGTTTGAAAAGGAAGTTTTTTAGCAAATGTGTTTACCAGTTCTTACTTATGGATCTGAGACTTGGACACTTAATAGAAGAAAAATACAGAGACTTCAGACCACTCAAAAAAGTATGGAGAGATGCATGTTGGGAGTAACAAGAAGAGATCGAAATGCAATGTATGGGTAAGAGAACAAACAGGTTTTACTGACCTCATTGAAAAAAATTAAAAGATTGAAGTGGAGTTTGGCAGGATATATTGCTAGAAAAGATGATAATAAATGGACAATTGAAAATTTAAACTGGATTCCAAGAAATTGTAAAAGACCCAGAAAGATACCACATGTGAGATGGATGGATGAAATAAGAAAGTGAGTTAAAGTGATGTGGAATCAAGAAGCTAAAGATTGAAGAAGATGGATTAAACTTGGAGAGACCTTCATCCTGCAGTGGATTGATAATGGCTGATGATGATGATAATGATACTGTGCAAATGCATGTTAAAATAAGTTTTTTAATTGTGAAATGTAAATAAGCTTAATTCAATCATATATATATTGCAGACAAATTAAAATGTGCATTAAGAACATGATAAGACAATTTAATGGCTTATATTTATGCAGGAAAGAATTATTTATATGGGTCTTTGATCTCTATAACAAAAATAGTTACAAATATTATGAGATGTATATAATTAAATTTATTATAATATTGAGATTTGATATTAAATAAGAAAATATTTGTGTTGACACTTATACCACTCAGTTAAAAAAAAGTTCTGGAGTTAAATAATAAAGATAATATAAATGTTCCATGAATTAAGGTTTTAAGTATTAAGCTTTGTGAATAGATATCTAAAACAGTAAGAAAAAAATTATGTTGAATTATAATAAATGTTTGAAGTTAAATCACTTATCCTGATGACAATTATGCATTAACTCTCACATGTCATAAATAATGAATCTAGATATATTAGCACTTTAAAACTATTTTGATTAGGGAAGCTATGAATATTCTATATAATTATGCTCTTAGAAGTAGTATTTAGAATAGACTCACCTTTATTTTCAATAAAAAATATAATACAAATGTGCATTTCTTTCTTACAACAAACATTCTGCAAATTTTTTTATTATAATTTGTTTTATTTTGGTATTATTTATAATAGAACTTCACTTGTTTAAAAAAATAAGCTATGAATCATTATCAAATATCTACTTATTAAAGTTAGATGCATTTTAATTTGTGAATTCATTACCATAAACTGCAATAAAATAGTGTTACCACTAAAATGCAATAAAAATGCTTAGTCCATTGACATTTTATTGAATAACAAGTCTAAAAATTTTTGGCAGCAGTCTTTTATTAAGCCTATTTAAGAACAAGATTTATTATACGTATCCAACTCTATGCAAAAATGATTTTCACTATGAGGCAATTAAATTAAAACCTTCAGTTTGAAGAATAAATAAGTTTCATTTACTTTAAATGGCAGAAGCCATTTAAATGTTGAAATACACCTGGGTCTCGTTTTATGTGGATTATTTTAGTGCGATTTTGAAGTTATGCGATTCATGTTTCTTTTTAATATCTTTCATATTTCACTATATTTATTAGATATCAAGACATTTAAATTATTAATAACTTATTTTGACTTGAAATACTTTTTTTTCTCAAAAATATAACGTTGTGATTATGGCCTTAAGATGTATTTAGAATCTTAGCTTCTATATAAATAACCTACTTATACTAATGAGTAAATAATAATAATAATTTATATGTACATATAAAAATATCGCAATAAATATTCAAAAATTTTAAACTTTTAAAAAGTATTTTGTTAGATATTAACAGAAATAAATATTTTTTTAGATTTTTAAAATAAGTAATAACGAAAATTTTATTGATTTTATAAACTGAAAATAATATTTCTAATGATAATGTATAATTTTTTTGTTGTGATTGCGATCTCATTTTTTTAATATAGAAACAGAAAACAATTAAGACAGCTGAAGACTGAAAGTGGTGCTAGTTGTACAACTCGTCACGAATCTGATTTCTTACTAGTTCACAAACGAACGCATATTGTAAACAGCAGTAATGATTAAAATATGTATGAAAAAATGTAAAATTAAACACTGTAGTTAATAAAAAAAGTAAAAAAAAGTTTGTCTTGTAAAATTTTTTTTCAAATATTTGAAATTTTTTATTAGTCATACTTTATTTCCTTATTTTTTTAATGTGAATTTTAAAATAATTTTTTCTTGTTGCTTTGCTTTTATGCAACTTCTGACAATTACTGGAACGTATCCCCCATTTTTCAAGATAAGTTACGTTTATTTTTGTGCGATTTTCTGAGGAACTAAGATAGTATGAGGCAGTTTGGAGGCAAAACCAGTCAGCTTTTTACAAAAACATTCAGTATATAATCAAGTATTTAGTGAATCTCTATTTTCCAATGGAAAGAAAAGTTAATGTTATTTCTAATAATATTAATTAAATACAAATTTTTGTTTATGAAAATTTTTAAATTTTACATTTGGCACTATACATTCATATCAATAAATCAAAAAAATTATCCTCAAGAGATATTTCTCATCAAATTCCTTTTAAATAGTGCTCAATTTTGAAAGACAGATATGAATCAATGATTTGAAAACCTTGTGTAATACTATATACTGTTTTATAAGAAAAAAACCATTTTTCATTTACTATACAATTCATACCAATATATTTAAATCAATCTACTATATATGCACTTAAAGCTTACAGTTGCAATTGTACAAGTTTTCATCAGAAGTACAAAATCTATAAAGGCATTAAATTATTAAAATATTTGTATACTGAATTATAAATGAATATTCTATATAATTATGCTCTTACAAGTAGTATTTAAAATACACTTTTATTTTCAATAAACAATATAATACAAATGTGCATTTCTTTCTTACAACAAACATTCTGAAAATTATAATTTGTTTTGATTATTTTGGTAACATTTATAATAGAACTTCACTTGTTTAGCAAACATCTATTTATTAAAGATAGTTGTATTTTAATTTGCGAATTCATTACCATAAATTTCAATAAAAAATTGTTTCCACTAAAATGCAATAAAGATGCTTATAAATGGATTAATCTATAAAATTTGGGAGTATATAAATGCATGGTCCTACTTTTTCTAAAAAAGTATCATAGACTATTCATAAAACTTTACTTATGATTATATATATCTTCTCATTACTAATCCAATCTGGCTAACTGTAATTTAATCATAATTTTCACAATAACAAGCCTCTGAAATGAGTCTGTTGAGATTTTACTGAATAACAAGTCTAAAATTTTGGCAGCAGTCTTTTATTAAGCCTATTTAAGAATTATTTATTATATGTATCCAACTCTGTGGAAATATGATTTTCACCATGAGGCAATTAAATTAAAACCTTCACTTTGAAGAATAAAAGTTTCATTCAATTGAAATGGGAGAAGTCATTTAAACATTCAAATATATAATTGCTAAGATATCTCTTTAATGCACTGCTGCATAGTGTAGTCACTATATTGAAATACTATTAACATGATTGTGACCAAACAGAATAATGAATGATTGCTATAATGGGCAATATTTTTAAAACTGCAATGAATTACATTTCTTAAGCAGTTTTCATTATCCAAAGGTCAAAAAAAATTGCATCTCTCAAGATAGTAAAACAGCAATGTGTACAATCTCCTGTTTAGTAAAATGTTCATTTTCATGAGTTTCCCAATCATTTTTAACAATTGCTTTGTAATCACACATTCGACAAAAAAATACTTTATTAATAATTAAAGATTTGTCAGTTGTATTTTTTACATGTCCATTGTCATGAAATTGAAAACTATCTTTATCAGAAGTTGCAAATTTACATAAATTTGAAGAATGCTCTAATGTTTGTATAATTAAATGATTTCTATCATGATTCTTGAAATTACACAAAGTGCATTGAAAAATTCTTTCTCTTGTAAGCATTCTTTTGTGATATCTCATAACCCTTTCATCAGAAGTCTCAAATTCAGACAAACAGAATATATGCCTTTTTTCACGATTCATTAAAGAATTGTCACTTGCAGATTTGACATCACACAAATTATATTGAAAAGGATTTCTTTTTATATGCCTTCTTTCATGCCACCTTAAACTGTTCTTGTCAGCAATCTTATATTCACACAAACTACATTGAAAAGATATTTTTTCTTTATGTGTTCTTTCGTGCACTCTTAAACTACCCTTGTATGCACATTTGTATGCACACAAACTACATTTGAAAGGCTTTTCTCCTGTATGTGTTTTTTTATGCAGTCTTAAACTTGTCTTGTATGCATATTTGTATGTACACAAACTAGTTTCTCCTGTATGTACTTGTTCATGTATTGATAAACTTTGTTTATTTTTAGTCTTGTATTTGCACAAAGAACATTGGAAAGGTTTTTTTCCTGTATGTGTTCTTTTATGCACTATTAAATTACCCTTGTGTGCACATTTGTATGCACACAAACTACACTGGAAAGGCTTTTCTCCTGTATGTGTTCGTTCATGCACCCTTAACTGATACTTTAGTGCACATTTGTATGGACACAAACTACATTTAAACAGCTTCTGTCCTGTATGTGTTCTTTCGTGCTCTCTTAACCTGCCCTTTTTTGCACATTTGTATGTACACAAATTACATTGAAAGGGCTTTTCTTCTGTATGTATTCGTTCATGTATGTATAAACTTTGTTTATTTGCAGTTTTGTATTTGCAGAAAGAACATTGAAAAGGCTTTTCCCCTGTATGTGTTCTTTTGTGCACTCTTAAACTACCCGTTTGAGTACATTTGTATGCACACAAACTACATTGGAAAGGCTTTTCTCCTGTATGTGTTCTTTCGTGCACTTTTAATCTAGGCTTTTGTGCACATTTGTATGAACACAAACTACATTCAAACAGCTTCTGTCCTTTATGGGTTCTTTCGTGCACTATTAAATTGCCCTTGTGTGCACATTTGTACGTACATAATGTACATTGAAAGGGTTTTTCTCCTGTATGTATTCGTTCATGTATTGATAAACTATGTTTATATTCAGTCTTATAATTGCACAAAGTACATTGGAAAGGCGTTCCTCCTGTATGTGTTCTTTCATGCACTTTTAAACTCTTCTTGTGTGCACATTTGTATGCACACAAAACACATTCAAATGGCTTTTCTTCTGTATGTGTTCTCTGATGGGAGCTTAAATGACAGATTTGTGCACATTTGTATGCACAGAAACTACATTGAAATGGCTTCTCTCCTGTATGTGTTCTTTCATGCACTTTTAAACTACTTTTGTGTGCACATTTGTATGTACACAAACTACATTGGAAGGGCTTTTCTCCTGTATGTGTTCTTTCATGCTCCTTTAAATCGCGGTTCTGTGTACATTTGTATGCACAAAAACTACATTGAAATGGCTTCTCTCCTGTATGTGTTTTTTCATGCATTCTTAAACTACCTCTGTGTGCACATTTGAATGTACATAAACTACATTGGAAGGGCTTTTCTCCTGTATGTGTTCTTTCATGCGCCGTCAAATCACGCTTCTGTGTACATTTGTATGCACAAAAACTACATTGGAAAGGCATTTCTCCGGTATGTGTTCTTTCATGCCGTCTCAAGCGACACTATGTACACAAACTACATTGGAAAGGCGATTTTTGTACATTTGTATGTACACAAACCCCATTGAAAGGGCTTTTCTCCTGTATGTATTCATTAATGTATTGATAAAGTTTGTTTACTTGTATTTGCATAAACTACATTGGAAGGGCTTTCCCCCTGTATGTGTTCTTTCGTGCACTCTTAAACTATCATTGTGTGCACATCTGTATGCACACAAACTAACTTGAAAATGCTTTTCTTCTGTATGTGTCCTTTCAAACCGTCAACACATTTGGATGCACACAAACTACATTCAAATGGCTTTTGTCCTTTATGTATTTTCATTGGCTCTTAAATGAATAATTTGTGCACATTTGTAAGTACACCAACTACATCCACATGGCTTTTCTCCTCATCTGTTCATGTACTGATACCCTTTGTTTATTTGCAGTTTTATATTTGCACAAACTACATTGAAAGAGCTTCTGTCCTGTGTGTTCTTTCATGCATTTTCAAAGTTCCGTCTGCAGTAGTCTTCAATTCACAGAAATTATAATGAAAAGGCTTTTCTCCAGTATGCATACTTCTATGTAATGAGAAACTACTTTCTCTACACTATTATATTCCAGCAAATTACATTAAAAGTTTTTTTCCATGTTCTTTTGTGTATTCTAAAACTTCCTCTTCCAGTAGTCCAATATTGACAAAAACTACCTTGAAAAAAATTTTTTGTGTTCTTTCATGCATGCAGTTTTAAGTTCACACGAACTAACTTGAAAAAGTTTTTTTCCTCCATCTTCTTTCATGTATTCTAAAATTACTTTTATTTGCAGCTTCAAATAAGGCACAAACTGCATTGAAAATATTTTCCTTCTCTGTATTCCTTTGTTTTTTTGTAAATCATTTATAAAAAGTTTTGCATTTACAAAAAGTGCAATAAATAACTTTTTAAACTGTAACTGCCTTTAACATAATTTTAGTTTAGCCAAAGGCCATGTGGATAATTATTTGTCTTTCATTTATACTTTTCTTTTATATGGCTTTTTTCATGACTTCTCAATTTTCTTATTCTTATAGAGATTTCCTGCTCATAATCACAAAAATTAGCAGATGGACAGGTCTTCCATTTTTCCCATACTATATTTTCAGAAAGATTGTAGTGTTCTGTAATATCCCAAATAATGACAAAATGACTAAACAAATGTTTTATGAATTATTCTTTAAGTATTTCATTGAACAAATGTTATTAATCAGGAGTTATTTTTTACTATTAAAGTTTGTGAACATTTATGAAACTATATTTATATATTCATAAAATATATTATCATTTTAAATATATGTTTATACATGTTATAATCACTTGTCTTTATCTGACTGACCAAATAATAATAAACACATATGACACTGTTTTTTTTTAAATTTCTGTAATTAAACACTGCTCAGTTTTCTTTTAGTAGTTCATAATTTCATAACATTTTCATACAAGTAGTTAAATGAGTGATTTTTCAACTACGTTTTGTCAACAAATATTGCTTTGATTAGAAGTATTGCAATCCTTGCATAAATATGAAGACTTGATTTATTCTATAAACAATATCTTTAATATTTCAATCATAGACATTTTGTCAAATATTCTCTTTTTCCAGGTCTTAGATCTAAACAAAACAGAAAAAATTAACATTTAACATTTCATAGATAACAAATAACGATAGTTTTCTAAGTAAGCAGAAATTAATTTTCATTAGAACATTCTTAAAAGAAGCGACTCATTTAATCTTTTTATCAAATGATGCATTAATATCTTCATTGAACCAAATATATCATATTTCCAGTTATTAAAGGCAGAGAAAATCCAAATACTTATGTTTCTTTTATATACATGTCAATAATTATTTTTTCAAACCAAATTAATTTTGCTTTACATAAAACCCAAAAAAAAATTGCAAACAATCACATATATAAACTTATGAACTAAAGATATGGAAAATCGATCTAACCTTAGCTTATAAAAAAAAACAACTCTGTATGAATAATTATACTGAAGAGTTTGCATTTCTCAACTTGAGTTCCACACAAGCAATCATTAATTCCAGGTCAATTTCAGAAAAATAAATTACTTATTCACAGAATATTGAGAACACCACCAAAAATGCAAATTTCATTCCAACTCTATTTTGTGACTATCTTCCAAAAAACATAGCTGCCAAATTTTATAAAAGAAGCATAAAGACATAAATATATAAAACATCTAAACAATTTATATATAAAAATCTAAATTCAGAAGTATATTGTTCTTATTTTTTCCATCTTTTTGCAATACAATTCTTATCCTTCATTAGATTTCATTAATAAAACTCAAAAATAGGTATGATAAACTTTACATATACACATATAGAGACAGAAACAAATTCAGACTCTAGTTTTACATAAGTGAAGAAAATGATATTCTATGAATTACATACACAGTATGCTAAATTATACAAATTTACTATGTATAATTATTAGCTTCAGTTTATTAAATCAAATTCATCAAATATAATATTCAATCTCCATTTTATACAATTCATATTAATTGAATAAATATAAATCTAGCTAAAATATTTTTATTCCGTCCTTTTGTAAATAAGTAATCAGATTATTAATAACAAAAGTGTAAAAAATGGACTCACAGCTGAAAAAAAAGAACAATTAATATTTAAAACAATATACTGTTTTACTTTAAATGTGTATGAAATTATAACATGGACAATACATACAATTATATAACCATTTTAATGGTATGACAAAATATTTTCATAGACAACAATAACTTATATAGATACAATTATATTACTATGTACTGTATTTTAAAGCAATATTTGGTAAAAGGTGAAATATCTTGTAGACACAGTATAAAATTTACTATTGCTTCTGTAATGGTATACATAAATTAAAAATGTTTTTATTATGTTAGGAAAACTATATTGTGGAATGTTTTTTTTGTCAGTCTATGACCACAAACAGTTTGAAACACTTTAAATTAGTGAACACAAACTTCAAATAACGACCTCAAAATCTCATTTAATAGTGATAATTAATTCCAAAATCATACTGCTTCAACACATCAAATAAGTAAAGATAGCCATTACAATATGTATGCAATCCTCATCTATTTCTGCATTTTCTCAAAAAGACCTCATAACTTCCAATCATATTCCTCTCCATTATACTTGAGGGGTCAGAGTTACTTAATGTCAACATAGGTAAGACAATAATATTAGTGTCAAAGATTTGGGATTTGCATCATCAGATTCACAATGGTATGAATGGCTGAAGTTGGAGGGTGGAGTAGATTGAAGCCTATCCATTAAAGATTGAAAAAATGCTATCTTAATATAAATTAAGCACTGATTATATATATGAAAGATATGGATTAAATTGATGAGTGCTGGTTCAGTATGAAATACATATAATGCAGATCATTTATCTTTTTTATATCTGTATGATCATGTGTATTTGTTGTATGAGATAGCATGAATAGTGAAAGGGATCTTGAAAGTCTGTGTTCAAATACTCTATAATTATATTACTTATAAATATGAAAAATAAATAATACCAGCAGGATGTTATATATTGGTGCCCTCCATATTTCTTTTAAATAAATCAGACAGTATACATAACGACTCTCATGTCTGTATGAATAATAAAAAAGTAACTATGAACCTAACTCACTGGAATAGATTAAAATTTTCTCTAAGATTAGATATTAAATCAAATATGTAAACAAGAAGTTTCTGCTTACTGAACATAATACTTGATTCCTCTTTGAAGCAATCTAATTCAATGGAGTAGATTAAACCTTTTTGTAAGTTTAGGATATTAAGTCAAATATACAGCAGGAAAAAGTTTCTGCTAATTGGAAATATTTTAGATTCTTCCTTTGAAGCATTAAAAAATGAAAACAAATTATTTATGATCACTCCGTATGTTTCTGTCATTGTAGATTGTTATTACTGTGTGACATGTATATAGTATACAAACACGTGTTATTCAGAAACATGCATAAACTATCATGATGAATTATTGGCTTTGTCTCTGGACTTTTCTTTTCAGAACTTAAATATCAGTTGAAATGTGTTGAAAGCAAAATAAATATGGATGTAAATGACCTTTCTTTTCGATATTTATAATCATAATAGACAAAAGTAAATCATGATCTTTAACCCTTTCACTGCTGATTAAATTATTGGCTGCATGAGGTAAAAATCAAAGCTTTTAATTGGCCAATTCACAAACTGACTCAAAGTCAATTATTAAAATATTTCACCTTTTATTAATATTTTCACTTTAGTTTCGTTTGTAAAAAGTATATTAATAATTTGTCAGATTATGAAAGTGAACGAAAGTGTGTTCAAAAATAAATTTTGATTTATAATTTAAAAAATATTCAATTACGGTTGAAATGAAAATGCCAATTATCAATTCCACATTATGATTTCTACTTCCCACTTTGCAATAAATAAATAATTCTTGCTAAAATCTTAACTATTTTTCTAAAATAAATGTGTTCTTAGCTCTATTTTCTCAAAATTGCTATTATTCATCAAAAAAATACTGTTAAAATTGTCTAAAACATTCGTTTATCATTTTCGAAATAAAACAAAAAACAAGCGTAACTCTTTACTTTTTGGCAGCCATTTTCTTTGTTGTCAAAATTTAAACAGCCAATAAGATTCAAAAAAAGGCGGTGCTTTGGTTTTGTTTGACATATATGGTCATTTTTATTGATTTTTTACTTGTAAAATGATTCAAAAGAGGGCAGCATCTTACAGAACTTTTTTTCTTCAAAAAAATGACATCCGAACCGTACACGAAATACAAAAACTAAGCGATTTACAGTGACGTCAAGTTAACTCATTTTTAAACGAAGATGCTGTAAAATTATTACTTCATGACAGCAGCTGGAAGTGATATGATTCTGCTAATGAAGAAACTAGGATAAAACTCTGAAAGTGCTATGACTCTGCTCATGAAAAACTTATGATAAAACTCTGGAAGTGCTATGACTCTGCTCATAAAAAACCTACGATAAAAATCTTGAAATGCTATGACTCTGTTCAACCTAAGATAAAAATCTTGAAGTGCTATGACTCTGCTCATGAAAAACCTAGGATAAAACTCTGGAAGTGCTATGACTCCGCTAATGAAGAATGTAGGATAAAACTCAATGACAATCTTTAATTTAGATATCTACAACTACAGATCATTTGAATGAATTGGAAAAATCAATTGTAAATAGGACATTTGTTGGACATTATAAAGTTAGAAGTTGAGCCAATTGGTTTAAGAAGTTGACATGTACTTTACAACTAAGGCATAAATGCAAAAACTACAAATAAATAAACATTGGAAAAATAACATTGTGAAGATTGATAGTATATCAAATTCAGAGAGTAGATTAATTATTAAACTTATTAAAAAATACCAAATGCAAATAATTCAAGTTTATATCCCAATAAATTCTCATTGTGATGATAAAGTAGGAATTGTTATACACATGTATAGAATGCTTTTGACCAGGTCAAACAATTTAAAATTGTTATAGGAAATATTAATGCTTCAATTGATAAGCAACTGAATGATTGTGCTGAGAATAAATTTGATTATAATAACAGGAATGAAAGAGGATAGAGTTGAAAAGAAAACTATATTTTATGAATTCTTTAAGACAAATGCTAAAAGAAAATGGGCATGAAAATATGCAAATTAAGGTATAGCTGAATTGGATTATATTCTGACAAAACATAAGTACATATTTCAATATAACAATGTTCTCAATAGATTTAACACAGGAAATGACTGTCAATTAGTGAGAGGTATACATGTCAATGCAGAACCAGACAAATGAAAACTATTAAAAAATAGTTGATATTCCTAACTTTCAGAAATCTTGCAGTTAATTTAAATTGGAACTTCAAAATCAATTCAAAATATTGTCAAACTTTAATAGTGAAATCAATAAAGATCTGCAAGACAGATGGCCTATATAAAAAAGGATTCCATCAAAAGCAAAGTACAGTAAGACAATTCAAAATAAAATGAAGAAACATGAAACATTTTTAAAATAAACTATTAAAGCAAATGTATATTTAGAGTTTTATAAAATGATATAAAAAAAGAATGAATACTGACATGAAAGGATATAATTATGAATTGACAAAAAAGTTATACAAAAAAATACATCCAAAAATAGTAGACATCTGAATAATAGAAAAAAATTATTTCAATAACAAATAGATTATTATTACAAAAAAAGAATATCATCAGATAATTTGGAGAAGGGTTACAGAAAGAAGCATTATTTAAAAAAATTAAACAAGAATCTCCTAAATTTTATGAATTGACAAGTTCTTTAAATATGCAACTAAATTTGTTAAGGAAAAGTTACAGCAAATAATGCAATCATTTTTGATATTTTAAAAGGCATAAGGAAAGAAACTTTATTTATTTATTTATTTTTATATGTCAAAGCATTGGCCGAGAAGTGAATCCTGGGACAACTGCTTGTAAGGCAGCTGTGCTAACGACTTGCTAACCAATGCTTGACAAAAAAACTATTTTTGATCAAAATTTATTATTAAATGTCTAAATGATAAAGGCATAGATGACTTTAAGATTATACTAATTACCAATTAAGAAAAATGATAGAGAAGATAAACATAGCCTTTTATCAGTTCACAATTATTTTCTTAGATCATTATCAACTCTTCTTCATTCCATTTTACAAAATTTGAGGTAATCACCCCTTTTTAATGCATCATTTTAATATACCTTAATATTTATATATTTCTTTATTAATTTTCTTGTCTCAATAGAAATTTTATTGGTCAATTGCTGCTTTGTTCTATCAGCTTTCTTTGCTGCAGTTTTTAAAAGTATATTACATATTTTCTTATTATTTTCATTCAAACCTGAATCATGTTCAAAATCTATTAATACTTGAACCCAATTTGCAAGTTCTAATTTAAATTCATTAGAATGTTTCTAAAGATTAGGAATATCAACTGAAAATAGTTTTTCTTAATAATTTTTGTCTCTAGATTTGCATTAACATGTATCTTATATCTTACTAATCAATGATCACTTCCTATATGCAATTTATTAAGAACATTACAATGTTGAAATATGTATTTTCTGTTAGTCAAAATATAAGCCAATTTTGATGTAACTTCATTTGGATGTTTCCATGCCCATTTCCTTGTAACATTTTCTTTTCCTGCAAACTTCACAAGTCTATGTCCTCTAGCATTTCTATTACCATAACCAAATTTACCTACAGCACTTTCATTGTTAATTTGCTTATCAATTCTAGCCTTAATGTCTCCTATAACAATTTTATATTTTGTCTGATTAAAAGCCTTTTGTACATCCATATAAAAATCTTCTACTTCATCCCTATTAGTACTTGTTAGGGCATAAAGCAGAATTATCAACATCTGGTATCTGCTATTAAGTTGAATAACTAATCATGACATTCTATCCGATACACCATCAATCTCCACAATGTTGTTTTTCCACTTTTTATTTATAATGAATCCTACTCCACTTGTATTTCCAATATTTGTATCTTTGTACTAGAGTACATGCCATTTTTTACATCAATTATCTCTTTATCCTTCTAACTTCACAAAGTCTAATAATGAGCCAATCACTGCTTTGGCTGGCTACTTTACAGCTTCATGTGAATAAGGCCATGATTTATTTTTGTCTGTCATGATTGTATTTAACTATTAAAAAATTTTTTTTCATTCAACATACAAATTTATTCTGCTTGTAAGCCAACTGAAAATAAAGATCATGGGTGTTTCTTGATCTTAAACCCAGAAATGAAAAGCCAATAAACTCATCATGCTGGCTAATGAATATTGGTGAGCAGCCATCCATGTTTGTGTACTATATGAATAACCACATAGTAATAACAGCTGCAATGACAAAAGCATATGGAGAGGATATTAGGAATTTGTCCTTCTCGGTTTGTTTCCAAGATGTATCAAAGGGTCTCCTTTCAGTTAATAGCAAACTTCTTTTTGCAGCCATAGAAAAGGCATGAGATTTTAAATAAGATAAATACTAACCCATCATTAGGTAACATTAGCATCTTTGAGAAATTTAATAAATGAATCTGTCATTTAAATTCTTTTTATCCATCCGCCAGCAAATAACATGTGAAAAATGAAGCACACAACATTACATGCTTTGGTAAGAAAAGAATTGGATTTATTAATATACTTCTGCAGGTAATGCTATATTTATTCAACAGCTATGTTATTTAAACATGTAGTTATAGGCCTATATTCTAATAAAATTTGACTTTTATAAATTATAAGCTTTTACTATTTTGAAATTATAAGCTTGGTATGATCAATTTAACATTTATTGAACATGTGGTTTTTTTTAATAATATATGTGCCCATTATTATTATGTTTGTTTACTTGTTCTGTTTAAGTATTTTCAATTCGTATTTTAGAAATAATAAGCTTTTAATATTTCAACATTTATTCATTTTTCCCATTTTTTATATTTTGTATATTTTAGTCATGTGTACGAAATTTGCACTTTAATTTCTTAATTATTGATGTAAATTGCGATTTTGCAACTAATTAGTAGATATCATTTATCACTTGGATGTGTCAGTGGTAGTTTTGACTGGTCCTTAAAATTGAAAATGGCTGTGAGTGCACTCTAATCAGTACCAACCATTGAAATAATGTTGAATAAAAAAAAAATAGCATAGACTTTAATTAAAAGAGTAATGAACTGTATAATTAATTGGCAGTATGTGAAATCAGATATTTTCACCGAGTAATTATACTCTATTGAAATTCCCAAAAGTTGATGGGATTAATTATTGTTAGTAAATTAGTTTAATTGTATTTTTTATATTGTTATAATAATGCCTCAGCAAATAAAAATAAAGTTGCTGATATATATTATAGTTTTGAGAGTATTAATTTATTTTCACTGACACATTTGAGATTAAATCCCCTTGTTTAATCTCCCTTTGAATACAGCAGATGGTGTAGATGATAATTTTAAGAATTTGCATACTATCTTAAATTAAAAAAGAAAAATTGTACACTTGTGTGGAAATAGTCAAAAAGAAAAATGATAATCAAATCATGAGAGAATCAGTCATTCTCTACTTTTTTTTTCATATGTCAAAGCGCCAGCAGTAAGCAAACCCACAAACCTGAGACAACTGCTTGTAAGGCTGCTGTGCAGTGTGGCATATATATGTGAAACATATAGATTGTTATAAGATCAGTAAAATTAAAGAAGTATAAAGTTTCAACACTACTGTTTTTTGCCAGTAGCAATGTTGTATAGATTGCTAAGCAATTATGTGAACCCAATATTCCAGGACATGTACCATACAGTGACCTAATAGAAAACCTGAATACATATTTTCAGCCAGCAGTAATGAAGAGAACAACTTGTTTGCATTTTCAAATAAAAAACAATTAGCTCAGAGAGTTACCACAATTACAATATGGCATTGCACCAATTTGACAGATAATGTGAATTTATGGTAGACTTAAAGGACATATTTCTGCAGCAGCTCCTATATGGGTTGTTAGTCCATAATCTTTGAAAAACGATACTATGTAAAGTGGATATTCCATACAGAACAGTTATTACAGACACATGGGATAACAACTGATAGTGCATCAGAATGTCAAATAGTAATAAATGAATTAAAAAATACCACAAATGAAAACAGAAGATGGATAAAATCACCTAAATATTCTTAAAAAATAAATTAACATGTTATTGCTGTGGAATTGTGGAGCACACGAAAAGGATATGCATATTTAAGAGATAAAAGAACACTCAGCTCTTTACAGGAAAAATGAAAATAAGGAAAAATACAAGTCATGCCTGGACTTTAAATCAGGGAGAGATGGAACTTGTAGAAAAGTAAATAAAAAGATATGAAGAAACTCAAATAATCGCCGAATTATACTCATTGTAACCGTCTGTGAAATTAAGGTCAATATGGAGGTTGACAGTGGTGCTGGATTGATTCTATCTTTAAAAGAGAGGACTAAAATTAATGTCAAATCTAAGAAGTGAATATGGGTAAGGCAAATGTAGTGGTAATAGATACAAATGAAAACAGAATAGGTGGGGAAAAGTTTTTGTTCCACTGAAAGTAAATCAAAGAGTAAGTCTCATCTCTGTTTATTGTAAAGAGAAGATATTATTCACTGCTTGGTCAAAACTAGTTCTGTTCATTATGAATCTGATTTAAAATTATTAAGAAACACAAATTAGAAACGGAAGTTAGAACTAAGTTTCCTCAGCTGTTTAAACGGGGATTAGCTAAATTAAGAATGTGACCAGCAGACATGGAATTACCTAAACATGGGAAATCTGCAGTGTAGATACTCTGAAGTCAAAAATTGAAGAAACAATAAGAAATATAGTAAAAAAAAAAATTATTACCTGTGGAAGACTTATCACAGGCTACTTCTCTGGCTGTAATCACAACACTGGATGGGATTATTCGTCTGTGTGAAGACTACTGCTTAACCCATGTCAAGTATACACAAAATGTTAGCATCTTTACAGAAAGCCTCATTTTTTGCAAAGATAGATTGAAAATCCATATTCTACCAGATACCAGTTACAAAAAAAAAATGCAAAATTGTTTTCATTATGAATCCATGTTGGTCTGTTTAAATGCAATAAATAATATTTATGTAGTTTGCCTACTGAAAAGCTTGCTGTTTTATTTCAAATTAACCATTTTCAAAATCTAAGGGACTTCCAACACATGGTATTAACAATATGGCTGACTCTTAAGTTATCATATTGAATATTTATATTTTTTTATTTATTAAAATGATAAAGAAACACTAAAGTCCAAAGAATTGTAATTAAAATTTTTTTTAATGTAAACGCAGTAAATAAAATAAAACATGATTAAGCGACTAAACATTTTGGAGCCTTCTAACCACATTCCTTTACAATGTTTGCACATGACATCACCATAACTGCCTCTATTTGCATCTAAAGTGTAATATCAGCTGCATATCACATACTTTTCAGGTAGCATTATCTTGCAATTTTGAAAATAGTCCACTGAATCTTGTTCTCACAAATTTTAATCATATTTCCAAAAATGATAGGGCAAAAAAGAAATATTAAAAAAAAATCACATGTTAATGAATGTCAACAAAATAAAATACGTTTAATTTCAACCATATGTTAACATTTATTTCTCAAACATGTATAGCGCGTTAACTTTAAAAAATATTGACAAATGTATTGTAAATTAAATATTAAGTTTAAAAAATTCAAATACATTTTGTAATAAAATTCCATTCACAACATAATGTCCAAATCTTAGCATGAGGCGAACAGATATCACATGGTTAAAATTAACATTTTTTTGTTAACATTCATTAACACGTGATTTTTTTAACATTTCTTTTTGCCTCATCATTTTTTGGAAATCTGATTAAAATTTGAAATCTTTCATCAACAGAGATGAAGTGGACTATTTTCAAAATTGTAGGATAGTGCCCACCTGAAAAGTATATGATATGGGTTTGATATTACACTTTATGTGCAAACAGATGCAATGGCAGTATCATGCGCAAACATGTTCTAAGTGCCTATTTATCTGGAAAGCAACATGGTTAGAAGGCTTCAAAACATCGTTTGTTTGCTTAATCATGTTTTATTTTCTTTACTGCATTTACATTTAAAAAGCTTTTAATTACAACCCTTTGGACTTCTGTGAACTTCATATAAGAACAATATATAAAAATAATATTTCTGTCACAATTAGATTGCTATTAATTTTTTTTTCCTGAGTACTATATCGGATTTTCCCCAGTTTCTTTGGTTTTTCCAAAATCTACCTAAAACTACTGTTGAAAGTCTTGTTTTTTAAATATTGATGAAATGTAGTACATTTTTTAAATATTTGGTAAATATTGATGAAATGTAATATTATATATTTTTGAAAATTTAGGTTAAGTTATTTATTTGTTGATACTCCATGAAATAGTGTTAAAAGTAAGAGGGTTTTTTTTTTTTTTTAAATGTAGTGCAATTCGTTTTCCACACCATTTTTTGTTATTTTTAAAATTAACATTTAACCTAACTTTAAACAGGTTCATGTGGCATGATTTCTTTTAATAAGAACTGTTTTAAAATTTAGAAAATGATAAATAGTTCCCTAAACGTTTCGTTATATATGTATATTGGTCACAGGTGAACTTTTTTTAAAAAAATGTAGTGCAATTCATGTGAATACTTTGCCTTAACATATTTAATTTCTTTGAGATTTAGTATTATAGCTTTTAAATATTAGTTTTTTAATTTTTTATACTCCACAAAATACTATTGAAAGACAGGAGTTTCATTTGTTAAAACTAGATATAAATAGCCTTTTGATTTATTTCATAGGTTTTTGAAAATAGCATTTATGATTTTTCTAATTATCACTGAAAATTATTTTTTGTGTGTGTTGAAAGTCAGATTTTTTAAAAAAAAAAAAAAATAGTGCAATTCATGTGAATAATTTGCCTTATGTTTTTTTTCCCCCGCCATATTTTAGATTAATTTTTCCTCTGCCATATATCAGGTATATTATCCATTATCTAGTTAAGACTGTTACATAGGTTAATTTATTTTTCCCGTCATTTTGCAGGTAAATTTTTGCCCCCCCTCTCCTTTTTTTAAACTATGTGCTTCTAGTCGATGACATTTATCGCTGGTATGTGCCAGTGGTGTTTTTGGAGGTATTTTAAAAGTTCAAAATGGCATCGAGCGCGTACTATATCAGCATCAAACAATCTTTCATTAAAATAACAATAATAAAAACCAAGAACAAAGAAAATATTAAATACTATCGGCGCTTTGGGCCATTTCTTATTAGGCAGTTGCTGTATGCCCCTAAAAATGTATAATTTAAACAAAAAAGAGAAAACGCTTCTGGGCTTTCTAAACCGGCAAACACATATGTACCAGTTTTGAGGATACTTTGGGATTACCATTATTGTGATATATTCATTCGCACATAATTATTCTAAAATGTTACGATTGTTGTGTTATTTTATTAAAGATTAGCAAACTTTATACTTAATAAATTAATTTTTTAATTTGAATAAAAAAAAAGTTATTAAGAATACGTACATTGCGAATTATATAAACGTATCACTTAAACTGGCAAATGTTATATTTAAAAAATAAGTTTTTGAATTAAAAGTTAATTTTAAAAATTTATTATAAAAACGATATCAATAAAATATTTTGGGGATAAAAAAATTAGTAAACAAGGGCAATTTTCGATAATCAATCTTTTATTTATAACGTATTTATAGTTTTTTTAAAAATTAACTTGAATTCAAAAACTCATTTTTTAAATATAATGTTAGCTAATGACGTTGCAGTAACGTAATCGTCCGGCCATAATAATTCTAGCTTTGTGAATTATTCGAACACTTTAGATTTAGTTTTTTAAAGAACATTATTTATTTGATAAATTAGTACAAGTAAATTATTTTTTACAAGAGGTGCGCATACCCACCCCATCCATTAAAACACGCGAGTTGTGAAGTCATCAATTATTGTTACGTAAACTAGTTTACAACTACTGTATGGAGAATAAACTTATAAAATGTAAATATTTGCTCACAAAAAGCAATACAGTTAATTCAATTATTCATTCTCTTATACAATATTAAAGTACACATTTAAATATCCAAAATAAACAAATATTAATGTGTAAAATATATACAGACCTTTAAAAGTACATTACCTAAACCCACCTTTTCGCAAGGGAAAAAGAGTAGGCTAATCCGGTTTTCATCTCAAGGTTTTTGCACCGCCATCTACTGGGATTATAAAATTTTCAAACAAATAAAATAAAATGTGAAAGTAGTTTGAACTACTATATTAATGTATATATAAAAGTTTTTTTTTACTTCCCGAATTTTGTTATGTAGAAATTTTTTTTCTTTTTATTTAAAAAAACTATATTTACATTTGATTCAGTACATACATCGTAACAATCATTACTTTAAAAAATAAATTAAGTTCAAATGTATCCAGTAAATTACATTATCTCCACCTTTCATTTAAACAGTGTTCTGTAAGAGCATTCAGCTCCACATTTCACACCTTGTAGGAACATAACCACCCCATACCAATAAAAACGTTTTTCTTGGCCAAAATTTCAAACTTTTATAAAACATGTCATCCCATTCTTTTTCCATTTTTTTTTTCCAATATATCTTCTTGTTATCAAAGAACAGAGCACACCTAGATATCCATATTGCTCTCATTACATGCACAATAACTATGGCATTATGAGGCTTGAATAAAACAATATTTTCTTTAAATAAGAGTCTTAGATTCACAATAGGCAATTTTTTTTCTACTTTTCTCCCGTGTTTGCTAAGAACGGGAAATATTTGTATAGAAATTTATTTTTTTTTGTTAATTGAGTATATAATATTTGTGTCTATTTTAAAAGTAAAGTGTAAAGAATTTAGCATGTGTATGGATTTTTTTTTTTTTCAACTTTTATCCGAGTTTTCTTCCCCCCAATAATGTGTAGTTCTGTGTAATGTACACAGAAGATATGTGTGTAAAATCTATGTACTTATATATGTAGCGCTGCGTATATATGTACATAGATGTGTATGTGTGATGGGTAGGTACAGTGTAATATCTAAAAAGGGAATAGATGTGTTCGAAAATTTTTGTATGTATTGCATTGCCATATATTTTCTTGGAAACCCATATGTCTGGAGAAATTGTGTTATATCTCAAGCATAAAAGCTTGAAAACTTTTTCCCAATACATAGATGTACAATTTTATATACTCGGACCAATATATTTAAAAGTTTTTTAGTTCACCTGAGTTTGAATGCCTAGTGACATGTAATAATGTGTTATGTACGTGTTCTTAAGTTTAGCAAAATGTTTTCTCTTAATGTTAGATTTATACAAAACAAACTATATAAAATAATCATAAAGTAATATCAAAGTGATGTAAAGTTTATTTTATGAGTGTCAAAAACCAAAACCAAAGACTGTGTTTTACAACCATAAAATGTTATGTGAAATATTTTCTTTTAAATCCAAATACTGCAACTGATAAATGTAAGGTTGTTGTTGTTGTTGTTTTTTATATTATTTTGCTAAGCTGTAGTGCCTGTTTTTTCAACCATATATATATTTTGTACAATTTTTTTTATTGAAACCCATGTATTACAACCATACATAGAATTTTTTTTTTTTTTGTATCTGGTTTTACATATACACATGAATTTTTTTTCTGTGTTCATGTGTTTAAAAAAATTTTAAAGCCCATGTACTACATCCATAAGCCTTATGTGTAAAAGGTTGTAATAAGATGTATTTAATGGGCATGCTGTGTTAACAATCGATAAAAGTACATATATTTATATATACCTGTTTTTTTTATATTATATAGTAGAGCTATCTGTAAGTGTCATATTATTGCTGACCTTGATAACTGGTGCCCTGGTGTAGGGAATAGAATACCTATTACCAGTATAAATTTGTTATCAAGTTCAAAAGAAAAAAAAATAAAGGACCGTGGTAATTCTTGGCAACAAATTATTTTTTTATATATATGAGATTTGGAGAATGAAGAATTTTATAACTTGTGTAATATGTAACAATAAAATTATAAGTAATGTAATACTCATAACAACAAGATTGTGTATTAAATTTTGAAAAAAAAAAAAAGATTCTTTTTTTTAGTCCATTTCAGAGGCAAGGAGTGACCAAGGGTGACAAGCCAGAATCAAAAAACAAATCACTCACTCTCATGATAAAGTAAAGTTTTTTTGTTGTAGTTTGAAATAATTATTTAAATATCCGGCAGTAAAGCATGATGAGAAGAGTGGACAGAGTAAGGGAAGCAAACGCTCAAATTAGTGATTATATAAATTCCAAGATAAAAATACGTTTATGTTCTAGTCATTCAAGATTGTATTAAAGTTTCAGTGAGCCATAGTTCTAGTAAAATAACTTTGAAGTCTAAGATCAGCATTATTACCATTATTGTGTCAAACTTTTTGAAATCCAAATGGATAACAGTATAGAAGAAAAGAAAAGTGAAGATGCTGATGCCAGCATCCCAGTGAAAGAAGAAAACATGGAGGAACAAATTTCAAAAGTCACTGTAAAAGATCCATTTATACTCATCATGACATGAAACCAGCCCAAATACCTGCTTATCAAAATGAGAACCTGATCACCTTACTCCAAAGTATGATGGTTCAAACCCGAAAGGATGCACAGGACTTGAGAACAGAAATGACAAAGGCAATCCACAAAAGTTTAAAAGAATACAAAGAGGATAATGCCAGTGTTCTACAAGCAATGGAAGAGAAGTAGGGAAAATACTACAAAAACAATTGAGGAGTTACAGAAGAGGCAAGACCAAACCGACGATAGCATAAGGGAAATTGAATGTATCATACTATCTACCAATAGTGAATGACAAGACTATGCATCTTTAATTAAAAAGGAAGTTGAGAATCAATTACAGTTTCAACGACTAAATGACCCACAACCTGGCATAACCAGAAGGAGCCCCTTGCCAGTAAGAATTTCCAATAACTTTTCTACAAAACAGATCAACCATGCTAGCGCACCCATGCAACTGCAGGAAATCCCAGATGTAAGAATGCAACCAAATTTCCTAAGATTTATCAACATAAAGGTATTCAGAGGAGAACCAGAAGAGAATCCACACTTCCATCTTGATAGCATGAAAGAACTTTTTTACTTTCATCCTGCTAATGAAGGGGATAAATTAGCCATAGCTAAACATTACTTGCAAGGACCTGCTAGGCATAGGTGGGGGTCCATTCAAAATGCCAATGCACATTACTAGCTAGCTTTTGGGGTGAGGCCCACCAAGAGAAGATACTCCATCGGGTTACAGGTAAAAAATATGGTGGAAAGGAGACGCACACTCAGTTTTTTTGAGACAATTGGATCAACTTCAATCACTGACCACTTTCCAGTTCTCAGAAGCCCATATCATTAGGACTGTACAAGCAAACCTCCCACCATCAATCCAACAAGCGATGGTAATAAGTCGAATTAATAAGGTGGAGATGGCTCAGTTTTTAACCACAATGGAACTTGGAAATTTTCATTATGAACCCATGGAAAAGATCCGAAAATTAGAGCCCCCAAGAATTCACTCAATAGCCATAGAAGAACAGAATAACCGAGCAATACCAACATATAACTGAAATTAAACTGCACCAAAAAGATATGCCAACAGAAGGCAGTCGGAAAACTGTTAAGGATCCCATCTGATTGTTCCTGTCCATGAGATCCCATTAACAGATCAAGGAACAAAATGGAATATCAACATCCAATCTCTACTATTGTCAATGAAGTAGATGCATCTTTCCCAGATGCAAATATTGATCCATGTCCAATTATTAATGTCAAGATAGGGACGATTACCACACATGCCTTGCTGGATTCAGGGAGCCAAATTTCTCTCATATCCAAGTACTGGTATGATCAACAAGAAACAGAAAAAAAACACTTTGTAAAACTGCCTACTCACCCTATACAACTCACACTTGCTAATGGAAAAAAACAAGGACTGAAAACTACCAGGTCTGGCTGGAAATTATTTTTGGAGGACTGGCAATAGCGCATACATTTTTGATCATGGCAGATTTAATCCATAACCTAGTTATTGGCTCTGACTTTCTGAAGCAGCACTGATGCATCTTGAATTACCATCATCATTTTTTTGATTGAGGGAGAGCAAATTCCATTTCAAATTGATCATCATGATCAGCATCCCAAAGTGAGGTGTATAACCCAAGCAGTTGACAAGGATCTTTTAAAAAAGAAAACCAATGAAGCTATGTTGGAGGATTCACATGATAGAGAGGAACTATATAAAATCTTAGACTTTAATGCCAAAGTTTTCTCCAACACGCCTGGAGAGATCAAGAGATATACCTACCAAATTAGGGTAAAAGAAGAGGAGACTTCCAAGCCAAGACATATCCTGTAACATTCCAGTATCAAGAAGAGGTTGGAAATCAGATCCAGCCAATGATCGAGTGGGGAATTTCTTTAAAACCCTCCCCATACAACAACCCCCCTGTTGTGGTAAAGAAAAAAAGTGGTGCAAATGTTATTTTAAAAGTTTCTATCAAAATGTCTATTTTATAAAATGGTGGTGAACATCAATCTTCAATAGATTTATATACGTTCAGAAGAGATAATTGGTATGTGTTTGTTTTAACCAAGTAGCATGAAATAACATAAAATAGAACAAGCACTTATATTTTGTGAATATTATTTTATGTTTAGAACATGCATAAAACACACACATAGAGAATTTATATTGGAGTAGTGCCAAGCAAGATATATAAAAGTATGTTGTACCGGTCATCCAACAAGATTTAGGACCTAGGCAAAAGTACCCCGAATCTAATCATGCCCGAGATGCACAGGTCAAGAGCAATCATGACTTCTAACCTATTTGCCCATTCCCTAAATCTATAACACTATGGACAACACCCTATGGTGATACTACATAAATTAATTATTTCCAGGCCTGGTGCTACATCGTTTTGCATGAGAACTAAGCTGATGATGATGATGATGAGAGATTGAGTAAACCCAAAATATAAGTTAAAAACATGCATAAATATAAATGTTATTAAGGAGATTCAAACAACTAAATTAAGTTTAAAAATATAAATATTTATTTTAACAAAATTCAAAATGGTTTTAAATATATTCAACTTCACACAGTTTAAACTATTATTTTTGGTTACAAATATTTGATGATTTTGATACAATTATTTTATTTAGACTGATATGAATTTAGTGCAGCAGTTACAATACTGAACGTATATTTAAAACTAGGATTTTTAATCAATGTTACAAAAATAGATTTATCTGGGTGTTTTGGTGGACGTTCATACATTAAGAAAAACTCATATAAAGATATGCCAATAATAGAGTTTCACTGTTTGTATGCTTTCATAGGATGCCCTTGGCATTTGACACATAGTTTTATTTTCATTTATAGCATTTATTGACAACACTTAAATAAGGATACATTCTGATCAGTAAGTAGACTAAAAATATTATTTATTTCACATTTAATGGTCAAATATCGTGAAACTTTATCAATATGGGAATGGCTTATTTCAATAAAGGGGAGGCAGCTTCATGAGAGGTTGGATTTGAACTCCAACTAAAAATATTACAAAGAGAAAAACGTTTCATCATTACACATCATTATGGTTTATTTTGTTAAACAGGCTAGAAAACTAACTATAAAAAATTGCGGTGCTAGCATAATAGCCAAATATTTGGGGATCCAAATTTTTTTTAGGTGCTTTATCATATTATGGAAAAAAACAATCTAGCTGACTTGCCACCCCACATTTTGTGGTATCGGCTGACAAAAGGTCCTCAGACAGAATTGCAATGAGCTGAACTTTGCCAGAATTATCTCATGCAATGCTATTGTTACGTGAGTATATATATGGTCCAGGGACATTCCTCGCTCTGTTTATGACCTGAAATGAAGATGAGATGACTCAGGCATTCCGATGCATGTCTCTATATAAAGCTTGACAATATGAAGAGTGGCCTATGCTAACAATGCTTTTATAAGAATATGAAATCATTCAGTTTAAATATTAATATAAAGCCTTAAATGGTTTAACAAATACATAATGATATGTTAAAATAATGACCCGTGTGAGATGAAGTCATTTATCAAAAGTTACCACTATAAATAATGAAGTGTGCATTGTTCCCCCTTCTAGAATCATTATTTTGATTAACATATATAAAAAAAACTAAAATTCGCGCACTTAAAAGTGTGAATAACAAAATAGATTTGTCGCCAACCTTTTGGCAATGATGATTAATAAAGAAATTAGCAAAATTAACAGACACCAATATCCACCCCATATTGAAAGTATTTATACATTTTGTATAAATTTATGATCAAATATTTTTTTAAAAGTATGTATTCATTTAAAATACAAACTCAATCTTATAAACTATGTAGATATAAATAATAAGAACTCATTAATCCCCCCCCCCTCTTCTAAGTTCGTAAGACCGGATTTGATTGGCATTTACAAATAAAAGTTTAGTGAAAAATATAAAAATCTCATTAAAAATAAATGATAACTGCACTAAATTAAGCGTGAGTTGGATGAAATATTTCATAGTACTATTAATTTGATAAAAGAAAATCGATATAAAGAAAATAACTATTAATTTAACATACTCTCCGATTAGTGAGTTAAAAGAGATTCAAAATATACAGAAAACATTAATTTTAAGAGATAGAATTTCTTTAGACTTGTTACCTCAGGATTATATGGAATAAAGTAGGCACAAGTCTTCTGTGGCAGGTGGCATTCTTTAACATGTCTTCTTGGCCTCGGCAGTTCTTTGATGGCATGGGCACACTTGAGCAGTAGAAACTACATCTCTGCATGGTATAAGAGTGGAGCTGAAAATCGAGGGGAAAATGGCTTAAGCCTCTCTTTTTAAAAATCAACAGACATGAAGTCGGTTAACAACTATTGACCGAAATCTGACACATTAGATTTTTGGCCCTATTTATACAAACTTTGAAATATTCAAAGAATGTTTTTAATTAAACTTATTATCTTTAATTTACAGAAGTATTTTATCTATTGTTAGTGGAGATGCAATCACTAGATAACTGTCCAAAAATAAATTCACGTCAGTTCCCAGATTGGAAATAGGTTTGATAAAAATGTTAACAGCTAACTAAAATCAATTAGCTTTGTTTTAAATTTTACTTTCATTAACTTTAATTAAAAAATTCCTTTTAAAATCATGAATTCCACCCCTTTAATTATTCTTGGACAGTTAATGACTGCAGCTTCCATCTTGAATATTTGTGTAATTATATGAAGAAAAATATTTATAAAATAAATAACATATAGTCAAAAAAAATACAAAATTATTTACAAGATTTGTTTGTGCTTTTATCTATATAAAAGCCCCGTTAATATAAGTATATATCTGAGTCACATCCATAAAAGTTAATATTTAAAATTAATAAAAAAATTTCTTTGAGGTTTATATTTATAAATTTTTATAGACACTTCTCAGAAATATACGTATATTTTATATACATGTGACAAAAAAAACAGGATGAAATGTGAGTTAAGTGGTAAATCAGTGAAGCTCGATCTTGGGCTAAGATCAACTGCTACAATGTTAATCATATTATTTTATTTAAATCCATTTATTTACTTAACAAACCAAAATAAGTATTTTTGAATAATGTCAGTACTATCACAGTAGATGTTTAATTAATTGAATACAGTATCTATGAACATATATCAAAATAGATGTAATTTAGTAGTTTGTTTTCATATTTTGTGTATGTTTATGGAAAACATATTTTAATACATGTCAATTAGTGGATATTATATTAAACTATAGTTGAATATGTAATTAGTAATATTCTTATTCTTATTGTAAAGAAATATGAAAAGTTATAAGTCAGAGTAAAGTCTTATGTACTTGTAGATTTTATTACTTTATTTTATTTTAAAAGGAAGAAGTATGTGATTTACCTAAGATGTAACTGTAAATATTGTATATAGTTGTTGTTGTTTAAAGTCTATAATTAATTTTGTTAAACTTGTTTTATAAAACTTTGTGTTGCATTGAATCTTCACATTACAAATACATGATTTCCAAATATTAAATCAAACATAATATTTGCACAGTACGAATATAATTATTTACTGAAGAAATTACAGTGTTTCAAAATATAATTTATTTGAGAAATTTCATTTTACATTATGCTATGTCTAACAGTTTCTCTCTTTTAGAAACCAGTCAGAAAGCATAAAATAACTTAAGCACACAATTTAGTTTATATACAATTTTAATAAAGTATAAATATAACAAATCACTAAAAACATTTATATATACTAATAAACATTTATAATCCATCGATAATTAATGTTAGCAAAGTTCACTAGTTTTTTTCAAAGTTAATTATACATAGATTTCACTTTGCCATTTCCATTATGGTTTCTTCTTGGAGTCTTATTTTTTATCCAAGGCATTTGACAAACTGCATGAGGAACCAGGACACGAGATAGAAAAAACAGTTCTCTTCACTATTTATTTTAAAACACTTATCGGTCACATCTGTCTGGGCCAGATAAACGATAGTAGTACTCTCTTTACATTTATTTAGCAGAGTCTCACTATAGTATAAGTAGGTATGTACTTTACTTTATAAAATTAATACATAGTACTCCTCCCCTTACTCTGGAAATAAATGGGCTTTAACTACAAATGTAGTCTCTAAATTTAACAGATGGGTGATATGCTCTGGAAACTCTTGGTGTTTTTAACCATTCTTGCACTGGGTCACATGGTACATTTTTTTACTCTTTATCCTTTGAAGTAATTCCACTCAATACATTTTTTGGATTAGTTTCATCTCCACGTTCTTCTATTTTTATATCAGATGGCATTTCAAACTCACCCTCTGATGTAGGGTTTTCCTGATGGTGGTGAAGGTGATTAATGTGCTTTCTAAATGATTATCCATTTTGTAACTCCACTAGGTGAATTTGCTTTGATAGTAGCTGTTTTACAATTCCTTGAATCCAATTACATTTCAACACATCATATATCCAAACGTTTTCACCGGGTAGCAATTAACTGATAAGAAATTTCTATTTTTATATTTTTCAGGCAAAAGTTGTGATAGGTGTGTACAGCACTTATGACCCATTAACAACTCTGCTGGGGTTTTTCTCGTTGAAATACTTGGC
The DNA here is from genome assembly GCA_028023455.1 of Epiperipatus broadwayi. NCBI lineage: Eukaryota > Metazoa > Onychophora > Udeonychophora > Euonychophora > Peripatidae > Epiperipatus > Epiperipatus broadwayi. Next base: position 4,216,063 of record JAQFVV010006249.1, on the reverse strand, counting down.
GTGAGATGCTGCGAGTACATGGCCTGCACTAAAGCATCCAACATGTTCACTAATTTTAATTTCTTTAGGATATTTTTTAGATGTTGCACTCCTTGTTCAGCTATACCATTGCTCTCTGGATACATGGTGGTGTAAGAGTATGCTTTATTCCTCTGTCACTCAGAAAATCCTTTAATTTGGTGATGTAAATCCAGAACTGTTATCAGTCACAACACTTTCTGGGTAACGATGGGTAGCAAACACTTCACTTAGAACACGGATGGTACTATCAGCCATTGGTATCTTTGAATATACATCTGCTAATAATAGTATATACCCATTTAATGGTCCAGCATGGCTCATATGAACTCATGACCATGGGTCAGAAGGTGCTTCCCATGTTTCAAGCCATTTTGGAGGCAGTTTAGTTATCCGTTGGCAATTTATGCATTCTTTTATCATGTTCTCGATATTCTTTGTCAAGTTTTGCCACCATACATATGATCTAGCCATAGCTTTCATACATACTACTCTCAGGTGTACTTCATAGAATAACTTTAAGATTTTTGCTCTGCCCTCAGCAGGCACTAGAACACAATCGTTATTTAATATGCATCCATTACACACAGACAATGCTTCTCTGGCAATCCAAATCACATGATTTAATTCACTGGAGCAGCTAGATGCCAACCCATTTTATCCAATTTATCAGCCTTTGGTATCCTTTGTCATTTTTAGTCTAGTCCACTATGGCTCTGCTATTTATTACTTCTGATTTTAGAGCATTGATGTAATTTATCTCCATTATTTCATATCTATTTTCTTTAATAACTGGCAATCATGACAATGCATCAGCATGGCTGATGCTTTTACCAAGTTTGTAGAATAATGTAAAATCATAATGTGATAACATATGTATCCAGCATAACATACGTGGGCTTGACACTTTATATAGATTTTTTAGAGAGCCGAAAATCCCTGTTAGAGGGCGATGGTCAGTAGAGATCGTAAATTTCTGTCCATACACATAATGGTGGAACTTCTTTACTGCAAAAATCACTGCCAAAGATTCTTTATCCACCTGACTATAGTTTTTTTCCAGCTGGTGTTAGCACTCTCGAAGCAAAAGCAATAGGCTGTTCACCTTTATAACCAAGATGAGTGAAAACAGCTCCCACACCATATTCCGATGTGTCCATAGTAATACATAATTCCAAATCATTTCTATAATGCACTAATAGACTTTCTGCTGTCAATAAGTCCTTGGCTGTATCAAAAGCTTTATTTTGTTCTGTGTTCCACATTCAACATTGGTTTTTTCTTTAATAATGTATAAAGTGGTGACAACACACGATTTTACAACTAAGAAGCTCTCATAGAAATTTAACAGTCCCGAGAATGCTTAAAGTTCCTTCATATTTCTGGATTTGCTGGCATTTTTAATGGCTTTTATCTTTTCTGGGTCTGGGTGGCATCCACTTGCAGTTGCTATGGAATTTTATTTTCTTCACAGACAACATGCATTTTTTTACATTTAATTTAGCTTTAACTTGGGCTAGCTTCACATAGACCTTATCCACATGCTTTTCTAACTTGTTTTCAGTTTCGGCAATGATGAGGATATCATCCAGATACTAGATTACTCCATCCATTGATCGAAACAACATCCATTTTTGCTTTAAACACATTTGGTGCACTTGTTATTCTGTATGGTAATTTATTGCACTTGTATAAGCCCTTGTGCGTCGTTAACATGAGTAGCTCTGCTGTCTCCATAGTTACCAAAATCTGGTGAAAAGCCACTTTCAAATTCAATTTTGCAAAGTAATTTTCCTTCTATAGTAATACCAATACTTCTCACAGATTTGGAACAGGGTAAGCTCCCTTATTTATATTTTTATTTATCATAAGGTGATAATCTCTGCATAACTGTATACTACTGTCTGGTTTTATTATCAGCACAATAGGAGTCACCCACGATGACTCTTCCGTAAGTGTAAGAACTTTTTGTCTACAAGATCATTTAGTTCTTTCTCTACCTTTTCTCTTGTTGCAAATGGCACTTTTCATGGTTTACATATAATTCCCTTTGCATTTTCATTAGTTCAATATCCATTGGTCTAGTTCTAAATTCTGACAGTCTGGGCATAAGCAATTCTGGATATCGGTTTTTTATGGTAGTTTCTATACGGACCTTTTTTAATATTTCTATACGTATTCCCAAAGCCGCAAACCAGTTTTTACCTAATAGCAGGCTGATATTTTTATTGACTTCACATATACAATTCTAGGAACTTCTGTCTAGCATCACTGGCACGGTAGCTTTCCCTCGAATATGCACTCTATTTCCATTTATATCCATGACTAACTGATCTGCATTCTTTAGCTTTAGCTTATAATCCCAGTCTTTTGTAATCTTCATCCAGTCTTTGTTTAATATAAGTGACAAACTGGCATTTATTGCAAACTTGCAGTTTTACACAAATGTTATCCAATTTTTTGCTGTTACTCATGGTAGCATTTATAGATACTTTATGTTTGACCCCACTCCATAAATTTTAATCTATTTTTTTCTCAGAGATTCACCATTTTTGGAATAACAGACAGCAGCTAAGTGCCCTCTTGTGTTACAAATCCTACATACTTTGTCTTTATATCTGCAAACATTTTTTAAATGTCCTATTTTTCCACAGCAGTTACATTTTTGTTGCTTACTGTGGCCATTGGAGGTCGTGATATTATTTTTTATTTCTTTACTGTATGCAATTTTTTCTGGGATTTTTGCTGTATTATACTCTGATGCCATATTCAACATGGCCTCCTGTGCAGTGCATTTATCCATGGCCATTTTGTAATTTAAATCCAGATCGCTTAAAAGCACTTTCCTAAATTTATTATCCGTCATGCTGTATAAAAACTGTTCCAATAAAGAGTCATTTATTTCCAGCCCAAATTGCAATCCTTAGCTAATTTTCTCAATGCGAAGGTCAAAATCTATGTATTTTTCCTGTCATAATTGCATTCTATCCTTAATCTAAGACGTGTTATTCATTTTGAAGTCTTCAGGACAAAATATGCATTTAGCCTCTCTATGAATGCATGATAAGACAGGTCTTCTGGATGTTTTGGATTGGTAAGCCTGTTTTCCAGTTGTATCATGTCTTGTCTTGCAAAATATAAAAGTGTAGCAATTTTGTAACAGGCATCATCGATTTTATTTGTGAAGAAATGATATTCCACTTGTGTTAAATATGTTTTTCAGGAGTCACTATTATTCATGCCAAACTCGTGTATTGGAGCATCTGCCACCATGTTTCTTTTTTTCAAAATTTTTCTATGCGTTGCTTCATTTATAATTATACCACTAAACGTCTCTCCAATATTAAGTCATGTGACTTACAAATCGCATTTTTTCTTGACATGAATATCATTAAACTTGCAATATTTTATTCACTGCTACATAACTTCTTTTTCTAGATCTTTTAGAATCTATTGTATCTAATTTCAAACTCAAGGGTTCTTCTATTATCATCTTTTCTCAAAATATACTTCAATTTGATTTCAAACTTTTAAATCTTTCACTCTTGTCAGTGATATCTGTTTGCTCTCCCATTTTTCAATCTTTTCTTGTGACTACTAATATACAGCTTTGCATATATTGTTGAATGATATAAAGACTCTGTGTTATTAAGTAACTACGTTTTAGATCCATATGTAAAAACTGCTTAAATACATCTATTAAACATCTATATCAAAAATGTAGCCTATTTTTAATTCTATCGTTTGGTACATGTGCTTTGCCTTCTTTGTTAAATACCAGGAAAGGGACTCTCACTAATAAATCACTATTGAAATTAACTTATATGTAACATTTCCCCCCATTATTTCCACTTTTGTCACTAAAACGCTTTGGGAAGGATATGAATTTTGGGGTTGTGTTTCCAAACAGAGATAAAAAAACTTGTGTGAATTTTATGGGTTCTTTGATAAAAGAATATTAACACTGACAGATGTTTAAAAAGAAGTTGCTGTAAAGTTTAAATGCTAGTAAAAAAGCAGTGGCAGATTTTTTCTTTTTTTTTGTGAATCTTTTTATAAAAATTTATCTAAACTTCAACAACAGCATTCATCAAACAGATCATCATAAGAGTATAAGTATAACAAATTGGTGGAAGGTTTTGGCTAGAATTAAATTCATTTGCAGAGTTTTTATTTACCACTTATTAAAAAATTTAACTCAACAACAACATTAATCAAAATCATGATCTGAACATGATATAACTATACCAAAGAAATTAAACAGGATTTTTCTGGAAACAAAATGAAGCAGTACAAGGTAAAACTTGCAAACCTTTTTCTTCCCACTGGTAGTGGCAATAGGTAGCATGAGCTTTTGGAATAACATTTCCTTGGTATATGTTTGAAAATGCAAACTCATAAAATCAGTTAGTGTGAAAAATCTGTAAATGATCCAAAAGGTTTTTTTTTTACAGTTGAGGGTTTTTAGGTAATGTGGCAGTATATCTTTTAGATATGGAAACCATTCACAAAATGTAAAATTAGTCTAAAGTTGTCCATATTGACATTCTTTCACTATATTTCTGTAGAAAATGTATATTTCCAGATGTTAATATTACAGTCCCATCTACACTTTTTTCTCACAAATATAGTAATCTGGACATTTTTTCATTTTCCTTCAGGACATTCCTTCTACTTATCTCTGACTTGGAAACTTCATTATTTGAGGTTTCTAGCCTTATCTCTTTTCTTTTAAAAAAAGTTACGTTATCAAACTTTTACTCTTACATTACTTAAGAAAAAAAAAGTAATTGTTTACTCACATTTGGAAAATTTCATTCAACTATTTGTGTTTTTTAAAAAACAATTTCTAGAACATTCCATCATCTAACAATTGTATTACTATTTTGATAAAATAAATAATTTTAATTAAACAATATTTTTATTCAATTTTGTTCCAAAAACTTATATTAACATATTACTTTTCATTATACAATCTTTTTTATTGCATTGTCAATTCCATATAATATCAATATGTATGTCCTTTATTACTTTTTACAATGTTTTTATAACTCACTATTGACCACTTCGATTGTCCCAGCAATCTTCTTCAGAACTATAACAACTGCAATACAAATACATTAAATATACAAGAACATATAACAACCACAATACAAATACATGAATACAAATATATAAAAACATATAACAACCACAATACAAATACATGAATAGAAATATACATGAACATATTCATGAACAAATAATAATCATAATACACATAATGTTACATTTTATATATATTCATGTATATTTGCATTCTGTATTTGTATTGTGATTTTTATATGTTCATGTATATTTCTATTCATGTATTTATATTGTGGTTATATGTTCATGTGTATTTCTATCCACGTATTTGTATTGTGGTTGTTATATGTTCATGTTTATTTATATTCATGTATTTGCATTGTGGTTGTTATAGTTTTGAAGAAGATTGCTGAGACCATTGAAACTGGCAATGGTGTTTTGTAAAAAAGCATGGTAAAAAGTAATAAAGAACATAGATGATATTAATATTTTTATAACACATATTATTCCTTTGCTTTATTTTTGGTTGTAAACACAAAACCAAAAAAATCCGTATTTCCATTTTTTTTTATCATTAAGCATTTTCATTAATGGTCAGTCACTTCTCCATGACAATTAAAAAGTACTAAATATGGACTAAATCTGGATGACTTAAATTTTCTCCATTTATTTTTACTCTCTTATCTTCAAAATAAATACTTTTCACTGTTATGAATATAACGTCATAACCAAGATATCAAAAGTGCTTAACTCAAATTTTAAGATATACCTACATTGAAGAATTTCTTATTAAAATAATCCTAGCCCTTAGAATTTATTGAAAGCATTATTAAAAATTTTAGGGACATTAAATCACTTTCTCATATCTTGCCAATATACTTTTCTTAATCAGTGGTATTGCATAATGATAAATATTCTTTGGAATCTAAGTCTTTAGTTATGTCAAAACAATTAATTTTTCATAATATATAAATCATAATCATAATTGCCATTCAAATTCATTGGTTCTTTCTACCTCATTTCATAATAGTTTGATATGATCTAATTTGCTGATACCATTTACTAATCAAACTTACCTTTACAGTTCATTAGAATTCAAAGTTTACTCTAGACAAGTTGTAATATTTAAGATCTATTAATATTTGAATATGGTTTTTAAGCTGTAATTATTTTATTTGTGGGTGTCTGAAGATTGGACATATTATCTTTCAAAATGAGTTTCTTAATTGTTTTTGTCTCTAGTTTTGAATTAACAAACATCCTACATCTAACAATTTATAGTCATTTTCTGTGATAAATATTTTGAGATCTTTATAATCTTGGTAGTTTTTAGTCAAAATATAATCCAATTTTGCTATTCTTTCATTTGTATGCTTCCATCTCTTTCTGTATGATACTTTTATCAAAGAAAGAAATATGTTGTTTATTCTATACATATTCCACAAGTCTATGCCCTTTCTTATTTCTATCATCATAACAATATTAACCCAAGGCAACTTTCTATTTTAATCATTTAAAGATTAATCAGAAGTATATTCTACATTTTATCCATCACAATCAGAAATTGTTGGACATATGCCTAAATTACACTTTCTATCCTCCAATTATTTTAAAACTAATCTTATAATTCTATCTAATATAATGCCAATCTGTAAAAGGTTTTTTTTCCACCTTTTATTTATAATCAATCCCACATCATTTTTATTTTTACTTTTATAGTAAAATATATGTTCATTTTTGAAAATACTTGTTTATCATCTTGTGTTCTAACTTTTAAAGTCCATCAATATCCTATTTAATATTAGCCATATTTCCAATTCAAAAAATTATCTTCCAACTTGAAAATGATCTTCAGTTGTAAATACCTAAATAAACGATCATTATTAAATGACAGTTTGGGTCTGCAACCAGAGGATTCTTAGCACCTTCTATCTTGTGAATAAGACCAATAATTAGTTTTTGTCTATCATAATTATAAATATTAATTAAAAAAAAAGATCATTCACAGTTACTTTCCTACTGATTTCAAGACAACTCAGTTGGTTTTTCAGTTAAGATCTATCAAGCATGTGAGAGCAATCACAAAAAAATATCAAATGTATATTAGATATTTTCCTTACTAAGTTCCATGATGACCCCACAAAGAGATCAGAAGATTTAAGCATGGAAGCAAATCACTTCTTGGTTTCATACTAAAAAATTTTGGTGACTTCTCAGAAATTTTGCATGCCCCCCCCCCCATACACAAAAAAGTGCTGCCTTGCACATGCACACTATGATATACTTTGCAATCTCACTTATGGAATCAAAAAAGAATTAAACCCTTTTTATAATTGAAAAAAACAACTTATTTATTTGGCAAGATATTTCCATAGTGACATTCTAGTCACATCATATGTCTCTTCAGGTTGATGATGCTTTTTGACTATAGCGTCATCAGCTGTTTTGTGATTTCTTGGCCAAACTTGAACTGAGTCACTGTAATCCCAGTGATCTAATGGAAAACCTATCCAATTTATTACTAAAAGAATTTGCCACACTTTTCACTTCAAGGTGATTTCTTTTATATGAATAAATTGTGTTCACCACAGAAAACCTTCATTCAGCCTTGGTTTTAATTATATTTTTAGCTCTTTGGATAATTTCATGTACAACTTCTTTCTGGTGATTTCTCAAAACATTTTCAACATAATCACAGAAATCATTAACTGAAATCTCATGGTGAAATGCTTTGTAAAAATCTGATAATTTCTCTTCAAATTCTTTCTAGAGAACTAGAGCTTCTTCCGGATTCCAAGCATCTCGATTCACAATTTTAACTAATTGATGGATTTTACGATTTCTATCTTGATTATTATTACTTATGCTATTACAATCCATTAATCTTAATTCCATATTTGTTATCATTACATTCAGTAATTTTTGATGGGGAAGACTCACTCATTTGTTGTCTTCAACAAAATTAATATGCAGGAATTCCTTAGAAGAGATAGTTTTATTTATTATTTTATCATAACTACCACTCTTCTCTCTGAGATATTCAAATGCTTTAATTGTTTTCTTAATCAATTGTTCAGCATTCAATATATTTACACTCCTTCCTTGAATAGCATCTGCCAACAAAGCAATTTCTTCTAGAATATCGATTCTTAAAGCTAGATCTCATAAAATATTTGTCAGCAAGATGTTTAACCATTCCAGAAATTTTTTTATTAGTAGAAAAAAATCATATAGTGCTCGATAGGCTCACCATGTTGCAACTGCTGTTCTATGATGGTATGCTTCTCATCCTAGGTTAAAAACTCTACAATTTTTAGAATTTCCAATTCCCAAATTGGTTGAAATTATATTCAATGTCATTTGGTTTTTATTAGACTGATGGAAGAATTTACATATTTTATTAATAAATGCTGTAAAATGATTCATTTGCTTTATGTCTTTGATAAAATCCTCCAACATAAGCTGAATGATGACTCAAACATTGCCAAATAATAATCTCAGGATAGTGGTTTTTTATTTTAACATTCACTTCTGACCACCTTTCCAGGATCACAATTACTTCATCTGAACAAAATCCAATCAAATTATTCTTCAAATATGGGTCAATTTCTACTGATTGCAGACTTTGTAATAGCAGTGTAAATGGTTTCAGCATCTTTGTTTTGTAATTCCACCAAATCTACAAAAATTGTTGGTGAGAAATCTGCATCTTTAACCTTAATAAAAATGATAAGAATTGGTTTGCATGATATTGTTGATGCCTCATTAATTATAAACATGTCTTTAAATTCTGATCGATCACTTTCTTTTTAATGTATTTTTCAATGTGCTCAACAATTTTGACAGCCAGGAATTGAGAATGAAGTCCCACTCCCATATCTAATCCACTCTTTTTTTATAATTCTATCAAATGGTCAATATCAGAAAACGGTCAGTTTCGTTTTGCTAAAGTGTAAACCGTACTGAAAATTTTACAGATGGAGCTCATAAACTTTTCATGAACTTTGTCTATGAATTTGAAAATTGCATTTTTTACACTTTCTTTCAATTGCATCACACATATCTGGTATGCTTTTGATGAAAAGTATTCCTTTATTTTTATTTTTTTTTGAAGAGAGGCTTGTTGAACCATTTTATTTGTTCCACTTGGAACAATATTACTTCTCCATTCTTTTGACACATGAGCTGCCTTCACTTTTATTGACTCGATTTTGATATAGTTATCACACTCAAGTTTATTTCCCAATAATAAGTAAACCACAATATTTTTCTTTGATTTCATTGGCTTATTTCATATTCCAGCAGCCAGGAAGGTCACTATCTACATTTATTTTATATGCATCTTTTGTACTTTTGGAACTCGACAGCTTATTTGTGTTGTCAACATTATTTTCTGTTGCATCTGAAGAAACAGAAAACAAAACTTGATTCAAAATATCATCCTTTACTATCGTTTTCGATTCTGTATCAGTTTTTGGATCTTTTATGAAGGAATCTGATATTGTTTGGCATTTTTGTTTCATTTCTTGATTTGAAAACGAGTCATAACACTTGATGAGCTAAAGATATTGTTATATTTATCATCTTGACAAGTTATTCTAGAAAAAATATGTTGAACTTATTGTTTAAAAAAAAGACGCACTGTTACATCAGATATAGCAAACTAAATGAAAATAATTTACTATAAACTTACTACAGATGATCATCCATTAAATTTACTAATCAAATAAAAACAAATCTTGCATGATAAATATGTAAGTGAAGAAACAAAGTATTTAAATAAAAGTTAAACAAATATTTAGAACAACGTCTGCATAACAAAATCATTTGAACAATGGTTTTATATTATTGTTTGTTTTCGCAATGATAGGTCCTTTTGAATGAAGTTATTTTATCTTTGAAGTAAAATAATTTCAGCAAGAGTAAATTTCATTAAAAAACACTTTATTTGTATACTTTTAAAGAAACTAATTTGAAATGCGATAAATAATGGATTTAATTACTTTATGTGTTAGTAAAAGGATTTTAGATTATTTAGAGAAAGTACAAAGGGAAGTAGGAAGACATGCATTAGATGCAGAGATGTGGACAGCAAAGGAGGCAATTCAAGGAGAAATGGGAAGGTCAAGTTTCTATATGAGAGATGCAAAAAGTAAAATGAAAATGTATGGTAGGTTGCAGTTTATGGATAGTAAAAGAATAGCCAAAATAGTGTTTAATTGGGTTATGAGTAAAGGGCAGGTAGCAAGATGGGTGAGAAAGGTAATGTGGTATGCAAAAGATTTGGATAAAGAATTTTTATCGGTATACTTGTATAAAAGGTGGGATGATTGTGTTAGGAGGATTGTTGAGTGTTATAGTGGTAAGGAATGGGATAAAAGAATAGAGGTATTAATAAAAAATAGGGAGTTGGAGAGATGGAGAGTAAGAAGAGTTTAAATATATATAGAAGTAAACGGAATATTGGAAGAGAGTTAATTTATGATAATAGTAAGGAAAGTAGTTTATTGTTTAAGGCTGGAACGGGATCTTTAGCAACAAGAGAATATGCATGTAAATGGAAAACTATGGGTGATTTAGCATGCAAATTGTGTAAGGAAGGCATAGAAAATATTAGGCATCTGTTGATTGAATGTAAATGCTTGAAAGCAGAAAGGGTACAGATAATAAAGTTATGGGAGAATAGGTATGAACAAAGTGACAATACAGAAAGTGAGTTAGTAGTTTTTATGCTGGGTTTGCGAAAAGATAAGGGGGATTTTGATTTAAAGGCCATAGAGTTGACAAAGATTATGTTGTGGAAATGGGATGAGGCAGAATATGGGAAGACTTAGAGTGGGAATGGAAAATAAAGTGGCTAACAGGTTTATCTGGGCATAGTTGCTGGATATTCTTGACTTCGTTTAAGGAGAAGCCAAATACATCACATCACATCAGAAAAGTTAAAATTCGGAGAGATGGCAGCACTAATTTAAAAATGTCAGCTCTGAAATACAGGCAAATTGGATCTTTTCCTAGACTTTTGCAAATTATTTAAAGGGATATGCAAATAGACATTTGTTTATTATTCTTAAAGCATTTAATTACATGATTCATCTCTGATGTATGTATAAATTAAAGAAAATCGCGTTGAATTCAAAACTTTAATTTCAATAAACCTTTCAAATCTTTAGTTTGATGTATAACGGTCTTCTAAATAACATTTACTGTCAGTTTAAATACTAATTTTATATACTTTACGTTAACTGTGAGAAATGTAGAAATCAGTAAAATTTCTTTAGCTATCATGACACGTAAGAAACTAGTATATTCAGTTGGTTTTACGTAAGCACATTTATTTCAATATGTGCGATCCTAGAAGCTAGTGTTTTCTAATATATTTTCAACACATTTATTTCAAGATTGTTATCCTTTATTCTATTAGTGTTTGAAAATACTATTGATTTGAGATCCTTTATGTGCAAATTCTCAAATTTATGTTAGATATAACATTTGGGAACATAAATGATCAATTTTGAAGATTCCAGGCCCTATAACAAAGTATGAAGAGATATATTTGAAATAACAAGATATCAAAATTCACGAATAAAAGAAAAGCAGATAATACTTACATCAATTAAAGTATTAAAAAAAGTGAAAAGGAGCTGGGATGGATGTGATATTAAAAGAGATGATTATAGATAAGCACTTAAAATTTATAATGGATAATAAGATGTCAAAGACCTAGATAGAGACCCCTTGGGAGAAAGATGGAGGTAATTTGGAAGTTTGCTGGTGCATTGCAAAGTAGAGGATCTAGAGTTCAGATAAATTTGGATAAATTTGTAGAGATTCAAAAAGGGGTCCATTACTTGAACAAGAATAGGAAACGCTTCCCAAAAAAATATCACAGGGAAAATTTTTCCAAAAAAAAAAAACATGGAAATGTGGTTATGAATCATTCAAATATAACTCATTTAAATTTTACATTTATTTTTTCTGTAATGAATTTACAGAAAATTTTAAAAAAATATATACATTTTAAGTGTTATTATCAACTACTAAAAAAGTACATAAATTGTAAGCATTATTATTAAATATCAAAACAAAATTTTAAAATAGCAAAGTTAAAAAAATTTAAGATTATTTATTAGATTGTTGATATTTTTGGCTGAAATTATTATCAATAACTGCTATATTTTGTTTGATAATGATATTTTTTATAAAGACGTTAAATGTTCATTTTTTAATCTCACTCCGTGAAGACTTAGTTTTTTTTTAAAAAGAAAAGTTCATACATTGAACAAAATATTTCAGCAAACACTTAACATTAAATAAAGTGTTCTTTTATTTCTTTAACATATGGATTTAGACAATTTAACAAAATATCACCAAAAGACCATGATACGATATGCAAGTTTTTGACATTATTTGCATCAAACGTTAATTAGTTTCTGCTCTGGCCCAATTAATTAAAAATAAAATTTAGTGTGTGTGTTAAAGTAGATATATGTTAAATAAAAAGAAAAAAAAGGAATACATTTTACTTTCAAATAAAGTTTCATTTTATTAAATATTTAATGTGGAAAAATTTAGTAATTACAGTATTGTTCTATTAGTGTGTTGAAACCGCTTGATGGCGATGATCCCATTCAAATGCATATAAATATGCCATTTAGTGGGCTGCAGCTTGCGCAGTTTGTGTGAGTGCACACAATCCTATCTTTTACCAATGTTAACACTTCGCTACCATATCATTTCATGGTGGGTAGATTTAAAGTTTGCAGAATTATTGCAATTTGCATTCAAAAGTAAATATGGTACAACTTACCTAACATACTATTCAAAAGCAATAATTATAAGCCCATTAGCACATTTCTGAACCCAACATGTAAGGTGGAAATCATTAGAAAAGCTTATGGGGAACCACAATTGACACTGTTTTCCCAAAAAAGTCAAGCTTGCATGAAAACAACTATGATAATTAAAATGTCGAACCATAAATCTCTCATAGTTATATAGAGATCAAAAGAAATTGTAAAAAGATGGTATTTCTTAATCTTAAAAAAACCACCAAAAAATAAAATAAAAAAGACAAAACAATCGAGTTGGAAATTATTCATCATTATTAATAGGTGTTACATTAATGTTATCTACCATACCTTAGTCTCATCTACTTTCAAAGATAGCTCTTGGAATAAATAAAGATCGATTCATTTTTATTTTTTGTCCAAAAATGTACCAAACCAAAAGAAAAAAGTCAAATACAATTCAGTAATTAAAGCATTCTCATTTCTTCCACCATGATGTAGTTAGTTATCTGTCAAGCAATGATAGTAGACTTTTTAAAGCTTGCAGGGAGGGCAAGGGTAGTGGTGTGATTTTTTTTAACTTGGTGCCAAGTGCTGGCATACACGGAAAATTAGACTTAATAGATTTGAACAAAGAACGTCTGTTAATTGATGTTTTAATTCTTGCAAATGTGAAAAAGCATACTAACCCCCCTCTACATTGCAACAGGAGTAATATAAAATTTGTAGGCACTTTTCAAAGATTTCAATTGATCATCGTAAAATTGTTATTGAAGAAATTTGACAGTAATTTATTAAGGAAATCAACCAATGAATCATGTTAACCCATATGATAAAATATGTCTTGAGTATCAAAAAAGTTTCTCGTAGCTATATCCAGAGACAAAAATGAGAAACACTGTAAAAATAATTACAGTAATTTATTAAGAAAAATTATTCTTATTCTTATTTCACAAATAAGCGGGTGGCCCCAATAATGTTATATTTAAGTGCGTTTTGATAGAAACAACACCATCAAGTGTTTTCAACATGCTAATAGAAGAATATTGTAACTACTTTCAAATCAATTATCTCTTTGCTGATAGTCCAAAAATAGAAACTTAAGGATTTCTTGGATCAATTAAGATGACCCAAGACAACTGATATTCATGGTTACTTTAACCAGGTAGCTGAAGGTCAATAAAAAGATTAAGGACTTCTTAACAGCCGTCTCTGTCTATATTGTATATTAGGTAAGTCTTTGGGGTGAAATAGTTAAAATATAAGGAATGTATTAAATTTTAAATAAATTATGTTTCTACTTTGTATTATTCTGGCAATAATATATAAAATAATGAGGATTATTTAGAAAAAGTCTTAATACACCATTTGATTTGGGACATGGCAGAGCAAAATCTATGACACCGGCTATTATCTATATCAGTCTTTGCTTATATGGAAGCCATAAAAGAAGTAATACTCATAAACCAGTTTTAGTCCAAATAAAAGATTTTGATCAGACTAATTCAAAAGATCCCAAACAAATAACCATTCTAAAATAAAAAGGTTTGAACATCCATGAGATGTAAATTTATCATGCTACCATCATAAAAAATGTATGCACATAGCAGTGCAGAAAATATACATAGTAGGTCTTTTAGTTCTTCTGCCATGCTAAGAACAAAAATAAGAAAATGTCCAGGCATTAAAGTTATGTCAACTTAACACAAATAAGTAATGAACAAGCACTAATGTATAATTTCCAGAAAATAATATTGAAAATGCAAATACATAACAAACCTACAGCAAGAAAAGTTGATAGCAAAGCTGAGATATCACTCAGGTCTTGGAGAGGTTGGACTGGAAGAAATGAAGAAATCAAATACTCCTTTAAATTAGAAAAAAACAAATATTAAAGGTAATGTCATGAATGGAAATGTCATTGTTATTATCAGCATAGTTGAAGTAAATAAGCAACAAAACATTAAACTTATTTATTGTAAAAGGCAATTTAAAGCATATTAAGTAGTGAATGTTTTATTCCTGCAAGTATAAAAGTTTGCTTAACAACTTCAAGACTGAGAGGGAAATGCAACAAAATTTTCTAAATTACTTGGATATGAGAAGGGTACAATAAACAGTATATGTTGACATAACACTTTAGAATGACATAAAACCTATTCATTGGTAGCCAAGTGAAATACTATTTGTACACAATGCAAAATATAAGGAATCCTTAGATGTTTTACTACAGCAAAGAGTATTGATGTCTGTGAAAAATTCAGAATGGGCTATAGCCCAATGTAAAAATTAGTATATGTGGGAACTATAGAATAACTATAAAAAAGGAAGCTTAAGTTAAAGTCTGTATCCTGTACCAAAAGAAAGAAATTCTATGTAGTTTGGGTAGGCAAAAACTATTTTTTAAATGTATATTTGAATTATACCAGTATCTGAAGAAATAGCAAACTAGCTATCAATTACAACTCCTAAAAAGTTGTTTAGATATAACTGCCTCGTAGAATTAAAGCATCACTGAACATTTTCCAAATGAAGATAGTTGTACTTCCATAAGGAAAGAAAGGAGTTGTACCATATTTTTATGATATTCTAATCTCAGCTAATTTTTAGAAATCATAGTGAAATAAAATAAATAATGTTGTATGTGACTCTTAAAATTTGGAGCTAAACTGAATTTTGAGAAAACAGTTGGAGTAGAAAAGAAATTAAATTTCAAAGTCAATTTGTTATGGGTGCAGGAATAAACCTAAGAAAGAACAAGTTAAAGCAATTAAAAATGCCTAGTGACCAAAGAAATTGCCTTTTTAGGACTACTACCCCCACCCCTCTAATTTCTTTAAAAATATCGCCATTGTTTCTATGCTTCAGAAAGATCAGTATTGAATTTAAAAAAACCAAAAGAGAGTTTTTTTAATAAAAATAAAATTATGTAGACAATTATTAGTACATTTTGATAACAACTTAGAAGTAATACTTAATAAATGATGCATCAGATTATCAAATTGAATTGGTGTTCAGTCAACATTAAAAAGGTGAAGAATGCCCAATAGCCTCTATGTCCTGAATCATGACAAAGGCCAAAAGAAATTACAGCACATTGAAGAAAGATGCAGTCGCAACCATAATTGGTCTAAAATTTGCCAAATTTATATGGTAGACCTTTTAAAATAATAACTGATCTTTGTTTCATTATTAGAAGTTTTCCAAAGTAAAAAGGCAGCAATTGGATCATTTAATCTAAGAATGATATACTGATATATATATATGTTGATATGAAGATTTTCACGGGTTGCATATATAAAAGATATTTTGCGGGCTCACCCGTGTTAAAAAATTTAAATATTGATATACTGATGTTTCGACTTGATCACACAAGTCATCCACTGAGTGATAAAAGGTAGAAAGATAGTTGTAGAGATACTACAAGCACATTTGAAAAAAATGTTAAAAGTTCTACCAATAGCAAAAATGTTACATTAAGAATGTTTTTTAAAAAAAGTTTTCCAAATAGGAGGAAGTTTGCATGTATCATCTTGATTATTGATACAATCTGGCCTTTTAAGTATCTCAATGGCTTCTCTAATTTTGCACTGATAGAGATTATCACATATGGATATGATCCTGGTACTAGAAAAATCAATTTTATGACCAGAATCTATAGTATGGAGTGAGAGTGCTGATGATGATGAGTGTTGTTTAACTGCATTAGCATGCTCATCTCTCTGAACACTGATGTGATGATTACTCATACCTATGTAAGAAGCTTTACAATTTTTACATGAGATTTGATAAACACCATGAGATTCAAGAGGGATTGAATCCTTAGGCTTGGTTATTATATTGCTGATCTTTTGATGAGTAGAAAACGCTGTATATATATTATAGAATTTTAATATACATCCAATACTGTCTGTAGTTCCTTTTACATATGGAACACAAATCCTAATAGCTGATTTATCATCTTTTTGTTTCCTATTTTGTCCATTTTGGGCTTGAAATAAGGCTTTTTTTTTTTATATAAATTTATAACTATTTGCTAATAAAACACTGTTAATATGATTTATTTCTTCTTTCAGATGTGACTTATCTGAAAGCTTAATTGCTCTTGATTAAGAGTAAAACTATAGTGACCTGGGCTAAAACCATTATAGGTTATCAATCATTAACAAATTAGATGTAAAATGGATGATCCAGTAAATAACCTGGAATTTTTTTAAAAGTCCCTTTAAACTCATAAAATTAATTTACAAGGTCTGGATAGAGTGTTGGTTCTTCCACTGGGGTACTGCAAAGGTTTGGAAGTACTTCATCATTGTCATCTGGGCATAGTTAAGACTGAATCCTTTACATGTAGCTATGTACAGGGGCTTGACATAGATGGAAACCATTCCCAATCTTCAGCAAACAAGTCATTCCAAATATATTCTCCATTATCAATAATTGATAAACTATAGAGTAGAGTGCAGAGTTTTATGAAATCCCATTTAAGTTTCCTAATTTTTGTAGTTTTTAATTGATAATGGTTCAAAATGAACAGATTATAGACTAGTCAAAAACATTACTTCAACTGAATCAGTTTAAATCTTAAAGGAAATCTTTCCATATCATAGATCATTATAAATTCTGGTGCCGGATAGTGACACAGGATTTAGATCTGACAAATTTTAAGCCTTTTTGTGTCAGAGTAAATGATACCATATTCTGTTACACAATTCGAAGTCTAAAGGTGTTGCTGGAAAAATGGTTCAGCACTTAAAAACAACTATGATAATATGCAAAAAACAGCAAACTGGGCAATGCCACATTGGCACATTACCCTCTTTACATTCCAATATATTTTAAGAAACCAAATAAGAAAGTTTATTAGTGTGATAAGATGGAGAATGTCAATTATTGTAGAAACTGGATTTAACTTGGAATGAATTTCATACTGAAGTGAATCACTAATGATGATGATGATAAATATAGTTGATTAAAAATATATGGGCAAGAATCAATTCCAAAATCTATATTGTCTGTTTTTATTCATGTAAAATTAACAATTTTTCCAACAATATTTCACCTGGATCTCATCTGATATCATTTTGGAAGGGGGTGTTATTTTTTAAAATTAATTGCAATCTGTTGAGCAAAGAAATATTTCAGAGATTATGTCTTAATATTTGATTTTCGTCATAACTAACCAATAGTCTCCTGAAAACTTTTCAAATACTTATACAAGATAATATGTTTTTATAAAAATCTCTTTGTTTTATATACAATTATCTTCTTCTACATCATGTATAAGTTATTGGTATAATCATTATCATTTCCATTACAATATATTTTTGATATTATGTGAATTCTAATTGGTATCGTCTATTCTTCCTACAGACATTAATGCATGTTTCTTGACTTCCAGGTTTTTGTTTTCCCCATTTTTTACTTGTTTGCTCTCATTCAATATTATATCCTCTTATGGTTGTTTATTGTGAACTATTCATAGACCATTTTCACCGCGTATTTATTCTATATGTTATTTGTTTCTGTTTTTAATAGATAATTGATGCTTTACATCTTTACCTATAATTTTATAGTCTCATTCATCTTTCATTTATAATCAAATATGTTTGAAGTTATTGTCCACATTTTATATCCATATAGTGAAAATTTTTATATTTATACTTTTTTCATCATGTAGTCATGTATTATAAGTTTTTTAGTCTAATATAGTTTGAGGTAACTGTGCAATAAGGTACTCCCTTACCCATCCCAGACTTAACAATTCGATCATTGCTGATTATAGTTTACCATTATTTATTATCCACTTTATAAAATTTATGTTAATATTTCAATTTTTAAAATACATCACAATTTTATTGCATGAACAATGCATAGCAGAATTAAAACCAATCAGAAAGTAACCATACCAATTTAAATGACAATATTATCCCAATTCATTATTGATCAGGGCTATATATATATATATATATATATATGATCACTAGATGGAGCTTTACCAATAGCTCATAACAAGCTTTGTTTACATAAACGCCAAGAGAGATAGAATTCAACATCTAGATTCTAATTTCTAGTCTTCCAACCCTTCACTGACATGAGCCAACTAGCTCGAAACCATGGTCTGGAGGTGGGAGGCAATGAAAGAGATATTGAATTCTATCTCTCTCAGCGTTTATGTAAACAAAGCTTGTTAGGAGCTATTGGTAAAGCTCCATCTAGTGATCATAAAATAAAGCTAAAAGCAAGTTACGAAATTAATAACTTATTTTGTTTATCATATATATACACACATATGTGTTAAGTGTTTTTAAGCAAGAAATGAAATTGCAACTGTAATATAATTCATTGCAATATTTACACACAAGCAAATAAATTTGGTAATTTTTTTATTGCTTTCTGCCATATTCAGGTTTCAATTTAAATATTTTAAGGTGCTTCACATGCATAAAATACTTAGATTTTGAATCCGAAGTTTTAGTTTCAAATCATTTAAATGTGATACTATATCTATAATGAAGGCTAAATCCTGCATCCAGTTTTTATTAACTTATTTTTGGATTTTTTAACATATTTTGGTTTCATGATGAATCTCCTAAAATGAAATCAACCTTTATGACAGAAGGGGTTATATATTTCCAGCTAATAAACTCTCCTAGTCACTTGATTTTTAATTGTGAAAAAACCTGCCATTGTTTTAGTACTTTAGAATATATAAAATTTATCCCTTATTTCTTGACAAACTTTTAAATATACATTCCATTTTCATGTTTTGTGTATAATTCTTCTTGATACAATGAACAGAGCAAAATTCTTAGGAAAATATTATTCTGCTTAACTAATAATTTATTGACAAATCCAATTATCTTTCTTTTAATTACATTCATATCAGCCTTTCAAGCCAGTTGTGCAAACGCTTTGCGAGTGTTAAATAATAAATGAATACCCTCTGACCAATACAAGATATAGAATTTATGCAGGAATAAAAAGAATCCCTCTTATTCCTACGACTCAAATATTTATATATGAGCAAATCTGAAGTACTGGCACAGAAGGCGTGACGATAGAACGGTAACTTTAAATTAATATATACAATGTCTGAATAAATGACGCAGATGAAATTTTCTAGAATTTACTAAACGTCATTCCAACTGAAACTTAATCATATATATAAATAAGCATTTAATTTTTATAGCGTCTGTATATAATTGTAATTACATTCATATCGGCCTTTCAAGCCAATTGTGCAAATGCTTTGCGAGTGTTAAATAATAAATGAATACCCTCTGACCAATACAAGATATAGAATTTATGCAGGAAAAATAATATATAAATAAGCATTTAATTTTTATAGCGTCTGTATATAATTGTAATTACATTCATATCGGCCTTTCAAGCCAATTGTGCAAATGCTTTGCGAGTGTTAAATAATAAATGAATACCCTCTGACCAATACAAGATATAGAATTTATGCAGGAATAAAAAGAATCCCTCTTATTCCTATGACTCAAATATTTATATATGAGCAAATCTGAAGTACTGGCATAGAAGGCATGATGATAGAACGGTCACTTTAAATTACTATATACAATGTCTGAATGAATGACGCTGATGAAATTTTCTATATCTTGTATTGGTCAGAGGGTATTCATTTATTATTTATTATTTAACACTCACAAAGCGTTTGCACAATTGGCTTGAAAGGCCGATATGAATGTAATTACAATTATATACAGACGCTATAAAAAATAAATGCTTATTTATATATATGATTAAGTTTCAGTTGGAATGAAGTTTAGTAAATTCTAGAAAATTTCATCAGCGTCATTCATTCAGACATTGTATATAGTAATTTAAAATGACCATTCTATCGTCACGCCTTCTGTGCCAGTACTTCAGATTTGCTCATATATAAATATTTGAGTCGTAGGAATAAGAGGGATTCTTTTTATTCCTGCATAAATTCTATATCTTGTATTGGTCAGAGGGTATTCATTTATTATTAAACACTCGCAAAGTGTTTGCACAATTGGCTTGAAAGGCCGATATGAATGTAATTACAATTATATACAGATGCTATAAAAAAAATGCTTATTTATCTTTCTTTTATTGAACTTCCATTGCACATAACTACACATTAAATTTTCTAAAGAAAGATTGTAATGTCATAGACCTTCTGGAAAATGTCTTCCCTACTAGTCTTATCCTGAAAAGAAACAATATCAAGCATTTCTATAATCACAGTAAAATTTTAAATCTCAAGTGTGAACAAATATAATCCTTTTGAAAATATAATAATATCAGTATTTTTCTTTTCATTGCAACTTAAGACATTCAATGTAATATGAATTCAAGATTTTCTCTGATGTTAATTGCATTTTATTAATTATCTCTGCAAGTCAATGTCTTAACAGAAATATATTCTGAATAGTTTTAATTTTTTTTAATATAAAATATTTCTGTAATTTTTATTAGACATTGTTTCAAAAATCATCTTAAAAAATTTGAACATTTAGCTAAAATAATGATATAACAAAATTATCTATCACCATACTATTGTTATCTTTTGATGCTTTTGTTAAATACTGATTGTTATTTCTAATCTATAAATTTCCTATTATCTTACACAGAAGCTAAACTTTCCATACAGTAGCGCCACCAGTGCAAGCCAGAGTAATCAGCTGATGCAACAAGGCTTGGTGGCGCTACTGTATGGAGAGTTTAGCCTGTGTAAATAGTTTGTGTAAGCATAAAAAATGGTGATCATGTGATGTTTAGTGATTCCTACTCTCTTATTTCATTTTCTCTGTGTTTTTGTCAACAAACTGAACATGAAACATTGTTTTACTTCTATAACAAAATAATCTACTTCCCATTTTGACTGAAATATCCTTGTTCATCTTGTATAAATCTTTTTAACATTTTTAATGTATTTTATATATATATATAAATTTACTAATATGTGAATACATATGTTTGAATATTATACCTCTGTTGAAAACTGTTGGTCAGTTGAAAGTGTTAGAAATATTATCTGAAATAAATGCATCATAAAAACTGAACTACAGATGGTGTATTAAATGGTATTCTAAAATATAATATGAACTGCAATTTATCACAGTCATGGTAGTAGCAAGTAAACCATTGAAAACAATAATAAATTATCAAAATAAGAGTAATAGATCACATGACCCTATCTCTTAAGCTTGTAAGTTATAAACAATGAGTATTTCCAATTCCTCTACAAGCTTTATGATAAATGCTTAGCCAGAGCCAGCACTTAAAATATCTGTCAGGAACCCCCCCCCCCAAAAAAAAACCCCTCTGACCATGGTTTCATGCTTTGGCACTCCTCAGAGAGGTGTCAGGTTAGGTTCTAGTGTCTGAACCTACCCTGACACTGCTCTGAGGAGTGCCAAAGCATGAAACCATGGTCAGGGTTTTGGGGGGGGGGTGTTCCTGACAGATATTTTAAGTGCTGGCTCTGGCTAAGCATTTATCATAAAACAATAATAAATTACTTCTGTACATGATTAAGAACATGAAGTGGTGAAATTCTTATTTATGAAATCCTCAGAAGTCAATGTTAACTTGACGATATGTAATAATTATAATAATAATTATAAACATGTTTATGGTTTGCAGATAAATTTGTGAATAGTAAAGAAATTAACAGTTTACTACAAAGTATTATATATTCATATGATAAACTGAAAAATTAATAGCATATAAATTAAAATAATAGCTTTAAATATGTTTTCCATCCACTTCTGAAAAACACCATTATTTATTTTGACATGTCTGAAACTAGAGGTATTGTGAAAGCACATATACTTTCTTGCTTTAATTAATATGCTAACGGTGAAGCTTATTCATAATAAAAATTCAAATAATTTCTAAAAAAATTTAATTTATGATAATTTATTGAAATTTCAGCTTACAAAGTAGTTTATAATTTCTAGTTTTTAAAAATGTAATATTAGCACATTAGTACTGAAACTGGAAATATTATAGTACATATTTCTGCATCACTTAGTGCCAATGCCATCAGCACTAGTATGGGTTTGAACCTAATGTTGTATATTAACTGACACCCATCTCATAATAGGCAGTAGTAGATGTATCTTATAATCAATCTTTATAATCAATATTATAATCTTTTATCTAATTTATATTTCATTAATTTATATTTTATGATTAAAACTAACTTCTTTATAATAGTGATTTATTTTATAATATTTGTAGAAATGTATATTTTGTTTATTTTATTAAATTGGCACTAAGAATAAATAATTGAATCCTAGATATCTATAGAATGTTACAAATATTTTAAATTCTTTCATTAAAGTTCATTTTTCCAATTAATCAGTTGGTAACATTTTCATTTATCATTTGATAAATGTAAATTACATGATCATTTATGTAAACAATCTAATAATTGTAAGAAATATTTTGTAAATTTGTATTTACATTTTATATCAAATATTAAGTTTGAAAGTCATCATATTATTTATAGAATGTATCAAATGCTTAAAAATTTTGTGAATAAAATTTACATTTTTTTTAATCTAAATCTTAATTAAATAAGATTTGTTAATACAATGACTGATAAACTTAATCATGCTTGTTGCTGTTTTCTTTTAATTAGCAAAATGAACTCTTGGGGCATGTTTAATGCAGGATTGTAGATTTCCTGCCCAAGCAGATGCTGAACACAGAGAAAGTCATCAGCAAACGACATGTAGATTGGATCCTAATAGATAAGGCCGGATCAGATAAATAATAAAAAATTTTGATAAGAGGGGATTTATTGAAGAACAGTTCACTGAAGAGAGTTGATTAGTATTTATAGTACATCATGCCAAAAGAATGATGGGGTGAAAAGATCGGTCATTTGCTTTTTGAAACTCTGTTTCCACCAGCTCATCACAATGTTATTCCAGTGCTCTCAACACCTAGCCTGGAGACTACTGTGTCAAGGAAGCCTGGTAAATGATCTGATTTTATAAGTGCCTATTTCCAGCCAGGGAATGTCTACCGATTGGTTCTGAAGTAACCTCCAATTTGCCACAAGCCTCTGATTCTAGCTTAGGTTATTTTTTTTAAATCAATGTTAATTTGTATTTTATTTATATATGCAATGTTTATACAACTTAATCTTAAAATGCAGCTTTGAATTTTTTCCTTAAATTTAAAATTATTAATTCTTATAAAAAATATTCCACATTACTTTGATGCTGCAAATTTATTTTATTTTTTTGTTGATTTATTTGCAATATTGACTTACTGAAACTGCCAAGTATAAAGTTCAATGAGCAACTAACTTTAAACCCTCTCCCTCTTATTTTTTCCAGTTAAAAATCATTTCAGGAGATTTATTTCCATTAAATTAATTAATAGAAAAGCTCATTTAGTTTTGTACTTCTTATATTCTAAATTTATTTTAAATGACTGGAATTATATAAAAAAGTCAGGTTTATTATTATTATTCCCAACTTGAAATTGTCCTCCTATTTATCTCTGAAAAAATAATGTAAAATCTATCACAACTTCTGTAAACTAAATATCTTAAAGAAAGTTGTATAAACTACATCTATTATAGTGATTTACATGTCAACTACCTCCAGTATTTGTTTCATATGCATATATATATTGTTTGTGTCAGAAAAACAACAAAATTGTGATGTACTATTTATTATGCTATATGGGGTTAAACTTTACCAGAAATGAGTTTGATAGTCAATGCCCAATTTGTATGTTGATTAAGAGACCAATTTATTTTGTAATTATCGATGATGACTTATTTGATAACTTACCAATAAATGAAATACTTGGGAAGTATGGAAAACAATTTATTCTTTTAAGTTAGTTTTAATTCTTTTCTTTTATATTATACTTTATGATTCATTCATTAATGGCCCAAGGTTTCTGGTTTCTGTGGACATTCTCTTACACCAGAGAGCCGCTTATTTTAATCAGGAATTAATTTATTATAATTGTTAGTGATACATTATCTATGTATATATTGTACCATTTATTTATATGGTATAGATATATTGGCATTTGGTAAAAGCTAAAAAAAAAGAGTAAACTTAATTTTTTTTTATTAGTATAATTTATTTTTTTAAAAACGTACGGTGAAAGTTAAAATTGTCTTTCATATTTTTTTATGTAATTAAAAATAAAAGTTAAAATTGAAGAGAACTTTGTAACATAAATTTGATAAAGAATGTACAAGATTATGAACCTAAACGCCAGGATAATAACATGTGCAGAAGTCTGAAAATTGGAGCTCTAGTATAAAAAGGAGGGGGCCAGTTTGATCAGGGTCTTGTTTTGTCAGTTTCTCTATAATTGGTCCTGGATAATAAAAAGAATATATATCCAGGATCGCCCTACATGGAAATAGTTCTGCATGTTGGAGTGAACCGGAGCTTCTGCAGACATCGTGCCTGAAGATGGACAGCAGAATATCCTTTGTGACCGACTAGGAGAATAAACCACAAGATCAACTTATAACCAATGGCCGAGCTCATTCTAACCCAAAAAAACTATGCATAGTAATCTACAACTTCTCACTAAACTTACCGGTAAGCTATGACCCATTATTCCCGATTGTGACAAAATTAAGCGTTTGCAAACAATTCTTAAAAATGCAAACAATTCTTAAAAATATACGTATAATAGGATCCCGATAGAGTCTTTAATTTTAGTGATCAAGAGACTTATTTAACCAAGAACTTTTTATTTTGTTTAACTGTTATTTTTTTTATTAATGCTTCATGTTTAGATTAGTGTGTGTTCTCTCTAATTTATTTAATTAGTAATTTCTCTATTTTAATTTGTTAGAATAAAATTATTTATTTCTAATATCAACTTTTCATTTGTATGTTATTAATAATAGTTATTTATTATTAAATTTATTAATATTAGTTTAGTGATGTTTAAAAATATAATTTACCTTTGCCAATATGTTTAATAAAATCCAGGAATAATAATATTTAGGAAATGATTTTAGTTACGGTAAAATATAATACTGTCTTTTAAAAGCATTTTTTTTTTAATTTATGAGTTATGATATGTTTGACGCAGAATCAGTGAGTTTAATTGACTCTGGCACCCTCATTTATAAATTAAAAGCTGATTCAGCTCACAATTGTAATTGTAACAATTCTAGGCTGAATTGATCAGGAAATATAGTTGTTTTTTTTAAAATAAAAAATGAAACATTTTTTCTTTTTGCATAACTTGATCAACTCGTGCAGTGTATTGCATATAGAGGTCTAGCAAGACAGAAAACATCACAATATATATATATATATGTCTAAAACATTGTGTATTTTATAGTTACAATCATTCATTTATTATTATTGTTCTTGCTCTGCCAATTACATCTTAGGACCTTCGGAATTTTAAATATGACCAATCCAATCTTTTACTTTCCCTCATAGTAGAAGTATTTCCTACTAGGAAACTTTTTCAGGCATTGCCATTAAAATGTGTATGGGGATTTCAGCACTTCGACTTTTATCATTATTATTTAGAGACATGTTTTGGCTGGAGGGCCAACACTTCTCTTATCATATGCCAGTATATACCATGGAGTTCTCTTAGCAAAGCCACCCAGAGGATCGTAACAGACCTCATTTGTTCTTTGTTGTAATCTATAATATCATACTGCCTTTATCATTCTATATATATATATATACAAACCTGAAATGCTCTCTGCCGTGATGGCACGTCTTTCACCAACCAACCCAATTAATTAGTTAAATCTAACTATATAATTGTTGTTTTTTTAAGATGAACTATTTTGCTTTCCCACGCTCATTACATACAACTGATTTAAATGTAATAGTGTTTTAAATGCACATTGCTCATGTCATGCTATCTCTATATATGTGATAAATGTATTCTTTTAAATTTGTAATCTTTTAAAGAAAGCTAATGATTCTGATTTATTGTTGATTAGTTCTTGGCAGACCAGTTAACTATTCTTTACCTTTATTTATCAAATGCCTTATTCATTTATCTGCATCAAAACTTAATTTATGTATGAATTGGATTGCAATTACCTACAATATGAAAAGTTCAAATATTTTTTTAATTTAAAATTTATTTAATGTACTTAATGAGTATTTAAAGTATGTAATTACAAATTCAAGAAGTATAACCTAGTTGTATAAACAAACTCAACTTATTTTGTATTGCCAATCACTCAATTTCTGAATAAATTCCTGTAATGTTATCAGTTTAAATTAGCTTAGTTTGTCATTACTCCGAATCTCTAATATTAATTATCCTAGTTATTTATAATATTTCTTTGATTTAAATTCAACTTTTGTAACACTGTCATGAAAAGATTAGAATTGTTACGGTTCAAACCATTAGTAGTCAATATGAAATCACACCTGTACCATTTTGCAATCATCAGAATTCATCAAATCATTAATTTCTTACATAAACCCTTTATTATTTTGAGTCTCTTTGTGAACCATGACCTCCAGTTGGGACGGAATAAAACCAAGGACTGCTAGTGTCATCACAAACATTATTCATTAGTCAGAGAGGCAAGAGTTCAGGCAAATAGGTTAGGATTCACCATTGCCCTGACATTTGTATCTTGTGGATGGTTGGATTCAAGATACTTTTGCTTGGATTATTAGTCTTGTTAAATTAATACATGATTTTGACCGGCACAGAATTCATGTTTTTTTTCGGAATTGGATGCCCATTCGTGGAGCCTGTTAATTATTCCCACACCCTGAATAGTTTGCTATATACAATTTAATGTATGCATAATTTTCCAAAATATAAAATGATTTAATTGTTTTGTCATATTGATTTTATAAAATCAAATACTGTTTTATTAATAAATTAAAAAGTTATACCCTGTTTTCCGTCTGTAAACTGTAAAAAAATTTGATAAACTGATTAATTAAAAGTGAAAACATTGCATATGGGTAAATAGATTGTATAAAATATGAAATGTAAGAGTTTTTTGTTTTGTTTTGCTAAGCTGTAGTATGTGGTTTTTCAACCATATATATATTTTATAAAAAAAGGAGAAATTTTTTTTAAAAAAACCCATGTATTACAAACATGTGTAGAATTTTTTTTGTATCTGGTTTTACACTCATATATAGAAAAAAGTTTTTATCTTTTATTTGTGTTAAAATTTTTTTTAAGGCCCATGTACTACATCCATAAGTCTGAATCTTGAAATGATAAGCATCTATGCTTCATATTTATTGTATTGTACCATGACTCTGAACTTAATATATGTGTAGAATTCAGAAAAAAAGGAAGGTTTTTTTTTTGTTTTGCTAAACTGTGGTATCTGGTTTTTCAACCATATATATATTTTGTAAAAAAGGAAGAAAATTTTTTTGAAAACCCGTGTATTACAAACGTGTAGAATTATTATTTTTTGTTGTATCTGGTTTTTCATGCACACATAAAAAATTTTATGTTTTCATGTGTATAAAAAATAAATAAATTTAAGGCCCATGTACTACATCCATAAGTCTGAGTGCTGAAGTGATAGGCAGATATGCTCCATATTTATTGTCTTTTGTATTAATTACTAACATTTTGCACATTAAAGCTGGCCATAAGTGTTATATTATTGCTAACGTTGATAACTGGTGTAGAAAATAGAGTACCCATCACCATTATAAATTTGTTAAAGTTCAAAAAAAAAAAGAACCGTGATAATTCTTGGCAACAATTTTTTTTTTTTATATGAGATTTGGAGAGTGAAGAATTTTATAGCTGGTATAATATGTAATAAAATTATAAGCAATGTAATATTCATAACAACAAGGTTGTGGATTGAATTTTGGAAATAATGATTCTTTTGTAGTCCATTTCAGAAGCGAGGGAGTGACCAAGGGTGACCAGCTAGGATCAAGAAACAAATCAGTCATTCTCACGATAAAGTAAAGTTTTTTTTTTAAAAAAAAAAATATCGGGCTTAAAACAGGTAGAAACTTTGTAGGGCAGGTCAGAAAGAACACAGTCAGTAAAGCATGATGAGAAGAGTGAACAGAGGAGGGGAAGCAAATGCTCGGATTAGTGATTGTATAAATTCAAAGATAAAGATTTTAGCCATTGATTTAACATGTCATACTATCAGAATTCTAAATTATTTAATCTAATAGAGTTATAATAACATAAAATCTGAACTATTGATAAATATTAATTCAGAGCAGAAATTGGTAGTGAGAAAGAAGAAACAGTGGTTGAAAAGGAAATAACTGAAATATTTACATTGCCTCCAAAAGAATTAATACCCACAACAATAGAAATCACTGAACCCCTAGGAAAATCGGAAAAGCTGGAAGATATTGTAAAAGATAAAATACAAGAATTAAATAGTAATTTGGAAGTGATTGAAGGATAGGAGAAATGACTTTTAGAAATAATCATGAAAATAGCCATGATATGACGAAAGGTCAAGATAAAAAACAGGATAGACAGCAGAGCAAGGAAGAAAAGAAAGAACACAAAAAAGATAAATATTGGAAAGATGGTAATAGTGCATTCATCCAAGCTGATGATGGAATAAGCAAAAGAGCTTTTTGTTAACAAAAATGGACTTTTAATGCTCACCATTTAAAACCATACTATGAGATATCCCCAGACCCTGGGAAAATATAGATCACTCTCAGAATCCGAGACCTTTGCATATGACCCCATGGAATTGAAATTCATATTAATTGTGTTGCTGGACTGTTGGTAAACAAATCTTGCCTAATGACTATTATTTAATAGTAACTAAATGAAGTAAGAGGACTAAATTTAGAAGAATGATGAATTGAAAAGAATGAGAAGGATAAGAAAGAATAGTTGAGAAAATAATGCATTTAATAGGATGATAGTTTAAGAATCTTAATTCCTTGCAGAGTAATAAATTTAGGAGAAACTAAAGGCTTGCAGATCTAAATACCGTTACCATTCCTATAATAATATGATAAATCTAGGTCGTAAATCCTTGGTCAGCCTCTACCAAACCCAAATGATTTTGGCACAGTTGACAGGATAAAATCTATTGTGTTTGGTTAGGCTTACAGGTTCATTCCAAACCAACAAACCTAAAAAGAACAACTACTCAGCAATCAATATGTACAATTTAATACAAAAAGTATTGAACTGGATACTTTATCCGATTCAAGGGTTCTATCATGTAAATTAGAAAAAAAAGAAAAACCAAGTTTTATATGTGCAATAACATACATACTTATTTATTTTGAAATCTTATATTTTTTAATTCTAAGTTGATTTTAGTATAAAATATTTTTTTTATGACGCTTGTTTTCTTTTAAAATAATTAAAGGCAAACAAAGTTTAATTAGTGCTCTTATATGTATTTTATTTAAACTAAATAATAATCATTTTTGTAAGATAAAGCCCTGTAAGATATTGTTTTTCTAATTAAGATTGAGAGGGAGATAGAGATTTACCTTGGTTGAAAGTTGCAAAAAAAGATTGCGCGGGAGATAACAAAGGACATAAATAGCTGGATAATTTTTTTTTTATTAGAGAGGAGGATTCAAAGAGACTATTCTGTTCATTCAGTTTTTATTGCTCAGCTTATTCAGCTTCTTCTTATTGAGGATCGATCCAGATTTTAGCTGTTATTGAACTGTTGCATTGTGAAAGTGACAAAATTTTTTTTTTATATTGGTGCCATGGGAATCACCAAGTTGAATTTCCATTGACCGACAATAACTATTTGCTGCAATAATGGCAGTCATTCAGATGCCATACCTGTAATATACGCCACGAAGAATCTTCACAACATGATGGGCTGAGCCTTTCCAAAGATGAACCTCCGGAGCTCCAAATTGTGACTTCAATCATGACCTAACTGTCAAGTCCAGTGTGGATCCCGATAATGCCTCCAGTCTTCTGAATCTGTAGTAAATGACATCCGTTGTAGAGGACTCTGTAAACTGACCTTTGTGTGAACAACAGAAATTAAATATTATCTCGAGGTAACTTACCTTTCCATATCAAAATCAGGGCTAAATGTCTAATTAAGTCTCTTGCAAATCTCAGCTTAATCTTAAAAAGAAATTATGGTTGTCATCTGATCATTCGTGTCAGCCACCAGAGGCGCAATTTCTAGCTAAATTTCTAGAAATATGCCGTTTCCGCAGCCGCACCCAAGCCTTTAAGCATTCTTTCTAAAAGAAATCCTAGAAAGATTGTTAACTCGGAGTTAAGTCTACTTTCTATGCTAAAAGGTAGAGTTCTAACTCAGAAGTTAAGTCTCCTTTCTATGATAAAATCTAGAAAGAGTGTTAACTCGGCTTAGCAGCTAACGGTGTGGCTTTTTCCGATGCTAAAAGCAGAGGAAAATGCCGTAGTTGTTTGTATCACACACTATATTGTAATGCTGCATTATGTATTTGATGTAACAATATCGTACTAGGGTGTTTATTTTGATCGTGTCAAAATTATTTAAATTTTCATCGGTGCCTTGTTTTTTTTAAGACCAATCGATGTACTGTTACATTTTATCAATTTTAACAGTATCGTGATTGTTCCTCATAAATTTGTATTTCTCCTAAATTTTCGATTAGGGTGGAATAGCGTAAAAATTTAAAAATCACACTTTGAGTCACGTTTTAGCGAGAAATTTTCCGAGACAAAAAGTACGGCTAATTCCCACAACAGAAAACTTTAAAAGATGGGAATTGCCAAACATGGGCCAGTGCTGGAATATTTCTACAGCAGAAAAAAAAGAAAAAAACATCCTGCTGCTGAAAGAAAAGATTGGATTGTGCGGCAAATATATGCAGATTTGAGGTCTGAAAACATCTGCCGACGGAAAGGTTCACTTCGTAAAGGCAAGCTTGTTTGAGGGATTCTAAATGACCTTCATCAAATGTCAAAAATAAAAGAAGTAACTTCAATTTTTATTTAAACGTACATCCCTTCTTCTCCCGATAATTGTTGGCGTCGGCAATCAAATGTAAAATAAAAGAAGTAACTAAAATTTTTATTTAAACATAGCCCCCAAAACCCCTCTTCTCCCAATAATTGTTGTCGTCGGCAATCAAACAGTCAAATAAAAGGAACGTCAATTATTCTTTAATCGTATAGAAAAAAACAAAAAAAACCCTCCCACTAATTGTCCTGGCCAATCAAATGTAAACCAATCGAAATAAGACAGTAAATTATTAGTTAAACATAACCCAAATTACTATTCGAACGTACACCGAAAAAGACTCGCTCTTGTCAATCAAAATTAAAGAAACCTAGACTATTATTGTCCCATTGTCAAATCGAATATTATTTGGGAAAACCCAAATAATTTATAAACGAAAAAAAAAAAAAAGAAAGTCAAATCGGTTTTCAATCAAATGGTAACCGATAAAAGTAACTTAAATTTTGATTTAAACATACACACGAACAAAAACAAAACGCAAAACTCTCCCAATAATTGTTGTCGCCAATCACCAAAAAACACCCACCCCTCTCACTAATTATTGTCAGCAATCAAATGTACACCACTACTAAAAGTAATGTAAACTACTATTCTTTAAACGGTTACACCCCTTCTCCCAATAATTGTTGTCTACAATCGTACACACAAAAAAACACCCTTCCCAGTAATTAGTGTCGGGAATCAAATGTAAACCGATCAAAGTAAGACCGCAACTTATTATTTAAACATAACCCAAATTACTATTTGAATCTACACCAAAAAAACTCCCGCTCTTGTCAATAAAAATTAAACAAACAACAACTATTATCGTCCCATTGTCAAAAATATTTATTTGTAGAACCAAAACCATAATTTATAAATGAAAGGAAGTCCAATGGGTCGTCCATCAAATGTAAACCGACAAAAGTAAAGATTTTAAATTTTATTTAAACATAAACACACGCGGGTGAAAAAAAAAAAAAACACTTCTCCCAATAATTGTTTTCGGCAATCAAATGTAAACCTATCAAAGTAACGTAAACTATTATTTAAAGATCCATCATAAAACCCTGTTCTCTCTTGAATTTTGTCAATCCAATTTTACAAAAACAGTAATATTATTATTTTTTTTTTAAAAAAAACAAATTACTATTTGAACACACACCAAAAAAAGACCTTTTGATAAAAAAAAAACAACCTATTATTATCCCATCATCAAAAATATTATTTGGGAAATATAATTCAGAAACGAAAAAAAGTAAACTTTGTAAACAAACCCCAAAAAAAAAGTCAATATTAATAGAGAATCGCTATCCCGGGAACTATATATTAATGTGTTTTTCAGTTAGAAATCGCGCCTCTGGCGGCTGACACAAAGGATCAGATGACAACTGAAATTATATTTATGATGTGTAATTTATCAATTTAAATATTAATGTATTTTTGTTTATTTTACATTATAATGTTAGTAGCAAGATTTTCAATCTTAAAATGTTGCTTGTCCGAGAGTGTAGGGCGAATGATATTTTATATGCTTAATAATTTCTCAGTTTTATGATTAACCCTTGTTAAATGCTCAGACTGACCTTAGTAGTTTTCTTTTATTTTTGTTTGTTTGTTTCTTTGGCATTAAACTAAATTAAACTTGGCTTGCTAGTGATTTCTAGGGTATATGATTTATTTATTTTTTTTGGTAGAGATTTATTTGCTATAATTCAGATTACATAGTTCATGTTTCTTTCTTGTGTGAGACTAACCTTGGCTCATTTCAATGTACTTGTCCATGAGCGTTTTGCAGAATTATGACATTCTTGGTTCCAACATTTCTTTTCTGGACTAAGAAAAGCTCGTCTGTGGTGTCCCGTTATTCTCCACAAACATCCATCTTGCTAAGTCTATAGAGAAAAGGGAATTGGTTGGGCGAATCGCTAGCAAGAAGATATAAGCCATTATTGGGTTATAGATAAGAAATGAACTTATCTGCCTGGGTATTTAATGTAGTTCTGCTCACATACACTCAATGTTAAGATCTGTTAAGTAAATGTAGATCAAGTTTCATGTTTATTTTGTTATTATGTTTAATAAATTTAAAAAGTTCTTATAAGTATTTTGGCTAATGTTTGTCTCAGTGTTTTCTCAATTGTCTGAACCACATTCATTAGCTTTTGCTCTCCCTGGATTTAGTCTGGCGCATTCGATTCGCAAATCCTGTAACCTCTTAAAAATAAATGTCTAGTTCCAAATTTCAGACTAGTGGCGCCCTGGCGGTCAGTATATGCGAGTCTAAAGCTTTTGTCTGGTATATAGGATAGTAATTTTAGCACAACCAATGCGGGCCTTCGATTTTAAATCCCACGTGAGATTTTGTTCAGACAATTGAGGAATATTTCAGTGCTGGAGGCAAGATTCAGTAGGTAGGGATCAGTTTGTGCTAAATGGTAGAAAGCAGTTTGGAGTAGGGGGTTCATCTTTTCAATATGAATAATTAATATATATAGTTAATTAAACAGCGATCTTTAGAGTTATTACTGAATGGACGGGTCAGACAAAAAGATAAGTTATATATTTATTTTGTTTCTTTGTTTATTAAAAAAAAAGTTATTAGTTCTACGTTCGTAAAATAATAATAAAGAAAACAAAAAACAAAGAGTTTCGGTTCGCATTTTAGAAATAACAAAATATAAAAGATTTTTTTTTAAAGTTAAAAATTAGCTGTTACGTTATAAAAAAAAAAAGCAAGCAAAGAGTTTAGGTTCGCATTTAAAGAAAAAAGTAAACAGTTTAACTTTTGTGCTTTAAATATATATATAATAAATAGCAGTTGAAGATCAAAAAAATAAATAAATTTCACAAATAGACAGAAGTTGCATTGGGAATTTAAATAAAGTTAGAGAAGAGGCTGAAGATAGACTAGCTAGCATCATGGCTGAAATAGATTGGCAAATAAAATCTTTTATGGCTGATATTTGGGAAAGCCCATTAGAGCATTTGGAGAGCCTGCAAGAGATGTTTCGATGTCATAATTGGCAGGAGACTGAACAAGTGGCAATTGCACGCCACTATTTACAAGGAATGGCTGAGAATTGGTGGCATATCTTAAAGATCAAGCCACAGACTTTTTGGGATTACAGATGCAAATTATTGCACACTTTTTGGAGTGAAGAAAAGCAGTATCATATCTTCATTAATATATCACAAGAAAAATATATTAGGGGTAATGGAGAAACTTACACCCAGTTTTTCTGCAAACAAGCAGCAAGGCTGAAGTCATTGATAGCTTTCTTATTGACTGAGAGGCTGATATGCCGATTAGTATTGGGTAATATGCCAAGGGATATACAGCAGATTATGTTGTGCAGTAGCAACATTCACTTGGAAGAAATGATTAAACTGCTAAATGAAATTGAACATAATCAGGCCCAAGAAGAAGTGGAGAAAAGAACAATGCAGGGCAATCAGATAATTTCGATAGAAAAAGGTCAAAAGAGTTAATTATCAGCTCCAATTAAAAAAAGTAAAGAAAGCCATAGGACTGTAGCTAATGTGATGGTGGATCAAGAAGAACCAGTATGGAATGGAGCTATGCAGACTTGCCCAATTGTCAGTATAAAGACTGGAGACATCATTACAGAAGCATTGGTTGATTCAGGAAGTCAAATGTCATTGCTCTCTAGTAAGTTTTATGTGAAAATAAAGAAATATCAGCCACATTTGTATACACTGCCAATAAAAAGAATGCAGGTGACACTGGCCAATGGCAAGAAGGCAAATATTGAAACCAAACAGGTGTGGTTACATTTGCATCTGGGTAACAGAGTTAGACCATGTCTTTTTGATAATGCCTGGTCTCATACAAGATGTTATAATTGGGACTGATTTTTTGTAGAGGCATAAATGTTTTTGGATTATGACAAATGTTTATTTCTTTGCCAAGAAGTTTTGATGCCATTTGAAGGGCTAAAGAGTTATAAGCCACTTCAGGTACAGTGTGTTCAGCAAGTGAGGGATACCGTGGAAATGCAAAATAAAGTGTCACAATCTGTTAAAAGGTATGGAAGAACAACACTCTCTAATGGAACTGTTGAAAGAGTTCTATTCAGTTTTTTCGAATAGGCCTAAGATCATTGAGGGGTATGTGCATCTCATTCAAGTTAAGGATGAAAGCCATTTCCAGAGTCGTTCATATCCCATTTCATTTCAATATAAGGCTGAAGTAGGTCTTCAAATACAGCAAATGATTGAATGGGGAATTATTGAAAAGCACACATCTCCATATGTTAACCCATTAGTAGTGGTAAAGAAAAAAGATGGATCTGTCAGAATATGTTTGGATGCCCAGTGGTTAAATGCCATTACCGTTCCTGAAAGAAACATTCCACTTACAATAACAGCACTTTCTCTCAAAATTTCAAGGGAAAACCATTTTTTCTACATTGGACTTGACATCCAGTTATTGGCAGATCCCTCTACATCCATTTGACCACAAATATACTGCCTTCCGCTATGAAGGGCATACGTATGCATTTAAGCGTATGCCTTTTGGATTAATCAATAGTGGTTCAGGACTTCTAAAGTGTTTGGATCAAGTGTTATCAGACAAAATCAAGAGTCTGTATGTGATATATATTGATGACATAGTCATCGCATCTAAAAATATGGAAGAACATATGGAACACTTGAAAATGTTCTTAATGGAGTGTTACCAGAAAAACATTACCATCAATTTACAAAAAAGTTGCCTGGTCCAGGAGGAGGTTACATTTTTAGGCTTTTTAATTGGGAAAGAGGGTATTAAACCTCATCCCGAGAAACTAACAGAGATACAACATTTTCCCACACCCACTAATAGGCATCAGGTATGGTCTTTTCTAGGATTATGCAATTTTTATCATAAATTCTACGAAAATTTTGCATTAGATGCTGCAAATTTGGTTCAGTTATTGACAAAAGACCAAAAATGGATATGGGGGTACAAACAGGAGCAGGAATTTCAACACATTAAAAACAAGTTCTTGGATCAGGTGGTTATAGCCTACCCTGACTTTTCACAAACTTTTTATGTTCAGACTGACAGCAGTGGGCAAGGGCTTGGAATCGTGTTATTTCAAATTGACAAACAAAAATGTCACAGAGTGTTGTATTTTTGTAGCCACAAGCTAAAAGGGGCGAAAAATAATTACACGATGACAGAAAAGGAAGCTTTGGCCATTGTTTGGGCTTTCAGTAAATTCAAACAATTCCTGCTTGGGTCAGAGATTGTTGTAATTACGGATCATAAGTGCTTGGAATTTCTTAATAGCAGTTATTTATCGAATGATCGATTGATACGTTGGAGTCTTATGCTACAGAAATTCCAATATAAAGTTCTATATTGTAAAGGAAAGGAAAATACTGTGGCGGATATTTTGAGTCACCATCCTGTAGATCTGACCCCACATCATCTTGAGCCCAACAATCTAAGTATTGCAGCAATCACATTGACCATAGATGAGTCCATAGAGCAACAATTACTAAGGCTATCTGAAATACAGGAGACCAGCCCAGAGTATGCACAAATCATGACATATAAGAAAGGAATAGGAACTTCAGACCCCAGTGACACAGCAACCTTGGAAAAATACAAAGCCTATAGAATAAAAGATGGTGTATTGCAATACAGAGTTGCCACAGAAGAAGACTCATGGCAAATTCTTATACCCCAAACACTTAGGAACAAACTTATAGAGTATATACATTGCCTTTATGGACACTATGGACCACATAAAGTAGAACATGTGCTCAGGGAAGTATTTTACTGGCCAAGTTTATATTCAAATGTTGTATCAGTTTTGGGAAAATGTCATGTGTGTTCACAAACTAAATATGTAAATAAGAGATTTACTGGGATCTTGCAGCCTATTTTAGCACACAACCCTAATGAAATGTTGGCCATAGATTTTTATGGGCCTTTACCTGCCTATAAACGATACCGATATTTAATCGTAATGTATGACATATTTTCTAAGTATGTAACTGCATATCCATTAAGAAAGGCAGATACATGAAGTACTATCCGGATCTTACAGGAGCATCAGTTACCTAAGATTGGTAGGCCCCAGATGATACTTACAGATCATGGGACACCCTTTAAATCTCACCACTGGAAAAAGTGGATTCAGCAACAGGGCATTCAGCATGTATTGACATTTATTCGTAATCCTCAATCGAATCCCTGTGAGAGAGTCATGAGGGAGTTAAACTGTTTATTTCGGCTTTATGTCAGCGAAAATCACCGTGGATGGGTGAATCAGACAGGAAACATCACTAACTACATAAATTGGACACAGAATGAATCTACAGGGTTTGCCCCCATCAGATTACATTTTGGACAGAACTATCCAATGCTGATAAAGGCTTCCTTGCCTGTAGATCGAGACAAAATTGATAAAGAAATGGATAAAAGAAAGGCTCGAATAAAGTTGAAACATATGGCTGAAGTACGCATAAACCGGGGAAATCCACGACCATGTAGATTCGAGGTAGGGGACTTGGTTTTTGTATGAAAACCTCATGTCAGCAACCCAACTCAGCATCAATATAAGAAAATTTTCCCAGTATATGAGGGACCCTTCACTATACAAAAGAAAAGTGGTCCGAATGCCTTTGTATTGGTAGATGAGTGTGGAGTTTATGGATCTTATAATGCTCAAAGCCTTAGGCCAGCCACTTAAAAGATAGGAGGTACACTTAAGGAATTGATCTCCGGGCAAATGTTCAGCCAGGGGGAAAGGATTTAAAAGTTTTAAATGTTGGGGTTTAAAGTTTGAAAAAAAAAAGAAATAGCAAATAGATGCTTTTTTTTTTTGTTGGCATGAAGGGGCAGTTGAACTGGATACTTTATCCGATTCAAGGGTTCTATTATATAAATTAGAAAAAAAAGAAAAACCAAGTTTTATATGTGCAATAACACATACTTATTTATTTTGAAATCTTATATTTTTAATTCTAAGTTGATTTTAGTATAAATTTTTTTTTTTTATGACGCTTGTTTTCTTTTAAAATAATTAAAGGCAAACAAAGTTTAATTAGTGCTCTTATATGTATTTTATTTAAACTAAATAATAATCATTTTTGTAAGATAAAGTCCTGTAAGGTATTGTTTTTCTAATTAAGATTGAGCGGGAGATAGAGATTTACCTTGGTTGAAAGTTGCAAAAAAAGATTGCGTGGGAGATAACAAAGAACATAAATAGCTGGGTAATTTATTTATTTTTATTAGAGAGGAGGATTCAAAGAGAATATTCTGTTCATTCAGTTTTTATTGCTCAGCTTATTCAGCTTTTTATTGAGGATCGATCCAGATTTTAGCTGTTATTGAACTGTTGCATTGTGAAAGTGACTAAATTTTTTTTTGATATTGGTGCCACGGGAATCACCAAGTTGAATTTCCATTGACCGACAATAACTCTATTTGCCGCGATAATAGCAGTCATTCAGACGCCATGCCTGTAATATACACCATGAAGAATCTCCACAACATGATGGGCTGAGCCTTTCCAAAGATCAACCTCCAGAGTTCCAAATTGTGACTTCAATCATGACCTAACTGTCAAGTCCAGCGTGGATCCCGATAATGCCTCCAGACTTCTGAACCTGTAGTAAATGACATCCGTTGTAGAGGACTCTATAAACCGAACTTTGTGTGAACAACAGAAATTAATATCTCGAGGTAATTTACCTTTCCATATCAAAATCAGGGCTAAATCTCTAATTAAGTCTCTCACAAATCTCAGCTTAATTTTAAAAAGAAATTATATTTATAATGTGTAATTTATCAATTTAAATATTAATGTATTTTTGTTTATTTTACATTATAATCTTAGTAGCAAGATTTTCAATCTTAAAATGTTGCTTGTTCGAGAGTGTAGGGTGAGTGATATTTTATATGCTTAATAATTTCTCAGTTTTATGATTAACCCTTGTTAAATGCTCAGACCGACCTTAGTAGTTTTCTTTTTTTTTTGTTTGTTTGTTTGCTTCGGCGTTAAACTAAATCAAACTTGGCTTGCTAGCGATTTCTAAAATATATGATTTATTTATTTTTTTGGTAGAGATTTATTTGCTATAATTCAGATTACGTAGTTCATGTTTCTTTCTTGTGTGAGACTAACCTTGGCTCATTTCAATGTACTTGTCCATGAGCGTTTTGCAGAATTATGACATTCTTGGTTCCAACATTTCTTTTCTGGACTAAGAAAAGCTCGTCTGCACTGTCCCATTATTATCCACAAACATCCATCTTACTAAGTCTATAGGGGAAAGGGAATTGGTTGGGCGAACCGCTAGCAAGAAGATATAAGCCATTATTGTGTTATAGATAAGAAATGAACTTGTCTGCCTGAGTATTTAACGTAGTTCTGCTCGCATACCCTCAATGTTAAGATCTGTTAAGTAAATGTAGATCAAGTTTCATGTTTATTTTGTTATTATGTTTAATAAATTTAAAAAGTTCTTATAAGTATTT
Organism: Epiperipatus broadwayi; assembly: GCA_028023455.1. NCBI lineage: Eukaryota > Metazoa > Onychophora > Udeonychophora > Euonychophora > Peripatidae > Epiperipatus > Epiperipatus broadwayi. Next base: position 4,175,751 of record JAQFVV010006249.1, on the reverse strand, counting down.
TGGCTGACGTTTGTCTCAGTGTTTTCTCAATTGTCTGAACCACATTCATTAGCTTTTGCTCTTCCTGGGTTTAGTCCGGTGCATTCGATTCGCATATCCTGTAACCCCTTAAAAATAAATGTCTAGTTCCAAATTTTGGACTAGTGGTGCCCTTGCGGTCAGTATATGCGAGTCTAAAGCTTTTGTCCGGTATAGTATATACTCGTTAGTTAAACAAATGAATAAATACAGTTGATAGACTTGCATGCTGAGACAGTCATGCAAAGTATGGAACTCACTTCCAGCTAATGATTAGCCTGTGTCATGAGTTCTGGTAAGCCTCTTCCAGCTATGTATTTACCTTGCCTCAAGTTTGCTCTAATTTGGATGTAGCATTTTCCAGTCTGTAGGTGGACTTGCCTCACTGTGTAGATGTTGCAATAATGACTAGATAAATAACTTTGCTGATGGCAGAAGGTTTAATGGAGAGCATGGTCAGTCGTTCAAGTTAACAGAAGTAATTTCTCTCTGCCTTGCCTCCAAAAGGCTGACTATTTAATGGCAGATCCCCTACCTTACTGGAAATGTGGATTTGGTGTGTGAACCCCCAGTGAAGGTTTTAATCCCTTTGGATAGCAACTGGGTGCTAGCCAATCAGGTAAGGAATCTGGAATAATCCATTTCTGAAGGCAGGATCAGATATGACACAAACCTATGTATATAAAATTCAAATATATTTCATTAACATTCTTTTCAAATATTCTCGATATCTTGCAAGCTGAAGATCCTTCCAGTTTTAATCCATTTTTTCCAATTCCTAGTATCTCTTCCTCACATCACAACATCAAACTTCAATATTTCATATAATTTTTTTTTTTTAGAAATTTTACAATCTAGTTTTATGCCATTTTATATGTCAATTATTCACCTATTATGACATTTTCTAGCATATCATCTAATTCGTCTTAATAAATTAGGTGATGCTTTTTGCTCTTCCACTCCCCTGGGTATTAATTTACAATCTTTTTTCCTGTGTCAAAGCATCAGCCAGGAAGCGAACCCGGGCAATCTTTTTTGTTACTTTTAACACATTTCTATATTTTTTTGAATATTTGGAAGTTGTTGTATAGCTCTCCTCTTATGATCACAAGATTCATATTCATAATTAAAAACTGGTTAAAAACATCTCTTTTTCAAACATATAGTAGTTTACTTACTCTCCTTACACTCCTTTGATAACTCATACAATATTTTTTATTTACAGAAACAACTACTAACATCTAAAAATCTGGACATCTTAAGTAATCTTTTATTTTTAATTTCTTATCTTTTCACTTCAATTCACAACATTTAAAACAGTTTTAAAAAGATGTGTGAAAATACAATCGTATTTTTTCACCAATATTTCATCTGGGTCTCATCTGATAGCATTTTGGAAAGAACAGTTATTTTTTAAAAAATGTAATCTGTTGAGCAAACAAATGTTTCAGAGATTACTTCTTCATATTTGACATTCATTATCATTAATCAATAGTCTGTTGAAACCCTTTTCAAATATTTCTACAAGGTTTATTACAATGATATATTTTTTATAAAGATCTCTTTGTTTAATATAAAAGTATCTTTTGTAGACCAAGGATAAGTTATTAGTATAATCATTATCATTTCCATTACAATATCTTTTGATATTATCTGAATTCTAATTGCAATCATTTATTTGTTCTTGTGACATTAATGTATTATTTCTTGAGTTCCAGGTTTTTGTATTTTTAAATTTTCCCATAACGATAGTGGCTCCTTGGGGTATTCATTCGGCTAATTTTTTTAATAGCCAATTTGCTATTGTTTAAATTTCAAATAATGATGTTAAGAATATGTTCTAACATGGAATGACACTAAAAATATTAGTAAAATAAGACTACTTCTGTATCAGAAGTAGTAGAATAAAGAAGTATAACAATATTGAAATTAATGTCGGAAATATTATGAAAGAAATTATTAACATGCATTCAGCTAATTTCTTTTAATAGCCAATTGGCTCTTGATAAAACTTTCGTCTACACGAAAAACTGAATTTCATACTGTTTTAATAGCGAATATTGATAGTAGCTGTAAATGTTATTTAAGAAGAAGCTTATGGTTCAAAATAAAACCTTGAATGGTTTACTAAAATTAAAGTTTTAAATTCAAAGTAATTTGCTTATATCTATAATAAATCACGGATAGAAAACAAAATTAAATATTTTAAAAATAATAATTTAAGGGCCATTTACATTCCCCTTTAAAAATTTCCAAAAGTATAGGGAAAAACTTTAAATTTTTCTGTATTTCCCAGCTGACATATTGAATCAGTGCTGCCATACCTCAGCAATTTATGACTTTTCTGTTTTTTTTTTTTACATTGAAGGTGCTGACCTCTATTTTACAAAGGTAAAAAGAATTGAACAGATATCGTATCCCGGGTGATTTAGCGTTCATTAATTTTATAAAGTGCTGTGGCTTTTGATGTAATGAAAATAACATTAGAGATTTGCTTTGTTATTTACATTATATGAGATTTTAAACCTCTGCAATACAAGTTTAAAATCCCTTGACAAAACAATTTATATTAATTCCAATTTCTTTTTTTTATTATAATTTTGATACTTACTGTTACAATTTATTTCGTTCAATAAAACAACCTTTATCTCCGGCCATATATTGAACATTTATAAAACACTTAAAAAACTTTAATACTTTGAATTATTTCATTATAGTTTTTATGTAATGATAAATTACCGAATTTAATAGAAATCACAAATTATAATAGGCTCAAATTGAAAAGCAATATATTTCTTATATATAAAGAAGTTCAAATATATTACATAATGACTATCATTTTCAACCATGATCAACCAATAAGTCTTTTCGTATTTATCTACATGACCTATACATAGCTTCTTTTTTCCATATCAAACTTTTTTATATCATCCCTTGATGTCATATAACTTATGTTTCTGGATATTTTAAAATCTTTTGGATCCAATTTAAAACTTTTATGGTCCATCTATTATCACTTTATCTTGAAATAAGCTCACATCACCTCTGATTCCATCTCATAATTATTTTAATAGTGTCAGTTATACCTGTTTCCTTTCTCACTCCTGCATTCATTTTCAATTAATTTTTATTTCTCTTAATACACATCTTTCTATATATTGTTGAATTATATGATGAACCTGTTTTTGTCTTCTATTAAGTTCCCAAATCTGAGATCCATATGTAATTAAATGGTTTAATATATCTATTAAAAATCCATATCAAAAGGCAAATTTGGCATTCCACATTCTAGTACACGATCTACACCTTCTTTACACTACAGGGAATATACTGTCATTTCTGAACCACTACGAAAATAGCAAATGATACATTTGTTATTAAAATATTTATGGAAGGGTGTGATTTTTGGTTTTGTTTTTTCAAATAGAGATGAAAAAAAATAATGTGAAAATTATGGGTAATACATCGTCTAATTACCCATCCTGCCCAATGGCGCTGTTGCTAGTGAAAAACAAATTTATATAACGTTACCGGGCTGTTTTTATTTTGTTGATTTATGTTTTTAATTTATGTTTTTTGATTTATGTTTTTGTTGTTTTTATGTATTACCAATGTGGCAAAATAATTGAAGGATTTTGGCTACTCTTTATTTTTTCTGGAGTATTTATTCCCACTTTGTAAAAAAAATGAACTATACAATAACAATAATCAAAATCATAACTTGAAGGGTCGTTCAGTTGTAATAAAATAATCTAAAAGAAACTATCTTAAAACAAAAAGTAAACCATTTTCATTCCTGCTGACATTGACAATAAGTAGTGTGACTATGTCATGGAACATTTTCTTGGTTTTTCTTAGGAAATGCAAATCCAAAAATCAGCTTGTTTGTGGAAATCTTTTAAATGATAGAAAAAGTTCAGTTTCAGCTTCTCATATATCTAGCAACCAGTATCAAAACTCATCATGTTATCAAGCTATTAACATAAGTCGTAATGTTCAAAAACGTTTTGAATCTATATCAGCTTCCCTTGTATAATTATGCTATGTCTGTCCTCCAACCTAATATACTTAATGTGGACAAGAGAAACATAAATCAAATAAATTACCAAGAAGTTCCATTTTTATAGGTAAAAAATATATATATAATGAAATATATTCTACAAGAGCATGTAGACAATTACAAACTATTAAGAGTAATAAATTTCGGTATAAAACAATATTACTTTGCTAAGCCAGGCTTTATATACAGGGTATCTATGTCAAATCATGGCTAAAGTGAATATTAGCAAATACATTAGCATGTGTATAAACTGGATTTCAAGAGATTGTAAAAGACCCAGAAAGAGACCACATGTGAGATGGATGGATGAAATAAGAAAGTGTGCAGGGGTGATGTGGAGAAGAGAAGCTAAAGATCGGAGAAGATAGATTAAACTTGGAGAGACCTTCATTCTGCAGTGGATTGATAATAGTTGATAATGATGATGATGATGTATAATACCACTGAAATGTCTAGTAATGAAAATACTATTGTAATAACAATAAAAATAATAAATATACTGATAATAAACTATTATATACAGTGTTTTTCTGAAGGTTTGTGATGATGATGTTCTAGTTGTATTTTTATATTGGACTATTTCCATCATCTAATATGTGTGTTGAATGTCTTTAGAAAAGTTTAATTTTAGTTAAATATTCCAAATGCATTCAACTGTTAGTAAATATCACAGCAAACAGGTTAGTATATGCACCAACTGTTAGTAATATCACAGCAAACAAATGTTATACTAACCTGTTTGCTGTGATATTAATAACATTTGTTTGCTGTGATATTACTAACAGTTGGTGCATATACTAACCTGTTTGCTGTGATATTACTAACAGTTGGTGCATATACTAATCTGTTTGCTGTGATATTACTAACAGTTGAATGCATTTGGAATATTTAACTAAAATCAAACTTTTCTAAAGACATTCAACACACATATTAGATGATGGAAATAGTCCAATATAAAAATACAGCTATTATATACAGTATTTCAAACCACAGAAATGCTTTCAGTTACTTCTTTAACCTGCCTCAATTGTCATTCAATTGAGAAAACAAAATGTAAGCAAACTTCATCAACTCAAATTCCATGAATCTAGAATATTAATGTTAGGAGCTTGTCTATTAATTAAATTCATTTTATTCCTATTTATTAAAATTACCTCCTTAATTTTTTTTATTATGGTTTCTCTCTTCATGAAGAATTTTAACTTTCCACATCAAACTTAAGTTTATATTTACATGTCATTTCATGATAATAATTTGGAACTAATTGCAGCTGTTCAAAATTCATTTGAAGTGATTCCTGGTGATATTTATATTACTGATGAAATTATCATGAAAATTAATTGTCATAAATTTAATGATTCCATATGATAAGTCATGGAAATTGGTCATTTTGGAGGTTAAACAGTGGCAGAATAATCATAATATGATTTGTTTGAAAGAAGATAAAGGGCTCCACATGTGTTCAATGATGAAATGTCACTATACTGAGAAAGTTAAAGTGCAAATAGAGAAACATGGTTTCTTTTTGATTGAAGAATATAATATGGAGAGTCAGAGAACAAAATTTATTAGTAATATTTTTAAAAATTATAAAAATAAAGCCTTAAGTAATAATGTATATGTTAAAATACATCCTTCGTATACTGTATGTCCTAGTATTTTTGCACATATAATGTTATATAAAGGAGGTAATCTTTTGAGAATTGATTGATTTTGGTGGTTCATTTATGTATCAAACTTCTAAATATATTGGTAAGTTGTGGGTAGAGTTTTTATGATTTGGGAAAAATACTATTGCTACATCTTTTGACTTTGTAGTTAATGAGAATCATGTTATTGCATCATTAGATATTACTGAAATGTATGATTCTATTGATAGAGTAAATTCTATAAAAATAATTGAACATGCATTAAAAAGTAAAGATATTTGTAATATGTGATTAAATATATTATTGATTCCTTAAAATTTTTTGATGATAATATTGTTGCTTCTTTTGAAAGTGGGTATAATAAAATGTGGAAATATTGATCTGTGGTTGAGCAAATTTGCAATTTTGTATTGTCTATTGAAGCAGTCAAATCTGTTGCACACATTTTGCTTCACTGTCTAATGCAATTTGAAATCTCCAAACAGGGGTTCAAACTCAGCTGTGTAATAATAAATCACTGGGGAGTGCAAGTATACAGATGCATGTGATTGTTTATATTTTTTGTTAAACTTTATTCTCATTTTCATATTAATTTAGTTATAAAACGTATAAACTTCTATCATGGTAAACAATCATACATGTGTGTGTAACAGATAATCCTTATAATAATGTTATTAGATGTGCGTTGATTACATATATATTTTTATTCATGTATTTTTATTTGAGAGGAAGTTCAAGAGAGTAACGTAAAATTAGCAAACAAAAGACGTGCCTTATTTTAAATTCAGAAAAGATTTTTTTTTGTTTGACATAAGTTTATTTTGAAAATTCATGTTATTTAAAATTTATCCTGCGGGTCTATTTTCAGCCCGAAATAGACTAAAACCGGCTCTCTCGAATTTTATCTCGTTCATATTTTAAAATTAGAAGCATCACTGTTGACCATTAGTGGACATCCGGGGATTACTAGAGGCAGTCAAAATGAGTATAAATACATCCACATTTTCTAGCTAAAGGACTCTGCATTTGATTTCTAAAGGTTGTTGTAAAACGAATCTACACCACTCAAAATTTCAACATGAATCGTGAGTAGAAAGAAAATTTGCTTCCCCGATCTCTCCAAGATCAGATCCATGCTAATGTACTCATAAGCCATCGCCTCATGAATGCTGCCAAAATGAATTATAAAATACACTAGGAGAGGATGTTAACCACTATTTTTCCAAAATTATGCCAAATTAATTATATTTCTCCAAAATGAAATCAGCACGTGTGTACATGGCCATCAACTCGTCCAACAGAAAAGTAATTCCCTGCTGCAATATGAACTTTTAAAAAAAACTTTCATCTAAATATTTTTTTATTATTCGTAAGCTGTAAAACTCAACCTCTAACTATGTAAAGTTATTTCACCTAAAATATATCTTTGTAATATTTCCATCTTGTAGTCTTTATTTTCATTAAAATGTAATTGCTTATTTTCTCAATCGGTAATGCCAAGCCGATTATTAACTGCTTAAACAATGACTTTCTCTTTTTGCTTCAATATATAAATCTTGTTATTTGATTTTCTAAACTCGATTGCTGGGTTTTCACTCTTACTGTCTTATTATTTTTAAATGCGGCAAATTTTAATTTGATATTATTTTAATCATACCCATTTTAATATGCTAATAAGTCAATCTGGCAAATCAACCTTATCCTATTTACTATTCCACCATTATGAAATTTTAAATCATAAATGTAAGCTTTCTTACTAAATTATAGAAATTCGCCCGGTTGAACAATATTCCTAAATTGTTTTTATTACTTTATATCATGCTATCCATTATCATTTCAAATATATTAACTATTATTTCACGCTATTGATTTAGTATTAAGTAAATATAGTATTGAATAAATTAAAGTTCATGTCCTTACCTTTAGCTGGTGATTCAGTATATAATTAGCCCACCATCTAACAATAATATAGTTAAATAATTTTTCATATGTATTGAAATGCGTTTAACGAAGGGAATCCTAATTTTCATTTTTATTATTGATATTCTAAATAATCTTTTAGGCAAATTGTGTGCCCCTTTTGGGATTACTTATATCTTAACATTTCATTATGCTAGGCTTACTTAATCTCTAAGGCCATAATAAATCAGTGCTAATCCAGACCTGAAAGCCTCCGCAATGCGTCTCAATGATAACGTTCAAAAATCAAAATGTTGCTTTGTCATACTTTCATTCGTTACCAGAATAATTAATAAAGCACATTTCTTGGCAGAGTGTGGAGGCCCCAACTCCAAAGGTTGTGTTTGGTTGCAATGGGCTCTAGTATGGGTTAACATTCAGAATTCATGCCATAGTAACTTACAACCACATCTTCGGATGCCATCCGTCACAAGCACAGATGAGCTCACATATTTTCGTTATAAAGTTGATGAAGCATCTCGTCTTTCCTTGCATTATCATTCGGTCCACATGCTATCATTTATACTTCATCCTATATTTTATTTGTCTGTAAGTCGTAATGCTATGATTTCTTAAGCCATCCCAAGCCTCCATGTTATCATATAAATTTAGCTAGCCCTATCATGTGTTATAGCTTATTAGTGCTATCTGCCCTCTCATTAAACCACCTTAAATACATTGAGAATCAACTTCTCATAAAGCCTATAAAAGTCAGATCATGTGACTGAATGTAGAGATGACTATGCTCTTGCCTATTCAAATGTAAATCGTAAATGTTGAATACATTTTATAATTTCCAAGATTATTAATCTAGTTAATATAATTGTTATAAAATCCATGTATAATTATTAAAATTCGTTAGATTATTTGTTGTTTAAATTATAGCATTCATGATAGAAGCCCCACGTGTAGTTATTGAAGTCTGTTAAATTATTTATTTAAATATCGTAGCATGAGTAATAGAAGCCCTGTAAATTATATATCTTAAATTAGCATATTAAGCCGCATCGTTTTGATTAATTACTGTTTTCATTAATATGTATATTTGGTATTTGCATATCCATCAATCCTTAAGTCATGTTGCTAAGGCCAGTATGGAATGCACAAGTAAATAGTATGTGAAACCCAGATAGAGTATTCATTATATGCAAACAGATTCATAACATATTTAATCCATTATATCCATTTGCTTATATACAAATTTAACTACATTATTAATATTGTCATAAATAAATCCATCTTTAATAATTTATTCTTTGGATATCTCATTCATTCATGCATGCACATCTATTATTATATTGCGTCATCCTTTAGTTAATCCTTAGATCTCTTGTGTCTCTGCTGACGCTCTGGGATGAGAATTGTTAGAAATTTCATTTGCTATCATCAGAAGTGTTGTTCGTAATGTTATAGATTTGGGAAATGGGCAATAGGGCAGAGTTCATGAGTATTCCTGACCTGTGTATCTCACATATGATTGAACTCTAGGTACTTTTGCTTAGATGCTAGTTCTTGTTAGACGAACATACAATTCTGACTGGTACACTATACATGAGATTTGTATTTTAAATGTGCGTTCTTTTAAAGATATTAAAATCTACAAAAGATACATGTATGATGTTTTTGTTTGTGGAAATGCCAATACTATAAATTTGCTTGTAGTGAAAAAATTGAATAATTTGAATGTCGTGAAATAGATTATTGAAAAGAAACAGGACAAGAGTATTACATATTTGGATTTAATTACTAGAAGTGATGAGTATGATAAGTTTTATTAATTTTTTATGTTAATAATCAAACCATTACAGAAAGGGGGTTGGTGGTCGAGTGATCAGCATAGCTGCCTTACAAGCAGTTGTCCTGGATTAGCAGGTTTGCTTCCCGGCCGATGCTATGACACATGAAAAAAAAGGGGGGTATATAAATTGTAAGTCAAAAATACCCATTATGCATAAGATAGCAAGTTTTAGATCTTTTTTGTTGCATAATGAAATATTGTATTATTACCAGTGTTGATAAATTAAAAAATATTGAGATATTTGCCAAAGAATTGTTTAAAGTTGATTATAAGATGGAACAGATTAACAATACTTTATGCCAATTTAAAAAGAGTTGTAATGGTTTTCAAGATTGATAGTAAAAAATGAATATCTATTTCATTTATTTCAAATTTACAAGGAAAAATTTTTAAGGTATATATAAGATTGTGGTTAATGTTTCATTTTGTGTTACAAATAATGTTAATAAATTAGCGAATAATTCTAAAAATGTCATACTTGTCAAGCAGAAGTGTATCAAATGTTTTGTGCATGTGTGTTAATATATATAGGTGAATCAAGGTGCACTATTGAAAAAAGATTAAAAGTGCATTAATTGTTATTTAAGTGTGCAAAAAGTAAAAATATAGCGATTTAATGACTGCTTCAGTTTTCTAGGATCATGAAAGGACATGTAAGTATAAATTCAAGTTTGTTCTGGAAAATATTAAGATTCATCATAAAAGAAAAATTAAGGAGGCAATTTTAATAAATAGGAATAAAATGAATTTAATTAATAAACAATCTGCTAACATTAAAATTCAGGATTCATGGGGTATGAGTTGATGATGTTTGCTTTTGTTTTGTTTTTTGAATTTAACGGCCATTAAAACCAGTTAAGGAATTAACCGAAAGTACTTCTGCAGATTGAAAGACTGTATATAATAGTTTATTACTGTTATATTTATGATTTTTATTGTTATATATATATATATTGAAACAGATATACTGTTCCCCCGTGTATATATATTCAAAAGATCCCCCCCCCCATTTAAAAATACTGGCATGATTTGTTGTTAGAAAAGAAAAGACTTAATAATGGTTGAGGAAAACTAAAAATTTAAAAAAACAAAGGAATCATGAAAATTGACAGCAATGAAAAAAAAAGGTTAATTTGGTCAAATTAAAAATAAAAAAAGACACAACAAATACGTTAAATCTGCAATTAAAAGAAAGTATAAATCTTTCTTTATTAAAATTCATCAATCCAAAAAAAAAAAAAAGGAAATCAATAAAATAAAAAATAAAAAAATATATTTAAACATTAAAAAAAGATAAGTTCATTTTGTATTGCAGAAAAATAATTTGTAAGACAAAATAACTTAGGTGTTAAGCCAATGCCTTTAGGCAAAGAAATGTAAAATTAATTGGAATTCTAAAACACATAGCCAGATAATTAAAAACGGTCTTCTACTGCCAAAAAGAATAGCCAATGAGCTGGGGGAAATGGCACGAACGTAAATGAAAACATACTACCAACACCAATTAAGGCAGGCGTCTTATAAAGAGAATCCATTCTGATAAGCAGAAAGTATAAATAGCTTGAAAATTTTGGATTATCAGACAGGAAGAATAATTTTTATTATTATCGTCGGTTAAGTAGTTTTTTTTTTGAGAAGTCATATTGAATAAAACAAGCAGAGAAAATGCAAAATATTTGGAAAATTCGGATTATCAGAGAGTATTTATTTTTATCAGTTTTACTATGTAAAGCAAGACAGAAAAATCAAAACTTAACCATGAAAAAACTATATAACATGGGCGGTTGACCTGTGTTTTTATCTTCAGCCACCATCATGAAGTAAGCTCCAGCCTGTCTCTATGCCATTCATTAAGCCCCATGGGTATTGAAAGAGAACAACAAATAATAAGGTAAGAATTAAAAAAAATAATAGCAATTCAATTATTAATGCTAGGATAAAAATTTTAATAAAAGAAAAAATTAATGGAGAAATACGAAAACATTAATTGTATTCTATATTTCAAAGTGTAAATAAAACTGCTAATGAATTTATGTATAAAAATATACGTTTGCAGCAGACCAAGTAAATATTTATGTTAGAATAATTAAATGCTGTATAAATTATAAATGCTTCAACTGCATATTACTTCTATCTGGATAATATAATAAAGTTTATGTGTATGAATATACCTCTATATTTGACTAAATTATAAATGCTTACCTGCATATTGAATAAAATTGCAAATGCTTAATACTTACCTGAATGTGGATTTTGTGGGAGTAATTTAAACCACATTACTGGATTTAATAAATTTAATGAAATACGGATGGACTGCAAATAAAATAACTTAAGGTTAACTGGAACACTGAATTAGACACAAAATGTAAATTGTTAAAGAACTTGCATTCTCTAATTCCTATTGTACTATTATTGAATGTATACTAAGATACACCGTGGATTGCAAATAAAATATTTGTTAAATTAAGTGGAACTCTGCATCAGATGCTATGAGTTGTCTTCATTACTCTCTCTGTTATCTCAATATGACACATTCCTCTCTGTGAATTAATTATATAACTAAAGATGTAAGTTGTTAAAAGAACTATGAAAGGACTTTATTATACTCTCAACAAGTTACATTCTTTAAGTCATACTGAAGTACACCAAAGAAACCCAATGGACCAGAAATGAATAAAACAATGAATCTTCACATGGATATGAAGGAACTTTATTAGAAGAACTTGCAAATTAATTTGTTAAATAAATTTATTGTTACCTAAAACTACTTTTAGTTCTCCAGTTGTTCAATTCTATTTTGTTTTTGTTGCATCACTCATCAGTCATTGCACTTGTTCATGAGAATCTCATGCCTCCTGAGCTATGTCTGGCATAACTAGACCTAGGTAAGTCAGGTTGTAGTGAGATGGAACTCTAGTGGTGCCGTTTGGCATAAATGTCTAGATGCTTCCAGCCTCTATGGTGCTACATCCTCTGATGAGCAGGAAATATTGTTGTAGGGGGGGGTAACATCTGCATTGGGGAATGCCAACAGATAGTTCCTTCCTGCAACATGCTCATCAGGAAATTGTTACAACTGAAGTAATAAAAGGGTTGTGTGGTGGTCCAGTTACAATATATATATATATTACTAATTGCTACACAAAATATATATATATTACTAATTGCTACACAAAAAAGATATATTTTATACTGTCAATTTCTGCTTTAAGATATATATATATATATATAATAAAATTGACCATGATAACCTTCTACAGATTGATAAATATCCTTTAGAACCTTCCATGTAAGATATGTCTGGATAAGAGATAACTTTGTTTTTCTAGACTTTTTTATATATGGAGTTGTGTACTCCCTATCTAACCATTTTTGGAGTTTTCATGCTGTTCACTGAAGTCTTTGCCAATTCATAGAAAGGATGTTTAAATGTGATAGATTGATTTGATAGCTAGTGTGTTAGTTTGTTAATATTTTTACAATTCAATTGTTTAATTTTTCAACCAAATATATTATTGTAATTGTATTTTTGTCTGTACATAATGTTGTCTTTTTTTACTTCACAATCTATTGTAATAATTGATTTTTATATGAAATACATGCTAAATATATGTGACATTTAACTACTTTTGCTAATATAAATGTATGAAGTCGTTTATAACATGCACATCAATCATACTGAATTTCACTATGAACAAAATATAATTTTGTTTACCTTGACAAATTCTCATTGTTTTATAAAGCTCGATACATAATTACTTTAAATATGTAAAAGTTCTGTAGATACTTCAATGCCTGTTTGTTTTATTGATTGAAAATAATTTTCTGATCTTTTTCAAATAAGAGCACCAAATGAACGTTTTGTGCTTTCTATAGCACTTTTTTGTGACTGAGAAATCCTTATTATTTTTTACAGATATTCCTGCTTTTTTTGATTGAGAGGTAATGTGGGGTATATTTCTTGCTTGGGTTAATTTACATGGTGAAAAAACTGGCCTACTGAGATTACTTGGATCTTTATTATGTCGTTTGAAATTATTTTTGTGAACAAATTTTCGGTTCATAGTTTTCCATAACATTTGCCTGCACCATTTCTCCAATTAGTATTCTATTTGTTTTCTCTATAATTTCTTTATCATTTTGATCTGTCTTATTTGCTTCCCGAATCTTGAGTATTTTGTCATGTGACTTATGCTTAGAAGTTGATAATGCAATATGCTGTTAAAGTGTAGCTGTATAAAGGGCTCTTAAATATTCTTAAAATTTAACACATTTAAAATTTGTTTTTTCCAGTTGAATTACGTTTTTGTGATCTCATTTGATTTATAGTTATTTATGATGATGTGTATATGTTTAATCTTCCTTTCTTGCATAAAGATTTCAATTTTTGCTCAAGTGAAAAATCTTTTATTATATGTCACTAAGATTTTTCATGACTTCTCATTGGCAAAATTATCTCATTTGAACCTTTTGCAAGTTGTACATCTGTTGTGGATTCAACTCATTTGCACTTTTAATTTATATTTTAATTCTCAAGTCAATACCAGGTTATCATCTATAGCTGATTTAACCCTTACCATATCCTGAAATCAATGCAGTACTTCCAAAATTTTATTCATTCCTGAAGCAATAAATACCACTACTTTTTCAATATAATTTAGGCTTTATTGTGAAGAATTTGGGGGCATTGATGGGACCATCTATTGTTAGTATATGTAATTAGAACATAATCTATATTGATTTTAGTTACCATTCTTTAATTTCTGATTAATGATGTCTATATTTCCATGTCTACAATGTTGTTTTCAGTTAAATTTGGCATCTCCCAATTGAGCATTTACACATTGGCTGTGGCCTCTGTTTACATTTTGTAATTCATAGTGTTTTGCTCATAAGTATCTCTTTGTATCATTTTCATATAAAGAGGATAATGTGTTGATGTAGTATTACCAAATTAATCAAAAATCCTGAGCTAATTAGGTGAGGTTAAAAAAGGGGAGTTAATTAAAATGACGTAGCAATGATCTAGAAGTTAATTAGATAAAATCAAGATAAATGGAAGTTAATCAGAACTGAATCTTAGAACAATTGTTAATCAGATGGTAGAAGTGAAGTCAAAACAAATGTAAGTTTGATCTACTTAGATGACTTCAAGGTAAATGAAAATCCATCAGAATGACTGAAAGAAGAGAAATTAATTGAGATCAAGATAAGTGAATCAGAAAGGCATATCTGAAGGTTAATTAAATGATATCAAGATAAATTAAAGTTAGCCAGTCTGAAAGTGAATTAGGGGTGAGATCAAAATAAATGGAAGTTAGTCAAAATGACTAAAAGTTAATTAGGTGTGGTCAGATTAATTAGAATGAGCAAGCGATGATGTGGAGGTTAAGTAAGTGAGATCAAGATAAATGGTAGTTAATCAAAATGAGAGCATCTAAGATAAATTGAAGATAATTGATATTCTATGATAAATGGAAGTTAATCATGATGAGCTTTTAAAATAAATAAAAATTAATCAGAATGACCAAAATACAATGACTAAGAGATCATTTGAAGATTAATTATGTCAGTCAATATAAATGGATGTTATCAAAATAATCTAGAGATTAGGTGAGATCAATATAAATGAAAGTTAATCAGAATGACTGGGCTATCAACTGGAGGTTAATTATGTGAGGTCAATATAAATGGAAGGTATTTAGAAAGATGGAAGTTAATCAGAAAAACAATGGAATTTAATTAGACCAAGCTATTACGAGAAATAAAATTTAATCAGAACTGCTAAATGGAAGTTATCAGAATGATCTGGAGGGTAATTAGTTATAGTCAAAATAAATGGAAGTTAATTAGAAGGACTAAGATAAATGGAAGTTGATTAGACCAAGCTTTTAAGATAAATAAGATCAGAATGAACACTTTTCTTCTAAAGTTAATCGGAGACCAACAGAAAACAATCCAATCATAATGAAAGTTGATCAGAACAATGAATATTTAACGAGTT
Source organism: Epiperipatus broadwayi (assembly GCA_028023455.1). NCBI lineage: Eukaryota > Metazoa > Onychophora > Udeonychophora > Euonychophora > Peripatidae > Epiperipatus > Epiperipatus broadwayi. The sequence goes on along the minus strand of JAQFVV010006249.1, from coordinate 4,160,263 downwards.
GAGTTAATCAGAAGTTCATCGAATAACCCGGCTACTCTACCTTCTTCCAGGTAAGAGCATACTTAACTATAAAAGTATAACATTTGAAATGAAGACCTGGAGCTTAATTGTAAATATAGGTGATTTAAACACAGACGAAATACGTATATTGGTGATTATTTATCTTTTCTAGATGTGAATGATCGTGTTTACCGGTAGTACGAGATAGTGCAGATAGTTGAAAAGTGCTTGAATGTCTGTACAGATAGTGCAGATAGTTGAAAAGTGCTTGAATGTCTGTGTCCAAATACCCTACATCTATAACAGTACAGTACTTAATTGGAATGTTCCAGTTAAGTGAATAATTGAGTGTAAAAATATAACAAATTGAATACTTCTATAACATACTGATTTGGAATTTAAGGGATTGGAAAGTTCCATCATAGAAAGATTTTGAATTCAAGCAAATTTCCTTACATTCCTGTATGTGTTTGGTAAATATTTCTTAATTGCATATTTTAGTAATATCACTTATAATGTTATATGCATGTACTTATAAATAATTTGGAAATGCATAGTAAACACATTTAATGTTTCATTGATTTTCCCAGCTGACATAGCGAGTCAGTTCTGACATCTATCTTCATTTTCAGAAACTAAAATAAATGTTTGGAAAAAAAAATCATTTAAATAGTTGTGAAACCTGATCTCTGTGATTTTTTTAGATTCTTACTATAAAAAAAAGAAGAAAGAATCAAGATAAAGAATTGTTTTGTCAAAAATATGGTTTTCATTAATTTTTTAGACTTTCTAGTGTGGCTTTGATCTGTTAATTTACGCATATTTTTATTGTGAGCAGTTTTAAGGACAATAAAATTTAAAATCGTTTAAAAAATAATTTATTTATAGAAATTTTGAATTTATTAGTTTGATTATAATTTTGATATATATTGCTTTGAATTTCTTTTTTACCCATTTAAATAAAATTTAATTTACTTTATTTTTTAAGTCACAAATTATAGTAGATTTAATTTGAAAATTATTATTTTACAAACATATATATAAATTCATATTATATTTCATCAACATTATTTTTAAACATTATTGATAAAATTATTGCAGGATGATGAAGATCATTCCAATTTTAATTCATATCACCCAATTCATATCGTGTCTTCACATTAAACCAAAACACTTGAGTATTTCATGTAGTTTCATTTTAGATATTTTACAATCATTTTGCATGCAAGTTTATATGTGAACTATCCACCTATTACAACCTCTTCTAGCATAATCTCTAGTTCATTTCCACCATATAGTCTTAATTCTTCCAATGAATTAGGTGACACTCCCTCTCCCCACAATATTAATTTACAAAATGTTCTTCTTCCCTTTAACGCAAACTTTTCTATATTTTGTTGAGTAGTCTGAAGTTGTTGTGTAGCTCTTCTGTTATGGTCACAAGTCTCATATTCAAAAGTAAGAATTGGTTACATACATCTATTAAAACTTCTTTTTTTCAAACACATAGGACTTTAGCAAAATTTAATTTTATGATTAATGTCATTCATTCTAGTTACCATCTTCTAATCTGACCAAGAGATTTGTAATTCTTACATATTTTAAATTCAGAATTATCTAGCTTTATTTATCTAGCTTTATTTTCTTCTGTGAATATCCATTGAACATGATGTAGGTCCTTTTAGGATTTATCTTTATTCCTACTTTTCTTACACTCATCTAATAACTCAAGCAATATTTTCTTAAAACTCTGAATCATTATTTGCAGAAACAACCTCAACACTTGAAAATATAAATGTCTTAAGTAATCTTCATTTATTTTTAATCACTTATCTTCTCACTTCAATTCACAATATTTAAAAATGCTTTAAAAATATATGTGGAAATATAGTGGCATTGTTATACATCTTCATAGATATGAATTTATTAGTATCATTAACAATATCACTGCTCTTGAATTTTCATAAGTATTCTCCAGAAGATGACAATATTTTAAGTCTAGAGCTCATTGATCCAAATGTTTAATTATTAACCAAACACATATTTAATCAAATGTCTTTTTATAATTTATATATCCTAAACATAACGGTGACTCAAATTTACTGTTTCTTTCCATAACTTTTTCAAAAACTTTCAAATGGCCTACATTGCTAAAACTACATTACCTTCAAGGTTGCTCTTTTGGTCTGGAGAAATACAAAGTTTGGTATAGACATTTTGTATAGAGAAAGTCTGATAGGTCTACAATTTGATAAACTTTATCACCTTTATTCAATATTCATATTACTACTACATTCATGCAATCATCTAGTGCACCGTTTATCATGTATTTTATTACTATATAATTTTTTAATTATGTTTAGAAGCTAACATGGGTCCTAATGAAACTAATCAATTATTTTCATGATATCATCTCTCGTTTTAATCTCATGTTGTCTCTATTGTTATTGAAGTTGTTATTTTATAATTTTAAAACTAATGTTTTTTATACTTTCATTTATCAATTCTCAATATACCATTACTAACTTTATTTTATCCTATTGAACAAAATTCTAGACCGTTTAAAAAAAGTTTTCATATTCCTTTTTATCTTTATACATTGTCTGTGATGAAAATTTATCAGTAAATGAACGGGTTTTTTTTACACCAGCTATTTGTAGTGCATTTCGTAATAGAGGATAATTTACCCTTCTTGTTGACTTTAATTAAGTCTACACCATTTTCAAGTTTACAAACATTTAAAAGTGATTTCTAAGTTAAATTAATGGGATTGTTTCTGAAAATTAGCATATTAATTAACTTTCGATACCGACTTTCTTAATAGTTTTCATCTTTTTAATTTTGTTTTAAGACTTATGTTACATCTACCAATACACAATCATGTCCTGTGTTAAATCTGTTAAGATCATTCAAAATTTTATCCAATTTATTTCATGAAAGAACTTGTCAATTTTCTTTTTGTGCAAAGTTTATAAGTACCAGTTTTCTCTCACTTTTATCACCTTAAGCATATTTATCCATAGAACTCTCAATCTCTCAAATTTTTATCATTAAAATCTGCCGTGATAATTTCAAAATGTTTGTTGACATGAGAAAAAGCAACTTATATTTCCATTCAAAGATTCTTCCACTTTTCATCGCAATGACAATTTACTGGGACATAAACCTGAATTATGTGCATCTGGCATCCATTACTTTGAGAAGCTGGCTAATTTTGTAATCTAAAGCTTACCAATAAGTGACATAAAGAAGTTAAAATATGTTATTAAATCTAGTATACATCTAATCTGTAGAATGTTATTCTAATAGCCTTTACCTGTAATGAATCTAACATCATTTCCATTGATTTTTGTCTTTTAATAATATACATGTTCATTTTTTCATTATTTATTCATATGATCTAACAATGTCACATTAATTACGAGGCAATTCTTCCAATATAAGCAATGTTCATCGAGTTGAAAATAATCTTCTGCCATTGTTGCTGAAATAAATAATTATCTTCAAATGACAGCCTGTGTTTGTAATAAGGGGATCCATAACCTCATCTGAATAAAACCAGTAACTGCTAAAATGTTTAGCACCTTCATAGCCTCTTTTAAATAACAGCCATAATTCAGGTTTGTCAAGAGGTGTAAATATCTATAAAAACATAGATGTCTTCACACACACATGTTTATTCTGACTTCAAGATAACTCAACTGATATTTCAGTTTAGAACTATTAAACAACTAAGATGAACTACAGGATATTTTTTTACATTAAACTCAGACATAAAAAGTCAATAAAGTGTTCATACTGGTTATTGAATTTCAGATAATAGTCCACTCATGTTTTATTTACCAGTTAAGTAATTACATAATAACAGCAATTGAAGAGAAATATTTGGAGTAGACATTAGAAATTTGCCTTTCTCAGCTCCTGTAAGTTCTTAGAAAAAAAATTGAAAAGTCTTTATTCAATTAACATCTAAACAGTTTCTGCAGCAAAGGATATTCATTATATTTACATTCTTTGATAAAATATCAATTTCTCCATTTTAATTTAAGTAATTTATAAAGTATATTCAGCTAACTTTGAATTGTGACAAACCAAAAACATAACCTGGATTTAGAAGCAGTTATAACACAGTAGACCACATCCAACTCTTAAAGAAGTTATTAGGAAAAAACAATGAGTATTATATACCATTATGCTTTGGACTTATAGATATTGAAAAGATATTTAATCCACTAAGTATTTTAACAGTTAATAATGCTTTGGATCATCAAAACTTAAATCAATAATATAGTGATATTCTGAAAAATATTTATTATATGTGCAAGAGAATCAAAGATTAACATTGATGAGGAAAAAAGACAAGGAATGTCAATATCTCCAATACTATTTTACAAAATGAAATTCATCTCGTAAAATGGAAACTATTGGGATGCAAATACATGGAGAATATTTTAGGCATCTAAATTTTACAACAGATGAGCTTGTTTTTGCAAGTAATGCTTGAATGCGTTTGGGAAATGTCACCAAAATAATTAGTTAAAAATAAAAAGCTGTCAAGCATTGTTAGCCAAGAGGTCAGTGCAGCGACCTTGCAAGCAAGCAGTTGTTTGCAGATGGTTGTTGTGGGTTCACCTCCCACTAATGCTATGACATATGAAAAAATAAAAAATAAAAAGTTAGAACTAAAGATGAGTAATAAATAGACTAAAATAATATGCAATTGATTTTTTTAGAAAAAAAAAATAGATTAAACATGAGTGATTAAAAGAACAATTTTAAATATCTTCATCTGTTCATATAGAAAAAATAATTGAAAATTAATCATAGAATTAAATATGTGATAAAATTTTTTTGATATAATTATAAATTGCAGTGTTTTTTTTATCAAGAAATTTTATTGTGAGCTCAAAGTATTATATTATTGCAATAACAGAGTTATGTTGTTAACAGACACTATAATAAAAGTTACATAACCCAATATCAATGATCTGGGCATAAAAAATTCAACTGTTCAATCACAAATTGTCCATTGCTACAAGGCTCCATGTAGCATTGTAGATGTATGTTGGAGCTAATTTTTCATCTCTGTTTCTGATGGCCTGAAGTATTGCAAAAAGTAATTTTTTATGATCAACCAAGGTATGGCCATAAATGAGTGCACACCTAGTTAATCAATAGGCAAACAACAGAAAAGTTATTCTTGTGGATGGAACGATCCTGTTGGATATGCTAGAAATCAGTCCTGTGAGGAGAGGCACTCTTGGTTTGTATATGGATGCAATAAAGTCTTTCCCATTGAGTGATATACAATGGCTCAGAGTATGTATTATTGTGTCATCATCCCATTTACATAAAGGGCAGACTGGGTTCAAGCACAAGAATACTCTATGATAGACCAAAAAATTTCAGTTCGAGATGCCACCATTTAAACGTTTTAATGATTGAATGATTGGGAAGGGTTAGTAGTGTTGAGATTGGGGGGGATTTCTTCATTAGTTAGGTGGTATGCATCCCAGTACATAATTTTCTGTGAGTTAACCAGAATAGGTAGAGGGATAAATTTTGAAATCTTTAACAATAAGGATGACAACCAGCTCCTCACAGGATGAGAAGGGGTGTCTGTATGAGAAACAGATGTAAAGCATGATGCTTCCAGAAAATGGTGAGATAGGTTAAGTGGTGTATTATGGGTATGCTGGAAACAAAAGCTTACAACAGAATGCAGCAATATCCCATTAAGTTTTGTATGCCTATGCTGACCCCTCAGGCTGATGACCATGGTCTTGTACTTCCACATAAGTCTTGCACATAGTGAATTTATTTTTCTATGGGAAAAATTAACAATTGGCATGTAATAAGAGATTCATGGGAACACTAGGGTGTTGAGCAATGAAGTTTTTGCATATAGTGACAAATAAACTTTGGATAATGAATCAATGGTTTTTTGAATCAAGAGAAGGGAGTCCTATATTGTTCTCCTCATTGCAAGGGGTTAGTTGTAGATTGGAAAGCCCAGAAATTTTTGGGGCATGGCAGTGAAAGGAGAGATGATGGTGTTCCCAGAGGATATCTTCCATGCTGAGGATTTAATTAAATTAAAGGTAAGTCCCAGCTCAGAAGAAATAGCATGGAGGATTTTAGTCTTTGTGATGGAGGAAAAATAACCAGGTCATCCAGGGATATTATGTGGGAGATTGATCTCTTGAGGGTGGGTATAAATATCCCAGGGAGGTCTTGTTCAAGCCTAATTAATAGAGAGTTAATGTAGATTATAAATAGCAGGGCACTCAGAGAAGAGCCTGCAGATTGGAATTGTTGAGGCAAAAGATGGTGAGATCCTTCCATTCCGGGAGATGGAAATATCCCTGTTGAGGAAATTTGCTATAATAATTATTATCCCAGATGGGATATCATATTTGGCAAGAAGGTTGATGAGGCAATGTGTTCTGATGGCATTGAAGTCACAGCAATGTCCAGCTGGATGAATACTGGTTTAGATTTGATTGTGATTCTGATGTAATCCAACTACCATCTTGAATAATGCTATTGCATCAGTGATTGAAGAACTTTTCCTGGCAAACTGGTTCTGGGATATAAATGGAAGGACCTTATCCTGTATCTTATCCTTGATAATGGATTCCACCACCTTGATCATTAACAGTGTCATAGAGATGGACCTAAGTTTCTCAAGGGGAAGATAATGTATCCTTCTTGAGAAAAGGCACCATCCTTATAGGGTACAAGCCACCAATGTCAAGGGTTTTGTAGATATGAGATCAACCATTCTATATAGAATTGAAACTGAAAATTTTTCAAGATGAAGAAGGATAAATTGTGGGATAGCATGGAGACCCAGATGTGTTTTCTCTGGCATAGAGGATAGCTTCATACTAATATCTTTTTCAGTTATGCCATAATTTATAGTTGAGATTCTTTAAGGTTAGGATGATTTGACTCATGATGATTTGGTTAATTTGATTTTGAAAAAGTTATTTTGTGTGATCATGCTTTTACCAGACTAGAGTTTTTGTCAATTATGATTGGAGGAAGGTGTATTTACTTAATCCTCATGGCCCAGAGCCCACCTAATGTAGGCCCTGGACCAGTTATGGAGCTGGTTTAGGAAGATTCTTGATTTTTTGTTGAGATGTAGTCAGCAATGACTTGTTGATTCATTTTGCATTGTTGCTTAAGATTAAGGATTAGCTCTATTGAAGCAGGGACTGCAGGTATCTGTTTCAAGGTGTTGGTGATTAGATCCATTTTGTTTAGTAGGAATGTTGGACCCTTATTCTTGGCTGTGTAAAAGGAAATTATTGTACTAAAAAAAATATTGATAAATGTGAACCATGCCTCTGCAGGAGGTAGAGTGAGGATGTTGATTTTCCTGAAATATATGTAACACTCAGATAAAATTGCTTCTGGGGCAGTGGTCATGAGTAGGATATGGGTGGATGACTTCAAGTGCTCATACAGTTGTGGAAACTGGTCAATTAATAAATTAATCTCTAGTGCCAGGTGGTCTCAGAAAGGAACAGGTTAGAGGGAGGGATAAATAATGAAATGAAGGTCTTGTAGTAGTAAGCCAGAAATATGAGGGTCACATATTGCTTAGTATAGTAGGAGGCTTCAGTGGGAAAGAAGTCCTAAGTTGAGTGTTTATGAGATGAATGTATCTGGAATTGAAATGATTGTAGGTGGTATTGAAGTCTCCAAACATTAATGTTGGATAGGGGTTAGATCCGAGTGACAAATTGATTAATGAGTGAATTAATGTTACATCTCTTTTAAGGAAAACAAAGACAATGATCAATTTAAGAAACTGGTGAGATAATGTTACGATTAGGAGATATTGATTGATGAAGTTTATTTTATATGACAGCTTAAGAAACTAGTGAGATAATGTTGCGATTAGGAGATATTGATTGATGAAGTTTATTTTATATGATTTGAATGATGAATATATAATGAGAATTGCAACACCTGCAGAGGGGTGGGATGAGTCATCCGAGCAATTTTAATTAGTAATTGTGGATTTGAGCATGAGTGTAGCTTAGTTTCTGCAAGACATATGGTATGAGGTTTAAATTGGTGAATGCAATTCGTAATTGATTCTATTCTTCCCATCAAGTTCAAACCATGAATGTTGAAGCCAGCAAATTTGAGATTCATGTAGCTGAGACTGGAGTAGTTAAGTTGTCCTTTGTCAGATTTAATCAATGAGTTCATGGATGGGTGAGATATTGGAGGGAATTTAAATTCATTACTCATTTTTTCCGCACTGTCTTGGTTATAGTTTTATTATTCCTAGCATCCACTCTTTGATTTGCACAACTAGAGTGGGCCTTCCCAATCAACTCCACCTTGGGTGGTCTGCACTTCTCAGATTGGGCTACTTCCTGGGGACTATCCCCTGGAACCACCTCCATACTACTGTTTTCAGGTGGTGTGTCATGGTTTTTGATTAAATCAGCTGACAAGTCAGCTTTTATTCTTTTCACTTTTTTGGCTTTATCTGGTGATTCATCTTCAGATGAGCTCTTACTAGAGTCACTGGACTTTTCCCCTGGCTTATTATCCCTAGAATCTTCATTGCCACTGTTACACCTTTTGGACTTCCTTTTACTTATTTTCCTGATAGAGGGATGGCTTTCTGTAATCATAGCATCTGACTTTGGGGATAAATTACTGCTTCTAGAGGAGTAGATTGAAACAATAGTTACCAAACGTTTCTCAACCTCAGCAGCACCAGATAGTTTTGGCAAGTTGAGATTGATTACATTGTCATGTGTATTGTGACTCAGAAAGTTACTTTCCAAAGTATCTATTTCAGGGGAAATTAAGTATTACTCGAACTTGCAAGTGGTCTGCATTTGTGCAGCCTAGTCCTTTTTATATGGCAATATTGGCAAATCCGGTCTGGGCAGACTTTAACCAAGTGGCTCCTTAATTTATAATGGAAACACTGTGGCAGTATTCATCTAAAGGAGATAATAAGAGGGGCTGGTTCTGCAATGTGCATCATGGGAATCATGGTTGGGGTTATTCCCTTGTTGAGCACGATAGTGAATCCTACTGTACTGGTGAGGACTGAGGTTTCATCCCTTTTGCCATGAGGTACTGGAAGTTTGAAACTGCACCATGTGATCTAAGCAGACACTGTAGATCAGCTTCCATAAACCTAAGGTAGCAGTTTCAGATTTGGCCATTGAGGATTCTTGGTCTATCCATATTGATTTCTTCAATAAACTTGATTATTGACTTTTGAAAAATTTATCTTTGGGATAAAGCCTATTTAATTAAGATTTAGATTAAAGACAATGTAAATTTTATTCACAAAATTTTTAGGAATTTGGTACATTCTATAAATAATACGATGACTTTCAAACTTAATATTTGATATGATATGTAAATACAAATTTACAAAATATTCCTTACAAATATTAGATTGTTTACATAATTGATCCTTTAAGGTACATTTATCAAAAGATAAATATAAAATGTTACCAACTGATTAATTGGAAAAATGAACTTTAATGAAAGAATTTAATATATTTGTAATGTTCTATAGATATCTAGGATTCAATTATTTACTCTTAGTGCCAACTTAATAAAATAAACAAAATATACATTTGTACAAATATTATAAAATAAATCACTATTATAAAGAGGTTAGTTTTAATCATAAAATATAAATTAATGAAATATAAATTAAACAAAAGATTATAATATTGATTATAAGATACACCTATTACTGCCTATTATGAGATGGGTGTCAGTTAATATACAAGATTGGCTTCAAATCCATATTAGTGCTGATGACATCGGCAGTAAGTGAAGAAGAAATATGTACTATAATATTTCCAGCTTTATATCCATTGACTTGGAAAAATAAAAAAAAAGTGAATCAAATTTTGTTTCAATGATAAAAAAAAATTCCAAGCAATAAATATAAAAATTATAATCAAAGTAATAAATTCATAATTGCTAAAAATAAATTATTTGCTTAAACGATTTATAATTTTTATTGTCTTTAAAACTTCTCATAAAGAAAATATGCATAAGTTAACAAATGTTAATGTTATTTCTTATAACTCCAAAAAACATACTAGGAACTATTTAAAAAATTAATGAAAGCTAAATTTTTGAGAAAGCAATTCTTTATGCTTGGGCTCTTCAAGCTGGTTAGTCGTGTGTCTTTTTTGATCAGTTGACATGGTGTTTTCTTTCTTTACTAACGTAAAAAGTATAAGCATGGCACCAACCAAGATATTGGCATTTGATAGCTCAGTGAGATGTCTTTCCAAAGATGTCTACATCAAAAAAATCCGTTGAAATTTGAATTTTTGGCAGCAGTTTTAATCAAGCAGAGTATTTAATTTCTTTTGTTTTTTGATCAATTTTGTAATTTTCATGAAGCAATAAAGACAATAAATATATCCCCACCTTCAAATCAACATTTATCAGATATTATTCACAAACAAGGCCTACAATGGAGCTTCAATGTAAAGCACAACATCAGACTTGTAAGTATAAAATTTTAATTTTTTTAATATTTTAATTTTTTTTTTAATTTTTTGAAAATGATATTTTTTATTAATTTTAGTTTGTAATTAGTGTGTGTTAATATAAATTATATATTTATTTATGCTCATATAGAATTCATATTCACCATAATATTCTAAAGTTTTAATCCACTTATTTTATAAAAATAATGATTTTCAAAAAGTTTAATAATTTATTATTTATTATTATGTTTACGTACACCTGGGTCTCGTTTTATGTGGTAGATAGATTCCTCACAAAATGTGCACAAAAGAAATCACACAAAAATAGACTTAACTCACCTTGAAAAATGGGGATAGGGGTTGTAATTTTCAGAAATTGCCTAAAAGCTAAGCAAGAAGGAAAAATTACTTTAAAATTTGCAGTAAAAAAATAAGGAAATAAAGTATGACTAATAAAAAATTTCAAATATTTGAAAAAAAAATTTTTTTTTACTTTTTTTAATTACAGTATTTAATTTTACATTTTTTCATACATATTTTAATCATTAGCAGTTGTTTGGCTATTTGACAATATGCGTTCGTTTGTGAAATGTTAAGAAATCAGATTCGTCATGTGACATACAATTAGTGCTACTTTCAGTCTTGAGCTGTGTTAATGTTTTTTTTTGTTTCTATATTAAAAAAAATGAGATTGTAATCAAAACAAAAAGATTATACATTATCATTAGAAAGTTTATTTTCAGTTTATAAAATCAATAAAATCTTTATTATTATTTATTTTAAAAATCTAAAAGATTATTTATTTCTGTTATAATTAACAAAATACATTTTAAAAGTTTAAAATTTTTGACTATTTATTGCGATATTTTTATATGTAAATATAAATCTATTATTATTATTTACTCATTAGTATAAGTAGGTTATTTACACAGAAGCTAATATTATAAATACAGCTTCAGGCCATATTCATGTTAGCTGCTAATATAACGTTATATTTTTGAAGAAAAAAAAGTATTTCAAGTGAAAATAGTTATTAATAATTTAAATTTCTTGATATCTAATAAATATAGTGAAATATGAAAGATATTAAGAAGAAAGACAAATTGCATAACTTCAAAATCACATTAAAATAATCAGCATAAAACGAGACCCAGGTGTAATATGTTTGTGTTTACAAGTAATGAGTTACAAAACTAATAATCAAGGGTATAGAAAGATTGCATATGCAGGCAAATAATCAAATTCTGATTTTTGTTTATGCCTTTATATTCATGCTTTGGAGTCACTCTGGTTTTGCTATATGCTTCATCACATTATTTTTTAAGTCTATAGCTAGCAAATGAACTATATGCAAATAAATTATATCTGTTATACAATAAATATAACAAGATGACATCATTTGTGTGCATAAAGAATATAAATATCACTGGTGTCCATAAAGAATATAAACAGCACTGGTGTGCATAAAGAATATAAATGTCACTGATGTACACAAAAAAATATAAAATGCAAAGATGAAATTCATTTTATCAGTGATATAGATAATAGCCTACAATTTCCAGTTTTAGATAGACAAGAAACCAATTGCTATGATGATTTCTTTTGTATCTCTTATTAGAATGAATCTTTTTCATTATAGATGCCTTTGACATTTGGAATTTTTGGGGTACAAGATAAAAATGAAGAATTCATTTATGACTTCTTTTGGAGATTGAGAAGCTATGGATTATCTCAGGTAAGACATATTATACATGGTTAGAAAGATAATTTGTGAGGAATACAAAAAAATTATAACTGAAGATGTAATTAACACTTATTTCATGATGAATTAGAAATTATGAACAAACAATAAATTAAAAATTATGTCATATGTTGAAATTTCTTTTCTTTCCTTATTTTTTAAATGGTTATCACTATTTGTTTTAGACTTATTGTTTTCCTTAGTTTTTCTAGTTTCTATTAATATAATTTTTTTGCACTAACATAATTAAAAATGAAGTTATTGTGAAAATTGTGTCTCAGGTCATTATTTTAAAAAATTCAATATGGCGTTTTCGACCGAAGTAGTTATCTTGGTTCTTTCCTCTTCTTTTATAGTGATTACTGTAAGAATCTAAAACCATCAGAGAGATCGGTTTCATATCTATTTAGATAATTTTCCAAGGATTTATTTTAGTTCCTGAAAATGAAGACAGATGTCAGAACTGACTTACTATCTTAGGTGGGAAAATCAGGAAAACTTAACCTGTTTTGCTACACATGTACATTACAAATGATAGTAATAAAATATACTATTAAAATACTAACCAAAGACATATAGGAATGTAGAAAATTGGCTTGAATTCCAAATCTTTCTATGATCGAACTTTCCAATCTTTTAAATTACATAATCAATATGTTAAAAGTTGTATTCAGGTTCATGTATTTTCATAGATTCTCTTACCTGGAAGAATAGAACACCTGTGGAGTAGCTGAGTTGTTCTGATGACCTTCTCTACTTCTGATTAATTTGCTGTTGATCTGATCAACTTCACTTTATCTTAGTCTTTTTGATTAACTTTCATTTGTTTTAACTGCACTTATTTAACCTCAAGATCAGTTCTGATTAATTTTCATTAAGCTTGACCTTAACTAATTATTCTCCATAGCATTCTGATAACTTCCGCTTATCAGTTCTGAATAGTCTTCTCTATTTTTTTCTAAATATATATTATTAATTATAATATTTTTTCTGCTCTTATTAAATTAACTCCCTGTAATACATATGTGTGTTTTGAACTCAGATAAAGCAGTTTGGAAAGTTATGCAATATGTGCTTTTGTGGTTTCTCACAATAGATGCATAGTTATTCTAAATTAAATCCTTAATTAATGAGTAATTTATTTTAATTAGATATAACTCATTTCCTCTATCTATTTTTATAACATAAATATATACGCATATAAATATATGTTCACTAGATATAACTAATTTCCTCTGTCTATGTTTATACGCATATAAATATATGTTCACTAGAGGGAGCTTACGACTAGCTCCAATCAAGTTTAATTTATAAGTGCCTTAAGCTTGAAACCAATTGATCTGGAGATAGGACATTCTGATAGAGGTTTTGAATTATTTCTCTTTTGGCACTTATAAATAATTGGAACTAGTGATAAGCTCCCTCTAGTGAACATTCTAATACAAGCTTAAAAGCAAGCTACACAATTTTGTATTGTACCCTTGAAGGTCTGTGCGATTATATATTGCTGAGTCTATTAATATATGGTGAAACTGGACTGAGTTGAGACCCAAATAATTATCTGATTTGTAAGGTTGGATTTGAAGACATTTACATGTCTGAAAGATTTTGCTTTTCATATTGATAGTAACATATTAGATAAGTGCTGACTTTTGAGTTTGTATTATGGATCTAGTGTCTGAATCCTATCTCTCCACTGAGGTGAGCCATGAGCTTGAAAACAATTGGTCTGGAGAAGAGAATATTCACTTATAAATTAAACTTGATTGGAGCTAGTGGTAAGCTCTGTCTAGTGAACATTTTAATACAAGCTTAAAAGCAGGTTACCCAATTTTGTCACTTGTTTTATTAATTAATGTAAATATATGTATTTACAATACACTCTTAAAAAGCGAATACATTATACGTCATATGAAAAAATATTTTATTTTCAGCCTATAAACAACAATGAGTTCACCATGTTTTCTGTGAAGTACACAAGACAAATAAATATCACCATCATCTACAGTTCTCTGTATATTTTGTTGTTTTGTTATAAGAATAAAATATTTTTTTCTGCAAAAAGTACTGATCCAGAATTTTTTTCCTGTTTTGCCATCAACCTGAAGTATGTAAAAGTCTGTTGTTATAACTACTGTTCATTTCCACATCTTATAAAATCCTTGAGAAAACAAAAACTCTTTAATAATTTGTGTTTCAGAGTATAATAAAAAACATTGGTATATTTTATTAATATACTATTTTCGTGTAAAAAATTTATAATTGCACTTTGCTTTCTATTTGTAGGATTCGATAATGCAATATTGTTATCAATAAAATAATATACTTCCAGTAACTTCCTTCAATTAGCTAAACCATTACAATTACCGTTTGTCTTGCCCGATTCGTGAGATGTGACAAAACCAAATATTACACATACTATATATAAATATATATTCACGTTTACATAAAACTTGATAATTCATATCCGATTGACATTTTATTTTCTTATTGAGATTTATTGACAGGCAAGGATTTATTTTCATGGAACTCTTTCTAGATTATTTTACAACTGGCAAAGAGTCTGAATTGCAATGTTTTCTTCAATACTTAGGAGATAGTTGATGTCATTTAGTATATGATTACCTGTACATTGTACTTTTTTTTAAAGTGTTATACTTTTAATTATTAAAGAGTAAGCAGCAATAATATAAGCATATGCACTATAACTGAAGGATTATAGGATTTAAAATTTTGAATGTCTTTTTTGCTTCAGCTTGAGAATAATAGTCTTTGATGGAAAATGAAGACAAATGGTGTTGCAAAATAAGTCAAGGATTATGTACATGTTAAATCAATGCTGAATTTAAATTTATCAGTCATAGAATTATATAATAAGGTTCATGTTTTTTAGTTATTGATATATTTGTAATGATGAATAAAACCTAGGCATGTGATTATGTTATAGTATTGCAATGCAGGTCATAGAACTATACTTGAAAAAGTCAACCAGTTATTAGCATTCCTACAGAGCACAACAATAGATTTATGATATCATCATTATTATAAGGAATATATATATACACAGACATTTATAAAAAGTTGATATGTGTAATAAAAATATATTGTCAATTACGCTAATATATAATCTAATTTAAATGTGGATGTTTAAATGTCGTTTATTTTCTAGGAATTAAAAAATTGAATTGTGTCATATTTTAAAGTTGAGAAAAGATTTATAGAAGAAAAAATAGAAGGTTTTTATGAAAATGAGAATTAGATTTTATAAATGCAAAAGTTATAATTTTATGTTTAATTTATAGACTAATTATTACAATCTAAAGAAAACAATCTAAAATGTCATTATGAAATACATCCATATGAATAATATCAACACATAGAAGATATGTATGATTTGAAATGTTAAATTTTTACTTTAGATACAATACTTATAATACACTTAAATGTTTCAATTGGCAAAGTACATTATTTATTTAGAAACAATGCAATATTAAAATATATGCATATTGTCTATACTAAACTAAATGTAAATAGAAGGGATTTGAATTCAGACTTTTAGTTCCCCACAGCTATTCACTTCATTTTATACAAAGTGATACATATAATCACAAACATGTGAAAAAGGTAAATGCCTCCAAAAATTTTCCAGTCTGAGTTTCCCACCAGAAAAGGGGTACCCATCTAACTGCAGCTAGACCTAGGGTCTTTGGTATGATGTGATAAATAACTAACCAATGACCATATCCTCCTCCAATTGGCTAGCTCTAAATTTACACATAAAAGTGAGACACAATTTAGGCTAGTTCATCCATACCTCACCCTCTTTCAGATTCCACCATGCCTCAGAATTCAGACCCAGGGAGAATGTTGCCTTTGGCTTACTTCAGGGCTGAATCTACCCTAGATTTTAATCACCATATCTTTATATGGGTAACAATCTAGTAAAGGATTAATCTAACCATATTATATTATGATATAAAAGAAAGTAGGTATGTGTGTGTGTGTGTATCCGGTCTTGACTGATGAACAAATGAATAAATAACTTTGACAAACCAGAGACCATTTAATGAAAATCAAGTTAACAATGTTTATTGACTAACAACATAAAAAAATTCAAAAATTGTTTTAACAAAAAAAATATTCAGTATATGCATGTGTGTGTGCCAAATATGTATCTCTACCATATTAATGACTAAATGTGTTTATTACCCCAACTTTCCCATGGTAGATATACATAAAACCACTATATATTTACAAAATAGATGAGAATAACAAAAAGAAAAATTATTAATTCATTATTACAATGATCACACAGCTAACTAAATTATTTAACGATATTATATAATGTACCGGTTCGATCCAATGTCACTCACATTTCATCTGCCAATTGGTTTAGCTGATTTTCATTGTATTTATAATACATTTATAATCTTATTTATTTATAAATATTTGAGAACGAACTGGCACATTTGAGAAAAGTGGAGAATACTATTGATAGCAAAGCTGTCAATATTACCCACAATCAGACCGAGTTATGCAATGCATAACACGATCACATTTCCAGATTGTGGCCCACCTCGACTGCTAGATTCAAACCCCTACTATCCAAACACTTTATTTGTTTCGGAGTAAACCTCAGGTGCCATCTAGTTCAGAAGTAACATGTTTGGACAGTAGGCCCATAATCCAGCACTCGAAAAATCCCCTAACTAGCTCAATCTATTTTTAATTCAATAACAAATTATAGTTTCAATTAGTGATGAAAAGAATTGACTGACAAATAAAGCTTTAATTTCAAAGAAAGAATTTATTTTAATTCACATTTATTAACTTAATTTTAAATATCTTATTTAACTAATATAACACATGCACATTTATAATTTACATACTATAATATCTTAGGAGAAAGCATTAAATAATATTTGAAATTTAAAATACAATGACATCAATATACTAATGCATGAACACACACAGCATTTTAAAGACACATATTAATAGTTCTCTATGTATGCTATAGAGTTCTTAAACATGACTTGGAGCTTTACGAATGTGATGGCTACTTTAGAAATAAGAAAAATGTTATTACCTAGGATTTTAGAACATGGATACTTCTTGCTGTTTGCTGCTTCTAATGAAATATTTCTAACCGGTTAAATTTGAAGTTTCCTTGTGGAGATTTGATGCTGATTATTCCGAGGCATTTTCTTTAAGACAATTAGATATTGAGCGGCTTCCGGTTGTTACGCAGGCATCACTTTTATCGGGTAGGTTGGCTGTTTTCATCAGACTTCAGGCTGGAGAAAGTCATATGTTTTCCAAGGTTTTAACACTGCATTCTTGATTCTGGATATATAATAAGCTGACTGATATAACTCACTGATAGATTGTACTGAACTGTTATCTCAAATGCAACTTAAACTCAACTAACTGTCTGATAAAAAATTGACTATTTTATATATATGACATGTTGTCATTTTGATATTCTCCAGCTATATCTGTTGTCGAAATTCCTTTGATAATCTTTCAATTACGTGTTTTTGGAGATCATTTAATTAGTAGCCATGCAAACGTGTTGTTTTATTTTTTTAATTAGTAGCCATCACTGCATTTTTAAATATATTTTTCCTTTATTTTATTTGAATATTTATTTTCACATGTTTTTTTTCAATATGATTTTAACATGCACATATACATGCATTTATCATTTATTTGTTTACTCTCACACATAAATATTTTATTAACAAGCACACATTAATTTGTCATTTACCTACCTGTATATTTTATTCTAATAAACTTGATATTATTTTTAAGATTATGCTTTTCTTTAATTCGAATGGAAAGAGACTCATATTTTTAAACTTTACGTTATATTTTAACTAATAATAATAATAAAACCTCTTTAACTTCTTTTATGAAACTTTAACTTGATGCTTACTAAAGCAAACCCCCTTCCCCCTTCTAACTCATTAATTGATTGTAACTTTTATTTCAAAACTCTTAAACTTTTAACTATTTATTTTAATGAATAATTTTATTTTAATAATTTTTAGACAAATTATTATGTACCAACACAATATTGGTACAATAAAGATGTGTGCAATAGCTCCATAGTTCAATCTCAAATGTAGAGGTTCCAACTTCTTTGAAGACTCTCCCCTGACTATGTACAAGTTTCCTATGATAGATAGAAAAGAACATTCACTCAAGAATATCAGTAATTCATATTGAATAAGCAAATGTGAACAATTGTTTGTTAACAACAACAAAAAAAGAATAAACAAACAGCATAAAATCTGTCTTATAGCAAGTGCATGTTCTTAATATGGAATAGCAAATAAAGTCTTATGTTATCCCATATTTAGTGATGATAATGATGTCCAATATCAAATCATTCACTACAGAGGGAGAGCTAACCTAAACTTTATTTTTTAAAAAAATGTCTGTCTTAACAACCTTCCTTCCTTCACTTTCTTGATTTCACTAGAATGGACTCTTCCAAGTGCAAAAGTGAAATAACTAAAATATATAATACACAATTCTACAAATATATATAAAAAAGAAAATAAATATATTTAACAAATTAAGACTTCCTTCAAATTATCTTGCATAATGTTCATGAATTAGGCAACTAATGTCTTTTATAGATACAGTTCATCATTGTTGCAGTCATCCTCCTCCAGCAAGTCATGCATTACCCACAGGGACTCCTTGGTGATATGTTTGAAACAGGGTTGTTTCACCTTCAGTTGTTTTCATTCTGTATGCATCTAGACATTTAAGACAGAGTATTTGATGTTTCATCAGACAATATATAGTTGAATATTAAATTATTGCACTTCCTATGGTCAGGGCTTTTATACATATTCGAAGAATAATGGAGTCCTTTTATTTTAAAAGTCTACTTAAATCATGTCAATTATTTTATCCAACTGCACAAATCAATAGAATTCTTTATGTTTAAATATTGGCTATAATTCCTTGTAAATATCCATTACAATGATCAAATAAGCCATACATGTTCTCTTAGATTCAAACATTCGATTTTTTGATGTTGTTATACAGCATTTGTGATCTTTTTAAAATAGTAAAAGCTGACAGAAATGAATTGGGTTCATTTTTATACTGGACTCTGGTTTCCATTGTTTAGTATTCTTTAATTTCATTTCCTTTTCCATTGCTGTGTAAACCCTACTGTTGCATGTATGATTATGATTTTAAGTAAAATAAAATTACATGGTAGAAATATGTTTTCACCTTCCACATTTTGTTACCCAGTGACTGGTTTGACATTAGATTGCTACTATGTTAATTGAGTCTAAGTCTTGTATAATGATGTACAATACACTAATATTGAATTGATTATTTGTATACATATCTATTAGTATGATTTTTCTACTAAACATCACATGATCACCATCTCTATACTAGCACATAATTGTTGTAAACAAAGGCAAAACTCTCCATACAGTAGTGCCACCCTGTGCCATACAGAGTAATCAATGGATGCCAGAAGGCTTGTGCATAAAATCCCTATCTAGTGCTTACTCATCCAATATCCCCAGACTAGTTTCTGGCTTGTGGCCATCATCAGTGAGGAGCCTTGGATCTGAGAGCACTGCACCTAGATCTTAGGATCTAATGCAACCCTCCAGCAGCCACCTTTTAACTCTACTTTACTACAAAACTATATAAGCTATTGAGCTTAGATTGAAGATATTAACAATGTTTTCAATTTCATTCTCATAGTTTTGTCGTAAAGTAGAGTTAAAAGGTTGCTGCTGGAGGGTTGCATTAGATCCTAAGATCTGGGTGCAGTGCTCTCAGATCCAAGGCTCCTCACTGATGATGGCCACAAGCCAGAAACTAGTCTGGGGATATTGGATGAGTAGGCACTAGATAGGGATTTTATGCACAAGCCTTCTGGCATCCACTGATTACTCTGTTTGGCACAGGGTGGCACTATTGTATGGAGAGTTTTGCCTTTGTTTATGATTTTTCTAATTAGGATTTTTATCTTTCTATTAGATAAGTGAGACTAATCTATCATAATATTTTTAACAGCAAAATGGGTGTGTTTTTACTTACTCCAAATAATGAAATTATATGCTCAACCACTTAGATCTAATTTGTTTACTGTTGGTTGGTTTAAGAATGTTTTGAATGGCACTCTTCCAGATGAGGTCTTATCCCATTACAACCAACAATATGACCCAGGAATACTTCCTGGTTGGAGACTAGAGTTCTCTCTCTTAAAGTTGATTTTAATCTTTTTTTAAAGCACTCTTCAAAAAATATAGTGAGGTGTTAAAGATGTTCTTCAATTGTGGCAGATGCAATAATCACATAAATAATAGTTACAATCTGTTTAACCTCAAGAGAAAGGGTCTTATCTAGATGTCTAATCAGACCAGTGCCACTATTTATCAACCCAAAAGGCATCCTATTAAACTGATATGTAGAACCATCCACATTGGAAGATGGTGTATTGGTGATCTTCAGAGTGGAACTCAATCTTCCAATAGCTGAATGTTAGATTAAAAGTCTGAAACATTTTCTTGCTTCCAAATCACACAAATAATTCATGTATGGGCATTGGAAGGTTCTTGCGAGGAACAGTAATTCTTTTTAGTTGTCTAGCATTCTAACAAAATCTTATTGACCCATCTTTTTTTTTTCAGTTACAAGTGGGTTACAGTAAGGTAAAGAGCATTTAAAAATGATCACCAATCCAGAATTTTATTAATCTGTTTGAATATTTCTTCATGATACTGATATGAAATAGAATACAATTTAGGTTGAAATGGTTGGTCATGTACTAATCTAATTTTTTGTGGAAATCCCTCAATCTCTCCTGGTATATCCAAGAGAATCAGGCTACATTTATTAATAACAGATCACAATTTCAAAGCATCATCACTTCCAAGCAAGTGGGACTATGTGAGTTTGTTATCTATGAATGCTTCTGGGATATTGGATATAATAGTTAACTTCAGTAGATCATTTCTTAGAAGCAATGTCAACTCCAAGACCTCATCATTTATGTTAATTGTCTTATCAGAGAAATAAATAATGCAGGTGTTCAAATGCAGGAAGCTGCCCCTAGTATGACATCATGGATTAAGCCATTCAGTATTAAAACATGTGATAGAGGATTGTTTGGCCTAGTTTTATCTCAAACCAGATTTGATTCTGTGCTAGATTACTTTTCATTCAGTTATCCATGGTAATCTGAATCGATATCAGTGATAAAGTTTTGATGCAGGGGATTTTTGGTCAGAATCTCCTGGTAGAATTTGTCTGACACAATCAAAATCTGCCTGCCAGAATCTAACAATGCCTTAATCAGCAAGACCTCAAACAAATCCTCTATAATGGGGCATCTTTGCAAAGTATCTCCTGGTAGAATTTGTCTGACACAATCAAAATCTGCCTGCCAGAATCTAACAATGCCTTAATCAGCAAGACCTCAAACAAATCCTCTATAATGGGGCATCTTTGCAAAGTAAAGTTGGGAGCTTTATCTTTCCACAAACACATCACATTAGTGATTTTTCAATCAGAAGTTTGGTTATATTCATCAGTGTCATTTTATTTTCTTGAGTGAGAAATATAGCCTCAAATACTTTTCTAGTTTGCTTTTTACTGGACTGTGGGTGTGTAATTACCACACCCTGGTTTTGTGGATTTCCCTACTATGAGGGAGCTTATCCCAGTTTTCTTGATTTCCCTACTATGAGGGGGCTTATCCCAGTTTTCTTGATACTTGTCTAGTTTTTTGGGGGTAACCATATGTAGGGAGGGCTTAATTGTTGGGATTTTTCTTTCCAATGGTTGGAATGATTGTTATTTTTTATAAAATATGGCACTGACAGTCACCTCCTCTTCCTTTTCTCAGGTGTTCTAGTTGACAGGTTGGTATTGTTAATGTCTATATTATTCAGCAATACCTGCTCAATGTTCCTAGCACTGATACATAATAGTGATTGCTCTATTTTAAGTGGCAAATTACTTTTTATTATTTTATGATCTTGCTCTCACTAAGGTTTTAGGCATTAAGTGTCCTTAACTTTTGTGACCTGGAGTGAAAGAATTAGTTAAAGTTTTACCTGGAGTAGATTTGCACTTCTCCTGGAGTACCTGGTATAATTGGGCCTATTGTCTATACCTATTCAAAAAATTCTTAAAACATTTGGTAATTGTCAAAGGTGGATGGGGATTGGTATAGTGACTCCTACAATATCACAATGCATCCCCTTGAAGGTGGCTATACACAATGATCACCTCTTCTTCAGATAAAATTTGATTTACTAAACAGTAAAGATTGAGGCTCCTAAGGTGCTCTGTGGTGGTTTTCGTGGTGATTACTTTAAATATTTTTAACCTTACAAACTGGTTAAATGCACTGAATTGGGCCGGGTATATATGCATTTTATTTATTTATAGGTATTCATCTTTGAGGTCAGCACATGATTCTCAGAGTTGGCCTAATATATAGTTAGTATTAATTCTTCTAAATTAAAATTAAGAGGATAGCTTTCACTCTTGAGCATTATGCAGTGTGGGAGAATAGATTCCTCACAAGAGTCACTCATTCTCTGCAGTTTTTTGAGGGCAACCTTCAAGTGATTTTCCTTTTCACTATATTCTTCCCCATTATATATGATTGTCATGTCAATTCCAGTTTTTCAGATTTTTATGGTGGGGGTTCTTTGGTACAAGAGTCTGATCTAACTTGTTAATCTGGTCCCATGTTTTGATAGCATTATTCACCAGTTTTTCAAGAGTGGTCTTGTCTAGGATTGTTTCTGACTCTGTTGAGGTTATCCTGGCCTCAAGTCATTTAAGGTGATGGTCAAGGGTACCCAGTGTCATTTCCTGTGACTGCCTTAATGCTCTGTTTTCCTGAGAGTTGGTTCATCTTTGAGTGTACATTTTGAAACTGTTTTTGAACTTAGTTCTGCAGCTTTTTCTGCCCACATGCATCTTGTTTTTGGAGACTTCTTGACTCTTGTGCACCTCATCTCATTTGACATTTAATTGGCCAATGATACTGTATTTGAACCCTTTAAATTGTTGTTGGCACTTTAAATCTTTTTCATCATTCTTCAGTTTGCCAAGTGTTTGAGTTGTCTCTCTGAATGCCATCTAAGTTGATCAACCATTGCTCCATTTTTATGAACAGCCTAGACTCTATATCCGTCATATCTATTTTTAGGTCTGATCTAACACATTTATGTTTTTGTCTAGGCTTCCCTTGAGACATATCATCATTTTACACATTATGTCCTTCATCTCTTCTTTAATACTAGTTATTTTTTGGTCCAGCTTTACTTCCATGTTACTTGCCTCTTTGGATGCTCATGTTTCTGTCCAAATTTTTATTCATCCAGGTTTCCATGCCTGTGTGCATTTCAAATATTTCTTCCATCATTTTTATCTCCCCTGTAACCTGTGCTACTCTGCTTTCATGTATGTAGGCCATTTTCTTATTCAATATTCCTTGTGCTTGAGCCTGATCTGCAACAATAGCATGTGGAGGGTGGTCCATCTCAGTCAGAGACCCTTCAAGCATTTGGGTCAGTAGTACCCTTCCCCAATACTTCTATTATTTTTTATTTCACTATCACTAGTATCTTGTAATTTCTTAGAACATTCCATATTCTTTCTTGACAACAATTTACCACTTCCATGTATCATTAAAAACATTCCACAACAATTCAGTACAAAGCTATTTACTTCTTTATAAATAAA
This sequence comes from Epiperipatus broadwayi, assembly GCA_028023455.1. Lineage (NCBI taxonomy): Eukaryota > Metazoa > Onychophora > Udeonychophora > Euonychophora > Peripatidae > Epiperipatus > Epiperipatus broadwayi. The sequence goes on along the minus strand of JAQFVV010006249.1, from coordinate 4,136,263 downwards.
AATAAAGATATATCATATGATATCATGCTATCTCTTTACCATTTAGTGCATGTTTAACTTCTCACTCCATTTTTATGTTGGTGTATGTATTACTTTTAATGCCTGGTTTTTTAGCCTCTTTGCTTACTCACCTAACTTACTTATTTTACTTTCATTTATTAGTTAATTATTTATTTTTAGTCTCAGATCATCATCTCATTTCATCATCTTATTCCCATCAATCAATTAACATTTAACATTTCACATGAAGCTCCTTTTCTTGTTATATGTATTAACTGTTTGCTACCTAGATGACTCCATAAAGATGAATATGTTCCAATAAAAAATTTTTTAATCTGTCCTATGGTTGGACCTCAGAAACTTATGTTTCAAGCTCCCAAAGTCTGTGCACCATAATGTGCCAGTTCAGGATTTTTACCAGAGGAGGGGGGGTGCATCTAACTATGGTCAGACCTAGGGTCTGACCTAGGGTCTTGGGAGGATGATGCTGCAAATGACACAATGAAGTAAGAAATCAACAACCATGGCCTTCTCTTATAAGTTAGCTATAGGTTTACTCATCAAATTCAGACACAATTTAGGCTAGTTCATCTATACCTCATGCCTCTTTTGGATTTCACCATGCCTCACAATTCAAATCTAGGATGAATGTTGCCTTCAGCTCTCTTCAGGGGCGAATCTACTCTAAATAGCAATCACAGTATCTTTATAAGGGTTTTCAGTCATGTAAAGTACTCATCTAACCATATTATTATAAGTGGGTCTGTGTATGCATGTGTATGTGGTTATGAACTGAGGAACAAATGGATAAATAACTTTGTCAAAGCAGAGACCATTTAATGAAAATCAAGTTAATGTTTTTTGTCCAACAATATAAAAAAAATCAAAAATTCTTTAATGCTAGAATTGGTAGACAAATGAAAGATGAAATTGCTGTAGGTAATTTTGGTTATGGTAATAGAAATGAGAGAGGACATAGACTTGTGGAGTTTGCAGAAAAAGAAAAACTTTATATTATGAATTCATTTTTTGAGAAAAATGTTAAAAGGAAATGGACATGGAAGCATCCAAATGAAGGTACAGCAGAATTGGATTATATTTTGACTAACAGGAAATACATATTTCAAGATTGTAATGTTCTTAATAAATTTAACACAGGAAGTGATCATCAATTAGTAAGGTGTAAGTTACGTGTTAATGTAAAACTAGAGAGACAAAAATTAATGAGAAAAACAATATTTACAGTTGATATTTCTAATCTTCAGAAACATTCTAATGAATTTAAATTAGAACTTACAAATAGGTTTCAAGTGGTAGGAGATTTTGAACATGATTCAGATTTGAATGAAATTAATATGAAAATAACTGATACACTTTTAAAAACTGCAACAAAGATAGCTGGTAGAAAAAAGCAGCAATTGACTAATGAAATTTCTACTGAGACTAGAGAATTTATGAAGAAAAGAAGGAATATGAAGATATACAAAAATGATGTACTAAAAAGAATTGAATATCTCGAATTTTGTAAAATGGTACGGAAAAAAAACTGTGAAATAGCAAGGAAAGCTGTAGAAGAAAATAAAAGTCTCAAGAATGTTAAACAACATTTTGGTATTGATAGGAAATTTATATCTGCAATAAGAAAAAAAGATGGAATTATTACTAAAAAGAGACATGACATCATGAAATTGGTAGAAGATTTTTATCAAGAATTATATAGTAATAATTACATCTTCCAAATTGCCCAGAATTTTAAATGAAGAAGTGAGACATGCAATTAAATGTATGAAGAAAGGAAAGGCTCCAGGAAATGATGGAATTATAATTGATATATTAAAAGAAGGAGGTGAAGAAATAGAAACAATTTTAGCAAAGTTATATACCAAATGTCTAAATGATGAAGATGTACTGGAAGATTGGAAGAATGCAGTAATAATATTAATATTTAAAAAAGGTGATAAAGAAGATATTAGAAATTACAGACCTATCAGCCTTTTATCAGTTTTATATAAAATTTTTACCAAGATAATTACAACTCGTCTACAGAGAACTTTGGATTTCCACCAACCAAGAGAACAAGCTGGATTTAAAAGTGGTTTTAGTATAATAGATCATATCCAGGTATTGAGAGAAGTCATAGAAAGGACAAATGAATATGAGTTGTCATTATGTTTTGGATTTGTAGATTATGAAAAGGCATTCGATTCTATACACATTTCTTCAGTGATTAAAGCATTGGATCATCAAGGTATAGATCCAGGATATTGTCATATTTTAAAGAATATTTATAAAAATGCAACAGCAACAATTAGATTACATAATGATACCGGAAAAATCAACATTGAGAAAGGTGTAAGGCAAGGTGACTCCATATCTCCAAAACTTTTTACAGCAGTGCTGCAAGAAGTATTTTGTGGATTAAAATGGGAAACTAAAGGAATGAAAGTAAATGGAGAGTATTTAAGTCATTTAGATTTTGCAGATGATGTAGTTGTTTTTGCAAATAATGCTTCAGAGCTGCAGGAAATGTTGCAGGAGTTAGCAGATGAAAGTAGAAAAGTAGGACTAAAGATAAATGTTAAAAAGACTAAAGTAATGTTTAATCGATTTGCTCAAAATATGAAAATAAAGATTGATTATGAAGAATTAGAAGAAGTTAACAGTTACAAATACCTAGGTCAGATTATTAATACAGATGGAAACATAATGGAGGAAATTAATCATAGAATTAAACTTGGTTGGAGTGCTTTTGGTAGAAATAACTTGATACTAAAAGGAAATATGCCTAATGCCTATGTGTTTGAAAAGAATGGTTTTTAACAAATGTGTTTTACCAGTTCTTACTTATGGATCTGAGACTTGGACACTTAATAGAAGAGCAATACAGAGACTTCAGACCACTCAAAGGAGTATGGAGAGATGTATGTTGGGAGTAACAAGAAGAGATCGAAAACGCAATGTATGGGTAAGACAACAAACAGGTGTTACTGACCTTATTGAAAAAATTAAAAGATTGAAATGGAGTTGGGCTGGACATATTGCTAGAAGAAATGATAATAGATGGACAATTGAAATTTTAAACTGGATTCCAAGAGATTGTAAAAGACCCAGAAAGAGACCACATGTGAGATGGATGGATGAAATAAGAAAATGTGCAGGGGTGTTGTGGAAAAGAGAAGCTAAAGATCGGAGAAGATGGATTAAACTTGGAGAGACCTTCATCCTGCAGTGGATTGATAATGGTTGATGATGATTATGATGATATACATGTGGATGTGTCAAGTATATATCTTGACCATATTAATGGCCAATGGTGTTTTTTTACTCCAACCCTTCCCATAATAGATATACATAAAGTCACTACATATTTACAAAATAGATTAACAAAAAAAATTATTAATTCATTGTTACAATAATCCCAACTGTAGAGTTTACATCTTCTTTGAGGACCCCTTGACTATGTACATGTTTTTTATGGTAGATATAAAAGGACATTCACTCAAGAATATTAGTCATTTATACTGAATATATAAATGTGAACAATCATTTGTTAATAAAAACAAAATAAACAAATAAACAGCATGAAATCTGTCTTATAGCAAGTGCATGTTCTTAATATGAAATAATATTAAAATAAAGTCTTACCTTAACCCATATTTAGTAATGATATTGATACCCAATATGAAGACATTCACAATAAAAGGAGAGCTGAACTAAAAAAAATTATCTAACTTAACAGCCTTCCCCCTTACCCTTTCTTGATTTCACTACAATGGACTCACTCTCCCAAGATGTAAAGATTTAGTTTTCCAAGTGCAAAAGTGAACCAACTAAAAAAATGTAATACAGAATTATACAAACATATATAAAAAGAAAATTATTTTACAAATTAAGACTTTCTTCAAGTCGTCTTGCATAATAATTCATGAATTATGCAATTAATGTCTCTTATAGATACAGTTCATTGTTGTTCCAGTCATCCTTCTATGGCAAGTCACACATTATTTGTGTGAACTCCTCAGTGATATGTTTGAAATGGTGCTGATTCCATCTTCTGTTGTTGTATTCATTCTGTATCCATGTAGATATTTAACACAGAATATTTGATGTTTCAGCAGATATTATACAGTTGAATATTAAAACATCACACTTCCTATGGTCAGGATTATAACACCTTGTACCTGCAACAATATTAAATTATATGGAGTGCATTGTTTTGCAGTTCATAAACGATTTAAATTTCTTAATTCACTGTTTGGTATTTAATAATTTTTATAAGAACCGAATTATTTTATCATTTAGATATAACTGTACTGATGATGTTCTATTTTATTTTATTTGTATCTGAAGAATAATGTGGTCTTTTTATTTTAAATGTCTATTTAAGTCAGTTCAATAATTTTATCCAATTGAACAAATCTATTAAAATTCTTTCTGTTTCCATACCATTTATAATTCTTGTGAATTTGCATTACAATGATCAAGCAAATAATTTGGAATGTTGGAATAAGTCATCCATGTTCTCTTAGATTCAAACATTAGATTTTTTGATGTTGTTATACAGTTTAAGTGTCCTTTTTACAATAGTAAAACACAATGGAAATGAATGGTGTTTGTTTTTATATTGGACCCAGTTTTTATTGTTTAATATTCTTTCATTATACTTCCTTTTCCATCACTGTATCAATTCTATTGCTGCATGTATTATTATGATTGTAAGAAAAATAAAATTTCATGGTAGAATTAGGTTTTCAGCTTTCACATTTGGTTACCTCATGACTGGTTTGACATTAGGTCACTACCATGTTTACTGAGTCTAATACAATATACTAACATTGAATTCGTTATTTGTATACATACATATTAGTATGATTTCTTTAATTAGGCTTTTATCTTTCTATTAGATAAGCAATATACTAACATTGAATTCATTATTTGTATACATATATATTAGTAAGATTTCTTTAATTAGGCTTTTATCTTTCTATTAGATAAGTGAGACTAACCTATCATCATATTTTTTTAACATAGCAAAATATAAATATTTGTTTCATATAAGTGCTCAACCACATATTAAATAAATTTACATAGTTTGATTTGGTTGTGATAGTGAACAAAAGTTTGAATTGTAAGATATACCCTCACACAATATATATATATATATATATATTATGCTGAGCCTATTGGTCCAGACCATCTTGCACACGTATACACAATCAGTGTTCAGTTTATATTAAGATAGCAACTGTTCAACTTTAATAGAAAAGCTTCAATTTCTTATGTCCTCCAATTCTTCAGCCATCCATAACATAACCAGGGCTTTGGGAATTCCATTCTAAGATTTTCAATAATATAAGTGGTTCAAGAATTGGAGGGTGGAGAAGATTAAAACATGCCCATTAAAGTTTGAAGATTTGCTATCTTAATACAAACTGAGCACTGATTGTATATAACCAAATGATGAGTACTGGTTCAGCACAAAATACATATATTGGAGATCAAATCTTTTTTACATATATGTGGTCATGTGTATGGATTGTATGAATAGGAATGTGCAGCTATGGAAAGCTTGAAAGTCTGATTTCAAGTCCCTTGTATTTAGAAACAATGGTACCTAATTTATAAAGACCATCAAAAACAACAAAAGCTTATTGAAATATATTGTTCTTATTTTATGGCTAATGCTAAATGTTCAATATGTTGGCACTGCTTTGTTGAGAGTATAACTTCTGTTTAAACATGAATTTGTTATACAATGTATGATAACAACTGCAGTAATGTATTTTTTAAAAAGTTTTGTAGAAAGAACATTTAATATTAAAATCTTTAATTCAAATTACAAAATTGATTTTATAAATTACAGATATAATTGAAAGGGTAAAAAGGACCATATTTTCTAGCAGTGTATTTGGCTATCTACATTCTATTTTATCATTGTTTTTTTAAAAACAGGACCATTGGTAATTGCAACTCTTGAACCTTCAGTAGTTTTGCCATGGTGTGCTTTATAGGTCCTAGAAATTCCATATTATTTTCATTTATCTTAATTTGGAAAGCCTTATCATTAGATGCCATAGATTTTCTTACTAATTTTCTGATAACTTTTCACAATTTCTTTATCAAGGCTTCTTACACCAGCTTCATGTGTGAAATGCCGCACTATTTTTAAGATTGCAGAATTATCCCATGATATTTCATTTTCCCTCAAACCATGTGCATTAGATTGTTTTGGGATTAAGTGCCTTTTTGCAATCTCAAGCTTTTCATCTTCCATATAGCCAGACAGTCTAATGACTTCTAGCCTATCTGTAAGTGGCCTTGGAAGACCCATACTATTTGCAGTTGCAACGAACATCACTTTTGACAGATCGTAATCCTCTTCTAGATAGTGATCATTGAAGGTTTTGTTCTGTTCTGGATCTAGTATATCAAGTAGCACAGATGCTGAATCTCCTCTGAAGTCATGTGCCATCTAGCATTCAATCTTTTGGAAATTTTCATTTGCCACTAGTTCTTTTTTGCTTGATTCCATGCTAAAAACATTAACTCTAGCTTTTTTGATATATGATCTTTCATGGTTATATAGCTCTTAATATTTTATTAATGATATTGTTTGTCATAGGTATATCGGGAATATGGAATTCAAAAGAAACATCATCATAATGAAATAACTAATCGATAATTTGAAGATTCTATGGATTTGTTTCTATCTAAAATATAAGTTAGTAAATAGTTAAAAAATAGATCAGAAAATAAAATGGAAATATTTTCCCATGCATTATAATAAATAGTTTTTATATTACTTTTTAAAAATAAATTTAAAAATGAATTTTGTGTTCTTTATTGAAATTATTAAACTTGACTTATTCATTATTATTATTATTATTATTATTATTATTATTATTATTATTATTATTATTATTATTATTATTATTATTATTATTATTATTATTATTATTATTATTATTATTATTATTATTATTATTATTATTATTATTATTATTATTATTATTATTATTATTATTATTATTATTATTATTATTATTATTATTATTATTATTATTATTATTATTATTATTATTATTATTATTATTATTATTATTATTATTATTATTATTATTATTATTATTATTATTATTATTATTATTATTATTATTAGTATTATTATTATTATTAGTAGTAGTAGTATTATTATTATTATTTCTATAGTCATGTAAACAATTTGACAACTTCACTAGATAAGGATTTTAAAACTGTTGCTATTTATTTGGACTTGTCTAAGGCATTTGACTCTGTATCTCACAAAATTTTACTTAAGCGTTTATATTCATATGGTTTTCATAGTGGATTTATTTCATGATTTTCTAGTTACTTAAAGGACAGAAAACAAGCAACAAATATTTCTAATGTTATAAGCTCTTTTATAACAGTTAACCATGGTGTACAACAAGGTTCAGTTTTGGGTCCCATTTTATTTATTATTTATATAAATGATTTATTTTCTTTACCTTTAGAATTAAAATTTATGCTGCAGTTTCATATAATTTTGTTGAAAAAATAATTAATGATGATTTAATCCTAATTAGTAAATGGTTAGCATTTAATAATTTATCAATTAATCTGAGTAAAACAAATGTTATTAATTTTTCTTACAAGTCAAATATTCATTCGCTTATCATTACTATTTGTAATAAGTATTTTTGGCATTGTAATAGCACTTGTACTTGTGCTAACATTTCATTTGTTGAGAATATTTGTTATCTAGGTGTTTTTATTGACTCCAGACTATCCTGGTCAAACCATATTGACTTTCTTTGTTCTCGTTTATGTAAATTAAATTATATGTTTTTCTACTTATCTAAATTTTTCCCTTGGTCAGCTTTGATTACTTTATATATTTCTTTTTATCAAAACTTATTATGTTATAATATATCAATTTGGGGGAACTGTTCTACTTTTGCAATGACTACTTTGTCTGTTTTACAGAATTATATAATGCATATCATTTTTGGTAGATCACATATCACATCTGTTAAAGATATGTATGCCACATTTAATATACTAGATGTTTTTCATGTGTATAAATATAGAGTGATTCTTGATATTTATTGTAGGAAACTTCATTTGGTTACTAAATCTTCTGTTGTAAATATTCGTTTATCTACTAATTATCAGTTAGCTTTACCTAATTTTCTTAAAACATCTAGTAGGAAGCAATTTAGTTATAATGGTCCTAAATTATTTAATATGTTTATAAGAGATTGTTCTGTGAATTTAATGAACACTAGTTATTTAATTTTTAAAAAGCATTTATGGGACTGGTTATATTATGCTAAGCATTAGTTTTATTTTATTTTTGTTTATACTGTATGTTATGTTGTAATTATTTACTACTGTGATTGAAATGCCAAATGTAATATCTGTGTGATTTTAATATTTTATGTTATATTTATACTTTTTTTGTATTTTATTAATGTTTTTAGTTGTTACATTTAAATTCCTCACTCAAGATTTTTCTTGTATGAAATTTATCTCACTGTATTATACATTTATTGTTTGTTTCATAATAAATAAATAAATAAATATAATTATTATTATTATTAATTATTATTATTATTATTATTATTATTATTTATTATTATTATTATTATTATTATTATTATTATTATTATTATTATTATTATTATTATTATTATTTTATTATTATTATTATTATTATTATTATTATTATTATTATTATTATTATTTATTATTATTATTATTATTATTATTATTATTATTATTATTATTATTATTATTATTATTATTATTATTATTATTATTATTATTATTATTATTATTATTATTATTATAAGAAGAAGAAGAAGAAAAAGAAGAATAATGATTATGATGGTACTATTAATAATTGTTAACCAGGGTATGCCACAAGATTCATATTCTATTTATAATTTATATAAATGTTATATTTTCTTTACACTTAGAATGTAAGATTTATGGTTTTGCAGAAGATATTGCTTTATCTTAGATGCAGTTTTATATATATATTTTTTAAAAAAATAATTAATGATGATTTAATCCTAATTAAAACATGGTTTGCTTTTAAAGGTTTATCAATTAACCTGAATAAATAAAAGCTATTAGTTTTTTTATAAGTCAAATATTCATTCACTTAACATGACTATTTGTAAGAAGTATTTTTGGCATTGTAATAATAATTGTACTAAGATTTCATTTGTTGATAATATTTAACTAGGTGTTTTTATTGATTCTAGATTATTCTGGTTAAACCATATTGACTTTCTCTGTTCTTATTTATGTAAATTCAATTATATGTTTTTCTACTTATCTTAACTTTTTCCTCAATCAGCTTTCATTACATTATTTATTTCTTGTTATCCAAGATTATTATATTTAACATATTGGTTAGGGGGGACTGTTTGACATTTGCAATGATTACTTTGCCTGTTTTACAGAATTATACAGTGTGTATCATTTTTGGTGTTTCATGTGCTACATCTGTTAGAGATATTCATGGAAATTGTAATATACTAGATATTTTCCATTTATATTAATATAGAGTAATTCCTGATATTTGTTGTAGGAAAATTCACTTGGATACTACATCTTCTATTGTAAATACTCATTTATCTACTAAATATCAACTGGCTTTACCCAATTTTCTTAACACTTCTAATAGGAATCAATTTGGTTATAATAGTCACAAATTACTTAATTTGTTTATTCAATATTGTTCTGCGAATTTAATGAACACCAATTATTTGAGCTTTAAAAAAGTATTTATGGCTTTGGATATATTATACTAAATATTAGTTTTTATTAGTTGTTTATATTATTTGCTGTGTTTCAGTTATTTACTACTGTGGTTGAATTGCCAAATGCAATATCTGTAACATTTTAATATTTTATATTATATTCATACTTTATGTATTTTCTTAGTGTTATTTGCTGTTATATTTAAATTCCTTGCTCGAGATTTTTCTCTATGGAAATTATATCACTGTTTTATACTTTTATTGTTTGTTTCATAATAAAATAAATAAAAAAAAAATAAAATGAATTATTATTACTGTTATTATCATTGCTTATTGTTATTATTATTATTATTGTTGTTGTTGTTTGTTATTATTATTACTATTATTATTATTATTATTATTAGTAGTAGTAGTAGTAGTAGTGGTAGTAGTGGTAGTAGTAGTAGTAGTAATAGTAGTAGTAGTAGTAGTAGTAGTAGTAGTAGTAGTAGTAGTAGTAGTAGTAGTAGTAGTAGTAGTAGTAGTAGTAGTAGTAGTAGTAGTAGTGCACAGTTAATTTGGAATAAAAAACTGTATCCATTAGTATCAACAAGTTACAAAGACATTCCAAAGATAATGGCCTATCACTACATAGCATTACAACTTTTTTTCAAAAGGCATATAACTCCAACAGATACACCTCCACCCACTAGCAGCAAATTCATACATAACCTTAGTTTTAATGAATAAGTACAATAAGCACAATGATCATACAGCAAATAAATTAAAGTACTGGGATGCATATCAAATTATAAATGAAAACTCCACCACTCATTGCCATAGCAGTAGTCTCTCATTAACAAATAAGACACTTATACAAAAATTCAAATATTGGCATCTAGAACCTAAACATCTTGACTTTTTAGTAAAGATTAATCTAGATGCCTTACCTACAAGTTTTTTCTGACAACAAGAATGAAAAATGCCAACATCAATCCAATATGTGCGCTTTGTCATAGGGATGAAGAGACCATTAACCATATTATCACTGACTGTCATGCTCTTAATATTTATAGAGAACTAATTACAACATTCACTGGGAGTAATAATCACATACTAGTGTTATTAATTAATGCAATAAAAACAGGTAATTTTGCCTCAATCAGAATACACACGTACCTTTTTTTCACCCTCTGGTTCGTGCGCTGTCATTTTGTTTTCAACCCCACTTCTCACAAATTCTGAACAATTTACCTTAATAAATTACAAGCAATAAGGAAAAGGGACCAACTACTTGCTCCAGTTGGATTATTCACAGACACGTGGCAATCAATTCAGATGCCAACAACCTAATAAGAAACCCACAACTACATACGGAAAAAACATTACCCGAAGAAGAACTTTATATGTTGATTTTTTTTACATGTTTTGTTTGCTGGTTTTTTTTATTGTCATAAAACCTCCTTAGGCCAAAAAAATTTATTGATAAAAAAAAAAAAATAAAGTATGTGATTCTGAAGAAGACCACAAGACAGCGAAATGTAAGATTGTGGTTTTTGCTAAAAAGTGTTCAGAGTAGAGTGGATAAATTGCATTTTTACAAGATATTACAGAAAAATAAAGAAAGTGGTGAATTTGGTTTATTTTATTATAAAGATATACATCAGCTTTTGTGACGTGAAAATTTGATATAATTCTAAGAGCTTCACAATCAAATCAAAATGTTTTTGAAAATTTCAAAAAAGTCAAAAACAAATTGATATTCAAAACTGTTTGCATGATTTGGTCTTCACGAGAGATATGACACATCATTTGTTTTAACTATAAAACTTCACAGTCAAAATTGAGACATTCCTATATGGGATTTCATTAAATTATTTAAGTTAAAACCTGGAAACTGCAGAAGACAACTAAGCAATAGGTATTTAGTACAATTTCTTATGTGCATTTAATATTAAGCATCATTTTACATTCAAATTTTCCCACTTTAAAAAAAAACTTAAGATATATATTATATGCTTGAATATATATATATATATATATATATATATGGTTGAATATATATATATATATATATATATAATGGTGTTGTAAATTGCTATTGGTAACTCCTCCATCTGGGTCAATAACTTTGCTGTGTATTGCTTGTGAATGATAATAATATAAAAAATTCATTAAAGATTTTAACATTTTAAATATTAAAAAAACTAAAATGGTACAAAAAAGATAGGTAAAAAAATACATTGTAAGCATCAAATATCAGATATTATTTCTGGGTGATACAGCCATATCGCAAATTTACGTGAAACTGCATTAGGCAAAGATCTGGATACCAATCTACTTGACTACCTAAATTTAATTTTCTCTTTAGTTGAATTTTCAAACACTGCTTTGACATCATAAAAAAATAATAGAAAAACTTATTGCTCAATTGAAGTTTCTTTTGATTTATCATAATCCTACTACATAATTTATTTGTTGGAAGTAGAATCTGAAACTTCATTACTTTACAGTGACAGATTTAATTTCAAACAATCTTTTTATTGTAATCGACAGATTTGTTTAAAATTTTGATTTTTATTATTTGTCTTTAAAATTTATGCTTCTTTCTTGCTTGGTTTTTAAAAGGTGTGGAGGGAGGGGAATATGGTTAATTGTAAGTGTCATTAACTTGTACGAATACAAGAATTTTTAAGTTATATTCAGTAGAAATTACAAATCAAACAATCTAAATAAAAATAAACAGGCTGGTTTTGCAACAACAACAACAAATTAAAAGAGGATTAAAATGAAATGTATTTCTTATTTATTCGAATTCCCACTACCCAATGTCTTGTTTTTACGTCTCAAAAACCTAAAAACAAAAGGCATCATCATTATGTATAAAATTAATAATTTGGCAGCATGCATGGAAAACTAGTCTTCCTTATCTTTCTTTTCTCCATCATTGATATTTCAAAGACTAAATAAAAAAGATGTGAAAATTTAATTTTTACTTTTTTAATTAAAACCTAGTAATAATAATAATCATCATCAAAACAGTTTAAATGAACACTCACAAAGTTTAATGTTTATCAGTTGCTTTTAAAATTTAAATGATTTTAACAATATCAACAAAAATCACAAAGTTTATTTTAAAATTAATTTCTAATAAGTTTAAAAATAGTAGTTCATACCCATGAGATGCCACAGTCTATCCTAAAAGTTAACACAATAATACTGTTAACAACACGAAAATGAGTGACACAACATAGCTTTTGTTTATGGTCTTGCCTGGGTAGTTATAATTAATATTAATAATCATGATCATTTTCAATCACTATTCAACCAGTGCAGGATGAAAACTGAAGGCAAGCTTAATCTAATTTCTCTAATTCTTTCCAATTATTTTCATCAGATTAACGAACTTCATTCCATCCATCCAACACACTGTGATCTTTCTCGGGTATTTTAAATCTGTTGAAATACAGCTTAGGATGTCAATAGACATATATTATTACATCTTCGGGTAATATATCTAGCCCAGCTTTAACAAAGTTGCTAAATTCTTTTAATAATGTCAACTACATTTTATCTCTTCTTATCCAAGTACTTAATTTTTAATCTCACCATAATTTCATCATATTTTCTTGGCTGATCTGAAATCTGTATAATATTTCTCTGTGAATTGTTAACAGTTTATCATGTGAATGTAAGAATGAGAAAATCGTGTATTAAAAACATTGTTTTTGTCAAGCGCTGGTGGTCGAGAGGTTAGCACAACTGCCTTACAAGCAGTTGTCCCAGGTTAGCTGGTTCGCATTCTGGCCAATGCTATGACACATAAAAAAAACATTGTTTTCAAAAACATACAGGCATATTTATTTTTAATATTATGTTATTTTTACCTAGTTTAATTTGATGCTTAATTTTATTTACTCTGTTCCTATACATATTAACATTGCGATCAAAGTTTTAGTAGTTGTTAACACGTCAGCTGTTGTTCTGTAATCATTGTAGTATTTAACGTAAACCCTACTTTCTTTTATTTAATATTACTTGCAACATTTCCTGGACTATTGAGGCATAATTTGCAAAAAAAAATACTACATCAAATTTAAAATCTATATGAATTACTTACTCTTTTCAAACACCCACATCAATTTTAAACTTTCGCTGTCCTTTTGTAAATTAACCTCCGCTCTTACATTTGATAAATATTCTTCAGATTATAATAATATCTTATGTCTATATCTTAATTTTTTAAATTTTTTCTAATATAAAATGTTGTTTTAGCATATACTGAAATTTATTTACATTTTTTAAAATTTTTATGAATTCATTATAGAAAAATAAATGCAAAATTTATGCAAAATTTAATGGAGTTATTTTTGAATGTACATAACCTTTTCTTCCATTTTATTTTAGCCTAAAAAGTTTTCGTGAGATTTCTGTTTTGTTTGCCCTTGGCCCACAGATTCAATAAAAGGAATTTGATGTTTTGTTTTGCCCCTGATTGAAGGGGTGGCTAGTTTTTCCAATTGCCAAAAAATTTCCACCCTAACACCATTAACACATTCGAATAAAAAGTATTTTCAATTACTGGGGAAAACCATCACTTTTCTAAGTAAAAACTACTGGTATGAATTCGAAAATTGTCTCGTATGAAAAAAAATATGTTAATTTATTTTTTACTATAAGTAATTTGATCAATTATGATTACTAGTGTTTTTTAATCACTTAAAGAAAATTACTTTTCCAAATCAATAATATTATTTAAAACAATTTTTCCCCCAATCTCATATAAATTTTGATATCAAATACTTTTACTTTCATCTATCTTCAAAGTCATGATGCGATGCGATAAACTATGGCTTTCAATTTCTCAGAATCAAGAATTTCTCAGCCACTATACCCAGAGACCTGTTAGCCACCTTAACTTCCTTTTCATTCTCCAAGCTAAGATTTTTTAATATTCTGTTTCCTGCTCCATAATATTTTCATAACATTATCTTTCTCCACTCTATGGCCTTTATATTAAATCCTCCATATCTTTTTCCAAACACAAAATAAAAAACAAAAACCCACTTTTGTTTATATTCATTTTCCCAAAACTTCCTTATTTTCACTCTCTGTGCTTGTAAGCATTTACATGCAATTAACCGATGCCTAATAGATTCTATGTCTTGCTTAGATAACTGCAGAATAAATCAACCATATGTCTCCATTTATGTTTATTCCCTTGTTGCAAATGATACTGTTTCGTCCTTAAACAATAAACTACTTTTCTTGTTATTATCATAAATTGACACACACTCTATATTCTATTTAATTCTATATAAATATAAACTCTTTTTCCTCTCCATATTATTTCTCCAATCAATACAACTTCCTATTTGTTATAAATGCATCTATTTTTCTATCCCATTCCTTGGCGCTATAACACTCAACAATTCTCATAATACAATCACCCAACCTTTTGTATAATTATACTGACATAAGATCTTTATCATAATTTTCTGCATACAATACTACCTTTCTCATCCGTATTGTTGCTGGTTTCTTACTCATAACCCAATTAAAAACTATTAAGGCTATTCTCTTATTATTCATAAATTGCAATCTACTGAACATTTTCATTTTGCTTTTTGCATCTCTCATATGAAAACTTGATTGTCCCATTTCTCCTTGAAATGCCTCTTTGCCAACAATGCATTTGCGTCTAATGCATGTCTTCCTACTTCTCTTGATACTTTTTTCTAAGTAGTCCAACACTTTTTACTAACGCACAATGCATCGTTACCACAAATAACTCTGCTATTGCCACTCTTCATGTAATTATAGTTATATCATATTTATTGTATAAAAACATAATTTCATCATCAGTCCTTTTATTTTCTTCACTTCATTTATCATTTTTCCTCCCATCCATGCAATTTCTCTGATTACTTAAGTCAATTCCCAAATAGTTATACTCTATTCAATACCTTTAACTTTATATCCCCCAATAAAAAAAATTTTCTCTTCTCTTTCTGCAGCATTCATCATCGTTACTTTTGATTTAACTTTATTAAATTTAATCCTTATTCCTTTACCCATTCTTGTACATGTCTTCAGCATAAGTACCATATCTTCCCTAAATTCTGTACACAAGAACATATCATGAAATAAAAGGCTTGATAATATATACACTTCCTTGCCATCTATACATGGTATCTCTACCCTTCTTCCTAGTTTTCTATTGCTTTCTCCATTTTTCTCAAATATAACAAAAACAAAATAGATGACATAGGACAACTTTGCCTTAGTCCCACCTCATTTATAAACTAACTGATTCCATATTTCCTTATTGATATGTATAGTAATTATTTTCATACAATCTCTTACTAAAATCCAGTAAAGCTCCATTCATTCCCAAATTTACTAAACTTACCCATAATCTATTTTTATTTACCCTATCATATGCCATCTCTAGATCTATAAAGACCATATACAACTGTCTACCTGTATTGCTACTCAAATCTATAAGTTGTGTGACTCCACATAAACTGTCTCCTATATGCCTATCCAATCAAGAACCTCCTTGCATTACTTCCACTATATTATTTTCTTCCATCCATTTTGCCACCATATATGCCAAAACTTATATAACGCCAATGTTACCACTATGGATCTGTAATTGTTTAACTTTCTGTGATACTTACCCTTAGCTTTAAATAGAAACCTTATTCTTGAATTATTCCAGATATTTGGAAATTTTCTGTTCTGTGCCTTCTTCTTAAAACATAATAATAGTTTTAATTTTGTCCTACTTCCTAACTTCATTACAATCTCTGCTGCCCATCCACTTGTAAATTTCTTCCTGGCCTCATTCAATTTATTTTCTATAAATCTAATATTTTCATTACTACATCCTTTTATGTTTGTTATCATCTGTCCTTCACATCTAATATGTTTTCTATATCCATTACATATTTATTTAAGAATGCCTCCAATTTTTTTTAGAACTATACACTTTTTCCTAATCATCTAGTAATACTACTTCTCTCTCCCCTACCTTCCTTTTTTATTTTATTTCGAAATTTTTTTATTCCCATCTCTTCCAATTTTATTAATATATTAATAAGAATTAATATTTATAATATATTCAAATAACTTACTATTTAATTTCATATTCTCTCTGTAATTATCCATTTTAGCCAACTCATTTTGTTAAAAATATTTTTCCCATTTAATATTAACATCTTTTTCATTTTCTTTGTTTTTAATAGCACATTTGTATTTTTGCATGCTTTCCCCCTCTCATTTACACTTTTACTAATTCTCAATTTTCTATTATGTTTATTCTTTTGATTATTCTCACCTAAAACCTTATTTGCAACTTTTTCTACTTTACCACACCAGTCCTTATATTCATCCCCAACAAACTCTTCCATGATTTCTTCTACTTTTATTTTATATTCTTCTAATTCATTCTTAATATTCATTCTCCATCCACATCTTTCACTATCCTTTCTACTTTTATTACTATTTTCCATTACATTACTAACCATTTCTATGATAAAAAATATGATCATTATTACATACTATCTGTTCATTATCAAGCACTTTAATTTTCCATATGTTATTCATTCCTTCTTTCTCTAGTAATACATAGTCTATTGTGTGAAATATATTATTTCTAGACCATATGTATTGGCCCTTATAAATATTTGATAAATTTCCAATGCTCAAATTCACTCTGTGACAAAAAAATTCAAAAGCTGACCATACTTCTTATTAACATCGTCAATTTATTCAATATAACCATTATTTTTCTCCCCTTTTTTGAAACTGTATATCCTTAACTAGGCATTCATATATGTCCACTCCATTATAGTTTGTCTATTTCCAGTGACCATATACATTATAGACCTTCCACTTAGAAATCATTTTCATCTCTTTTATCAGATTTATCCATGATCAACATAACCATACATCTGTTACAATTTTCCTAGTCTTATTTAAGCATTTAAAATGAAAAACCTTATCACATATGATAGACTCTACTACAGCATGCCTGATTTCTTTCTGAGCATTATATATGCATTGTGGAATACAAATGCAATCCACAATTCCTTATTTTTCAGTTCCTCTATTCCATATTTAAATGTATAATTTTTCTAAACTTCTTTACACAGAAGGAAAAAAAAAATTTTTAAATGGTTATCTTCTTTCTCAAATGAACCACTCTCTTTCTTAAATTGAAAAATTCTTTAATAGCAACATACTAAAAACCAATTAATCTTACATATGACTTAGTTTTAAAACCTTCTGGCAGTAAATACACACAGGAAAAGTATTTGTTCCTTTTATATTTAAAATGGTGTATCGAATCACTTTTTTCTCAGTGATGAAAGTTTATTTATCAATAAAAAAACAGATACAAATACAGTTAGAAAAAGGTTTACAAGGGAGTGATTGTATGGTAAATTGAAATTTCAGGAGCAACATGGTAAGAGGGGAAGGATACATGTGAAAAGGAAATGGGAAGTGGAAAGGGTGTGTAGTCCAGGCCAGTCCAAGATGCATGTCCTCATTGAGCAAGCACCACATGGGTCACAAACATTTAAATGATTGAATCCTATGACAAAAGCTGAGAGGATGAGAGTTGGAGGATTGCCCAAGTGTCTGTGAGGAGTGGAGGTGGGGCTTGTTTGGTATCTCTGGTGTTGAGAGAGCGCATCACTTTTCAAACTTTAACAATATTGTTACCCATCTTTCATAAATCCAATGCCACTTGGCAGAAATTTAAAAAATTAAAATCTTAGGCATAACAAATCATCATTTTCAACTATTCATCAATACAGAGGATGAAGGCTTTTAACAATGACTTCTATTTCACTGTAAATTTCAACTATCTTTTCAGCAGTTTGCTTATATTGGATAGAACACATTACATGGTGTGTTTCTAACAGCCGAAATCCTTTATGCCATTAAGTGATTGCAATGGCAAAATACATTTTATGCCGTGTGTTTTTTTAACAGAAAAATCCTTTTTGCATTGTGTGATTTGCCTTTAATGAAAGAAATCGTTTTGGCAGTTTTCTAGTAATGGCAGAAAGGATTTTTGCCATTAAAAACTTGTAATAGAGAAATGTTGTGCATTTAATTGCAGAAATACTTTCTGCAGTTTACTTGTAATGGAAAAACACATTAGGTAGTGTGCTTTTAATGGCAAAATCGTTTCTGCCATGAAGTGCTCGTAATGGTTAGAATACATATAATATGGTATGTTATTTATGGCAGGAATTCTTCCTGCAATTAAGAGCTTGAAATGGCAGAAATCATTTCTACCATTAAAAACTTGTAATTGAAAAATATTGTGTGGTATGCATTTTAATGACAAAAAGCAAAAATACTTTTTGTCGTTAAATCCTTGCAATGACACCATTGTGTGTGTTAGGTACGAAAAATACCCCAAGAAATGGGGTGTGATACCTAGATTCCACATTCCAGTTAGTGAAATACGAAATTTTAGTGAAACTACAATTTAATATCTTTTATAACAGATTTATAATTTCAATTTAGGGTTTGAAAGATTTACTGAAATTTAAGTTTTCAAATCAAACTAATTTCCTTCTATCATTAGGAATATCTAGCCCAATTACGTGAATTAAATATTTTAGTAATGCTAGTGAAAAGGCTGTTTACAAATTACTTTAAATAATTGCAAAAATTTAAGAAAAGTCATTTCACATTCTTGTATTTCCCAGCTGACAATAAATCAGTGCTGCCATCTCTCTACAATTCCAACTTTATGGTTTTGTGGATTATTACAGTCGGTATGCTTACATCTGTAAATCGGGGGGAGAAACAAAATTAGTTTTCGTTTTGGGGCAATATTAGCATTTATTTATTTATTAACTTTTTATATTGTGGTTTTCAGAATTACGAAAAGAACGTTATTAAAGATCTGCTAACTTATTTATATTAAGAGCGGTTTTAATGATTCTCTGTATATTACAAGAAAATAATTTATTTTTATTAATTTTATCTATATCCGTTTGATTTTAATGTTGATATAAATATTGTTTTGATTTTTTTTCATTCCATAAAAATTTCTTTATTTTTTTTACGTAAAAAGGATAAAAACAGTGAAAAGTAAAAAACTTAAATACCACTTTCACACAAGATAGGGAGGGACTCGTTTGTATACACTTTTAACACCATGGGAAGGGATGTAATCATAAACATATGATGAAGGGCTTATGTTTATGTCTTTCGTCATGTTTTCGATTACATCCCTTGTCTTTTATCATATGTTAATGATCGAGATGTTAAAAGTGGACAGAAACCAGTTCCTACCTTCTGTGAGAGTGGTGTAGTAAAAATTACACGTTTTTGGTCATATGATTATTATTACATCCGTGCATAAGATGTTAAAAGTGGATTCAAATCAATCTCTCTCTACCTTGTGGGAGTGTGGTTTAGTGAAAATTATACTAGAGAAATATTATCCATTATTGGATAATCACTAACCTAATGAATAACTAATAAAAATTATTAATATATTTTACTAAAGTAATTTTTAAACCACTAAACATCACATGATCACTATCTCATACTAGCACATAATTGTTATTAAACAATTCAAAACAAAGCAAAACTCTCCATATAGTAGTGCCATCTTGTCCATTGATTGCTCTTGTTAGCACAAGATGGCACTACTATATGGAGAGTTTTGCTTTGTTTTGAATTGTTTAAAGTAATTTTTACATTTTTATAAATTACTGTTTTTAATAGAAGCCGCAAATTATAATAGATTCAATTTGAAAATCAGTATTTAACACACACACATATAAATTCAAGTATATTACATCATGATCGGCATTATCAATTATAATCAGACCATTAAACATCTCTCCAAAATTAAGTTACATGATGTACTGATCACATCTTTTCTTCACATTATACCATTACATTTCTTTCTCTAGATCTTTTAGAATCTGTGGGATACAATTTCAAACTCAACCATTCTATTATCATCTTTTCTAAAAATATACTCACCACAGTTTCATTTCAAACTTGTAATTCTTTCACTATTGTCAGTGATATCCATTTTCTCCCCCATCCATGTATTTATTTCCAATCTTTTCTTATGACTCCTAATATACAGCTTTCCATATATTGTTGAGTGATTAAAAAACTCTGGGCCTGTCTTCTATTAAAGTAATCCAGTTTTAGATCCATATGTAGTAACTGGGTAAATACATCTATTAAAAATCTTCTATATTAAACACAGCCATATTTTTAATTCTATCGTTTAGTATTTGTGCTTTGCCTTCTTTGTTAAATACCAGGAAAGGGACTCTCACTAGTAAATCACTATTGAAATTAACATATAATATATGTAACATTTCCCCCATTATTTGCACATTTGTCACTAAAACCCTTGTGGAAGGATATAATTTTTGGTGTTATGTTTCCAAACAGAGATAATAAAAAAAGTGTGAATTTTATGGGTTCTTTGATAAAAGAATATTAACACTGACAGATTGAAGTTGCTGTAAAGTTTAAATGCTAGTATCAAAGCAGTGACAGATTTTTTCCTTTTTTTTGTGAATCTTTTTATAAAAATTTATCTAAACTTCAACAACAGCATTCATCAAACAGTTCATCATAAGAGTATAAGTATAACAAATTGGTGGAAGGTTTTGGCTAGAATTAAATTCATTTTCAGAGTTTTTATTTACCACTTATTTAAAAATTTAACTCAACAACTACATTAATCAAAATCATGATCTGAACATGATATAACTATACCAAAGTAATTAAAGAGGATTTTTCTGGAAACAAAAATAAGAAGTACAAGGTAAAACTTGCAAACCTATTTTCTTCCCACTGGTAATGGCAATAAATATGATGATCTTCTGGAGTATCATTTTTTTGGTGTTTGTTTGCAAATGCAAATCCATAAAATCAGTTTGGGTGAAAATCTGTAAATGATGCAAAAGTTTCAGTTTACTGTTTAGTGCTTTTAGTCAGTGTGGCAACAATTTTTCCAGTTATGGAGACCATTCGCAGCATGTAAAAATATTCTAAAGTTGTCCATATAGGCATTCTTTCTCTATATTTATGTAGGAGAGATATATTTCTGTATCTATTACAGTCTCATCTACACTTTCTTTTTGGGAATATGGTAGTGAAACAGTAATTTAAACATTTTGTCATTTTCCTTTGGGACCTTCATGCTACTTACCTCTGCTTGGAAAATGTTCATTATTCGATGTTTGTAGCATTCTCTTTTCAAAAAAAGTTAATTTATGAAACTTGTACTCAAATTTCCTATGTTGCTTAAGAAAAAAAGTAATTGTTTATTTAGATTATCGTATTAGATTTCTAACTATAAGATCTTTCCATTGACTCGTTGTAAATCGAAAGATTTCACGAGTATTAATGTGTAAGAGAAATGTGGACTTAATCAGTGAAGTATTAAATAGCTTCATGCTCTCAGATCTAACTGCTTCAGCTTCACCTATTTATATAGAAAGTAGGTTGAAGTAAAGGAGGGTTCCCTCTTTTCTTCCAAAATGTAAGCTTGTGGTTAAGACCTGTAGAGGTCCCTACTATCGCATTTTTACGCGCAAATTCTTGAGATTACAGCCTTAGTAAATATTAAACTATTTGTGTGTTTTTTTTTTTAAAATTTCTAAAACATTGCACCATCTAACAATTGTATTATTATATTGATAAAAAAAACAACTTTAAACAAACAGTATTTTTATTCAATTTTGTTCCAAAAAATTATATTAACATTATACAATCTTTCTTTTTGCATTGTCAATTCCATATAATATTAATATCATCTATATTCTTTATTACTTTTTACAATTTTTTTACAACCTATTATTGACCATTTCGATTGCCTCAGCATTCTTCTTCAGAACTAGAACAACCACAATCCAAAATACATGAATACAAGTATACATGAACATGTATAAAATTTAAAATTATATGTTCATATATACTTATATTTAAGTATTTGTTTTGTGGTTGTTATATGTTCATGTATATTTGTATTCATGTATTTGTATTGTGGTTGTCATAGTTCTGAAGAAGATTGCTGGGGCAATCGAAACTGTCAATAGTGTGTTGGAAAAAAAGCACTGTAAAAATAAAGAACATAGATGATATTAATATTTTTATACACATATTAATATTCTGTATTTTTAGTTGTAAACACAAAACCAAAAAAATCCCTATTTCCATTTTTTAAATTTATAATTAAGTAGTTTCGTTAATGGTCAATCACTTTTCCATGACTAAAGTATAATACATTAAAGATCAGCCTGTCAAGCTATTGTGCATGCGCTTTTTACGAGTGTTAATAATAAATGAATACTTTGACTCCCTACACAAGATATAGTATTTAGGAAAGAATAAAATTCACAATAGCTTGACAGGATGATCTTTAATGTATTACAATTTATAAACATGTGCTATATAAAATAAATGCTTATGACTAAAGTATAGAACATGTACTAAATCTAGATGACTTAAATAAGCTTTATTTATTTTTACTCTTTTATTTTCCAAATAAATACTTCTCATTACTAATGAGTATAGTATCATAACAAGATATCAAACATGCTTAGCTCTAATTTTAAGATATGTTTACATGGAAGCTTTTCTTATTAAAGCATTCCGAGAACTTAAACAATGTTGAAAAGTTTTGGGAAATGAAGTCACCGTCTCATACCTTGTCAACATTATTTTTCTTAATGTTACCATGGAATATAATCAATGCTATTGCATTTTGATAAATATTCTTTGGAATCTAAATGTCAAAACAAATAATTTTTCATAATATTTAAACATATACATAATGGCTACTTAAGTTCATTGGTTCTTTCTATATTATTTCACCATAATTTGATATGATCTACTTTGCTAAAACGATTTTAAAATCAAACTTATTTTTACAATTCATTAGAAGTCAAAGTTTACCCTAGATAAAGTTGTAATTAAATTGGTAAAAATTTTGCATAGAGTTGATGAAGGACTGACATGGCTGTAATTTAAATTTTTTTTATCACCTCTGTTCAACATTAATATTACCTACCACTGTATTGTTCCAATCATCTGGTATACTTTTATGATTTCAACATTGTATATAACTTTCAAATATTTTTTTTTCTGTTTCTTCAGCTGCTTTTTTTAAAAGGTCAAAAATAAGACGATAACTTCAGTCTTTCCTCCCTTCTCTTATTTAATTGCAAGTTTTCCATCTCTTCATTTACAATATTGACAATTCCAAACATATAATAGTCTTATGATATACTTTTCTCCTTGTGTTTTGTTATTATAGAATTCTTTATGGAACCATTCACCACATTTCACAATGTCACTTCTCTTTTTAATAACAATACAATCTTTTTCATCTTTTTGTTGAAACACCTCTTTTCCCAACATGATGGGTATTACAATTTTCAGACTTATTACGTTTTATAGTTTTCATTGACAATTTAAAATTTTATTTTCTTACATCATTATTAACTTTTGTTCATACCATTTAACAAAATTGTAGATATTCATTAATTTCAATGAATCATTTATTTAAAAAATCATATTTCTTCATACATTAAACAAGTCAAAACTCTCCATACAGTAGTGCCACACTGTGTCAACTAGAGTAATCAATGGATGTTCTGGTTGGCACAGGGTAGCACTACTGTATGGAGAGTTTTGCCTTGTTTATAAACAATTATGTGCTAGTATAAGAGATGGTGATCATGTGATTCTTCATACATTGTTTCAGTAGAAAAATTATTGAAATAATTGTGGCATTTTTGTTCTGGATATGGTTTATTGCAGTCCCTGATAAGGTATATTATCCTCTTATTGATTTTGAACTACTAAACATCACATGATCACCACCTCTTATGCTAGCACATAACTGTGTAAGGCCACAAGCCAGAAACGAGTTTGGGGATATTGGATGAGTAGTCACTAGATGGGGATTTTATGCACAAGCCTTCTGGCATCCATCGATTACTCAGGTTGGCACAGGGTGGCACTACTGTGTGGAGAGTTTTGCTTATTGATTTTGATTAAGTCTGAGTCATAATCAAGATTCATTAATATTTGAAAAATGGTGGGTAAATTCTAATTATTTTATTTGTGTATTTCTAAAAATTGGGCATATTGCCTTTCAAAACGAGTTTCTTAATTGTTTTTGTCTCTAGTTTTCCATTAACAAGAATCCTACATCTAACCAATTGATAGTTGCTTTCTGTTTTAAATATATTATGATCTTAATAATCCTGATAGCTTTTTAGTCAAAATATAATACAGTTTTGCTGTATTTTCTTTTGTGTGCTTCCTGTCTTTTTTTATATAATATTTGTATCAAAGAATGAAATATGTAGTTCTTCCTCTTCAAATTCCACAAATCTACATCCTTTCTCATTTCTATCATCATAACAATAATAACCCAAGACTATTTCATATTTTGATCACTTTAAGATTGATCAAAAGTATATTCTACATCCATTTAAATATCTATTTCATCATCACAATCAGAATTTGTTGGGCATATATCTAAATTACACTTTCTATCCTCCAATTATTTGAAAACTAATCTTGTCATTCTATCTGATGTACCCTTAATTTGTAAAAGAATACTTCTCTACCTTTTATTTATAATCAATTCCATATCAGTTTTATTTTCATTATTTTCACCTTTGTAGTAAAGTACATTCTCATTTAAAGATCATCATTGAATGCCAGCATAAGTCTGCAACCAGAGGATTTTTAGCACCCTCTACTTTTAATTACCTACTTCTGCCTTTTTGGCAACTTTATAAATTCTTGTGAATAAGAACCATAATTAATTTTTGCCTATCATAATTGTATATATTAATTAAAAAAGAAGATCACTCACAATTACTTTCATATTTATTTCAAGAAAACTCAACTGATATTTCAGTTAAGATCTATCAAGCATCTTAGAACAATCACAAGAAAATATCAAGTGAAAAATAGGAATTTGCTGTATTAAGTGTTTTGAATAGTCCAAAAAAAAGATCAAAAGATTTTTCAGTTAAAAAAAGCCTCAACCTGCTACAAAAGCCCAGTTCACTTAATGGATTAGGGCTTCACTTAGTCAAAGTTTTCCTGATCCAGAGAACCCACAATGTGCTAATTAACATCGTCAAGGATAATGTGAATATGCAAAATCCACTTCCTTTAGCGAATGCAGATCCCACTGATCATCCCCCTCCTAGGAGAAGAAATATTTGGTTGCAACAGCAGTTGATGATGGTGGTCAATATCATTACCATCTCCAGTTCCATGTTCCATGAGAAACTATGTTACTGGAATTCCTATCAGTTGATCCACACTGGAAAATCCAAAGTGGAGAATTTTCTTCTGGTTGAGACCCCTCAGCTTATGGGGTTGACCAAGTTTTTAAAACTCAAACTGAAGTTTGTAGACTTTTTAGTGAAGCTCAACCTTGGGGCCCTGCCTACTGGTATGTTTCTTTGTCATCAGAGGGGACACAATATTGATCCAATCTGTCCTCTGTGTAAAAAACAAGATGAGTCCATAGCCCATATACTCAATCAATGTGAATCATGGACTCGTCTTTGAAACATAGTCCTACAGAGAATTATGAGACTTGACTCCACCTGTATTAACCTGATTCATGCTTTCAAAAAGGGAATTTTTTGTGTTATCAGACTGGCTACATTCATAAACTTTGTTATATGCAATGATAAGATGCCAAGTTTTATTTGAAAGAGATTTGGACTGTGCAATGGAAGAACTATTCCTCAAATTGCTTCATAAATCAAAGGAAAGTGATATAAAAACTTGACTGCCATGGCTTGCAGATCATACTTGGAGCCTGCTAAAGCTTTGAGGATGTCCATTGGTCTTTCTGAGTTATCTGGCTCCACAATATATTAAAGTGACCTTTTCCAAGTAGTTGCATGCCCATTATGGGTCTACTTAAAAGCACAACACATTGTAAAATCTGGTTTCTACTGTTTGCTGATTATTATTGATGGATCATTTCTACCAACACTTGATGTAAACAAAATTGAGATCCTTACCCTTTAATTGTTTTGGGTGGACCTCACTTAATTATGATCCAAATTTGATCAAAGGTATGTTTGTTTTTCCAATCATGTTGACTCACAATGGAAGTTTTGTCATTGATTGTTTATATTGTATTTCATATCCCAGTGGGTTTAGATTGTGAGCTAATATAGTCTTCACAAGTTATGTAAAATTTAACATTATCTTGTTTAAATTTGTTAGTCTTTAAATATTTAGTATAATATACATTCATTCTTTAAGTTGCCCATGTTGTTGCCAGGTTTGTCTAGCCTTTGTAACTCTAGATAAACAATATATATTATATTTATTTATGCTCCATAATTTACATATCTTGTACTTCATATCACGTTGGGTTTGCTTTATTCATAATCTTCACATCAGGTTGAAATTGTTATCTTTGTAGGCTTTATTTGAAGAGCCACTACAGTCTTGACAAGTATTTGTAAACAATGCCATTCTGGTTTATTTTGTTAACCTTATCTTATTTAGTGTAATATGTTTCAATTCCTCATAAATTATACATGCAAATTGTCCATGCTATGTAAATCTGGACTAACTACTTGTACTATACTCGAGTAAGATTTGTATTTCTGTATAACCTTCCATATTTGATTTATAATGTAAATAAAGTTTATTTTGTAAAAAAAAAAATAGTGCTTGTAAAAATCAAACATGTCTGATGTTTATTATCAAAAATAATATTGAAATAAATGAAAATATGTTTGAAATGTAAAAATGAGTTTAATATTAAAGTAAAAGTTACTTCTCATTTCGTTAAACATAACATGAAGAGTTCCTCTTTTCACTCTGCTAGGTCAGGATGAATTGAAATTACAGTGAGTGCCTGATTTTGCCTGCCATCTGTGAGAAAATGCACAAACTAAAAATAAATTTATGTTTTTTTTAAAAGCAGTTGCAAAACAGACTGAATTAATAAATATTAGTAAAGAAACATCAATCCATAAACGTTTGTGCTGAAATGAACAAAATGACTGGGCAGCATAAACAATATTAAGTATTTGAAATTAATAACAAAAAGATTAACACTTCAATAGAAGCAAACATATAATTTATGGCAAGTATAAGAAATTATTAAGGATTATATATGGAAATAAGATTTAATGTGTTTTGCATGCATATTTTTTTATTAGATCATAGGAACAGCAATATAAAAATTCAAGATAAGATGGATTATGATACAAGATGAGGTAAGTCTAGAAATCAAAGAAAATGTGGAGTGAGGAGAGGAGAGTGAGGAGAGGACAAGTTGGAGATAACAAATAAAGAAATAGGAAACATAAACTTACAAATGAATATACAGTTGTATGTGATAAAATTTAAAACAAAGAAAAGATAAAATAAAAATAATAAACTGCAAAATGTAATGAGCGTAATCCATAATGCCATTAACTTTTGGAAACAAATTGCAAATGCAATTAATATAATAATATTTATTAAAAAAATTACAAGTACTTTCAGATATAGAAAACCAACCCACCCTCCCCTGTCATCGTTACAATACAAAATACATAACATGCTCATTTAATGCATACTATAATTTCAGATGATGATTAATGGATGAAATAATTGTTTATTGCACAATAGGCATTCTCATAAAAACACATTTAAATGTCATATTAAGTTTAAATACTAAACATATATTTGTAATAGATATTAATCTACACTCATTAAATTTTTCCTATCTTATAATTTGTGAATATTGAATCTCACTGCAATATTAAAATAATCAGTTGGTTTATTGTCAAGCATTCATAAATTCAAACACTAAATGTGACAGTTGGGATTTGTTTCATGGACCTTGAGTTCTAAAGAACCACTTTATTATTATAAATTGCATTTATAAACATTCTTTTAAAGATACATGAAAATGTATTTAATTATACCTCATTGACTGCAATCACTTTGATTCATCTTTTATAAGTTGTATATTTATTGTCACCATTTTGGTTTAAATGACTGCATTTCTTTTCCATTATAAAACAATTTCTAGTGTTTCCAGATTGTGTGATCTACTCACCAGATGGAACTATTTCAAAAAGTGCATTAAATAAAATTATAAAACCAATTTACCTAGTGGTGAAATATCAAGAAGAAATAAAATGCATATATTATTATAAAACTTACAACACACACACACAGCCACTTATAAAAGAATACTATTATTCCAAATTTAAGGTTATTCTAGAAAGAGTTTTGATAAAACTGTACAAATCTACCTGTGGAACTCAAATACATCAACATATAGAACATTCTAATCCATTATTCTGCTTTTTCCAATACTATGAATTCTGTCTTTTAACTTTGTCAAAAACTTTTCCTTCTGAAATTCTTCAATAACTTTAATTGTAGCTTTATAATGAATTATATTCTCTGCCGTGTCTTTTCATTAGAAATAAATGATGTAACGGTCAAATATGTACATTCGCGTAACAAAATCCGGAGTTTAGTAAATCATCCCAAGGCTGACCAGCATACAGTGGTGTAGACCATGAGTCTGATATAGCCCAAGTTCCTTCCTTTACTATTGCTCAGAGATTTATCACCCTACGATGACACATATGAGGCCACAGCAGTATTCTCTTTCATCACGTGCCAGCAGTAGAACATCGGTGAAGTAAAAGTCTATGGGAGACTGATATACTAACTAGTATAGCTATACAGATATCATGTGGCTAGGGTATGATTCTTAATAACTAACACATTAATAATAAATAATGACTTAATGATGAACAATATTGAGACATGACGCAGTAGTTAAATTTAAATTTAATTTAATAAAAGTTAAATATTGAAATAATAAATGCAATAATAAATACAATGACTATATGCATTGTCTCATTCGCAGATGATTAAGGGATATATTTTACATTTAAGCTTTGGGTTCACATGCAGGTGATGGCTTTAGATATATTCATGTGGTCTACTGAGTTGTACATAGCTTGGTTTACATATATATATATATATATATGACGGGTAAAATCACTCGCAGGTGATATTAAATTTCTAGTTACAAATTATTCGGTTTGTCATATATACGTATATCAATCGCACTTCTGATTTATATATAGCATTACTAATCACTCACAGGTGATTGTAGTTTTTAGGTTACAAATATTTTAGTTTACTTAGCTATATATATCTATCATTCACAGGTGAGGAAGAAATTATAGGTTGGAAGTTACATTTTCATGAGCTTTAACATTACCTTATAACTTAGTTAATTTGCTCATGACTGTCTATGCCTAGTTTATGCTATATAACAGGATATAGATTTGCTTTAGAGCTAGTAGAAGTGATTATAAACATTGATAAAGAACATAATATTTTATTAAGCATGAATAATCAATATATTCTCTATATAGCTAATATGCCTATTAAACTAGATTCGAACCCAGATCAAAGCTGAAAAATATAATTATTATGGTGGGATAAACTGATGATTGGCAGTCAGACTTCAGATACCAGGGCGTATAGAAAATATACAATTCTGAGTCCCTGCATCTCAGATGTTGTGCCTTTGTCAAATGATTTGTACCAACTACTGGTCCCCTTTTATTGTACTCATTGCTGTGGAAATAAGAGACATTTTAGTCCAGATGATCGAACAACTAATTAAATGGGGAGTCTCATGCTCTGTTTTTGAGGATGCAGAATGGGGTGGTGTGAACCTGACTGCCATCTGGAGGTGATAGTTGCCCAAACTAAGAGTAATGGTGTAGCCCTAACACATACACCCACTAAAGAATACAGCAACAAGTAAATATGCTGTAGCATTTCTTAAGGACACTTTCGCACCACTGACTACATTATTATATAGTAAAATTAAGACCCTAAACAATAGTTTCCTTCATGAAACTACCGTTGATCAGTTCATTAAATAGCATCTATAATATGCTATTAAGGAAAGCTTAGGAATCCAATTTATAAAGCTATCTATATAGGCATTTATACTTCTAGGGAGGAGTATAGCATATTATGGAAAATTATGATATAGAGTTATAGATTTATGCTGTATTTTATCACTTCAACTGAATATTACTTAAATATATTTATGAGTAAAACTCCATTTTGAATAAATATAGCATAAACAAATACATAATTGAAAATAATAAGATTTGTCATAGATTTAACTAAAAGAAAAGTAGATTTAAAATAAGGTTTCACGTAAGTGAAATCTGAAATTTGGCTTTGTTTTAGCCTAGTTTAAAAATGGAACTTATAAGACCTTAGTTGAGATGTGATTGATTCAGTTTAGGATAATTTTAAGTTATTTAAGAGAATTAACTGGGGCAAATATTATCATTACCCAAAATATACAAAATAACTTAGAAACTAAACTATTATTTTAAAATAGATCATTTGAATTATACATAATAAAAGTTATACTAAAACATTTAAAATCAAGTGATTTAAGCAAGTTAAAACTAAATAACTTTTAATAACTCAGAATAAGATGAATATGTAAAACTAAATCAATCATAAATGAATCAGAAAATAAGTTCAGTAAGTAAACCAATAAATAAATAAATCAAATCAATAAATCAAATGTGTTATCAATGCAAATAATGACTCAGGTAAGAAATCATAACTCAGTTAATAAATCAATTAATAAATCAGATAATCAATAAATGAGTTAACAAATCAGTGAATCATTTAACAAATCAGGCAAGATTTTAGGATTAAAATAAAATAAAATTACATTTAAGATATGAATTTAAATTACACTATTATTATGGCCATAGATTTTAGATTAAGCTATCGTATAAGAATTAGTGGACTTTAGTTGAAAGGCTTTAAAATTGAAGGAGTTTGTTTACCATTATCTTCTTTCTGCTGGAAAGCTGTTTCATCGTCAAGGGACTTTTTTCTCTCACTGCATTACTTCCCGCATCAGGTAGCTTTTACCGAGGTCCAGAAGGCAAAGAAATTAGCCTTCTACACCGATTTCATCATCATCACATATTTTACAAGAACTTTTACTGAAAATAATGTCTGACTGCCTTAAAGATGGATGCCAAGGCTTATATATTAGCTCACCCCCCTCTCCTTTGTTACATTATTTTTAGATTCGTTTTTCCAGCTTTCTCGCTGCTTCTAAAAAAATCACGGAATCCTGCTGTGATTGTTTTTCTTTTAGGTCAGTTTTAACCATGGTCACTTGCGATCATTTATTCATATTTCTAATTTTAAATCTAATTTTACCCTTAAATTGGAACTAGGTCATTTTATAGCAAGAAGGATTGAATTTTATGAAGTCATCCTTTCTAGAAAAACAAATCTAAAAGATGAAAAACATTTTGTTATATATGTAACTCAATCATTGAACTTAGCGATATATGCAGAATTATATAGTAATTTCAAATATTACTTTTTAGAATAAATATTTTAAGTAAAGAAAATTTTAATGTTTTAATCCTGTTAACATTATTCATTCCTGATATATGTAGTCTCTTGTTACACATACAACACATTTTACATTTATTTATTACCAGAAATATATATGTGCGTATTTATGGAGATTTACATATATAGATGCAATTTTCATACTATATGTCTAGATATATACACACATACATGATTAACATATTTAGGTTTAAATTTAGCCTGTTTTTAATATAATATTAACATGATATATGAGGATTTGGTGATAGTGACATATATAGAAATACTACTATAGAATATAGCAGGTGAAACAGTAGGATTGTCAAAGCTGTGAATGGGTTTCTTTTTCCTATTAAAGCCATGATCAAATTCACCATAAAACTCTCTTTTAGAAAATCTTGTATTATTCATTTATTTCACAAGTTAAATTCAATAATCGTATGACTTTACAATATGAGACTCTATACTATCACATCAAACAAACTGAAGAAAATAATGATCATTTTATAAATTTACGATGCGTGGATAGATTGTTCAAATCTTCCATATAAAATACTGGATAAAATAACAGCTCCCTCTAGAGCTGAATAGGTTGCAGTAGTTACTTCTCTTTAATGAATACTGTAGCATTTGGTATAATTAGCAGCAGTACTTTGAAGTATATGCTGTACTTGAATATTTAAATCTACCTCTTTATTATATAACTGTCAAGTTTCAAGTGGTTTTTAACTACAGTGGTTTAATATAGTCTGTTTTAGTGTATTATTATTAACAAAGATTTATTGCACACATGTAGATGTGTAATAAAGAAATACATAGAACATATAAATATTGAGTAAAACTTTTATAATGTTAATTAAGTATGATGTGCGTAGAATACTTTCGACTTAAAAAAAATCATAAGCATAGCAGTAATTGTGATGGTAGTGTGAATATGTATATATTGTGTGTGCAGAATAATTTACATAATATTTTTATTTAATGTTATGTAGGTTGAATAGGCCATTTTTTGGAAAAGATAATGCAGACTCCTCTTGTTAATAGTGTGTTTGTTTCTTGAAATGTGTCACACTTCTTTGATATTGCGTTTGACATTATTGTACTCCATGCTGATGACATTAAGTTGGTGGGCTTGAAAGCAATGCTGGTTGTGAAGAAGTGGTCAAAGAAGATTGAGCACGTATCAGCATGTTTTTTGGTTTTATTATAAATACATGAGTGCTGAGGAATGCAGATGAATAAGTTGGCTTCAGATTCACCATAGTAAATAGAGGGACAGGCTGGATCTTGGCATTTAATTCTGTAGACAATTTGAGAGTGGAATTTGGTTGATAATCTGTCCTTCGAATTGTTGAGTAGACAATGCAAAGGAGATTATGTGTGAAATGCAACTTGATGTGAGACCATAAAATTGTGGAAAGGCTGATGCAAGACTTGCTCTTTTTAATAACATGTTCTGCATATTTTTATTACATTTCTTTATAGATAAAGCACTGAAATTCATAATTACATACAGATATAATAACTACTCTTTCTTATTGCATTGTCAAATGTATACCATATAATACTAAATTGTCCAAACACTTTAATACTATTACACAATGCTTTATTTACCACTCTTTTCTTACAGTTTACAGTTTTGATTACTCCATAAATCTTATTCAGAACTACAACATAATACAAACCTATAAATAGAAATGTATATAAATATATAGTTTACATTATATATATACATCTACAATATCTTTTTATTTTATATTATTATTATTCATTTCTGACACTTTTTACATTCTATATTTACTAATAAAAATATTTCCTATATATATAAAATAAATAAAATATCCGTTAATTAAAAACAATATTGTAATTATAATTGAAATAATATTTTTAACGTTTTATAAACAATTACAAACAATCTTAAAATCCGCAGAAGTACTTTTGGTTACTTTCTAACCTGCCTCAACTGCCATTAAATTATATATATATATATATATATTGTAACGGGATGGGGGTAACGAAATTAGAAAAAAGTTTGAACTGGGTGATGGAAAATGATCATCACTCCCAATTCATCAATATTTCAAATAATTTACAAAAGTATATATAAGTATAAACTATTTAATCATAAACTGAGATTAGAGAATCTCTGAGAATATTGAGAGATCAGAAGCTAACTCAGAAGAACAACTAAAAGCATAATTATAAATTCAACCAGCATTATAAAATAAAAGTAAGTATGGGTAAATAAAATACTCAAGAGAATAACCATCCATCATAATCACCGATGGGAATAAACAAATTAGTACATTACATCACAATGAAATCAATAGTCCATCTTGTGGCTGGATTTCAACAATAAAAAATATGAATCAACAGTCAACCTTGTGACTGGATTGGAAATGGGTCTTCTGTAGACCAGGCTAACTATTGAGCCTTTGCCAGCTTGGGCAATTATATAACATGACTTGGATGCACCAGCTTAGTGCCCATCCATTAAAAGTACACAATAATCAGAAATTGAAACAATAATGCTGGGACATTTAAAACATGCTGATCATCATCAATGCTCCGGCCACTTGTACTGGCCAACTATAAACTTAAATTTTTAATAAAGACTAAAGTAAAATAAAAAATAATAGTGCATGGGCTTTAAAGAGTATCCTCTTTTGCGCTAACCAGGATGATGATTGATCATCTCTGGATGCCCAAAGCACCAAACACATCCCCATTTATCCATGTCCAAAATTTAGCTCAGAGAACATGGGCTCTATTACTGTATGTGAACAAGAGATGATGGAATACAATTTTTAACAATTAAATATAAGTTTATTAATAACAACAAAAAATAAATGATTAAGGTCTTATAAGGGTTCTGATTTTGAAAAGTATACAATAATAAAAGTCATTACACTAATTTACAAGATTACTACAAAATTCAAATTATTACACTAACTGCATTATTTCTTAATTAGTTTCTATAAACGCATATATATATATATCCATACACAGACGTGCGTTTTATAATATATGATGAAAACATTTCAATTAACATAAAATAATTATAAAAAAAAAATATAAAATGTTACTTATGTGTTATACTTATCAAGCATTAGTATTTGCAATATAATTGACAGATATACGCACACGCACACATACAAGCGTGTGCATGAAATTTCTGAATATATTTAACTTGTTACATATGAATATTTTTAATTGTCACTTTTAAATGATATAAAATACATAGGTTTACATATATGTTCCAATAGGTTCACTCAAAACGCGTATATATATCAGTAGATGTGCGTTTTATAATATACAAGGAATACATTTCAATTAACATAAAATAATTATAAAAAAAAAAGATTAAACTTTACACGTATATGCGCACAGACGCGCGATTTGGGTATGTACATTAATATTCAATAACAAAATGCTTAAATTTGCATATATGCCCTATTTGACAAGCATTGAGATATATGTACGCACAGATTATTTATAAATTTAATTTTGTCAAACAATAAATAACAATAATTTCTACAATTACAAATTGCGTTTGAACATACATAAAATTTACATTTTTAATCAATATTAAAAAAAAATCACTTTATCAAGTTCTATTATAGCTTTCTTTTATTCTTTTACAAAAAATATATAGTCAATTTTCCAGACATTAGAAAGCTTTTATTAGGTTACCTCTTAACGAATTATCAATGTCTTTAAATTTAAAAATATAGATTTAAAAATGTCCATCAAATAAATTATTGAAAAACAACTCACTTTTGTATGCAAGTTTATCTGTGCTTCTCTTCGCATATGTAGACACAGCAGCATACGTATAACTACTTCTTTATTCAGCTGCTCTCTTGGGCAAGCTGTTTTTTGGTCATTCCAGGAAATTGTCATCATCAGGTAAAAGTACATAATTCAGGTATGGTTGGCTTTTTCCTTTCTGTAGTCAGTTCCACTTATACTTGGATTTTGTAAACTTCAGGTCAGCAAGCTGTTTTCCAGAACACTTTTAAGGCTATGAATTACAAAGAATCTTGACCCGTTTCCTCCATGTAAATTCAAACTCCTCCAGTGAAATGTAGAGCAGCCACTTCCTTGTATTCTTAAATCCTCATGGCAGTTCTCTTGATAATTATACTAGCCATCTTTGCAGCTAGCTTTACTATGGCTATTTTCTGCCACAGTTACCAACCCTTCACAAAATACTTGAGCCAACTTTATAGCTAGCTCTTCTACTAACTCTTATAAAACTGCAAGCCAAACTGTTCTCTTTAAAATCACTCTCCAGACTGGAGATAATTTGTTATCAGCTCTTTTTATAAAATCATCTAAGGTGTTAACAACACTTTGATTAAAAACAGAGTTTTTATTTTTAGCTCTCTAATCCCTTTAAAAACATATACATGTTTTTACTTAGGGGATTTCTAATAGATAAAAAATTTTTTAATTAAAATTTCAAAAATACAACAGGGTGTTTTTAAATTTCAAAATCAGAGTAATAATTAATAATAATGCAATATTTATATTTATTCAGACCTTTTTAAAATATTAATTTCATAATGAAATTTTACTTTAAACCTAGAGTTATTTAATCCTTTGCTTATTATTATTTTATTTTAGGAAATATAAAAAAAATATCTACAAAAATTTATTCTGTGTTTATTTCTACTTTTCCTTTATTTTAGGTATATATATGCACGTACACTATATTAGTGTCTGTGATGTAACTCAACTGGTTACAATATATATATAAATTTTAATGGTAAATACAATATTATAGTTTAAATTCTTTTGTAGTGCTTTCAGTTACATGGTAATCCTCTTCAGCTTTAACTGAATTTCAAATTTTTTAAACTTAATGTTATGTATATTTCCATAATCTGTGTATGGCTGTATTTGCAACTTGCCTATTAATAACATCATACTTATATTTATCAATCAAAAATGCCTCTTTTTATAATTTCTTTCTTCCATTAATATTTTTATTTCATTACTATTAAATGTACATTTATAATTATAAGTTTTTTCATGGTCAAAGAATACTGAAGCTGTATTAAATTGACTATTTACATTATTTTCAATTTGATTATATAATAATTGATGCTCCTTCAATCTTTTCCCACAGAACATCTCGATTCACCAATATATAATTTCTGACATCCACATAAAATCTGATAAATTATATTACTTCTTTGCAATTTAGGAATTATACTCTTAGAATTATTAATCAATCGATTAACATTCGGAGGAACACAAAATGAAATATTATACTTTTCTTTAAATATATTTTTAATTAATTTAGATTGCATGATATTTATAAACAGCATAGATATAAATAGATAAGAGTCGAGAAATAGAAACAAAAGACTTGATTTCCCGCCCAAAGATATATACACAGACCACAGAGGAAAATCTAGTTAATATGTCCGATGAATCCGTGCATTCCTAGATAAGATGCTTCAGGACCATAAAAGGAAAAATTCAAAAGAAATAATTAATTAGAAGACCAGAATTTTGAATTTGTTGGTCGTTGCTGAAAAGTAAAAAAAATTTAAAAAAGTTATTGTCGCCGTTACCAAAAATGTAATCTGTTTCGTTGCACTTTCTTCGGTTCAGCCGGCCGAAGGCAGCTTTCATTTCCATGGAGGATCAAAACCAGAAATCATCATAAATCTTCATAAATTGTCATTGTCCACAAGAAATGGCCCTTGTGTAAACTCAGATCTTGATCGGGAAGGAATGAATCCAGAGAAAGGAAAGTATAAATTATAAATGATAAAAAAATGAAATATAAACTCTCTTTAATTTAAAATCTTTGAGCTTTATTTTCCTTTAAATATGAACTATAAACTTTCTCTCCTGATCAAACCAAAACTTTATTTTTTATAAAGTTGGCAATTTTAAAAGTCTTATCTAGAGTTTAAACATAATTTTTTTTTTTAAAAAAAGTACTATATATTTTTTATATATGCTTAGTATAAGGTCTATTTGTAATAGGGCAGGAGTTTGCAATTCAAATGAATTTAAAGTTAAAATC
This sequence comes from Epiperipatus broadwayi, assembly GCA_028023455.1. Classification (NCBI taxonomy): domain Eukaryota; kingdom Metazoa; phylum Onychophora; class Udeonychophora; order Euonychophora; family Peripatidae; genus Epiperipatus; species Epiperipatus broadwayi. The sequence goes on along the minus strand of JAQFVV010006249.1, from coordinate 4,097,977 downwards.
GAACACATATCATTATTTGTGCATTATTAGATTTAAAAAAAATAGGTCAAATATGTTATTTGGGGTAAAAATAAGTTGAATATAATGTGTGATTTTAAAATAAGTTAAAAACCCTAAATTAAAGTTTGTTTTTATTAAACAATTAAATTAGTAAATTGACTTAATTATAAGTTGGGTGTAGATGGCTGCTTATCTTGTTTAAGTATATGTTAGTGTAAAGAGGTTTTGATTTCAGACTATTTGTTTCATAGTTGTGTCAATGCTGGTGGAGGGCTATATGAATGCTTATATCAATGTAATGTGAAGTATATTAGCATACAGGGCAACATGCCCAACTGAATGCATGACCGCAAAGATGGTCATGGCATTGAAATGGATGTGGAATGCTTCCCACGACATTAACCCCTTTCAACTCTATGGATAGGACTATAAGTTGGCAAGATAGACCACTCTCCCATCCATCTGTAGCATTGTCTTTTTATTATTTTATGTGCATGATTCCTCCACCAGACAGATGCACATTCCTGTACTGGATGAAGGTCATGTTCTGCAAATAATATCATGCTGTCAGATGCACATTCCTGTCAGCATGTTTTTATGCTAACATGTTCACATTACATTGGTTGTGGATATATATCAGGAAGCGAGCATTGGTGTGGCTGCGGACTTTTAGCCTGAAGTCAAATGTTTTGAAAATCTTTTAAGTGCGTCATCTAGGTGGCCTATCTATGCTCAACTTTCTAAGATTAAAAAAATTAAAGTTAAAATTATAATTATAATAATGAAACATAAAGCATAATTTGTTTTATAGTAATTATTTTTCAAGTTTGTTTGTTGTCACCTATATATATGTGAATAAAATCTTTTGTGTTATAAGGTACTGGTAGTGATCTAGTTTTTTTTTTTTTTTACTTTTCATTAAAAATATATTTTATAACCTCTGTGTTTCACTGGGCTAGTGGCATGGGCTGAGGGTATATCTCAGATTCACTCAATATGTTTTTAACTTATATCTCAGATTCACTCAATCTCTCATCATCATCATCACCAGTTGAGTTCTCATGCAAAATGTTGTAGCACTGGGCCAGGGGAAAATGAATTCATGTGGTATCACCATAGATGTTGTCCGTAGTGTTATAGATTTGAAGTATGGGCAAATAGGTTAGAATTCATGATTGCTCCTGACCTGTGTGTCTCAGGCATGATTGAATTCAGGGTATTTTTGCTTAGATTCTAAATCTTGTTGGATTGACATACATTTTCAACCAGTGCAGTGGATTTTTTTTTCCGGGATTGAAAACGATGATCATTATGTAATTTATTTGAATTACTTTATATATATTAGAAATATACTGATATTCAATTTGAATCTATTATAATTTACAATTTCTATTAAATTCAGTTATTAAAGTTTTTTAAGTGTTTTATAAATGCTCAAAATATTGCCACGGGGGGGGGGGGTAAACGCAGTTTTATAGAATGAAATAAATTCAAAACAGTATTATCAAAATTATAAAAAATTAATAAATTGAAATTAATATAAATAAATTATTTTTTCAAGGATTTTAAACTTATAGAGAAGATTTAAAATCCACTATACAGTAAATAATAAAGCAGAACTCTATCGTTATTTTCATTACATCAAAAGCCACAGCACTTTATAAAATAAATGAATGCTAAACCACCCATGAAACTATAACCGTTCAATTCTCTATTACCTTCTTTTTTTTATTTTTTATAAAGGTTAGCACCTTCAGTACAAAAAACAGAAAAGTCATAAATTGCCGAGAGATGGCAGCATTTATTCAATATGTCAGCTGGGAAACATAGTCTTTTCCTATACTTTTGCAAATTTTTAAAGGAAATATGTAAATGGACCTTGAGTTATTACTCTTAAAATATTTAGTTATTTTTTTTTATCCTTGATATATTATAGATATAAGAAAATTGCTTTGCATTTAAAACTTTAATTTTAGTAAAACATTCAAGCCTTTATTTAGAAATGTAAGCTTCTTCTAAATACCATTTACAGGCTGCTTACCTAATGTGTTAATATCCTCCACTTGAATAGTATAAAATCTACAAATCAGTAGAGATTTGCTTTCAACCTAGTGATTAGTTGTTTTTACTGCCGCTTAAAATGGGTGCAAAGTTAAGAGGTGAAAGTACTTTCAGTCCTTTTATAATGCAATAGCAGTCAGTATTATAACAAAATTACAAGACAAGTTTGATACAGAAGAAATCTTATTTTAAATGCTTTTAGTGTCACTTCATGGTAGAACATATTCTTTATATTACTCTTTGAAATTTAGACAATAGCAAATTGGCTGATAAAAGAAATTAGCTGAATGAATGTTAAGACCACTACAGGTGCCACTATCATTCTTTTATAATTGCAATTTGATTTATATAGAATTTCTTTCATAGTAGATTTTTGACATTTATTTCAATATTGTTATCCTTCTTTATTCTGCTAGTGTTTGAAAATAATATAAGGAAGTGATTTGACATCCATTATGGTGGAGACCCTCAAATTTATATTAGAGATGACATTTGGGAAAATAAATGAAGATCAATTTGAAGATTCTGGACAACATAACAATGTAGGAAGAGATGCATGTTTGAAGTAACAACAACAGATCAAAATAAACGAATAAAAAAAACATATAATGCTTACATTAATGAAAGTATTAAAAAAAGTGAAAAGGAATTGGAAATGATGTGTTTCTGGAAGAGTTGATTATAGATGAAAACTTTCAATTTACAGTGGATAATACGATACTGTTAAAGGCCTACATAGAGAGCATTTGAGAAATAAATGAGAAAATATAGGAAGTGTGTGGTGCATTGTGGAGAAGAGGATCTGGGATTGAAAGAAACCTGTATATATTTGTGGAGACCTTTATCCCTGAGATTGATTATGGTTGAAAGTGATTATTTGCTATCCTGATATTTTAATTTTCTTTAAATTCACACCAGGTAACAACATGTGTTGCAAAATTATTACTTCCCTTTATAGGTAGATGAAAAAAAAATCTAAGTGAAATGTTAACATTATAAGTTTTATTGAGTTGAGAAAATTTTTATTTAGACTATATTTTAAATAAATTTATTGATATTAAAAATAACATTGTCTTGGGATGATTAAACACACACCAATAATCAAAATTGATCAAATTACTTATAGAAATGTATATTAAAAAAAAAAAAACAATTTTGTAAAACATACATTTTTTAAATTGAAAAACCACACTTTTTCTATTAAATATTACGTACTCGGACCTTGTGATCCTTTTACTGTCGTGATGAATTTCAGAAAAACGTATTTCTAAGATTTTTTTTTTGTTACTTATTAAAAATGGCTTTTTATGCAAATCTTTTAATTGTATTGGTTTACATGTTTTGGTAAAATTGCACAAAGGTGCCCTTCTTGGAACAAAGTTAACAAATACTATTATCACCCTGGACTGTCATGGGGAATTAAATCAATTTTAAATGAATATTTGGATCCAAGTAAAAAACAGTACCATAAAAAAAAAAATCCAGAAAAAAAAAAAGGAAAGTAGGTCATATCCATTCAGAAATAACTTACATCAAATATTAATAAATTACGTAATAATTTACTAAGGCTGTAACCTTAGAAATAAGCGTCTGAAAAATACGACGGTAAGGACCTCTATAGGTCTTAAAACACAAGCTTACGCTAAGACCTATAGAGGTCCTTACCTTCGTATTTTTCAGACGCTTATTTCTAAGGTTACAGCCTTAGTAAATTATTACTTAATATAATAATGGGCGTTTAATAAAATTTATAATTACAATTAATAAATTACATAAATTTTAGGTATCAAAAAATTAAATTTTAAATTAGAAAAACTAAAAAAGAATACGATTGTTTTTTTTTTCTTATGTGTCAAAGCTTCGGCTGTGCTGACCACTCGGCCACGAACGCTTGACAAAAATAGGATTGTTTATTAGATTTTTGGCACATTTGTATTCTGAAAGTATTTTATTAATAATTGATATATTTTTTCGTAATGATGTTTTTTATACAGATGGTTAATGTTCATTTGTTAATTAATCTCACACAGTGAAGACTTAGTTATTTTTAAAAAGAAAAATAATTATTCATGAAAATATGTAACTATTAAACATTGCCAAGATGTTTCAGCAAAAACTTAACATCAAATAAAATGTTCGGTTTACTTGATATAAGGATTTAGATAACGGTTCCCAAGATATCGCCAAAGTCTATGAAACGTTAATTAGTTTATGCAATGGCCTAATTAATTAGAAATAAAATGTAGTGAATGTGTTAAAGTAGATATATGTTAAATGAAAAGAGAAAAAAATGAATACATATTACTTTTAAATAAAGTTTCATTTTATTAAATATTTAATGTGGGAAAAATAGAAATTATTTTCAAATCAACTATCTCTTTGCTGATAGTCTAAAAATAGAAACTTAAGGATTTCTTGGATCAATTAAGATGATTCAATAGAACTGATAGGCATTGTTAATTTAACCAGGTAGCTGAAGGTCAAAAAAAGATTAGGGACTTCTTAACAGCTGTCTCTGTCTTTATTGTATATTAGGTAAGCCTTTGGGTGAAAATGGTTAAAATAAAAGTAATGTATTAAATTTCAAATAAATTATGTGTATGCCTTATGCTGCTCTGATTATCTATTTATTTATTTTGATTTGTTTGTTTGGGGGAGTCCAGACAAAACATTTTCAAATGAAGAAGGTGAGAACCAGTAGAGCCACAGAGAATTAATTTAAAACAATAATATGGAGTAGTGTGTATTAAAATTGAATTTAACTTTAAAAAATAATTCAAGTTGGCCATTAATCCTTTAATTGTATGGTCTTAGCACCATTTGGAATTGGGGAATTTGATATTAATAATTGCTCTGAATGGCCTATCTATACAAAGACTACATTATATTGAAATAGTCCAAAGATAACATTATAAAGTTATCACATTATTTCTTTTCAGCAATTTAAAAAGCAGAAAAAGTTACATGCTTGAATAGACATTTTAGCCCAGAATGTTCTAAACATATAACATCCATTATAAAATAGATGCCAAGTGAGGAGAGAAAACATGAAAAGATTAAGATGCTGCTTTAAGAAACTTGTCACAAAGTTATGCTTTACGAGAATTATTTAGAAGAAGTCGTATTACATCACAGACCAAAATCTGTGACAGCAGCTACTGTCAATATCAGTCTTGCCTTATATGGAAGCCATAAAAGAAGCAACATTCATAAGTCAGTTTTAACTCAAATAAAATAGTTTCATCAGTTTAATTCAGAAGATCTCAAACAAATAACAATTCTGAAAATCAACAAGTTTGAACATCCATGAAAGGTTAATTTATCACCATGAAACATTGATGCACATATTACCAAGTTGCAATTATAAAATCTGTAGTGCAGAAAATACACAAAGTATATATTTTAATTCCTCTGTCATGATAAAAACAATAAAAACATGCCCAAGCACAAAGGAATATCTATTAATCACAAATATATAATAAATAAGAATGTATAATTTCCAGAAAATAATGTTGACAATGCATATAAATAACAAATGTACAGCAAAGTTGAGAAGTCTCTCATGACTCCAAGAGAATGGACTGGAAGAAATGAAATATTGTTGTAAGTTAGCAAAAACAAATATTAAAGCTCATGACATGAACGGAAATGTCATTGTTATTATCAGTATATCTAAAATAATAGTCAAAGTAAATAAGCTTCAAAAATGTTAAACTTATTTATTGTAAAAGGCAATTTAAAGCATCTTAAGTACTAAATGGTTAATTCCTGGAGATATAAATGTTTGTATGATTAACAGAATTAAAGCTGAGAAGGAAATGCATGTATCATTTGGATGTGAGAAGGGAACAATAAACACAGCATCTGTTGACATAAAACTTTAGAAAAACAAAACATATTCATTGTAAGCCAAGTTAAATACTGTTTCCACAGAATCCAAAAGTTGAGAAATCCTTAGATGTTTTAGCAAAACAAAGGGTATTGATGTCTATTGAAAATTCAGAATGTGCTATAGCCCAATGTACAAATTAGTATATGTGGGATTTATAGAATAATTGTAAACAAAAGACATTTAGATAAGTCTGTACCCTGTCACAAAAGTAAAAGAAATTCTAACTAGTTTGGGCAGAGAAAAATGATTTTTAAATGTACATTTGGATTACACATTTCATCTGATACCAATGTCTGAGATTATGGCAAACTTTCTATCAATTCCAAATGATAATGGCTTGTTTGGATGAAACTGCCTACATTTTGGGATCAAAACAGCACTGTACATTTTCCAAATGAAGATAGTTGTCCTGCTATTAGGAAATAAATAAATTATATCATATTTTTATATTATAATCTTACCTAATTTTAAAGAATCCTAGTAAAAATATAATAATGTGTGACTGACAAAATTTGGAGCTAAGCTGAACTGTGAGAAAACAATTGATATATAAAAGAAATTAAATTTCTAAGACACATTGTTATGGGTGTATGTAAAAACTTAACAAAGAAAAAGTTAAAGCAATTGAAAATGTCCAGTAACCAAAAAATGTAAATTGCATCCCCTTTTAGGAGTAGTACAACTCCCCCCCCCCCCGATTTCTTAAAAAATAAAGCCACTGTTTCGATTCTTTAGAAAAACCAATAGTGAGTTTAGAAGAAACCAGAAGGGAGTGTTTTTAATGAAATAAAATTGGTGTTAACATGTAGAAAATTATTAGTATCTTTATATAACACCTTATAAGTAACCTTAATGAGAGATGGATCATATTTTAAAATTTGGAATGGTGATCAGTGAACTCTCAAAAGGGTGAACAATGCACTATAGCATTCATGGCATTAATCATGACAAACCTGAAAGAAATTACAGCTATTTATGGAAAGATGTATTCACAATCATAACTGGTCTAAAAACTATCAAATATATATGGTAGACTTTTTAAAATCATAACTGATCTTTTCTCCAATATTAAAAATTTTCCAAAGTGAAAAGAAATCATTGGATAATTTAAACTCCAGAACGATCTGTTGTATAACTTTTCAGCTTACGATTACCAGCTGCAATTTAAGAAAGGAATTAAAATAAAATGTGCAGATATATTGTCTCCTATGTTATATGTAATGGATAAAGAGAATAACAATGTGGACCATTGGAAAACAGAATTGATCAAAAGTAATATTATTGTGCTCTGAACTAAAGCCAGAATAGGTTAACAATTATTTACAAATTAGATGTAAAATGGATGGCCCAGTAAATAACCTGGAATTGTTTAAAAGTCCTAAACTCACAAAATCAATTAAAAGATCTGTATAATAATAAGGGACAGGGATATGGTAAAGCTTGGAAGTACTTCATCATTGTTATCTGGGCATAATTATGACTAAATCCTTAACATGCAGCTTTGTATGTAGGCTTGACATGGATGCAAACCAATCCAATCTACAGCAAGCATGTCATTTTCAAAATTATTCTAAATGGTCAATAACTGATAAACTATGAAGTTTCACTGCAGAGTTTATGCAATCCAATTTAAGTGTCCCAATTTGTTTACTTTTTAATTGATGATGGTTCAAAATGAGCCGCTTACTGACCAGTCAAAACAATTAGTTCAACTGAATCAGTTTGAATCTTAATGGAAATTTTCCCATACATGGATCATGGAAGTTTTGGTGTCAGATAATTACAGATGATTTATATCAGACAAATTTGAAACCTTTTTAATTGTTTTAGGGTAAATGATGCCATATTCTAACACATGATTTTTAATTAAAAGATGTTGCCGGAAAATTGGTTCAGCAATTAAAGCAAACTGTGATAATATGCAAGAGACAACAAACTTGGCAAAGCCACATCAATGCATTATTCCCTTTACAGTTACATGAAAATCACCAAAAGAGATATACATGAGCAGCAAACCATGCAGAAAGTTGTTTATATTGGTGCCAAGAAAAAGGAGTGCCAAATGTTAAAAAGAAAAAAAATATTTACAATGCTAAAGAGAATGTCTAGGTTCAAAACAGGCTTCAATAAATTTGGATTGTAGGATGGGACAAGATTATGGGGATCCAAATGGATTTGAGAAATGTTTTCCCCCCAATCATATTAACCATATTCATTAACACTGGGAAGATGTAAATGTGGCCAAAAATAAGGAACTAGCATAGTAAAAGAGGCAAAACTTTTCATACAGTAGTGCCATTCAGTGCAAGCTAGAGTAATCAATGGATACCAGAAGTTTCTGCATAAAATCCCTATCTAGTGCCTTCTCATCCAATATCACCAGAGTAGTTTCTAGCTTGTGGCTTTCATCAGTGAGGAGCCTTGGATCTGAGAGAACTGCATCTAGATCTTGATCTAATACAATCCACCAGCAGCCACCTTTTATCTCTACTTAACTACAAAACCATGAGTCTAAAATTGGATCTGAGAGAACTGCATCTAGATCTTGATCTAATACAATCCACCACCAGCCATCTTTTATCTCTACTTAACTACAAAACCATGAGTCTAAAATTGAAAACACAATAATATTTTCAATCCAATCTCATTAGCTTATATAGTCATATAAGTCTGAACTTAGTTCAGTACTCATACATTTTGGTGTCTTTGGATTTTTAATAACCAGAGCCACTACTATCCTATTTGGCAGGATATGGTGTTAAACCACCAAACATCACATGATCACAATTTCTTATGCTTGCTTATAACTGTTATTAAAACAGGCAATATAGTTTTTAGCAATGTACGCCACTTGAAAGTATTGGAAGAAGTTACAGAAAGAGACAGTAAATTTGAGTTACTTTTATGTTTAGGATTTATAAATTGTGAAAAGACATTTCATTAAGTGAGTTTGGATAATAATTAAACATTTGGATCAAAGAGCTCTAGACTTGAAATATTGTCATTTTCCAGAGAATATTTATGAATGTGCAACAGCAGTGATATTGTTAATGATACTAAAAAATTCATATGTATGAAAATGTATAACAATGCAACTATATGTTCACATATCTTTTTAAAGCTGATTTAAATATTGTGAATTAAAGTGAGAAGATAAGGAATTAAAAATAAATGAAAATTATTTAACTCATCCAGATTTTTAGATGTTGTGGTAAGCTTCTGCAAATAATGTTTCAGAGTTTTAAGAAATGTTGCTTGAGTTATCTGATGATTGTTAGGAAAGTAGGACTAAAGGTAAATCCTAAAAGGACCTACAACATGTTCAATGGACATTCACAGAAGAAAATAAAGATTGATCATCCTGAATTTGAAATAGGTTAGGATTGCAAATTTTTTGGTCAGATTATAAGATGAAATCAAGGAATTAATGGAATTAATCATAAAATTAAACTTGGATAAAGTAATATGTGTTTGAAAAACAAATGCTTTAATAGATGTATTTAACCAGTTCTTACTTTTGAATATGAGTCTTGTGACCATAATGGAAGAGTTACACCACAACTTCAGACTACTCAGCAAAATTATAAAAAAGTATGTGTTGAATATAAGAAGAAATGATTGTAAATTAATACATGGGGTAGAGGCAGAGTAACCTACTTTATTGGAAGAAGTAAGACATTGCATTGGAAATGAATTAGACATTATGCAAGATGAGGTTATAATAGGTGTATGGTTGATATAAACTTGCATGCAAAAATATTGTAAAATATTTACAAAGAAACTATATGAAATATTCAAGTGTTTTGGTTTGATGTGGAGATGATTCCGATAACATGGATTAAAATTGGAATGATCTTCATCATCCAGCAATAATTTTATCAATAATGTTTAAAACTAATATTGATGAAATCTAATATGAATTTATATATATGTTTGTAAAATAATAATTTTCAAATTAAATTTTATTGTCCTTAAAACTGATCATAAAGAAAATATGTGCAAATTAACAGATCTTTAATGTTATTTTTTAAACACCAAAAGCCACACTAGGAAGTCTAAAATATTAATGGAAACTATATTTTTGGCAAAACAATTTTTTATCTTGATTCTTTCCTCTTTTTTTTATAGTAAGAATCTAAAAAAATCACAGAAATGAGGTTTCACAACTACTTAGGTGATTTTTTTTCCAAACATTTCTTTTAGTTTCTGAAAACGACGACAGATGTCAGAACTGACTATCTTTGTCAGCTGGGAAAATCATTGAAACATTAAGTATTTTGCTATGCATTTTCAAATTATTTAAAAGTCAGTACATATAACATTATAAGTGATATTATTAAAATATGCAATTGAGAAACATTTACCAAAGATATATAGGAATGTCAGGAAGTTGACTTGAAGTCGAAATCTTCCTGTGATGAAATTTTCCAATCCCTTACATTGTAAACGAGTATGTTATAAGAGGTATTCAATTCGGTAAAGTGTTGTATTTAACAATTGTCTTCCTTTCAAAGATTACGAATCAAGCTGTCGATTACTTTGTTCAGATTAAATTCCATTTCAATTTTTTGTACGTAACTCGATGTCGCCTTCTTCATTTTTTACAAATTATAACAAACATAATTCTTAACGTATCTTCTGTTTGAATCCAATAATTATAAAAATATGTACATTGCTAGAAAGAGCAAATAGGAAGGAATGTCATAAAGCTGATGAAATAATCATTACTTAAAAATTAAGAAAAAAAAGATTTTTAATACTTTTAAAAATGTTTATTTTTACATTGGTACACAAATTTAAAATTTTGAAAGTTAAATGTTAAAATGACATTTTCTTAAACAGCTTCATCGTATTCGTTACAAAATGCTGGGAAAAAATAACATGTCTTACCTGAGATAATTTTTCATAGTAGAAGTGATTAAAGGTGGATCAATTCGTGACTGTCATTTTTAATTGCTGACTCAGATCTTGTCTTTTCCTTCAAGATATCTGTTAGAAATACATTTGGTTTTAGTAGGAGCAAAAAAATAACAGTGCATGAGATAATATGCAAAGAGAACTTTAGTAAATTGTAATATATGAAAAAATATAATTTATTATTATATTATTGAATAATGGGGGCGAACTAATGTATCTATTTTCAAGCAAAAAGTGTATTCAAAAAAATAAAAAAAAAATAAAAATTTCTGTAAACTAAAATGAATAGAAACTAAGCAAATCAATAAACATCAAAATAAACAAAAGTCTACATATGTGTGGGAGATGATGATCTTGACCTAATGATGAGTGCATGTTCAGCATGAAATATGTGTATTAGGGATCATTTAACCTTTTCACATGTGTGGGGTCATGTGTATCAGTTGTATGAGATAGAGTGGATGGATTGAGGGAGCTTGAAAGTCCATGTTCAAATACTCTATATTACAAATTTTATCATGCTCATTATTAGTACCTGATGGCATGTTTTTATTATCATTGAAATGAAAATTGCCTAAAATTTCCGTAAATTGATTTCAGGTCATAACTTTAGTAAGTCCATGTTGATCATCATCATCATCAACCATTATCAATCCACTGCAGGATGAAGGTCTCTCCAAGTTTAATCCATCTTCTCCGATCTTTAGCTTCTCTTTTCCACAACACCCCTGCACGTTTTCTTATTTCATCCATCCATCTCACATGTGGTCTCTTTCTGGGTCTTTTACAATCTCTTGGAATCCAGTTTAAAATTTCAATTGTCCATCTATTATCATTTCTTCTAGCAATATGTCCAGCCCAACTCCATTTCAATCTTTTAATTTTTTCAATAAGGTCAGTAACACCTGTTTGTTGTCTTACCCATACATTGCGTTTTCGATCTCTTCTTGTTACCCTCAACATACATCTCTCCATAGTCCTTTGAGTGGTCTGAAGTCTCTGTATTGCTCTTCTATTAAGTGTCCAAGTCTCAGATCCATAAGTAAGAACTGGTAAAACACATTTGTTAAAAACCATCCTTTTCAAACACATAGGCATATTTCCTTTTAGTATCAAGTTATTTCTACCAAAAGCACTCCAACCAAGTTTAATTCTATGATTAATTTCCTCGATTATGTTTCCATCTGTATTAATAATCTGACCAAGGTATTTGTAACTGTTAACTACTTCTAATTCTTCATAATCAATCTTTATTTTCATATTTTGAGCAAATCGATTAAACATTACTTTAGTCTTTTTAACATTTATCTTTAGTCCTACTTTTCTATTTTCATCTGCTAACTCCTGCAACATTTCCTGCAGCTCTGAAGCATTATTTGCAAAAACAACTACATCATCTGCAAAATCTAAATGACTTAAATACCCTCCATTTACTTTCATTCCTTTAGTTTCCCATTTTAATCCACAAAATACTTCTTGCAGCACTGCTGTAAAAAGTTTTGGTGATATGGAGTCACCTTGTCTTACACCTTTCTCAATGTTGATTTTTCCAGTATCATTATGTAATCTAATTGTTGCTGTTGCATTTTTATAAATATTTTTTAAAATATGACAATAGCTTGGATCTATACGTTGATGATCCAATGCTTTAATCACTGAAGAAATATGTATAGAATCGAATGCCTTTTCATAATCTACAAATCCAAAACATAATGACAACTCATATTCATTTGTCCTTTCTATGACTTCTCTCAATACCTGGATATGATCTATTGTACTAAAACCACTTTTAAATCCAGCTTGTTCTCTTGGTTGGTGGAAATCCAAAGTTCTCTGTAGACGAGTTGTAATTATCTTGGTAAAATTTTTATATAAAACTGATAAAAGGCTGATAGGTCTGTAATTTCTAATATCTTCTTTATCACCTTTTTTAAATATTGATATTATTAGTGAATTCTTCCAATCTTTCGGTACATCTTTATCATTTAGACATTTAGTATATAACTTTTCTAAAAGTGTTTCTATTTCTTCACCTGCTTCTTTTAATATATCAATTATAATTCCATCATTTCCTGGAGCCTTTCCTTTCTTCATAAATTCAATTGCATGTCTCACTTCTTCATTTAAAATTCTGGGCAATTCGGAAGATGTAATAGATATAGGAGGTACTTGTTCTTTATTACTATATAATTCTTGATAAAAATCTTCTACCAATTTCATGATGTCATCTCTCTTTTTGGTAATAATTCCATGGTTTTTTCTTATTGCAGATATAAATTTCCTACCAATATCAAAATGTTGTTTAACATTCTTGAGACTTTTATTTTCTTCTACAGCTTTCCTTGCTATTTCACAGTTATAATTTCTTATATCATTTTCAACTCTTTTCCGTACCATTTTACAAAATTCGAGATATTCAATTCTTTTTAATACATCACTTTTGTATATCTTCATATTCCTGCTTTTCTTCATAAATTCTCTAGTCTCAGTAGAAATTTTATTAGTCAATTGCTGCTTTTTTCTACCAGCTATCTTTGTTGCAGTTTTTAAAAGTGTATCAGTTATTTTCATATTAATTTCATTCAAATCTGAATCATGTTCAAAATCTCCTAACATTTGAAACCTGTTTGTAAGTTCTAATTTAAATTCATTAGAATGCTTCTGAAGATTAGAAATATCAACTGTAAATATTGTTGATACAGTAATTTATTTCTAGACCAAATTAATTTGAATCTAGTCACACATGATACACTGCAAACATGAATTACGATGCCAAATAATGCATTCCATTGTTTTCAACACATATATAATCACATAATTTTTTTATCAAAGAATAAAATAAAAAGGCAGTATTCATTTGGTCCTTTACGTTAGCTGGAATCATGATAAAGGCCTTGGCATGCTCAGAATCAGAACTGCAATAAACAGTGAGTGAATCCATTTCTGTAGAACAAATTTCTTTTCAGTGACTAAATCTAAAAAAATGAGAAAAAAAATTGAGAATTCCATTTTACAAAAAAAAAATCATAAAAAATTATAATTTTATTGTAGAAAAAAAGTACGTACTTTTTTTTTAAGGCAGCAAGATGGCGGATAGAAAGAAGAGGCTCATAAGTGTAAGATTGACCAATTCTTTGCAAACTCAGTAGTTATACTAAACTTATGCTGGGAGTTTCAAGAACATTTTGGAATCCAAAGGGTATATCTGATTAACTCAACTCATTAACTATAGATTGTTCTGATCAATTTTCATTTTAATCAAACATTTGAGGAAAATGGGAACATGAACATCTGATTATCTCGACTCATTAAATAAAGACTGTTGTGATGAACTTTTGATTAATTTTCTGTTGATCTGATCAACTTCCATTTATCTTAGTCCTTCCAATTAACTTGCATTTACTTTGATCTCATTTAATTAACCTCAAAATTGATTGTTTTGATTAACTTTCATTTACCTTGACATTAACTAATTACTGTCCAGATCATTCTGATAACTTCCATTTATCAGTTCTGATTAAATTTTATTTAACTTAGTAGCTTGGTCTGATTAAATTCCATTGTTTTTTTTTTGATTAACTTCCATTTATCTTCACCTTATTTATTTAACCACCATATCAGTGGTTTTAGTTAACTTTAGAAGCTCTTTCTGAATACCTTCCATATATGTTGACCTCAGCTAATTAATGCACAGTTTGTAGCTCATTCATTCGGATCAACTTTCATTTATTTTAACCTCACCTAATTAACCTCCAGATTATTTTGATAACTTCCATTCATCTGGACCTCAGCTAATTACACTTCAGCTCATCTCTTAGTCATTTTATTTTGATCATTGTGATTAATTTCCATATATCTTAAAAGCTTGGTATGATTAACTTCCATTTATCTCAGAAACTTAGTTATCTTCAATTTATCTTAGATGCTTCGTCATTTTGATAAACTTTCATTTATCTCAACCTTACTTACTTAACCTCCATAGAATTGGTCATTCTTATTAACCTGACCTCACCTAATTATATTTTGGTCATTCTGATTAACTTCTATTTATGTTGATCTCACTTAATCAACTTCCCATCCCTTTGTCATTCTAATTGATTTTCATTTATCTTGACCATACTTAGTTAGCTCAACCTTCCATTTATCTTGACGTCATCTAATTAGCTCAAACATCCATTTATTTTGACTTTACCTCCACCATTCTGATTAACATCCATTTAACTTGAACTCACCTAATTAGTTCTATTTTGTCACTCAGATGCTCTGATTAATTTCCATTTATCTTGACTTCACCTAATTAACTATTAGATCATCACTCAATCATCTGATTAACTTCCAGTAATTTGAACCTCACCTTATTTATCTTGATCATGTTCCTTGATCTTTCTCATTAACTTCCATTTATGTCAGCCTCAACTAAGTAGCTTGGTCATTCTCATTAACTTTCATGTATTTTGAATTCACATTATTAGCTCAGTTATTCTGGTTAACTTCCATTTGTCTTGATTTAGCTAATTAACTTACATTTCTAGTTACAATTGTTCTGATTAAGATTCAGTTGTTCTGATTAACTTTCCTTTTTTGACCTCACTTAATTAGCTCAGTCATTGTGATTATCTTGGAAAGACTACATCAATACATTATCACCTACACAGTTATAAGAAAATCATCCAAAGAGATACTTATGAGCAAAAAAACTATGAATTACAAAATACAAAAAGCCACATCCAACATGTGAATCCTAAATCAGGAGTACTAAATTTTAATTTAAAATAAAATTGAAGACATGGAAATTTAGACATCTTTAATCAAAAAATAAAGAATAATAAATCAATAGCGTCCTATATTAAAACCAATATTGTACTGGTCAAAACATTTTTGTCTATCTAACATGAGCTGGAACTCACAAAATGTACTTCAAACCCAGTCAAGTCTGAGATTTAGGTCAGGGACCAGTCTGAATTCGAATCTATTCTCTAAACAACAGATCAAATACCTAATGGATAACATAACAATGATGGCATATGAGAATTAATTTTAAATCTGGCCCCCTAGCAATGAGTCATCTATTAACTAAGACTTAACCAAAATATGTATACACATCGCTGCATGTTTGCAAGTGGAATAAAGAGGAATTCGAACTACTCAGCCAAGTTGGATAATAAAAATTAGTTTAATATAATGACAAATTATACATTCATTTATAAATTAACTGCATACATTAGCATGTGCGTGAATGAGCAAGCGATCTACCAAACAATAGATAATTATATATTGTCATTCAAGCTATATTTCTCATATGTTCTGCTATTAGTTAAATAATATTGTAACGTTTATTTATATACGTTACAAATATATTGGCATTGGGTAAAAAAAAAACTAAAAGATAAAAGCGGATTTAAAATTTTGTTGAGTAATTTTTTTTTTAAAAAAAAAAAACGTACAATGAGGGTTGAATTATTCTTCTTATTTTTTTTTTTATGTGATTAGTAATAACAGTAATTGGAGAGGACAAAAGAATTCCAAAAGCAAGTAAAAAAAGATAAGCTGAAAGTAGAAATACTCAAATTAATTAAAGATGGCCGAAAACTTGAAGAAAATAAAGACTTTATTACATAAAATTTATAAAGACTGGATAAGATTAAAAAGGCATTGTACTAGCATGCGCAGAAGTCCTGAAAACTGGATATAAAAAGGAGAGATCCGGTTGAAGGAACGTCTTGTTCGTTTTGTTTCTCTAGTTGGTCTTGGATAACATTAATATATCCAAGATCGCTCTTCGCTGAAGGAATTCGGCATGTCGCAGTGAACCGGAGCTTCTAAAGACATCGGACCTAATGATGTACACCAGGAAAAGCCTTCGTGACCGACTGGGGAAATGGACCACAAGATCAAGCAATAACCAAAAGGCCGAGCTCATTATAACCAAAAAACTATGCATAGTTATCTACTACTGAATTCATGAAACTTACCGGTAAGAATAATTATCCTGATTGTGACAAAGTTAACTATTTAAAACTACTCGTAAAAATATACGTATAAAAGAATCCCGATAGTGACTTTAATTGTTCTATATGAGAGACTCTTATTTAACCAAGAACTTTTTGTTTATTTTAACTGATATTTATATTTTCTGGATATTTCCCACCTGAATTAAATGTGTTCTCTCCAAGGTATTAATTAGCTACTTAACATGAAGTATTTTAGTTTGTCAAAATTAAAAATATTTCTAATATCAATTCTCATTTGTGCGTTATTAATAATAGTTATTATTTTTTATTATTAAATTTATTTTTAGTGTAATAAGATTTAAACGTAAGTTACCTTTGTCAATATGTTTCAATACGCCCAGGACTAATAATCGTAAAAATCATTAATTCTCATTACGGTAGAATTACCGCCCCTTAAAAAAAATATATAATAAAAATCTTTTTATTTTTTTTTGTTTTACAACTTGCGAGAGGTGCTGGCGACATATTTCAGCGGATTCTTAGGAATCCTGGCGCCCATAGTAAATAAAATTAAAAGTTGATTTTGTCAATAGCACAATTCGTAACAATTAATAGGCTGAAGTTGATCAGGAAAAATAGCTGTGTTTTTAGAATAGAAATACAACTTTCTTTTTTCTTTTGATACAGCTTGATCAACTCACGCTCAAATATAAATTTGAGGCGTATAGGGGCCTAGTAAAACGAAAAACGTTACAATATATTATAAATAAACACCCATCTTTGGTGGGTCCAATTTTAAGATGCCAATCAACTATTAGAAAGAATCACATAATATTGTCATAAACGCTTTGATTTACGGTTCTGAAACATGGTGACTAACATATTACTTCGGGGAGCATTCTGGGATTCATTACAGATATAATATAAGCTATTTTCATGCCATTATGGTCATGCAAATAAAGAAAATACATTTGAAAACATATGATTATATGACAAATATACTTCATGAAAATTCCTTTAATTAGCGCTGGTAAGAAGCATGCTTTATTTCCCCCTAGGCCAATACTCTTAAATACAGTATTACATTATGACGGTGGGACTGCATAAGATTGAAATAAATTTAATTAATAAAACTAGTAGTATTGATACTTGGCATTATATATATATTGGACAGAGCACAATTTTAATATTAGAGCATTAAAACTGGGTCATGAAGCAAAAGAAATAATACCAATAGTAGCGGTACTAACACAAGCAGAGAACTCAAACATAAGGTCGAGCTTCTGGATGAAAAATGAAATCTAACACCTTTTTTTCTAGGGAAGTGCTTAGAGCAAAGTGGATAAGGCATGCCATGGCTATCACCAATGTGCTGGCCTTTCATATGAAAAAAATGGATATGCATAGCGTGTGCCAGACTTACAGGAATCACTGCCAGATGCCTTTTTATATGAAATAAGTGATCCTGGGTTGGTCAACTATCCTTAGGACAAGGCTTGAGAAGAATCTATAGGTTCGAACTTGTTGTAACCCCCAGATTAAGAAGCACATATATATATAATCATGCAGATGAGCTGAATGTCAGGAACGCAGTATGAATGAATGTCACTAATGACATGATATATGATTTACTGCTTTAAAAATAAATGACTGCAGTTTGAATGCCATAGTTTAGATAAATATGCTATGCCGCTATAACATATACAGACACAAGATTTTACTTAATAACTAAAATAGTAAAACATTAAAATTTACCCCCCCCACTTTCCTTTTCTGATATTTAAAATAATTCAATCCCACCTTCATGGTTTTTATAGTAACTGGAATATTTAAATACAATATTTCAAATTTTAAGAATATGGAAAATAAAAAAAGACTGGCAGTTATGGAAAATAATTAATGGGTCACTCTTTCAGAATTTAACAAAAAAAAACATTTTAAAAGATTTCAAAGCATCAATTAGCTTGAATGGTGGATTTACCCTGGGTAGAATTACTTTATTCTATTTGGAGTTGAACAAATAATTTTATAATAAACCAATATAAAATATTGATTCTTAAAAACAAACTGGTGAACATATATCATAGAATATATTTTGAGGGAACATTAAAAACCTTAATTAATGGAGATTTAATTGAAAGACAAAAAGGATTTTAGAAATTAAGTTTGTCAGACTGCTGATAATTGGCATATTAATAATATGCAAGCAGACATATAAATCAAATAATAAATACATATAAATAAATGACCACACCAAAGTTAAGGAAAGTTAAGAGGATATGAGAAAGAATTAAATTTATAGAAATTACTTAAGAGCAAATTACATATTAAAACAAAAACAAAGTTAAACAATACATTAGAAGAAATCTTGATAGATTAGTTAGGCTAGATTTAGTTTGAGGTGAAGGCTTGAAAAGTTACCTTGCAATTTTAAGAGTCCAATTTAAAGTACAGCAGGTGCAAGGCAATTGAAATGCAAGTTCTTCGGTGGCAGCATACTTCTATTACCATTCTAAAGTTCTTAGATCATGCTTTTACTTCACTCTTGGGCAGCAGAATGGTACAGCAGCAGAAGATGATGACCCAACAGGGATGCTATGTCATTTATAGTTTCACAGTGATGTGTAGCATGTTATGAATACAGTTCTCTCAATAGTAGCTAATCTGTTTGTGATTTAAAATCCAGCCATTTTATACTCCTGCCCAGGTATTTGAAGAATGCTTTCCATTTCTTATCTGTAGCTCAAATGTAATCTTAAATCTAACAGAAATTTTACATTTTTTGTCCATTGTTTTTGAAAGATGCAACTGTAAGATAATATCCAAAAATAAATTCAAATATATTTCCAGATTAGAAATAGATTCGACAAAAATGTTTATAACAAAAAAAATCTTTAATAGTAATCCCATTTTATTTTAAGTAAAAACTTTAATTAAAAATACCTTCCCCAGATTAAAACAATAGTGTTTCCAACCCTTTAATTAATTTTGGACAATTAACGGTTGCATATTCCATCTTGGATTTTATAAAATATGCATTTTAATCGGAAAAACAATTTTAAAAAAAAGTTTTAAAAATGCCGTCTAATAAAATATTTTTAAAAAATCAATGTTTTGTTAGTACGTTTGCTCCAATATATATATATTTGGGCCACACCTATGAACTTTAATAAAAAAGAACTAATAATTAATAAAAAAGAATTAATAATAATTTTATAACTTAGGTTGTGTATCTAAAATATATACATAAAATATATATACATGACAAAAGGAGTGGGATGTGATATAGGGTTTAAACACAGGTTAGTAGATGGAACCATAAAGTTCAATCTTAAGCTAATATTGATTGCTTCAATATATATTACATTCTAATTACATGCATTAACAATAGAGGATCCTAAAAAAGCTTCCAAATTCTCCACAATAAGCATGAGTTATATTGATATAATGGAGATATGTATTGATTCAGAAAGGAGTAAAATTTTGGAAATACAACATGGACATCAGGATTTGGTAAGGGTTAAAGCAGCTAAAGATGATGATCTGGTATTGATTTGAAAATTAAAATATAAATTAAAAATGCAAATGAGTCCAATCCACAACAAATGTACAACTTGCAAAAAGTTGAAGATAATTTTGCCAATGTGAAGCAATATGAAACCTTAGTGACTCATAATGTAAGAGGCTTCATCTGAATAGAAATTGAAACATTTACACAAGAAAGATGGATTAACCATATCCACATACTCATAAGTAACCATAAATCAAATGGGTTCACAAATAAGTAGTTCAACAAAAAAAAAATATGTGTTAAATTTTGAGAATATTTAAGATGCCTTTATGTAGCTACACATTAACAGCATATTATGTTATCAACTGCTAACAATATGTCACATGACAAAACACTCTGCAGGGAGCAAATATCCCAGATGAAAATGATAAAGAAATGATAGAGAAAACAAATAGAATACTAACTGGAGAAATGGTGCAGATGAAGGTTATGGGAAACTACGAACAGTAACTTTGTTCACAAAAATAATCTCAAATGACATATTTGAGATCCAAGTAGTCTCAGAAGCCCAGTTTTTCCATCATTTAAGTGGACAGATTTAAACTCAACCAAAATCTATACCTGAGATTACTTCTCAATCCAAGAAAGAGGAACATCTGTAAAAATAAAAACATTTCTGAATAACAAAAAAGTGCTATAACATAGAAAACACATAGAGTGCATTTTGAGCTCTTATTTGAAGAAGAGCAGAAAATTATTTTCAATCAATAAACCAAACAAACATTGAAATATCTACAGAACTTTTGCATATTTAAAGAAATTATGTATTGAGCTTTATATAAAAATGGGAGTTTGTCAAGAAAAAAAATATTTTGTTCATAGTGAAGTACAATATGGTAGATGTACATGTTGTGATCTATTTCATACATTTATATTAGCAAAAGTAGTTCAATGTCACAAATGTTACATAAAAATATACTTAATTACTACAACAGTTGTGAAGGAAGAAAAAGTAAAATTGTGTAAGGATTAAAATACAATTACAAAAATATTTTGTTTGAAAAAATAAATAATTGAATTATATAAATAATGCACAAACAAGCACACTGGCTATCAAAATAAGCTATCACATTTACACATCCTTCTATGAATTGGCAAAAACTTCAGAGAACAACATGAAAACTCCAAAAATCGTTAGATAGGGAGCGCAGAACTTCATATAAAACAATGACAAAAAGATTAGAAAAACGAAAATTATCTTCTATCCAGTGATATCTTCCACTGTAACTGCTAAAGGATATTTATGGTCTGTAGTAGATTAACATTATCAATATTATAATATATATATATTGTAACGATATATAAATATGTTGTTACATTAATTTAAAATAAAAACTTAAAAGTTCGCAAATAAAAGTAAAAAAACTAAATGCTAAAATTAAAATGTTTGTTAAATGTATATATATTCGCACAGGTGCTAAACTTTAAAAATATTTTTTTTTAATAAATAAAAAAAGGTATTTGAATGTATTTTTTTTATAAAAAAAGATTTAAAGATAAAAATAGTTTAAAAAAGAAATAACGCAAGTAAAAATAAAAACAGGTATTAATTAATTCCTGTAATCTGTAAATGGAAATGATTGTTTATTAATTATCCAAAAGCTGTCTAATTAAAAAGTCAGAGAGTAAATTAGATAAGAGAATAAAGAGATTTTAGCTTGACCAATGGAAGCACCAAGCCCCAGCCCGGACCCGAACGAAAATTTGGATTAGTGACGTCTTTGTTCAGTCAATCTGGAGATTTACTATAAAAAGAGAAATATTGAGTTCCAGACAGTTTTTTCGGACTTGATTTGATGAGAACGGTAAGACGCACTTGCCGTTCTCTCTTGTTTTTTTTTTGTTTTAAAAAAAATATAAAATTAAAAGACTGTGATACAAGAATGGAACCAGCTAATGCTACCTCCAGAACATTATCTTCCAATGGAGATGTCGCGGGAATTAAAAAAAGTAGAAACCTGGACTCTTCTACCGTAAGCTATATTGACATGAACTCTAAATTTAAAAATAATTAAGAACTTTCATTCAAGCTTATGAAATTCCATATGACTCTTTTTAAGTTAAAATCAAATTAATAATGTTTAATTTTATATGTTTCCGATTGATAAAAATCATTTCCATTTTTTTTTTCTTATTGTATAAATTATTTATTGTTTAAATTTTAAATGAGGAAATTTAAGGTTGGGTATGGACATTGCATAGATTCGTTAGCAGTTGATAATGTTGTGGTTTTCACATTCGATTAGAATATATGTCAACGATATCACTGCAAGCATCTTACGATGAATGCTAATGGGATTTGTATAGTCCCTATGCAAGTGATGTTTATCGATGACTTTGTATTTTGATCGGTTGTGTTTAATTTGGAATGTTTTTGACCGTGGAATCTGTGCAGCTGATCTGTACTCAACATTTTAAAACAAATTTTATAAAATGCATTTGTGCGAACGTATCTAAATGTTAAATTTAAGTCGGGCGTGAATGGCTATATAGTTTTGTAAAGTTATATTAAGGGAGGGTAATCTTAGGTTATTCATTTCATGGTTGAATTGGCTCAATGGATTGGATATATTTGTGTAATTAGTAGATGTAGTATGAGGTCCGCTATGGGCAGGATTGCATATATATGCCACACACCTTCTGTTTGCCTATGGATGGGTTTGTAAGTCGGCAGAAGACCGCAGTCCATTCCTATGGAGTTTTTTGTTTATTGTTCTACTTGCCAACAGATGTAACATTCCTGTTGGTGAAGAGTCAATGTCTTCTCTAATTCTACTTACTGTTCAGATGTACATTTCTGACAGTATAGTATCTTGTGTTGTCATATCATGCTACATTGAATACATGAATGTATCAGATGGATTGGCGCCAGTTTGATTGCGAAATTTGTTGCCTAAGGTTAAATCATGGAAGAATATTTTCTTTTCAAATGCAGATCTATGTAGTCTATTCATACTTGACTATCTAAATAAAATATTAAACTCATTGAAACTTAGTTAAATGTAAAATTAACAGATTAATAGAAAAATCTAAAATGTTGAATTTATTCCTCAAAATTTAAATATTATTTTATATGTGCGTAAATAAATATTGTTATGTGTTAATTTCTGGCAGTGGCTTTTATTTATTGATATTTAAGATATAAATTAAGATATAGATTTTTATCTCTGCGTCTCCACTGAGCTAGTGACTTGGGTTAATGATCAGAATATTTAAATAAAGTGGAATCTTAACAGCGCGTATCTGCCTACTTTATAAATTTTTCTAGGCTCAAATGCCTAGATGGTGCCCTTGTAGTGCAGATATTGTTTTTGCGGTTAGATTCGATCTCCACTTTCATTTCGATTGTTATAATATATATATTAATCTAGACTTCATAATATAAAATTTATATTATTACTATGTAGAAATTAGTAATATAATATTAATGGTAACATTGTCACACACACACACATGCATTTATATATATATCACTACAAAAATAATAAATTTAATGGTGACAAAACACCATAAACAGTTTTTATATCTGCAGAAGTACTTGCGGTTAATTTCTAAAACCTGCCTCAACTGCCATTAAATTAAAAAAAAACAAAAAACAAAGCAGAAGCAAACATCATCAATTTAAATCCCATGAATCCCGTATTTTAACATTAGCAGCTTATCTATTTATTGCATTTATTTTATTCCTATTTATAAAAATTGCCTCGTTAATTTTTCTTTTATTATGGTTTCTCTCTTCATGAAGAATTTTCATACCTTCAAATTTAAATTTATATTTACATGTTTTTTTCATGATCAAAGAAAACTGAAGTAGTCATTAAATTGGCATTATCCTTACTTTTTATATGCATATATAAGAATTCATGCTCTTTTAATCTCTTCTCGATACTGCACCTTGATTCACCTATATCAAATTTGATATATGATATTACTTTTCTGCTTGATAGGTATGACATCCTTAGAATTATTGACTAATTTATTAATATTGTTTATAAACATGTAAAAAACATGTAAATATAAATATAAATTTGATTTTGAAAGTGTGAAAATTTTTCATGAAGAGAGAAACCATAATAAAAGAAAAATTAAGGAAGCACTTTTTATAAATAAGAACAAAATGCATTTAATAAATAGACAAGCTGCTAATGTTAAAATAAGAGATTCATGGGATTTGAATTGATGATGTTTGCTTCCGCTTTGTTTTTGTTTTTATAACTTAATGGCAATTGAGGCAGGTTTTAAAAATTAACTGAAAGTACTTCTGTAGATTTAAAGACTGTTCATAGTAGTTTGTTACTATTGAATTTATTACTTTTGTTGTGATTACAATTTTTTTAATCAATGGACATTTTATTCTATCTATCTATCTATCTATCTATCTATCTATCTATCTATCTATCTATCTATCTATCTATCTATCTATCTGTCTGTCTGTCTGTCTGTCTGTCTATCTATCTATCTATCTATCTATCTATCTATCTATCTATCTATCTATCTATCTATCTATCCATCTATCCATCCATCCATCCATCCATCCATCTATCTATCTATCTATCTATCTATTTATCTATCTATCTATCTATCTATCTATCTATCTATCTATCTATCTATCTATCTATCTAACTTTTTGGAAAAAGTGAGAGGGGTGAAGGGGTGAAAGAAAAGAGATGAAGAGGAGATGGAATACAGATGAGAGAAGAAATGATGATGAGGAGAGAAATAGACAAGGGAGATGATGAGTAGTAGAAGAGAGATGAAGAGATAAGAGGAGAAGAGAGAGAGCAATGAGGAGAGAAGAGAGAGATGATGAGGAGGAGAGATGAGGGATGAGAAATGTGAGAGAAGATGGAATAGAAATGAAGGTGAGAGAAGAGAGAAATGAAAATTAAATGGGGGAAGAAGTGAGAGAGATGAGGAGAGAAGAGAGATAAGAAATAATGAATGAGTAGTAGAGATGATAGATGAGGGATGATAGGAGAGGAGCAGAAGAGAGAGATGAAGAGACTGTTAATGACTTGGCTCAATGGGGTTACAATAAATTTAAAGAAAAATATGATGATCCAGAGATGTATACTAAGGCAAATATAACTATTATGGCATATTAACGATTTACCAATAAGCAATACAAAGATAAATTTTAAAATCATTAGCTAATAGTTATTGGAATCGGCCTACCATCAAATCACACTCTCTGAATAAGAATAACTGATACTTTGATTGGAAGGACTATCACATTAAATGTAAAACTAATAAGGCAACAAGAGCAAACAATCTTAGGGGTTTTAAAACTAATACTCTTGTGCAAAATAAAAGATTAAATTAAGTTTCCTACTAAAGAATTGCTAAGATAAATAAACAAGAGAGTGATATCTTGGCTGACCATAAATAACTACCTTATTGTTCAAACATGGAACAATCAACAAACAATTATTAATTTAATAATCTAATAAATCAATTTAAATTTACAATAATAATGGCCTATTACCCACAATATTACTCAAGCAAGGAAAAGGGCAAGGGTACTTTTTATGCCTTTCTCCATACTCACAGACAACCTACTTAAGACCTCAAATGCAGATGCATTATAAAATTCTAAAATATAGATGATGATAAACAATGTGTAGCTAATGTCAGATAATGTGCAGCTTTTAAAATAATAATAAATATTCTTCTGATGCATTAATTTTCTACATCTTATATTGCAGAATCTTCAACCTGAGAAGATATAATGATAATTCAAAATCAATGATAAATGTGCATTTAATTAGGTATCTGATATAATGTAATTATCTGTTACTGTGATTCAATCTGAGAATCACTTAAATTGGCATGGTTTTATAATTCAAACCAGTATCAAAATATATATTTATAAACTTGATAATATGTTTGTGAACTATTAAATTGAAAATTTTTATGAAAGGTGAAACTCAAGCTTTAATGAACTTTGGAACCCAAGACAATAATATTTTCATACAAAAGTAAAGCAAACAGCAACAAAACTTTTGAAATAATAATAATAAGGTTTATTATTTAAAACAATGAAAAGAAAATATTTACAATCAATTTTACTACAAGCAATGCCAACATGGCGCTGGAATCTTTTTATTACAAATATTTTGACTTTGTTTAAAATTTTATTTTGGCTTACAGGAATAAAATAAAAATGATATGAACAATTTCTTTAGCTTCAATTACTGAATACCTATCCTAGATTCTTTTAAGTGGGTTTGTTTTAAAACAAAATACTAGATAATGAATACCTATAATAGCAAACGAAGGCTATTTAATACCAAATTCTAATCTCTTTGAAAAACAATCAGAGATTTCAAATCTTTAAAACTTAAATTAAAATACACTGAGTTGAATAATAACAATTCTACTTCTTTATTATAATTATTAGCATATTAACAATATGGTAGTGTTATCTAACAATCAGAATAACACATAAGCTTAAAATTGTAATCCTGAGCTTAGCAAATGCTAAGCTGGAATAAGCATACTTAGCATAGATTAAAAATATTATCACAAGTTATACTGACATCACTAGGATTATAGCTAGTGATATGATTAAGCAACTCTTATAGCTAACTTTAAATTAAATTAGATATATGGGCTGCTCATTCATCAGAGGTCATTTATACATTTTTTTAATACATTTTGTTCACATAAAATATTACCCTGAATGTGTGTTAAAATTAAAGACCTAAAAACTTACAAATCCAGAGGTGAAAAATCTGGATGAACATATTAAAATTAGTATGTGTGAATTGCCTCTTATACCATATGCATAATTTAACATACTTAAAATTAACATTGATTATTGTTGGTTGGCTTGTACATGATAAAACTATCATAGCAACACAATTCAAACATTGATATACCTATGAGCCTTAAAATAGCTACCACTACCTGAAAAAACAAAGTTCCTCGAACAAGCATATCTTGTCATAACAAGCCTAAAACAAAATGCAACATCACCTACTGTGGTGGAATTTAGCATTAATTCATCATGAATGATAGGCCAAAAATATAAGAACACATATGCTCCACAGAGCTGGATAAGAATGTGGTGGCTTTCAAATATACCTAACTTTGAGGCAAAAAATAGGATGCCTGGACCTTGTCTACAGCGCATCAGGAACAGGAAAGATGCACCAGGAAAGCATGATCCTCTCTCATGGGATTCCAATGCTAATAAATATGATAATCATCACTAAAAAATACAACTCTAAGATATACAATAACCCACTATGGGCACAAGCATTATCAATTCATGGTAAAGCAATACAATAAGGATGGAGACCTTGTCTACTCCATAAGGCATACTCAAAATAGTTAACAAAGCCTAACTCTATGAGGCTAACAAATACTAACTAATGACCAGATATATATTTCACATGAATTAACTAAGTTATCACTAAGAAATTTAAAATAACGATATGTATATCTAATGCAAAAAACAACAAAGCAAAATTGAATCAATCAACTACTATAAGAAATACTTTAAAATTAAATGCATATGAAAATTTTAGGCAAAGGCACAATGCACACATAATAAAATATTAAATACTAAAACATATTGTGACTCGTGGACTTTAAAAGATTGCAAATTAAAATGTGAGAATATGAATTCTTAATGCATATAAAATTATTAGCAGTTATTAATAATATAGCATTCATAAAACAAATGAATGGAAACTCTCCGATAAACCTCTTTGGCTGAATTAGAATAAAAACCGAGTGAAACATCCCACATATAATAAGATAAGACTGTAATATTTAAATCTCTGCGAATGAAATTATCAAATAAACTTAATTTGTAATACGCTTAATAAATATAAATAATAGCATATAATTTACCTGAGAATATGAGAATATCAATCTACTTATTCTATAACCCATTAAACTTAAAATTGTTACATCAATTTATCTGGTATATTTGTGCTAATAAAGTTACACATATTTTAAAATAAAATATATAGCATAAATATTTTTCTGGTTTCCTTATTTTTTTAAAACCAATGAATGACAGACAATAAAAAAAATTAATAATACAGTAACTTAAGTTCATAGTTTCAGCTTCGTATTGGCTTTCCATTCCAGATATGTAGATAATTTACTGAAAAATAATTTATTTGATGGTATCTGAAGCTCCTTGTCAAAATGTTTATAAGTATGACAATGATTGCTAATAAAAATGAAACATGTTTTTAATAGTTCTTCAAAGTCATATTATTAAAACATTAAAATAATAAGATAGGCCGGCATTGGAAAAACAAATTCTTCAGCTGATAATATTTTACAGCATCCCAGCTTTAAATTCATAATAATATTACTTTCTGATTTTTATTTCCATTTTCTCCTTTAAAAGAACGCATTTCTTTTTTTTTTCCTTTTTTATAAATAATGTTTTTTTTTATTTAGTTCACATACAACATTTTGAAATCCTATTTCCAAATAACTTTCTCTTCCCATTGCTTAGCATAAGATAGGAATTAGTTTTCTTAAAGTTCATTTTTTTAATGTTTTTCACTTGGCTAAAATAAGCTATTTTCATTTCAGGTCAAGGTATAAGCAATAAACTTTTAAGATATACTATCATTTGAAAATCTCATCATTAATTAATTGTAGTCTACAATATTTTTTCCAACTGTTTTTTGGAATAAGATAATTTATATCTCGTATTCAATACATTGTACTTGAACAGTAGGCAAAGTTAATTAAAATTATACTAACATTTAGCAGATAAACTTTATTCTTCCTAGTTTAGCGCAGTATATTTCTCTCTTCTAAATTATATTAGAAATATGCATTATTAAACATGAGTATATTTTAGAGTCAATATTAAGTATCAAGAATAAATTTCAGACTTAATAACAGCTTTAAATAAATTTTATCACAAGAGATTGACACATTTTAAAACTGTAATATAGTTCACTATAATGTCTTTCAATTATCTTTGCTTATATTTTAACTTAATTGGATAAATACTGAGCATCCTCCAGCTAAAATACATCAGTACAATATAGGTATTTAGCCATATAAACACTGACAACTTGTATCTTAATTCTAGTTTTTAATAGAGAAAAGACATGCAACACGTAAATAAGATAAGAGATGCATAACTTCCTTTAAATATTTTTGTTACTACGGTTTCAAAATTTGACTGAAAGTTGAATATCAGAAAATAGTTACCTTCTAATTTAGCTATTCATGACTGTAGAACAATTTTAAAATATTTTTTAAACATATTTCACTTTTAACAAAATAATAACTTTTAAAAAAAATTACAACTTTTTATTTTTAAGAGAAGTTCAGTATTAGGCCATACACAGATACCAGATCTCTTCCAGACTCTTCCACACACCTATTTATATCTGATAATTTCTTTACTCCTCCCAATCATCAACTTCTTTCAAAACCAATCAAGTTTTATATCTAATTTTAACATTTTTGACAGATCAGCTGAAATTGATTACTGACGCAATTGATTTAATTATCTGAACCCACATGGTCATTAATGATCAAATTGAAAGTTAATTATTAACTATTTTATGTAACATTTTAAACAATATTTTATTACATAAAATAAAATAGATATCAAAATATAATTAGTTTTATTTTTCAAACCTTTAGATATTTAATTTTAATAATTTTCATTTATTTGTTTTAAATCAAAATTACAATTAAATTATTTATTCTACTTCACGTGTCTTCTATGCATGCACATACATTCACACATGAGGATGACCTACAGACATGAACTCTGCTAATTACTAACAACTTATTTAAAATAACTACAAAATAAAAATACTAATGAATATTAAATTTAAAATAACTATAAGTTAAATGCTAAATTAAATTACACCTTTAAATATTATTATACTGTTTTAATAAAATTTAGAGATTATTTTAAACTAATTTGATATTACTTATTCTAATTTATTTAGAATATCAATTTATTATAGGTTATACATTAAAAAAAATGAATAAAACAATAATTACTTGATAATACATTTAATATTATTTATTAATTAAAAACAACTATTCTGATATATTCTTGAAGTAAACGTACTGTCTTTCATCTCTTATTAAATTAATTAACATATACTATTGAAATATTTACACATAATCCTATAAATATTTAATAATTATTACAATACTACATATTATCCTATACTATTCATTAACTAATTAACTTTTAGTTTTTTTATTATTTTTTTAAAAAAAAAAAAATCAGAAAATTACAAATAAAAAGTTATGCTAATATCCACTTTGGCACCTGTTGGAGCCAAGTGAAGTTTCACAAATGTACAATATATATATATAAACAATACTTTATGTCAATTTAAAAAAAGTTATTATAATTTAAAAGCAATGAAGATTAATAGTAAACAATGGATATCTATACCATTTATTTCAAATCCACAAATGAAATTTTTTAAGGATTTATATAAGAATGTGTTGTTTCATTCTACATTCCAAACAATATTAATAACTTAGTCAATAATTCTAAGGATGTCATACTTATCAAGCAGAAAAGTAATGTCATATATCAAATTTTTTGTGATTGTATGCTATCATGTATAGGTAAATCTAGGTGCAGTATTGAGAAGAGATTGAAGGAGCATGAATTGTTATATAAACATGTAAAAAGTAAAAATAAAGGTGATTTAATATCTCCTTCAGTTTTATTTGATCATGAAAAAACAGGTAAATATAAATTTAAATTTGATTTTGAAAATGTGAAAATTATTCATGAAGAGAGAAACCATAGTAAAAGAAAAATTAAAGAGGCAATTTTTTTAAACAGAAATAAAACACATTTAATAAATTGACAAGCTGCTAACATTAAAATATGAGATTCGTGAATTTGAATTGATGATGTTTGCTTCCGCTTTTGTTTTTTGAATTTAATAACAGTTGAGGCAGGTTTAAGAAATTAACCGGTACTTCTGTGGATTTAAGGATTGTTTGTAATTGTTTGTAAACTGTTAAATTTATTATTTCAATTATAATTACAATTTTGTTTTTTTTTAATTAACGGACATTTTATTTAATTTATATATATATGCTAATGTATTTACTAATATTCACTTTGGTCATACCTTGACAAAGATACACTGTATCAAAAGTTTGGTTTAGAAAAATAATAAATATTGTTTTATACCAAAATTTATCACTATAAAAGTTTATAATTGATGACATGCTCTTGTAGAATATATTTTATTATATTTATTTTTTACCTATGATATTGGAACTGTTTGGTAATTTGTTATGTTTCTATTGTCCACATTAAGTATATTAGTTTGGAGGACAGGCATGCCAATAATTATAGAAGAGAAGCTAATATAGATTCAAAACACATTGTTGAACCTTATGGCTTGATAACATGATGAGTCTTGAAACTTGTTGCAAAATATATGAGAATTTCAAATTGAACATTTTCTATCTTTTAAAAGATTTTTCCACAAACCAGCTGAGTTTTGAATTTGCATTTCCAAACAAAAACCAAAAGAAATGTTCCATAGCATAGTCACACTGCTTATTGTCACTGTCAGCAGGAATGAAAATGATTTGGCAGTTTTACCATGTAATTCTTATTTTTGTTTTCAGATTCTTCTAGATTATTTTATTACAACTGAATTATCATTCAAGTTATGATTTTGACTATTGTTATTTTTTAGTTCATTTTTACAAAGTGGGAATAAATAATCCAGAAAAAATAAAGAGTAGCCCAAAACCTTCAATTATTTTGCCACATTGGTACTCTTTCAAAAATCTGTTTTATGAATGTTGTTGTTTAATTACATTATTTACAAAGATGATCAGGAAAAACCAAAGCAAGTGCAAAAATTCTGCTTTGTTCCTAGAATTTTTTCTAGTAAAATTTCACAGAAACCAATTTTTTTAGCATCTATCAATGTTAAAATTCTTTTTAATCAAAATACACATAATTTTCACATTATCTTTTTTTTATTATCTCTGTTTTAAAACACAAAACCGATAATCACGTCCTTCTATAAAGGTTTTAATAACAAATGTAACACTTTAAAACAGGCAAAACTCACTATACATATTGCCACACACAGCAAGCTAGATAATCAATGAATGCCAGAAGGCTTGTGCATAAAATCCTCATATAGTGCCTATTCATCCAATATCCCCAGACTAGTTTCTGGCTTGTGGCCTTCATCAGTGAGGAGCCATGGATCTGAGAGCACTGCACCTCAATCTTATGATCTAATGAAACCCTCCAGCAGCCATATTTTATCTCCACTTAACTACAAAACTACAAGCCAGAACCTAGTGTGGGGATATTGGATGAGTAGGCACAAAATGGAAATTTTATACACAAACCTTCTGTCATCCATTAATTACTCTAGCTTGCTGTGTGTGGCAATATCTATAGTGAGGTTTGCCTGTTTTAATAAGTTATAAGCAAGCATAAGAAATGGTGATCATGTGATGTTTATAGGCTTAAATGCAACACTTATCAAAAAAATGTTAGATACATTATGTATAGTGAGGTTTGTCTGTTTTAATAACAGTTATAAGCAGGCACAAAAAATGGTGATCATGTGATGTTTATAGAGTTAAATGTAAAACTTATTAAAAATATTTCATCCAACTCATGCTTCTTATGAGTCTTATAATTTAGTGCGGTTATAATTTAATTTTAATTTTAAAGAAACTCTATGAAATCCTCAAATGTTTTGGTTTGATGTGGAGAAGACACGATACGAATTGGGTGATATGAATTAAAATTGGAATGATCTTCATCATCCTGCAATAATTTTATCAGTAATGTTTAAAAATAATATTGATGAAATATAATATAAATTTATATATATGTTTGTAAAATAATAATTTTCAAATTAATTCTACTATAATTTGTGACTTCAAAAATAAAATAAGTTAAATCAAATTTTATTTAAATGAAAAAAAAAATCAAAGCAATACATATCAAAATTATAATCAAACTAATAAATTCAGAATTACTATAAATAAATTAATTTTTTAAACGATTTTAAATTTTATTGTCCTTAAAACTGCTCATAAAGAAAATATCACAAATTAACAGATCATTAATGTTATTTCTTAAACTCCAAACGCTACACTAAAAGGTCTAAAAAATTAATGAAAACTATATTTTTGACAAAGCAATTCTATAATCACTATTTATTGTTAATAAAAAATTTTGTTGAAATGAACAATTCTTTATCTTGATTCTTTCTTTTTTTTTTTTGTAGTAAGAATCTAAAAAAATCATAGAGATCCGGTTTCACAACTATTTAGATGATTTTTTTTCTAAACTTTTATTTTAGTTTCTGAAAATGAAGACAGATGTCAGACCTGACTAGCTATGTCAGCTGGGAAAATCAATGAAACTTAAATTGTTTTGCTATGCATTTCCAAATTATTTTAAAATATATGTACATAACATTACAACTTATCTTACTAATATATTCAATTAAGAAATATTTACCAAAGAAATCCAGCAATATAAGGAAATTGGCTTGAATTCAAAATCTTTCTATGATGAAAATTTCCAATGCCTTAAATTGTAAACGAGGATGTTATAAGAAGTATCCAATAAGATATATTTCTATATTTAAGAATTCTCTCTTGAAAAATTCTCATTTGGTTATCTTTTTTCTTACATTCTCAGTTGCCTTCTTCAATTTTTAAAAAAGTTGATAACAAATAGAATTTTCAACATATCATCTTTTTGAATGGAGTAAATATAAAGATGTTTACATTGTTAGAAAAAGCGAATGTGAAGGAATGTCATAAAGCTGATGAAATAGTCATTCCTTAAAAAAATAAAAAGATTTTTAATACTTTTGAAAATGTTTCTTTTTACATTGCTTCACAAATTTTGAAAGTTAAATGTTAAAATGACATTTGTTATAAAATGCTGGGAAATAAATAACGTCTTAACTGAGATAATTTTTCATAGTAGAAATGGTTAGATGTGGATCAATCCGTTACTCTCATTTTTAAATGCAGCCTCAGATCTTGTTTTCCCCTTCAGGATATCTGTAGGAAATACATTTGGTTTTAATGGGGGCAAAAAAAAAAAAAACAGTAACAGCAGTGCATGAGATATTATGCAAAGAGAACGTTAGTAAATTGTAATATATTAAAAAATATAATTTATTATATTAGGGGGGAGGGGGGCAACCTAATATATCTATTTCTTTTTTCAAGTAAAAAGTGTATTCAAAAAAATAAATATCAAACAAATAAAAACTTCTGTATAATAAAATGAATAAAAACAAATCAAATCAATAAACATCAAAATAAACAAAGCAAATCTATAAGCAGCAAAATAAACAAAAGTATACCTATGTATGGGAGATGATAATCTCGACCTAATGATGAGTGCTGGTTCAGCATGAAATAAGTGTATTGGGGATCATTTATCATTTTCACATGTATGTGGTCATGTGTATAAGTTGTACGAGATATAGTGGATGATTGAGGGAGCTTGAACGGCCGTATTCAAATACACCATATGACAAATTTTATCATGCTCTTTACTGGTGGCATATTTTTTATTATCAATGAAATATAAATTGCCTAAAATTTCCATAAATTGATTTCAGGTCAGAACTTTAGTAAGTCTTTGTTGATGCAGTAATTCATTTCTAGACCAAATAAATTTGAATCTAGTCACACATGATACACTGCAAACATGAATTACGATGCCTAAAAATGCATTCTATTGTTTTCAACACACATATAATCACATAATTTTTTTTATCAAAAAATAAAATAAAAAGGCAGTACTCATAGGTAATCAGAAAATTTAGTCCCTTATGTTAGCTGGAATCGTGATGAAGGCCCTGGCATACCCAGTATCAGAATTGCAATAAGCAGTGAGTGAATCTATTTCTTTAGAACAAATTTTTTTCTGGTGAATAAATCTTAAAAA
This sequence comes from Epiperipatus broadwayi, assembly GCA_028023455.1. Classification (NCBI taxonomy): domain Eukaryota; kingdom Metazoa; phylum Onychophora; class Udeonychophora; order Euonychophora; family Peripatidae; genus Epiperipatus; species Epiperipatus broadwayi. Next base: position 4,062,644 of record JAQFVV010006249.1, on the reverse strand, counting down.
AATGAGAAAAAAATTAAGAATTGCATTTTACAAAAAAAATCATAAAAAATTGAAATTTTATTATAGAAAAAAAGTATGTACAACTTTTTGAAGGCAGCAAGATGACAAACAGAAAGAAGTAAGGCTCATAAATGTGAGATTGACTAATTCTGTGCAAACTCAGTAGTTATACTAAACTTATGCTGGGGGTTTCAAGAACATTTTGGAATCCAAAGGGTACATCTGATTAACTCAACTCTTCAACTATAGATTGTTCTGATCAATTTTCATTTTAATGAAACATTTGAGGAAAATGGGAACATGAACATCTGATTATCTCGACTCATTAAATAAAGACTGCTGTGATGAACTTCTGATTGATTTTCTGTTGGTCTGATAAACTTCCATTTATCTTAGTCTTTCCAATTAACTTCCATTTACTTTGATCTCATTGATTTAACCTCAAAATCGATTGTTTTGATTAACTTTCATTTACCTTGACATTAACTAATTACTGTCCAGATCATTCTGATAACTTCCATTTATCAGTTCTGATTAAATTTTATTTCTCTTAGTAGCTTGGCCTGAATAAATTCCATTGTTTTTCGATTTACTTCCATTTATCTTCTCCCTATTTATTTAACCACCAAACAATGGTTCTAGTTAACTTTAGAAGCTCTTTCTGAATACTTTCCATATATGTTGACCTCAGCTAATTAATGCACAGTTTGTAGCTCAGTCATTCTGATTAACTTTCATTTATATTGACCTCACCTAATTAACCTCCAGATTATTTTGATAACTTCCATTTATCTGGACCTCAGCTAATTACTCTTCAGGTCATCTCTTAGTCATTCTATTTTGATCATTGTGATTAATTTCCATATATCTTAAAAGCTTGGTATGATTAACTTCTATTTTATCTTCAATTTATCTTAGATGCTTGGTCATTTTGATAAACTTTCATTTATCTCGACTTTACCTACTTAACCTCCATAGAATTAGTCATTCTTATTAACCTGACCTCACCTAAATATATTTTGGTCAGTCTGATTAACTTCTATTTATGTTGATCTCACTTAATCAACTTCCCATCCCTCAGTCATTCTAATTGATTTTCATTTATCTTGAATGTACTTAGTTAGCTCAAACTTCCATTTATTTTGACTTCACCTCCATTTTGATTAACATCCATTTAACTTGAACTCACCTAATTAGTTCTATTTTGTCACTCAGATGCTCTGATTAATTTCCATTTATCTTGACTTCACCTAATTAACTTTTAGATCATCACTCAATCATTCTGATTAACTTCCAGTAATTTTAACCTCATCTTATCGATCTTGATCATGTTCCTTGATCTTTCTCATTAACTTCCATTTATGTCAATCTCAACTAAGTAGCTTGGTCATTCTGATTAACTTTCATGTATTTTGAATTCACCTAGTTAGCCCAGTTATTCTGGGTAACTTCCATTTGTCTTGATTCAACTAATTAACTTACATTTCTAATTACAATTGTTCTAACCTCACCTAATTAGCTCAGTCATTGTGCTTATCTTGGAAAGACTATATCCATACATTATCGCCTATACAGTTATAAGAAAATCGCCCAAAGAAATACTTCTGAGCAAAAAACTATGAATTACAAAATACAAAAAGCCACATCCAACATGTGGATGCTAAATCAGGAGTATTAAATTTAACTTAAAATAAAATTGAAAACATGGAAATTTAGACATCTTTAATCAAAAACTAAAGAGCAATAAAACAATAGCTCCCTGTATTAAAACAAATATATATTATGTTCTAATTACAGGTATTAACAATAGATGGTCCCAAAAATGCTTCCAAATTCTTCACAATAAGCATGAGGTATATTGATATAATGGAGATATTTATTGCTTCAGGAATGAGTACAATTTTGGAAGTACTGCATGGACATCAGGATATGGTAAGGGTTAAAGCAGCTATAGATGATGGCCTGGTATTGACTTGAAAATTAAAATATAAATTTAAAATGCAAATCAGTCCAATCCACAACAAATGTACAACTTACAAAAAGTTCCAGATAATTTTGACAATGTGAAGCAATAGAAAATCTTAGTGAACATAATGTAACAGGCTTCATCTAAACAGAAATTGAAACATTTATGCAAGAAAGAAGGATTAATCATATCCAATCCACATTCTCATAAATAACTACAAATCAAATGGGTTCGCAAAAAAGTAGTTCACCAAAAAAAAAAATCAAAATTTATATGTGTTAAATTTGAAGCATATTTAAGAGCCCTTTATATAGCTACACATTGCATTATCAACTTCTAAGCATAAGTCACATGACAAAATACTAAAGATTCAGGAAACAAATAAGCCAGATCAAAATGATAAAGAAATTATAGAAAAAACAAATAGAATAGTAACTGGAGAAATGATTATGGGAAACTATGAACAGAAACTTTATTCACAAAAATATTCTCAAATAACATATTTGATATCCAAGTAATCTTAAAAACCCAGTTTTCCACCATGCAAATTAAGTTCAATTGAAGTGGACAGATTTAAACTCAACCAAAATCTATACTGTAGATTAACTCTCAATCCAAGAAGCAGGAACATCTGTAAATTTAATAAGGATTTCTCATTGACAAAAAAGTACTGTAATATAGAAAACATGTAGAGTCTATTTGGAGCTCTTATTTAAAGAAGAGCAGAAAATTATTTTCAATCAATAAACAAACAGGCATTGAAATGTCTACAGAACTTTTACATATTTAAAGAAATTATGTATTGAGCTTTATATAAAAATGAGAGTTTGTCAAGTTTAAAAAAATATTTTTTTCATAATGAAGTACAATATGGTAGATGTAAATGTTATATTCTACTTCATACATTTATATTAGCAAAAGTTGGTGGTCGAGAGGTCAGCACAGCCGCCTTATAAGCAGTTGTCCCGAGTTAGTGGGTTCGCTTCCCAGCCAATGCTATGACGCATGAAACAAAAAGTAGTTAAATGTCATATATATTAAGCATATACCACATAAAAAAAATTATTAACTACAGCAGATTGTGAAGTGAAAAAAGACAAAATTATGTAAGAATGAGAATATAATTACAATAATATTTTTGTTGGAAAGAGAAACAATTGAATTATAAAAATAATTAACTAACAAGCACATTAGCCATCAAAACAAACTATCAAATTTAGACACCCTCCTATGAATTAACAAAGACTTCAGAGAACAGCATGAAAACTTCAATGATGGATGGATAGAGCGCACAGAACTCCATAAAAATCAATATCAAGAATGCCGGAAAAACCCTAAGTTATCTCCTATCCAGTGATCTCTTCAGTTGAAGATGCTGAAGAATATTTAAAATCTGAAGCAGGTTACATGGTCAATATTATAATATATATAAATCTTAAACCAGAACATCATGCTCATGTAGGATATATTTTTATTATATATTTGTACCTATAAAAATTGAATTGTTTGGTAATTTGTTTGACTTATGCTTCTCTTGTCCACATTAAGTATATTAGTTTGGAAGGCAGACATAGCAATAATTATACAAGTGAAGCTGATATAGATTCAAAACACATTTTTGAACCTTATGATTGATGTTATTTGCTTGATTATATGATGAGTTTTGAAACTGGTTGATTAGATATATGAGAATCTCAAATTGATCATTTATTATCTTTTAAAAGAATTTTCCACAAACAAGTTGATTTTTGAATTTGCATTTCCAAACAAAAATCAAAAGAAATGTTCCATGGCATAGTCACACTGCCTATTGTCACTGTCAGCAGGAATGAACATGATTTTGAGGTTTTACCATATATTTATTGTTATTGTTTTAAGATAGTTTCTTCTAGATTATTTTATTACAAATGAATTATCATTCAAGTTATGATTTGATTATTGTTATTGTTTAGTTCATTTTTTTTACAAAGTGTGAATAAATACTCCAGAAAAAATAAAAAGTAGCCAAAATCCTTCAATTATTTTGCCACATTGGTACTCTTTTAAAAATCTGTTTGATGATTGTTATTGTTTAATTACATTATTTACAAAGAACATCAGGAAAAACCAAGACAAGTGTAAAAAAGACTACCTTGTTCCTAGCATTCGTTCTAGTAAAATTTTACAGAAACATTCTTTTTAGCATCTGTCAATGTTAGAATATTTTTAAATCAAAGTACAGATAATTTTGCATTATCTTTTTTTCTGTTTAAAAATACAAAACTAAAATCACATCCTTCCACAAATATTTCATAACAATTGTAACACACGTATCAGAAAAATGTTACCTACATCATTTGCTACTTTCAGTAGTGCTTCAGTAATGACAGTCAATCCCAGTAGTGTGGTGAAGGCGTAGATCATGTACTAAAATGTGGGATTAAAAATGTATCTATGTGTTTGCTACAGAAGATATTTAATAGATATATTTAAGCATTTAATTACATATGGATCTGAGACTTGGTGACTTAATAAAAGACAAAAACAGGGTCAATATTATTCAACAATATATAGAAAAATGTATATTAAAAAAAATGAAAATCAATTGAAATTGAATACATGTATGAGAAAGGAAACAGGTATAACTGACATTATTAAAAGTATTATGAGTTTGAATCAGAGATGGGGTGGACATATTTCAAGATGAAGTGATAAAAGCTGAACTGTAGAAGTTTAAAATTGAATCCACAAGTTTTTAAAAATATTCAGAAATAGAAGTTTATATGAGATCAAGTGATGTAATAGTTTGATAGTACGATATGAAGAAAAGAAGCAATGTATAGGTATTGCATTTTTGTAAAAATTGCATACAAGTTTGTGCACTCCAGAAAAACTAGAATTTATTCAAGAGATTGTTTTTAGATCACATACTGATAACTGGAAAATTTAATTAAAGAATTAACATAATGGCGATTGATAAAATTCCAAGAAATATTTGCTGATTGCAAATATTTCTAGATAAGAGACCTTATCTTATTGGAGAAGGTAATTAATTGTTGCAGTTATCAGAAAGCTATAAAAGGGGCATGTAACAAGTATGTCAGGTCATTTGAGTGCATCTCCAGTTGACTTTCCTGTTCAATTCCGGAAAAGAGAGATCTAGTGTCAGTGCTTCAATTAATGTCCAGTGCTCAGTGGAAATGTAGTTCACAGGTATAGCTGAATAGGCTCACAGAGATTGGGAGACCCTAGCCTGAGGAAACCATCTGGATAGCAGATGAATGAAGAGTTGAGTTTCCAGTGGTTTTCAAGTGAAGTTACTGGTGGACTGCTGCAGAGATGGAAGCTGTAAGGAGCTTATAGTTGCTCACAGTGCTACACTAGGATGTGTTCATGTGCAGCTAAACTGGACTGGGGCCAAGGTGTACGTAAACCTAGCCTATTGTGAACCATTTTGTAGCAGCCAGCCTGAAAATACATCATTGGAGTTGAACATTAGTGAATTGTTGAGTTTGTGTTGTTGCAGACTATTCGCCATTCTGATTACTTAAAACATTGTTAGTGTTTTATTGTATATATTCATTTGTTGGTCACCCAGTCATACTTGCAGATTCAACAAGTGGATTAATATAAAAGACTTTTAATGATTGAAATGATGAACATTATGTAATATATTTGAATTTATATATATATTGGTAATATACTGATTTTCAATTTGAATCTACCATGATTTGTGATTTCTATTAAATTCTGTGATTTATAATTACATAAAACTACAATGAAATAATTCAAGTTATTGAAGTTTTTTATGTGTTTTATAAATGCTCAAAATGTCACGGCGGAAGTGGGGGAAGCATTTTTATAGAATAAAATAAAAAATTCAAGATAGTAAATATCAAAATTGTCAAGCGTTGGTGGCCGAGTGGTCAGCACAGCTGCCTTACAAGCAGTTGTCCCGGGGTTCGCTTCCCAGCAGATGCTTTGACACATGAAAAAAAAAAATCAAAATTATAATAAAAAAAAAATTGCTACTAATATAAATAAATTATTTTCTCAAAAAATTTTAAATTTGTATTATACAGGGGGTTTGAACCCGTTTATAAAATAAATAATATATCAGAGTTTTAACGTTATTTTCATTACATCAAAAGCCACAGCAGTTTATAAAATTAATAAACGCTAAATCACTGGGGAGACGATATCTGTTTAATCTAATTTTATCTTTTTTTAGGAATAGAGGCTAGCTCCTTGAATGTAAAAATGCACAAAAGTCTATTAATTGCTGCGAGATGGTCAAGTTTTCATATGAGAGATGCAAAAAGTAAAATGAAAATGTTTGGTAGATTGCAGTTTATGGATAATAAAAGAATAACCAAAACAGTATTTAATTGGGTTATGAGTAAAGGGCAGGTAACAAGATGGGTGAGAAAGGTAATGCGGTATGCAAAAGATTTGGATAAAGAATTTATATCAGTATATTTGTACAAAAGATGGGTTGATTGTGTTAGGAGGATTGTTGAGTGTTATAGTGGTAAGGAATGGGATAAAAGAATAGATTTATTAATAAAAGAATACGAATTTAGAGAGATGGAAAACTAGTATGGAGAGTAAAAAGTTTAAATATATATATATTTTTCTAGTACCAGGATCATATCCAGATGTGATAATCTCTACCAATGCAAAATCAGAGAAGCCATTGAGATACTTAAAAGGCCAGATTGTATCAATAAGCGAGATGATACGTGCAAACTTCCTCCTATTTGGAAAGATTTCTTTAAAAAACATCCTTAAATTTAACATTTTTGCTATTGGTGGGATTTTTAATGTTTTATTCAAACCAGTGATTGTAGCGCCTCTACAACCGTCTTTCTACCTTTTTATAACTCTGTGGATGGCTTGTGTGACCAAGTCGAAACGTCAGTGTATTGGTATTAAAAGTTTTTAACACGGATGAACCCGCAAAATATGTATTTTATATATTTAACCCGTGCAAATCTTCGTTTTAACATATATATATATAGAAATAAACAGAATATTAGGTGTGAGTTAATACATGATAATAGTAAGGAAAGTAGTTTATTGATTAAGGCTCGAACGGGATCTTTAGCAACAAGAGAATATATATATGTACATGGAAAAATATGGGTGATTTAGTCTGTAAATTATGTAAGAAAGGAATAGAAAATATTAGGCATCTGTTAATTGAATGTAAATGCTTGAAAACAGAAAGGGCACATATAATGAAGTTATGGGAAAATAAATATAAGTAAATTGATTATACAGAAAGTGGATTATTGGTTTTTATGTCGGGTTTGGGAAAAGATAAAGGGGGATTTAGATATAAAAGCCATAGAGTTGACAAAGATTATGTTGTGGAAATGAGATAAAGCAGAATATGGGAAAACTTAGACTGGGGAATGTAAAATAAAGTAGCTAACAGGTTTCTCTGGGCATAATTGCTGAGAGATTATTGACTTCGATTAAAGAGAAGCTACAGTACATCACATCACATGGGGAACCTCGGGATATTTAAAAGCCTCTTCCTATACTTTGCAAAATATTAAAGGGTATATGTAAATGACCCTTGGGTTATTATTCTTAAAATATTTAATTGTGTTATTTATCCTTGATGTATTATAAATAAAAGCAAATTGCTTTGAATTCAAAACTTTATTTCAGAAAACCATTCAAGGCTTTATTTAGAAATATAAACTTCTTCTAAATAATATTTACATGCTATTTATCATGTGGTTTAATATGTGTTAAGACAACAGTAATAAATCTAGGAATCAGTAGAGATTTTTTAGATTTCAACTGCTTTATTTTAGTAAAAAACTTCAGTGCCTTTATAACTGCAATTTGATTGATTGTGAATTTCTTTCATAATACATTTCAACATTTATTTAATATTGTTACCCTTCTTTATTTTACTAATTTTTGAAAATAATATAAGGAATTGATTTGACATGGATTCCATTATATGGTAGAGAGTCTCCAATTTATGTTAGAGATGGCAGTTGGGGACTTAAATCAGTTTGAAGACTCTGGGTCACATAACAAGTTAAGAAGAGATACATATTTGAAGTAACAACAAGAGATCAAAATAAACAAAAACAGATAATACTTACATTAATGAAAGTATTCAAAAAGTGGAAAGGAGCTGGAATGATGTGTAGCTAGAAGAGATGATTATAGACGAAGATTTGAAATTTACAGTGGATAACAAAATGTTGTTAAAGGCCTAGATAGAAACAATTTGAGAGATAAATGAAGAAAATTTGGAAGTGTGTTGGTGCATTGTGGAGAAGATCTAGAGGTGAAAGAAATCCAATTAAATTTGTGGAGATCTTTATCTCTGGGATTGATTGTGGTTGAAGGTGATGATTATTTGCTATGCTGAGATTTTAATTTTCTTTAAATTCACACTAGGTAACAATATGTATTGGAAAATTATTACTGACCTTTATAGGTAGTTGAAAAAAAAATTTAAAACCTAAGGAAAATGTTAACATTATAAGTTGCATTGAGTTGAGAAAAAAAATTATTTAGATTATATTTTAAATAATTTTATTGATATTAAAAAAAACAGTGTCTTGCAATAATTAAACACACATTATATATATATATATTTAAAAAAAAAAACAGTATTGTAAAGCATATGAAAAATATATTTCTAAGATTTTTTTTTTGATGCTTATGTGTAATGCCTCTTTATGCAAATGTTTTAATTTTATACTGCTATATATACGTTTGTGTGATGGGTTTGTGATAAATAGTGACATTACACTTACCTCATAATGTAAATGCTTTTCCAAGAAAAATAAAAAGAGAGCGCTGCTGTTGATTATGGTTTCCAGGATATATGGCCGATAAAAAGGGTATAGTATAACAGTGGCAATATAGATTTATCATTCTCACTTCCTGGGATGTTACCAGTACACAGCCAATAAGAAAAAATGTGATTAATCCATAGCAGAGAAAGCTGCAGCTAAACTGGCTGCCATAGCAAGGCATGGAATTGAGGAATGGCATCTAGTGACCATTCCTTATATTACTATGTAAATAAAGTTAGTGAAATCTTGTGTGTTAATCCATATTTAAATGTTATTTTCATGTTGTATGAAATTAGTTGTTAAAATATATAAAATTATAAATGGGTGCAAATCATTCCAACCCACAATCAATGTACAACTTGCAAAAAATCAGATAATAGGAAATTTGTAGATTACAAATAACAATCAGTATTTAACAAAAGCATTGAAAGACAATAATAATATAGTGATAGATAGTTTTGTTATATCATTCTTATGACTAAATGTTTAAAATTTTCTAATGAAGATGATGTTTTAAACAATGTCTGATAAAAATTACTGCAATATTTTATACTAAAAAAGTTAAACTATTTAGAATATATCTGTTAAGAAATTGTCTTGTAGAGATAATTAATAAAATGCAATTAACATCAGAGAAAATCTTGAATTCATATTACATTGAATGTCTTAAGTTGCAATAAAAAGAAATACTGATATTAATGGATTCCCAAAAGTGATTATATTTATTCACACTTGAGATTAAAAATCTTACAATGGTTATAGAAATGCTTGATATTTTTTCTTTTCAGGATAAGTCCGGTGGAGAAGACATTTTTCAGAAGACCTATGAGATTACAATCTTTTTTATTAAAATTAATGGGTACTTATACACAATGAAAGCTCAATAAAGGAAAGATAATTGAATTTGTCAATCTGGTGATGTCATATGTCTGCAAACACCACAGGTATGACTACATTGAAAATCACCCAGGTTGATTGCAATGCAATGCAAACAAATATGTTAAGGGAATACAATGGAGTACAGAATTTTAACACAGGAGAAACTAAAATCAGTGATTCAATGACAGTAGAAATATCAGAAAATACTCTGGCATAGGTGATTGAAAAAAGAGAGAAATTAAATTATTTACATCTGCCTGAGTGTTTATTAAAAAAAGTGAGATAATGATTATAAATATGAATAGCTTTAAGAAATAAACTCTCAGTACATGCCCTGACATATAATAAAAAGACAATTATATATATCATTATTAAAATACACTGCACACATCAATAGTAAAGAATACAAATAATAAATATTTAAAAAATGATAATTTAGGTTATAGATTAAATATAAATTGAGTGGAGATTTTGATTAGATTTAGCCCTGGCAAGAATATAAAAAAATTTACCTCAATGCTGGAAAGTTCTGTGAGTACTTGCATTTGTGCACATATATCAATAATGGAGATGTCTGTGATTGCTTTCTCTGGTAATGGGTGTGGAGGTATAGTTTGGAACAATTCAAGTTTAGGTCATCACAGCATGCTTAGAAGAACAGCAAGGAGATCAGGATCCATCTTTAAGTTGGCTTAGTATGGCATACTGGCAGTGTGAATAGATATGGTGTGGAATTCAGCCATCTGAGAAGTCAACAGTATTAATTCAAACAGCTAATTCTGAGAGTTCGGTGGACAGTCTGAACAACAAGGTTATGAATATGAATTTCTGAGGGCAGGTCTAGATATCTAACAGCAATGTGTTAAAATTGATAGCAGAAGCAAATACGAATCCATATGCGATGACAAACAACATCTGATGAATATTAATTAATCTGCCAAATGGAAAGAGCTGTGTCACTATTCTTCTAAAATAAATTAATCTAGGTCAGAACCTCCAAATAATAATAAGCATGAAGAATAATAAGTTCAAAACTCAGGTTTATTTATATGCCACTTTTATCTTCTGCATAAACTTTGTTTTCCATTTTTTAATTAATAGTATATGCCCAGGCCTAATTGAACACCTTGCTCAATCTTAATCACAATATCTCACCAGGGTTTTAGACTTATCCACAGATTAATTACCAAAATTAAATCTCCACTCCTTTTATTTAAGAAAAATAAAAATAGAAATACAGTTGATACTGCAGCATTTGTTTTAGTTTTATTTTTAAGTAAATATCCTCCAGTTGAAAATATCAAGTATTTCACTAAAACTGTAGTATTTGACATCATGACATTTAAGTAAAGCATAAATGGCATAAGAAATAACCGGATTTAGTATTAAAAATAAAATACATAAGCATATACAACTTTTTGTGTAATTTATCAATTTAAATAGTTTTACTTTATTGCCTTTTCACTATTTATTAATGTTAACATAGAATTGAAATATATGAAATTAACACATGAGATAATTAGATATAGGGTGTTTTAAAACAATAGATAAAACGAAATAGTGGGTTATGAAAGAATGAATGTTTTGGATCCAACATATTTATAGTTTTAATTAATACAACACTTTTCTTATATTCACATTCCACTTGCTCTTAAAACTATACATTCCTATAAAAAAATTTCATTCTGATGTATAAAAGTATAAATTCAAAACTGATTTCTGCATGTTTTATTTTGGTTTTAGGATTGCATTTTATTTCCATGTATAAATTACTTTTTATCTGAATTTTATGGTAGCTATGTGGTACAGGAATGGACTCAAAAGCTTTTCTTAACACATTAAAAAAAATCTTATTTATTAACTTATTAAATATATATTTCTTCTTCAGTAAAAATATAGTCATGTCAAAAGTTGTTCCAGTTAGCAGTTATTAATTAAGAAATATTTTTGTAATTGTAATATAATACATTCAGTAAATAATTATCTAGGGCTTGGATTTTTTTTAAAATTCCATTTTAACTGGGAATCATTAATTATCAAAAAAAAAAAAATTGAAAGTTAATAAAGGTTAAAAACTTACAGAAGGTTCTTATTTTCAGATACATCATTCATAAAGAAAAAAAAAATGTAAAAGAAATATTTAGATTTTGCCCCTTTGCCACTTATGTAAAATACTCTATTTCTTAATTATTATAAATATTTTCAACACTATGGCTTGAAATTTTGAATTAAATAGACCTAATTTCTTGTTATTGCTATTTTTAATTAAGTGATAAACAATCTTTGCAGATCTAGATTTCTTATTGTAGTTTCATATTTCTAATTAAGTGATGAACAACTATGTAAATGTTTGAAAACAGAAAGGGCATATATAATGAAGTTATGGAAAAATAAATATGAAAAAAGTGATTATACAGAAAGTAAATTATTGGTTTTTATGTTGGGTTTGGAGAAAGATAAGGGGGATTTAGATATAAAGGTGGTAGAGTTGGCAAAGATTATGTTGTGGAAATGGGATGGAGCAGAATATGGGAAAACTTAGATTGGGGAATATAAAATTAAGTAGCTAACAAGTTTATCTTGGTATAATCGCTGAGAGATTCTTGACTTCGTTTAAGAAGAAGCTACAGTGAATCACATCACATCTCATGATACTGGCTCCCCGTTTTAGTTCAATACTACCTAGTTTAGGGAGTTAAATCTCTCTCGAAGAGTAACTTCTTAGCTATCTTTCCAGATAAAAAGGAGGACACCATGTTATCACAAGTAAGAACAATTATAACTTTTCTTCAAAGCGCTATTAGAGTTGGATGGCAGCCATAAAATGGCTAAGGATTTTCATAGTGATTTTAGTCTTTAGAGATAAAACTGGTTTGATCAAATTTTCTGCCGGAATTGGAGGGTCCTTAGAATCTTAATTCCCAACTTTGAGAAGATAGGAAGTGGGGGAGAGTGCTGTTGGGGACCATTGCTGATGCTGACTCTCTCCTAAATTTAATACAAATAATAATGTTATTCATTGTGATTTATGAGCTTTAGTTATAATACTGAGAATTAATTTAACAAAGTAAAACTTTGACTAACCCAGAGTTGCTGAGCAAATGAGGGGGCCTGGTTGTTGGGAAGGTTCCATGGGGGATTAGTCTTAGTTATTTTGGGGGATTAAGCTGGGAAAAGGGCACTGTGGGAGTCCTTGCTGATGCTAATTTCCTCGTTCGCTGGGAAAAATAACATTATTCACTGCAGTTTAGCGCTATTATTACAGACCTGAGTTGCTTAATAGTCCTATGGATTTATCAACAAGAATATAGTTGAAATCATGGTAATTTTCTCTAAGAGACTCACTTTAGCTAAGTTTGTTAACGTGGAATTATATAAATGTTTTATTCAGATGTGTTTTAATGTTCAATCATCAAGCTTAAATTAGAGATTCTATTTTATGCCTTTAAAATGCTATTCATATTGGAATTTTGGATTTTATTATTCATCATTTAGTCCAACAGTGAAACATTTACAACATTGGATCATCTCATCGATTAATGCAACAAAATATTATAGTTGGGATAAAATTGATCATTTTGTCTTTTCTACACATACATGTATGTATCAACAGCTACTCTGCTGATCAATTAATTAACAGATATATAGTACAGAATAAAAATATGTCATTGCTTAGACATATACCAAGTCTTTTGAATCAAATAGAGATATACATAACAGATCATCATTCACCTGGGAAACTGAATAGGAATCAATATGTAAAACATACGACAAGCATGAAATTACTGGATGCATACTAAAGACTTTGATTTAAGAAAGAAGAGGAAAACCATATGCCAGACACTGGAAATCTATTGACAACCATAGTGATATTTATATTTCCTTGTGTTTAATTTTGATTTGTATATAATCATGTAATTCAAAGATTAATAAAATATTTTAAAAAAACAACAACTATGATACTCATAGTCTCATCTCCATTTTTTTTCCCAAAAAAATTAAAAGGAATGAAGTTAGACACTAAAACATCCCTGCCCCCATTTAATATTAACGCAAACATAATAAACATTTCACATTCATATTATGAAAATCTATTAAATTTATTGCATTATCACTGCATCAATAAAATATCACATGACCTATCATATGTCTTGTTTAGTAGCAAACTATCCCATCATTGTTTTGCCACATACTCTAAGCATTGGAAAGTAATAATAGTTGTCAGCTGATAGTCCTTAATAAAACCCTATCCTGCACTTTCCTATTCAAAATCCCTAAAATAGTTTCAAATATATGGCTCTCATCAATGAGGAGTCTCGGATCAGGGCACTGAACCTTAGGATCTAATGCACTTTCATTCCAACTCCTATTATTTTTTTTTATATTATAATCTCCAACTTTCAACTGAAGCTTAAAAAACAAACAAATATTTTCAACTAAGCTAACTTGCTTCTATAGTGATCAAAGTGAGAGTGCAAACCTCTCACAGCGTTTAGCCAATCAGATCACAAATACTGGGACAGAGAATTTAACAAGAAAAGAGTGGTCCACTCTCTTTTTTACTTGTCTGTCTATATATCCAAGCCAGTCCAAAGTACTTAGATTTCACGCTGTATGTTGTAATGGTCAGAAAACGTGTGAATCGTTAACATAGTGTAGAATTCGACCACCACACAGAACTGCAGCACCATCTAAGTAGTGAAGCCACGCGTAGTACTAAGTTCGAACATAGTTTATCAGTTCCACAATACAATTTACGAAACAACGCATCTGATGCGACATTACTAAACATTTCTTTAGGCACGGTGGTCAGGGATGTTGCAAGAGATTCATTATTTTATTTTCAAGTTAGCCAATAATAACACTAATATTAATTAAACACTTATATTTCCAAATCAAGGAAATATTATATAGAATGGGTATCGAATAAATAAAACATAACTGCAGACGTATAGTTTGAAATTATTTATTAAAACATTTTAATAAATTATTTACTGATAATATTTGATAATATTTAAATTGAGTAACGGAATTTTCCGATACTATTATATATTCAAGAAATACATTTATTGATTTAGTAACATTTATATGAAATCATTTTATCAATGATACTTTTTATTTAAGATCTCAGTAGTGATATTTCCGATACTGTTCATGTTTACAAAGAGAAATACATTTATTTGATGATGTAATCTAGATACCTAAAATTCTTGAGCAAGTATTTCCAAGGCATGCCTTTAGGGATTTATACCTTTGCAATGCAAGAGTCTAAAATAAGATTTATAATAGTAGCAGCGGACATATATTTATTTAATTAAAAATATTCATTAATAACTAAGGGCTAACATTTATTTGAGAGTGAATTATGAAGCTAATGCAGGGATGGAGTGATACATAGAATAATAAAGTTAATTAAAGAAACACGTGGTACGTTTTAGAAAGGCGATATGGAATGGCAGTATATTGAAACTGCAAAGCTGTGAATGAGTATAAGAATGACGGGCTGGCATTTGCCATAGGCCCAAAGAGGTAAGATGCCACATAAGCATAACCAGGGACAAGCGGTTCATGCCGCGGTTGCCTGCTGGCTGCGTAACTTTCGTCAAGCCCTACAGGAGCATTTATTATGTCCGCTTGTGTAGGACGACTAGGGTTAATTTCAACCCTATAGAATCTGGAATGTTCAAGGCTTGTAATGGGTCATCGCATCTTTAAAATGTAACATATGTATAATGTATAGACAATTCTGGTAAGATTTAAATATATTTTCTAACTCGGCCCTACATTATCAATATTTAATAAAGAACGTTGGCGACTCTCAAAGAAATGCAATTTTATGGAATTATTAATTAAGATTTAATAAATATAAAACATATATAACTGGGTGATTATTACAACTAATACGCTAGCCATTTGCTAAGCAGTAGACCCCTGCATTACAATAAATGAAGCATTGAATGCGTGTTGATTTATATGAAAATTAAGTTATTTATGAAAGTAAACATTAATGAAATTTTGACATGCATCCACTGTTTCAAGCAATCATAGATTTAAACTTAGAAAATTATGAGCATGCGATAATTATATAATAAAATGTAGATTTTAGAAATATACACCCAAGAATGTTAGAGTTAGGCAGGCTAGACTATTACAGAACTTACATTAAAAAAATTTAATAATTAATTTTAGTTTTACAAACAAGAATTTACATGTTATAAGTTAGATAAAGAATGAATAAGCTATAGCGGATATTAGTAGAGTACTCTAGAGAATTTGGACACAGGTACCTGTTTTATGAGAAGTTTTCCGATTCCATTGGTCTGTAGCAAATTGTTCATGATTAGCAGTTCTTTCCTGTATTGAGGTGGTTCATTTAATTTAACAGCAGCAGCAGCTTTCTCATTATTTTAGGCAGCAGATCTTCGTGGTTAATTTTATGAAGGGCAATGGAAGGTTTGGCATCTGATAGGCCATCCCCGGGTGGAGAATAGTCTGGGCACTTTTACTCGGTCATACCGTGGAAGGAACAATTTATTTAATATCTTGGAGACTCTCAACTGATTGAGAGCACAGCTAAAGTTAAAGTGCCTGTTTCTAGCAAGTCTAAGATGGCCTCTTTTTTTAGATCTTATCTTTCACATTTTTGTCATAGTTTATTTTTGGATTCCACTTAATCTGCCCTGAGGATAATCAATGCATCTTTGTTAATTCTAATTATAGAGAAAGATCCATTTCTATTGTTTACATTTACATTTTACATTTAATTTTTATAATTACATTTTAGGGAATTTTTCTTTTTAATTAATCTATTATCTCTCACCTACCGATTCTTTTTAAAATTTCAAAGACAAAAAGGGAACATACGATTATTTTTACTTTTAATTAAATATTACAATCTATTTATAAATTATTATTAAATGAAATTTAAACAAAGCAATAAATAACGGATTTTACAATTTAAATAAATGGTTAAAATATATATATATTTTTATAACTAAAAGAAGAAATCTAAATTATATTATTTATCTTTATTTATTGCCTTAAATTTGAGATTGAAATGTGTGTGTGTTTATGGTGAATTCTACATATATCTACACATTTTTAATATTGCTACACACACAATTTGATACTAATAAATTTAAATTTGGGTAGGATAGACTGGTGAGTGAGAGACGATAGAAAAAGGTGAAACCTAAGATTCGACTACGAATCTTACCGTTTCATTGTTTATAATTAGAACTCAGTGAGTTAAGTGTGAAGATATTTAAGATTCATGCTTGCAGATCTAAGTACTTTGGACTGGCTTGGATATATAGACAGACAAGTAAAGAAGAGAGTGGAACCGCTCTTTTCTTATTAAATTCTCTGTCCCAGTATTTGCGATCTTATTGGCTAAATGCTCTTGAGAGGTTTGCACTCTCTCACTTTGATTTCAATACCGTCTGCATTTGTAGAAATAAATATTATTTCTATAGTGATATAAATTTGAATCCTGTTCAGTTTCTATACATTATGATATCGTAATTTTTTAATAACTAATGTCACCTCTATCTCACTGTATTCCAGTCTATGTTTTCCATATTAAAAACAATTTAATAACAATATATTAATGAATAATGTATTTCTAATTCAATTAATAATTATCAATCTGAGTAAATGTGAAAACAAAAATTGAAATAGTTAACTCTGTTCTCAGTAATATATTGGTATAATGTGCTCTTTATAGCTGTATAAGTTATATATCAATATCATTCATGAAATTATGGAGAACAAGATCAAAACTTTTTATGAACCAAAGATAAGCCTGGTTTCATTAGATGAAGTTGTTTCTCAATTCATAAAAATTAATCATTTACCAAAATATGTACTGAATCTTTATGAGACAATGATTTTCCTGTTATCCATACAAATTATATAAAATTGTGAAAACTCATATTTGTAGAGATGAACTTACCTGCTTAGATACTAAAGTAAACATACCAATAAAATTCAAATAACAGACAATGATCTATCAGTAATGATGTACTCCAAATTTCAATTATAGTGCCAATTGAAAATCCTTCTATAAAAATCTTACAAAATATGATTGAATATGAATCTTTGATTAATACTGTTTGATAATTTCTTTATGCCATTTTCTAAGCTACATCATTACATAATAAGACTAATTGATAGTTATCAGAAAAAGATTTTTTTTTACCTTGATGATTTTTACATCTTTTTCAGTAATTTAAAATTAAATATAGTCCTTCTTCTGAAAATAACTTTTAATCAAGATTTTGAGTTTGTGCCTTATCATTAATGAAAATAATAAGAACAGTATTTACACTGCTAAGATTTCTATGGCTATTGAAATATAAAGCCACTTTCTCAAACCAACACTGTTATTTTGTTTAACAGATCGATGAATATGGTAGAAGGGAAATTTGATAAAAACTTAAGATACTTGGAAACAAAATTTAGTGTGGCCACAGGGAATATTTCAGTCATTAAGCATCCTATGGTCTCTGTTAAATGTGAATACACTATTTTCAGTTATCAATTATGTCTTACTTCCTGTGTAATAATACAAGTAAGATTTTCGTATATTAAATATAACATGTTAAGTTCTGATCGGAGTTTTGAAGTATTTATATATTTATGGTACTTTTTTTTTTTTTAAAAAAAATTATATTATAAGCAAATTTATACTGTTAAAATAATCAACTGCCAGTATAGATTATAACATGAGAAAAAAATTCACAGAAGATACAAAACAAAGTATTTGGTGACAAAACGTGTGTGAACAAACCAGAGTCAATCGTAGGAAGCACGCACGTGTGTGTGTGTAACAATGAAATCAAAACTGTATTGTATTTTAACAGATAATAAAGTTAGGAATACCCGATTAATCCTTATTAGAGAAAAGTTAAATTTAATGAAAATTTAAAAACCAATGTAATGTAGAAAAAAATAGCGAGAGCGGTGGACCCAAATAAAAATATTAAAAAAAATGGTGAGAAAGAAAATCTAAAGACAGGAAAAATAAAATGTAAAATGCTAAATACTTAATGGTTTCATTTATTTATAATGTATAGCTTTTTAAATAGTTTAAATGTTAAAAACTCTTCGGCTATCTGTAGATGACATTAATATATAAATTTGTTATGTGAATAAAAATGTTAAAATAGGCAAAACTCTTTCCATACACTAGTGCCTCTCAAAGCAAGACAGAGTAATCAATGGATGTCAGAAGGTTTGTGCATAAAATCCCTCTCTAGTGTCTACTCATCCAATATCCCCAAACTAGGCAAAACTCTCTTCATACAGTAGTGCCACTCAAAGCAAGACAGAGTAATCAATGGATGCCAGAAGGCTTGTGCATAAAATCTCTATCTAGTTTCTACTCATCCAATATCCCCAAAGCCAGCCTTCTGGCATCGATTCATTACTGTCTTACTTTGAGTGGCATTAGTGTATGGAGAGAGTTTTGCCTATTTTAACAACAGTTAAGAGCAAGCATGGGAGATAGTGAACATGTGATGTTTAAAGGTTTAATAAAAATGTTATGTAGTACACAAACACGTTAATTTTAAGCACAAGCATGTTTCATAAAAATGAATAGTTTTTATTTCTTCAATCCATGAATCTTGTCAGAGCAATTCTAATATTTCATTTACTAACATGTCATAAAAATTAATACCAACATTAATATATTAACCTATCTACTATTAATAACAATTGAATGTAATTAGAAAATTTAAATAAAGTTAAATTTTTCTAAAGACATTCAATACTTAATATTAGATGATGGAAATAGTATTTATAAATACAACTAAAATACCATCACCACAAACGTTCAGGAAGACATTTATTTTATTTATTTGAAAATTTTATAATCCCAGTAGATGGCGGTGCAAAAGAGAACCTTGAGATGAAAACAGGAAGTGCCTGCTCTATTACTCTTGTGGAAAAATGAGTTTATAGGTAATGTACTTTTAATGTACACATTAATATTTCTTTATTTTGAATATTTAAATGTGTAAGTTAATATTGCATAATAGAATGCATAACTGAATTAACTGTATTGCTTTTTGTGAACAAATATTTAAATTTTATAATCAAACTAATGGTAGTGTTGGCGATCGTGTAATATGGGCACCCATATTACACGATCGGCAACGCTACCATACTACCTTACGTAACAATAACTGATAAATTCATATCAGTGGCGTGTATCAATGGATGGGGTGGGTATGCGCATCTCTTGTAAAAAGTAGTTTACTTGTAGTAATTTATCAAATAAATAATCTTTAAATAACTAAATTTAAAGTGTTCGGTAATTCACAAGCTAGAATTATTATGACCGGACGATTACGTTACAGCACATGAGTTTTTGAATTAAAGTTAATTTTTAAAAAATACTATAAATGAGTTATAAATAAAATATTTGAATTAAGTAAGTTGAATATCGAATATTACCATTGTTTACTAATTTTTTTATCCCTAAAATATTTTATATTTTCATAATCAATTTTTAAAATTGACTTCAATTCAAAAACTCATTTTTTAAATATGACGTTTGCCAGTATAAGTGATACGTTTAAATATATTCGCAATGTACGTATTCATAATCCTTTTTTTTTCCAAATTAAAAAATTAATTATTAACTATAAAGTTTGCTAATCTTTAATAAAATAACAATCGTAAAGTTTTAGAATAATTATGGACAAATGAATATGTCACAACAACGGTAATCCCAAAGTACCCTCAAAACTGGTACTTAGGTATTTGCCGGTTTATGAAGCCCGAAAGCGTGATTAAAAAATATATATACAGTAACTGTCTTATAGAAAATGACCCAATGCGAGCGATGGTATTTAATATTTTCAGTGTTCCTGGGTTTTTCTTACTGTTATTTTAAGTTAATGGTTACTATTCACACACAAAAAAGAAAATAAATATTTGGATTATATGGTTTTTAATGCTATTTAATCATTAGCAAGCTCATAACATGTGTCTGATAACCATCCAATGTAATTTTGGTTTCCTTAAATGAATAGGTTCTAGAAAAACTGCAAAACTTTAAGATAATAGTTTAGCCAGAGATGGTCTCAACAATCATGGGTATTCAGTTTTGTCAGTGCATATCAGCATTTTTCTAGTATTGTCACTATGTAACTCAGTTACCATATTCTAAAAGTGGAGTCATATAGAAATAAATGTGCCTTCTTTGTGATAGAGGGATCAAGTGTGATTGATAGCTTGGGATTTTCCTGGAATATGCTGTTATGCCCAACTATTTACTTGACTCCACTAGTTAGGTAACCAATAACTGCACTGACAGTACAAACATTTAAAATTGTGTGTAAATAATGTTTAAATGAAGTCATGTATATTGCACTGACAGTAGTGTTATTTTTTCCCCAGAATGATTACTCTAGACAAAACATTTTAAAAAAGAACTAGCATATAGCATTCGAGAACAATCAGTTACTGTTGAGAGAAAACATGGCTTTCGAAATTAAAACAGTGCTTTTCTCGAAAGTAAGAAAAGATTTTGTTAAAGTTTTAGTAAATTACTTACTGTTAAAATTAAACAAACAATTTAGGAGAGGAATGAACTGTATAATTTATTAGCAGTGTGTGAAATAAAGGTAATTTCATACACTAAATATATTTAGCAATTCCTAAAAGTAAACTGGATAAATTATTGACAGTAATTTAATTTTTTTGTACTTGTTATATTGTTAAATTAATGGTTCAGCAAACAGAAATAAACTTACTGATATATTTAAGTTGTGTGTGTATTATTTATTTTTGCCTACAGGGCTGCGATTGTGATGGTCATGGTAGATAGCGCAGATGACAATTTTTAAAAAGAATTTACAAAACATTAAGTTAAAGAAGAATAATTCTACATTTGTGTGGAAAAAGTGAAAAAGAAATAGGCAGTGCCTACTCATAACTTGCATGAATTTGACATTTAGTAATGCCTCATTATAAAATATATATGTGGAACATATAGATCATTATATGAGAATCAATAAATTGAAGATTTTGTTGGTAACAATGTTCTATAAATTTTGTCTTTGTTTCTTTTATGCAATTTTGATTTTAACTTTTAATAAGTTTTTTGGTTTATACTTTGTGTTTTAAATGAAATATATTTTTTTTATATAAGTAAGTATTTATATAAGTATAACTATATGCAGTAATAGTGAAATAAATAAATAGTGTTTATAAATATATATCTATGTATATCATTAAATCAGTAATTTATAATGTATTAGTGAAGTATTGAATAGCTTCACACTCTTAGATCAAAACACTTCAGCTTCACCTATTTATATATAAAAGTAGGTTCAAGTAAAGAAAGGATTCTCTCTTTTCTTCATAGTGTAAGCTTGTGTTTTTAAGACCTATAGAGGTCCTTACCTTCGTATTTTTCAGACGCTTATTTCTAAGGTTATAGCCTTAGTAAATTATTACTTAATATAATAATGGGCGTTTAATAAAATTTATAATTACAATGTATATCTTTGTAGTTCGATTACAAAGTGCTTTCCCATCATTAAATGTCACCGCACACCATTACTTCATAGCCACAGTGTTTCAGATATATTTAACATTTCTTTGAAGCTGTTTGTAACTTATTTATATTCAAATAGGTTTAATAGTTAATGCTGATAAGCTATCGCACCTAACACAGTAATCACATAATAATATCTTTGATCACATTTATGCATTTGAATGGAAATTAGCTTGGCCAGTAAAATAAAATTGAAAATGAAGACAATTGCTTTAAAAAATAATGTAAGAAATGAAAAGACTACAACTTGGAATAGATAACAATGTTATTTCAATTAAAAGTTTTGCTCTAAAAAATATGTTTTATTTATATTGATTTTATGTAAATAAAACAATTATATTCTGTATTTTAAATGCAAAATACTGGCAATAATTAATGGCTAGTAATGAATGAATAGTGCTTATATAAAAACATCTCTTGGTGCCTTTTAAGGTGTGTTTTTGCCTAAATGGTTTCTG
The DNA here is from genome assembly GCA_028023455.1 of Epiperipatus broadwayi. Taxonomy (NCBI): domain Eukaryota; kingdom Metazoa; phylum Onychophora; class Udeonychophora; order Euonychophora; family Peripatidae; genus Epiperipatus; species Epiperipatus broadwayi. Next base: position 4,039,958 of record JAQFVV010006249.1, on the reverse strand, counting down.
ATAATACTTTGCTTTGTGTGCTTGTGTGTGGTTGAGTTAAAATGTTCATGTGATTTGTGGCATTCACATGTACTGCTGAGTAGATGATCTTTATACATGCATGTAATATCTATCCTACTACTGTGTTCACCAACAAACTTAATTCCAACCATATCAGCAAAAATAAATAAATACAAAACTAATATATATATCACCAGATTCATTTTTGTTGAGGCATTATTTTAACAATATAATTAATACAATAAAATAAAATTACTATCAATAATCCCATTAACTTTTGGGAATTTCAATAGAGTATATTTAATGTGTTAAAATACACTACCAAATAATTTACCAGTCCGTTAATCTTCTAATGATTTGTTTACTTTTCTAATTAAAGTATATGCAAATTTCTTTCTGTCTGAACTTTACCACCTTTGTTCAGCATTATCTTTTCTCCCTTTCAAGTTTGCATTGGTTTATGCTCGGCAACTGTTTCCTCCTCTTAAGTGTAACTGAGTGCTTCATGCTAAGAATCTCTTATGTCTTTTTATTAGTTGTGCTAATTTATATAATTTATTTTTAAAAGTTCTTATACTGTTTTTTCTAGAGTAATCTGTCTGGATAAAAATATACCACTACTGTCAATACAATTTACATAGTCTAACGAAAACTTTATTTACAATTTTAAATATTTATATCATCAGTGCACTTCCCATCACTCTAAAATATAATCTGGCAGGCTTTCTCAAATTAGTGTGACTTTGAGGAGTAGAAATGATCGGGATCAGTGCGTACGTCTATTAATTCTTCAGATCTAAATAAGTGATTATCATTGATCCAGCTTAACTTCATTTCTTATTTCTCACTCAACAGGCAATACATCATCGTGCTCAATAAAGCGGAAACTTTCATGCTCATCATTTGTCAACAATTCTGAGTTAGTATTGGTTGCTACAGGTTTTTTATTTTTTATGACCAACATATCAAAGAATTGCTCACATAAATGATTTGTATGTCTTCTGACATGCAATCCACTTTCAAATTTAATTAACCATGACTTCAGGTACTTTTTCAATAATGGTGCCAAGTATCCATTTTTTAAAAATTTCAAATCCCTCCAACTCTAAATCTTGCAAATGGTGCATTGCACATTTCCCCCCTAGAAGTACCTTCATTGATTTTTATATATATATAAGCTTAGGTAGATGAGGTATGACATTTTCTACTAAACATAAACTCTGCAGGTGTTTTTTGGTTTGTAGCTATAGGGATTAAATGCTCGCAGAACATGATTTCTATCAATGCTTTCATATCCATGTATTTTATTTTTCTCAAGGCAGATTTTAAACTTTGGACTGCCTTTTCCACTAGTTCGTTAGAGGCTGGGTGGTAGTTTAAAGTAAGAACTTGATGAACATCTTTATCTATATGTCCCATTATATGATACCAGGATCTCTGGATATCCATGGGTGATAAACATTTCCTGTATGGCTTTTATAGTTAAATTTAGTACTTGATACTTTGCCCATCTGCTATATGAATGTACTAGTATTAATATTATGTTTGTTTAAAGGTCCTGCCATAATCTATATGGATACGTTACCAGTTTTTTAGCCTCTATCCATGGTTTGTAAATTTTCCTCTCATAAATGAGCCTCAGATTGGCAATCATGGCAAGTTTTTACTGTCTATTCACTTTTTTTAGGCCACCACACATGAATGTATGACCACCTTCATCTGGACTACTTCAGAGTTTCTCTTATGTAACAACTTTAATGCTTGTTTTTATTCTTTGGCTGATATGAGCACTTAATCATCAGTGTACAACCATTACAGGTTGACAAACTAATGAATATTCCAAATTGCCGTAGCAACTAAACTTGGTCGACTTTTTGGATTTGATTCTTTAGCTTCCTATATCTAAGGTCTCTTTCCATTCAGCAACTTTAGAAATATTTAGATATTTATTGCATCCAACATGTGTACTTAGGATTATGATCCATATGTCCATATATGTAATGATGAAATTTTTTTATTGCAAATATTATAGCCAGAATTTCCTAAGCTAATTGACTAATATTTTTCAATGATAAAGTTCTGTAGGCATGTGATTGGACATTTGCCTTCACCATACTTGTGTGAGATTATAGCTTTAACTCCAAATATCTAGTATTTATAATATCCACATCACTACGATAATACACTAAGAGTTACTCTGATATCAATAAATCATTGACTTTCTGGATTGTTATTTTGTGCTCATCAGTTCATTACATGTATTTATCCTTATGCAATAACTCATATAACAGTCCCAGAAAAACTTGTAAATTTTTTAGACACTTTGGGGTAATGACTTCTTTTACAGCTCTCATTTTCTCAGGGTTGGGGATACATTCCATCCTTATTTATCATATATTCCAAAAATTTTGTTTCCAAAGTTGCCCAAATGCACTTGCCAGCATTTAATCTAGTTCCCACATTATTTAGCATCAAGTATACTTCCATAACTTATTTTTCCAGCCCATCTTTCGACTGGGCAGTAATTACTGTATTGTCTAAATAGGGAATAACTCCATTTATATTTTGTAATAATATGCCATCTTACTTGAAAGATATTTGGTGCCATTTATCCCATTGGGTAATTTATTGGATGCTTATGTAGTTTGCTTGGCAGATAGCTTGCCACCTGTTTTATTTTAAATTATCCATTTTCAGGGGCTCAAGGACTTCCAACACATGGCATTAACAATATAGTTGACTCTAAGTTATCGTATTCAGTATTTACATTTTTTTTATTTATTAAAATGATAAATACAGAAGTCCAAAGGATTGTAGTTAAAAACTTTTTTGATGTAAATACAGTAAAGACAATATAACATGATTAAGCAAACAAACAATGTTTTGAAGCCATCTAACCATGTTGCTTTCCAAATAAATAGGCACTTAGAACATGTTTGCGCATGATACTGCCATTGCATCTGTTTGCACATAAAGTGTAATATCAAACCCATATCATATACTTTTCAGGTGGGCACTATCCTACAATTTTGAAAATAGTCTCTCTTGATGAAAGATTCCAAATTTTAATCAGATTTTCAAAAATAATGAGGCAAAAAGGAAATGTTAAAAAAATCACGTGTTAATGAATGTCAACGAAAAAAGAATGTTAATTTTAGCCATGTGATATCTGTTTGCCTCATGTCAACATTTGGAGATTATGTTGTGAATGGAAGTTATTAAAAAATGTATTCAAATTTTTTAAAATTAATATTTAATTTAGAATACACTTGTCAATATTTTTTAAAATTTAACAAGCTATACGTGTTTGAGAAATAAATGTTAACACGTGATTGAAATTGACCTTATTTTGTTGACATTCATTAACATGATTTTTTTTTAATATTTCTTTTTTGCCCTATCATTTTTGGAAATATGATTAATATTTGTGAGAACAAGATTCAGTGGACTATTTTTAAAATTGCAGGATAATGCTGCCTGAAAAGTATGTGATATGCAGCTAATATTACACTTTAGGTGCAAATGGAGGCAGTTATGGTGATGTCATGTGCAAATATTGTAAAGGAATTGGGTTAGAAGGCTCCAAAACATTGTTTAGTCGCTTAATCATGTTTTATTTTCTTTACTGCATTTACATTTAAAAAAAATTTAATTATAATTCTTTGGTCTTTAGTATTTCTTTATCATTTTAATAAATAAAAAAACATAAATATTCAATATGATAACTTAAGAGTCAGCCATATTGTTAATACCTTGTGTTGGAAGTCCCTGAGATCCTGAAAATGGTTAATGTGAAATAAAACAGCAAGCTTTTCAGTAGGTAAACTACATAAATACAATTTATTGCATTTAAACAGACCAACATTGATACATAATGAAAAAAATTTTGCATTTTTTTTATAACTGGTATCTGGTGGAATGTGAATTTTCAATCTATCTTTGCAAAGAATGAGACTTTCTATAAAGATGCTAACATTTTGTGTATACTTGACATGGGTTAAGCAGTAGTCTTCACACAGACAAATAATCCCATCCAGTGTTGTGATTACAGCCAGAGAAGTAGCCTGTGATAAGTCTTCTACAGGTAATAATTTTCCTTTTTTTACTATATTTCTTATTGTTTCTTCAAATTTTGACTTCAGAGTATCTACACTGCAGATTTCCCATGTTTAGGTAATTCCATGTCTGCTGGTTACATTCTTAATTTAGCTAATCCCCGTTTAAACAGCTGAGGAAACTTAGTTCTAACTTCCGTTTCTAATTTGTGTTTCTTAATAATTTTAAATCAGATTCGTAATGAACAGAACCAGTTTTGACCAAGCAGTGAATAATATCTTCTCTTTACAATAAACAGAGATGAGACTTACTCTTTGATTTACTTTCACTGGAACAAAAACTTTTCCCCAAATTTCTATTCTGTTTTCATTTGTATCTATTACCACTACATTTGCCTTACCCATATTCACTTCTTAGATTTGACATTAATTTTAGTCCTCTCTTTTAAAGATAGAATCAATCCAGCATCACTGTCAACCTCCATATTGACCTTAATTTCACATATGGTTATAATCAGTATAATTCAGCCATTATTTGAGTTGCTTCATATTTTTTTCTTTACTTTTCTACAAACTCCACCTCTCCCTGATTTAAAGTCCAGGCATGGCTTGTCTTTTTCCTTATTTTCATTTTTCCTATAAAAAGCCGAGTGTTCTTTTACCCCTTAAATATGCATATCCTTTTCGTGTGCACCACACTTCCACAGCAATAGCATGTTAATTTATTTCTTAAGAATATTTTCGGTGATTTATCCATCTTAGTTCTGTTTTCACTTGTATTTTTTAATTCATTTATTACTATTTGACATTCTGATGCACTATCAGTTGTTATCCCATGTGTCTGCGATAACTGTATGGAATATCCACTTCACATAGTATCGTTTTTCAAAGATTATGGACTAACAACCCAATTAGGAGCTGCTGCAGAAATATGTCCTTTAAGTCTGCCATAAATTTACATTATCTGGCCACTTTGTGCAATGCCATATTGTAATTGTGGTAACTCTGAGCCAATTGTTTTTTTATTTGAAAATGCAAACAAGTTAACCTCTTCATTACTGCTGGCCGAAAATATATACTCGGATTTTCTACTAGGTCACTGTATGGTACATGTCCTGAAATCTTGGGATCACATAATTTCTTAGCAATTTATAGAACGTTGCTACTGGCAAAAAACACTAGTGTTGAAACTTTATACTACTTTAATTTTACTGATCTTCTTATAGCAGTCTATATGTTTCACATATATATGCCACACTGCAGGGTTACCAATGTCAAATTCTCTTATGATTATCATTTTTCTTTTTCACTATTTCCACACAAATGTACAATTTTTCTTTAATTTAAGATAATGTGCAGATTCTTAAAATGATCATCTGCATCATCTGCTGTATTCACAGGGAGACTTAATCTCAAATGTGTCAGTGAAAATAAATTAATACTCACAAAACTATAATATATATTAACAACTTTATTTCTATCACCTGAGGTATTATTATAACAATATAAAAAATACAATTAAATTAATTTACTAACAATAATTAATTCCATTAACTTTTGGGAATTTCAATAGAGTATAATTACAGTGTGAAAATATCAGATGCCGCCAATTAATTATACAGTTCATTAACCTTCTAATGGTTTGTTTACTCTTTTAATTAAAGTCTATGCTAATTTTTTTTTCCATCTGAACTTTCTAACAGCAAGCAATTTACTAAAATTACCTTCATTCAGCATTATCATTTCTTCCTTTAAGCATGCATTGTTTTACTCTAGGAAGCCATTTCCTTCTCTTGACTTAAGTAACTGATGTGCCTTAAGAATCTCTGCATCTTTTTATTACCTATGCTAATTTAAGTAATTTGTCTTTAAAGTTTTTTTTATAGTAATTTTTCTGGAGAAAAAAATACCAATACTGTCAATACATTTTATGTAGTTTAATTAAAACCTTATTTACACACAATTTTAAATACTTGTAACATCAGTACACCTACCATATACTATAATTTGAGGTACTTATCCAAAACCTGATACAATTTTCAATGTATAATTCTGTTTACTGGATTGTATATATTTCAGTTTAAATATACAAACTCATATCTTGCTAGCTTTATTTACTTAATTTAAAATTGGTATCTAAATAACAATTACCATCATCATTTTAAATTTAAAAAAGGTAATATGGTGTTAAATCTTCCAACTGCTAAGGCAATTTTCAATTCATTTTTTACATTGTGAAATGCTGAAGAAATCCTGTCTGTCATCATAAGAGTGGTTTATTGAATTAACAATTTTTTCATCTATCTTAAAGCCAAATGACCATCTTGTCAAATTAAATGTCATCTTGTTTAGATAAATTCCATCAATCCAATTTATGTTAAAGTGCAAAATGCACTGGGTAGTGTTACATAACTTGTTTTTTTTTGAGGAAACTTATGCACAAAAGACAATTGCCCGGGTTGTGGGTTCGTGTCCCGGCCGATGCTATGACACTTAAAAATATATATATATTGAAGCAAAGAATTATTGGCATTATTTGAAATTTGAAATTAATTGAATCATTGGTAAAGCTTAACAGCACTGTTCATCACAATTTTTATGTCATTTATTATATTGCTACATAATGACAAAAGCTAAATAATCTCTGCAGGATGAAATAATTGAGAGGAGAATAAGTCATCTTCAGAGGCAATTTGAAAGGGCATTCCTTTCAAATACTTGTCTGAAAATGGTTTTTTTTTATGATGTTGCAGTAAGTTAAAGGTTATACTAATACTCCAATTCATTGAGAAATAATATCGAGAAAATTAAATACAATCTTAATGTAGTTTTTGTTCTGAACATCTTTGTCAAAAACAACTATTTTATTTACAGTAGCCAAAAACAATAATATTGGACATTTGAGTGCGAATGTTTCTAAGTGCATTCTACTGAAAACTATTTGAGTCTTTGTTACTTATAAAAAATACTTCATTATCTATATGATTTCCTATCTTTATGTCAATCCAAATTATTTACCTTTTTTTAGATTTATCATCATGAACAAATAAATAACTTTCTGTGTTCTAAAAGTATTGTTGATATTATACCATTTATTTGAGCTTAATTCATAAACATCATTTTCAAACATTTTTGATTCACTGTAAGATGAAGTTCTTGGTAAATCTAATCCAGTTTCATTGTTCCATAGCTTTTCCTTTCCACATTATACCAGTAATAATTCTTACTTTTTCATTTCTTTTTATGTGATCAGTTTCAAGATCTGTTGTAACTATTGGAATCCAATTTTAAACTTCAACTGACCATCTGTTGTTATCTACATTTTCTAATAATATTCTTTGAGTAGCATTAGTAGTAACTTTATTCTTTCAATCTTTTCTTGTTACATCTAGTATTCATCTTTGCATTTTGATGAATAGTATCAAATTTTTTCTATTGCTTTTGTGTTATGTGTTTAGATCCATAAATATGAAGTGATAAAACACATTAAAAATCCTTCTTTCAAATCCATAGGCATTTAAGTTTAATTGTGGTATTGATTTTAATTGTTATGATTCTATGTTTATTATTTATCTGATCAAGATATGTGTAATTAACATATTAAAATTTATATTTATCAATCATTATTTTTTTTTGAGAAAATCTATTCAAAATTATTTCAGTGGTTGGTACTGATTAGAGTGTGCTACTGCCATTTTCAATTCTAAGGACCGCCCAAAACCACCACTGACACATTCAAGTGATAAATGACATCGAACAATTAGTTACAAAATCACAATTTACATCAATAATTAAAAAATTAAAGTGCAAATTTCATACAACTTTGCTCGATCAAATCACGTGATTAAATTATTAAAATCTTATTATTTCTAAAGTACGAATTGAAAATATTTAAACAGTAAAAGTAAACAAAAAAGAATAATGGGCACATATATTAATTAAAAAACCACATGTTCAATAAGCGTTAAATTGATCATACCAAGCTTATAATTTCAAAATAGTAAAAGCTTATAACTTCTAAAATACAAATTTTATTAGAATATGGGCCTATAACTTCATGTTTAAATAATGTAAATGTTGACTAAACATAGCAACAACTGCAGAAGTATATTAATAAATCCAATTCTTTTTTTACCAAAGCATGTAATGTTGCTTCATTTCTCACATGTTGTTATTTGCTGACTGACAGATAACAAGAATTTAAATGACAGATTCATTCATTAAATTTTTCAACGATGCTAATGTTACCTAATGATGGGTTTATTTAAAATCCCATACTTTTTCTATGGCTGCACAATGGAGTTTGCTATTAACTGAAAGGAGATCCTTGATACATCTTGGAGGCCATAAAGGAACTGAGCAGGGCAAATTTCCTAATATCCACTCCATATGTTTTTGTCATTGCAGCTGTTATTACTATGTGATTATTCATATAGTATGCTCACCAACTTGCATTAGCCAGCATGGTAAGTTTATTGGCTATTTATTTCTGAGTTTAAAATCAATAAACATCCATGATGTTTCTTCTCAGTCACCTTTCAAGGCAGAATAAATTTGTATGTTGAATGAAAATTTTTTTCTAATAGTTAAATACAATCATGACAGACAAAATTAATCATGGCCTTATTTACAGTAGGCTGTAAATTAATCAGCCAAAGCAATGATTGGTGACCGAATGCGGATGGTGCTAATTGTGAATCCAGGCTGCATTTTGATGAAGACTTTAATTAGGTACATACAACTGCACATCACTTTCAAGTGAAGGAAGATTGCAAGAATTGGAAGACTGTCATATTAAAAGGGATATTATTAGACTTTGTTAAGTTAGAAGGGTGAAGAAATAATTGATTTAAAATGTGGGCATCTACTTTAATACAAAGATAAAAATATTGGAAATACAAGTAGAGTAGGATTTATTATAAATAAAAAGTGGAAAAACAACATTGTGGAGATTCCTGATATATCAGATAGAGTGGCAAGATTAGTTATTCAACTTAATAGCAGATACCAAATGTTGATAATTCTGGTTTATGCCCTAACAAGTACTAATAGTGATGAAGTAGTAGATTTTTATATGGATGTACAAAAGGCTTTTGATCAATCAAATCAAAATTCTTATGGTAGACATTAATGCTAGAATTGGTAAACAAATAAAAGATGAAAGTGCTGTAGGTAAATTTGGTTACAGTAATAGAAATGCGAGAGGACATAGACTTGTGAAGTTTGCAGAAAAAGGAAATGTTAAAGGGAAATGGACATGGAAACATCCAAATGAAGTTACAGCAAAATTGGTTTATATTTTGACTAACAGAAAATACATATTTCAAGATTGTAATGTTCTTAATAAATTCAACACAGGAAGTGATCTTCGATTAGTAAGACATAAGATACATGTTAATGCAAAACTAGAGAGACAAAAATTATTAAGAAAAACAATATTTTCAGTTGATATTCGTAATTTTTAGAAACATCTTAATGAATTTAAATTAGAACTTGCAAATTGGGTTCAAGTATTAATATATTTTGAACATGATTCAGTTTTGAATGAAAATAATAAAATAACTGATACACTTTTAAAAACTGCAACAAAGATAGCTGATAGAACAAAGCAGCAATTGACCAATAAAATTTCTATTGAGACCCGAGAATTAATGAAGAAAAGAAGGAATATGAAGATATATAAAAATGATGCATTAAAAAGGATTGAATCCCTCAAATTTTGTAAAATGGAATGAAGAAAGGTTGATAATGATCTAAGAAAATGTAATTGTGAACTAGCAAGGTAGGCTTCAGAAGAGAATAAGTCTCAAGAGTGTAAAACAACCTTTTGGTATTTAAATTTATATCTGCAATAAGAAAAAAAACTGGAATTATTACTAAAAAGAGATTACATCATGAAATGGGTAGAAGAGTTAGTTCTATCAAGAAGTATGTATAAAGCAATAAAAAACAAGTACCTCATATCTATTATATCTTCTGAATTGTCCAGAATTTTAAATAAAAAAATGAGACATGCAATTAAATGTATGAAGAAAGGAAAAGCTCTGAGTCATGATGGAATTATACTCAATATATTAAAAGAAGCGTGTGAAGAAATAGAAAAATTTTTGGCAACGTTATATATCAAATCTCTGAATGATAAAGATGAACCAAATTACTGGATGCAGTATTAATATTTAAAAAAGATAATAAAATAAGTTATTAGAAATTACGGACCTATCAACATTTTATCAATTTTATAAAAAAATTTTGTCAAGATAATTACAACATCTACAGAGAACATTGGATTTCAACAAACCAAGAGAACAATCTGTATTTAAAAGTGGTTTTAGTATAGTAGATCATATCCAAGTATTGAGAGAAGTTATAAAAAAAACCTAATGAATATGAGTTCCCATAATGCTTTGGATTTGTAGATTGTGAAAAGGCAGTTGATTCTGTAAGCATTTCTTCAGTGATTAAAACTTTGGATGATCAAGATATAGACTCAGGATATTGTCATATTCTGAAGAATATTTATAAAAATGCAACAGCAGCAATTAGACTATATAATGATACTAGGAAGGTTAACATTGGGAAGGGTGCAGAACAGGGTGATTCCATATCTCCAAAACATTTTATAGCAATGCTGCAAGAAGTATTTTGTGGATTAAAATGGGAAATTAAAGGAGTAAAAGTAATGGAGATTACTTAACTCATTTGATGTGTTGTTGTTGTTGCAAACAATGCTTTAGAGCTTCAGGATATATTGCAATTGTTATCTGATGAAACTAAGGGAGTAGGATTAAAGATAAATGTTAAAGACTAAAGGTAATGTTCAATGATTTTTTTCAAAAGATGAAAATAAAGAATGATTATGATGATTTAGAAGAAGTTAACAAGTATAAATAACTTGTTCAGATTATTACTACAGATGAAAACATAATTGATGAAATTAATCATAGAATTAAACTTGGTTGGAGTACTTTTGGTAGACATAATACTAAAATGAAATATGCCTATGTGTTTTACCACTTCTTACTTATAAATCTGAGACTTGGATATGTAATTGAAAAGCAATACAGATTTCAGACCACTCAAAGAAATATGGAGAGTTGCATGCTAGGAATAACAAGAAGAGATTGGAAAATATATGGGTAAGAAAACAAACAGGTGTAACTAACAATGTTGAAAGAATTAAAAGACTGAAGATGAGTTGGGAAAGACATATTACTAGAAGAGATGATAATAGATGGACAATTGAAATCTTAAACCAGATTCCAAGAGATTGTAAAAGACCCAGCAAAAGATCACTTGTCAGATATATGGATTATATAAGAAAGTGCAGGATGATGTGGAGAAAATAGGCTAGAGATCAGAGAAGATGGGTTGAACTTGGATAGACCTTATTGATAATGGTTGATGATGATGATGACCTATTTTATATTTGAAGTAATCATAGGCTACAGATCAGAGAAGATGGATTGAACTTGGATAGACCTTGATAATGGTTGACGCGATGATGATGACCTATTTTATATTTGAAATAATCATATTTTTATTAAAGTCTGTAAATATTTTTAAACATGCTTCCATGTTTATTTCTTGTTGGTAAAAGTCACTTCGATGTTAATAAATAGAAAATTATATAAATATATAGATTTTTATCAATTTCAAGAGCCTGTAAGGATTTCACATGAACAAGTGTAGATCCGAACCAGACCAAGAGATCAAATATGAAAAACACTATATTTTCTTATCTCCATTTTTTTTTCTAACTACATGGAACAAAGGAAGCATGCAACATCAAATTCGTTTTCTGATAAGAAAAAATCCGTGTAATTGTAAAAATTAATTGGTTATGGGCATATATTGTAATGAAATTAGTAGTTTTTTGAAATTATAAGCTTTGTTTGATCAATATATATTATAATAAAATTCATATTTTAGAAGTTGTAAGCTTTTAGTATTTTGAAATTATGAGGTTGATTTTATCAATTTTATGTGTATTTCAATCTGTGTTTATAGGTATTTTTTATAATAAAATTTGTACTATAATGGTGATTCATCTAGATCCTAGATAAGATAAATTTATCACTAGGGTTTTGTCGCTTTTTTATAGAAATCTCAAAATAGAATGATAGATAATATATTTTTGTCTTTCGTTGTTATTTGTTTTTATTTTACCTTAGAGAATCACAGCAGAAACACAAGCCTCATTCTAAATTAGATTAATGCTTTTTTATTGGTTGTAAAGGAAATCATAAATCATTTTGCATTCCATTTTGCTTAAAGAAAAGACAAAGTAATTTTAATTAAACTTAGCTTATAATTTTTTTTTTTTTAATTTTCTCTTCCTTTTTTTTTTCTGGATTATAATCACATATGTATTGTATCGTTTTTCTTATTACTAGGCCCTTATACGCCTCAAATTTATATTTGAGCGTGAGTTGATCAAGCTGTCTCAAAAAGAAAAAAGAAAGTTGTATTTCTATTCTAAAAACACAGCTATTTTTCCTGACCAACTTCAGCCTATTAATTGTTAAGAATTGTGCTATTGACAAAATCAACTTTTAATTTTATTTCATATGGGCGCCAGGATTCCTAAGAATCCGCTGAAATATGTCGCCAGCACCTCTCGCAAGTTGTAAAACAAAAAAAAATAAAAAGATTTTTATTATATTTTTTTTTTAAGGGGCGGTAATTCTACCGTAATGAGAATTAATGATTTTTACGATTATTAGTCCTGGGCGTATTGAAACATATTGGCAAAGGTAACTTACGTTTAAATCTTATTACACTAAAAATAAATTTAATAATAAAAAATAATAACTATTATTAATAACGCACAATGAAAAGGTTGATAAAAGTAAAATCTCTTTTATTCTATCAAACTAAAATATTTATAAGTTAAATTACATATTAACTACACAGGAAAGTACACACACACTAATCCAGATACTGAATCGATTAACAAAAACAGTGAGATTAAGCAATTAAAGCGATTTAATAATGTCCCAAGATCTTGTATAAATTTCTTTATTAGAAAGTCTCTTGAATACGAAAAGAAAAGTCTATATCAGGATGGTAGTCTAAGCTTAGATAAATAATTGTTTGCAAACTTTTAAGTCACTATCAGGAAAATTTACTCTTAACTTACCGGTAAGTTCATGTAGGTTTATGGGATCCCAGATCATGAGAATTTCCATTGGTCTCTCCTGCCGGCGTCTTCCATTATTGTTCCGTTCTATAGCTGGAGAAAAGGCACGGTTGTAGTGACCCTTTTATTGCAAAAAGCGGTCTTCACAAGTCCCGTTTCCATGCTTGCGTGACAGCTTGGTACAGCAAGGGGCATACCTGTGTAGAAGTATATTTCTTGCCACAGGTTATGCTCGTGGAAACCTCCAACTTTCAGAGACGTAACTAGAAGTAAAAGAGAAGACCCAGATTGAAGTTGTCATCTCCTTTTTATATCGCGCTCCATTTTTGGAACTTCTGCGCACTCTTTTGTCTTTTTATCAGCGTATAAGATAATAATCTTATACACTCTCTCTTAAATTTAAGTTACAAAGTTCTCTTTTTTTTTTAGCATTATTCTTCCATCTTTAATTAGCTAAAATATTTTTCTTTTAGCTTATACTTTTGGAATTCTTTTAATTTATCTGGATTAGTAATCTGTATGTCATTTATTCTTTCCAATTAGATAAAAAAAAATAAGAATGACAATTTTAACCTTCATTGCACGTTTTAACAAAAATTATACTAATCAAAAAAAAAATCTAAATTTACTTTTTTAGCTTTTACCAAATGCCAATATATTTGTAACGTATATAAATAAACGTTACAATACCACCAGTGCCAGGAGATGAGAATAAAATAGGGGTTTACACTAATTTTATTCTTAAGTTTTTTTAAATTCATATTCGTATTTTTTTTTTTCTGTAGTAGCGTGCTGATATATTGTGTAGACTCATTCACAAGCGACGTTCGGCTTTAACGCCCACTTTTAGGTCTAACACGGCGGGAATGGAAAATATTTCAACATTCATCTGTGTCCTATCCGCTTTAGTGTAATATTAACGATAAGAAGCCCAAGTTATAAGCACAAACGAGCGTTGCTCATCGTTCTGAGTCTTACAGGCTCGTGGCAACTTGGTCCAACTTGATCCGCCTTCCCCTTTATTGGGATCTCTGCTAGAAATAGTCTGACGAGCATTTAAAGACGGTCTTATGTTCATATACTGCGGATAAGGACTCGGGGCTATGTTATTCCCCTCTTCAGTAACCGCCTACCCGGTCAAATACTTGTGACTTACGTCTACATCAGCCACGATCGTGTTTTTAGACATATATAAAAAAATATACATATATATTTTTTTCTTTCTGGAAGTCATATTAAAAAAATATCTTCTTTCATATTTTAATAATCAGGGTTTAATTAGTTAGTTTTTTTTTTTATAATTTTTTCTTTTTTCAAAAAAATCATAATTTATTTTCCGGCTGTGAGTTTCTTTGAGTCATCATTGTAATGTTCTTTATCATTACAACTCATCTCAGGTTGTAGTTGTTAAATCGAAGCCCGAGTTGGGTCGCCATTGTAACGTTTTTCTTATTACTAGGCCCTTATACGCCTCAAATTTATATTTGAGCGTGAGTTGATCAAGCTGTCTCAAAAAGAAAAAAGAAAGTTGTATTTCTATTCTAAAAACACAGCTATTTTTCCTGACCAACTTCAGCCTATTAATTGTTAAGAATTGTGCTATTGACAAAATCAACTTTTAATTTTATTTCATATGGGCGCCAGGATTCCTAAGAATCCACTGAAATATGTCGCCAGCACCTCTCGCAAGTTGTAAAACAAAAAAAAATAAAAAGATTTTTATTATATTTTTTTTTAAGGGGCGGTAATTCTACCGTAATGAGAATTAATGATTTTTACGATTATTAGTCCTGGGCGTATTGAAACATATTGGCAAAGGTAACTTACGTTTAAATCTTATTACACTAAAAATAAATTTAATAATAAAAAATAATAACTATTATTAATAACGCACAATGAAAAGGTTGATAAAAGTAAAATCTCTTTTATTCTATCAAACTAAAATATTTATAAGTTAAATTACATATTAACTACACAGGAAAGTACACACACACTAATCCAGATACTGAATCGATTAACAAAAACAGTGAGATTAAGCAATTAAAGCGATTTAATAATGTCCCAAGATCTTGTATAAATTTCTTTATTAGAAAGTCTCTTGAATACGAAAAGAAAAGTCTATATCAGGATGGTAGTCTAAGCTTAGATAAATAATTGTTTGCAAACTTTTAAGTCACTATCAGGAAAATTTACTCTTAACTTACCGGTAAGTTCATGTAGGTTTATGGGATCCCAGATCATGAGAATTTCCATTGGTCTCTCCTGCCGGCGTCTTCCATTATTGTTCCGTTCTATAGCTGGAGAAAAGGCACGGTTGTAGTGACCCTTTTATTGCAAAAAGCGGTCTTCACAAGTCCCGTTTCCATGCTTGCGTGACAGCTTGGTACAGCAAGGGGCATACCTGTGTAGAAGTATATTTCTTGCCACAGGTTATGCTCGTGGAAACCTCCAACTTTCAGAGACGTAACTAGAAGTAAAAGAGAAGACCCAGATTGAAGTTGTCATCTCCTTTTTATATCACGCTCCATTTTTGGAACTTCTGCGCACTCTTTTGTCTTTTTATCAGCGTATAAGATAATAATCTTATACACTCTCTCTTAAATTTAAGTTACAAAGTTCTCTTTTTTTTAGCATTATTCTTCCATCTTTAATTAGCTAAAATATTTTTCTTTTAGCTTATACTTTTGGAATTCTTTTAATTTATCTGGATTAGTAATCTGTATGTCATTTATTCTTTCCAATTAGATAAAAAAAAATAAGAATGACAATTTTAACCTTCATTGCACGTTTTAACAAAAATTATACTAATCAAAAAAAAAAATCTAAATTTACTTTTTTAGCTTTTACCAAATGCCAATATATTTGTAACGTATATAAATAAACGTTACAGTATATATGTATTCATTCAATTAAAGTGAAATGATTTGAATAAACGTTTGTATATTTTAAGTGGGAGAGAATATCATTATGTAATCAAAAATGCTAAAGACGTTTTATTAATGGGGGGTAGATTTGGTTAAATAGGGTTATCTTATCAGGTATTAATCGACCTTTATAAGCATATAAATGGTTATATGAAGAGAGGTCGATAGTGTTAAAGGGGTTTCTCTTAATGTAATAAGTTGTACCTCATTCTTCTAGAGTTTTGTGGTATTAGAATTTAGATATAAGTATTTAATTTCAGGCTTGATTTTTTTAAAACGGGTTATTTGTCTTGATTTCGTATGTGTTACTTGGAGAGTTGGAAATACCTTTGGAATGATGTCTTACTCTTATCTTTGGAATTTGTGGGCTTCTCTTATTGATGTCTCGAGGTAAGACTCAGGAAATCCTTACATGTCAAATATACTTTGCCTGGACATAAACGCTATGCTCTGTTTCTGAACTCGGATTGTGCTCTGCAAATGAGTTTTTTTTACTCAACTATATTTTGGGGTTAAACCGGTTATTTGTCTTGATTTCGTTTGTGTTACTTGGAGAGTTGGAAATACCTTTGGAATGATGTCTTACTCTTTTCTTTGGAATTTGTGGGCTTCTCTTATGGATGTCTCGAGGTAAGACTCAGGAAATCCTTACATGTCAAATATACTTTGCCTGGACATAAACGCTATGCTCTGTTTCTGAACTCAGATTGTGCTCTGCAAATGATTTTTTTTTACTCAACTATATTTTGGGGTCAGAGCACTATCCAGCCTCATCTTGTACTATGCTCCACCTCATATAGAGATATATCTCTGAAAATACTTGCCAAGAAAAAGAAGGAAAATGATTCACCGATTAACACATTTAGTTAATAAAATTTATTTTTATAAAGCTTAACTATATTCTGTGTGCAAAGCCCTATGCAGTAAACCTGAGAATGTTTTTTTTTATTATTATTTCCCTATCACCTTTAAATGGTTCATTTCTGGTTTTCTCTCTTCCGAAAGTTTTTCATTCTATGCTAATTTGTGAACTAAATTGATGATTTACTGCATATCTGTAGGTTATGGTAGTCCATGGGTTTTCTCCTATGGACAAATGGTTTTTAATAATCTCTGTAGGTGTTAATTGTGTGATTTTTTTTTTGTAAATAATATTTATGCTTTTCTAAATAATAAATCTTTTTGTGTTATTAATGCATCCAAATACTGTTTTATTTTATTTGTAAATTCCTCCTTAGAGTGTTGTCTCTCCTTAATCACCGAGCATACTTTAAGAATAAATTCTAGTAAAGTTTGGGGAGTAAGTTGTTTAGTAGTGATCTGAAGGCATGGGTTATGTTTAAACCCCCTATAGCTACATCTCCAAGTTAGGTTAAAGCAACTCTACTTTTCATACTGTTACAGTTTTTTTATATAATCTGGCATCCCAAGTGTGGCTTCACTTCAAAGATAGACCCTGAGATAGTAATAGGAAAAATGGAGGATGATGGAAAGTTTTTTCTTTCTTTTCTTTCATCTTCTCATTTTTTTTGTGATTTATGAAATAGAAATTTTGTTTAATGATGGAGGTGTACATTCTGTTTTCTTCATTGCACTTGCTCTCTCTGGGTTTTTTTTCTTGTTATCATGTATATGTGTTGAAACCAACTGAATACTGGTTGGAATAATGAACTTACAAATATATACTAATATTTTTTTTTTGGTGGTGTAGGAGAACAAAATGATTGTTTGTGGACCAGAACAAAAAATTAAATCACAACTTTTTTTTCCCACAGATTTTTAAAGCTTATTACATTACAGACATAGAGACAGTGGAGCATTAAGTATATATTATGGTCATACATACTAGCAGCAAGAAAAACAATAACTAGTCAGGCAAACACACTTCAAGAAAGGCAGCATGCTGGGTTCGGCAACAGTGAGGAGACAATTGGAAAAAAGAGTGATACTTAAAGCAAAAACATGCATGATAGGCAAATGATAAATAGCTCTTTCATCACAAAGTACATCTGTATTAAGACTATTCAAGGTAATGTAGAAGAAACCCCAAGGTCATATATGCATAGCTTTTGAGAGATATTTCAGATTCAAGAAGCGATGGAGATGGGAAAAGTAGCCATAGCAGCCAATCATTTGCACAGGTCTGCTTGTTATTGGTGGAACTGTACCGCCATTAAACCTACAATGTTTGATGAATATTGCCTCATACTACTTAAGGATTTCTGGAATGAGGAGAAACAAGGCAGGTTACTCCACTGCACGTTTATCAAGAAAAATATATCTAGCTAGCAGGGAAACTCACCTCCAATTTTTTCCTCCACTAGGCAGCACTGCCAAAGTCTCACTGCATTTAGATTATCAGATGACTGCATCATTGGGACTATCACACCTAATATGCCATATCATTTACGAAGAGAAACGCTAGGCTGCTAAAAGCATGGGATTAGCGAAATGACAGAAATGCTTACTGCTATAGAGATTATTAAGGCAGAAAGGATGTGAGACATAAACAGTTGGCCTTCAGAAAATAAGGAATCACACCACAACAATTATCTACGAGGAAGAGACACTGCATTACCAGTCAACATGACTATCATGCCCAAAGGTTAAAATGTTGCTAGAAAATATGCTTTTCTGGACTCGGGGAGTCATGTGTCGCTTGGGTCTCAAGAATGGTACAGTACTATAGAAAACTGGAAGACATTACCCAAATGTGAACAATACATGCCATACTAGCAAATGGCAAAAAGGCAAAAATGGAAATGTGTCAGGTGTGATTGGATGTTGGAATGATATCTACCACTGTGGGTCACCCATTTTTAATAATGGTGGATTTGGTCAGGATGTCTTATTGGGATCTGACTTTTTGGGAGAACATCGAACAGCAATAAATTATGCTAAAAAAACCTTTGCATTTTACAAAGAGGTGGTCTTGTTCTGTAGCCAAGTTAATCAAAGTACCACCAAAATAGGATGTATCCAAGAGGCAGTAGATCTGAGAACTATAGAAGAGAAAATAACAATCATCCCTGGAGAAGGAAGAAGATATACAAAAACGCACCAAAATGATTATAGAAAATGGAAAAGTGTTTCCATGATACCAGGAATTATAAATGGCTATGATACAAGTAAAAGAAGAGACTTTCATTTGAGGGCATGCCCCATCCTGTATCAGTACAAACAAGAATTGGGAAAACCAGTTGAAGAACATGATTGAAGCAGATATTATAGAGAGAGGCTCATTGCTGTGGAGTACTCTTAAAAATGGATTTACAAGAATGTGCTTGGATGCACAGAAATTTAATAACATTGCAATCTCTGAAAGAGACATACACCCCCTATTCAGGATGTTTTCACATGTCTTGCTAATAAAAAGATGTTCACCAATTTAAACCTAACATCAAGTTATTGGCAGATCACCCTAAATCTTAGAGATAAAAAATACATGTCATTTAGACATAAGGATCACATGTATGTGTGTAAGTGGATGCCATTTGTCAGCATTAATAGTGGTGCTGGATTAATATGGTGCCTAGACCAGCCATTCTCAATGCAAATAAAGAGGCATGGAATATTGACAATGTAGTTAGTGCATCTGCCAATGAAGAACACTTAACAAGATTCTTCCAGGAATGTTGTAGAGTAAAACATCACCGTAAACCTTACCAAAAGCCATTTTGCCATGAAAGAAGTTTCCTTCCTCAATCATGTAATAAATGAATAGGGCATCTTGGGCTACCCAGACAAAATCAGGGCCATAGAGAACTTCCCAACCCAACCAACTGGAAACAATTGGGTATTTATAACTTTTATCATAAATTTTATAGGAACTTCATGCAAGATGTGTTCTCATTATTGAAAAGAAGGATTGGCAGTGGAATTGATCAAAAGTGCATGAACAAGCCTTTTCTCAGAGAAATTTCTTATGAACTGTAATACTACATCACCCCAACTTTAATTTCCAGACAGACAATAGCAAAAGAGGATATGGAGTCATATTGTTTCAAATAGATCTGTACAAAAGACACAAGGCATTATACTTTGGTAGTTGGACCTTACAAGGTGCCAAGACTTATTACACTGTCACCAAACAAGAAACCCTGGCAATTGTATGGGCATGTCAGTGGTTTAATCACTTTTTATTAGGGTCAGAAGTGATAACTGTTTCTGATCATAGGTGCCTTAACTTTTTAAATGAATGATATCTGACAATGATCATCTCATTAATTGGAGCTTGTTCATGCAGCAATTCAATTACAAAATAATTCATTGCCTGGCACAAAAAACATATTGGCCACATCTTGAGCCATCATCTAGTAGAAGCACAACCCCAAAACTTTACAACTGAAGAAATATGGTAGCAGCAGTGAATATTGGGTAGATGATGCTGTGGAACAGGATTTGAAGAACTTGGCTCACTTAGAAAGAAGGGGCATAAGATATGCACCCATTATTAAGGCCCTAGAAAATGGAGAGGGGTTAGAATTACGAACATTACATGATCAAAGGTACACTATTGATGTATGTAGCACAATATACTACAAACCCTTGGAAAATTTTCTTGTACTTCAGGAAATGAGAAGGCAACTGATCAAATATATTCACAACCTATGTGGACCTTATGGCCCACAGAAAATGGAGAGTGCCATCTGACACCAATATCCTTGGGAAGAAATGTATTCTGCCATCTTAACTAAGCTTTGACACTTGTGACAATAGGCATACAAAATAAACATCCTAATAGGTATTAAGGGAATCTTCACCCCAATAATAAGTACACAACCAAATGAACTTTTAGCAGTGGATCATTATGGGCCCTTGCCTGCTTTCAATCATTTTAGGATCCTCTTCATCCCATATGAAGTGTTTTCCAAATATGTAGCAGCATACCTCGTACTCCAGGCAGACTCGCATAGTGTGATCAGGTCTATATGCTAAAAAAATTTCAAATAGATAAGTCAAAGATTATTTTGTCTGATCATGGTTCAGCCATTACCTCCTGACAATTGGAGAGAGATGCATCAACAAGAGATCAAACATATCTTAACATCAATAAGAAACCCACAGTTGAACCCCTGTGAGAAAGTTATGCGCGAACTGCATCACTTATTCTGCACTTACCTGAGAAATAATCACAAAAATCGGGTGAAAAAAACACCCATAATTGTGAAATATCTTAATCACAATAAAATGTGAATCTACTGGGTTCACCCCAACAAGATTGCACCTTGGGACCCAGAACCCAGGATATATCAAGGTGACATTGCCAATGGACCCAGAAATAGTTAATAGAGAACATGATCAAGCCAATGCTAGAAAGTGGATTGAACATGTGACAAACAGTAGGCAAAAACAGACGACACATCACTTTCAGACCAGGGAACAAGTATGGGTTTGAACATTCCATACAAATAAACTGATGGAAGCACATTATAAAAATTCCTTTTACATGAGGGGCCATTCATGATAATAAAAAAAACTAGGAGAAAATGCCTTTCTGTTGGAGAATATAAAGGGGACCCATGGCTCATTTACTGCAACAGCATTAAACCATGGTAAGATAACAAATGTAGAACAACATAGAGGAAATACCGGGTCCCAGAGAGGAAGATTCACCCATAAAAGGATCACATAACCAAAGGAATGAATAAATACTTATAGGAATGATGTATCTTATGGAACAAACTCATGGACTGTAAAAAAAAAGTGGAAAAAAATACAGGAAAAGAGAGAAAAATGCCTTAATAAGACAAGTAATATTTATTAAGGCTGTATTCTCAAGAGTATGTGCCTGAAATGGAACAGTAGGGACCTTTGCAGTTCTTAAACACAAGATTACAACCTTAAAAGACAAAAGTGGGCTACTCTTATTTTCAACCTACTTTCTAATTAAATAAATGAATCTAAAGCATTTAGATCAGAGAGCGTGAAGCTATTCAATACTTCACTGATTAAGTCCACAATTTCTATTACATGCTATATCACAATGTTTATTCCCTCATAAATATACATAAAACCCGAGAAAAGCTACCCCTGTATCAATCTGCTCCACTTCACATCAAACGTAACTAGGATCATTTTTTTTGGTTTTTTTTATGAGTTCTGGTAATATGAAGATATATATATATATGCTTGTTTCACCATTCACTGTGGTTTAACTAAAGATTCTAAGTCCAGTCACAGTGAATGTAGCCTAAATTAAACAGGAATATTAAAGCATTTAATAATAACTAAAATACATTCAAAAAACTTTATAAATCAAATATTAAAGATTTTGATTTTAGATAATAAAAAAAAATACATTCAAAAAACTTTATAAATCAAATATTAAAGATTTTGATTTTAGATAATAAAAAAAAATTCCTGCAATTGTACAACTCATTAGAGAAAAGATTGTAAGTTAGATAGGAATAATTATTTAAAAATTTTATTAAAAATATAAGATATCAAAACATTGGCATTGGAATGCAAAATGGCCAACAAGGGATAGAAATTGAGAGCTTGTCTTTTGTTTTCTTATACCCACAGAAGCTCTACTGCTGTGATTGAAAGCTGCTTAGGGAAAATTTTTGAATTAAAAAAAAAAGCCAAGAAAACAAAAAGAAATAAGATCGGTTTTTGGGTAGTGCATTCCGCAACTGGAACATATTAACCTCCTGCTGAGTAAGATCATGAACCACCAACATTCTGTAGATGAGATATATAAAGACTTGGTGCTGTAGTTCAAATGGCTGAGTAGACTCTCTCCCAGCCATTTCCTGTTTGCTCGAGTCGCAATGATGTAGCAAGATGTAGAGTGCCAGACAAATTCTGCGTGACCAATGCCTGCTGCTATTAATGAATAACCGAGATGGATAGTAAGATGGAAGACATGTAGAGGATCAAAATTATAATCAGCCATCAATACTAGCTGTGAACTAGATTGTTTCTATGGCTATCTAAATAAAGTTGTATGCAATTACAAAAAAGTTACCGGTAACTTAACTCAAATTTTTTTATTAGTTTTCAATTTGCTTTTTATAATATTTTAATCAATGAAAACATATACTTGCGTTTAGTTTTATATATGTGTGTGTGCGGTTCAAGGTTTCATAAATATGTTATTAAATGTTATATTAAAATTTTTAATTTTTTCTTTGTATAATGGTGATTCATCTAGATCCCTAGATAAGATAATTTGACACTAGTGTTTTGTTGCATTTTATATGAATCTCATAATAGAATGATAAATTGTATATTGGTTTTTTTTGTTGGAAAGATGGGCATAACAAAATGTTATGTTTTTTTTTATTTCTTTTTATTTTACCTTAGAGAGAGAGCAACAGCAGAAACGCAAGCATTATTGGATTAATGTTTCTTTTTTATTTCTTTTATTGGTTGTAAAGGAAATCATAAATCGTTTTTTCCATTTTGCTAAAAGAAAAGACAAAATAATTTAAGCTAAACTTAGCTTACAATTTTTTTTTTAAAACTTTTCTTTCTTTTTTTTTCTGGATTATAATCACATACTTATAATCACATACGTATGTATGTATTCATTCAATTAAAGTGAAATCATTTGAATAAAAGTTTGTACATTTTTAAGTGGGAGAGGTAGAAAGTATCATTATCTAATGAAAAATGCTAAAGAAGTTTTATTAACTAGGGAGGTAGACTTGGTTAAATAGAGTTCTTTTATCAGGTATTAAGCCACCTTTATACGCTTATAAACAGTTATATGAAGAAATATCAATAGTGTAAAAGGTTTCTTTTAATCTAGTAAGTTGTCTCTCAGTCTCCTACAGTTTTGTGTCATTAGAATTTAGATGTATTTCAGGCTTGACTTAAAAAAAAAAAAACGGTTTGTTATCCGTCTTGATTTCATTTGTGTTACTTGGAGAGTCGGAAATACTTTCGGAATGATGTCTTACTTTTATCTTTAGAATTGGTGGGTTCTCTTACTGACGTCTCGAGGTAAGACTTCGGAAATCCTTATGTGTCAAATATACTTTGCCTGGACATAAGTCCTATGCTCTGTTTCTTAACTTGTATTACGCTCTGCAAATGAGTTCTTTTTTACTCTACTATGTTTTAGGGTCAAAACGTTATCCAGCCTCATTTTGTACTTCGCTCCACTTCATATAGAGATATATATTTGAAAATACTCACCAAGAAAAAGAAAGAAAACAATACATCGAATAACACATTTAGTTAATGAAATTTGTTTTTTGTAAAGCCTTACTATATTCTATGCGCAAAGCCCTATGCCGTAAACCTGGGGATGTTTTGTTTTTCTCTTTTATTTCCTACTACCTTTAAATGATTCTTTTCTCTATCTCTTCCAATGGTCTTTCATTCTATGCTAATTAAGTGACCTGTAATTTGTAAACTAAATTGATTTACTGCCTATCTGTAGGTTGTTGCCATGGGTACTCTCATGTAGACAAAGGGGTTATTAATAATCTCTTTAGGTGTTAATTGTGTGATTTCTTTTGTAAATAATAAATTTCATTTATGCTTTTATAAATAATAAATATTTTTGTGTTATTAATACATCCATATACCACTTATTATTATTTGTAAATTCTTTCTTTGATCACCAAGCATACATTAAGAATAAATTCTATTAAGGTTTGGGAAGTAAGCCATTTAGTAGTGATATGAAGGTATGGGTTAGATCTGAACCCCCTATACCTACACCTGCAGATTAGGTTAAAGAAATTACTTTTCATACCATTACAATTAACTGAAGCTAATAATTGTATATATTAAATTTGTATAATTTAGCATACTGTGTATGTAATTCATAGAATATTTTCTTCACTTATGTAAAAATATAAGCCTGAATTTGTTTCTATCTCTATATGTGTATATGTAAAGTTTATCATACCTATTTTTGAATTTTATTAATGAACTCTAATGAATGATAACAATATTACAAAGAGATGGAAAAGTAAAGACAGTATACTTTTGAATTTAGTTTTTTATATGTAAATTATTTAGATGTTTTATATTTTTATGTCTTTATACTTATTTTATAAAATTTGGTAGCTGTGTTGTTCGGAAGATAGTCATAAAATAGAGTGTGAATGCAATTTGAATTTTTGCTGTTGCTCTCAATATTCTGTGAATAAATAATTTATTTCTCTGAAATTGGCCTGGAATTAATGATTACTTATGTGGAACTCAAGGTGAGAAATGCAGACTCATCACTATGAAGATTGTAATTAAAGCAGAGAAGAAGATTAGAGCTCTGATGAAGACTGCTGGACAGTCGAAACTGTAATGAAAATAAAGAAGTCTTTAAGAAAATTTGTTTGCATTGAAGTGTATTTGAAAGAAGTTGAGAAATGCAGATATCACTATGAATATTCATACAGAGTTCTTTTTCTAAAAGTTAAAGTTAGATCGATTTTCCATATCTTTAGTTCATAAGTTTATATATGTGATTGTTTGCAATTTTTTCTTGGGTTTTATGTAAAGCAAAATTAATTTGTTTTGAAATAATAATTCTTGACATGTATATAAAAGAAACATAAATATTTGGATTTTCTCTGCATTTAATAACTGGAAACATGATACATTTGGATGAATGAAGATATTAAATGCATCATTTGATGAAAAGATTAAATGAGTTGCTTATTTTAAGAATGTTCTACTTAGAAAATTAATTTTTGCTTCCTTAGAAAACTATCGTTATTTGTTATCTATGAAATGTTAGAGTATTAATTTTTTTCTGTTTTATCTAGGTCTAAGACATGGCAAAAGAGAATATTTGGCAAAAAAAGTCTGTGATTGAAGTATTGAAGATATTGATTATAGAATAAATCAAGTCTCCATATTCATGCAAAGATTGCAACACTTCTAATCAAAACAATATTTGTTGACAAAACGTAGTTGAAAAATCACTCATTTAACTATTTGTATGAAAATGCTATGAAATAAAGAACTAATTATTAAAAGAAAGCCGAGCAGTTTTGAATTATAAAAATTAAAAAAAAACAGCAAGATGTCATATTTGTTTATTATTATTTGGTCAGTCTGATAAAGACAAATGATTATAACATGTTTAAAGATATATTTAAAATGATAATATATTTTACAAATTGTACTTTCATAAAAGTTCATAAAATATATTAGAAAATAACTCCTGATTAATAACATTTGTTCAATGAAATATTTAAAGACAATCCATAAAACATTTGTTTAGTCATTTTATCACTATTTGGGATATTAAAAAACACTATTATCTTTCTGAAAATGTAATATGGGAAAAATGGAAAACATGTTCATCCGTTAATTTTTGTTATTATGAAAAGAAAATCTCTATAAAAATAAAAAACTCGAGAAGTCATGAAAGATGGGAAAAATGGAAAACCTGTTAATCTGTTAATTTTTGTGATTATGAGGGGGGAAATCTCTATAAGAATAAGAAACTTGAGAAGTCATGAAAAAAGCCATATAAAAGAATAGTATAAAGGAATGACAAATAACTATCCATGTGATGTTTGGTAAAAGTAAAATTCTGGAAAAGGCAATTACAGTTTAAAAAGTTATTTATTGCATTTTTTGTAAATTCAAAAGTTTTTATAAAAGATTTATAAAAAGACAAAGGAATGCAGAGAAGGAAAATCTTTCAATGTAGTTTGTAGCTGCAGATAAAAGTAGTTTTAGAATACATGAAAGAAGATGGAGCAGAAAAACCTTTTCAATATAGACTGCATGTAAAGAAAATTTGAGAATGCATGGAAGAAACCAAAAAACTTATTGAATGTAGTTTTTGTCAATATTGGACTACTGAAAAGGATAGTTTTAAATTACACAAAAGAACATGGAAAAAACCTTTTCAATGTAATTTGTCGCAATACAACCACAGACAAAGTAAGTAGGTTCTCATTAATAGATGTACACATATAAGAAAAAAAATTTTTCATTATAATTTCTGTGAATACAGAACTGCTGTAAAGGGAAGTTTGAAAATGCATGAAAGAATATATACAGGAGAAATGGTTTTTCAATGTGGTTTTTGTGATTATAAGACTGCAGGCAAAAGTAGTTTATCTGTACATGAAAGGATCCATACAGGAGAGAAATGTTTTCAATGTAGTTTATGTGCATACAAATGTGCAAAGAAGAGTAATTTATCTGTACATGGAAGGATACATACAGGAGAGAAACCTTTTCAATGTAGTTTGTGTGCATACAAATGTGCAAAGAAGGCTAATTTATCTCGACATGAAAGGATACATACAGGAGAAAAACCGTTTCAATGTCGTTTGTGCAAATATAAGACTGCATTTAAACATAGTTTGACAATTCATGAAAGGACACATACAGGACAAAAACCTTTTCATTGTCGTTTGTGTGCATACAAAAGTACAAATAAAAGTCCTTTAAGTCTGCATGAAATGATACATACAGGAGAAAAACCTTTTCAATGTTCTGACTGCTCATACAAATGTGCACAGAAATCCCGTTTGACGATGCATGAAAGAAAACATACAGGAGAAAAACCTTTTCAATGTTCTATATGTGCATACAAATGTGCACAGAAATACTGTTTAACGATGCATGAAAGAACACATACAGGAGAAAAATCTTTTCAATGTAGTTTCTGTGCATACAAATGTGCACAAAAGGATCGTTTGAAACAGCATGAAAGAATACACACAGGAGAAAAACCATTTCAATGTAGTTTGTGCAAATACAAGACTGCAGATAAACAGCATTTAAAAGTCCATGAAAGGACACATACAGGAGAAAAGCCTTTTCAGTGTAGTTTGTGTGCATACAAAGGTACACAAAAGGAGCATTTAAGACAGCATGAAATAAAACATACAAGACAAAAGCATTTTCAATGTGTGTGTGCATATAAATGTGCAGGGAAATGCTGTATAGCAATGCATAAAAGAACGCAGACAAGAGAAAAACCGTTTCAATGTAATTTATGCAAATATAGGACTGCCAGCAAACGCGATTTAACAGTCCATGAAAGGACACATACAGGAGAAAAACCTTTTCAATGCAGTTTATGTGCATACAAAAGTACACAAAAGACTCATTTAAGACGGCATGAAAGAACGCATAGACGAGAAAACCCTTTTCAATGTAATTTGTGTCATGTCAAGTTGGCAAGTAAAAGTTCTTTAATATTTCATGAAAAAAGTCATACATTCTGTTTGTCACAATTTGAGACTTCTGATGAAGGGGTTATGAAATATCACAAAAGAAGGCTTACAAGAGATAGAATTTTTCAATGCACTTTATGTAATTTCAAGAATCTTGACAGAAATAATCATTTAAAAACACAGACATTAGAGCATTCTTCCAATTCATGTAGTTTTGCAACTTCTAATAAAGATAGTTTTCAAATTCATGACAATGTACATGTAAAAAATACAACTGACAAATCTTTAATTATTAATAAAGTATTTGCTTGTCGAATGTGTGATTACAAAGCAATTGTTAAAAATGATTGGGAAGCTCATGAAAATGAACATTTTACTAAACAGGAGATTGTACACATTGCTGTTTTACTATCTTGAGAGATTAATTTTTTTTTGACCTTTGGATAATGAAAACTACTTAAGAAATGTAATGCACTGCAGTTTTAAAAATATTGCCCATTATAGCAATCATTCATTATTCTGTTTGGTCACAATCATGTTAATAGTATTTCAATATAGTGACTACTCAATGCAGCAGTGCATTAAAGAGATATCTTAATTGTTATAAGCTTTTAAGTAATTATATATTTGAACGTTTAAATGGCTTCTGCCTTTTAAATTGAATGAAACTTATTTATTCTTCAAACTGAAGGTTTTAATTTAATTGTCTCATAGTGAAAATCATTTTTGCACAGAGTTGGATACATATAATAATTCTTTGTCTTAAATAGGCTTAATAAAAGACTGTTGCCAAAAATTTTTAGACTTGTTATTCAATAAAATCTCAATGGACTCATTTCAGAGGCTTGTTATTGTGAAAATTATGATTAAATTACAGTTAGCCAGACTGGATTAGTAATGTGAAGATATAATGATAAGTAAAGTTGTATGAATAGTCTATGTTACTTTTTTTAAAACAGTAGGACCATGCATTTATATACTCCCAAATTTTATAGAATAATCTGTTTATAATTATCTTTATTGCATTTTAGTGGAAACACTCTTTTATTGCAGTTTATAATAATGAATTCACAAATTAAAATGCATCTAACTTTAATAAGTAGATATATTTTCTAATGATTAATAGGTTATTTTTCTAAACAAGTGAAGGTCTATTATAAATGTTACCAAAATAATCAAAACAAATTATAATAAAAAAATTTGCAGAATGTTTGGTGCAAGAAAGAAATGCACATTTGTATTATATTGTTTATTGAAAATAAAGGTAAGTCTATTTTAAATATTATTTCTAAGAGCATAATTATATAGAATATTGATTTATAATTCAGTATATAAATATGTTAATAATTTAATGCCTTTATACATTTTGTACTTTTGATGAAGACTTGTACAGTTGGAACTGTATGCTTTAAATGCATATATAGTAGATAGATTTAAATATATTGATATGAATTATATAGTAAATGAAAAATGGATTTTTTTCTTATAAAACAGTATATAGTATTGAAATAAGCAAGCAGTTTATACTTTGTGTCTAATTGTTCTGAATCAAAATATATAAAATGCGCTATAGTTCAGTTTTTGCGCAGCACCATGCTTCAGCTGGTCACGATTACCAACCAGGAAATTCAGTAGTGGTTTGTAGAGAGTGGCACAATCTTAAAAGGAAGATAAAAAAGCGTACTTTATCTCTAGAGATGGCAATGCCATTAATAGAAAAGACTCTTGCTATAAAATATCCAAGAAATGGAATGCGTAATCATTTCATTTGCATAAATTTGCATCACTCCTAGTCAGTTTCTTATATTTTTGCAAAACGACTATGAATATGAGGCTTTGACCCTTGAAAGCGCTTAGCCATTTAATTAAATATATATTAAAATAAAATAATATATTTTTCTTTATTTGTTTTTAGCTTTGTGTGCTTGTGTGTGTTAGCGCATTTTATATTTTTTGATTGAGTATATAGTATTACAAAAGGTTTTCAAATCATTAATTCATATCTGGTTTGCATAATTGAGTACTGTTGAAAAGGAATTTAATGAGACATATTTCTTGAGGATAATTTTTCCTTTATTAACACTTGATTTATTGATGTGAATATATACTACCAAATGTCAAATTTAAAAATTTTCATAAACAACAAAAATTTGTATTTGATTAATATTATTAGAAATAACATCAACTTTTCTTTCTATTGGAAATTAAAGATTCACTAAATACTTAATTATATACTGATTGTTTTTGTGAAAAGCTGACTGGTTTTGCCTCCAAACTGCCTCATACTATCTTTGAATTAGGATATGTTATATAGAGACATAGTTTCCCTCATCAAAAAAGCTTTAAAGTAACATGTCTAGATTCATTACTTATGACATGTGAGAGTTAATGCATAACTGTCATCTGAAGATAAGTTATTTAACTTCAAACATTCTTTATAGTTTAACATAATTTTTTTCTTATTGTCTTACTACTAAAAATTTCAATTCATGGAATATTTATATTATCTTTATTATTTAACTTCAAAACTTTTTTTAAACTGAGTGGTATAAATGTCAACACAAATATTTTCTTATTTAATATCAAATCTCAATATTTTAATAAATTTAATTATATACATCTCGTAATATTTGTAATCTATTTTTGTTATAGAGATAAATGGATACCAAATACCCATATAAATAATTCTTTCCTGCATAAATATAAGTCATTAAATTGTCTTATCTCATGTTCTTAATACACATTTTAATTTGCCTGCAATATATATATGATTAAATTAAGCTTATTTAAATTTCACAATAAAAAAACTTATTTTAACATGCATTTTCACAGTATCTACACATATCTATTCTATTACTGTTGGCATAACTCAATTTGGACCTACTAACTAATTTTTTTTCTTTTTTAAAAACGTTGCATTTATTTTTGATATCAAATGTAAAGCATTTTAACTGTCAATTAACAGGTATCTTTTATGTTTTTTCTCCACTCTCCTTTAATATTCAAACAGGACAAAACAGCAAGTTAAAAGTTTTTTAAGTGATTCTTTTAAAATCATTTAGAGAAAAAGAAAGTTCTAATGTAGATTTCTACACAAGTTTTTTTCTCTTTTCTAAAGTCACAATAATATAAGTATTTATTTACATAAATATCTACATTTGCATACTTGACATAAATATTTCTAGAAAATTTAAAACGGACCGTATTTGCATAATTGATTTAAATATACATATATATATTAAGATAAAACAATTCTCAATTTTACTTTTTTTAGATAGTTTTTATAGTTCAAAATAAGTATAAATATATTGATTTTATATTTTCAGTCACACACAAATATATAACTACATGTTGATTTGCTAGAAAAATTTTCCCCATGATATTCTTTATGCCTTTTTCATTTTGAGTAATGGGGACACTTCAGTGTATCTAAGTTAAATCAGACTCACTTTAGTGTTTCAATTCAGTCAGCAAAAGGAATTTAGTAATTTTTTGGAATCACGTATAGTGTTCAATTTGCAAAAATTTGACTTAATTTCTTCATTCCATAGGTTGATGGCATTTAGAATTTGCTCCAATGTTCTTAAAAAATTTTGGGACATTCCTTTTTCCATGCAGCAAAGATTGCTTTTAGAATGAATTCTTACATTTATAATTTGGAAAAACAAACTGCTTTACTTCTTTCATAGGTTCTCTAGCTTTTGCTCATTTAAAACCTTAATTATGCTTTCACCAAACTATCTAGCTTTCTAAAATTTTGTTACCTATGTATAATAATAATTTATATTTTTTAATAATTAGTACAAATAAATATAAACAATTTTTTTTAATTAATCAAATGAAAATCAAAATAATTTTTTGTAGTTAATCTAGAATAATTATTGGATTTAAATTTAATTGAAAAAAGAAATATCAAAATAGTCTTCCATAGTGTTGGTTTTCATAATTTTTTTTAATGAACAATATTTCTGTAGTGTAATTTTGACTATATAAGTCTCATGCAAGGTGCAGACTGACAACTATCTGCTTTTAACATCTTATGGGTGATGTAATCATAAACGTGTGACCAAAGACGTGAAAACATGTATAATCTCCAAGTTATTTATTTCATGCTGAACCAGCAGCAGACATCAGTTGGCCTAAATCATAATATTTTGCATATATCTATACTTATCCAATTTATATAGAAAGCCAATTACTACAGTTTAATTGATAAGTGTCAAACCATTCTCACAACATTGTCACAAACCACTTGATGGAAATATTGATTTTTATTAGTCACTTCCGTTGAATTAACATTTCTGCTTAGTAATTTTAAATACTCTATTCCAATGTAAGATAAGGACTGTTTTTTATCTGCTTTCAATACCTTGAGGAGGATATTTAATCATAAACATGGTCAATGATGTATCATCTTCAAAGTGCACATTTTGTAGGAAACCAGTATACATCAAAAGGCCCAGATCACAATCTCTTGCATATATCTATCATTGTTCAGTATATATAGATAGCCAATTATTACAGTTCCATTTGGACAAGTCAAATTCCCATCCTCATGAATTTGACACATTTTAAAGGTAATAAGTTTGACACATCAATTAAACTAGTAATTGGCTATATGTACTGAGCAATGATAAAGATATGTATGAGAGATTGTGTTCTGGACCATTTTGAGGATAATACATTCTTTTTACATGGGTGGTCATGTATTTATGATTATACCCTTCCACAAGATGCTATAAATAGGTTGAAATCTGTCACTACTTTGCTTGAGAATAGTGAAGTGAAAATTATACTACCAATATATTTATTAAGTGGATATATTCTCATCTAACAGTGCCTAATAAAAATATCTAGTTAATTATAATTTACTCTTCATAATAAGCTATTCCAAAGGAATTCTTTTATTTCAAATTTTTCCATCCTTAATTAGCATTTGTATTAATCAAAGCAATCTTAATACCTAGAGACTAAAAGAAAAGCAAATAGTTTTTTTTCCTTTAAATATTTTGTAAACAAAAAAATTAAATGTATTTCTTGGTTAATACTGAATGAATATAAAATTAGTGTTGAAGCAAATACATATGTAAAAGTATATTAACCTATTTGTTAATGTTTTTAAACTATTAATTTTTAAGCAGTTTTCATGTTCTTTGATTCTATATTTACAACTATTCTAAACTATTATTTAGGCCTAGAACTATGCCTTAGCAATGAAACACTATTTCAACATATAATAGAAATAAGTCTAGCATCCTATTTACATAGATATAACAGTTAATTATCCAATGGTTCCAAGTGTTGGTTTTTTTTTTTGAATTTGCAGAATATTAGGCTGAAAGAATACAGGATATATGCATGCATAAGTGTATTAGTTGTGGTTTTGACCACCAGATGTCCAATGATTGTTCAAACTTATAGATAATTGTGAATTATTGTTGAAACTAAGCTTGGACAATTCCTGCAATAAATTGTATTAAAAAATAAAATATTAGCAAGAATCAAATTTTTTTTTTGTGAATCTAAATTTATTCTACTTCTGAGCAAAATTTGGCTACAGGATTCCTCAAATAAAGAATGGACTTATCACTTAATGTTTATGCTTACTAATCCCTTTGTTAATCATAGATATGAATCTTAATATTTTTGTGTAGAATTGAAAGTGTATTAATATTACAATATTTCTAAGATTTCGTCTGACTTTTCTTTAATGAATAGTTGATATTCAAGATATCCACAGTATGTACCAGTGAAATGATGATGGTGATGTGATGTGATGTATTATGGCTTCTCCTTAAACGAAGTCAAGAATATCTCAGCAATTATGCCCAGATAAACCTATTAGCCACTTTCTTTTACATTCCCCACTCTAAATTTACCCATAATCTGCTCTATCCCATTTCCACAACATAATTTTTGTCAACTCTATAACCTTTATATCTAAATCCCCCTTATATTTTCCCAAACCCAGCATAAAAACCAATAATTCACTTTCTGTATAATCACTCTTTTCATATTTATTTTTCCACAACTTCATTATATGTACCCTTTCTGTTTTCAAACATTTACATTCAATTAACAAATGCCTAATATTTTCAATTCCTTCCTTACATAATTTACAAAATAAATCACCCATATTTTTCAATTTACATGTATATTCTTTTGTAGCTAAAGATCCCGTTCGAGCCTTAAACAATAAACTACTTTCCTTACTATTATCATATATTAACTCACACCTAATATTCTGTTTATTTCTATATATATTTAAACTCTTTTTACTCTCCATACTATTTCTCCATCTCTCTATTCAGAACAAAATATTAAGATGTTAGCATGTGTGAATCACAAATTGTGGAATGAAATTTTATTCACATGTACATAAAATTTTGTATTAATTTGCTAAACTAGTGAAATATGTGAAATGATTCACACAGAATGCGAATACATAGATTATTTGCAATATATACCAGGGAGAACATTGAAGCTGATTCATTGAAGCATAAATTAGAGACATTCCATGTTGGATAATCTCATGTTCCACATGTAATAATACTTTACAGTGTTGATGAGTAAATTATATTCCTCCATAATATGCAGAGGTTGTAGCAAAGCTTATAATAACTATTAACCTTACATTCACTGTCTCAAAATACGAGTTTCATATAATATGATTTAAAGATAAAAGACTTAGAACAAATAATAAGAAATTTATATATGTATCTACTTTTATAGTATGACAACTTATTTTATGTTTTTCAATTGCTAATACTGTAATGGCCTCACAAAACTATATATAGTAAGAATTTAAAACACGTGTTTTCTGTCATGACTATAAATATTAAAAAAACTTCACACCAGTTTTCTGCTTTCAGGAAAACTTTTAGACTTTTAAATAAGTGCATGAAATGATAAGAAGGACCGTGTTATTTCTTGATTTTAAACCCAAAGGTAAAATATCAATAAGCTTATAATGGTTCCTGTATAGTCTGTTTCTGAGAAAAGCATATTCCCTTACAATAGGAAAAACAATGCTGCAACAATGAGAAATGGATGTCAGGAATTTGGTCTCTTTGGTTATGTTAAGCCCTCAATATGAAATTTAATGGTCCTCTTTCAATTAAAAGCAAACTCCTTTTTCACTCACTGAATCATAAAGGGAACAGCACTTAAAATTAATGTTTTACATGAACGTAAACACCCTGAAAAAATGTAGAGAAATGGATTCGCTACATATCAAAATGCTTTGGTAATATTTTTTCAAAATTGTTTATATAATCTAAACACAAATTAATTCATTGTAAATTATGAATATTTATTTGCTACAGGTTAAATTATTCCTAATGGATTTGTATTCTTTTTTTTTTCTATATGTCAAAGCCACGGCTGGGACGCAAACCCAGGACCACTGCTTGGAAAGCAGCTATGCTAATTACTAGGTTACCAACACATTTTTTTAAAGCTACTTAATCAGAGTATTCAGAAGAAAATAATATTTAAGAATGTGATGTACTGATTTAATTTGTATAAGCAATGATCTAATTTCTTTATACTTTTGATTGCTGGCATGGAACTCTAATTTGACTCAGAATGAGAAAGCATTGACCATCCATATATATAAATATTGACCATTCAGTCATGAGAATCTATATGATTGTCACATCATCTTCCTTGCTTTTTTTCAGCTTATCATCATCATCATCAACCAATATCAATCCACTATAGGACGAAGGTCTCTCCAAGTTCAATCCATCTTCTCCGATGGTTAGCTTCTCCACATCACCCCTGCACACTTTCATATTCATCCATCCATCGTGCATGTGGTCTCTTTCTAGGTCTTTTACAATATCTTGGAATATAGTTTAAGATTTCAATTTTCAATTGTCCATCTATTATCATCTCTTCTAGAAATATGTCCAGTCCAACTTCACTTCAGTCTTAATTTTTTCAATGAGGTCAGTAATACCTGTTTGTTCTCTTAACCATACATTGCATTTTCGATCTCTTCTTGTTACTCCTAACATGCATCTCTCAATACTTCTTTGAGTGGTCTCTGTATTGCTCTTCTATTAAGTGTCCAAGTCTCAGATCCATAAGTAAGAACTGGTAAAACACATTTGTTAAAAACCTTCCTTTTCAAACACATAGGCATATTTCCTTTTAGTATCAAGTTATATCTACCAAAAGCACTCCAACCAAGTTTAATTCTATGATTAATTTCATCCATTATGTTTCCATCTGTATTAATAATCTGACCAAGTATTTGTAACTTTTAACTTCTTCTAACTCATCAGAAGCAATCTTTATTTTCATATTTTGAGAAAATTGATTAAACATTACTTTAGTCTTTTTAACATTTATC
This sequence comes from Epiperipatus broadwayi, assembly GCA_028023455.1. Classification (NCBI taxonomy): domain Eukaryota; kingdom Metazoa; phylum Onychophora; class Udeonychophora; order Euonychophora; family Peripatidae; genus Epiperipatus; species Epiperipatus broadwayi. Next base: position 4,003,374 of record JAQFVV010006249.1, on the reverse strand, counting down.
TTCAGTCCTACTTTCTTACTTTCATCTGATAACTCCTGCAGCATTTAACAAAAAAAATAGAGATGAATATCCCACATGTTCAGACAGAATGAATTACACTAACTAAAAATATGAAAAACAGACCTAAATTAGCTAAAATATAACTTAAGAGCCAAAAAGACAAATGGAAATCTTATTGTTATCATCATTGTAGTTAAAACAGCAGTGAAGATTAATAACTGATGAAAAAGATTAAATTTATTTATTATAAAAGACAATTTAAAATTCATATTAGAAGAAAATAATTTGTTCCACTATGCATAAATTTTTATAAAATCAATATTGAAAGTGAAATATGGACTAAATTCCCTAAATTATTTGGATCTGAACAGGGAAATATAAATACTACACTTGTTTAGATCAAGTTTTGAGAGGGAGTAACGCCTGTTCCTTTGTAAATCATGCAAGATCTCTTCACATGCAATGCAATAATAAAAAAAAAAGTTAGATATTTAATAAAGATACTAACAGTTATTGCAAATTCAAAATCAACCATACCCATTGTTATTATTATTTAGGTAGTAAAGACATCATCTATAGATGCACAACCAATGCTCATTTTATCTAATGCGATATTAAGATGTTAAACTCTTAAAAACATTAGACACAACGTAGACTTGGTAGACATCATAATGACCTAATGTCAAGCCAATCACTAGATAACCAGATATGGAAGGTGAAAACAGAATTCTGTTATGTAAACTTATTTTACTATCAATCAATATAACACACTTAACAAGTATATATATATCAATGAAAGAGGAAATGAAATATAACATTACTAAACAATGGGAATCAAGGGCAGTATAAAAATGAACTCAGTCGAATTTCCGTCATCTTTTTACTTTGTTCAAAAAGACACAAGAGTTGTGCAATACCAATGTCAGAAATAGAACGGTCAATTATCAGAGAATGTGGATGACTTATTTAAACAGTTCAAATTATTAGTCTAATCATCATGACAGAAATATTAAAAAACTGCAGCCAATAACTAAACAACAAATGTTTTAATAGATTCGTGCAATTGAATAAAATTAGTGGTGCTGATTTAAATGGATATTTAAAGTAAAACGACTACGCGATTATTCGAATGCGAATAAAAATTAAGTACTGTAATATATTATCGGCATATATATATATATTGTGACCTTTGGTTTGAACCTAAGAAACCAAAGATGATTGATGAGTTGAAGGCATTGCTGGCCTTACATCAGTTTAAAAAGAAAAAAAAAAATTTTTTTCTCATAAAAGTATTTCAAATCAAATAAAAATCGGAATGTTTTTTTTTTTTTCATATGTCATAGCATCGACCGGAAGGCGAACCCACAACCGTCTGCAACCAACTACTTGCTTGCAAGGCGACTGCGCTAACCTCTGCTAACAACGCTTGACCAAAATCGGAATGTTTTTTTTTTTAAATTAAAATTTTGTATAGCGGTTGTGCTATATATAAATAAAATTATGTCAGTAGTTTATTCCGCTACATATAAATAAAATTATGTCTGTAGTTTATTGAAACATCTTAAGTATAAGTGTATGACATGCTTGGAATGGGGATAAGGCTCACACATACAGCAAAATTGTGAATATGTTTATTTATAAAAGTTTAAATGTTGAATTGGACAAATAATATTATTTGAAAAGTGAAAGTTTAATGTATGAAAGGATTAGGAAAGTTAACTCGCTTGTAATAGCACTTGTTTAATATTTAATTTAGGGGGATAGCTATAAAATTAAAAAAACAACTAGGAAATAGGTTTAAGGCTATTTAAAATTCTCTACACATAGATAATGAAAATTATTAATAAATGTGCGTGTGTGTGCGCGCGGTATATAGAATTTTAATTATAGGAACAATCGCAAATTTTTATATATCATGCAAATATATCGTTGGAAAGGGAATTGAGAGAACAGTTGCTTCATACCAGTTTGGAATAAATTAATAATTATATTCATTCATAAAATTTGAATCAAACTTTAGTCTTTTTTTTTTTTTATTGAAAAAAATTTTCTCTCAATTTTTCCGACATATTTTTTTTACTCAAAGCAGGAAAATCTCAAGCATATCACATAGGGATAGGCTGTGCTGTGAATCTGTTAAAACTATGTTTTATGAGCCAATTAACACTTAATACTGAGGGTCAAAGATTAAGTAGGTAGGTCAGCGGATGATGGACAATCAAAATTTATAAAAGAAATGATACTTTTGGGGGTGTTGGGCATCTCTATGTTAGTCCTATCATATACTCGACCAAATTATATATCATTGATGGGTACCATCGTCTAACCTATGAATCATTTAAAAAGTACAGTGTAATTGTAACGAGGTTTCCCTAAACAACTAAATTGGGCACACTGGATTTCCTTCAGAAGTCAGTTATGAACTGAAATTGTCAGCACAACAAAAGTTTAATAAATTATGCCTAATGAAATGCATCCAGCCCAGATATTCCAATCTTCCCAGTGCAAAATATTTCAGGTACAAACTTTTATTGATATTCTGTCAAAAATGTGTTATGTGTGATACTTAGGTGGATGTCTTTCATAAAGTGTAGGAAGAGACTGAATAGAGAACAATTGATGTAATTGTGCATCAGTGTTATATTTACTAGAAAGACAAAAAATCTGAACAGTTATAATTTTTTAATTGTTATCATCAGAAAAAACTTGTGTGTTCTCGTGTGAAAAAATTTTAACAGGAAAGTTTAAAATCTCTATCAGAATAACTGACATTGAAATGAGAGAGGAAGGAATTATTGAGTAAACGATTGATGAATGATTTACAAATACACTATAGTGAGCATCAAGTCTAAGCTGGATATCTGATTTGAATGATAAAATAATTAACCAAAGAAAAGAACCCAGAAAATGACTTAATTCATAGAGTGTGAGAAACTAAACTCTTCTAATAATTAATTATAAAATAAGTGATATTGCAAATGTATAAATTCCCATATGGATTAATAAACGAGCAAGGATCCTGATAATTAATGTAGCTACTTTCCAAAATGTGCATCTCATAATTCGATTTTGTTACAAATAAAAGTTGCAATTCAGAATAAATTTGAAATCACTATGCCATGCTATGTATCTATTTCATTTAAAATAAGTGTGTATTAAATTATGGACAAACTTTAAGCTGTCAAATGAAGAACAGTCATAAATGATGCAGTATGTTGCAAGGACTTTATGTATTTTTTGATATATATATTTATTGTTATGCTATATGTTTAATTTATTTTATCACGTGTTCTTAATTAATCATTATAATATTGACCCGGTATTAAACTTAGGTTAGGATAGAAAATATACCTTATTCATTACTTAATTGCTTGAGCCCATATTTTTTTTGTTATGAAATGCTGGGGAGAATGCAAGTCTGGAAGAGGTTTTCAAAATATTTTTATGCCAATAGTTTTAAAATGAATATTTTCATGTTTATTTAATTCTCATATATTTTTAAGTACAGTATTTGATTGCTTTGCCCTAGAGAGTTAGTTAAGATGTGTTTAAAGTAAATGATGCCCATTTCTTAGTCTATAGTATTAATGCTTTTAGTGAAAATGTATTCTTAAGTCATATTAGACTAGTTCAAAATTTATGGGATCATACATCAATAATATGATACCCTTAGATTAAGTGAGAGTGCAAATGACCTTTTTTTGTTTGAGGTGAGCTTAGTTCTTGCCACATTGAAGGCTGAGATGGAGTATAGCTCTCTCGCAATTAGATGCATTTAACTTTGAAGATATTCGGAGATCGAGGATATATTCCCAGCTCCATTATTAGTTTGCTTCGTAAGAGATAAATATTTTATATGGTTGGAGTATGTGGTGATTTAGCATACCCATTTCTATATGTGCAGCAATAAGGTCCTTACACCTCTTACCACCTCACACATAGGTTTATGCAATCACCAAGACATTGTTTCTTAATTTATTTTCTCTAACAAACGCATTATCATTATTACCATGGAATGTTTTGCCAGGTCATTCTGTATTAGTTAAGACTAGTTATTTGCTTTAGGGAATTAGAAGTAAAATATACTTCACAAATTGATGTATTGTGTAGCTGAGCTTAGCTTGCAGCTTGTTATCCAACCGATAATTATTCCAAATTTAAGATTAATAATTCAACCCAGACAGACAATGTACATCAGATCCAGCCTATGCTGAACCACATCCCTGATAGACTGGTAAGACAATGGTAGAGAAACTCAGGTTGGAACCATAGTAAGCAATACAAATGTGGGTGCATGAATATAACTTCTTAAATTATTATACAAGCATAGAATAAGAGTTAAGAATTAAATGCAGGGGTAAAAAAAAGTTTACATAATTAGCTTTAGGTTTAAATACAAAATGAAAAGTAATTTCTATGATAAACAGAGCAAAACTCTCCATACAGTATTGCCACCTGTGCTAAACAGAGTAATCAATGGATGCCAGAAGGCTTGTGCATAAAATCCCTATCTAATGCCTACTCATCCAATATCCCCAGACTAGTTTCTGGCTTGTGGCCTTCGTCAGTGAGGAGCTTTGGATCTGAGAGCACTGCATCTATATCTTAGGATCTAATGCAACCATCTAGCAACCACCTTTTACCTCTACTTAACTACAAAACTATGAGAATGAAATTGAAAACACAAAAAATATTTTTAATCTAAGCTCAATAGCTTATATAGTCATATGGGTCTGAACTCAGTTCAGCACCCATACATTTTGGTGTCTTTGGCTCTTTTACAACCATAGCCACCACTATCCTATTAGGCAGGATTGGTGTTAAACCATTAAGCATCACATGATCACATTTCCTATACTAGCACATTAATTGTTGATAAACAAAGCAAAACTCTCCATACAGTATTGCCACCTGTGCTAAACAGAGTAATCAATGGATGCCAGAAGGCCATCTCTAGTGCCAGAAACTAGTCTGGGGATATTGGATGAGTAGGCATTAGATAGGGATTTTATACACAAGCCTTCTGGCATCCATTGATTACTCTGTTTAGCACAGGTGGCAATACTGTATGGAGAGTTTTGCTCTGTTTATCAACAAATAATGTGCTAGTATAGGAAATGTGATCATGTGATGCTTAATAATTTCTATGATATGAATTTTATAGCAGGGTGAAAAGAAAAACATTAATTTGATTTATAAGGCTTAAAAAGTTATCTTTTCTTGTAATGATTATATTTATTATAATATTACTTATGAAGCTCTGCTTGAGAAAAGATAATAATATGTATCTTAAACCAATAATATATCATGGATCAAAATAGTTTATTTATTATCTTATAATAGAGTAATTATTTGTTTAAGTTCCGATGTTGTGATGAATGTTTTATCCAAGATGAGATGAACCTTGAAAGAACTTGTAATCCACAGCCAATGTAGATCCATTATAAAGATGTTTTATGATTATTATTTTATTATTTTCTTTTTCTATTGGATCGCTATAGTGTTTGTGTTTATATTGTACCATTTATCATTATTATGTTAATAAATGTTTTGTTTTGAATTTAAACTTTGGTGTTGTGTCTTAATGCTTGGGTATCCATTGATTCAAGAAATCTGATATAGAAAAGTTACAGAAAATGTTTCATGTTTTCCAGTACTGATGTGTCACGAAATATCCTTATTAAATATTACTCCTAAAATAATAATATATTTTTATTTGTTGAGGTTTGAGAATTAATCTGCTAAAACGTCTATTTCTATTTGGAATTATACCGATCATATGGCAAAAAAATCTAAAAGAAGAATTTAATTTTAAAATTTAATCTTTAGTTTATTAAGTTTATTGTGCTATGACTAATGTTATGGGTGGACATCAAATCCCTTTTCCATTCCGATATTTGAAGGCATTCCCAATAGATGAGAATCTAATCAAATTTTATTGTAAATAAATATTGCGTTTAAGTAACCGTTTAGTAATTTCTAATGCTTATTATTATTATCATTATAATTATGATTATTATCCATGGTGGAGAGTAGACATTAGCTTGTACGTCTATTCGAAATAAATTTTCTGGGATAGTATTCAGTGGTTCGCAATAAATTTTGAAGTGATTATTTGAAGCTCCACATCCCGAGTTTGAACTCTGAGGATCAAAGATTCACAAACAAAAATTTTAAATTAGAAGGTTATCATTGCCTGTATACTGTAATATTAAAGAGTTTACTGAGTTGAGAATAGCACACATTCCGCTTCTTTGTATGTCTGAAAGATAACGTTGTGGAGATAGCCACGTTTGGTGGTAGAGATGTGATACAAGAAACAAATATTTAAAAGAAATTAATTGTAACTTTGGAGGATGTTCTATATGAAGATTAGGAGATAATTAATGTGTTGGGAGTTGGGAAGTGGAGACTTCTCATCTTTTTATTTGGGTAGTAAGACTTGTTAATTTCTCTTGTTGGTCGGATTCTCGAAGTTCTCCGCATGAATTACCAAACCATTCACACCAATCTAAACATAAGAAATAGAAAACTGGAATCATCTTAGCTGTCATGAGGGATTATACAGCTGTGTTGAATTCATATGACTTATTGGTGAGTCTGTGGTGCAGAGAGTGGTTTTCAGCTTTCAGTAATTTGTCATTTAAATTATTTCTTTAATAATTACCGAATTCAAGAACAGAACTAATCACACTATTTTATAATTTAAATAATTATATATTTTTTAAAAATTTAATAACTTGTTTCCCTCATTGACTTGCAATTTGTCGAGTGATGATGATGTCGAGTTGGCACAGCAGTTGATGGATATAGTTACAATTTGGCACCCTGGTGATATACATTTCTGTCTGTGTTTCTATAGCTTCATCTCTACCTAGCTAAGCAGTAGGTTACAATATATAAAAATGGAACAATTTGTTTTTTATAGAACTTTTTAAGTACTAAATAGTCAACCAAGAAAAGTTAAGTATTTTATGAACTACAAAATGATGTACTGTGGCTAATTTAATATTGTCATCAAAGCATAATTATGATTAGTTCTGACCAGAGGAGATGTGATGTTCATCTATATATAATGCTGCTTAAACATCAAATATCTGTCTCAAACTTCAGAATGGATATAGGATGAAATAACATAAAGAAAAAAAAAGGACCACCCAAGCCACCAAAGATTTCGCATGAGCAATGCATTACTTGCCAAGGAAGGATGACTGTAACAGTTATGAAGAGCACCTCTGACTTTCCAAATCTATGAACTCTACTTTCCAAATCCATGAACTCTATTCTGAATAATTTGGGTAAAGTTTCAAATTGATATATATATACTTTTGTATAGTTTTGTTTTCATTTTATTTCCACATCTGGGAATTGAAATACCTACAATATGGAACAGTCCATTGTAGCTAGAATAGAATAGAGAAAGCACAGAGGGGAAGATTGTTAAGTTCAACTTTTTTTTTTATTGAATAAAATTTAGGTTAACTCCCCCTGCATAGTTCTTCAACACTAGGATCATCATCCCTAAGACAATATAGAATGAGGTAAGATTTTACTTGATATTGTTCTATATTAAGACAAGACAGGTGACTATATCTCTAAAACTTTTTATGGCAGTGCTGCAAGAAGTATTTTGTGGATTAAATTGGGAAGTTAAAGGAGTGAATGTAAATGGAGATTATTTAAGTCATTTAGATTTTTCAGATGATGTAGTTGTTTTTGCAAATAATGCTTTGGAGTTACAGGAAATGTTGCAGGAGTTATCAGATGAAAGTAGGACTAAAGATAAATGTTAAAAAGACTAAAGTAATGTTTAATAGATTTTCTCAAAATATGAAAATAAAGACTGGTTATGATGAGTTAGAAGAAGTTAGCAGTTACAAATGCCTTGGTCAGATTATTAATACAGATGGAAACATAATGGATGAAATTAATCATAGAATTAAACTTGGTTGGAGTGCTTTTGGTAGAAATAACTTGATACTAAAATGAAATATGCCTATGTGTTTGAAAAGGAAGGTTTTTAATAAATGTGTTTTGCCAGTTCTTACTTATGGATCTGAGACTTGGACACTTAATAGAAGAGCAATACAGAGACTTCAGACCACTCAAAGAAGTATGGAGAGATGCATGTTGGGAGTAACAAGAAGAGATCGAAAATGCAATGTATGGGTAAGAGAACAAACAGGTGTTACTGACATCATTGAAAAAATTAAAAGACTGAAATGGAGTTGGGCTGGACATAGTTCTAGAAGAGATGATAATAGATGAACAATTGAAATTTTAAACTGGAGTCCAAGAGATTGTAAAAGACCCAGAAAGAGACCACATGTGAGATGGATGGATGAAATACAAAAGTGTGCAGGGGTGATATGGAGAAGAGAAGCTAAGGATAGGAAAAGATGGGTTGAACTTGGAAAGACCTTCATTCTGCAGTGGATTGATAATGGTTGATGATGATGATGATGACTTGTTACTGGACAGAGTTTGTTTATTTTGTTAACTAACAATGCTTATATTTATTATTCAGGGTATATGACTAATGTTCTTGAGTGAATATTCTCTTCTATATACTGGATGAAACTTGTACCTAGTCAAAGGGAGGGTCCTGCAAAGAGAATGGAATCTTGACTATTGGAAATGAACTATGGAGCCAACACATACATCTGTAAATAATGGATGAACTAATAATTTTTTTTATATTTTTTGTACATTGTAAATATCTTTAGTGTTTCAGCATGTATATCTATTGTGGAAAGGGTTGGGTTAATAAATATGTTTACTTGTCAATGTGATAGAGATACATATTTGACACATCCTCATGTACATATATTATTATTTTGACTCGAATTTTCAATTTATCTGTCAAATAAATCTGATTTAATTAATAATCATTAAATGGTCTCTAATTTGTCAACTTTATTTATCCATCCATCAATTCATAAACACACACACACATATATATATATACACCTACACATATGCTTTCTTTTATATCATAATACAATAGCATGGTTAGGTGAATCATCCACTTAATTGAAATCCACACAGTGATGCAGTTGTTATCTAGAATAAATTCAACCATGAAGAGATCCAAGGGCAACATTCTCACTGGGATTGAATTCTGAGGCACAATGGAATATAAAAGACAGGTGAGATACAGATGAAGTAGCCTAAATTGTGTCTGAATTTAGTGAGCAAACCTAGAGCTAGCCCATTAAAGGTATTATGGTCATTGGTTAGTTACATCATATCATTTGCAGCATCTTACCCAAACACCCTAGGTCTGACCATAGTTAGATGTGTTCCTGCTCATCTGGTAGAAAACCTGTACCATTACAATAAATATCCAATGAGGTACTTTTATCTGCACTTCTCTGCATATAGATAAAACAATATACATATGAACTAATTCTTCAGAAAGTCAATGGACTCTCTTGGTAAGCAGGTCCCTTCTAAAACTACAGACTGGATTATTGTCATCTTCAGGAATAGTATAAATCAGGTAATTGTTGGCATTGATTCAGCTCACTTATTCTAGAAATTTAATAGACTTCAGGAATACCAACTAGTACACAATATACATTGCTAATGAGCCCCATAAATGCTGGCTCTGGACTCCATGTGAATGAAAACAATTCCTCCATCTTTTGCACTAACAGCAACAGCTGACTTGTACTCTGCAGTTTCTGTTATAATTTCTTCATAACAGTATTGATAATACTGTCATAATCTCAGCTAATATTTTTACCAACCTTTTTACAGTGGAGTGGAACTAAAAACAACTAATTATAAGTAAGTTTTCTTAATTTTCATTGAAAAAAAATAATGACTTTTCAATTCACATTAAACTATTCATCTTTTCACAACTTTCTATGATTTTTATTAAAATATATTATACAAACTTTAATTTAAAAAAATTTCTTAATCTAATTGAAATAGATAAAGAAATTTTATAATTACGAGTATATCTATTATAAGAACATGCTTGTTTTAATTTCAAAATCAGAATTATTAAAATAGTAATTCAAAATTTTTAAATGTTTAATTTATAATAAATTTTTAAATTCAAAATTATTTAATCCTTAACTGTAATATAGGAAATATCTACAACAATTTTTATCTGTTTATTTTTCCTTTTCCTTTCAACCTTATATAAATATATATATTGAACTGGTTGCCGTCTTTCTTTGAAAACAAAAAATAAAAAAAGCCAATTTCCTTTTCACATTTATTCATTCTATCCCTATTTTCAAAGGTTTCTGGTCCTTCAGGTAGAGATAATATCACTGTTAGCAAGCTACCAATAATACAAACACTCTGCTAGTAAATTATAATACTGACCATCCAAGCACTTTATTTATTTTAAGGAAAAAAACCTTTAGGTATTAGTTAATTACTATGTAACTAACATGCTTGCTCAACCGGCTATGAATTTAGTCCCTGATTCTCCCAGCTAGCTCATCGGATTCTAAATATTCCAAACTCTGCCCATGCTATAAACCTCTATTTCACAATATCGATATCATAAATATTTGATTGATAGAATAATTATGCATTATTTAAATCTATAGCATAACTCCCTCCCTTACTCTTAACACTATCTCAAATTACATAACTACCAGTAATTAAAATATCTCTATGCCCAGCTTTCTTTCCCCTCTCTACAAATTCTCATCCTTGCCTTATAATGTCAACATGTACATATGTTCTATGAAGATATATATTTTAATATGCTTTCAAATTATACACATGTACATTTTAAATAACAAAAATAAAATAAACACATATTTAATCATAAAATACATCCCCATAAATTAATGAGATATTTGATTTTAAAGTCTTATTATGAAAGCTAATGTATGTAGTTATACTATGGATATTAATAGTTCTATACATGAGTAAATCCAATTTATAGTTCTTGAGATGTTTAAAAGTTTTTTCACTTATTTTGCAATGACTAGGAATTAAGATGTTGAAGACAAAAAAATGAAATGATTTACCTAGGATTCAAACACTTCATATGCAAATAGGGCAATATAGCTTTCTGCTGCTCCTCTTGATCCCAACCGGTTGGGGTTGATCCCTTATTGTGATTTTTATTGATGTGCATATGAATTATTGGTGGATTTAGGCATAGACCAGATGAACATGATTTTTGAAAACTAACTGATGTTACTGCAGTGAAGGTTCAAGCTGGCTCACTTGATCTGATGAGTTCAGCAACACATTTTATCTGACAGAACGTTTATTAAATTATTTTATATTTTATTTTTTTGATTAAGTAATATAACAATACAGAACTCTCCCTTATATATCCAGTATCTCTTATCTTAGAATCGATCAAACATAGTGCTTGAATTCTATTGGGTTTCTATTTTCTTTCTTTAAGAGTCCAAGACTCGTTAGATTTTTCCCATTGACTTATACTTTAAGTAACCAGTAGTACATAATCCCTTTGTTTGAGGCCATCGCAATTATAATTTTCCTTTGTTTTGGGTTTAAGTTTTAAGTTCTTAAATTTATCTTAGATTTCCTTTTATCAGTTCTTTTATTTGAATTACATTAGCTTTCATTTGTACTATTTTATTTGTTTTTTTTTTTAAAAAATAAATTTATTAACTTTGTTTATACATTAACTACATTTTTAACACATCTTGAATAACTTTACTCTGTATTACTGTAGAGTGGAGTCTTGAGGTGACGGAGTAGGTTCTATGATTCTTCTTCTATTAGGATGACTTTGGACCATGTTTCTTTATGCAGCCAGTCTGGATCTAACATTCTGTCTCTAATGCTGATGCTCTTAATCAATGTTCTGAAGGTATCCAGGATATTGGTTGTCGTATTACTAATTACATGTTTGCATCTGGTTAACCAGATTGCAAAGGAGAGAAAGATTGAGAGTCTTATGTTTGAGAAATTTCCATTCTTGATTGAATGTTGAATCGAAAACAAGTCTGCACTTTGTTTTCTGGCTTTATCATTAATAAATGTTTTTAGTGAGCTGAGTATCGGACAGTTATGAAAGATGTGTTGAATCGTTTCATCTTCCATAGCATATAAGTGACATCATGAGTTAATTTTGGTAAATCCCCTTTTCCACACTAGAAAGTGACTGGTGGGTAGTGAGCACAGATTTAGTTTTATAATAAAGTCTATTTCGGTTCTAAGGACCAATATTTTGCTTTCTTAATCATGATTCTATTGTTGAAGCCAAGTGCACCTGGGCGTGCAGTAGGAGTGTTGATCTTGAGTTTGTACACATCCCAATATGTCTTTTTGTTATCAAGTGTGTTTTGTGCTAGGGTAATGCAGTTATTGACATGATTCCATATTTGTGTCATCCCTATGCTGCATTCAGGTGGTGGCATGTCCATGGGGGGAATAGTTAGTGTTATATTCAGGTGGGCAGATTTCAGTGAGAAGGCACACAGTGCTGCTAATGATTTTTGCAAGTATATTGTGGAAACTGTATGAAGGCCAAGACCGTTAAGTTCTTTGGGCATTTATGTTTTTGCAATGCTTATGGTGACAACCTTTCCTTTCCATAGTAATTTAGAACATAGTGAGTTGACTGCCTTTTCAAAGGTTTTTGTGGGTTTAATAATTGGCAGATAATAGTTTAGTCTGGAGAACACTAGCATATTGAGCAACATAGCTTTGCCCGGAAGCGACAGTGAGATCCCAGAAAGTGATTTCACTATTTTCTTGGTTTTTTCAAGGATTGTGTTTTGGATTTCTTTGGTCATGGTGAATTTAGTTTTGGCTATAGGAAAGCCTAAGAAGTGTTGAGGTTTTGATGTGAATATTGATTGAATTATAGTTCCAGATTTAATTTTCCATATTGATGATTTACTGTTGTTGATTTGAAGGTTTAACTTTTTTGTATGTTCATATTTTCAGTAGTGTTTGCAAATGTGATTTATCAGGAAGGAAGATAGTGACATCATCAACGTATGAGATGTGATTAATTTGTTGTTTTAAAGCTGGCACATAGTATATGCCAGGCATGGTGTGTTCAATATCCTTTAGCATTGAATTTATATATGTTATGAACAGAGTGTAGCCAGAGGCAAGACCTGGGGATTGAGAGATGTGGTCTGAACCCAGTAGACAACTTTCCATCTAGAGAAGTAAATATCGATCTATTTAAAAACAAGTTGGCAATTATTCTGATATACACTTGAGGTACTTGGTACTCTTGCAGTGTTTGAAAGAGGATTGGAGGGATTACTGTGTCGAATGCTGAGAATTGGATAGCTAGTGGCCTTGACTTTCTGCTTTGCCTAACATGTTCAATTATCAGGAGGAAGCGTTGCACGGCTTCGATGGTTGATGAGCCTTTGCGTGCATATTGATATGTTGATATGTGTGTGTAAAGTTGGTCTTGTATTTGATCCTTGACTAAGGATTTGTTTGTTTTTATAAGCAGAGGAATCATTGAAATGGGATGTAGGTTAGTAAGACAGGATGGGTTTGCTTGTTTTTTCAAAAAGGAACCAATGCCACTGGATACAAATCTTGAATATTTTAGAACTCACCAGCAAGCACATCAATCATCATCCTCAGTATTGGTATGGTGAAGTAGCTGAGGTGGAGAAGTACAAATCTGGGTATTCCATGGAGTCCAGGATGTGTGCTTTCCAGGTATGCAAGTAGCTTTTGAAGTATTTGATTTTCTGTAATGTTGTGGTTGGAAAAGTTGCCTGTGTCTTTGCAAATGTTATCTGTTTTAAAGTTATGATTTTGTAATTTTTGATTGATTATGGATTTTGAAGAGCATCGCTGGACCACGGTAACAGTTTTGATCTACTGAGATCATCAGTGGTGTAGGCTGCCTCATTGCTCCCAGTGCCCATCTGATATAGCTGTGAGTCCAATTGTGCTTGTTTGCTAGAAAAATCTTGGATCTTTTTGTGGCTATATATTGTGCAAGTATCTTTTGAGTGTTGTGGTAATGGATTTTGAGATCCAAGATGTCTTGTATGTTGGTGTCGGTGAGGGAGAGCATACTCAACCTATGATTGATGGTATCCAATTCTTTTAATAGCTGATTAGGCCCTTTAGTCTTCTTAGTATGGTGGTTGATGAGTGAACTCAATATTCCTACAAATGTTGACCATGCTTAAAGAGGTGGAAGTGTGAGAATTTTAATTTTATTGAAGAGGATGCTATTATAATTTGATTGTGTTATTATGGTAGAATAGTCTAAGTGTAGTGAGATTAACATGGCCAGGGTGGTCAGAGAAAGGTACTAGTTGTAGTTTTGCATTTAGATTAAAGTGGAGTTCAGATGAGTAGTAGAGCAGATCTATCAGGGATTTTTTATGTTTTGTGTAGAAGGAGAAAGAATCAGGTGGAAAGCAACCCTCCCCACAAAGCAAGACTCTGCTAAAGAGATGAAGGTGTTTCATTGTAAATTGGTGATACGACATGTTAAAATCACCAAAGCAAATTATAGGTGAAGCATCAAACGAAAGTATAGAATTGATTTTGGTTATTACTGAGTGAATTAAGACATTATCTCTCCTGAGGTAGAGATATATGATGTTAATTGTGTTATTGGCAATATGTATATTGATTAATAATAGCTTTTTGCTGAGGTGCAGAATTCTAAGTTTTTGATGAGACAAATTTTTGTTGATTAATATAGCAACTCCAGATGAGGCCATAGTTGAGATTTAATGATTTAATAAAATTCCCCCATTTATCTTTTTTGTTATACATTAAACTAAAGAAAAAAAAAGTTAATCACCTTTTAATTCTTATTCATTCCCGAATTCCTTTCCCCTTCCTTTTGTTCTTTTTCTTTTTTCAAACTTTCATTAAAATTGTAATTTTTTCTTAAAAAATTTCTTCGTTCAATAAAATGTACTCTTAATAAATGCTATAAATATTATGTAGTGACCTACATCGGTACAATATATATATATACATGCTCACCCACTACTACCTTGTTGTATGACATGAGACACATAACTGTTTTATTTTATATATATATATGTTCAAAAGATGGCGCTATACCAAAACCACCGAACAAGTGTAAGATTTGTTTACATAAACGAAAAAAGAGTCAGAAATTAACTACCTCTTTCATTTGCTCACCCCCAGATCAGCTGATTTCAAGCTGGTTTGCTCTCCTCAGTGGGGGATAGAGTATAGAAACTAGATCTAAACACTGACTCTCAAGTGTTTATGCAAAACGTTTCTATCAGATTGCAAGCGTGAATTTTTCAGACCGGTAAAGTCTTCAAACTCAGCCTAGCAAGTCAGATATTTATATGGGTCTGATCTCAGTTCAGAATCACCATATAATCAAAGTCTCTGCAATATATATCATTGCAAGAAAACTTTAAAGGTACATTTATGAAAAACAAAAACAAGTTAATCACGTAACCTGCTATCACTTGTTATTTATGTTCAAAAGATGGCGCTATACCAAAACCACCGAACAAGTGTAAGATTTGTTTACATAAACGAAAAAAGAGTCAGAAATTAACTACCTCTTTCATTTGCTCACCCCCAGATCAGCTGATTTCAAGCTGGTTTGCTCTCCTCAGTGGGGGATAGAGTATAGAAACTAGATCTAAACACTGACTCTCAAGTGTTTATGCAAAACGTTTCTATCTGAAAAATTCACGCTTGCAATCTGATAGAAACGTTTTGCATAAACACTTGAGAGTCAGTGTTTAGATCTAGTTTCTATACTCTATCCCCCACTGAGGAGAGCAAACCAGCTTGAAATCAGCTGATCTGGGGGTGAGCAAATGAAAGAGGTAGTTAATTCTGACTCTTTTTTCGTTTATGTAAACAAATCTTACACTTGTTCGGTGGTTTTGGTATAGCGCCATCTTTTGGACATAAATAACAAGTGATAGCAGGTTACGTGATTAACTTGTTTTTCATAAATGTACCTTTAAAGTTTTCTTGCAATGATATATATTGCAGAGACTTTGATTATATGGTGATTCTGAACTGAGATCAGACCCATATAAATATCTAGCTTGCTAGGCTGAGTTTGAAGACTTTACCGGTCTGAAAAATTCACGCTTGCAATCTGATAGAAACGTTTTGCATAAACACTTGAGAGTCAGTGTTTAGAACTAGTTTCTATACTCTATCCCCCACTGAGGAGAGCAAACCAGCTTGAAATCAGCTGATCTGGGGGTGAGCAAATGAAAGAGGTAGTTAATTTCTGACTCTTTTTTCGTTTATGTAAACAAATCTTACACTTGTTCGGTGGTTTTGGTATAGCGCCATCTTTTGAACATAAATAACAAGTGATAGCAGGTTACGTGATTAACTTGTTTTTGTTTTTCATATATATATATATTATTCATAGTTTTCTGGCCTGTGAGTTTTACTACCTTCTTGACAAAAGAATACAATTCTGTTAGATGAATATTGTAACAGTAAGTTATCAATACATTGCTGACAGTTTAGTAATGGCACTATGGGGTGGTTTATTAGTTCAAATTTGTAGGCATCTTCTCAGGCAACAGTTAGTCAATATTAAAAAGGTTTAATTGACTCTAATATCAGAATGGGTATACTTTCGAGAGTTGGCCAGTGATGTGTTTGTTTTCCATAAATCACATTATGTAGAACAGTAGCAACATCATTTAACATTAAATTTCAGAGCCTTACAAACAACTTTTGTATTTTTGTTTTTCATTAATTAGCACTACAGTAACATTGGAATATGTAACTGAATAGTTTTACAGTCAAAGACAATATATATCTCTTAAAACAGTGACTGATGTGTTACATATAGCACTTGTCATCTTCCTCTTTCTCAATGTCTTTCTCTCCTTTAATTTTTTTTAAAAAATAAATCTAAATTAAGATAGTTTCTCTTACCACTTAAATTTTATCAATCCATGTCTTATTACTAGGTTTCTTTATTTTTTTGTTTACCTTACAGTAAATAAATTGTTTATTGAAAATATACAATTTTTATTTAAAAAAATCATTTCATCTTAAATTAAATAATTTAATATATCCAGCACACAGTTCTTCTTTTCAAAATAGTTCATATATATCTAATATAGAAATAAAACAAACTAACTCCTTCTTTTTAAAACTTGATTTATTATGACTATAATCATGAAAAAGAAATCCGACGTTTCGACTATTTTTTATAGTCTTTTTCAAGGCACACTAAAATAAAATATATATACACAATAAATATCACATATTCCAAAAAAAAAAAAAAATTAAATTAATTAAAAATTACAAAATATATCCATAACCAAAATTTTCTTTTTTTTACCTTATCTCACTCCCCTTTCCTATTACAATCACAACTTAAACACAACTAATTCCTTTTTAATTAAAAGTTTTTATTTGATATATAAAGAATTTTAAAAAGGAATTAGTTGTGTTTAAGTTGTGATTGTAATAGGAAAGGGGAGTGAGATAAGGTAAAAAAAAGAAAATTTTGGTTATGGATATATTTTCAAATTTTTAATTAATTTAATTTTTTTTTTTTTTTGGAATATGTGATATTTATTGTGTATATATATTTTATTTTAGTGTGCCTTGAAAAAGACTATAAAAAATAGTCGAAACGTCGGATTTCTTTTTCATGATTATAGTCATAATAAATCAAGTTTTAAAACGAAGGAGTTAGTTTGTTTTATTTCTATATTTCATCTTAAATTGTTAATAGAAAAGTTCTACATTTGGAATGCATATTAATTACTCTTCTGACAAGAATTAAATCTTTTATCATTTACTGTTTGCAAAATTCTTGGATGAACAATGACAAAATACAATAAATTTTCTCTTGTCTAATTGATTTCATTAATTTTCATTCCTTAAACACATGCACACACAAATTTGGTTTTTCTTGTGACAGTAAAAGAAAGAAAAGAAAAAAAAAACATTATGTCAATCGAATTTCATTTTTGCTTAAAACTAAATACTGACTCCATTTATACACTCACGTCTCTGCTCACTTGCGATAATCAAATACTTAGAGTATACATTTTAGTTTTGTATTCTAAATGTTAAAATATTAGTTGTTATTGTTTTTCTGTGAAAAATAAACCATTTATAATTCATAATGAATCTATATTCAGAGCTCAATTCACTCATTCTAATATATAAGTATTAAATATGAACGAAGAGTTAAAGTTTTTTTTCCATGTGTCAAAGCATCGGCTGGGAAGCGAACCCAGGACAACTGCTTGTAAGGAGACTGTGCTAACCTCTCGGCCACCAATGTTTGATGAAAGTAGATGTTGCTAACAAAAATTAAAACACTATGTAAGTGTTTCATAATAACTCTAATAACATATTGAGTTTATCAAGAACAGTTTTAGCAGTACAATATATAAAATAATCCCCAAACTTCTAGACCTATGAGAATTCTTTTATCATGTAATTGTTTTTTACTAGCAACTATGACTATACTAATGACCAAAATACAGTGAATTTATCAATATGCTTCTGCAATTTGCAATGTTTTAATAACATACTTCTATATTTCAAAATTTCATTTTAATAAAATTAATTTCAAACATTACCTCATATGCTGATTCTAGCAATTTGTCAACCATATGTTTAAATTACCTGCCATCTTTTGAAAATACCTATTTATAGATTACATATCCAGCTTGAATTTTTCTAGCTTATTTGCATTTCTTCCAATAACTCCATCCCACTATTTTTTAATTTTCTTCAACATTGCATGTTTGTTCTTGTTAATATGACTTTATCATACTATTTTATTAATTAGCTTTATATACAATTTCATTTCTTACTATTTTATCCACTTCTTAATTTTTACATTTCACTTTCATTTGTGCAACATCACCTTCTTCTGCTCAGGGATTTCATGCATCTCCAGAATGTGAAAGAATTAATCACAAGATGTTCTGACACTAAATGACCCATGATGACTTCCAAAAGTAACACTGGTTCCTGTTATCCACTATCTAAACAGGCCATATTTGGTCACAATTATAAGTGGCTTACTAGTACAATCATACACTATGAGAATACTGATGGAGAGTCATTATTAGTTTAAAGCCTATTGCAGACAACTCTGACTTTCCACATTAATATTTCCTGCTTATCACATGGGCATTACCAATGATATCAGAAGTGGCTAGAATATTTATTAGTTCTGGATGGTTGTGCTAAATAAAATCCAGAATATTGCCACTAGCAACTTAGGTTGAAACTTTTATCGTTTAAAGAAATCCTATTAGCACCATATCATAGTTCTATTGGATTTAGAAAACCCATTGGTAATGTTCTATCAATTAGATAACATGATAAAATGCATATGTGAAAGTGAATAAAGCAAAACAGATATAACAACAATTTAATTCCAATAGTAAATACTAGTTGTTTTTACATCTTTTCAAACAATTGTGTTATAGGCTTTGACAAGGCATCTGTATCACTAAGTAACAATAGTATTACATAACCATTTCTTTCCTTTAAATTAATGAAATACTCATACTAATACATAAGTGATTTATTATACACATGCCCCAGCGAAGTTGAAATTTTACATGAATAATAATCATATTGAAAAATAGAAGATACATACATACATATAAAAATACAAAATATAAACACACATTTACTATAAAGTAAATACAAGCACATTATTTAGAGTAGGTGGATTAATATTAAAAAGAAGTCTGATGTTGGTTAATAATTAATAACAGAGAATGTGATGTGATGTATTGTGGCTTCTCCCTAAACGAAGTCAAGATAAAAACCAATAATTCACTTTCTGTATAATCACTTTTTTCATATTTATTCTTCCATAACTTCAATATATGTACCCTTTCTGTTTTCAAGCATTTACATTCTATTAATAAATGCCTAATATTTACTATTCCTTCCTTACATAATTTACAAATAAATCACCCATTTTTTCCCATTTACATGTATATCCAAAAATCCCGTTCAAGCCTTAAATAATAAACTTCTTTCCTTACTATTATCATATATTAACTCACACCTAATATTTCTATATATATTTAAACTCTTTTTACTCTCCATACTATTTCTCCATCTCTCTAACTCCCTATTCTTTATTAATAAATCTATTCTTTTATCCCATTCCTTACTACTGCAACACTCAACAATCCTCTTAACACAATCATCCCATCTTTTGTACAAATATACTGATATAAATTCTTTATCCAAATCTTTTGCATACTGCATTACCTTTCTCACCCATCTTGTTATCTGAGCTTTACTCATAACCCAATTAAATACTATTTTAGCTATTCTTTTATTATCCATAAACTGCAATCTACCAAAATTTTCATTTTACTTTTTGCATCTCTCGAATGAAAACTTGACCATCCCATTTCTCATTGAATTGCCTATATATATAGTAGTGACACCTGCCCTTTTGACAATTGCAATAATCAAGTTAATAAAGTGAAGTGACGACATACAATTTAGTTTTAATTGACAAGCCAATATTAGTCAAATGCAATGATCAAATTTAACCCACAAACAAATAATGTTCCATTCAGATTCAATTATATTCCCTAATTGTTACCCCCTCCCCTCACTATATATTAATGAAATAAATAAGCAGAGTTCAGATGAGAAATGACAAACAACAAAATTATTAAGAACTTTTATAAATGAGGTCAAGATAAATGGAAGTTAATCAGAAAAACAATGGAATTTAATCTGGCCAAACTACTAAGAGAAATAAAATTTAATCCAAATGATAAATGGAAGTTATCAGAATGATGTGAAGGGAAATTAGTTAAGGTCAAGGAAAATGAAAGTTAGTCAGAACTAGCTTTAGCTTCTTAAGGTAATCAAAAGAACAGATTTTGCAGTTAAATAAGTACGGTCAAAATAAATGGAAGATGATCTCACCAACACTTAAACACAAAACAATTTTGTCAGAATATCTCTGCTATTCTGCAGAACGGTTTTTTAAATTAGAGAATATTTAATTTCAAAAGTATACCCAATTGAATACATATTATATCGTCCTGATTTGGAAAGTTCCGTCATAGAAAGATTTTAAATTCAACCGAAGTTCCTTACATTACCATATGTGTTTGGTAAATATTTCTATATTGCATATTTTAGTAATATCATTTATAATTTTATTTGCATATACTTTTAAGTAATTTAGAAAAACTTAAAATTTATTGATTTTCCCAGCTAACATAATAAGCCAGTTCTGACATCTGCCGTAATTTTCTGAAAATAAAATAAATCGTGAGGAAAAAATTATCGAAATAGTTAGGGAAACGGATCGCTGTGATTTTTTTAGAATCTTATTATAAAAAAGAGAGGAAAGAATCAAGATAAAGAAGAATTGTTTTCTCAAAAAAATAGCTTTCTCTAATTTTTTAAAGAGTTTGTAGTGTAGCTTTTGGAGTTAAAGGAAATAACGTTAACGATCTGTTAATTTACGCATATTTTCTTTATGCGCAGTTTTAAAGACAATAAAATTTATTTAAAAAAATAATTTATTCATAGTAATTTTGAATTCATTAGTTTGATATGTATTGCTTCGAATTGTATTTTATTCATTTAAATAAAATTTGATTTACTTTATTTTATTGTTTAAGTCACAAATTATAGTAGATTTAATTTGAAAATTATTATTTTACAAACATATACAAATTCATATTATATTTCATTAATATTACTTTCAAACATTATTGATAAAATTATTGCAGGACGAAGATCATTCCAATTTTAATTCATGTCATCCAATTCGTATCGTGTCTTCTCCACATCAAATCAAAACAATTGAGTATTTCATGTGGTTTCTTTTTAGATATTTTACAACCTTTTTGCATGCAAATTTATATGTCAACAATCCACCTATTATAACCTCTTCTAGCATAATGTCTAGGTCGTCTCCACTGCAATGTCTTCATAATTCCAATGAATTAGCTGACACTTCCTCTCCCCCACGTATTAATTTACAAAATTTTCTTGTTAGTTTTAACACATACTTTTCTATATTTTGTTGAATAGTCTGAAGTTGTTGTGTAGTTCTTCTGTTATGGTCAGAAGACTAATAATATTCATAAGTAAGAACTGGTTAAATACAACTATTAAAACTTTTCCTTTTCAAGCATATAGAGCTTTATCCAAGTTTAATTTTATGATTAATTTCATTCATTCTTGATTTCATCTCATAAACTGACCAAAAAATTTGGAATCCTTACCTATGTTAAATTCAGGATTATCATTCTTTATCTTTTTCTGTGAATATCTATTGAACATGATATAGCTTCTTTTACCATTTATCTTTATTCTTATTTTCCTTACAATCGTCTGATAAATCAAGCAACATTTCTTAAAACTCTGAAACATTATTTGCAGATACTTACCATAACATCAGATAATCTAGATGTCTTAAGTAATCTTCATTTACTTTTAATCCCTTGTCTTCTCACTTCAATTCACAACATTTAAAACAGCTTTAAAAGATATGTGGACATATGGTTGCAGTTCCACATCTTCATAGATCACATGATCACCATCTCTTATGCTAGCACATAACTGTTATTAAACAGGCAAAACTCTCTATACAGGAGTGCCATGTGGACATATCAATGGATTCCAGAAGGTTTGTGCATAAAATCGCCATCTAGTGCCTACTCATCCAATATCCCCAGACTAGTTTCTGGCTTGTGGCCTTCATCAGTGAGGAGCCTTGGATCTGAGAGCACTGCACCTAGATCTAATGCAACCCTCCAGCAGCCACCTTTTACCTCTACTTAACTACAAAACCATGAAAATGAAAAGCTATCTTACAATTTAATGCAACTCTCCAGCAGCCACTTTTTATTTCTACTTCACTACAAATCCATGAGAATGAAATTGAATATTATTGTGTTTTCAATTTCATTCTCATGATTTTGTCATTACAAACGTGGTAGCTGGAGGGTTGCATTAGATCCTAAGATCTGGGTGCAGTGCTCTCAGATACAAGGCTCCTCACTGATGTATGAGTAGGCTACTAGATAGAGATTTTATGCACACCCTTTCTGGCATCCATTGGTTACTCTGGTTGGCACTACTGGATGGAGAGTTTTGCCTGTTTATCTTCATAGATATGAATTTATTAGTATCATTAACAATGATGTTGTATTTTCATAAATGTTCTCCAGAAGATGACAATATTTCAAGTCTAGAGCTCATTGATCCAAATGTTTAATTATTATCCAAACAGATATTTAATGAAACATCTTTTCATAATTTATAAATCCTAAACATAACGGTGACTCAAATTTGTGGTTTCTTTCTGTAACTTCTCCCAATACTTTCAAATGATTTACATTGCTAAAACTACATTGCCATCAAGGTTGTTGTTCTTGTCTGGAGAAATGCAAAGTTTGGTATAGACATTTTATATAGAGAAAAAATAGAAGTCTGGTAGGTCTGTAATTTTAAAAATCTTTACCAACTTTATTCAATATTAATATTACTACGACATTCATGCAATTATCTAGTGCACCGTTTACTTTTTAATTATGTTTAGAAGCTAACATGGGCCCTGTAGTAAAATTTATTGATTGTTATATAATTTTTTATGAAACTAATCAACACATTTCATGATATCACCTCTCTTTATAATCTCATATTGTCTCTACTGTTATTGAAGTCATTTTATAATTTTGAGACTATTGTTTTTTATAATTTTCACATCAATTTTCAATATACCATTACTAACTTTTTTTTTATGCTATTGAACAAAATTCTAGATATTTACTTATTTTTAGCGTATCATTTTAAAAAAGTTTTAATATTTCTTCTTATCTTCATACACTGACTCTGTTGAAAGTTTACCAGTAAATGAATGGACTTTTTTACACAATCTATTTGTATTACATTGCGTAATCGACAATAATCTACTTTTCTTATTGACTTTAATCAAGTCTTCACCATTTTCAAGTTGGAAAACATTTAAAAATGATTAAATTAATTAAAGTGTTCCTGAAGGTTAGTATATCAATTGACTTTTGATACCGACTTTCTTAATAATTTCCACCTTTTTAATTTTGTTTAAGACTTATCTTACATTTACCAATATACAATCATGCCCTGTGTTAAATCTGTTAAGATCAAGCAAACATGAAATGTATACTTTCATTTAGTCTAAATTTTATCCAATTTAATGAAAAACTTTTAATGTGCATTTTGTTTTTGTGCAAAGTTCGTAAGTACCGGTTCTCGTTCACTTTTATCACCTTAAGCATATTTACTGAACTCTAAATCTTGCAAATTTTTACCATTAAAGTCGACCATGATAATTTCAAAATGTTTGTTGATGTGGGGAAAAAGCAATTTATATTTCCATTCAAAGAATCCTTAATTTTTAAAAGCAATGACAATTTGTTGGGATATAAGCCTGAATTATCTTCATTTGGCATGTTCCATTATTGTGAAAAGGTAGCTAAGTTTTGTAATCTAAAACTTACCAATAAGTGATGTAAAGAAGGTGAAAATATATTACTAAATCTGATATAGCTCTAATCTGTAGAATGTTGTTTGAATACTTTTTACCTAAATTGAAGCTGATATCACTACAGTTCAATTTTGTCTTTTCATAACAGACATGTCCATTTTCTCTTCCATTTTTTCTTTTAATTTCATACCATCTGACAATGTCACATTTGTTACGGGACAATTCTTCCAATTTTTGAAAATAATCTTCTGCTATTGTTGCTGAAATAAATAACTGTCTTCAAATGATAGCCTGTTTTTGTAATAAAGGGATCCATAACCTCATCTGAGTAATGCCAGTAACTGCTAGAATGGTTAGCACCTTTACACCCTCTTTTAAATAACATCTATAACTAAGGTTTGTCATGAGTGTAAGTATCTATTTAAAATCACAGATGTCTTCACACACATACATTTATTCTCATTTCAAGATAACTCAACTGATATTTCAGTTTAGATCTATTAGACATGGAGATGAAATACATGATATTTTTTAGCTTAAACTCAGAAGTAAAAAATCCATAAAGTTTCCATACTGGGTAGTGCATTGTGGGTAATAGACCACTTTTGTTATATTTACAAATTAAATAATTACATAAAAACAACGACTGAAGAGAAAAAAATATTTGGAATAGACATTTGGAATTTCCTCTCCTCAGCTCCTGCAAATTCTTAAAAATGAATCAAAGAGTCTCAATTCAATTAGCATCAAAAGAATTTCTGTGGCAAAGAATATTTACTATATTTACATTCTTAACTAAAATATTAATTTCTCCATTTCACTATAGGTAATATATAAAGTATATTCAGCTAATTTTGAATTGATTTTAACAAAAAAATGGATTTAAAAGCCATTAAAACACAGTGAACTACACCCAATTATTTAAAAAATGTATTAGAAAAAACCCTAATGAATATTAGATACCATTATGCTTTGGATTTATAGATGATGACTAGATATTCAATCCTAAAAGCATTTCAAACGTTACTGAAGCTTTGGATCACCAAAAAAATAAATCAATAATGTGGCCTTATTATAATTGCAAGAGATTCGAAGAATAATGCTGATGAAGAAATATGAAAAGGTGTCTCAATATCTCCAATACTATTTGCAAAAAGGAATTCATCTATTAAAATAGAAACTATTGGGATAAAAATACATGGAGCATCTAAATTTTACAACTTATGAGCTCATATTTGTAAATAATGGCTTGAATCCTTTTGGAAATGTCGCAAAAATAATTTGTTAAAAGTAAAAAATTAGAACTAAAGATAAGTAACAAATAGACTAAAATAATATGCAATGGATATTTTCAGAACTTTCCACCACTATCAACATACAAAATGAATTTCAAGCCATCTCAGGATTAACCCTCAGTAGAACTGATGAAAACAAGGAACAAGAAATAAAATATCTAGACTAGATAATAAAAAGAGAGAACACATACTTAGATTATAAAATGATAAGTAAACCATTGCACATAAGAGGTGTAAACTCAAGTCCAATGTCTAACCCCCCAACACATATAAATGGGCAAGTATGAATGCTTTCCTATTCAGAAATCACCATTTATGTAAATACATAGCAGATAAAAAAACAACATTGACAAATATATAAAGGAAATGACTAACATAGGCTTTAATCAATCAGAGAATAAAAACATTTTATAGAAAACTCAGAAATAAACAGCTTAAAGACAATATGAAATACTTAACAATTCCTTTTATACCTAATGTAACTTCAAATATTGCAAAAAAAATTCTCTAACAATTTCAAATTTAGCTTCAGAACACCTCCCAGCACTAACTGCCTAATAAAAAAATTCCAAAGATACAATAGAAAAAGATCAAGCCCCTCATGTGGTCTATAAAATGACATGCTCTCAATTAGACTGCCAGGCATCTTACTATGGTGAGACTTGAGTTAACCTCAATACAAGAATTTACCAACACAGGTATGCATACAACAGGATTAAAAATAAAAATGAAGAAACATTGGTCTTCTGGGGTGACCAAGCAGCTACAGATCATGTATTCGAACCCAGTTCTGCCCAAGTGATTTGCAAAAAGAAGAATGATGCCAAAAGAAAAGTCAAGCTTTTTACATAGCAAATGATCTCATCACCATTAATAGAAGAGAGACATGCTTTGCTCTCTCCAAACAATGGACTAACTAATTAAAAATTCAAACTCATTTGCATATGTGTACAATAAATCACAACAGTCTTTATTCGTAAAGCTATGAGTATGAGATTTGAACATTAAATCTCGAAAGTGCTAAGCAGACATATTATACATTATAGTATAATTATAGCTTCACTAACACATGCTAAAAAAGTCGCATATTTATAATTAGAAGAGAAAAATACAGATTAAGTATCAGTGATTAGAAGAAGTTAACACAATATGAGATTTGAACATTAAATCTCGAAAGCGCTAAGCAGACCTATTATTATACATTATAGTATAATTATAGCTTCACTAATGCATGCTAAAAAAAGTCGCATATTTATAATTAGAAGAGAAAAATACAAATTAAGTATCAGTGATTAAAAGTTAAATATTTTCATCAGTTCGTAAAAAAAGAATAACTGAAAATTAATCATCTGGATATAGTGTTTTTGATATAATTATAAATTTCAGTGTTTTATCTCTAAAGAAATATAATAAATATGTTTTTGATATATTAATATTTATTGCAAACATACACATATGTGGAAAGAATGTTTCTATTACATTTGTTTTGCTAGTAATATATGGATCTGAAAATTAGCCTTGAAGAGAAGAATAGGTTTCCCATAACTCAACAGATTATAAAGATATTACGTAGGAATACGAAGAAAAGATTGAATGTGAAGCTGGGCTGAAAATATTTTTAAAAGAAATGATAATATATGGACAGTTGAAGTTTTAAACTATCCCAATATATTATATGGACGCAAATAAGAAAGTTTATTAGCGTGATGAAATGAAGAGAATCTATTAATTGTACAAACTGGATTTAACTTGGAAATTCCGATTTCCATCCTGAAGTGAATCATTAATGCTTAAAAATGATGATGATGATAGTTGATTAAAAATATATATGTAAGAATAAATTCCAAAATCTATATCGTCTGGTTTTATTCATGTGCAATTAATAATTTTTCCACCAATATTTCATCTGGATCTCATCTGATAGCACTTGGAAAAGAACTGTTATTTTTTAAAATTAAATGTAATCTGTTGAGCAAACGAATATTTCAGAGATTACATCTTAATATTTGACTTTCATTATCACTAATCAATACTCTGTTGACCACTTTTTCAATGATATATTTTTATAAAGATCTCCTTGTTTTATATAAAATTATTTTTTTCTACACCTTGTATAGGTTATTGGTATAATCATTATTATTTTAATTACAGTATCTTTTGATATTATTTGAAGTATAATTTCTATCATTTATTTTATTCTACTGGCATTAAGGTATGTTTCTTGAGTTTTATTTTTTTGAGTTTTTATTTTTTTTTTTTTTTGTATTTTTAAATTTTCCCAATTTTTATTGTTATATATATGTATGTGACAAGGTTATTATCAATATTATATTACTAATTGCTGCACAGAAAAGATATATATTCTATACTATGAATTTCTGCTTTAAGATTTATATTATATATATAAATCTTAAAGCAGAAATTCATAGTATATATATATATAATTAGTTTCCAACCAGTAACCACCTAAACATTCACAGTAAATATAGCAACCAATATTTCTAACTGCTGTCAAGGCAACCTTCACACCTTTTAATAGCAAGAATATATATATATATATATAATATTGACCCTGATGACCTATTATAGATCATAAAGATCCTTTCGCACCTTCAATGGAAGATATCGCTGAATAGGAGATAACTTTAGGTTTTTTTAATCTTTTTGATATTGTTTTACATAAAGTTTTCGGCTCTCTATCTAACCATTTTTGGAGTTTCCATGGTGTTCTCTGAAGTCTTTGCCAATTCATAGAAGGATGTCTAAATATGATAGTTTGTTTAGATAGATAGTGTACTTATTAGTTAATTGTTTTTATAATTCAATTGTTTATTTTTTGAAACAAAAAAATTTTTGTAATTGTATTTTAATCCTTACATAATTTTGTCTTTTTTTACTTCACAATCTGTTGCAGTAATTAAATTTATTTTATGTAATATATGCTTAATATATGTGGCATTGAACTCCTTTTGCTAATATAAATGTATGAAATAGTTGGTAACATTCCATCTACCATAATGGATTTCACTATGAACAAAATATTATTTTATTTATCTTGACAAATTCTCTTATTTATATAAAACTCAATACATAATTTCTTAAAATATTTAAAAGTTCTGTAGATCATTCAATGTCTGTTTATTTTATTGATTGAAAATAATTTTGTGCTAATCTTCAAATAAGAGCTCCAAATGCACTCTTTGTGTTTTCTACGTTATAGCACTTTTTTGTGACTGAGAAATGCTTATTGTTTTTACAGATGTTCCTACTTTTTTTATGGAGAGATAATCTGGGGTATAGTTTTTGTTTGAGTATAAATCTATGTACTTCAATTGAACATAATTTATATAGTAGAAAAACTGGGCTATTAAGATTACTTGGATCTCTACTATGTTTTTTGAGAGCGTTTTTGTGAACAAATTTTCTTTTCATAGCTTTCCAAAACATTTGCCTGCGCCATTTCTTCAGTTTGTATTCTATTTATTTTCTCTATAATTTCTTTTTTTTTCTCATGTGTCAAAGCATTGGCCGGGAAGCAAACCCACGAACCTGGAACAACTGCTTGTAAGGCGTCTATGCTGACAACTCGGCCACCAACACTTGACTTCTCTATAATTTCTTTGTTATTTTGATCTAGATTATTTGCTTCCTGAATCTTGAGAATTTGTCATGTGACTTATGCTTAGCAGTTGATAATGCAATATGCTGTTAAAGTGTAGTTAACACATTTAAAATTTGTTTTTTCTGTTGAACTACTTTTTGTGTGACCTCATTTGATTTATGGTTATTTATGATGATGTAGATATGTTTAGTCATCATTTCTTGTATAAATGTTTAAATTTCTGCTCAGGTGAAACCTCTTTTATTATGTGTTACCAATGTTTTCTATGACATTTCGTTAGCAAAATTATCTCATCTGAACTTGTTCAAGTTGTATATTTGTCGATTAGACTCATTTGCATTTTAATGCATATTTTCAAGTCAATATCAGGTCACCATCTATAGTTGATTTAACTCTTACCATATCCTAATGACCATGCAGTTTTTCCAAAATTTTACTTATTCCTGAAGCAATAAATACCACTACTTTTTCAATATAATTCATGCTTCATTGTGAAGAATGTGGAGGCATTTATGGGACTATCTATTGTTAATATGTGTAATTATAACACAATATATATATATATATATATATATTGGTTTTAGTCAGGGCGCTACCATTCTTTAATTTCTGATTAATGATGTTTATATTTCTGTGTCTCTAACTTTGTTTTCAGTTAAATTTAGTACTCCCAACTGAGCATTCACATGTTAGCTGTGGCTTCTGTTTATATTTTGTAATTCATAGTATTTTGCTCATAAGTATCGCTTTGGGTAATTTTCACTTAACTATGGTAGGGATAATGTGTTGATGTATTATTGCTAAATTAATCACAATGACTGAGATAATTAGGTGAGATAAAAATAAATGGACATTAATCAAATATCCTGAGCTAATTAGGTGAGTTAAAAAGGGAATTAAGTCGACCTAGCAATGATCTGGAAGTCAATTAGATAAAATCAAGTTAAATGGAAGTTAATCAGAACTGAGTCTTAATCTATAAATGGTAGTTAATTAGATGAGGTCATGACAAATGAAAGTTAATCAGAATAGCTGAGCTAACTAGGTGATGTTAAAATATATAAAAGTTAAACAGAATGACCAAGCTACTTAGCTGAGATTGAGATAAATTGAAGTTAACAAGAAAGTCTAAGCAACATAAGATTAAAATAAATTAAATGAGGTCAAAATTACTGGAAGTTAATCAGAATGACTGAATGATGATCTAAAAGTTAATTAGTTATAACTTGTGCAATATGCAAACAAGTAAATCTCAATTTCAAGAGAATTATATGGCATATGACTTTTGGGAAACTTTAGGCTTTATATTCATAGCCTATCATGGGATTGTTAGCTTGAATAGTAATTTTAAAAAGAAAACTGGGTAGTAATTTATGAAAATTTATTCAACCTCTTCACATAGTTCACTTTCTGGTAATTGAAAAGCACAATTACTTATGGTTTATTGCATTGTTGTCATTTGCAATGAAGCATGCTTTTATTTTTCGTTTAGTATCATTGAACTCTGTGCACAGTGCCTTTGCTACCATGGGTTCAAATATGTGGCCTGTGGTTCTTTGGTGTTCGAGGAATATACATTTACTTTCAGTTTTGTTTAGTGCTTTCCTATATAAGTAGTGATGTTGGAAGAAGTTCTAGTTGTGATGTTGGCACATGTCTCTCCATAATATGCTGCTTTACATTCATTGCTTGGACATGCAATTTTGTAAACTGCTTGTGCTATTTTATCATAGGGTACTTGATCTTTGGCATTGTTTATTAGTCTGTTCATTGATGGTGGTGTATGGAATCCTAATTTGAAGGACGCAGCAAATATTTTATAGCATTTTCTGGCAATTGACAGTATGTAAGGTAGCAGCATTCTTGGTGTATTGTTTCTAACCATGTCAGACCTTATATTGTGCTGAAATTACCTAGTCTTTTTGTTGATAGTGGCTGGATTTGTATCCTTCTTGCACAAAAATCACAGACTATGCAAATTTGAATCAGACCACTTTGGCAATTTCAGAAGAATCTAAGGATTTATAGGATTAGAAACAATAAAACAAGAATGCTGCTATCTTACATACCGTCAATTTCCAGAAAGTGCTATAAAATATTTGCACTCCTTCAAATTAGGATTCCATACACCATTGTCAAAGAACAGATTAATAAATAATACCAAAGATCAAATATCCTCTAATCAGATAGCACAATCAGTTTACAAAATGACATGCTCAAGCAGCAGATGTAAAGCAGCATATTATGGAGAGACCTGTGCCAACATCACAACCAGAACTTCTTCTTAAGATCACTCATATGGTAGAGCACTAAACAATACTGAAAGTAAACCTATATTCCTCGAACATCAAAGAACCACAGGCCATATATTTCAAACCAAGGTAGCAAAGGCACTGTGAACAGAGCGCAGCAATACTAAATAAAAAATAAAAGCATGTTTCATTGCAAATGAGGGAAATGCAATAATCCATAAGCAATTGTGCTTTTTGATCTCCAGAAAGTGGACTATATGAAGACATTGAATAAATTTGCATAAATTACTACTCAGTTTTTTTTTATAATCAATACTTAAGGTAACACTATGAATATGGGAACTAATGGTTCCTGAAAGTGTTCAGCCTTATCAATTCTCTTAATATTGAGCTTCACTTGTTTGCATAATGTGCGATTGATAACTTACTACTCAAATGTGAAGAAGAAACAATAATTTTATTTTAAAAAGTTAATTAGGTAAAGTCAAGATAAGTAAAAGTTAATCAAAGTAACTGAGTGACAAGAGATAACTAATTAGGTAAGTTCAAGATAAATGGATGTTAATCATAATGATGGATGTGAAGTCAAAATAAAATAAAGTTTCAGCTAATTAGGTGATTTTAAGGTAAATGAAAATTAATCGGAAGGACTGAAGGATGAGAAATTAATTAAGTGAGATCAAGATAAGTAAAAGTTAATCAGAGTGGCATATCTGAAAGTTAATTAAGTGAGGTCAAGATAAATTAAAGTTACCCAATCTGGAAGTGAATTAGTGTGAGGTCAAAGTAAATGGAAGTTAGTCAATACCCAAAAATTAATTAGGTGAGGACAGATTAATTAGAATGACCAAGTAAGTAAGGTCACGATAAATGAAAATTAATCAACTTTCTAAGATAAATGGAAGTTAATCATGCTGAACTTTTAAAATAAATGGAAATTAATCAGAATGACCAAAATAGAATGACTAAGAGATAATCTGATGAGTAATTAGGTCAAATCAAGATAAATGAAAGTTATCAAAATAATCTGGAGATTAATTAGGTGAGATCAATATAAATGAAAGTTAATCAGAAATCTCGAGGTTAGTTGGATTAGGTCAATATAAATGGAAGATAATAAGAAAGAGCTTCCAAAGTTATTTAGAACCACTGATCTGGTGGTTAAATAAATCTGGTGGAGGTAAATAGAAGTTAAAAACAATGGAATTTAATAATAAAATAAAATTTAATTAGGACTGATAAATGGAAGTTATCAAATAATCTGGCGAGGGGGGTATTATTTAATGTCAATGTAAGTGAAAGTTAATCAGAATGAGGTTCTTAAGTTAATCAAAATAACCGATTTTGAAGTTAAATAAGTGAGGTCAAAATAAATTGAAGTTGATTAGACAGCTGGAACTAAGATAAATGGAAGTTGATTAGACAGCTGGAACTACAATAAATGAAAGTTGATTAGACAGCTGGGACTAAGATAAATGGCAGTTGATTAGACAGCTGGAACAATGATAAATGGAAGTTGATAAATGGAAGTTGATTAGACAGCTGGAACTATGATAAATGGAACTTGATTAGACAGCTGGAACTATGATAAATGGAAGTTGATCAGACTAACAGAAAATTAATCAGAAGTTAAAGAAGTGCATTAACAATCCTTATTTAATGGAAGACGCTGACAAAAATGGAATTTGATGAGAACAACTACATTTAATGAGCTAAGTTAAACTAATGGATGTTGTTGAAAAGAATGGAATTTGATGAGAACATCTATATTTAATGAGCTAAGTTAATCTTACAGTTGTTCCATTCTTCCAGGTAAGAAAATTCGTAACTACACAAGAATAGCAAATATGAAATAGTCTTATATCATCCTGATTTGGAATTTAAAGGATTGGAAAGTTCCATCATAGAAAGATTTTAAATTCAAGCCAATTTTCTGACATTCCTAAATGTCTTTGTTAAACATTTCATTATTCCACATTTTAACTGAAAACAGGCTTATTATATACCTGTGTGTCTATATATGTAATATAGGGTATATGAGCACAGACTTTCAGATGACCCATCACTCTCCACTCTATCTAATATCACTGATACACTCAAGCACATATATGCTGAAAAGATAAATAATCACCAATATACGTATTTCATGCTAAACCAGCAATCATCAGTTGGTCCAGATTATCATCTTCTACACATATCCATTCCATCATCAGATTTTCAATTGGATGGATGGTTGAAAAGTTGGAGGGTGTAGTAGATTGGAGCCTGTCCATTAAAGTAGGAAAATTGTCTATCTTAATATATATCTGAGCACTTATAGTATATATGTGTGGGAGATGATAATCTGGACCAACTGATGATTGCTGGTTTAGCATGAAATACGTATATTGGTGATTATTTATCTTTTCAGCATATATGTGCTTGAGTATCAGTGATATTAGATAGAGTGGAGAGTGATGGGTCATCTGAAAGTCTGTCTTCATATACCCTATATTATTCCACATTTTAGTAATATCATTTATAATGTTATGTGCATATAGGTTTAAATAATTTGGAAATGTATAGCAAAATCCTTTAAGTTTTATTGATTTTCCCAGCTAACATAATAAGTCAGTTCTGACATCTGCCATAATTTTCAAAAACTAAAATAAGAGTTTAGAAAAAAATCATCTAAATAGTTGTGAAACCGGATCTCTGCGATTTTTTTAGGTTCTTACTATAAATTAAGAGGAAAGAATCAAGATAAAGAAAAATTGTTTCTCAAAAAATTAGTTTTCATTAATTTTTTAAAGAGTTCCTAGTGTGACTTTTGGAGTTATAAAAATAGCATTACGAATACGTTAATTTACGCATATTTTTATTATGAGTAGTTTTAAGGACATTAAAATTTAAATCGTTTAAAAAATAATTTATTTATAGTAATTCTAAATTTATTAGTTTGATTACAATTTTGATATGTATTGCTTTGAATTTTTTTTCCAATTAAATAAACTTTGATTTACTTTAATAAAGTCACAAATTATAGTAGATTTAATTTGAAAATTATTATTTTACAAACATATACAAATTCATATTATATTTCATCAATATTACTTTCAAACAATATTGATAAAATTATTGCAGGACGAAGATCATTCCAATTTTAATTCATGTCATCCAATTCGTATCGTGTCTGCTTCACATCAAACCAAAACACGAGTATTTTATGTAGTTTCCTTTTAATCCTTTTGCATGCAAGTTTATATGTCAACAATCCATCGATTATACCTTCTTCTAGCGTAATGTGTAGTTCATTTCCACTGCAAATCTTAATTCTTCCAATGAATTAGGTGACACTCCCTCTCCCCCACGTATTACTTTATAAAATTGTCTTGTTATCTGTAATACATATTTTTCGATATTTTGTTGCATAATCTGAAGTTATTGTGTAGCTCTTCATAAGTAAAAACTGGTTAAATACATCTATTAAAAGATTTCCTTTTCAAACACATAGCACTTTAACCAAGATTAATTTTATGATTAATTCAATTCATTCTCATTTTCATCCTATAATCTAACCAAGAGATTTGTAATGTTTACTTATTTTACATTTAGGCTTATCAATCTTTATTTACTTCTGTGAATATCCATTGAACATGATGTAAGTCCTCTTATGATTTATCTTTACTCCTATTTTCCTCACACTCATCTGATAACTCAAGCAACATTTTTACACCTCTAAAACATTATTTGCAAAAACTTACTACATCATCTGAAAATCTTGATGTCTTAAGTAATCTTCATTTATTTTTAATCCCTTATCTTCTCATTTCAATTCACAACATTTCAAACAGCTTTAAAAAGATATCTTGAAATACTGTTGTATTGTTATACATCTTCATAGATATGAATTTTTTTAGTATCATTAACAAGGCTGTTGCATTTTCATAAATATTCTCCAGAAGATGATAGTATTTCAAGTCTATAGCTTAAAACATGTATGTAATATGGCACACAGTAATATAGTGTGTGAGTCAAATGTATATATATAAAGTTGAAAGGAAAAGTAGAAATAAACACAAACAAAAATTTTGTAGAAATTTTTCTACATTCACTGGGAATAATAATATCTGAAAAGGATTAAATAACACTGGATTTAAAGTAAAATTTTGTTATAAATAAACATTTAACAAGGTCTGATAAATAAATTAATATTGTATTCTGATTTTGAATTTGAAAAACAAGCATGATTTATAAATAGTCAAAATAATAGTCATAGATCACCTGACCCTATTCTCTTAAGCTTGTAAGTTATAAACAATGAGGATTGCCAGTTCCTCAACAAGCTTTGGATAAATGCTGAGCTAGAGAAAGCATTTAAACTATCTCTATCAGGACCCCCCCCAAACCCCTGAAGTAATACTTGTATACATTTCTTTTATCTATTTTTAAAAATCATTGTAGATTATAAAATTTCAAAAAATAGCTTTTAATTAAAAGTGATTGGAAAAAATAAAAACGTAGATGACCCTTTGATGTAAATCTAAAAGTAGCTTTTGATTAAAATTGTTTTAATAAACATAAGGATTAGATAGAAAAACCTCTGTTTTCACTTAAGCTCTTTTATCACCTCAGATGACTTATAAAAAGGACTGATAAAAATATCAGTTGCTGGTCCTAGTTTTTGAGTTTAGCTAACAGTATGCTGGTAACTGAAGCAGAGCATGGCAGCAATTTAGCTGGCCAAATTGGGGAGCTGAAAGTTGGTTTTAGCTGGCCAGAAGAAATGGTTTCCAGGCCTATATACATACCTATTATGGATGAGATGTTTCTAAAGGCAGGACAGTAGATCCAGGAGCTAATACTAGTTCATTTTCAGAGGAGTTTTGATTCACCTGAATTCAGGATCAAATTCTAATGAGTCATTAGCCTGAACAAAAGAGAACAAAACAATTAACTTGCCCAATTTAGAAGTGAATCCAACTGCAGAACAACCCTTAACATATAATACCTATTTTCAATGATGACAGGTCAGTCTACCAGCTTTCCCAGAGTGGATGAAGAATTAATTATACATATGCTATTTCAGCTATATGCAGAGAAGCATAGGTAAATGTTTATATAGCTAGTTAGTTATTTTAAAATCCTTAAAATGACTTAAATTCATAGCTTAATAAATTAAAATACAAGTAATAATTTGCTTGAGCCAAACATCTAAAGGAAAGGATCAATTCATATATATATATATATATATATATATATAT
This sequence comes from Epiperipatus broadwayi, assembly GCA_028023455.1. NCBI lineage: Eukaryota > Metazoa > Onychophora > Udeonychophora > Euonychophora > Peripatidae > Epiperipatus > Epiperipatus broadwayi. Next base: position 3,966,532 of record JAQFVV010006249.1, on the reverse strand, counting down.
ATATATATATATATCCTATATATATATATATATATTGTGCCGATTACATATGGTTGTAATCACACATGTATGTATTAATAATAATAATAATAATAGTAATAATAATAATAATAATAATAATAATAATAATAATAATAATAATAATAATAATAATACTAATAATAATCACCCTCATTCATCCCAACACAATCACTATCCCAGGGGTCTCCTCTGAGTGCATTAATGTTTATTTATTATATCAATCCTCTTATTGAAAAAATCAATAGCACATTCATTGGAGTTCAAATACCTGGTACAACACAGAAGATTGCATGTCTCACATACATAGACGATATCACAGTCTTCTTGACATCAAAGAAGCAAATACCACAGCTTCAGGCAGTGCTTGAACAATTCTCAAAGCAATATGGATTGAGCATAAACCCAGAAAAGTCTGCGGCCTGGACGCTACTCACTGGAAAGCCATGTGAACCAATGTATCGAGCAAAACCAGCTCCATTCCTAGGCTTTCCTTTTGTTCTAGGAGCCACTGAAATGAGATGTCAGATCCAAGCCAAGCTCAAAGAGGAAGTCAAAAGCATAGCTGAATCACTCTCAAAGGCATTTTTGTCCATATATGCAAAGGTGCAACTGATTAACAAGCTTATAATAATCAATATAACATATTATATGCCTGTAGTTGAATTTTAAAAAAAAATTATGTCATCCATTAATTCCATATGTTGCAAGCTCATCTGGGAGGAAAAGACGGTGGCAATCTCAATGGCAAAACTGAATCGCCCTCTTGTAGCAAATGGACTGGGATTGCATAGCTTACAAACATTTAAAACATTCAAAACAAAAGAATGCTATAATTGCTATACTCACTCAATTTCCTAAATTAAGACACCTAGAGCAGATAACACCTACAGATAGACCTCCTCCAAAAGATTGTTTTTTGGCAATCACCATCTACAAATGCAGGAGAGAAAGAACAATCCCAGATCAATTTGAACAAAAGTATAAATATTGGGAAATATATAAGTTTATACATCAAAATAATCTCAATGAGGAGATCCCATCAATACTAGAAATAGGAAACAGATATCTGATCAAGCAATACAAAAGATGGCAACTAGAACCTAAGTTCCTAGATTTTACAATCAAGATGAATTTGAATGCTTTACCTATCAAGTATTTTTTATATCACAGAAGAATGTACAGGTCAGTTGATTCTTTCTGTGACCTTTGCCATATGGCTGAGGAGACTTTACAGCATATAATTTTCAATTGCAAGGCCATGGGTCAGATTAGATGCATTCTGCATGGGAAATATAGGAAACAAAACACTACAATGATACAAATTATGTCAACTTACAAAGGTAGGTCTGTACCAGCCATAAGGGCCTCAATGTTTGTCTTATATGCACTTTGGTGCACTAGGTGTGCATTTGTATTGGGTAATAACCTCAGAAGGCATCCAGCCACATTTGAGAATAAGCTAATTAAAATTCAAGTTAGAGACAAACAGATCACTAGCCTGGATATTTATGCAGCTACTTGGTCCCTGCTAAGACAAACAGCAAAGTTATAAATAATGGACAATCTATGTAGATCTTGTGTAAACCAATAAAACAACTTTTACATATGTAAAACTACAACTACAGACTACCCATGTAACCAAAGCAATCTAAGCTATGTAAAACCCTTCTAACTAATCCACAGCATAAATAAACTAACCTATACCTATGGATTGCCAATGAAACCATGGCAATCTAAGCCAAGTAAAAACCTTTGTAACTAATCCACAGCATGACAATTTTTTTGTAATCTCATGTAAATCAATAAATCAACTTTTATATATGTAAATCTATATCTATGGATTCCCCATGTAATCACAACAATGCAAGTTATGTAAAACTATGTAACTAATTCACAGAATGTAAAAATTCCTGTAATTCTGTGTAAAATAATAAGTCTACTTTTATATATGTAAACCTACAAGTATGATTGCCCATGTAAACACAGTAATCCAAGCTATGCAAACTCTTGTAACCTTTAAGACAAATAAAGCTTATCGTTGAAACATCATCATCATCATAATAATAATAACAACAACAACAACAACAACAACAACAATAATAATAATAATAATAATAATAATAATAATAATAATAATAATAATAATAATAATAATAAAAAAGAAGTTAGTTAAAGGGTAAAAGTAAAACAACAAAGAAATGAAAAGAATTAGGTCATCGATATTTTTTTTTCAAAAAATAAAATAAAGGGAATATATATATAACTTGTGAAAGGGTTAATAATTAGTTGAAAATTAGTTAAAAGGAGGTAAAGACTTTTATTTTTAAAAAAGAAAAAATATAAAAGAAAGGTAATAATGAATAAAGATTGAAAGACAAAAAAGAAGGGAGGTATAACAAAATACGTCTCTTTTTCTCTTCAAAATGACTTGTTTGAAAAAAAGTTAAATAAAAGTTATTAGAAACGTATAGGCAACTAAAAAGGTATTAGAAAGTTATGATATTAAAAACGATGTAAAAAAAGTAAGTTTAAATGTAAATTTGATTAAATGTGAAACTTGAACAAAATTTTCATCATAGATCTGTATAAGATAAAAAATAAATGTGTGAAAGGACATATTTTTAAATAATGGCATTCCAGGAAACAATAGCCAGCAAATCTGTAAATAAGGCAGATCGAGATTATTAATTAGTTGATTTTTGGATTTTCTGTTATCAGATTTGTCTAAAGACCTAAATGTGAGACTAACATTTATATACATGGCTAGTGGCCCAAAACAGGAATTTGCTTGGCCTTTACCCATCTGAATTCGAAGTCATCCATGATAGACATCTGCTGTCTTGCCTGCTAAACAGAGTGCCATTATTAACTGTGCTATGCCTGAAGAAAGGAATGAAGGCTGCTAAGGAACAGGAAAGCAAGAAAGAAGAAGAGTAAACCAACTGCAATTTACCACACCAAAAATAACCCAGCTAGCTAGACTGTCTGGTGAAGAATCAACCGTCTCTTCAAAAGAAGTGGGTGCTTCCCACAGAATGGTCTGTAGAGTGCTGGATGTCTAATAACCTACGTAAACATTTTTCTATCAAACATGCATGTATTGATTTATTTTTATCTCAAAAAGAAACAGGGTAGTTTAAAATCACACAATATTTTTTTTTTAAAAAAAACTATTACTAGAGAAGTTATTTTTTGTTAAATAAAAAAAACAATTACTTTTTGCTGGACTTTTGGTTAATTTGAGTAAAGGGAACTTGTCCTAACATTTAAATTAGCCGATTACAATTTTTACTAAGTTTTCCTTTTCTGTATAATTAATTGCTCTTTTTTCTAACATTCATATTAAAGCTTGTAAATACACACACCTTTAATAAAATAAACAAATGAGTATACATAGTATTCCTCCCTCTACTTCAGGAAATGCAGAATTTATATACAGAAAATACTTTGTAGCTTTTGCTTTATTTACAAAATACTCTGCCATCTCATTGGTTCATTGCAATGTACTATTAACCTATCAGAGGATAGTAACCTTTAACTCTCTGAAAAGCTATATCTTGCAGAATGTCCCATTTCCATCTTTGGTTCATTCTCAAATGATGATAAAAGTGTATAGCAACATGTGATCTTCCCTTTAGAAAAACTTTGAAGAAATGACTAATGCTAGAAAGGCCTGCAATTGTTTAACATTTCATTTACTTTGGAGAATATTTCATGGCAGTTATTATTTCTGGGTTCAGATATTTCCTGTTTTCTTTGATAATATATTCCAGATATTTTCTTTTTTAGTAGTCCAAATACATTTCTTGGAATTCAACCTTGTGCTAAATTTCTGTAATTTTCCACAGATTACATATATTATTTCTTTTAATTCTAATTCACTGTCAGTGACCACTAAAATATCATCCACGAACAGTATAAATCTCATATTTCTTATAATAAATTTTCTGTTATTGCCGGGAAGATGTTTGGTGCTGTGGTTATCTTACATGGAAGTCTGTTGAACTTAAATAATCCCTTACACCTGTTTATAGTTAATAATTCTGATGTTCTCTTGGTCACTCGAATTTAATGAAAAGCTGCTTCCAAATCAAACTTTGTGAAATATTTAGCCTTTAGCAAAGATACTACTACTTCCTTCAGAGTGGACATGAGATACACTTCTTTGTTTATGTATTTGTTGACCATAATTTTATAATCACCATATATCCTTATATTTCCATTAGGTTTTAACACTTTTTCTATTGGCATAATCCAGACTGATGTCTTACATGGTGTAATTATGTCTTTATTTCATAATTTATTCAAAGCCTTCTCAACTTTTGGCTTATGTGTAACAATGACCTTCTTTGGTCTGGGTATGACGTTTTGAGTGTTATCAACTATCTTAAAATCTATTTGTATTATTTTGAACTGCACTGGATGGCTTTTAAAAATCTGTGGAAATTGCTTCCTCATTTCAGTTTTTAATTTACTTTCTTTACAATATTTATTTTTATTCCTAATTGCTTAAACCAACTTCTACCTAATATTGTATTAATATTTTGATCTGTTAAATATACTGGTAATTGTTTTGTATGGCTATTTACAATTAAAGCTATGGCAATTAATTTACATGAGAAAATGTTCTGAAATGGGAAAATTTCAAGTGAACTAAATAGTTGTTGTAAAAGGTACACCATACACATCAGTTCTCTCACCTATTTTGTTTAATATATTAATTAAAACTCTTTGGTTTCTGAGTGACCATTTTGAATTTTAAAAAAATAATTACAACATGTATAACTTAAAACATATATTTTGTTTGAATACAATAAATATAAAAGTATATACATTTTTAGAACCAGAAAATATAAAAGAATGTAATAAAGCTGATAAAATAATTATTACTTCAAAAAAAAATTAAGACAAAATAGATTTTTAACACTTTTAAATATCTTTTTTTTTCATTGGTTCACAAATTCTAAATTTTGAAAGTTAAATGTTAAAATGACAATTTCATAGACAGTTTCAACACATTTGTAATAAATTGCTGGAAAAAATGATACCTAATATGCCTTATCTGAGGTAATTTTTCAGTGAAAAAATTACAAAAACAATGTGATTGATAACTTTCATTTTTACTAGCTGACCCAGATCCTGTCCTTCCATATCAGGGTATCTGCTAGAAATGTTTGGTTGTCCTTCCATGCAGGGTATCTGTTAGAGATGTCTTTGGTTTTTGGTGGGGGGGGGATAACAAGAATAATTTACAAGATATTGAGGACTTTAGTAAATTGTAATGTAATGTATATTATAATATATTACTTTATTATATTACATTATATTATATTATATTAGTGAAAAGTTGTGTGTGACCTAAAATGTGTGTTCTTTTCAAGTCAATAAAATGTACTCAAAAAATAAATATCAAACAAAAATTTCTCCAAGATAAAATGAACAAAAAATAATCAACAAAAGATCAAAATAAACAAATTTATTATGAGCACTGATTATATGTGTGTGAGAGATGAAATATGAGAGTGGATGGCTGAGGGTATATAATGAGTGTGGATGTGCATGTTTTTATATCATTCAAATGTATTGTCTAAAATTCTATCATATATATATATTTATTGTTTTCTACATATATATATATATTGTTTTGTATGTGTATATATATATAATAAAGAGTTATAAAGTAAGTCAGAAAAATAATTCAAATAAACGTTATATCATTCACATGTATTCTATTATATATATATTACTTCTACATTTATATATAAAAAAAGTAATAAAAACTAGGTCAACAAACTAATTCAAATAAAAGTTTTTACATCATTCAAATGTGTTTTATCTAAATTCTATCGTTTATAAAAAAAAAAAAAGAGTTCTAAAACTAGATCAGAAAAACAATTCAAATAAACGTTTTTATAATTCAAATGTATTCTATCATATATATATATATTATTTCTACTTATATTTAATTAAAGAAAACAATAATAATAATAAAAAAATAAATAATAAAACTAATTCAATACTCACAGAATCGTGGTTAAATGCTAGCATCTGTTTCAAATTTGAATCCAGTTACGAAGGCATCAAATGTGATTTCTATGGCAAATAAACTAACAGTAATCCTTTTTTTTTTTTTTTTGATATAATCATTTTTTTTATTTTGCAGCTTCTAACTTATTTTTTATAAAAATAAGTTTCTAGAAAAAGAGGGCTTAGAAATGCCTTCCGTGAGTAAACATAATTATCAAGCTGTAAAATGAATGCAATTGACCATGAAACATGATTTACGGTTATTAAATCTAAAAAACAAAAGAAAGAAAAAATTAAAAATTGTATTTTACAAAAATGTCATAAAAAATCCAAATTTTATCGTAGAAAAAAAAAGTAATACCTCATTTAAATCAGAAAAAGAAGGCAGATCGAATGGTCTGAGAACAGTAAGTGTACTGCTTACCAATTTCACGCAAAGTTAGTTGAAAGTCTAAATTTTTGTTCAGGGGCTCTCAGGGACACTTCAGACTCAAGGGATATGCCGAATTCTGGGAATTTATTTATGTTGACATGATAACATTCATTTCACAAAAAAGATTTTTTTCTTAAATTAGATATATTTTCAATAAGATGATAATTTTGGAAATGTTTTAAAAGTTCTTAGTTTGCTTCATCATTCCATGAGATATCATATTCAATTTTGCATTTAACCAACAGTGAACAATATGATAATCCTGATACCACCTTTCAATTTAAGTTCATTTTGTCTGATCCATAGCATCTAATCTTTGTTTTACTCACAGAAACTTTCTTATTTTATGTAGTTTTTTTTAGATCTTTTGAAATCTTTTTGAATTAAATTTAAGACTTCAACTGCCCATCTGTTATCATTAATTATTAGCAATATATTTAGATCATCTCACTTTCAACCACTTAATTCATTCAATGATGACTGTGGGATCTGCATGCTGTCTCCCCATGTTTTTATTTTAAATCTATTTTTGTTCCTCTTAATATACATTTCATCATATTCCATTGAATAGTCTAGAGTAGTAGTCTTCAACCCTTGGTCCATGGACCAGCGCTGGGTTTCAAAAGTTTTATGCCGGTCTGTGCTAGACTGGCAGGAAAGTTTGTAATAACATAATAATAAGATTTTAAACTTTTAATTAGTATAAACTATTTTTTTTTATCACAAATGCTTAAATAAACTTAATTATAAATCAAAATTTTGTTTAAATTATTACATAATACTATAATTACTAAATAATAATCAAAGGAATTTATCTGAAAATGCAATCTTTAAAAGACAAAGTATCAATCTCATGATAATTGCAACACTCATTCCTTGCACGTCTATACCTAGTAGGCATTTCTGTATTGTGTCAGTTTATTTATTGATCACATATAGCAACATGTTTTATTGCATTTGTATCATCTTTTTATTTTGTGTACGACATTTCTTTTTGAAATTGTAAACTTCACAAAATGGGGACAAAATAGTCAAAGATGTTAATGGAAAAAAATGTCCTGATTTGAATCCATCTAACAACTAAATTAAATCTTTTGTATATAAAGTGATTTGAATGCAGTCTAGCAAATAAGTTAACTCTCTTGTATATAGAGTAATAATTGATGTTTGGACTATATGCTAAATGAAAAACCTTAAGAATATATCAAAGGTGTGCACATAAAGAATATTGTTATTTATATTATATTAGACAGTCAATAACTTTTGCAATTATCTTTCTATGCAAGATGAAGAAAGTTTTAATCCCATGAGAGTTTTGATTTCAAGACAATTTGCTTGTATGTTTGCATATATCTGGTCCTCATTCATTAGTTATATATTTTATTACTTTCATTAAAAAATTACCCATAGCACATTTAAATGACTTGCAAAACTGTAGCAAAAATGTTTAAATATTACTACTGATTTTCAAAACTGAATCTGTGCTGACATCTTTTACTAACTTTATAAACCAGATCAAACACTTTGAATCAGATTCCTGTGAATATTTTGGATTCATAGAGTAAAGATCCTGATCTCCATAAACATTAGCAAGAAACATGATCAAGGGGGTTTACTTTTCTGACAATTAGCAATGGTTAAGTTTATAGAGTATTAGTGTTGTAGGTTTTATAAATAAAACATTAATGTTAAATATCTGACAATTTAAGCACGTGTTTTTTATGAATGGATCTAATGATTCCATGAACAATATAATTTTAAAGAGATTGAGAAAATCATTTATAATAACTCTCAACTTATTTATTTATTATAGTTTTGATATTTATTGCAGTGAATTGTTTTTCTCTTCTTTCTTTATATAAAACCGTGTTCTCATATTTTGATTTTAAGCTGTCATATTATAAAACTATTAAAAACTTTAGAAATTACAACGAATTTGTATAAACTTTTCAATTGTTTGATTATTCTAGCTTTTATATTTTTCTAAATTATTGCATTTAACATGAATTACCATAGATTCAACTTGACAGTCATTTTTCCAACATATATACAAATTTAAATATATTTCATGATTATTTTCAATTCTTATCCATCCATAGAATCTCTTCTCTGTGTCATATCGGAGAACTTTCTTACTGTATTCATCAATCTCATAGGTGCTCTCTTTCTCTAATTTTAAAACCTTTTGAGATCTAATTTAAAACAACCTTTTATCCATTATCGTCTTTTAGCAATATGTCCAGTCCGGTTACATTTCAGTTTTTCAATTCTTTTAATCATATCAGAGACATTGTTTCTTCTCCCATCGATGTATTTTAAGTTTAATCTCTTTTTATTACTCCTACCATACTTTGTTGAATATCTCTTCTGTTTCACTTCTAAACTAGCAAGCTTTTAATATATATGATTATCTTGATTTTTTTAATATTTTCTAATTATCTGCCTTTATGGATCTTAAGTGAGTTTCCGTTATTATTTACAAACACTAATAGAGATTACAGAAGTGTAACTATAGTGTGAAAAATATTTCAAGAAAACTAATTGCAAATAAAAGGAATTGCATTCCTAAGAAAATCTTCCAGGTAATAACTTCAAAGTTATGAATATTTTGTTCAAAGAATTAATGAAATTATTTAACCTCTTCACAAATACAATACCTCTTCACAAATACAATACATTTGGACAATTGAATATTTGATCATAACATCAGGCACCCAAGAGACTCAAGCCCTGATTTAAGCATGGCCTGTAAGAGTTAGGCATAGAATGACGGCTCTGAACTTAAGTGATCGAAATTAAAAGTATTTTGGTCACAAAGGATAACTTTTATTCAGAAAAAGACAAACGTTCCTTAGATTTAAAGATTTTTTTAAAATAAGAAATAAAAGTAATAGTACTATTTCGAAAGTGAATAATTGTTATAACAGTGATGTCATTTACTTTAAGACACTGAAAAATAACATCATACTGAAATTTTAAGGGCAAATACAATTCCTAAAAATGCTACACTCTTCTATTAACAATTATTTCATTTCATATTTTAGTATTATTGTTTCTAATTTTCTCTGCAGAAATTATTAAACAATTTGCAAAACTATAGCAAGAGTTTCCTTTTTCTCTTCAGATGTGACGAGCGAAGAATCAATTATTCCCGACATCTATAGTCATTTACAGAAACTAAAATAGATCTTTTGGATAGAATCATTCTTTCTAAATAATGGTGAAACAGATCTGTACGATTTTATTCGGATTCTTACAGTAAATATACAAAATTATATTAAAACGAGGGGGAACACTATTAAAGTCCGGTTTCTCAGAAATTTAGCGTCCCTTGATATTTTTAAAATGCCGGTTGAATGGCTTTTGGAAATACAAAAAGTAACTTTACAAATTTGCTAACTCTAAGAGCATTTTCTTTACAGCGGTTTTAGTGATTTTATACTTAATTGTAATTTAGAAACATTTAAGAAAATTATAGTAGTGTCACTACTTTGTTTATAATCTTGATAATTATTGTCTTCAAATGTTTTTTGTTTTTTCAATTGAATAAAACTTTGTTCACATGGTTTTTTGGTTTCATATTTTGAACATCTCTATATTAGAATAGTTGAAAAACCAAAAAAAAAAATTTCCGTGCATTTTCAACTCTTTCATTATTGTCATTTTTAACCTTTCATTAATTATTGTATTTAACACAAGTTATAGTACATTTAAGTTGTTAACCATTATTTTACAACACATGTATAAATTCAAATATATGCCATCACTTTTACCCATTGCCAAATGACTATCTTTCAAAGTTTAGACAAGTTTGTCTTATGCATAGCATGTCTTCTCCAACATCCCACGAATAAACATTTTTTTATTTAATGTGATCTCTTTTTAGAACATTTACAATCTCTTGGGATTCAAATTAATGGTTGAAGTGACGACTTATTACCAGCTCTTTTAAATATTTATATATAGTTCATCACCATTTCAATCACTTAATTGTTTTAAGAATGCCAGCGAAACTTATTTCCTCTTTCTCTCATATATTCATTTAAAATCTCATTTCATTACTCCCAACATATATATCTGCATATTTTGACCATTGATGTCAATTATCTCTGTTCCCCGTCTGTTAAGCATCCATTTTTCAGACTTATAAGTTGGAACTAGTATAATGCCTCTAATAAAAATCTTTCTTTTTAATAAACTTAGACATATGCTCTTTTACTATTAAGTTGTCTACCAAAAGCCCTTTATTCAAGTTTAATTTTGTGGTTAATTTCATTCATTATTGTTTCCGTCTTATTATCTGATCATAGTATTTGTAATGCTTAACACTTTTAAATTCACTATTATTAATTCTTATTTTTTCATCTGAAAATATCCAGTAAACGTTATATGGGTCTTACTATGTATATCCACACATTTATTTTATTAAAGGTGTGTGTGTATAAGCATTTATGTTAATGCTACAATATTCCAGAAAAGAAACAAAATGAATAATTAATTATGCAGAAAAAGAAAACTTAATTAACGATATTATTTGCTGCACTTCGACAACCTAATTTTTGAGGCTGGGATATACTATTTACCACAGATGAATAATCCTCTAATTCTTATATCTCAGTTTACATCTGATACTCTCTCTCCATAGACTTTTCAATCTGTCATTCACATTTGCCTTTCTACCAATCGTATTAAAATTTTATCAGATATTAATGATATACCCACTCCACTATCCATCTCTATTTGTACTTTTTGATTGAAAATGTTAATGTTTTATCTTAGCATACTATCAGTGCCTTCCAGTACGTTTATGAATGTTGACTTTTTAGATACGCCTCGCATTGAATTACTCTTTCACTGTAAATCTTGCTTCTCATTCGTCACTTACATAACTTTGATAAATGATCTTTAAGTCCACAGTTGAAACATTTTTTTCATTTCAAATCTGCAGTTATGTCATGTTTTTCCATAGCCATAAAAAAAGGAGGGAAGGGCATTATTGTTAACTTTTTACTTATTTCTGAAGGTGTTACTGCATTTATACTAGGTTTCTGAAAAATGTATTCTCCTTCGCAGTTCTGAAAGTTTTTATATGGTCTATAATGATTTCATAAGCTAACGATCATTTAATGGTGACCTTGTACATTAATTTCTTCTCACTTAGTAATATTTCCCTATGCTTTACATCTTTTATTCCCCTGAAGAGCCCATCCAAAAGCATTTCATTGATATAATTATTAAATATGCAATTCTTCATTAATTCTCATAGGACCAAGTCATATTTATGTGTATTTTTATTTTGTCAATTGTATCTTCTTTTAAAACAAAGAAAAATTTCATCATTATGAGTTTAAAATATTTTTTTAGTTTTATAAGTAACTTTTCATAGTGTATTTTTCATAGCTAAAGCATAATTGCTTGGCATCCATAATAGGCGAACAATTTTAAGTTTATTATCTGTTATTCTGTTCATAAGTATGTGCTTTCAATATGATTAGTATTTATTTACCATTGACCTGGAATGTTGTCATGTTGTTCTGCATTTTCAGTTCACTTCACTGTTAAATTTAATATTTCATGAAATCTTTAATTAAACTTCCAGGTTAAACTGTTACCTGTTTTACTGTTCGATATTAAGTTCAGTTTCACAACAGAATCTTAAGATAGGGTTAGATCCAAAATTGTAGCAACAATTAATCTAGTGACTGGATAGGAAATGGGTCTTCTTTAGACCAGGCTAACTATTGTGCCTTTGCCAGCTTGGGCAACTATTTAAATCTTAATTTGAATGCATTAACTAAATGCTCGTCCATTAGAATACATAAAAATGAGAACAGTAATGCTGGAATATTAAAACATGCTGATCATCATCAACAATCTGGCCACTTAGTGCCACGAAGACACTGGCCATTATAACCTTAATTTTTAACAAGATTAAAATGAATAAAATTTAGTGCATGAGATTTAAAAAATATATCTTAGTGTAAACCAGGATATATCAATCATCGTCATAATAATCATCAACATCTCTATGCCCAAAAGAACTAAAATACATCTCCATTCATATATCAGCCATTATACACAAATCTAACTTAGAAGAACACAAGCTCATTATGGTTATGTGATCAAGAACATGATGGAAATAGATATTCTAAAAATATTTACAACTACTAGAATAATTTTTATAATTGAACACAAGTTTATTAACAATAAAAAAATGATATTAAAATCTAGAATAAGGCTATGCATATCAATTAAGCCTTCTGATTTTCATTAACATACAATAATACTAAATTATTACATTGTGATTTGCATATATGTGATTAATCCAAAATCTAGGTTACTACACGGTGGTTTACATATATATGCGCACAGATGCACAATTTATAATATGCAATTAATATATTTCAATTGATATTCAATAGTGATAAAAAGTGATTAAATTTTACATATGTCCTATTTGACAAGCATTGACATATATACACACATATAACTATGCAGTACAATTGATGTATATTACAATCATCATATATAGAATAAATACATGATTAAACTTTTCAGTTGTATAAAAATACTATAAATGATTAAAATTTTACTTATATGTGTGTGCATATATATACACTCTGATGTTTACTTATTTTAATTTGTTATAATAATATTATATTTTTCATAATTAATTTCTTGATTAATATTAAGAGTATAAAAAATTCACATATGCATGTGTATTATATAAAATATAATTTGAATCAACTATTAAACTTTATTACAGCTTTCTTTTTTTTTTGTTTTTAAAGTATTGTCCATATTTGATAGGTCACCTTCTGATTGTTGATTAATTAATTATCAATGGGATTTTAAATTTAAAAATGTCTTTCTTTTCTTTTTTTTCCTAAAAGATATTTGGAATCAGTTTTTTCTTTTAAAACTAAATAATTCTTTCTGTATGTAGCTATCATCTTCATAAATCACTTCTTATCTAACAGATTTTAAAATATCTTTTAAATGTAAATTCTGACTTTTAGATTTTTTTAAATCCAAGCAGTTATTTATTTGTGTTACTCTTTTTTAAAATATATAGAGTTTAATTAAACAATTTAAGATAATACTGTTCTATATTATATATCTAACTTTTTTAAAATGCCATTTTTGAAAGAATTATTTAAAAAAACGTATTTAAAATTTAGTTCCCATTATATATTGAAACAAGAATGATGTTTCACATGTATATTTATTCTAAGAGCTAGTTACCCTCCCACCTTAAAAAAACAGCAGATGTATAAAAAAGTTTAGTTTATGACATTACAAGAAAATCATTATTTTCTATAATTGAGAAAAGAAAATAATAAAGAAAATCATTATTGATTTTATAGTTTTGGATTACGATATAATTTAAATATATCACATATTTATTTAAAGCTGGCATGTATTAAATTGATTACATTTTTAATTTTTGCATGTTTTCGAATAAAGTGTAATAATCACTTGAGGCAAAGTTAGTAAATTGAAAAACATGGCTTAATCTTCATGCATTCTTATCTATCCCACTAAAAAAAGTAGATTATCCAATCATTATGAAGAGAAAGGCAATCGGGCTTAAATGAGAGCAGTATGCAAATTAGGTACAATGGGAAAGGCTGCTTAATCAATCCACAGGTGAGAATATAAATAGTCAAGTTGGAAGTTCAGAGGCAGATTAGATTGGATTTTTAAAGTGTATGTTTAAAGAAGATTTTTTTTTTTTTTTGAGAAAAAGATAGTAAGAAAAGTGAAGAATTAAAAAGTTAAAATTCTTATTTAAGTGTTACTCAACTCTGACTTTCATCACCTTGGAATATAACCTTTACAACCACTGTTAATAATGGAAAAAGAAAACATTATTAATGAAAACATAGTGATGGAGGGCTAACGTAACAGCTTTACCTCTTCATTCTAAGCCATGATTTTTTTAGATTTGCCTGGATAGACATCATAGAAAGGAAATAATGCCATTCAGCTGAAATGAGATGACCCCTTTTTGAAGCAACAAACTGGATAAATGATGGTATATTTTATAAAAATATTCGATATATGTTTTTTAAAAGACAAGACAAAACGTATTTCTTAAACTAAAATTATATGTGTTTTTAAAAGATAAACAAACGTATTTCTTAAGCTAAAATTATATATGTTTTAAAAGACAAACAAAACATCTTTATTATAAATATATATAAAAAAGAATTATTAATAAATGTAGCTGCATGAAAATACGTTTGTTACTGGAAAATTATGAATGAAACTAAAATTATGAAAATCATTTATTCGTGATAAAGTATAAATGAAAATGCTTAATGCTTACCTGAATATTAATTTTGTGGGAGTAATTTAAACCACATTACTGGATTTGATAAATTTAATGAAATACTATCTGGACTCTAAATGCTTATCTGCTTATTGATATAAAATTACAAATGCTTAATACTTACCTGAATATTAATTTTGTGGGAGTAATTTAAACCACATTACTGGATTTGATAAATTTAATGAAATACTATCTGGACTCTAAATGCTTATCTGCTTATTGATATAAAATTACAAATGCTTAATACTTACCTGAATATTAATTTTGTGGGAGTAATTTAAACCACATTACTGTTTTGATAAATATAAATAAAATAATGAAAGACTATATGGATTATAAATGCTTACCTGCACATTGGTATTATGTGGAAAAAGTAATAAAACTTATGCACATAGATGCACATTTACACTGACTGGACTATGAATAGTCCACAAACCAAGAATTGTTCACATTACCTGTTTGATAAATAAAATAAAATAAAGTACCATAAAAATTACAAATGCTTACATGAATTTTGATTGTATACAAAGAAAATAATGAAACTTATGAGCACCAATGTACATTGATACTTGACTGAATTATAGAAACCTTACAGATCTGGAATAGCTCATCTTACCTATATACCTACCTAAAAGAGATGTACAGATATGGAATAAAGAGTGGCAAAATATTCATGCAGTATTTGGTAGATGTCTACTAGATAAAAGACCCTTTGAATCCTTTACCTAAGATACATCAAAATGAGCCTTCATTTGAAATGAAGGGTGAACTTTATTAAAATGAATTGCCAATGAACTATTGATCAACAAACTGCTTCTAACTTTTTCATAAATGAAATGAAAATGAGTCATCACATCGATAGGAATGAACTTTATTAGAAATTAAATAAAATTATTGTTACTAAAAATTAAATTTAGTTATCCAGTTGTCCAATTCTATTTTGTTTTTATTGCATCACTCATCATTCATTGCACTTGTTCATGAGAATCTCATGCCTCCTGAGCTACGTCTGGCATAACTAGACCTAGGTAAGTCAGGTTGTAGTGAGATGGAACTCTAGTGGTGCCGTTTGGAAAACCAAACATATAAATGTCTAGATGCTTCCAGACTCTATGGTGCTACATCCTCTGATGGGCAGGAAATATTGTTGTAGGGGAGGGGGGTTAACATCTGCATTGGGGAATGCCAATTGATTGTTCCTTCCTGCAACATGCTCATCATGAAATTGTTACAACTGAAGTAATTAAAGGGTTGTATGGTGGTCTGGTTACATTTGTCGCTCTACTGTGAGGCCTTATCTAGCTAGCCTACCCATAGGCATAAGCAGATCATGATTCTGTGATATGAACAGTGCATATGATGCAGTGATGTGATTTATTCAAGAAGGGTAGAAAAATAAAAGTTTAAAAGAAAAACAACACAAAAATGAATGGCATAGAAAATAAAACAGGTATTTAAAAGAAGATGGAGTTAAATCATGGTATGGATGGAGAGAGAAGTTTATCAAAATTGAAATAAAAAGTACAAATAAAATTTAAAAAAAAATATTGATGATAATCAGATCAAAAGCAAAAAAGATGATGAATACAGAAAGTATAGACAACCTTTCAGAGAAAGATGCTAAACAAGAAGACAAAGCGGATGATCAAAAGCAATCACAGAAAACAGGAGAGACATCCATGTTAGCCCAGTTAATGGAAATGATAAAAGAAAATAGCAAAGAACAGAAAGAACAGAGAGAAGAAGACAACAAGAAAAGAGAGGAAGAGAAAAAAGAACATAGTGAACACAGAGAAAAAGACAACAAGAAAAGAGATGAACAGAGAGAAGAATACAACAAGAAAAGGAACAAACAGAGAGAAGAAGACAACAGAGAGAAGAAGACAAAAGATAATTGAAAGAACAAATCAGAGAAATAACTGAAAGCCAAAATGAAAAGTTTGACCAGTTAATAAAAGAGATGACTAACAAAATATTAAAAATTAAGGAGGAAATGATGGAGGAAGTAAAAGGCTCATTAATAGAGCAAGAAGTTAAAATGACCCAGATATGTGAGGCCATGGATATGAAAATAATAAGAATGCCAGAATCCATGCAGGAGAAGGTGGATATATTGACCACGCAGATGAAAGAGATAGAAATAAAAAATAGTAATACATTACCTAAACAAGGAAAGGCAGAAGAAAAAGAAAGTCAAATAAAAGAGAATTACCAAGTTAATCATGAAGTCCCTATAACCAACCAAATGTCTGGAATTGTAAACCAGTTTTTAAAAATCAGAACTTTTGCAGGGAGCTGTAATGAAGCACCTATAGAATATGTAAAAAGTTTGGAGAGATACTTTAGTATTAATGTATTGACAGAAGAGGTAAAGCTGGCAATAGCATGTAGTGATCTCCAAGATGCAGCGCAAGCATGGTGGGATTCACTGTTTACCCAACCTACAAACTATGATGAGTTTAAAGGAGCACTAATGAACTGTTACTGGAGCGATGATTATCAGGAGGGGATTAAATATAAGGTGTCCCAGGAGAAATGTCCACCTGGAGAGCCTTATACACCCTTCTTTAGAAGACAGGTGGCCAGGTTGAGAGCCTTGACATCTGACACTCTATCTGAACTCCAGATTATTAGATTGATACAGCACAGCTTCCCAAGTTACATAAGAAAGAATGCTGATTGGGACTGATTATCAATCTATTGAGCAGGTTGCTGAACTATTAACAGCCTACGATAGATGTGGTGCAGCAGCAGCCAAGTAAGGAGGGGCATAGCAACCACAAAACAAACCTCCTTATAGAAGAGATGATGGGCCTAGAATAGGAGCCATCAGATACAAAAGGAAAATGCCTCCTCGGCAATATAGCAACTATGACCCGCCACCATGGTATCAGCACCAAAGAAATCAGACATCACCGTGGAAAAGGCAAAGAAGATATTCAATAGGCAATGTGCAGAGCCCTTACCAAACCTGGGTTATAAGAAGATCAAATAGTGATCATAACCTGAAAGAAAGTGTGGCTAGAAATGCAAGCTATCATCATGATGTATGGCCTGAAAAATGCCCGAAAATAGAACAAAACAGAAGTGTATCACCTCAAAACAAAGAATGATGTGATAGAACTGATCAGGATCCTCAGTATCCTAAACCAAACTGTAGTTATAATTCAGAACAATAAAATAGAGAAAGCTGATGGAAAAAGTTTGTGAGTGTGATGTAGTGATGCATGGACTTGTGTTTTTCATGTAGAGATGGGTGGGTGAGTGAGCAGGGCTGCTTGGTTGCATTGTGTTTATGATGCTCCGAAGTATATGCTCGGCACTATCCAGACCTGGATGTTGTGCTCTGATAGTAGTCCAGAAATGTGTATATATAGGCCTCATGAATAGGCCTTGGTCTCATGAATAGACCAAATGAAGCCCCTAAGACTCACATAAGCTGAGCAGGCTTGGCTAAGTGGCAAATTGTGTTTTTTTCCTCTGGTTCCTACTCTTATTTGGATGATCCTTCTAGGTACAAGAGAGGTAGTGCTTAAAAAAATGAGGTATTTTCTCGTGACATGATGGGGCAGAGTGTACTGGTAGTTTGTGCTTGGCCATCTACTTATTCTGGCATTGGAGGCTACAGTTCATGTATTCACTTTTCCAGATCATCTTACCTATTTCATCAGCACATCTAAAACAAATGGAGATGCAGTAATGAGTGATGAAGTGTATAATATATGGAATAAAATCATACTTCCAGGCGATTTCATCCCAAAATTTGGTCGGAGGTAATGAAACAAGAATGATGTTTCACATATATATTTATTCTAAGAGCTAGTTACCCTCCCACCTTAAAAAAACAGCAGATGTATAAAAAAGTTTAGTTTATGACATTACAAGAAAATCATTATTTTCTATAATTGAGAAAAGAAAATAATAAAGAAAATCATTATTGATTTTATAGTTTTGGATTACGATATAATTTAAATATATCACATATTTATTTAAAGCTGGCATGTATTAAATTGATTACATTTTTAATTTTTGGATGTTTTCGAATAAAGTGTAATAATCACTTGAGGCAAAGTTAGTAAATTGAAAAACATGGCTTAATCTTCATGCATTCTTATCTATCCCACTAAAAAAGTAGATTACCCAATCATTATGAAGAGAAAGGCAATCGGGCTTAAATGAGAGCAGTATGCAAATTAGGTACAATGGGAAAGGCTGCTTAATCAATCCACAGGTGAGAATAAAAATAGTCAAGTTGGAAGTTCAGAGGAGATTAGATTGGATCTTTAAAGTGTATGTTTAAAGAAGATTTTTTTTTGAGAAAAAGATAGTAAGAAAAGTGAAGAATTAAAAAGTTAAAATTCTTATTTAAGTGTTACTCAACTCTGACTTTCATCACCATGGAATATAACCTTTACAACCACTGTTAATAATGGAAAAAGAAAACATTATTAATGAAAACATAGCGATGGGGCTAACGTAACAGCTTTACCTCTTCATTCTAAGCCATGATTTTTTTAGATTTGCCTGGGTAGACATCATAGAAAGGAAATAATGCCATTCAGCTGAAATGCAATGACCCCTTTTTGAAGTGACAAACTGGATAAATGAAGGTAATGATTTTATAAAAATATTCAATACATGTTTTTTAAAAGACAAGACAAAACGTATTTCTTAAACTAAAATTATATATGTTTTTAAAAGATAAACAAAGTATTTCTTAAACTAAAATTATATATGTTTTAAAAGACAAACAAAACGTCTTTATTATAAATTTATATAAAAAAGAATTATTAATAAATGTAGCTGCATGAAAATACGTTTGTTACTGGAAAATTATGAATGAAACTAAAATTATGAAAATCATTTATTCGTGATAAAGTATAAATGAAAATGCTTAATGCTTACCTGAATATTAATTTTGTGGGAGTAATTTAAATCACATTACTGGATTTGATAAATGTAATGAAATATTATATGGACTCTAAATGCTTATCTGCATATTGATATAAAATTACAAATGCTTAATGCTTACCTGAATATTAATTTTGTGGGAGTAATTTAAACCACATTACAGGATTTGATAAATTTAATGAAATACTATATGGACTTTAAATGCTTATCTGCATATTGATATAAAATTACAAATGCTTAATACTTACCTGAATATTAATTTTGTGGGAGTAGTTTAAACCACATTACTGTTTTGATAAATATAAAATAAAATAATGAAAGACTATATGGATTATAAATGTTTACCTACATATTGGTATTATGTGAAAAAAGTAATAAAACTTATGCACATAGATGCACCTTTACACTGACTGGACTGGACTATGAATAGTCCACAAACCAAGAATTGTTCACATTACCTGTTTGATAAATAGAATAAAATAATGTACTATAAAAATTACAAAGGCTTACATGAATTTCGATTGTATACGAAGAAAATAAGGAAACTTATGAGCACCAATGTACATTGATACTTGACTGAATTATAGAAACCTTACAGATCTGGAATAACTCATCTTACCTATTTACCTACCTAAAAGAGATGTACAGATATGGAATAAAGAGTGGCAAAATATTCATGCAGTATTGGTAGACATCTACTAGATAAAAGACTCTTTGAATCCTTTACCTAAGATACATCAAAGTGAGCCTTCATTTGACATGAAGGATGAACTTTATTAAAATGAATTGCAAATGAACTATTGATCAACAAACTGCTTCTAACTTTTTCATAAATGAAATGAAAATGAGTCATCACATGGATAGGAATTAACTTTATTAGAAATTAAATAAAATTATTGTTACTAAAAATTAAATTTAGTTATCCAGTTGTCCAATTCTATTTTGTTTTTATTGCATCACTCATCATTCATTGCACTTGTTCATGAGAATCTCATGCCTCTTGAGCTACGTCTGGCATAACTAGACCTAGGTAACTCTAGTGGTGCCATTTGGAAAACCAAACATATAAATGTCTAGATGCTTCCAGACTCTATGGTGCTACATCCTCTGATGAGCAGGAAATATTGTTATAGGGGGATTAACATCTGCATTGGGGAATGCCAATCGATTGTTCCTTCCTGCAGCATGCTCATTAGGAAATTGTTACCACTGAAGTAATAAAAGGGTTGTATGGTGGTCCGGTTACAATATAATACTTCTCTTCATTGTATATATGTTTATCTGTGCTTCCCTGCATACATAAATGAATAGCAGTATATGTTTACTAATTCTTCACACTTTCTCTGGGTAGGTTTGGTTTTGGTCCATTATCAAAATATAATCCAGGTTTGTTGTCATCATTAGGAAAAAGTATAATCAAGGTATGGTTGGCATTCTACCTTATGTCTAGAGATTGATGAGCTTCAGATCAGCAGACTGTGTTCTCAGAACACATTTGTATCTTATGTATTTCAACACAAATAAGTGGATCATCTTCCTCCATGTAAATTCCAATTGCACCAGTGTATCAATAGACTGTTTCTGGATCTCCTACCCTGAATCCAGCTACATCTCATGGGAACTCTATATAAATCTGCCAACCATATGTCTGGCCAACTAAAACCAACTGCTTCACAAAAATATTAAGATAAGAATGGTCTTCAAAGACATTACTATCCAAACTTCTCAGCTGACCTATTTGGCCAATGCTTCCCGAATATTAAAACCAGACTCTTCTGGCCAGCTTTTACAAAAACTGAAAGCCAACCTGAACTGATATTTTATCAGCCCACTTTATAAAGTAATCTAGGTGGTAACAACACTTTAATGGAAAACAGAGTTTTTTTCTGTCCAATCATCATAAAATCAATTTGAATCATTTCAAATCAGTTTTAATTACAAGCTACTTTTAGAAGCTATTCTGAAATGTTATCAAATGTGTGCTCGACATGTTTTTACTCTCTTCAAATCACTTTTCATTAAAAACAACTGTTTGGAACTTTTAATGTACAAAGATTTTTTGAAATAGATAAAGAAATGTATACAAGCATTAATAAAAAGCCATGCTTGTTTTTTTTTAAATTCAAAATCAGAATAATAATAATACAAGATTAATATTTATTCAGACCTTTTTTAAATATTTAATTTTATAATAAAATATTATTTTAAATTCAGAACAATTTAATTCTTTATAGTGGTTATTATTACCATTAAAATGTAGAAAATATCTACAAAGTTTATGTCTGTGTTGATTTCATTTCCTTTCAACTTTATATTTATTTGTGCACACACACTATATTATGGGATGCTATATAACAGACCTGTTATAATATAATGATCTAAAGACAGTATTTCTTTTACTCTCTAAAAACTACATCTTTCCAGATTTCCACATTTTTCACCTTTGGTTCTTTCTTAAAAGTTCATAAAAGTATAAAGCTACGTTTGATATTCCCTCTACAGATACCTCAATGTTAACCAATTCTAAAAATGACTGCCATTGTTTTGCATATTTGCCATTGAAGAATATTTTCATGGTAGTTACTTTTTTTTGGTTTGAATACTTTCTGTTTTCATTTATAATATGTCCAGAAATTTTATTTCTTTAGTAATCCAAATACACATCTTGGCATTCAACCTTGCACTGAATTTCTGTAATTTTTCAGACTACATACATACATTACTTTTTCTAATTCTAATTCACTGTCAGTGACCACTAATTTATCATCTATGAACAGTATAATGCCTCTTATTTCTCATAATAAATTTTCTATTTTTGCCAGGAAGATATTTGGGGGTACGGTTATCTCCTATACAAGTCTGTTGAACTTAAATAATTCCTTATGGATGTTTATAGTTAATAATTCCACTGTTCTTTTGGTCACTGGAATTTAATGAAAAGCTACTTTCAAATGAAGCTTTGTGATATATTTAGTCTTTAGCAAAGATGCTAATACATCCTTCAGGCTGTAGATGGAGTCCACTACTTTGTTTATGTATTTGTTGACCATAATTCTATAGTCACCATTTATTGTTACACTCCCATCAGGTTTTAACACTTCTTGTATTGGCATGGTCCAGATTCATTTCTCACAAATTATGCCCTTATTTCTTAATTCAGTCAAAGCCTTCTCAACTTTTGGCTTAAGTGCAACACTGACCTTTTTTGGTTGGAGTATGACTTTCTGGCTGTTATCAACTAACTCTATATCTATTGGTATTGTTTTAACTCCACTGGGTTGGTTCTAAAGAACTGTGAAAATTGCTTTCTTATTTCAGTTCCCAATTTTACTTTCTTTACCATATTTATTTTTTTATTCCCAGAAGCTTAAACCAATTTCTTCTTAACATTGAATTAATATTTTTCTCGGAAAAATATCATGGTAATTGTTTTGTACAGCTATTTGTCACTGCAGGTACTGTAACTGTTCCTCTAATTGTTTTGCAGTTTCAGCTTACATCTGGTACTGTCATTGTAGATTTTTTTAATTGGTTGTTGAAATTTGTTTTTCTATGTGTCATATTCCAATCTTACCACACTATTAATGATATACCCAGTCCACTATCCATCTCTATTTGCACTATTTGATCGTAAATTTTAATGTTTAATCTCGGCATATCATCAGTAATTTCAATTTTTTTTTTTTTAGAAATGGTCAACTTTTTAGACATTCCTTCCTCTTAAATTATTCTTTCACTGTAAATCCTGTGTCTTCCCTTAAAAACAATGACAATTCCATCACTATGGGTATAAAATATTTTTTTAGTTTTATAAATAACTTTAGATAGGATATTGTATCAGGCAGCTTGAGATTATATAAACGATTTTTCTTATCTAAAACATCAATGCTGGGCAACCATAATAGATAAGTTTATTGTCTCCTATTCTATTTATAAGCATGTACTTTCATATGATTAGGATATATTTATCTTTGATCTGGATTTTGTACATCAAAGTTTGTCTTGTTGTTCTGCATTTTGAATTCACTGCATTTCTAAAATTTAATATTTCATAAAATCTTTAATTAAGCTTCCAGGTATAGTATATCCCAGCCTCAAATATTAGGTTGTCGAACTGCACCAAATCATATGTTTCATTAAGTTTTCTTTTTCTGCATAATTAATTATTCATTTTGTTTCTTTTCTGGAATATTCTGGCATTAACAATAAAACTTGTGCAGACACACACCTTTAATAAAATAAAAATCTGTATATACATAGTAAGAATGGATATTTGAATGGATATTTTCAGATGAAGAAATAAGGATTAATAATACTGAATTTAAAAGAGTTAAGCATTACAAATACTATGATAAAGATAATAAGATGGAAACAATAATGAATGAAATTAACCACAAAATTAAACTTGAATAAAATGCTTTTGGTAGACAACTTAATAGTAAAAGAGTATATGCCTAAGTTCATTGAAAAGAAAGGTTTTTATTAGAGGTATTTTAACAGTCCAACTTATAAGTCTGAAACATCGATGCTTAGCCGAAAAGCAATATAGATAATTGACATCAATGATCAAAATATGCAGAGATGTATATTGGGAGTAATGAAATGAGGTTTTAAATTAATATATGAGAGAAAGAGGAAATAAGTTTCGCTGGCATTCTTAAAACAATTAAGTGATTGAAATGGCGATGAACTATATATATATTTAAAAGAGCTGATAATAAGTGGTCACTTCAAGCATTAATTTGGATACCACGAGATTGTAAATGTTCTAAAAAGAGATCATGTTAAATATAAAAGTTTATTCATGGGATGTGGAGAAGAAATGCTATGCATAAGACAAACTGGTCGAAAATTTGAAAAATAGTCATATTGCAATGGATGAAACTGATGACGTATATCGAAATTATACATGTGTTGTAAAATAATGGTTAGCAACTTAAGTATACTATAACTTGTGTTAAATATAATAATTAATGAAAGGTTAAAAATGACAATAATCAAAGAATTGAAAATGCAAGGAATTTTTTTTCGGTTTTCGACTATTGTAATATAAAGATGTTCAAAATATGAAAACAAGAAAACCTTGTGAACAAAGTTTTATTTAATTGAAGGAAAAGAAAACATTTGAAGGCAATAAATGTCAAGATTATAAACAAAGTAATCACCCTACTATAATTTTCTTACATGTTTCTAAATTACAATTAAGTATAAAATCACTAAAACCGCCCGTAAAAAAATTACTCTTAGAGTTAGCAAATTTTTAAAGTTACTTTTTGTATTTTCAAAAGCCATTCGACCGGCATTTTAAAAATATCAAGGGACGCTAAATTTCTGAGAAACCGGACTTTAATGATGTTTCCCCTCTTTTTAGTAGAATTATGTATATTTACTGTAAGAATCCGAATAAAATCGTACAGATCTGTTTTACCATTATTTAGAAAGAATGATTCTATCCAAAAGACCTATTTTAGTTTCTGTAAATGACTATAGATATCAGGAATACTTGATAAAGAATTTAAGGAGAAGCCATAATACATCACATCACATCACATCACATCGTCACATCTGAAGAGAAAAAGGAAACTATTGCTATAGTTTTGCAAATTGTTAATAATTTCTGCAGAGAAAATTAGAAACAATAATACTAAAATATGAAATGAAATAATTGTTAATAGAAGAGTGTAGCATTTTTAGGAATTGTATTTGCCCTTAAAATTTCAGTATGATGTTATTTTTCAGTGTCTTAAAGTAAATGACATCATTATAAGAAATATTCACTTGCTAAATCTTGCTATTAGTTTTATTTCTTCTTTTAAAAAAATCGTAGTATTTTCTCATTGACAATCGTTTTCTGAATAAAAGTTGTGCTTGTGACTAAAACGCTTTTAATTTCGATCACTTAAGTTTGGAGCCCTCATTACTCTTACAGAACGTGCTTATATCAAGTCTTGAGTCTCTTGCATGCCTGATGTTATGATCAAATATTCAATTGTACAAATCTATTGTATTTGGGAACAGGTTAAATAATTTCTTTAATTTTCTGAACAAAATATTCATATCTTTGGAGTTATTACCTGGAAGATTTTCCTGTTATTTGCAATTGGTTTTCTTGAATTTTTTTTCACACTATGGTTACACTTCTGTAATCTCTATTAGGGTTTGTAAATAATAAAAGGAACTCATTTAAGATCCATAAAGACATAATTATGAAATATTAAAAAAATCAAGATAATCATATACATTAAAAACTTGCTACTTTAGAAGAGAAAATGGAAAACTTGACAAAAAAAATGTATTAAGCTATTTCTAATCATTCAACAAAGTATGAACAGATATATGTTAGGAGTAATAAAATGAGATTAAAGTCGAAATCCATGGATGAGAGAATAAACAAATGTCTCTGATATGATTAAAAGAATAAAGAAATTGAAATGTAGCCTGACAAGAAATATTGCTGACAGATGATACTGGATATAAAGTTGTTTTAAATTAGATCCTAAGAGATTTTAAAATTAGAGAAAGAGACCACCTATATGATTCATACATACAATAAGAAAGTTCTCAGATATGACATAGAGAAGAGATTCTATGGATGAATAAGGATTGAACATAATGATGAAATACATTTAATTTTTTATATATGTTGGAAAAATGACTGTCAAGTTTAATCTACTGTAATTCATGTTAAATGCAGTAATTTATAAAAATGTAAAAACTATAATAATCAAACAATTGAAAAGTTCATATAAATTCTTGTAATTTCTAATTTTTTTTAATAGTTTTATAATATAAAAGTTCAAAATGGAAATAAGAGAACAATGTTTTATATAAAGAAACAAGAGGAAAACAATTCCCTGCAATAAATATCAAAACTATAATAAATAAATAAGTTTAGAGTTATTATAGAGAAATGATTTTCTCAATGTTTTTAAAATTATATTGTTCATAGAATCATTAGATCCATTCATAAAAAACACATGCTTAAATTGTCAGATATTTAACATTACTTTTTATAAAACCTCACTAATACTCTGTAAAATTAATCATTGCTAAATTGTCAGAAAAGTAAACCACCTTGATCATGTTTCTTGCTGATATTTATGGATGTCAGGATCTTTACTTTATGAATCCAAAATAGTCACAGAAATCTGACTCAAATTGTTTGATCTGGTTTGGGAAGTTTGTAAGAGATATCAGCACAGATTCAGTTTTGAAAATCAGTAATATTTAATCATTTTTGCTACAGTTTTGCAAGTCATTTAAAAGTATTTATGGGTAACTTTTTAATGAAATTATTAAAATATATAATGGATGAATGAGTACCAGATATATGTAAACATACAAGCAAATCAAATCTCTCATGGGATTGAAACTTTCAAGTCTTTATCTTGAATAGAAAGATAATTATAAAAGTTATTCACTGTCTAATAATGCAAACAACAATATTTTCCATGTGGATACCTTTCGTATATATTTAAGGCTTTTCATTAGCATACAGACTAGACATCACTTATCACTCTATATACAAGAGATTTAATTTAGTTGCTAGATTGGATTCAAATCACTTTACACTTGGGTGTCATTTTATGCGGATTATTTTAATGCGATTTTGAAATTATGCGATTCATGTTTTTTCTTAATATCTTTCATATTTCACTATATTTATTAGATATCAAGAAATTTAAATTATTAATAACTTATTTTTACTTGAAATACTTTCA
Source organism: Epiperipatus broadwayi (assembly GCA_028023455.1). Taxonomy (NCBI): domain Eukaryota; kingdom Metazoa; phylum Onychophora; class Udeonychophora; order Euonychophora; family Peripatidae; genus Epiperipatus; species Epiperipatus broadwayi. The sequence goes on along the minus strand of JAQFVV010006249.1, from coordinate 3,939,084 downwards.
AAAATATAATGTTATCTTAGCAGCTAACGTGAATATGGCCTGAAGCTGTATTTAGAAACTTAGCTTCTATGTAAAGAACCTATTTATACTAATGAGTAAATAATAATAATAGATTTATACTTACATATAAAAATATTGCAATAAATATTCAAAAAATTTAAACTTTTAAAACATATTTTGTTATATATAACAGGAATAAATAATCTAGTAGATTTTTAAAATAAAAAACGAAGATTTTATAAACTGAAAATAATCTTTCTAATTATAATGTATAATCTTTTTGTTTTGATTGCGATTTCATTTTTTTAAATATAGAAACAGAAATCCATTAACACACCGCAAGACTGAAACTGGCACTAGTTATACATCACGAATAAAAATAAAGTGGCTAACAGGTTTCTCTGGGCATAATTGCTGAGATATTCTTGACTTTGTTTAAGAAGAAGCCACAAAACATCACATCATATCAAATCTGATTTCTTACCAGTTTACAAACAAACACTAGTGTTAATGATTAAAATATGTATAAAAAATGTAAAATTAAATACTGTAGTTAATAAAAAACATAAAAAAAAGTTTGTCTTGTATTAATATTTTTCAAATATTTGAAATTTTTTATTAGTTATACTTTATTTGCTTATTTTTTTAATGCGAATTTTAAAGTAATTTTTTCTTGTTGCTTTGCTTTTATGCTAATTCTGAAAATTACAGACCCTATCCCCCATTTTTCAAGGTAAGTTAAGTCTATTTTTGACTTTTTTTAATGTGGGTTTTCTGTGTAACCTATCTACTGCACAAAACAAGACCCAGGTGTATATACAATAGATTTAATTTAGTTGTTAGATGAATTAAAATCAGGACATATTTTTTTCCATTAGCCTCTTTAGGTGTTGTGCAAGTAGTATGTTAAAAAACAGCTGTGTGAATAAAAGGGCCACTGTATACAATTGTTATTTCAATATTTTAAGCTATCTAAATAATGGATTTACATCATATTTGTTATGATTTCAAGAAAGGTAAAAATTGTTTTCTTTAAGAAACACTATGATTATCATTAGTGGCAAATATTTTCATAGTAAATTCTATTCCAAAAAAGAAAAAAAATTCAATTCTTATTTATTTCATGACGGTTAGACTGCCTTATTCAATTAATAATTGAAAACAATGAAAGGACATGTCTTCATGTCTATTAGGCAAATATTTATAAATGATTACTTATTTCGTATTCGCATTCACATTAATATGATCAGAAGATTGTCAAATATTTACTTATATTCACTATATAGTGTGTTCTGGAATGTATAATAACAAATCTGGACTATCAACCGTCATTATAATTTTATTTCTACATTGCTTAACATCGGTTTTCTATGAATTCCACTTGATGTCAATGGGTGTCTGGTTATGTGTTAAAAGGAAATGGAGAACTGAATAGAAAAATAACATTTTCCCATGCCTTGAATCCTTTAAATCGATTTAATGACTTCTCAACTTTTGTCTTATGTGCAACAGTGACCTTCTTTGGTCTGGGTATGAATTTTTGAGTGTTCTCAACTATCTTGAAATCTATTTGTTTTGTTTTGAATGGCACTCAATGGGTTTTAAAAATGTGTGGAAATTGCTTCCTCATTTCAGTTTTTAATTTTAATTCTTTTACAGTATTTATTTTTATTCCTAATTGCTTAAAATAACTTCTTCCTAATATTGTATTAATATTTTTCTCTGCTATATATAATGGCAATTGTTTTGTATAGCTATTTACAACTACAAGTACTGTAACTATTACTCTAATTGTTACATATGTTTTAGTTAACATCTGATACTGTCTCCAAGGACTTTTCGATTTGTCATTCATATTTGCCTTTCTATGAATCATATTCAAGTTTTATCAGATATTAATGATATGCCCACTTCACTATCCATCTCTATTTGTACTTTTTGATTGTAAATGTTAATGTTTAATCTTAGCATATTATAAATACCTTCCAATTTGTTTATAAATGTTGACTTTTGACTTCGACTCCCCTTGAATCACTCTTTCACTGTAAATCCTGCTTTGTCATTTATCCCTTACATAAATAACTTTGACAAATGATCTTTATGTCCACAGTTGAAACATTTTTTTTAATTTTAAATCTGCAGATAGGTTTTAAATGTCATGTTTTTCCACAGCCATAACAAGTTGGAGGGAATGGTGTTATTATTAACTTTTTACTTATTTATGATGGTTTTGTCACATTTACCCACTTTTTCATTTCTGACGGTTTCCATATCTACCATGATTTCATAAGTTAAAGATCATTTAATAGTCATCTTGAACATTAATTCCTTGTCACTTAATAACATTTCTCTTCCCTTAACATTTTTTCTCCCGGAATAGCTAATCCAACAGCATTTCATTGTTAGAATTATTAAATTCACAATTCTTTATTAATGCTTATAGGACCAAGTCATATTTCTGTATATTTTCATTTAGTGACTGTGTTTTCCCTTGGAAACAAATAATATTTCATCACTTAGGGTTTAAAATATTTTTTAGTTTTATAAATAACGTTTCATAGGGTATTTTTTTGGCCAGCTTGAGACCACATAAATGATCTTTCATAGCTAAAGCATCATTGCTTGGCATCCATTATAGGGGTACAAATTTAAGTTTATTCTCTGTTGTTCCATTGATAAGCATGCCCTTTCAATACGATTATATATATTTACCATTAACCTGGATTTTGTACATCAATTGTTGTTGTCATATTGTTCTGGATTTTCAGTTCACTGCTGTTCTAAATTTAATATTTCATGAAATCTTTAATTAAACTTCTAGGTTAAACTGTTAATCTGTGCTAAATAATATATCCAGCCTCAAAGATTAGATTGTTGAACTGCACCAAATCATATATTTCATTGTTTTCTTTTTTTGCACAATTAATTATTTCTTTTGTTTCTTTTCTGGAATATTCTAGCATTAACATTAACCTTGTGCACATACACACTCCTTAAACAAAATAATATATATATAGCAAGACCTATATAATGTTTAATGAATATAATATATATATAGCAAGACCTATATAATGTTTAATGAATATTCTCAGATAAAGAAATCAGGATTAATAATATTGATGTTAAAAGAGTTAAGCATTACAAATACCATGATAAGATAATAAAATGGAAACAATAATGAATAAAATTAACCACAAAATTAAACTTGAATAAAGTGCTTTTGGTAGACAAATTAATAGTAAAAGAGTATATGCCTATGTTCATTGAAAAGAAAGGGTTTTATTAGAGGTATTTTACCCGTTCAACTTATAAGTCTGTAAAATGGATGCCTAGCAAAAAATCAATAAAGATTATTGACATCAATGATCAAAATACGGAGAGATGTATGTTGGGAGTAATGAAATGAGGTTTTAAATTAATATATGAGAGAAAGAGGAAATAAGTTTCGCTGGCATTCTTAAAACAATTAAGTGATTGAAATGGCGATGAACTATATATATATTTAAAAGAGCTGATAATAAGTTGTCACTTCAAGCATTAATTTGGATACCACGAGATTGTAAATGTTCTAAAAAGAGATCATGTTAAATATAAAAGTTTATTCATGGGATGTGGAGAAGAAATGCTATGCATAAGACAAACTGGTCGAAAGTTTGAAAAATAGTCATATCTCAATGGGTGAAACTGATGACGTATATTGAATTTATACATGTGTTGTAAAATAATGGTTAACAACTTAAACGTACTATAACTTGTGTTAAATATAATAATTAATGAATGGTTAAAAATGAAAATAATCAAAGAGTTGAAAATGCAAGGAATTTTTTTTCGGTTTTCGACTATTGTAATATAAAGATGTTCAAAATATGAAAACAAGAAAACCATGTGAACAAAGTTGTATTTAATAGAAGGAAAAGAAAACATTTGAAGACAATAAATATCAAGATTATAAACAAAGTAATCGCACTACTATAATTTTTTTAAATGTTTCTAAATTACAATTAAGTATAAAATCACTAAAACCGCTCGTAAAGAAAATGCTCTTAGAGTTAGCAAATTTGTAAAGTTACTTTTTGTATTTCCAAAAGCCATTCAACCGGCATTTTAAAAATATCAACGGACGCTAAATTTCTGAGAAACCGGACTTTAATAGTGTTTCCCCTCGTTTTAATAGAATTTTGTATATTTACTGTAAGAATCCGAATAAAATCGTACAGATCTGTTTCACCATTATTTAGAAAGAATGATTCTATCCAAAAGATCTATTTTAGTTTCTGTAAATGACTATAGATGTCAGGAATAATTGATTCTTCGCTCGTCACATCTGAAGAGAAAAAGGAAACTCTTGCTATAGTTTTGCAAATTGTTTAATAATTTCTGCAGAGAAAATTAGAAACAATAATACTAAAATATGAAATGAAATAATTGTTAATAGAAGAGTGTAGCATTTTTAGGAATTGTATTTGCCGTTAAAATTTCAGTATGATGTTATTTTTCAACATCTTATTGTAAATGACATCATTATAAGAAATATTCACTTGCGAATTCTTGTTATTAATTTTATTTCTTCTTAAAAAATATTACCTGTTTTTTTCACTGACAATTGTTTCCTGAATAAAAGTTATCCTTTCTGTCCAAAATGCTTTTATTTTCGATCACTTAAGATTAGAGCCCTCATTCTACCCTCTAATTCTTACAGACCATGTTTAAATCAGGGCTTGGGTCTCTGGGTGCCTGATATTATGATCAAATATTTTCAATTGTAGAAATGTATTGCGTTTGTCAACAGGTTAAACAATTTCTTTAATTCTCTAAACAAAATATTCATAACTTTGAAGTTATTATCTGGAAGATTTTCTTGGGAACGCAATTCCTTTTATTTGCAATTAGTTTTTTTTTTTGAAATATTTTCCACACTATGTTTGCATTTTGTAATCTATTAGTGTTTGTAAATAATAAAGGGAACTCATTTACGATCCATAGAGGCAGATAATTACGAAATATTAAAAAATCAAGATAATCATATATATTAAAAACTTGCTAGTTTAGAAGTGAAACATGAAAAACTTTACAAAAGAGATATATTCAGCTATTTCTAATCATTCAACAAAGTATGAATAGATGTATGTTAGGAGTAATAAAAAGAGATTAAAGCTGAAATACATGGATGAGAGAAGAAACAATGTCTCTGATATGTTTAAAAGAATTGAGAAACTGAAATGTAGCCAGACTGGACATATTCCTAAGAGATGATTGATAATGAATATAAAGTTGTTTTAAATTCGATCCCAAGGGATTTTAAAATTAGAGAAAGAGAGCACCTATGAGATTGGTGGATATATAAGAAAGTTCTCATATATGTCATAGAGAAGAGATTCTATAGATGGATAAGGATTGAAAATAATAATGAAATATATTTAAATTGGTATATATGTTAGAAAAATGACTGTCAAGTTTAATCTACTGGAATTCATGTTAAATGCAGTAATTTATAAAACTGTAAAAATTATAATAATCAAACAATTGAAAAGTTCATATAAATTCGTTGTACTTTCTAAAAAAATTTAATTGTTTTATAATATGAAAGTTCAAAATGGAAATAAGAGAACAATGTTTTATATAAAGGAATAAGAGGAAAACAATTCGCTGCAATAAATATCAAAACTATAATAAATAAATAAGTTTAAAGTTATTATAGAGAAATGATTTTCTCAATGTTTTTAAAATTATATTGTTCATAGAATCATTAGATCCATTCATAAAAAACACATGCTTAAATTGTCAGATATTTAACATTACTTTTTATAAAACCTCACTAATACTCTGTAAAATTAATCATTGCTAAATTGTCAGAAAAGTAAACCACCTTGATCATGTTTCTTGCTGATATTTATGGATGTCAGGATCTTTACTTTATGAATCCAAAGTAGTCATAGAAATCTGACTCAAATTGTTTGATCTGGTTTGGGAAGTTTGTAAGAGATTTCAGCACAGATTCAGTTTTGAAAATCAGTAATATTTAAACAGTTTTGCTACAATTTTGCAAGTCATTTAAATGTGTTTATGGGTAATTTTATAATGAAAGTATTAAGATATATAATTGATGAATGAAGATCAGATATATGTAAACATATAAGAAAATTGTCTTGAAATCAAAACTCTCATGCGATTGAAACTTTCAAGTGTTTTTCTTGAATAGAAAGATAATTGTAAAAGTTATTCACCATCTCATAAAAAGTGCATGCATAATAGCTTGAAAGGCTGATCTTTAAATGTATTACAATTATAAACATAGCGCTATATAAAATAAATGCTTATTTACATATGTTTAAGTTTCATTTGAGAGTGACGTTTAGTAAATTTCAGATAATTTCGTCGATGTCATTCATTCAGATATCGTAAACAGTAATTTAAAGTGAGTGGTTTATCCACATGCTTTCATTTCCAGTACTTAAGATTTGCCCATATATAAGCATTTGGGTTGGAAAGAATAAGTGGATTAATTTTATTCTTTCATAAATACTATATCTCGTGTTGGGAATGAAAGTATTCATTTATTATTAATACTCGTAAAAAATCACATGCACAATAGCTTGAAAGGCTGTTCTTTAAATGTATTAAAAGCTTAGAGTTGGAGGGAAACTTATCAAACTTATTTAACTTGTGTAACCTTGGAGGGTTGAAGTTAAACCTACAGAGACAAACAGTATGCCAATCAAGGAGTTCTATATTTTTTTTTCCATTATATCATGATGGCGAAGAAAAGCATCAAGATGAGTTCAAAGTGACCAATAATTATTACTGCTTTGCAGAACTGTTTTACCGGAGAGTTCCAATATTAAAAAAACTAAAGCAAAAGAGAATCATTGTCAGTGCTGTATAAACCAAGAAGAAAGCCCTACTATTAGTGGATGATCATTGACCAAAGAAGAAATTAAGTTATGATTAAACATGCAACACAAGTGTATTCTTGTCTGTGAAATGGTCATGGGGTAGGAACCTCCATTCAGCTCACTCATCCAGGTCCGCTTCTGCCATCAGAAATGTCTCCTAGATTCAGCCATCAAGTGATTATGAAAACTGCTGATTACTGCCGTGTTCAATAGAATTCCTCGCCATTTCGGATGAACAGATGAATAGCCTACTCAGAGTCCAGAAAAGTATGATAAGGACTTTATGGTACAATCTATTTTTATTAATTTCATATATGGTATTGTGTAATATAAATCTTTCATTTATATATTATCTCACGTTAAAATATCAATCTTATTTAATGTATTATTTAGTATTTCTATAATGTATTCACATGCGAGGTTATGATTCTCAGACCACTCTCTCTCACTAATTGACTTTTTTTTTGTTTTAACATTATATTTCTTTAGCAAAATAACTTATATTATCACATTATCTGCAGTGGGATTTATTATTACTGTATTTATCTTTGTAATTGGTGAAGGAATATGGGTTCAATAAATATTTCTTTAATAATTATAGAATTCTTTTACTGCTTTGATTCTCTATTGTATTTCTCTCTCTACTAATAAAATAATTATATAATTATGCAAGTTTTGAGATTCTCATTTCTTCACCTGGGATAAAGAGGATACTGAGCTAGCATATGGGATACCAACTTATCGGGTTTTAAAACTTTAGTCAGTAGGGTATTTATTTCTATTAGATTTTTGTTTGTTTTACTATATGTCATATAATTATTGGTTTTGCATATCCTTTCAGAAGGGGGAAATATTTTTTTCTCTTTCTGGGAGTGGTGCAAGGGGTTGTAATTAAAGTATTCCTTCAAAGGTATGAAAGAGGCAATACTTTAATAATCACCCTTATGACTGCATCAAAGCAATCATAACAAATTTTAAATTGCTTTTTATCCTGGTGTGTTGCAATATGTGTGCATGCTCATCTCAACAGGGTTTGGATGAACTGGTATAATACATATAAACATATCAGTTAAGATTTTACTAAATAACGAGGTAAAACTCAATGTTTGCAGCCACAATACTTCGCCCTCTATTTTAAAAAACTGAAGTATATTTTTTTCGTACTAAGTGTATCTAACTATAAATAAACTACATCTAACTATAAATGTTTTACATAAAAATAATAAAAAATAAACTTACATTTTTATGCATAGTTTTGAGCTATGCACATGAGGAAATTCACGAAAATGATGTCATGTTCATGCATCCCCTTAAATGCAAATTCCTGCAGGTAGGATGGATGAAAGAAGTATGATTCATCAATCTTCACAATCCGTGGTTCGAATTACATTATTCTTACTATGTAATTGTAAAGTATATCTAACTATAAATGTATTTTTTACATGAAGGTTAATAAATACAATTGACAAAACCTTACATTATTATGAGCAATTTTGCACTAGGTTATGTGTCAAAACTTAACAAGTGTCACAAAAAAAGTCCCTGCTGTCAAAATTATGAACTACTTTTGTCATGTGTAATTTTTGCAAACAGAATTTCTAACACTTCTTTGGTTCCCCAAAATGAAATTTTAAATGTTGCAGCTGTTTTTCAGAAAGCTGGAATACACATCGCCTGCTTGAACAATTTAAACTCCGGAATAAGTCATTTTTTCCCTAAAGCCATCTGTATTTGAACACCATTCTTGATGTAAGGTTTTGTTGGGTGAATAATTTGCCAATGCACTTTATCATACTTCTTTCGTCCATCCTACCTGCAGGAATTTGCATTTAGAAGTATGCACAAACATGACACCATTTTCATGAATTTCCTCATACTATGCATAAAAATGTAAGTTTATTTTTTTAATTATTAACCTTTATGTAAAAACATTTATAGTTAGATATAGCTTATTTATAGTTAGAAACATTTAGTATAGTTAGATACACTTAGTATGAAAAAATTATAGTTCAGTTTTTAAAAATAGAGGGCAAAATATTTTGGCCGCTAACAGTCAGTTTTACCAATAATGATCCATAGTTTCTTGAGATATACACTAACAATTAGTCCTTGATTTAAAATTATAAATCTTCAAGGCTATAATTGCCACCAAACAAACAAATATGGCCCTACAATAGAGATGAAACAAATGAATATTAAAAACTATAATCATGGTAGTAAAACACAATCCTAATTGGATTTTCTCATGCATACACAAGCAATAAAAAGACCTGTAATGTCTGTAAACATTTTTCCTAGCCAGCTTTCTTTCAACTTCAGAAGCATGGGCTCTGGGACACTTCCATCATTGCTGAAAAGTCTAACAGACTTTCCCCTCAGATTTTCTCAAAATTCCTTATAATAGCAACCCCCAAAGTCACACAATGAGTGGAGGAAAGCTGATAACCATGCTCTTTTGTAGCGCACACTATTTATACTATTTTCTCCTTGCTCAATTTCATTGATAAATTCCTATCATTCCAGTGTAAAAGTAAATCCAATTGACTAATGCATTTTAACAATGATGATAAGGATCTTGCTTTTAATTATGTCCCTTCACACTCCTCAGGATAACTTCAAATATTTATTCCATTTGTTTTCTACTAAAATAGTTTAATAGTTCAATTTTAACAATACACGATTTTCTTGGTATTTTAAATTCACGAGATATATCTGGTCTTGAAAATAATAATTTGCATTATTTTTCAACAATCTTTTACAGAATGCTTTTGAATTACAATCTTTATATGTTTAGAGCACCTTTAGATTCTTGAATATCGAATTTAACTTAAACGCTCTACCAACTGAGCTATTCTGTCAAAGGCAATTCTCTTTAAGTCTAATTTATCTGCAAACCAATCCTTCTTCCTTACATTAGATTTAAACTAAAATTATCAATGTAAAGTTTCCTTTATTTTACAATGTTTATTTGTCGTTCCTTTTATAAAAACTTAACATATCTATTTACATTTCGTTTCCATTCATTATTAGCAATCTTTTTATTGCTTTTTAAACTAGATGTGTATTTACATATTACCGATTTTCTCTGAAGTAAAACTTAGCTTTATAAGTAAGAGCTCTCAAGTTTCTAAAGCCTAATATATTTTCTAGAAAATATAGCAGGCAGATACTTACAAAATATTAAAAGGCTAACGTAATCTAATGTACTAAAACTATAAAAGTCTAAAACTTGAACATTTAACTTAAGATTATAAAAACAGGCAAAACTCTCGATACATTAGTGCCACTCAGTGCAAGACAGAGTAGCCAATGGATGCCAGAAGGCTTTTGCATAAAATCCCTATCTAGTGCCTACTCATCCAATATTCCCAGACTAGTTTCTAGCTTGTGGCTTTATTAGTGTGGGGGTTGGATCTTAGAGCACTGCACCTAGATCTTGAAATCTAATGCAATGCTCCAGCAGCCACCTTTATCTATACTTAAATACAAAACTATGAGTCTATAATAAAAACCAATATTTTCAATCCAAGCTCTGTAACTTATATAGTCATATACATCTGAACTCAGTTCAGTACCCATACATTTTGGTGTCTTTGCTTCTTTAATAACCATAGCCACCACTATCCTATTAGGCTGGATTGGTGTTAAACCAATAAACATCACATGGTTACCATTTCTTATGTTTGCTCATAACCATGTTTAAAACTCTCCATACAATAGTGCCATGCAGTGCAAGTCAGAATAATCAATGGATTCCAGAGGAATTATGCATAAAATCCCTATCTAGTGCCTATTCATCCAATATCTCCAGATTAGTTTCTAGCTTGTGGGCTCTCTCAGCAAGGAATTCTGGATCTGAGAGTGCTGTATCTAATGCAACCCTCCACTAGCCTTCTTTTATCTCTACTTAACTACAAAACAGTCTAAAATTGAAAACAATAATATTTTCAATCCAAGCTCATTAGCTTATATAGTGATATAGGTCTGAACTCAGTAAAGTAATCATACATTTTGATGTCTGTGGTTCTTTAATAACCATTGTCACCACTATCCTATTAGGCAGGATTGGTATTAAACCATCAAACATCACATGATCATCATTCCTATGCTTGCTTGCTAGATCATAAGATCTAGATGCAGTGCTCTCAGATCCGAGGTTCCTCACAGATGAAAGCCACAAACTAGGAACTAGTCTGGGGATATTGGATGAACAGGCACTGGATATAGATTTTACACACATCTTCTGGCATACATTGATTACTCTGGCTTGCACTAAGTGGTACTACTTATGGAGATTGCCTGTTTTAATGATAGTTATAAGCAGGCATAAGAAATGATCATGTGATGTTTAGTGGTTTAATACCAACCCTGTCTAATAGGATAGTGGTGGATATGGTTATTAAAAAATCAAAGTCACCAAAATGTATGGGTATTGAACTGAGTTCAGACCTATATATGCTAATGAGTTTGGATTGAAAATACTATTGTATTTTTCCAAAATTTTAGAGTCATAGTTTTGATTACTCTGGCTTGTACTGAGTGGCACTATGGTACGGAGTAATCTAAGAATTCTAGACTATTCAATAAAGAATGATGAAATGGATATTACAAAAATAGATTGAAAATGAAAACATGGTGGATACTTGAAAACATGATGGATACAGCAAGCAGATACTACAATCATCATTGAATGAATTAAGTGATTGAAAGTGAAATAATATAGATGTATTTCTAAAAAGAGATAGTAGTAGATGGGCAGTTGAAGTTTGAAATTTAATTCAAAAGGATTATAAAAGATCTAAAAAAGACCACATAAAATAAGGAAGTTTGTGAGAATAAAGTAAAGATTAGATGTTATGGATCAGACAAAATAAATTTAAATTGAAAAGCCCTTGATCCTGAAATAGATCGTTAATGGTTGACAATGATACTATTAATAAATTACATTTGAATTTATATGTGCTTGTAAAGTAACGATTCTCACTTATATGAAATGCAGTAATTTATAAAAGTTTAAAAACTAACAATAATCAAAGAGCTAAATATTTGCTTAAATCCTTTGCAGTTTTAAGTTTTTCAAATGTTTTTATGTTCAGATACCCCAGATGTGGGCAAAAAATGAGAATGTAGTTTTATGTAAAGGAAACAAAAACCATTCTAATAATAATTATAATCCATTTAATAATCTCAGACACATCATTGTACAATTCACTTCATAGCCAGTCAGTCTCTCTATTTTCTTTCTAAAATATTAACTTCTAAAATATTTTGTAAAAACCTATCACGTCTCAAAACGAGACTCAAGTCTCAAAACGAGACTCAAAAAGCTTTCTCATCTTTAATATGTTTAGTAGATCTTTTTTAATTTCAAGTCTTCTTAAGTCTTCTTAATCATTAGTCTTCCAGTTCCATTCCTTCCACTACACTCCAAATGATGGTTTTAATAAATTAGATTCTATATTTAGTAATAAAGTTTATTTTTTTTTTTTTCATCTGCCTATGGTACTAATTAATATCACAAAACATAATTTCCAGATAACAAAATTTCTAATTCTAAATCCATAAATCCATTAAAATCACTCATAAAAATGTGCTAAACTTAGTATAATTTTAAAGTTCCTTTTTATAATTCCAACTACCTCACTTCCTTTTTATAATTCCAACTACCTCACTTCCTTTTTATAATTCCAACTACCTCACTTCCTTTTTATAATTCCAACTACCTCACTTCCTTTTTATAATTCCAACTACCTCACTTCCTTTTTATAATTCCAACTACCTCACTTCCTTTTTATAATTCCAACTACCTCACTTCCTTTTTAGAATTCCAACTACCTCACTTCCTTTTTATAATTCCAACTACCTCACTGCAGGCAATTAAAAAAGCCAGCAGACGGAAAACAGCATCATTCATGGTTTTCTCCCTTTTATAAAGGCCGTGAGATACAGCATAAAAGGCTAAATCAATCATAGAAAAGTGATGGCATAGATGCAAACAGATTTTTAATTGAGTTTCTGAAATCAGTGAGAGATGCTAGCACTAGATTTATTATATTAGTTGAACAGGATCTTTAGCCGCAAGAGAATATACACATAAATGGAAAACTATCGGTGATTTAGTCTGCAAGTTGTGGAAGAAAGCTTAGAAACTATTAGACATCTGTTAATTGAAGGTGAAGGTCTGAAAGCAGTAAGGGTACAAATAATGAAGTTGTGAAAGAATAAATAAAAACAAAGTGATTATACAGAAAGTGTGTTATTTGTTTTTATGCTGGGTTTGAGTAAAGACAAAGGGCATATAGATATAAAGTCTATGGATTCGGCAAAGATTATGTTGCAGAAATGAGATGGAGAAGGATAGAGAAGAATATGGGAAAATGTAGGGTGGAAAATTAAAAGTAAAGTGTCTAACAGGTTTCTCTGGGAATAGTGGCTGAGAGATTCCTGACACCAAAAAACGAAGAAGTCACAGTGCATTACATCAACATCAGCTGGAAATCAGTAATATGTAAAGGCTTTTTTATACTCTTCCTAAATTATTTAAAACTCTTTGTAGATAACATTAAAAATGAGATCATCAAATTATGTAAATGCATATTAAGATATAACAAAGACATTATTTTATTTCTCCACAAAACGTATTTGTTTTCCTATTTGTTCATATCTGTCATATCTGACATTTCCTTCACAAGTAAACTAGTCCAGATTACTTCTTTATCTGATTGGATTGAGCACACATTGCCACTAATAAACATGCAAACATGTGGATAACCAAAGTATAAACATGTCCAAAGAGTAAAATGTAAGTATGGACAATGTGTAAACATGTGTATAAAGTCCAAGCATTTGTTAGGCTCTCTGAATCTAATTGCTGCCAGTAAAGGAAGAGATATGTAATAAATAGTCAATGTTTTTGGAGGCAAGCAAGAGAATATCTGTCTAACCTAAGTAACAGTATGTGCACTTAGGAGATAGAAATAATGTCTGTCTAACTTGAATGACTGAATGTGCTCTCAATTGAAACTATTTTCAACTGCGATGTTTCTACTATAGTCACTACCGATACATCTATGTAGTGGGGCAAGTTCATGACAGGACTGGAAACTGCTATGATAATGGCAGATCTTGAGCCAAGCTATCTAGTACAACTGAAAGTGTCATTTAACAAACTAAAAGCAAGCTGTTTAGTACAGCCAGAAGTCTTAACAATAGAACTCATGAGGCAAGCTAATATTTACAGCTGGAAAGGAGTCCAGTCATTCACCACCTAAACCAAATGAGACTGAATTACACAAAAACAAGTACCTCAAGCAGAACCTCAAATTGATAATAATAACCCAGGTGAACACCCAGGGACAAAAACATCAAACAAAGAAGATGAATAAGACAAGAACAGAAATAAACTAAAGAAGCCAACAAAGTGGACACCACATTATCCAGCTCATCTTAATGACTATATTCTTCAGGACTAAATTTAACCAGAGAGAGAGAGAGAGATGTCATAAATGACCTTACTTTCAAAAATGGACTAGTCTAGATTCCTTCTTTATCTGATTGGATTAAGCATACATTGCCACTAACCAATATATAAACTTGTGAATAACTAATGTATAAATATGGGCAAAAAGTAAAACATAAGTATGGCCAATGTGTAAACATGTGTGTAAAATCCTCTCATTGGTTTAGGCTCTTTGAATCTGCTTGCTACCAGTAGGGGAGAAGATCTAGTAATAAATAGTCAGTCTTTTTGGAAGCAAACGGGAGAGTCTAACCTAATCAACAGTCCGTGCTCTTAAGCAAGAGGACGTTTGTCTACCTGAATGACTGAACCTGCTATCCATTGGAATCACTCCCAACACTGGTGTTTCTACTATATTCACGTATGTCTATGCAGTGAGACAAGTCAATGAAAGGACTAGAAGCTGTCATGACTCTTGCAGATTTGAGGAAAACTGTCCAATACAGCCAGAAGAATTAAGAGTAGAACTCACTAGGCAAGCTAATATATACAACTGGAAGTGAGTCCAGTTAGTCGGCACAACCAGCTCATTGACTAAGTTATAGGTCAAGTTGTATTTAAGAATTGTATAATATGCATTTATATTCGTTCTAATAAATTATACATATTTTTAATTGGAAGTTTTGTCTCAGATTGACAAAAGTATAGAGTAAATATGTGAGTGCATATTTAAAAAACATTCGTTGTATTAAAATTACTATTCTGCCTGAATAAAAATCAGATTTGGCAGTTTGGAAAAAAATAAGTGAGTACAAGGCAAATAGATTCGGTGTATTTACAAATCAATGATAAAATATGTCACTTACATCTGTCTTAGAGTAAAAGAGATTCGGAGAAACAAAATAAATATTTTTCCCCCTTGACAGGAAAAATAGTATAAAATAAGCCAGTTTCAACAGAATTGGCTGGAGAAATAAAGGAAATACGTGAGTGCAGTTAAAGATACTCTAAAATCACTTAAATCTGTTCGAATGAAAAACATGACCTCAAATATATAGGGATGTCAATTAATAGTTTCATACAACCACCAGAGCTTTACTCATAGCAAAGCGACAGAAGCTCACCCTAGTAGATTATTAGCTTTATCACTATCGATTTTTTTAGACAGACACAATCCGTCGCTGGAAGAATTAAAATTACAAGTGGTAACTTCCAAAAGAGTTACAAACTCTAACAGTAAAATTAAAAATTACAAGTGGTAACTTGCTAAAATAAAAACATTTTTTTATTATTTCTCCCACAAGTTAAAAAGAGAGAGATAAATCAATGGCGACTGTGACTGGATCCAGCCCAGCCTTTGGCTTGATTAAGCAATAAAGAGTAGTTAATATTCTACCTACAAGCTAGTCAGATCAAGAAGTGTGAGGTAAAATTAGCCACCTTAATGACCATAATAGGTCCTCAAACTCAATCCGTGGCAGAACCGCCGGCTGACTAAATTTTGGTAAAACATTAAAGACTCTGATTAATAATCCCCCCCTCCCCAAAACCTTGACACTAGTGCAGAGATATTATTTCAATCTCAGCATTCAAAAGCAAGGGGGGGGGGAGCTAGAGAGTTCGCAACATGAATCCGGACATTGGTATTAAATTTCAAGTACAAAGACTTCCTGAGTGAAGCATTTCGTGATCGTTTTATTTGCTACATCAACAATCACAACTTAAGATTCAAACTACTAATGATTCCAGATTTAGGTTTTGAAACAGCTATGCCCCAAGCAGTAGTAGCAAAATCAATACATAATCAGGAAAACCTATTTAAAAAAATTACTAAGCATGATGAGCAAACAATCGAGCATAACACTTGGTCGGCCAGACACTCAGTCAGCTCAGATACTTCAGCATCGTATAGTATAATGCATTACTATAGACGTGAAGAGCAAATGCACACACATGCAGAATGCCTGAACGCTATACAACATGTTCATTTTGTAAGCGAATCGGGCATATAAAGGCTGCATGTGAGAAATTTAAACAGACTGACAGCCGATATGAGATTGGGAAAACCCATTCCAAAAAAGAGCCAAGGAAATTGCAACAAACACAAGCAAGTTTGCCTGTATAAATCATATTAAAAATGATCAGTCTCAATTTATATACAGTACTATAATTAATAATATGCTAGTTACAATGGAACTGAACATAAGGCCTTCAGTGTCAATTGTTTAAAAAAACGCAGGCTATCTTTAATAAGAATAATGAATGTAAGCTGCATCTTAGCAGCAATTCAATCTCAGACTATCATCAGGACATTAAAAATACTGATGGGTCAAACATCAGTTAAAATTACTATGCCTAACAAGATTCATCAGGTGTCCCTAGCAACTTATTAGTGACTGGTTTAGTCACTTAGGCATTGCCCTGTTAAAAGTGAAGTAGGTTACTTATAATATTAACAAAAATGAATCAAAACATGCCAAAAAAAAGCTGAAACAGTTCAGTTGCCTAAACTTGACCAGGCAGCTTTGAAACCTCATATAAACTGTGGTAAAAAAGGAAAAGACAATATAAAAATGCAAATAGGTAATCAGGCGCAATTCAGAATGTACTATGGACCCACAAAATGGATACTATCAGTGGTTACACAATGAAAAACTCTACATTGGAGTAGTTCAAACAGCAGATAAGTATCAACATCAGTGCCACCTAAACCAACTGAGATTGAATCACACATAGACAAGTACATCAAGTGGAAATGATGACAACCAAACTGAAGACAGCAACCCACCCAGGTGAACACTCAGGGAACAGCAATAAACTTGAAAAACCAACAAAGCAGACGACATATCATTAATTCATCTTGATGACTGGGTTCTCCAGAGCTAAATTTAGCCAGGGGGAGGAATGTCATATATGACCTTTCCTTTAGAAGTGGATGAGTCCAGATTTCTTCTTTATCTGACTGGATTGAGCATGCATTGCATCTAACCAAGATGTAAACTTGTGGATAACCAATGTGTAAACATGGCCAAAGCATAAAACATAAGTATGGTCAATGATGTGTATAACATCCAAGCATTGGTTAGGCTCTCTGAATGCGATTTCTCCCAATAAGGGAAGGGATCTGGCAATAAATAGTCAGTCTTCAGAGAATGTCTGTGTAACCTAAATGATAGTATGTGCTGTTAAGAGAGAGAGAATGTCTACCTGAATCACTGATTGTGTTCTCCCTTGAAATCACTTCCAATAGCTAAGGTGTTTCTATAATATTCACTACCATTCTGTCTATATAGTGAGGCAAGTCCATAATAGAACTGGAAGTTGCTACGACTATGGCAGACATGATACAAGATGGAAGTCATTTAACTAATTCAAGGCAGCTGTCCAGTATAGTTGGAAGAGTTAAGAATAGAACTCATGAGGCAAGATAATATATTCAGCTGGAAGTGAGTCCATTAGCACCACCAGCTCATTATTGATCAAGTTATATGTCGTAGTATTTATTGATTGTATAATATGTATGTATATTTGTTCTCATAAATTATACAGACTACATATTTTTTGATATTACTGTTGATACAAGAGTGAACCCTGTGATTGAGCCAAACACGACAATATTCTTTTAATAATTTTTAATGTTATTATAACTTCTGTCACACAAGTTAAATTTTAAAGTTATGTCAGAGAATACATTTTATCACACAACCATGGTTTGCATTGCTTCAGTAGTCAGTTAAAATGAAAGTACCCTATCAGCACAAGCATTAGTACAGGGTAACACAATAAAAGTCCAATTATTAGGATAAAATTTTCATAACAAATATGTTATTTATTCACTTACTTCTATTCATCTTTTACCAACATCAATATTTTTATTCACCCATTTTTTAAATTTTTGATAGTTAAAAAAATAAAATGTTTTCATCAATAAAAATACATTTTAGCTCTCATGTTATTAATACAACTGTTGTAATACTCTCTATCCACTCTATTTTACATTTTAAAATCAGCCACTAGAATCTGTTTATTTCCGTTGAATTGTCAGTACATTTTTAATATATTGAAAACGTCTTATAAAGCATAACTTCTTTTAAAAAAAATATTTCTTTATATCTGATATAGATTTTTCCATAATTAACAATCGATTTTTTTTTACAGTTTGGAATATTTCTTCAATTCATGTCTTATATTATGAAATACTTTTTTAAAATAATAAATCCAATACTATGTTATTATAAAATATATATCACATACAATAGTCGTATTGTTCTATTTGTGATTTAAATTTAAAATAATACAAATTCTGTGGCTGAAATATCGTCAGATTCTATTTCTTGTACAAAAGGAAGTATCAATTCAAAATACTAAGTGTCAAAAAATGTTTTTAATATATTAAAACATTTATCCAAAGTTAAGGAATATAATGGAAGTGGTTTGAATAATTTGAGAATGCATCCCATTACTGCTATCAAAGCAAACCGACTTACTGTGGAATAACCAAGAAGCATTCATATTAAATATTAAACTTTTCTTACACAAACTGTAATATGGATAAAATATGACGATTATTTGTTATTATAATTCTATAATAACACAAAAAATTAGAAAAGTGTAAATATGTGAAGTTTATATTTCAAAAATATCAATCAGTAGGTAATTTTCTAAGATAGCCAAAGTATAGAAAAATCCGATTTTGTTTATTTTGAGAAAGGTTCAAAGTAAATTAGTTAACAACAGTGTTAAAAGAATTAAGTGATTGGATTGAAGATTGAGAGCTGAAAATAAGTGATCACTTAAAGTTTTAATTTGGATCCCAAAGATTGTAAAGGTTCTAGAAAGAGATCACTTTAAATTGATGTGATGTAGAGAAGAAATGCTATGTATAAGATAAACTGATTGAAACTTTGGAAAATAGACATCTTGCCATGGGTGAAACTGATGACATATTTGAGATTAAAATAATGGTTAGCAACTTAAATGTACTATAACTTGTGTTAAATACAATAATTAATAAAAGATTATGTAGTGTTTTGTAAAATGGCAGACATGTTTGTGCACTCCAGAAAAAACTAGAATTTATTCGTAAGGCTGTTTTTAGATTGCACTCTGATAGCTGAGGAATTTAATTAGTGCATTGACATAATGGCGATCGACAATTCCTAGAAATATTTGCTAATTACAAATGTTTCTAGATAAGAGACGCTACCTTATTGGTCAGTGCATTGATTGATTGTTGGAGTTGTCAGAGAGCAATAAGAAGACTGGGTAACATCTAGCAGTGTAACATAGAGAGCAGTAGAGAGCAGTCAAGCAGTACTGAGTAAGCAGTATTTAAGTAGAGATATCTCGCATCAGTGCTGGCGGTTAATGATCAGCGCCCAGTGGAAATGTAGTTCACGAGTATAGCTGAAGGAGACTGCAGCGGAGATATGAAGAGCATTAGTTGCAGAGTAGAAGCATTCGTTGCAGAGCAGAGCATTAGTTGCTGAGTAGAGCATTCATTGCAGAGCAGAGGATTAGTTGCAGAGTAGAAGCATTCGTTGCAGAGCAGTGCATTCGTTGCAGAGCATTAGTTGCAGAGTAGAGCATTAGTTGCAGGAATAGACCATTCGTTGGAGAACATTAGCGAATGTTATTGGATAGCCGCACAGTATGACTTGCAGATATAACATTGGCACAGTCGTAAGTGCAGATATAACAGGTTAAAAATGACACTAATCAAACAGTTGGTTTTTCAACTGTTCTAATATACAGGTGTTCAAAATATGATAACTAGAAAATCATGTGAAATAAGTTTTATTTAATTGAAAAAAAAAAAACCATTTGAAGACAATAAATATCAAGATTATAAACAAAGTAATCACACTACTATAATTTTTTTAAATGTTTCTAAATTACTATTATCCATAAAATCATTAAAAACGCTCATAAAGTAAATGCCTTTAAAGTTAGCGAATCTTTAACGTTATTCTTTGTCTTTCTAAAAGCCATTCTACCGGCGCTTTAAAAATGTCAATGGAGGTCAAATTTATGAGAAACCAGACATTAATTGTATTTCCCCTCGTTTTTATAGAATTATGTATATTTACTGTAAGAATCCGAAAAAATCGTAGAGATCTGTTTCACAACTATTTAGAAAGACTGATTCTATCCTTAACTTTTATTTTAGTTTCTGAAAATGACTATAGATGTCAGAGAAAATTGATTATCATGACGTCACATCGGAATAGAAAAAGTTAATTGTCGCTATAGTTTTGCACAATTATTTATAAATATGTGCAAAGAAAATTGGAAAGAGTTATACTAAAATCTGAAAGGAAATAATTATTAATAGGCGAGTATAGCATTTTTAGGAATTTTAATTGTCATTAAAGATTTAGTACGATTATATTTTTCAATATCATAAAGTAAACAATATCACTAATATAAGAAATATTCACTTTGAAAAGTAGAATATTGGTATTATCTCTTACTTAATAAATTCGTATTATGTACTTAGTGCATGTCATTATTGATAAAAAGATTCTTAAACTTTATGACTAAGATACTTTTAATTTCGGTCACTTAATTAATTTTAGAAACCACATTCCATACACACCAACTCTTATAGACCATGCTTAAATCAGGGCTTGAGTCTATTGTGTGCGTGATGTTATGATCAAATATTCAATTGTACAAATCTATTTTATTTGTTTGTGAATAGGTTAAATAATTTCTTTCATTCTCTAAACAAAATATTCATAACTTTGGAGTTATTACCTGGAAGATTTTCTTGGGAATTCAATTCCTTTTATTTGCAATTAGTTTTCTTGAAATATTTTTCACACTATGGTTACACTTCTGTAATTTCTATTAGTGTTTGTAAATAGGGAACTCACTTAAGATCATAAAAAAAAACAGATAATTATGAAATATTAAAAAATCAAGATAATCATATATATTAAAAAAGTTTCTAGTTTAGAAGTGAAACATGGAACACTTCAACTATTTCTCATCGTTCAACAAAGTATGAACAGATGTATGTTAGGAGTAATAAAAAAAAAACAAAAACTAAAATACATGGATGAGAAAAGAAACAATGTCTCTGATATGATTAAAAGAATTAAGAAACTGAAATATAGCCAGATTGGACATAATTGCTCAGAGATGATAATGGATATAAAGTTGTTTTAAATTATATCCCAAGAGATTTTAAAATTAGAGAAAGAGAGCATCTATGAGAGTGATGGATACAATAAAAAAGTTCTCAGATATGACATAGAAAAGAGATTCTATGGATGGATAAGGATTGAAAAAAATGATGAAATACATTTAAATTCGTATATATGTTGGAAAAATAATGACTGTCAAGTTGAATACTTATGTTAAATGCAATAATTTATAAAAATGTAAAAACTATAATAATCAAACAATTGAAAACTTCATATAAATTCATTGTAATTTCTAAATTTTTTTAATAGTTTTATAATATGAAAGCTAAAAATGGAAATAAGAGAACAATGTTTTATATAAAGAAACAGGAGGAAAACAATTCGCTGCAATAAATATCAAAACTATAATAAATAAATAAATTGAGAGTTATTATAAATGATTTTCTCAATGTCTTTAAAATTATATTGTTCATAGAATCATTAGATCCATTCATAAAAACACGTGCTTAAATTGTCAGATATTTAACATTACTTTTTATGAAACCTACAACACTAATACTCTATAAAATTAATCGTTGTTGAATTTTCAGAAAAGTAAACCACCTTGATCATGTTCCTTGCTAATATTTATGGCTGTCAGGATCTTTACTTTATGAATCCAAAATAGTCATAGAAATCTGACTCAAATTGTTTGATCTGGTTTCTGAAGTTAATATGAGATATCAGCACAGATTCAGTTTTGAAAATCAGTAATATTTAAATATTTTTGCTACCATTTTGCAAGTCATTTAAATATGTTCATGGGCAATTTTTTAATGAAAGTATTTAAAGATATAATTGATGAATGAGGACTAGATATATGTAAACATACAAGCAAATTGTGTTGAAATCAAAACTCTTATGGGATTGAAACTTTCAAAGTCTTTATCTTGAATCGAAAGATAATTGTAAAAGTTATTTACTGTCTAATAATACAAACAACAATATTTTCTATGTGGCCATCTTTCATATATATATTTAAGGCTTTTCATTTAGTATACAGACTACTTTAGTTGCTAGATTGGATTCAAATCACTTCATATACAAGAGATTTAATTTAGTTGTTAAATGGATTCAAATCAGGACATATTTTTTTCCATTTGCCTTTTTATGTCTTGTGCAAGTAATATGTTAAAAAATAGCTGTGTGAAAAAAAAGCTACTGTGTACAATTGCTATTTCAGTCTTTTAAACTTTCTAAATAATGGATTTACATCTTCTTTGTTAAGATTTCAAGAGAGGTCCAAAAAAGAAAGAAAAAATCAATTTTTATTTATTTCACCATGGTTACACTGCTTTATTCTATTTATGATTGAAAACAATGAAGGAAATGTCATCATGTCTATTAGGCAAATATTTATAAAATATTAGAAACTCAGTGTATGTAGATATGATATTTGTCATGTTAGACTTTTCATATGGTTTTCAAAATTCCCACCAGGTGACATTTAAAAAAATAAAATGTAATTTTTTGCATTGTGTATTTTATTTTATTTTTACTCAATAATTACTTCTGTCAATGTGTATAAATTGGTACCTATAATTTATAAATTATTACTTCTTTCTTATTCACATTAACATGATCAGAAGATTGTAAAACATTTACTTATATTCACTATATAATGTGTTCTGGAAAGTATAATAAAAAATCTGGACCATCAACGTCATAGTAATTTTACTTTTACACTGTTTAACATGGGATTTCTATCAATTCCACTTGGATGTAAATGGGTATTTGGCTGTTATGTGCTAAAAGAAAACCTAGAACTGAATAGAAAAATATCATTTCCCACGCCTTGAACCCTTTAAGTCGATTTTTAACTTTAAATAATAATTAGTAAATATTTTAGGTATATTTAAGGACTTAATTTTTATTTAAATTTTTGCAAATATATATATATGGATTTTGTCCATAATCGACGTTTTTTATCTTTTATGGTGAATTTATGGTTTTTGGAGGGATTTACTTCAGTATCTTGAGTGTATATATATATTTATCATTTCAACTAAAATTATTATTATTACAAATAATGTAATACTCATTGAGGTATAAAAATAGATCATTATTAATACTATTGCTTGCATAGCCTTCAGATGATTTTATGACTAAAATTTAATTTAATTTACTCACACTTCATTTGGTACAAAGCATTTACGATATTTTTTTTCCGTATTAAAAGATGCGTTTTTTTTTTTTTTCTATAAAAGATTGTTTTTTCTATTTTCTTGTATTAATTCAATGTAAGAGAGCATTTATGAAGTACCGATCAACATTCCATTACGGGAAGTTTATCCGAAAGATTACATTTTGTTTTAAAAAATAACATTCATCATCCCACTGATGTGTCCCATGAGATATATTTGGAATGTTGGAATAAGGCCATTGTTAATTATGCCCAAATATACTCAGGCAAATGTATTTTTTATATTTTATTTATGTATATATAATTTGTTCTTTAATACCAATAGTTCTTGAAAAAAATACAATTCGATATAAATAATACTTACAACAATACAACACCTATACTAAGAAAAGCTTGTTTAATACTGTTAAATACATCAGCATAGTTAACTGAGCATATTTTCGATTAAGTGATGGTTATACTCATAGCTATAATTATCCAGGAGGACTGTAATACTTAAAGAAGAATCACAAAAGTAGTGATTTTTATAAAGTTTGATTATATGTTGTAAATGTTTTGTAATTTGCATAAAATTTGATTATATATTGTAAATGAATTTATTTAAATGAGTTACTTTTTTGGCATGGGGAAACAGGATTCTTTCTTGCTGATTGCAAGATGTGCCAGGCCTTTTTAATTTGCCTTTAGCTTCATTTTTTTTGGAGCAGACAATACTGGCGGATATGGGTTCAAATCAGTGACCATGTTTAGACTCATGATTTATGAAAACAGATCTACTATCAATATTAGTCTTAACTCAACTTTACTGATATTTGTGCTGCTTTATTCTTGTAGAGAATGGCATGACCTTTGCCAAAATAAACTAGTATTGAAACATACATCAAGTTACATAATATCAGATACAAAAATTCAGCTCTCACATTGTTAAGACATTCTACACTAAAATTAAGAATAGGTCCACTCAAGCTGATGAAAACCCCCGGATATCACTTCCATACATGCCATATGTTTCCCACAGTATAAAGAAAATCTGCAGTAAAATATACAGGATTAGTCTTTGCACCACTCCTATCCTGAATCACCTGATTAACAATATGAATGATTTGCCGCCACCCCCTCGCATAGCAGGTTATCCAAATTCTGTATAAAATTGTATGCAACAACAGTTTTAACGTTGAATTCAAGAGATGATAAAAGTCCTAGATAGATACCTTTGTGGTGTGGGTGGATGAAATCAGAGGATTTACTGGTGTAATCTGAGAGAGAAAAAGGCTAGAATTCTGATGAACTTGGTTAAACTTGGAAAGATCTGCAAAGATTGGTAGTGGTTGAAAATGATGACTATGGTAAATTATTTACTATGCCATGACTTTCATAGTTTTTAAATCAAATTCCTTGCAGTTGCCATTATGTATTCACACAATTATTATTGACCTTTTTATATAGTGAAAGAGAAATATTTGATTTCAAAGCCTAAGACAAATTTAATAGCATAACTTGGAATAGAATATCCCAGGCTGAAAATTATTTTGCTGAGATTATGTTTTAAGAACTTATTTATTTTAAATTGAGTTTACAAATATTAGTAATCAAAATTAAACAAATTACTTTAACAGAACATAAATATAAAATGATTTTGTAATATATATTTTATATTAGATACATCAATAGATGTTTTTTCTCATTAAAAATGCTTTTTATGAAAATGTGCTAATGAGATGTAGTTGCAAATTGTTTATAAATTGTAAAAAGCAACCACAAATTGATTTAGGGTGGAAGACCATACTCAAAAACTAGTGGTGTCAAAGGCTGTAAGAGACTATTTGGTCTGCTGCCAAAGTTTCACAAAAACAGTTAAAAATAAATAAAGAGGGGAGGGAGGGTTAAGAATATGAGGAAAACAAGTCATTAAATCTTTATATTTATTTTTTCTTTCATGAATTTTAGGTATTATTATCCAAATGCTATATCGAAGGATTTATGATGCATACACATAGACTTGCATACTTAGCATATAGTGTTTTATTTATTATAGAGTATAAATGTGTTAGGTCTAATTTTTATTGGCAGTTAAGGGGAAGAAATTGTAAGGATTTGGAGAACTCAATTCTACACAGAGGAAAACTGTCCATACAGTAGCACCACTCAGTGGAAGCCAGAGTAGTCAATGGATGCAAAAGGTTTATGCATAAAATTCCTATCTAGTGCCTACTCATCCAATAAATCCGGACTAGTTTCTAGCTTGCAGCTTTCATCATTGAGGATTCTTGAATCTGAGACCATTGCATCTAGAATCTTAGGATGTAATGCAACCCTCCAGCAGCAACCTTTTAACTTATTGGCTAACTATAAAACTTTGAGTCTGAAATGAAAACACATTACTGTTTTGAATTCTACCTCATTAACTTATATAATTGTATAGATCTAAACTCAGTTCATCATCCATAGTTTTTGGTGTGTTTGGTTTTGTGACCTGAACTATGACCAGATTGCCAGCACATAAGAATACATAATTAATATAAACAGCAACACATATTGTGATGGAATGGGAGAGATGGGGTGAATCTG
Organism: Epiperipatus broadwayi; assembly: GCA_028023455.1. Classification (NCBI taxonomy): domain Eukaryota; kingdom Metazoa; phylum Onychophora; class Udeonychophora; order Euonychophora; family Peripatidae; genus Epiperipatus; species Epiperipatus broadwayi. The sequence goes on along the minus strand of JAQFVV010006249.1, from coordinate 3,912,831 downwards.
CATTGAAGGAAAATCATCATCAGTCCCATTTCCCAAAAAAATATTTCAAGTAAAAGATATTAATTTAAAATACATTTATTCAAGCAATGCCTTCTAATCACAAATAAATAAAAAATATATGATCAATAGATCTATGAGAGATTAGCCAGATAGAGATCAATTCAGTTAATTCTTAGTGCAGATAAAAATATAATTAACTATCAACCAGCACTATCAAGAAGTAAAGGTAATACTTGTAAGAAATAATCATCTATCATCATTAATGATCAATCAAAATACATCAGAATAAAGTCAGCAGTAAATCTGGTGACTTGATTTGAAATCGGTCTACTATAGACAAAGCCAACTACTTCACTATTGACAGCTTGTGTAGTTATTTAACCATAAATTTGAATGCACAAAGTTAAGTGCTCATCCATCAGAATGAATATTAAAAGTGATAATGCTATGATATCAAAACTTGCTGATCATCATCAATGCTCTGTACACCTAGTACCATTAATGCACTGGCTAACTATAAATTTATATTCTAATAAAACTAAATCAAAATAAAATATGCAGGGAATTTAAAGAATATAATCTTAGCACCATACCACGACAATGTCATACTGGAATGTCCCTCCCACTAATAATACATCCCCATCCATATATTCAGCTGTTATACTTGAATCTAGCTCAGAGAGCATGATCAAGTACTGTTATGGTGACTAAGATGTGATGCAAGACAATTTTTAACACTTGAATATAAAATTATTCACAATTAAAAATTAATGAAATTAATGTCTCTAGAATAAGGCTATACAGTTAGAAGCCTTCTGATTTTGATTAATGTACAATAATAAAAATATTATCACTTTGTGATTTACATATATGTGATTTACAAAATTGATGTTACAACAGTGATTTACATATATGTTTCAAATATGTTTATTTAATACCAGACAGCACATAGACATATGGCTTAATATAAAATGAACATCTTTGAATTTAAATTTAATACCAAAATTGCTTAATTTTTACATGTGTTTACTTGACACTCATTGATATATATATATATATATATATATATGAATAGGCTGTCCCGTTATAATATATATATATATATATATATATATAGTGCGAATAAGTACAGGCAGAAAGATGGCTGCAAGTATAGTTGCAGCCCAAACAAATATACATATAATAAAAGGAATGGTCTGCACAAGTATATTTTCTCTGTTGCTTACAGACATAATATATTGTAAATAAATAAGGTGAATGATGATAATACACTTACAAATAAATGAATGCGAACACCACATGTAAATATGTATTTTGCTGTTTAATAAATGCTATATATATATTTTTATTTTTGATACAAATAAATATGGTGGGGGATTAAAGAAATTATAGTGGGAAACTTAAATGTATTTGCAAGTAACCCAGCAGTAAACATGTTTTATTTTGATTTTTTACTTTATTTTAGATTGTCAAACATTTTTTTTTTCCTGTTGCATGTTGAATATTTTTTTGTGGAAAACTTAAAAACAATTTTAATGTGACAACACATATACAGTTTAAGTTTTATAAATTTTTTTTAGAACTTAATTTGTATGACTGCAGGCTAGCCAATGAACTGTTTCTTTTATTGTATAATGTTTTTCTTTTCATATGTCATAGCATCGGCCGGGACGCGAACCCACAACCGTCTGCAACCAACTACTTGCTTGCATGGCGACTGCGATACCTGTAGAAATTGTATTAGTGGTCATTCGGCTTGACACCTATACAAAATTATTTAATTAAATAAATGTGATTTTATTATATTATTTAAAGAAATCAAGGGATTGAAATTTAAATGGTTTGAGAAATTCTTAAATTAATTGAAAGATAAAGTTATTGTAAGACAAATTTTTTAAAGAGATAGCTAAAAATGAATCCATTGTTTGGACTTAATTAATTAAAAATGGAGATTAATAATTTAATTAAAACAGAAATGTAAAAGCAATAACTCATGGAAGGAATGGGAGAATACACCCTGTAATGGGGGTGATATATAAATGCTGGTCAGGTGAAATTGAAGCACTCCCACTCTTTCTCTGTTGTTAGCAGTATAGTTTTGGAGACTACTGACTAAAAAGAAAAATTATTAGCATAAGAAATATTTTTTCGGAATGCTGAACATATTTTGAATGGTGCAGACCAAGAAATATAAGAATTATTGACTTAGAAAAAAAATCAAATGAAATTATTATTGTCAAATACATTTCCTGACAAGTATTAACCGAAAAAAGAAAGAATACTGACCAATTAAATAAAGAAGGAAGGAAGCAATACATAAAAAACTTAAATATTCAAACTAAAACATTCTTAATGTGAGTCACCACCCAGGTCAGACACGATGTTCAAGAACAAAAGGAAGTGAAACTTAAACTAAAGTTTTATATTGCTAAGGGAATGGAATCAGGATTTATTCGGGACACAACAATAAACATGAAGTAGAAGACCCAATTCAGTACATTCACACCACTTGAAGCCCTAAATAGCCATCCAGTGATGTGACTTTCTATTTCTTAAAGTCTAGCTGCTATAGACAATTTTTCCAATCTCCATTGAAGCCATGTTAGTAGTCACCTGCACAGCAGATATATATCGCCCTCATAATCCTAGCCTGGAGAAGGACAAAGCCTTCAGGAAGTATTATTTATGTTTTTATATATATTTTGTGTCTTTTCTTATTATTATTAATTTTTTATTTTATTGATAATTGCTATTATTAAATGAACCAATGAATTGTGTAATTCATTTATATATATATATATATATATATATATATACATATATATATATATATATATATATATATATATATATATATATATATATATATACCAACATAAATTATTGTAATTCATTGGAGTATCTAAATAAATTATAAAAAAAAAAACAGGGAGAGAAAGAAGATATGTATTTTAATATTTCAAAATTATTAAATAGAAATAATTGTGGGGAGTGGACTTACTTTTAAGTAATCAGAATTAGCTTATTTATTATTTAGCTATGTTTGATTAGATAGTGATCCGCTATATGCAGAATCACAATAGGAGTAATGACATTTTTTCTTGTATAGATGAGCTATTACTGAGAAAGTAAGTAAGTCTATTAATAGCCAATTTAATTGTTTGGTCGTTGGATGTATGTGTTTCACATTTAAATAATGGGAGTTATTTATTTTATCTGCCATGTGCAGGATTCTGAAATTGTAGTTTAGCATGAGTTTGTTTACCTAATAAATTTATTCCATCTGCTATATGCAGGATTGTTTTCATAAGGAATAAAAGTGTATAAGAAAAAGGTCCAAATAATTTTTGTTATTGTTTTCTACGTGCAGGATTCATATTACGGAACTTTTAATATTTAAATATAGTTAACTCGTGGATAAATTGTTATTTTAATTTAAGCAAGGTTATAAATCATCACAAGTGGAAAGGTGAGGGTCTTTTTTTTTTATGAAACACATGCATACCACAGCCAATACACATGATATTTTCGCATAAGGGAATTTATTTCAAATTTTGGTCTAAAGTGTATGCAAGGGAGAAACTCAGATCATTCCTTCCCACTTATGAAACTATTTAAAAATTATATGCTTGAATTTTAATTAATATTTTTTGGTTGTTTTACAATAGCATATTGAAACCACCGGAGGGCATTATTTCTATGATAGCGCACATAAATATGCCATTTAGGTAGCCTCTGCTGCTGTTGAACATTCTATTTCTAATACGTAAGCCTAGAAAAAGTCCATTGATACAGGGGGGGGTGTACCAGCTGCTGTGTTTATTTCTATGCTAATGCACAGAAACATGACAGTTAGCCAATCTGCCACAGAAGCTATCATGTCAGCTTACAGCTCAGATTTGGGCTAAGCATTTTGGATGTGTGATCACATTTCACTTTTGGCTACAGTATTGCCTGAGGGTGGCTGGAATTCTGATTGTCAAAACTATTTTAATATTCATTAAGACCACCTCCCCCTCTATCTCGCATGTTTTAGGAAGGTCTACTAACAATTATCAGCAGAGTCTCATGCTTCCCTAGCCCCCATTTCCTGCTGGAAAAATGGGCCAAGTGTAGGTAAAAGTGCGATTCCTATCAAATCACGCTCTAAGTCACGTTTCGTGCAAGAACAACTGTGAGCTGATTAATCAAATGGCTGAAATATGACAACTTTCTGAATGTCAAAAAAAGAAGGATTCTTCTCTGACTGCTGGAACTGGGTTATCAAACAAAACAGCTTGAAGCTGCATGCCTGCTGTTTTTTTTCCTGAAGAGCCCAAAAAGTTGCTTTTAATTGCCGTATATTGAAATGATGACTTTCTAAGCCCCTATTGTTTCACCATCAAACCTAATGACACTCTCATCTGTGCTAAGTTCGAACCTATTTAAATGTTAATAAATTTAAAATTAGTTCATGTCTGTCTAAACAGCATTATATATTTACATGCGAACCAATGCTATAATTAGATAGGATTAGTAAAATTATAGCGTACTAAAGTTATTTAATATTTCTAAAAATATTCGTTATATTATTTAAGTTAAGAGTAAATTATTAATTTTGTTGTTTAATATTGTAATTTCATATGTGGATATATAATCTGTGCTATATAGAAGAAAGACATGATTTAAAATATGTAAAAGCCATTATCTAAAAATACTATTAAATGTTTCTTTAAAAATTGTTAAAAGATTTCTTGTTTTAAATATATTTCAGGGAAAAAGTTTCTCGAAAATATATTTAAAAGCTATATCAAAATGTTTGTAAATTATTTTAAATAAATATGTTAAAAATGTTTTCATTTTAAAAAATGTTAAAAAGTTGTTTTTAAATAGAAAGAGTTTCTATTATATGTAAGATTAAAAATAAAAGCTGGTCAAGTAATTAAAAGATTTTTGATTGTAAACAAGTGTCATTAATGACCACACCTGGAATTCGTAAAAAGTAAAACTAGTTCAAAATTTACTAATTAAAATCTCCTTAGATAAGAGTAAGTTATTTTAAAATCTAAATTGGACAATTGTTTGCAATGAAAAATCTTAATTACAATAGCTTATGGAATGTTTCTAACATAAGTTATCTAAGATTTTAAAAATATGGATTGTAAAATTGAAAAATATTTAATTAAATTCTTGAGTTTAGTGAGTCTTGAGGCGATAGATTCCGATAAGGAAAAGATATAAATACTCTGTATTTTTAACAAGGAGGATAGCCATATTGTTAGTGAGAATTGCAGCCAGTCTTCACAATTGTTAATGTTTAACATGTCCAGCTAAAAGCGGGCATCTTGTTGCTGTTACTCCACGGGAGAACAGGGTTTCTCTCATTGAAATGCCTAAACCACCATCATGCCGATGGAAGAGATCAGTCTAACAGAATTGGAAAGATGATGTCGCCCAGTCAAACTAAACCAAACCAACAGCCAAGAACTTGCAGTCCAGATAAATAATACCGGTACCATTTTATTTTTTAAACTGCAGAGCTCTGTGTAATTCTAAATGTAAATAATATCTATATAAGTTAGCTAATTCTCTTTTTAAAATAATTATAAAACTAATATGAAACCAAAACTTAAATCCATTTAATTAATATTTTAATATGTCACTTGCTATCAAAATTTAATATGTTAAAGTTTAAATAATCTGACTTATTTATATTTTCCTTTCATTTAAAGTACATTATAAGTGTCTAATTTAAAGTTATATCACTGCGGTTGTGTCTATATTTCTTTGCTTATTTTATTTTAAATGCTTATTATATTTCATATGCCAACATTTCAAAACAGTGAGCACTTAATTTCATGTATATTTTAAGAAGATATTATTTGAAAATCTTCGTATAATTTGTTTGTAGCGTCAACTTTCTGCGCTGTTTCGAAATCCTATTTTTTTTTATTATTTAAATGATTTAATATGCGAAATGTGGCTCTTTTGATCAACCAGTTAAAAACTTAATTTTATAGTTTTATTTAGAATTAAATTTAGCCTTGATCATATTTATAAGTATATTTGACAGTTAAATTCTTAAGTCCATAGAAATATACATTCCCTCCTTAAATATTTATTATCTATAAGTAACTTAATAGATCGAACATGTCAAAGTACAGATGTAGTAATATCCCCTTTTGTAGCATAGACATTTATTACTAGGCTACACAAGAGTTGGTCCCAATTTGATAGAGCTAATATGCTATTAACTCGTATTTCATAGTATGAAATATACTATTCTTTGCTTGGCGGATGTGATATTATTTTATAAAAATGTTCTCGTTTTGCTGCTATACGTAATATACGTATCTTAAGATGGAGCCACGGTGTTGCCAGCACATCTTCTTTTATAGGGTAGAGCAGTAGCAAAGCCTGAGCCAAGGCCAGGTTAGCATGTAAGTCCCCCGCCATTCCTAAACAAAATGTTCCTTTTCATGCAGCATTGCGATCGGTTACAGGGTACCGGCATTTGTCGCAAGAACCCTGAAGTTATTTCATCCATCCACAGAGTGACTTTTCCTATTATTGTTTACCTGTGCCATAGCGCATTGGTAAAATCTTATGCAGCCAACTCTCCCACCTTAACATAACGCTTTCAGCATTCTGAAATTTTCTCTCAAAAGCCATGTTCGATCGATCATTACTTGAGCTGGTTTATGCGCTCGTTATTAAGTCATATTGTATATTTTAGTAAATGAATTCATGATCAAAGTTTAATATAATTATTTATATCCAGCCACAAATGTAATAGGATTTGGCTTATCGAGATTTATAGACTTAACGTAGTGATTAATTATGTATCATTTGTAAACAATTCATAAGATGGGCATATGGTAAACTCCTCTATGAAATTTAATGATTACTTATGTAAAGTGATTTTGAATTACCAAATGTTTGTGTACATTTGATGCTGAAATGTGTAAAACTTATCAATTCCATGCCAATTGTAAATAAATATATAATTAGTTTAATGTATTTCGTTCTCTGTCTCGTTATTGATCTAATTCAATCCAATTCTAATTATTATTTATAGCCTATATATGTGAAAACTATGCATTAAGTTAAATTAGATTAGTAATATATTTTAGTCAATTAAGAACCTCTCTTTTAATTATCAGAGTCTTATTGCTTCTCCATGACCTATGTCGGCCGTGTGGAAAGAGGTATACTATGTGTAATTTCAAGGTGGTCATTCGTAGGGTCTTGAGTCTTGGAATCCTGGCTTACGAGTTGAAGTGTGGTCAGACTTGGGATATCACAGTCCTAGTCTGGTCAGCTTCGGTCTCTTTTGCTTGGATTCTGAATTCTGTTACGCGAATGTACAAACTTGACTGTTACAATATATTGATTTTTTTTTGGGAATTACCGTCAAATCTTTGTCAACCTTTGCGGACTTTGGCTTGTAAATGTTACCGTTAAATGGACAATAGATTTATTTATAATTTATAAAAATAAAACAAAAAAAGAGAACTTTAATCGGCTGATTTTTTGGTCGTACAATACCGAACCGAAAATATAAGGATTTAATGAGAAGAATAAAAACAAACAAAAAATTGGTAACTACTTTTTAAAATTCATTTTTAATTGATGTTTTTTTTGGGGGGATTGCCAAAATCAATTTATACTTTTTAAATGTGATAAACAACAACAACAACAACAACAAAAAAAAAAACAACAAAAAAAAAAAACATAGACCGAAAAAAAAAAACCCCAGCCCCTTTGAAAATATAAATAATGAGAAGAATAAAAAAAAAATTAAGTACTTTTTTGTAAATTCATTTATTTGTAATTTTTTTTTGTGCATTTGTTTTTTTGGTTGTATTTAAAAAATTTGAATTGATATTACTTTTATAAATGTGATAAACAAAAAAAACCAAAGCCAACAAAAAAAAAAAAAGAAACCCGGCCCTGGCAACATTATATTTATCTTTGTTTATAAACCAACCATGCCCTCCAGCGGTTTCAACATGCTATTATAAAACAACCTATTTTTATGTGTGTGTTTATTCTTTTCTTTGTTTTGTAAATATTTATATTATTATAGACGACTTAATAAATTTAATATAAAATTTTAAAGTATAGCATTTAACGAAACAACAAACCACCTTCCCGAGTTAAAGAGTAGGTTGAGCTAGTCAGGAATTAATCTTTATCGGGACCAAGAATCGTTCGTTAGGCATCCACTTTACTGTTGATTTTATATATAAAAAAATATAAAAGAGATTCTAACTCTTTATTAATTACATGATCATATCCCTTGGGGAGGGGAGCAGTCTCTTTCTTGAGGTGGTGCACAAAGGTTGCCATAAATGAACCTTTCAAAGGTATGGTTATAGTAACGTATATATTGGATGCCATTGAATATTTCTTAATTGTTGCTCGATTTTATAATACGCATTACATGTTCAATGCATTTCAAGAGGGTTGAGGCATGTGATCAGTACAATATATATATATATATACACACATACATGAATGTGCAGTAATTACTGAATATTATTTAATTTATCCTACTTAGTAAAATAAAGACCACCCATGCTTCAATATGAAATGCCTTGTAAGAATATGGATCTCTCAAGCTGTCATGCAACATCATAAGATAATTATTCAATACCGCCCTAAAGGTTCATTATTTAATTCTTTATAAGCTCTGTTTAACTTTATTTAATGTAATTCTGTCTCTATAACATGTTGGTGATGTAATACCAGTCATATTTATTTATATTCAATTTCTCATTCATGACTCTCTATAACCCTATAAAATCTACATGTCATCGTTCACATACACTTCACACTTTATTTTCATTCTATATTTTTGTGCAGTGAATTTCCTTAATTATTTTTATTTATGTGTAAAATATTAATTGTAATTAATATGCTAATCTAACCTAATTCATGAGCATGGTTATTGGTATTATAAATCCCATTCCTCAAGGTATGTTTAATTAATTAAAATCATTTATTATAAACATGCTTGCTAGGTTGAATGACAATTACCTAATGCTATATGTTTAATGGCAGTTAATTATAATACTGCTATAATTATTAAAAATATTTATTCATTGTCAGTTATAACAGAAATTATGATTTTCAGTGTAATGTTGATGACTGCCACATAATTTACTATAATAAGGCAACAATTTGCCTGTAGTACCTAGGAGTGCGACATTTAATAAATATTGCTTTACTTATTTCAAGTGCACATGGGACCCATTTAATGAAGGGATTATATATTTGTTTTATTATTATGTCATTCAGTTAATTATTTTAAATAATAGATATCTTATAGTTTAGCTTAGTATAAATCATGCCATTATGCTTGATCTCAATTCATATTTAGGATGTAGTTATTCAAATATTATTTAGAGTAGAGGTGTATTTATTTTGTTCTCAGTGTTGATAGAATAGATCAGCCTTTGTAATTATATTTGCTTTGTCATTATGGGATTGACTGGAAGTCCCAACCCATTTCTTCATTTGTTCTGGAAGGGCAATAGTCTCACCCGAGAACTTCTGGATTGAGTAGCAAGTGCTCTGCATGGGATGACCCTGGGACAACTGACCCATTACATTTTTGTATCTTCCTCCTCTCCAGGTATTGCTCTGCCAGAAGAGTGATCATATTTTCTACATTACTAAATGAAGCATCTCGTCAGTCTAAAATGAACTGGAACTCTTATAGCTGTCACTCATACTAGTTACCATCAATTATAAATATTCTAGATTCATTTATAAGCAAATCTATAAGTCGTAATGCTGTGATAAGACTAAACCTTTTGTTGTTCGTTAATTTATTATATTTAGAATGTCGTGAGCAAGTTTGCATTTAAGCTATTTACCCTTTATGTGAACGATTCCCAGATGCGTTAATAAGTTTTCTTATTATAATTTAAATTCCAATGCATCAATACAGAAAATCTTGTTGTTTTAAATACGCAAACAATCACCTATTTATTTCATTTTATTGTAAATTCTATTTTTATGTTTCAGTCCGTATATTTAAACGTTGCTAAAAATGGGATCGATTGAACTGCTATATACATGTGTATCTCTTGTATTATTGAAGTGACATCTATCACAGCTTGTTTATATGTATGCTAATTTGATTATAATTACATGCCACAAAGTGTCTGATTATTAAATATATTTCGTGAAGGTCGTAAATAGCGTTCCTATTATTAAATTATTATGTAAAGCTTATTTAAATATCGTTGGTATATTTAAAACCACACTATATAAATTGTACACCTATATACATATGTAGCTCATTCTGTAATCACATTATATCATTAGGATATTCCATAATGATAACTAATATCACTGTCAATAATAATTAAACACACTTAGCAGGAAATATTTTTAAAGATTTAATAAACATCTCCATACTTCCCCATTCTTTTTAAATACATATAAAAAAAGATATAATAAAAGACAAATGACCCCCAAGATGCATTTCGTGCGGAACCAGCACTCATCAGTTGGCCCAGGTCACAATCTCTCATATACATCTTTATTATATGCAAAGTGTTTATCTAGAGTAAATTGTTACATTTTCATTTGCCATTGTCAAACTTCCTCCACTCACAACTTTGACGCCATCCATATCAGATAAATACACTAATGATTATTACTAATCATTTTCGAAACTAGAGATTATCTCTAGCACAGATATAAACTTTAAACCTTAGTTAAAGATTAATCTGTAAATATAACACATCTGTATGATAATTATGTATATGAAAAAAAAATGTTATCTTATAATTATTAAATAGTTGTATATCAAATTATTTCCTACTTCGAAAGGTTATTAATTTAATTCTTAACTTTGCTTATAATATTTCACATTTGAAAATTTATTATGCTGTTATACCGGTGATCATATTCAACATCATTTAGATCTGTTGTATTAGGAGTTATGCATCCTTTTCACTCCATTATTCAATAATTTACACATCTCTGAGCTTTACTTGGTTGTTAGCCATAAGATTTTTTCTTTGTCACCTTAGTTAATCATTAACACTTTTAAGATATCATGCTTGCCTGCTGTGACTCTGGGACGGGAATAAATGAAATTCATCTGTACCATTGGAGATGCTGTCCATAGTGTTATATGTTTGGGGACTGGGCAAATAGATTAGAATCCATGATTGCTTCTGTTCTGTGTATCTCAGGCATGACTGGATTTGATGTACTTTTGCTTAGATTACAAGTCTTGTTGGATGCACATACAAATCCAACTGCTACATAATAAACTGAAGGATTCAACAGATGTGTTTATAGTGAAGTAATTTATGTCTGTTTTCACAATCTCACAGTAGATGACACTTGTTTAATAAGGAAAAAAAACTATTCTTATTTGTGGTAGTAAAGCAAGTATAAAAAATAAAATGATGCATTGGTAGTATAGTAAAAAATCACTAATTATTTAATCTTACAATAGATGGCACTAGAGTAAAAAAATGAGCTGAAAGATTGAAGTGGCATTGTTAGTGATATATAAATTTAATATGACCTGAGAACATATTATTGTACAAAGTGCACCAATAAGATTAAAACAAATTTTTGTCTTTAACAATATAAGCTAGTTTTAACATATTAGTAAAGAATTTGACTGCTACTATTGCTAAATTGTAGCATAGTTAAGCATTAAAATGTGTCAATATGGATTTTTAAGCTAAGCATATGACTGAAACATGAAACATATATATATAAACTAAAAATTATGATCAGCCTATTTGGAACATTTCAGACTTCCATTACACTTGCATTTCAAATGTAAACTTGATGTCATCTAAATTGTAGCATATGGGCTAAACTTCATCCAATTTCAAAATAATAGATACTGAAGGTTGCATTTATTGATTGTAAGTTATACACATATTCTGCATACTTTGGTGCACTAGTAAAGTGCTCATACCCTGGATTATAAGTTTCTCAGATTAATTTTAGTTCTGGAATTTTCGATGCTTGAACTTTTTATAAATTACCTAACAATAAAGTCAGTCGATTTTTTTTTATGTTTTATAGTTATATAAACAGCAAATGAAACAAGTTTATTTATTCAGAACAATTCAATCTTTAATAAATTTTAGACCATTATTAATGTCTTTATTGGCTTGCAACTTCCTTATATGTAATCACATGCACAGACATATGTAAAAGACAAAGAGAAACCATTATGTATTGTACTGGGTTCGAATATGGATCCTTTGAAACACCGGCCTCTTAGGCAGAGAAGAACATATTTGGAGAATATGTATGTCCAAATGATAGCTATAAAATATATAACTAGCATTACATTTCCAGGACATAGCTTCTTCTCGGCTGTTGAGTTCAACACCAAGTTCAAAGTACTTTTTTTTGTTTGTGTATAAACACGGGTGTCAGCTATCTATTCAAGAATTAATAAATAACGCTCTTTGAGCAATGGCCACTAACTCAACACCTAAGTTTTACCCATAGACTAGCTCAGTTATTTGTAATCACTAATAGATTATACATAATTAGTGGTGAAAAGAATTGATAAAAGATTTGTAAAAGAATTGATAAAAAGAATTGACCGACAAATAGAGTTTAAGTTTTAAGACAATTTATTAACTAACATTAATTTACTAAATTTAAACATCTTTATAATTTTTTAACTAATATAACACACGCACATTTTAAATTAACACACTATAATATATATCTTATGAAAAGCATAAATAATGTTTGACGTTTATAAAATCATATAGCATTCACAAACACGCACATCAATAGTTCATTTTATGCATGATTATAGAGTTCAAATTACTTGTCTCTGGAGGCTTTATGAATTAATGCAATGCAATGGCTATTATAGAAATAAGAATATGAAATATTATTACCTAGGATTTTGAATGTAGACGTAGAACTTCATTTCATTTGGTTACTGCTTTAGGTGAGAATATTTCCAGCCAGCTGGGATGTTTCCTTGATGAGTTTCATTATTCTTCATGATTATTATTATTGGAGACAAATAGATATTAACGGAGATTTCCAAGTTGTTAAGCTGACATTATTTCATGGGCAGATCTTTCTGTTTTCATCAGACATCAGGCTGTGGAGAGGCATGTATTTCCCAAAACTGCTCAGCACTGCATTTTGTTTCTGGATACAATTAACTCAACTGATTGTCCTCTCTTGACTTAACTGACTCAATTAATTTCTGAACTGAACTCATTATCCGATAAAATTTTACTATTTATACCTGCGAAGTGTTTTCCTTTTAATATCCTCCGGCAATATCTGTTGTCGAAATTTCATTGATAATCCTTTGACAACGTGTTTTGGAAGATTGTTTAATTAGTAATAGCCATGCAGAAGTGTTGTTTTATATTTTTAATTAATAGCCATTGCCATGTTTTTTAATGATAATCTTCTTTAACTTTCATTTATTTATAATAACATTTATTACGCATACATTTATTCTATTATTGACAATCGCACATATATACGCACATATATTACTAGTTTTAAGATTATTTTTTCTTTAATTCGAATGAAAAGAGATTTGTATTTTGTAAACTTTAAATTATTTATATTTTATGAATACTAATAAGAAAAACTGTTTACTTCCCTTTATAAACCTTTTAGTTTGACTTTTTCTAATGAAACACCCCTCTCCCCTTCTGATTAATTAATTGCAGCTTTTATTTCAAAAACTAATGATAGAAAACTATTTGATTCTTATCTTTTGCAAAAACAAACTGTAATAAACTCTTCAACATTTAATTTTACGTTTTTCTTTTACGAAAGATTATTTTAATATTTTTTTTAGATAAAATTATATGTGCCAATATCAATATTGGTACATTACACTGCCTCCTCTTTGGGAGTAAAATGCGTCTATTTTTGACCATTTTATCTCTGACAACTTTAATTCTTAATTTATTATTTTCTAAGTTTGCTTTTTGATATCTTTTGCTTTCCATACCTAGGGCAATCTCCAGTGATACTTTTCTTCTTTCTATGCTGGTAACATTGCTTACAATGTTCTGAGTCCTGGATAGTGACCACGAGGACAAACTAATTTTGTGGCACGGGGATATTTTATAAACGAAGCTTCTGCTGCCGATTCTCTTGATCGGACTTTGACTAAGAAAAGGTCGCTGCGAATGGCAGGAATTTTCAACTGTCCATTTTTGACTTATGCTTTGGAAAACGATTGCTGATTCTCTTGATCAGACTTTGACTAAGAAAAGGTCACTGCGAATGGCAGGAATTTTCAACTGTCCATTTTTGACTTATGCTTTGGAAAACGATTGCCGATTCTCTTGATCGGACTTTGACTAAGAAGAGGTCACTGCAAATGGCAGGAATTTTCAACTGTCCATTTCCGACTTACGCTTTGGAAAATGAGGTATGAGATATGGGGATTCTCCCCTGAAAAAGATACTTACGACTTACTCTGGTTGTCGCCAGTGCACATTTTAAAAGAGGAATGATCCCTGCCAATCCGTTACGGGTACTAAAATTTATCCAGTCGACAGCTTTAAACTTATCCTTATCTAAAATATTTCTATACTACCCTCATTCTCTTTAATTTCTAATCCTTACACTCTTAATACAATTTAGATTGTTTATATTATTTATCACTAATCCTACAATATTATTTTCAAATACACATGAACGTTACTTTACATATTTACTTCTATTATTCTAATCTTACAATATTATTTCAAACCATTACTAACACGTTAAATATTAGTTTTACAATACTATTTTTAAACCATTATTTTAACATCTTTATTTATGTGCGTGTATTCAGAAAAATTATTTAATTTTATTACGATCCATTATTTATTAAACTTTTATTAACTTGTGTATATTCCAAAACAACTTACTTTACTACGATACATTATTACACTGATATTTTTTTGGACTTGATTTTAAATCATTTATTTACTTTCTTTTATTACCATGCGTGTATTCCAAAAAAAATCTATTAGTTTATTACGAGTCATTCTTTATTATTATTTACTACAGATATATTACGCTTATTTATTTAACTTGATTTTATCGATTTTATTTTAACTATTTGACCTACTTATTTATTTACGAACATTTTTCTTAATTAATATGTGCGTGGAGAAAAACAAAATCTTTTATTTTACGAAGCCTCCGCTATTATTATTTGACAAAACAATCCATCTTTTTAAATAGTGAAATTCTAATTCAGGCTTTTCACCTATGTTAAAATAATTATATTAAACTCATAGTCCATTTCTGGTCCTTTTTTGTTTATTTCCTTTACTATTCCATCCGTTTACTAACTTTTAAACTATGTCAGGTGGTTCCTTCTTTCTTTCTACTAACACTATAATATAAACTAACTTTCCTCTCTTATAATTTATTATCCTTCTTTTATAATTTATTACTTTATCTCTTTCTCACTCCATTCTATTTTCAACCTTGTAAATAAGAAAACCTATAAGCTTTGCAGCCCTCCGTATTTTTCCTAATCGTGAATATTTTTTCCTACGCTTCCTTTTTATTTTAAATCTATGTTTAAAACCAACACGAACGCTTCCTTTTGAAAACTCTATTACATTATTTTCTATCTTTATTATTTTTATTTCTCTATCACTATACTTAATGCTATCTTCTGCCTTTTGATCTACATAAGTTTCTACTTTATCTGTTTCAATGCTATCTGATTCTAATCCAAATTTTATGTCTTTTACTTCTGCTTTGAGTTCTAACTGGCTTTGCTCAAGTTTCTGATACAATTATTTTTTGAGGTCTTGCTGACTTTGCTCAAAATTTTGCATCATATTCATCATCATCTGCATCTCAGATATATCTTCCTTTTCCACTAACTGGGGATTTTAAAAATATATGTGCACCCATGTTTTTATATTTTCACATTCCCTTTCTAATGCCTCTACTCTTTTTATTAATTCCTCCAGTTCTATATCTTTTCCCATTTTGAAACCATATATTTTATTTTTGTATTTTTTTCAAACTATCGCTTACATTAAACTAAATTTAATATACGACTTATTTATTTATTTTTCTTACTAAGATGGCAACACATGCTAACTCCACCCCTTTGTCCATTTTCTCTACCCAATCCTAATGCTTTAACTCCACCCATAACATCTAATTGACTCTGATTTAACATAATGATTTATTTTAAATGTAAATAGCATAAATCTCTTTTCATAGAAAAAAAAGTTTTTGGTTAATTCTTTTTTTAAAATTAAAACGCTTTTACATACATAATTTAGCTTTTGTATAAAACAAAATTTTCAAACAAGAAACAAAGTATTTAATTAACTGTTATTTATGACAGGTTCAGCCCACATTGGTCATGCCACTTGTACCAGGTTAGAATATGGGATGTTCGAAACACCGGTCTCTTAGGCAGAGAAGAACATACTCAGAGAGTATGTATGCCCAAACGATAGCTATAAAATATATAACTAGCATTACATTTCCAGGACATAGCTTCTTCTCGGCTGTTGAGTTCAACACCATGTTCAAAGCACTTTTTTTGTTTGTGTATAAACATGGGCACCAGCTATCTATTCAAGAATGAATAAATAATGCACTTTGAGCAATGGCCACTAACTCAATGCCTAAGTTTTACCCATAGACTAGCTCAGTTATTTGTAATCACTAACAGATTATACATAATTAGTGGTGAAAAGAATTGATAAAAGATTTGCAAAAGAATTGATAAAAAGAATTGACCGACAAATAGAGTTTAAGTTTTAAGACAATTTATTAACTAACATTAATTTACTAAATTTAAACATCTTTATAATTTTTTAACTAATATAACACACGCACATTTTAAATTAACACACTATAATATATATCTTATGAAAAGCATAAATAATGTTTGACGTTTATAAAATCATATAGCATTCACAAACACGCACATCAATAGTTCATTTTATGCATGATTATAGAGTTCAAATTACTTGTCTCTGGAGGCTTTATGAATTAATGCAATGCAATGGCTATTATAGAAATACGAATATGAAATATTATTACCTAGGATTTTGAATGTAGATGTAGAACTTCATTTCATTTGGTTACTGCTTTAGGTGAGAATATTTCCAGCCGGCTGGTGCATTTCCTTGATGAGTTTCATTATTCTTCATGATTATTATTATTGGAGACAATTAGATATTGATGGAGATTTCCAAGTTGTTAAGCTGACATTATTTCATGGGCAGATCTTGCTGTTTTCATCAGACATCAGGCTGTGGAGAGGCATGTATTTCCAAAAACTGCTCAGCACTGCATTTTGTTTCTGGATACAAGTAACTCAACTGATTGTCCTCTCTTGACTTAACTGACTCAATTAATTTCTGAACTGAACTCATTATCTGATAAAATTTTATTATTTATACCTGCGAAGTGTTTTTTTTTTATATCCTCCGGCAATATCTGTTGTCGAAATTTCATTGATAATCCTTTGACAACGTGTTTTGGAAGATTGTTTAATTAGTAATAGCCATGCAGAAGTGTTGTTTTATATTTTTAATTAATAGCCATTGCCATGTTTTTTAATGATAATCTTCTTTAACTTTCATTTATTTATAATAACATTTATTACGCATACATTTATTCTATTATTGACAATCGCACATATATACGTACATATATTACTAGTTTTAAGATTATTTTTTCTTTAATTCGAATGAAAAGAGATTTGTATTTTGTAAACTTTACATTATTTATTTTTTACGAATACTAATAAGAAAAACTGTTTACTTTCCTTTATAAACCTTTTAGTTTGACTTTTTCTAATGAAACACCCCTCTCCCCTTCTGCTTAATTAATTGCAGCCTTTATTTAAAAAACTAATGATAGAAAACTATTTGATTCTTATCTTTTGCAAAAACAAACTGTAATAAACTCTTCAACATTTAATTTTACGTTTTCCTTTTACGAAAGATTATTTTAATATTTTTTTTAGATAAAATTATATGTGCCAATATCAAGATTGGTACAATATATATAATCATAAACAGAATTGTATCCATCCTAAACATAGCTTTGAACAGCGAATGTTCTCAGTTTTATACTTTTACATAAATCCAGTAAAGCATTAGCAATCCAATTGTTAAATACATATTCATAATTATATGTAAAAATAGAAAAAAAGATACTTAAGCTCCATCTAGCTGTGGAATACTTAATTAAATTCACACCACCATATCAACAAATTTAAATTTATTAACATCAAAAAATATAAGAATACATCGGTCCATTCTATTCTTTAGTTTGCTGATGTAGTGTGGTAAATTTGTTTAATTATTTTATACCTAAATGGAGCTTAGTTTTTTCCCACACTATTTTTGCATATGTTTAATGTTATATAAAGTTAATATTTCATAAATATCTATTTATATTATTACATTTACATGTATCAAACTTTCCCAATTTACAATTTGGACACCAACCACTAATATATTCGCTAAAGTAATGATTATTCTTAATCCTAATATACCCTCTAAATTTTAGTTAATTTAATTAAGAATAAATTGAAATGTAATAATTTGGTTTTGAGGAATATTGAACAGATGATGAATACTTGTGTAATAGGTTATGACCTGGGCCAACTGAAAAATGTTGGGGTAATATGAAATGCATTTTGTTACTTATTTCTCCATTTTAAATCTTAAGTTTTAAGCATCAGTGATAGAAAGGATGTTTTCATTACGCGATAGATAGGTTCCTCAGAAAACATGTGCAAACGAAATCGCGCAAAAATAGACGTAACTTACATTGAAAAAGGGGGGATGCGTTCTGTGATTTTTAAAAATTCGTGTAAAAGCAAAGCACCAATGTAAAATTACTTTAAAATTCACGTGCAAAAAAAATAAGAAAATAAAATATGACTAATAAAAAATTTCAAATTTGAAAAAAAGTCATACAAGACAAACTTTTTTTAACTATAATATTTAATTTTATTCAAAATAATATATTTTTATGCATAATTTACAGTACAATAATTTACATTTTTTTATACACGTTTAATTATTATCGCTATTTGCCAAAAAAAAACACGTTCGTTTGCAAACTAGTAAAAAATCAGATTCTCATGTGATGTGATGTGATGTATTTGGCTTCTCCTTAAACGAAGTCAAGAATATCTCAGCAATTATTCTCACAAGAGGAAATACAACTAGCACCAAGTCCACTCTCATGTTGTGTTAATGGTTTTCTGTTGACGACGATGATGATTTTATTAATTGTTTATGAACTTAGACTTATGATAATAAAAAGACATTTATTCACCACTGCTGGGAAAAATTTAATTAAAACTAAGAACTAAAAATTAAATTCTTATTTTTGTCTTTAATTTTCAATTCCGTTTAAAAATCAAATTTTGTTTTACATCACATTAATTTCAAGTCGCCCGTAAGTAATTTTTAAATTGTTAATTACAATTAAAAATCATATTTTAAATTTTAATTGTGCCCACTGCTATTACTGATCTTTTAAAAATAAACTTGTGGACCCTAAATGATTAATAATTGATTAAGTTCTTTTTTAAAAAGCAAAAACAGAATGTGATTTATAATTAACACGCACAATGTTTGAACAAATTTACATTATAATCTTGTAAAATCTAATGTGTGTATACATAAAATGTGGAAATCATGATTTTAATTTCATTATTGCATAAAATCTTACTATTATAAAGCACTGAAAATATTGAAATTACTAAGATGAAAGTAGAATTCCAATAATGTGCTATTACTTTCAATATAATTTAAGTGCGCAAAATTTATTATTTAAAGTAATAGTGCATTATCGGAGGTCGACTTCCGGTGAAACACGGATTGCGTAACTTCAAAATCGTGTTAAATAAGTCCGTGTAAAAAGAGACCCAGGTGTCTGTATATATATATTGTACCTAACTGAACTATCACTTAGTTCCAAGAGGTAATCAAGATTATCTTAGCTTAACCTTTTGTTTAAAATTTCGGATAAAAAAAAATAATGATGATAAAAATTGAAATTAAACTAGTTAATTATTAAAATAGGATAATCTAGATATTTTAATAATGTCAGTTGGTTTGATAAGGGATGTTAAGTAATAATTTTTACATAAGTAAATGTTAAAAAAAATAATTGTGAATTGATAAATAGTATTAAATGTATTCTAAAATAACTACTGTATAATCTATTTTAATGTCTAAAGAATAGTAATTAGATATTATAAATAAGTTGGAATAAGTAAGTAATAAATTTTAAAAAAATGATATGTAAGTTTTTATTAAAAAAAATAAGAATATTTGTTATTAGTTTTGTAGTTTAACATTCCAGTTATAAAAATTATTTAGATTAAATATTCATTAATATTCTATTGTTATAATTTTAAAAATAGTTTTAAACAATTAATCCAAGGCCAGATGTATGTGAGAATGTGCATGCATTGACATGGAAACATAAGAATAAAAAAGTAATTTAATTCCAATATTGTTTAAAATAAATAAATAAAACAAATGTGTGGATAAAATTATTTCAATGAAATATTTATGGGTTTAATAAAGAGTATAACTTTAAATTTTATATTTATTACTATGGGTTGGATAAAATATCATTAAAAAAAATTATGGCACAATATTGTTAATAATAAAATTTTGACTTGGCAGCTGAAGGTCACGTGGTATAATATATATATATGCATGTGTAAAAATGATATGTATACTGAGATAGAATATTTACATATAAAGTCTATGATATAGAGTTTGAATGCAGCCCAAGTGAAATTTTTTCTTGAAAAGCTAGGAATTTCTTACAAATACTGGCATTCAACCAATCCTACATTGATCAGTAAATAGATGTAAAGCTACTTTTAGCTAGAATGTAAAACAAGGATGAAAACTCGAACTCTCAGCATCAGGAATCTGTTAAGTATTGCATTCTTCTTCATCATTCTATTCTCAAAGGTGATTCAAGAGCCATTTGCTCTGAAATGAGCAACTATTAAAAAAAATATTGCTTTGCTTTTTTTTATGTATTTGTTAAAAAAATTCTGTAATAGCCAAATAATGAACAGAAGCACCTATGATACCTTTGTTAATAAGGTCAACAGCCACCATTTCTACTGAGTATCTCTTACATTGAATGTGGGGTGAAATTATCACATAAATGAATTGTATAATGAGTTTCTTGAAAGGCATATGATGTTCAAACACCAAAACAACACAATACAAATACTTTTAACCTAAGTTGGAATTGTTCTAGAAACTTTTATATCTTGAGTCCACTGTTATCACCTGTAAGCCAGACTGCTTTGAACTGTAAGAAAAGTCATATGATGGCAGTCTTATTCTTTGAATGATGTTAGTGACAGATGTCATTATCGTAATCCATGGTCTTAGAATAGCCTAAGCAAAATCAATGAGAATAATTAAATCAGTTTCAGATAGAGAGTGGAATAATATTCTTCTTCACTCCAGTATTTATGTCATTTTATAAGTTGACACTATTATCTGAAAAAGACTACTCTGTGGGTTGTCTCCAGATATGGGACATGTATGCAGAGTAAATTTATAATATAGGCACACATGCATAAATCTATATGACAATTAAGAAAAGATTAGTCAGTGTTTTCCAAACTATGTTCCATAGAACTCTGGTGTTTTATAGAAAGTCAATAAGTGTTCTATGACAAAAATATAATACTCTTGTAAATTTGTAGCCTTGTATCATTTTAAATACTGTACTAAGTAGTGTTTTAAATGTATGAATTGTAATGTAACTAAAATATTGGAATATTTATTTTGTTTTTAACTACATTATTTATCACTAAAACTGAAAAATCCAAGCCTATCTTTCTATTACAAAAACTAAAATATTTTGTTATAAATTTTAGGATATGCAAAGTGTTTGATGGTAGAATAAGTTTGGGAAATGCTGCATTAAACAATGGTTCTTTTAATCATGTGGCATACTTCTAGTCCCCATTACCAATTTCTTTGTTCATTGAAAACCTAATTGCTTTCACATTGTAATATTCATATTTAAACAAAATAGAACTGAAATAACAGGTCTGTATTTATATAAAAGTTAGTGTTCAAATGCAGAAGTATCTGCCATCATTTGTTCAACTGTGTTTGTGGGATGAGGGTGCCTTATTACAAATCTTCAGAATGTTCATCTGAGATCTTCACTAAGTATTTTATCTAATAATGACTGATAGCTTAGAAGAGTGTGTGATGTTTGAGCATGACATGGGCATTTAAACAAACATTTACATTTATTAGTAAGATTTTTTTTTTACTTTACTGTTATGAGAATAAATCTTCATACTTTTTCTTATCTAGCTGCAGCCCAAAAAATTTCACAGGGTGAATAATGTTTATTTATTACCACATATGATTCTAATAAATCTTTATTTTTATCAGATAATGCACTTTTCTGTAATTTCCAATCCACCAACATGAATACATTCATTAAAAAGTTTGTTTGATATGACTGTAATTACATTTTTATCCATGACAATTAGATATTATGAAGTCCATGTTGACCATTTATACAGATCCTAATGAAGTTATCCAGTGTTTTATGAAAAAAACAGATTAATCATTCTGAAATTTGTATTTGGAGTCCCATTCATTTGATTAAAAAAAATAAGCCACAAAACTGTACATAATCAAAGCTTATCTACCTCAAAAACTTACATTTACAAATAATGATGCCCATTCTGTGAGGAGAAGGAAACATTGGTACACTCTTTATTTGTGTACTTCTCTTCACAAATATATTTCCAACTTACCTCATCTATCATTGTCACATGTTTTTTTTCTTTAATAGTCTTTCTTGAAAATATTCAAGAGGGATTTTCTTTTCTCGATAAAAATCTAAACCAAAGACTCTTACTTTTATCCATTAATAGAGTTGCAGCTATTTGAAGCTAAATATCTTTATCGACACTATTATTTTATTTTTCTCTATACTTTTCTGTTATTGATATATTTTCTATTTATATTAACAATATGGAGGAAAAAAATTAAAACTTCTTGAGATACTGTAATTTTTAGCCGCTGCTATATATAATAATTAATAAGTTTTAATAAATGAAATAAACAATAAGAAAGGAATTTTGTAATTTAAATTTTGGAACGCTACTGATCAAAGATAAGCGCTCCAGAATAGAAACTAATTAAAGCAACTAGATTAAAAGTGAAACTCTCCATATAGTAGTGCCATCTTGTGCTAACAAGAGCAATCAATGGATGCCAGAAGGCTTGTGCATAAAATCCCTATCTAGTCCTACTCATCCAATATCCCCAGACTAGTTTCTTTGTGCCTTCATCGTGAGGAGCCTTGATCTGAGACCTGCCCTAGATCTTGGATCTATCAACCCTCCAGCCCCACCTTTTAACTCTATTTAACTACAAAACTATGAGAATGAAATTGAAAACACTATTAATATTTCGAATCCAAGCTCAATAGCTTATATAGTCATATGGGTCTGAACTCAATTCAGTACCCATACATTTTGGTGTCTTTGGCTCTTTAACAACCATAGCCACCACTATCCTATTAGGCAGGATTGGTGTTAAACCACTAAACATCACATGATCACTATCTCATACTAGCACAATATTTGTTATTAAACAATCCAAAACAAAGCTAAACTCTCCATATAGTAGTGCCATCTTGTGCTAACAAGAGCAATCAATGGATGCCAGAAGGCTTGTGCATAAAATCCCTATCTAGTGCCTACTCATCCAATATCCCCAGACTAGTTTCTGGCTTGTGGCCTTCATCAGTGAGGAGCCTTGGATCTGAGAGCACTGCACCTAGATCTTAGGATCTAATGCAACCCTCCAGCACCCACCTTTTAACTCTATTTAACTACAAAACTATGAGAATGAAATTGAAAACACTATTAATATTTTCAATCCAAGCTCAATAGCTTATATAGTCATATGGGTCTGAACTCAATTCAGTACCCATACATTTTTGTTAGCACAAGATGACACTACTATATGGAGAGTTTTGCTTTGTTTTGGATTGTTTAATAACAAATATTGTGCTAGTATGAGATAGTGATCATGTGATGTTTAGTGGTTTAACACCAATCCTGCCTAATAGGATAGTGGTGGCTATGGTTGTTAAAGAGCCAAAGACACCAAAATGTATGGGTACTGAATTGAGTTCAGACCCATATGACTATATAAGCTATTGAGCTTGGATTGGAAATATTAATAGTGTTTTCAATTTCATTCTCATAGTTTTGTAGTTAAATAGAGTTAAAAGGTGGGTGCTGGAGGGTTGCATTAGATCCTAAGATCTATGTGCAGTGCTCTCAGATCCAAGGCTCCTCACTGATGAAGACCACAAGCCAGAAACTAGTCTGGGGATTTGGATGAGTAGGCACTAGATAGGATTTTATGCACAAGCCTTCTGGCATCCATTGATTGCTCTTGTTAGCACAAGATGGCACTACTATATGGAGGTTTGCTTTTTTTGGTTGTTTAATAACAAATTGGTAGTATGAGATAGGATATGTGATGTTTAGTGTTTAACACCAACCTGCCTAATAGGATAGGGGGCTATGGTTGTTAAAAAGCCAAAGACACCAAAATGTATGGGTACTGAATTGAGTTCAGACCCATATGACTATATAAGCTATTGAGCTTGGATTGAAAATATTGCTTTCAAATTTCATTCTCATAGTTTTGTAGTTAAATAGAGTAAAGGGGGGTGGAGGGTTGATTAGATCCTAAGATCTAGGGCAGGCCTCAGATCCAAGGCTCCTCACTGATGAATGCCACAAGCCAGAAACTAGTCTGGGAATATTGGATGAGTAGGCACTAGATAGGGATTTTATGCACAAGCCTTCTGGCATCCATTGATTGCTCTTGTTAGCACAAGATGGCACTACTACATGGAGAGTTTTGCTTTGTTTTGGATTGTTTAATAACAAATATGGTGCTAGTATGAGATAGTGATCATGTGATGTTTACTAGATTAAAAGTGCTGATTTCTAAAAGTAGACAATAGCCGAGACTTAATTGGTTTCTCCAACATTCCTTATCAAGAATAAAAAGGGATGTGATGTGATGTAATTTGGCTTCTCCTTAAACGAAGTCAAGAATATCTCAGCAATTATGCCCAGATAAACCAGTTAGCCACTTTATTTTTCATTCCCCACTCTAACTCTTCCCATATTCTGCCCCATCCCATTTCCACAACATAATCTTTGTCAACTCTATGGCCTTTATATCTAAATCCCCCTTTTGCAGCGGAGAACTTATTGACTGCACATGAAGATCAAGAGTATTTAAACTTAGCAACGGAAAAAACAAGTGAACTCCACCATTGAAGGTGAAAAAGTGGACCTAGGAACTTTGCAGGCCACACCGGTCTATATTATATATTTTCGTGTGCCTTGCCAGCGATCGTAAGTTAAAGATAACTGTCTTTTATATTAAATGTTCGACTAATAATTCTAATTAAACTATTTTGTCTAATCATTTTGGTTTCTGCTTGTCTATTTTACCTGATTGTTAAATCAAGTGAGTGGCTGTACACAGCATCCCCCCTACCAAAAAAATTTAATTTAATTTTTGTTTACTGTTAATATTGTAAAACATTAATAATGATTATATTTTTCGTTTCATTGATTTTTTTTTTAAAAAAACCTCTTTTAAATTAAAGGTAAATCAAACATATCTCTCATAGGCTTAAGAAATTAATTTCACTTTTCTATTAGTTGTTTTTTATCGCCTTCTTTGAGTTCTCTGTGTAAAATCATAAGATTGCACTAATATGTGTTTCTGTATTTCTGTTTGATATTAAAAATGCAGTACTAATTTTTATTGTAGAAAAAATGTAGTACTAGCTCAGATGTTCAACCTCTTTTAACCGATTAGAACTAGACAGTAGCGACATCTGCCTTCATTGCTTGATAATAATTTTAGTCTTTATCAGTGTGGTGCGTGTTGTAGCGCAATATCAAAGCATTGAAGATTCTTGAATCGAAACCTAACTTATCATTACAACGTCATATCATTTCCAACAACAAATCATTCGATTATTTTATAGTAAAATAAAAAAAAACAACGCATTTATTGAAATCATGTTGTCAGGATTTTATCCAAGAATAAAATGTTATTTCATTCAACTTTTTATAAATGAAATGTGAATATTTATTCTAAAAGTGAAAAATAAATGCAAAAAGCTTACCAACTTCGAATCTTCCGAAGAATAAGGTATAGAAAGAAAGACAAAAGCTTACGCTGGAGATGCAGGGTATCGATCCCTGTACCGCTCGCATGCTAAGCGAGCGCTCTACCATTTGAGCTACATCCCCTTTCCTTGTACTCTAATTTTCATAAAAAATAGATAATAAGTAATTTGTTTTTAAAAATATCTATATTAAATTTTAAATCGTAGATAAATGCTTTTCCTTTATTTTACATATATATAGATAAATACCTTCCTTTTCCCTTTCCCCACAGCAAATTGAATTACACAGCACTTACATTATGCGTAGATTGCATTTCACTTCTAACGCTGCTGGTGTTCAAACACCATATGATCACCGGAGTAACTCATCAATCTTCTGCACATGATTTGGGCATGCATTTTCTCAGCGCAAGCGAAACTTTATTTTAATGCTTACTGCATGAAGAACCCTGTGGAATTTAGCATGATGATAAAATGGTGGAAAATCGCTATCACTATTTGTGTTCAAATGTTACATAACCACTTCAGCAACTAATCATAACTTTTGACAGGCTTTCAATAATGTTTTTCAAAGAAATCGCGGTATCGCATTTAATACCTTTTACAAATTGAAGGACCATTTTAACATGTATTTTATTTGTTGTTTTAACAATAAATATTATTTGCTAACGAATAAATATGTTAAGTTTTGTTTCTGAATTAATATAATATTATTGTTTTTAGATTATTTAGGTGTTTTAATTTTATAAACAGAATTCTGACGTTTTCTTATTTACTTTTTACTTTCATATACCGTATATTCAAGGAGATGCTTAAAGAATTCTTGAATTTTTGAAGTCTTCTCGAACTTTCTTCTGCCATTCGATATATATATATATCCAACTACCACACAAACAATGTTTAAACTTATAGAAATTAGTTTGTCTTATTGTCAATCAACCAAAATATAAAAATGATTATCTATTAGTCTGTTTCAAAATAGGCTATAATTTTTTGTTTAATGAGGATTATTTAAACTTCTAGGAATATAAAAATCTTTATTACACTCCAAGTGACAATTTTCTGGTTTTTTAAAGATCTTAAATCAGAGTGAAAGATGAAAATCCATCTTTTACTTGTAGAGATTGCCTTGACAACAAATTGAAGATTTGTGGTTTGGATAAGCTTTGGTTGTAATCATACTTGTTTGATTTATAAAACATTTAATTTTGATACAGAGATGGACATTTAATTGTCATTCTTATGACCTAGGATTTAAACCCAAGCTGACTAAAATTTTTTTCAAAAAAACTTGATTTTTTTTAATCCACTGCTAATACAGCTAACCATCTAACATTGGTCAGTAAATTGATATGTACATATTATTAGCTAGAAAGTAAAATAATGATAAAAAAATATTTAAACACTTACCATTGAACAATTCATCATCATCAACCATTATCAATCCACTGCAGGATGAAGGTCTCTCGAAGTTCAATTCATCTTCTCTGATCTTTAGCTTCTTTTCTCCACATCACCTCTGCAAACTTTTTTATTTCTTCTATGCATCTCACATGTGGTCTCTTTCTGGGTCTTTTACAATCTCTTGGAATCCAGTTTAAGATTTCAATTGTCCATCTATTATATTTTTTTTTTGCAATATGTCCAGCCCAACTCCACTTCAGTCTTTCAATTTTTTCAATGATGTCAATAACACCTGTTAATTCTCTTACCCATATATTGCGTTTTTGATCTCTTCTTGTTACTCCCAACATGCATCTCTCCATACTTCTTTGAATGGTCTGTAGTCTCTGGATTGCTATTCTGATTAAGTGTCCAAGTCTCAGATCCATAAGTAAGAACTGCTAAAACACATTTATTAAAAACTTTCCTTTTCAAACACATAGACATATTTCTTTTAGTATCAAGTTATTTCTACCAAAAGCAAACCAACTAAGTTTAATTCTATGATTAATTTATCCATTATGTTTTCACCTGTATTAATAATCTGACCAAAATATTTGTAGCTGTTAACTTCTTCTAACTCATCATAATTAATTTTTATTTTCATATTTTGAGAAAATCCATTAAACATTACTTTAGTCTTTTTACGTTTATCTTTAGTCCTATTTTCATCTGATAACTCCTGCAACATTTTCTGCAGCTCTGAAGCATTATTTGCAAAAACAACTTTAACATCTGCAAATTCGAAATGACTGAAATAATCTCCATTTACTTTCATTCCTTTAGTTTCCCATTTTAATCCACAAAATACTTCTTGCAGCACTGCTGTAAAAAGTTTTGGAGATATGGAGTCACCCTGTCTTATAATACGCTTTTCGATGTTAACTTTCCTAGTATTATTATGTAATCTAATAGTTGCTGTTGCATTTCTATAAATATTCTTTAAAATATGAAAACATCCTGTATCTTGACCTTGATGATCCAATGCTCTAATGTCTGATGAAATGTTTATAGAATCAAATGCTTTGTCATAATCTACAAATTCAAAACATAATGGCAACTGATATACATTTGCCCTTTCTGTAACTTCTCTCAATATCTGAATATGATCTACTGTACTAAAATCATTACATTCATTATATGTACACCATTTTCTTCATGATTCTGTTATGATAACCAGTTGGTGATCTGAAATGGATGTTTTACATAAGAAAAATGACTTTTCGCTATTATTTTACTGTATATAAATTTGATTTTTTAAACTAAAAATCAGAAATGGCCATAGTATCCTTATCAATAAGTCCCTTGGATTATCATTTGTAATGAATACTTTTAGAATTGTATTTGGGATGAAAGAATATATCATAAAAATAATAATAATTATCAAATGCTTGTAAAAACAATATTTAAGCAACAAACTATTAGAATATGAATATTCCCCTAGAGCTTTTATGTGTTGAATCCATCATATGATGGCTAAGTCAAATTGATATGACATACAAAGCATTTAAATGGTAACTAAATTAAGATCACATTATCCCTGGGAGAAAGTAGTGTCTTTCTCTGAAAGACAACCTCAGTTTCATATTTTCTGGTTTGAGAATTGCTCACAAAAAATTGTTACTATTTAAATCAGGTGAAGGAAAAGATTTTGAGCATTATCCTCAAATTTTTCCACATCAAAATGTATCTCACTGAAGTTTATGAATCAAAGCAGGATCATCTTACGGGATGACAGCATGTGGAAAAAGTTTGTCTCGTAGAGTGATCTGAAATTGTTCTAGATCTGTGAAGACTAAAAACCACAGTTCAGCTGCAACAGAACAAATTCTTATAATAGTTTAGAAATATTTAAACAATCATTCGTTAAAGTTAGATCACAGTCCTTCATTGTATGTTTCCATATATTTGGGATCCAACTGCTTTCACATTGGCACATGCATTTACGAATATACTGAAATTGAAGTCACAAGTCTGTGTTTACATAAAGATTAAACTGTTCTGATATGGAAATATTTTCCAATCCTTACTTATTTTACTGTGTTTTGTATGTGAGTGTGCCTTTTTACTATAATTCTTCACAAGATGCATCAGTCATTAAACATTCTGTCTAATTACGATTAGCAGCTCAGAAGAACTTGTGATGCTTTAGCACAATAATGATGCTTGCGCTCAACAATTATCCTTGAGCAAAAATTTACTTTAATGAACTAACATGTTTTTTTTACTTTACTCAGTTGAGAATAGATCAAGACACTGTAATTCATTAGTTCCTTCACTAACCATTACATAGGGTAGGTCTTAATTTATTAAAATGGTTTT
Source organism: Epiperipatus broadwayi (assembly GCA_028023455.1). Classification (NCBI taxonomy): domain Eukaryota; kingdom Metazoa; phylum Onychophora; class Udeonychophora; order Euonychophora; family Peripatidae; genus Epiperipatus; species Epiperipatus broadwayi. The sequence continues at coordinate 3,882,846 of JAQFVV010006249.1, read as the reverse complement.
GTTCAACACATATTTTTTCCTGTCATCAGTAAATGTGCATATCTGGCAATCATTTACCCAAAATTCAGAGTAGCTACAAAGTCTACATGTTACACCTGCATCCAATATACCATAATGAAGAACGAAGAAATCAAAAAGAACATTATTTTTTACAGTTTGCATAAAATAATAGATTTAATAAATTACCCAGAACCTACCATCATAAATACATAACATTTATAAATCAATCTCTTATATTCAATGTGCTCCCTAAAAAACCTAATTCCAATGCTAAACATTTCAAAATAGAGCAACAAATTAAAATAAGAATTTATACTACTGAACAAGTTCTTTTTTAGATACATTTAAAACCATGGCAGGTTCTCCTGTACAACTAATATAGTGATAAAAAGTCAGTTTTATAATTAAACTCCCTCTTTAAAAATTGAATTCAATATTATTTTCCTTATGAAAAAAGCATTTTTTTTACAAATGTTTTACTATCAAAAAAAAATTAAATTTAATGGAACATTTACAATCAAGAGAACCTAAGATTTGTCTTTATTTTTATTTGAATTTACCATAAATGCTTCTCATTTTTAGTTTGTTTTTTATATAGCATTACTGACAATCTAGAGATCCAATGTCAACACATTTAAATTTTAATCTGCCAACATCACTAGAGCAAAAAAGCTGATGGACCAATCTGAACCATTTCCTTGCCATATTGAACTATCTTTGATTTCTAATAATCGTATTAAATTTTCAGCTATTTGATAGAAGTATATTAAAACTGAATTATAAAATTTATCATAAAGAGACAGGCATATCTACCTTAATTGTCTTTTTTAAAGTATCTTTCTTTTCTTTTTTTTTAAAAGAAAGCCTACAGAAATTATTAGATAGAAAAGTTTCACCGCAACACATCAGAGTGTTATTAATTAAAAGATTAAGCCAATTCACATGTGCTTTGATGATTTTTAATTATAAATGAATACTCTCATTCTCCAGACACAAGATATAGTATTTTAGAAAAGATGGAATAAATCACACATCTTTGTGACTAGAAAGTGAGAGTATTCATTTACAATTAAAAACCGTCAAAGCGCATGTGCATTGGCTTTATCGCTAATATCACCATTATAGTATAAACATAGCGCTATATAAAATAATATCTCATTAATTAAAAGATGTTTGAAATTTTTCTTCTTTTAAAACAAAATAATTCTTTCTGTATATAGCTATGGTCATCAAATGTTGCTTCTCATCTAAAAGATTTTAAAATATCTTTTAAATGTTAATTGTAACGCTTACATTTTTTTAATCCAAGCAGAAATGTTTATTTGCATTTCTCTTTTATAAAATATATAGGGTTTAATTAAACAATTTAAGATATTACTGTTCTATATTATATATCTCACTTTTTTAAAATATCATGTTTGAAAGAATTATTTAAAAATTATTTAAAATTTAGTTCACATTATATATAATGCTTCTCATCATTGTATATATTGTACCGGTGTGTTCACCTAACAAAAGCTAGCATCTAGGCAACATTACCTAGAGTCCAATCATATGCAAGATATATAAGTCAGGAATAATCATGAACTCTGCCCTACTTCCTATTTTCCAAATCTATAACATTACGAAAAACATTTCTGATGATAACAAATGAAATTCCATTCATTCCTGTCCCAGAGCAACAGCAGAGAAACAAAAGATCTATAGGAAAATTGGTTAAGCTGACCTTTACCCCCCCCCCCCAGTAGGATGATCTATCTTATAACTATATTAATATTTTGCTACGAATCATTAACAAATGTCATAGACTAGCTTAAAATCAGCGGACTCTATCATATATAACGCAATACAATCAACAATGTGCATGCATGTAAAGAACAAAAAAAATAACCAAAGAATAACTTATTAAAGTGTTAATAATTTATTTATAATAATAATAATTGGTTAGAACTTGAGTAAAACAAATATGAATAATATACTTTAAATAAATACACTGTGAATCTATTTACACATAATTAATACCATCTGGGTTTCACATAATTAGCGGTACTGATTTGCGTATTCCATAAATGACAAATTGGAACATAGATTAATGATTAATGAATACTCAAATACCAGGCACATATATGAATATAATCAATAAATAGTCAAAATGATGCGGCTTTGTATGCTAATGAAAGATATCAAATTTACAAGGTTTTTATTCTGAATGTAGTGATCTATTCAAATAAACAAAATAAATGACCTGACGAATTTCAAAATAAATATAATTTGATCTTATTACGGTTTATCGTAACGGCAAATTAAAGTATATTATAAATTACAAAGTTTATGCTGTCATTAATGAAATTTCATCAGTGATTTAAAAAGAAAACATTTATTTGTGCATTTTGTTACATTATTAGATTTTGGTAGAGTTTACTGAAAGTTATTTCTCAGTGCATCTATAGATCGTTTAATGAGAGGGCAGATAGCTTAAATAAGCTTTAAACATGACATTTCTAAGTTATAAAATATAAATAAATGAAAGATTGGGATGGTTTACAAAATCATAGTATTATGACTTATAGATTAATAATGGGGTAATGTAAAATATTAATAATTACGGTGCTGACTGATCTGATAATGCCAGAAAGGATGAGAGGTTTCATCAACTTAAATGAACGTGAAACTCAACTGCACTTATGACAGATGGCATCTAAAGAAATGGTTGTTAGGGATGACATGGTTTCGGGGTTTTCCGATGTTACCCCATGCAGCGCCTAGTTACAATATGACACAACCCTGGAGTCAGTGCTTCCAAACTCCATTAATAAATGTGCCTTACAAAATAATCTGGGATCTCCGGGTATTAGTTTGACAAAGCAAGATATGAATTTTATAACATTATCAAGGGTAAGCAACACTAATAGGTTTCAGGTCTGTAATGATGCTGATGTATCAACTAAGGCCCTTGTAAATAATGAAATCTGGCGTAATGACATGATACAGTTTAACCTATCCTTAACGGTACATAATTGACCTTAAATATTGGTTAGAAAGTCAAACACAAAGAGGGAGAGAATATGTAGTTCCTGTCATTAAACAAATATCAATACACTTGACAAGTAGAAACATTAAATAACATCATCACATTAGATGGCATGACAAGCAAATGATAGATTACTAGCAAAGGTAAGGTCACAAAGATTTACTTTACTCAATACTAAAATTCACTAAATGAATAGCATTACGATAATAGTAAATTGATATCTTTAAATATGTCAAAGGATAGTATGCCATGAAACACATAGAACAATTCAGTAACATTATTCAATTGAGTGAACTTTGGGTTTAATAAGAAAGCTTACATTTAAATATTTAAGATTCCATAATGGCGAAATAGAAAATTAAGATAAGATTGGTTCGCTAGATTGAATTATTAGCATATTAAATAATATATAATCAAACATAAAATAAAGTTCAAATTTTGCCACATTTAAAATATTAAGATAGCAAGAGTGAAACCCAGCAAGTACATCTAGAAAATCAAATTATAGATTCGTGCATTAGAAAAAGAGAAAGTCATTTTATGAAATTAATAATAATCGGCACTACATCACCGATTATGAAATAAATAGTTACATTTTAAATAAATTAAAAGCACATAAATGGAGGTTTTAAAGTTCATATTGGCAGCAGAGGATTACTTTCTGTTATTTGAACACTTGACAGCTGTATGGATTAATACGTGTATAGGAAAATAATTTGAAAAAAATAAAGTCAGCAAGACAGATTTTGGAAAAATAATGGCTGGCATACTTTCAAAGTTAGCCTAACAGTTCATTTAGACAGTCTTTAAGTGGCATTGGCATAGAAGCATAGCAGTATGAAGCTGATCTTGGAAAGATCAGGAAAGCAAATTTCTTACACTACTCAAGAGTCATATTTTAAAAATTCAAGTGACGCAGGTTCATCCTGCAACACCTTCTAAAAATAAAGCACAGAGTGTTTAACATAGAAATTTGGGCTGTATCTATATGCCACTGAAACCTTCTAGAACTTTCTATTTTCCCTGCTGCTGGCAAGAGCCGGATGTGCATTAACTGACTAGAATGCTCTTATCCTTTGTTACTGTTATAATTTAAAGATGATGATGAGATAAGCCCAAGAGAGTAATGTTTCAATCCATTTCGAGTTGAAAATAGATTCATGAGATATATTTTCCATTAATGTAGAATCTTTTAAATAAATCTTCTTTATTAAAGACATTTTAAATATAAACAAGGCACGTTCTTTTGTTTGCAACTTTCAGTTATATTTTAATTACTCTCTAGAACTTTCTCTGCTGTTATGTCAGCTTAAATAAAATAATGCATGAATAAAAAAAAACTAAAACATATTTAATAAAATATAATTATACCATTTACAGTTATGTGTGATACATACACACATATGCACAACTATTTACAGTGGTGGAAATTTAAATATTTTTGAATTAAACTAGTATTATTTAATCAAAATAATGCTCAACTAACAAAAAAGGGGTGGGTGGGAATAATCATGTGTATATGTGTACTTGCACTCCCAAGTGATTTATAAGTATAAATCTGGGTTTGAATCTCTGGTCGGAGTTTTCTAATATCACCAGACAGTGAAACAAAATATGTGCAACAGATTTGACTGCTTCAATATGTTTATCTGAGATTCTCTGCATATATAGATGAACAGCATTATGTGTTTACCAATTCTTCATGCTTTCTCTTGGTAAGCTTGGGTTTTGGTCCATTATCAAAATATAATCCAGATTTGTTGTCATCATAAGAAAAAGTATAATTGAGGTATGGTTGGCATTCTCCCTTCTGTCTAGGGATTGATGAGCTTCAGACCAGCAAACTGTTTTCTCACAACACATTTATAGCTGTGAATTTCAACACAAAGTGGGTCATTTTCCTCAATGTGAGTAAATGTATAGACTGTTTCTAGATCTCTTACCCTGACTTCAGCTACATCTGATGGGAGTTCTGTATAAATCTGCCAACCATCTCTCTAGCCAGCTAAAACCAACTGCATCACAAAAATATTAAGACAAGAACTGTCTTCAAAAATTACTATCCAAACTTTGCAGCTGACCTTTTTTCTCAAAATCCTAAAACCAGATTCTTCTGGCCATCTCTTGCAAAAACTGCAAAGCAAACTGAACTGATATTTTATCAGCCCATTTTATAAAGTAATCTTAGGTGGTAACAAAACATTAATGGAAAACAGAGTTTTTTTCTGTCCATTATTTATATTGATTAAAATCAATTTTAATCTTTTCAAATCACTTTTATTTACATACTACTTTTGGAAGCAACACTGAAATACCAAATGTGTGATCTACGTTTTTACTCTCTTCAAATCACTTTTAATTAAATGCAACTTGTTAGAAGTTTTAATGTACAATAATTTTTAATGTGTTCTCGAGCGTATAATAACAGATCTGGACCATCAACATCATTATAATTTTATTTTTACACTGCTTAACATCGGTTTTCTATGAATTCCATTTGATGTAAATGGGTCTTTGGTTGCTATGTGTTAAAAGGAAATCAAGAACTGAATAGACAAATAACATTTTCCCATGCCTTGAATTCTTTAAATCTATTTAACAACTTCTCAACTTTTATCTTATGTGCAACAGTGGCCTTCTTTGGTCTGGGTATGACATTTTGAGTATTATCAACTATCTTGAAATCTATTTGTTTTGTTTTGAACAACACTCGATGGGTTTTAACAATCTGTGGAAATTGCTTCCTCATTTCAGTTTCTAATTTTAATTTTTTTACAATATTTGTTTTTATTCATAATTGCTTAAACTAACTTCTTCCTAATATTGTATTAATAATTTGCTGTGCTATATATAATGGTAATTGTTTTGTATGGCTATTTACAACTACAGGCACTGTAACTATTACTATAATTGTTATATACATTTTAGTTTACATCTGATACTGTCTCCGTAGACTTTTCAATTTGTTATTCACATTTGTGTTTCTATGAATCATATTCAAGTTTTATCACATATTAATGATATGCCCACTTTACTATCCATCTCTGTTTGTACTTTTTGATTGTAAATGTTAATGTTTAATCTTAGCATATTATCAATACATTCCAGTTTGTTTATAAATGTTGACTTTTGAGTTAGATTCCTCTTGAAATACTCTTTCATTGTAAATCCTGCTTTGTCATTCATCCCTTACATAAAGGACTTTGATAAATGATCTTTAAGTCCACAGTTGAAACATTTTTTTCATTTTGAATCTGCATTTAGGTTTTAAATGTCAGGTTTTTCCACAACCATAACAAGAAGGAGGGAAGAGTGTTATTATTAACTTTTTACTTATTTGTGATGGTTTTGTCACATTTATACTGGCTTTCTGAAAAATTATTCTCTTTCTTATTTCTGACAGTTTCCATATAGTCTACCATGATTTCATAAGTTAAAGATCATTCAATGGTGACCTTGTACATTAATTCCTTGTCACTTAGTAATATTTATCTAAGCTTTACATCTTGTGTTAAAGACAATAATTAATAAAAGGTTAAAAATGACAATAATCAATCAGTTGAAAATGCACTGAAATTCTTATCGGTTTTTCAACTGTTCTAATATAAAGATGTTCAAAATATGAAAACAAAAAAACCATATGAAAGAAGCTTTATTTAATTGAAAAAAAAAAAAAAAAACATTTGAAAACAATAAATATCAAGATTACAGAGTAATCACATTATTATAAGTTTCTTAAATGTTTATTAATTACTATTAACCATAAAATCATTACAAACGCTCATTAAAAAAATGCTCTTAAAGTTAGCAAATCTTTAATGTTACTTTTTATATTTCTAAAAGCAGTTCAACCGGCACTTTAAAAATATCAACGGACGCTGAACTTCTGAGAAACCAGACTTTACGTATATTTGCTGTAAGAATCCGAAAAGATCGTAGAGATCTGTTTCACAACTATTTAGAAAGACTCATTCTAGGCATAATCTCTAATTTAGTTTCTGAAAATGACTATAGATGTCAGGAATAATTGATTGTCATGACGTCACATCTGAATGGAAAAAGTAAATTTTCGCTATAGTTTTACACAATTAAAAAACTATGTAGAAAAAATTGGAAAACATAATACTAAAATATGGAAGGACATAATTGTTAATAGAAGAGCATAGCACTTCTAGGAATTTTACTTGCCGTTAAAATGTCAGTATGATGATATTTTTCAACATCTTAAAGTAAATAATTTCTTTAGTATAAGAAATATTCACTTTCGCAATTGCTCTATTGGTTTTAATTCTTATTTAAAAAAATTAATTTGTATTTTCCGTGGAAAGTTGTTTTCTGATTAAAAGTTATTCTTTGAGACTAAAATGCTTTTAATTTCGGTTACTTAAGTTTAGAGCCCTCATTCTATACACTAACTCTTACAGACCACGGTTAAACCAGAGCTTGAGTCTCTTTGGTGTCTGACATTATGATCAAATATTCACTTGTACAAATCTAGTGTATTTGTGATCAGGTTAAATAATTTCTTTAATTCTCTAAATAAAATATTAATAACTTTGGAGTTATTACCTCTTGAAAAATATTCATAACTTTGAAGTTATTACCTCAAAGATTTTCTTGGGAATGTAATTCCTTTTATTTGCAATTAGTTTTATTGAAATATTTTTCACTCTATGGTTACACTTCTGTAATCTCTATTAGTGTTTATAAATAATAAAGGGAACTCATTTAAGATCCATAAAGGCAGATAATTATGAAATATTAAAAAATTCAAGATAATTATATATATTAAAAACTGGCTAGTTTAGAAGTGAAACATGCACACTTCACAGAAAAGATATTCAGCTGTTTCTAATCATTCAACAAAGTATGAACTGATGTATGTTAGGAATAATAAAAAGACATTAAAAGTAAAATACATGGATGAGAGAAGAAACAATGTCTCTGATATGATTAAAAGAATTGAGAAATTGAAATGTAGCCCAACTGGGCATATTGCTAAGAAATGATAATGGATATAAAGTTGTTTTAAATTAGATCCGAGGAGGTTATAAAATTAAGGAAAGAGCACCTATGAGTTTGATGGATACAATAAGAAAGTTCTCAGATATGACATAGAGAAGAGATTCTATGGATAGATAAGGATTGATAATATTGATGAAATATATTTAAATTTTTATATATGTTGGAAAAATGACTGTCAAGTCGAATCCACTGAAACTCATGTTAAATGCAGTAATTTATAAATATGTAAAAACTATAATAATCAAACAATTGAAAATTTCATATGAATTCGTTGTAATTTCTCAATTTTTTTTGATAGTTTTATAATATGAAAGCTCAAAATGGAAATAAGAGAAAGAAGAGGAAAACAATTCACTGCAATAAATATCAAAACTACAATAAATAAATAAGTTTAGAGTTATTATAAAGCAATTATTTTCTCAATGTCTTTAAAATTATATTTTTCATAGAATCATTAGATCCAATCATAAAAACACGTGATTAAATTTTCAGATATTTAACATTACTTTTTTAAAACCCACAACACTAATACTCTATAAAATTAATCATTGTTAAATTGTCAAAAAAGTTAACCTCCTTGATCATGTTTCTTGCTAATATTTATGGATGTCATGATCTTTACTCTATAAATCCAAAATAGTCATAGAAATTTGACTCAAATTCTTTGATCTGGTTTGGGAAGCTCTCAAGATATATCAGCACAGATTCAGTTTTGAAAATCAGTAATATTTAAACATTTTTGCTACAGTTTTGCAGGTCATTTAAAAGTATTTATGGGTATTTTTTTAATGAAATTATTAAAATATATAATGGATGAATGAGTACCAGATATATGTAAACATACAGGCAAATGGTCTTGAAATCAAAAGTCTCATGGGATTGAAACTTTCAAGTTTTTATCTTGAATAGAAAGATAATTGTAAAAGTTATTCACCGTCTAATACTGCAAACAACAATATTTTCCATATGGACACCTTTCATATATATTTGTGGCTTTTCATTATCATACAGACTAGACTTCACTTATCACTCTATATATAAAAGATATAATTTAGTTGCTACATTGGATTTAAATCACTCAGGATATATTTTTTTCCATTAGCCTCTTTATGTGTTGTGCAAGTAGTATGTTAAAAAATTAGTTGTGTGAAAAAAACAGCTACTGTATACGATTGTTATTTCAGTCTTTTAAGCTATCTAAATAATGGATTTACATCTTCTTTGTTATGATTTCAAGAGAGGTAAAAATTGTTTTCTGGAAGAAACACTAGGATTATCATTAGTGGCAAATATTTTCATACTAAATTCTATTCCAAAAAAAGAAAAAAAATCGGTACTCGTCAAAGAGCCCCCATATACCACTGGATGGCGCCGTTTTCGTGCTAAAACACATAAAAATTCCGGTTTCATGGCTGACACGTTCGCCACGTTTTCTATAATACAACTTTTTTGTTGTGCTACAGATTGCAGGCTGCTATGTTGTGTCACAGTACAGCATGTATGTTTTACACAGCAAATACATTTTCCATATTCGCACAGTTTATAAAATAGTTATGGCTTAGGGAGAGGGTGTGTTTTTTTGAATTGGATGGAAATGTTGTTTTCATTAGATTTTTTTTAATTTTAAAGTATTGAAATCTTCAGATTTTGTAAAGTAATAATTAACAGACTTTTTACACTGTAGTGTATTGAAGTTTTAAGTAATAAATGTTGACGAGATATATGTATAAAGTGAGTTGGAATTAGGTAACGAGTCAACTAACGTACTGTTCGTAACATTCCATGAGACAAAGAAGATTGTACTGTGTGTATATTTTTGAAATAAAAAAAAGCGTTAACACAAAAATATCCCGTAAAAAAAGTACAATTGTACACTGTTTTTTAAATGTCATAAAAAGCATATATTATAAACATTTTATATATATATTTGTCATTGTTTAAAAAAGTTTTAGTTTATTTCTTTTCTCTGACTACTGTTATACTTTGTTGAATATAGTTTACATTTATTGTTATCATTTATTTTATAGATGTTAGTAAAAGAAAATATTTACAAAAATACGATTTTGATATTTTTTATTTTAGCATTACAAACAACAGAACACTAACCCTAAACCTAAAACTAACCCTAAATCTAACCCTAAAACTAATCCTAAACTAACCCTAAAACTAACCGTAACAACTTTTACTTTTAGTTGTCATTCTATTTGAAATAAAAAATAGCGGTAAACAACAATAAAAAAAAAAGCCGTAACCCCAGTAAAAAAATCTCCGATAGAAAATTGATTTTTCTAATAAAAAGCAAACTAAAAAAGATGAATCAAATTGTAATTTGTTTATTCTATTTTACATTTATCATTATCATTTAATTTGTATACGTTAATAAAAAATAATATTTAAAATTAAATAATATTTAAAAAAGATGATTTTCTTTTGTTTTTATTTTTGCATTACAATAAACACATCAAAATGATTATAATTAACGGCCTGGGAATGATCATATTTTATAGTTTAAGCATGAAAACTGCACCATTGAGTGGGATATAATAGCTATTCGACAACAATCAAAAAATCAATTCTTATTTATTTCACCATGGTTAAACTTCTTTATTCTATTAATGATTGAAAACAATGAAAGAAAATGTATTCATCTCTATTAGGCAAATGTTAATAAATGATTACTTATTCCTTATTCACATTAATATGATCAGAAGATTGTCAAACATTTACTTGTATTCTTTATATAATGTGTTCTGGAACGTATAATAACAAATCTGGACTATCAACGTCATTATAATTTTATTTTTACACTGCTTAACATCAGTTTTCTATGAATATCATTTGATGTAAATGGGTGTTTGGTTATTATGTGTTAAAAGGAAATCGAGAACAGAATAGAAAAATAACATTTTCTCATGCATTGAATCCTTTAAATCAATTTAATGACTTCTCAACTTTTGTCTTACGCACAACAGTGGTCTTCTTTGGTCTGGATATGACTTTTTGAGTGTTATCAACTATCTTGAAATGTATTTGTTTTGTTTTGAAGAGCACTCGATTGATTTTAACAATCTGTGGAAATTGCTTCCTCATTTCGATTTCTAATTTTAATTTTTTTACAATATTTATAATTATTTTATGCCCACAACCCAGTTGCTGGGCCATTTATTTTGGGGAAACCAAAGCAGGCATAATCAACAGGACAGCACAGCATAGATACACCTATAATAGAGCAAAGAAAAATAACGATAACTCATCAACATTCTTAGAGCATTCCAAGAAGACAGGACATGTGTTTGAACCATCCAGTCCCAAAATAGTCTGCATTGAGGAAAATGACATCAAGCGGAAAATCAGAGAAGCATATTTCATTAATGGCAATAATAACTCTATCAATAGACAGGATACCTGCTTTGACATCTCCAAACGTTGGACTATCTAGTTCATTTGCATTTGTTTTGTATATCGCTTTGTTTTCTTGCCTTATTTCCTCATTCTGCATCTCACATTACCGCTATGAATATGAAGCAAATGGCCTCGAAAGTGCTTAGCGTATAATAATTTGTGGAATCTTTATAGTTTCTCATTCAAGTGTTTCATACACTTTTTTAATTTGTATATTAAATTATCATGTGAGAAGTTTAAAATCCTTAATATTTTACAAATATGAACTTTTATCAAAAAGGCTTACATTACATCTTGGCATTTCAGTCAAAACATTGGAACAGCACCTGACATTTTTGTCTGAATGCAAGAAATTTAACATTGTTCCTAACTGCTGCAGAATAAAAATAGACAACTCTATATATAACCGTGACAAAATCATTAATAAACTACAAAAGCACCTCTTGACTTTTATCATCCTAGGATGCAAGAACACATTATGTAAAGAAAGAAAAAGATGGCTCACAATAACAGCAAATAGTACCCTCCCCCAATGGATTATCGATAAACTCAACATTACAGAAATAAACCACCACAAACGTTTTGTTCTTAAAATCAAATTTTTAGCTTATAAACAAAACATAAATATTGACTTACAGCAAGCGTCGTATGTTAATAGGACTAGCCTTACCCCCCCCCCCCAATTGGATAACAAAAGTTCTATCCCTTGGACTGAGATTCATAGGAGGCCAATGGAGACAACCCAAACTAGAGCTTATCGCTGATGTCGAAGCAAATCTAATTAATAACCTGCAAAGAGATAGCATTATAACAGATATAGCTAAATCTATTAAACAGAAACAGTTAGTTATACATAAAAGATAATAGCTGGAATAGCGACATCAAAATTACTAAACATTTTCTAGATCGCAATAATTTAATCTGCCTTAAAGAAGACAAGGGCAACAGGTTTATGCTTTTACATTCCCAGGATTATAAGTTGAAAATAAACGAACAAATTTCAAATCTACAACTCACTCCTGTTGCACAAATCAACAACAAGCTTAACTACAATAAATTTGTTTCTTCCATTCTCCATCCACATAAAAACAAAGGCATTTCAATTGCAGAATACTACTGAGTTTATCCGTCCTCCACCAAACCTCCAAGAATATTTGCCAATATTAAACTCCATAAGCCTGGAGAACCGCTGCATTTAATGATGGATTTTGGGGGAGTCCATTATTTTCAAACTGCTAAAATGGTTAATCAACTACTAATAGACAGCTTGGGCTTTGGAAATTATTCTATTAATTCGTCTTTTCTATTTGTGGAAAAAATCAAAAAAGCCATGATCGAGAACAACTTCTACATGACTACCCTCGATGTCAAAGAATTATACGGATCAGTTGACAGAAAACAATCCATTCAAATCATCCAACAAGAACTGACTAACATGCACCCAGCTGAACGCATTAATTTCATCGTTACATTTTTGGCATGGATGGACAAACACATCTATACCACACTTGAGTACGGTTGGTACAACATGAAAAGTGGATGGCCCATGGGTCTCCCACTCAGTGGAATTGTAACCAGCATCTTCCTTAATCACTATGAAAAACGAATCATATCCAAAAATCAAGCTGACTGTCCTCACACTATATACATGCGATATGTAGATGATATATTCATCTTAGCCAACCAACACACTACAAATGCTATCATACAAGATTTATCACAAAACACTAACCTAACTATCAATTCCACAGCAGAAGATGCTTTCCAAAGTCTAAATTACCTCGACCTTCGTCTAACACGAGATGAAAGAACAATAAATTACTCAATGATAATAAAGCCCTTTGAAATCAAAGGCTTTTTACATCCACACTCCAATTCACCAAGCTCTCACAAATTTGCAGGACTTCAAGCATTTTTATATAGAAATGTGCAACTGTGCAAGTTTGAAGTGGATAGAAAGAATAATATACATCTCTACACCAAAGACCTACTACAAGCAGGCTACGAACTCAACACTGTTAATAACAAAATTAAACAATTTCATAAGAAAATTGCAGACAATAAAAATGATATTAAACTTCCCTATATTACTCTTCCACACATACCTAAAATCTCCTACGAAAATGATATTAAACTTCCATATATTACTCTTCCACACATACCTAAAATCTCCTACCAATTAATTAAGGTTTTGTCCAACAAATTTAAAATTAGTTTTCATACACCCCCATGCACTAATCGTCTAATCAATAACTCTAAGGACAAAATTGAACCTTCTCAGACCCCCCATGTCATTTATAGCATATCATGCCCACAACCGAGTTTCTGGGCCATTTATTTTGGGGAAACCAAAGCAGGCATAATGAACAGGACAGCACAGCATAGGTACACCTATAATAGAGAAAAGAAAAATAATGATAACTCATCAACATTCTTAGAATATTCCAAGAAGACAGGACATGTGTTTGAACCCTCCAGCCCCAAAACAGTTTGCATTGAGGAAAACGACATCAAGCGGAAAATCAGAGAAGCATACTTCATTAATGGCAATAATAACTCTATCAATAGATGGGACACCTGCTTTGACATCTCCAAATGTTGGACTATCTAGTTCATTTGCATACATTTTGCATATCACTTTGTTTCCTTGCCCTATTTCCTCATTCTGTATCTTGCATTGCCGCTATGAATATGAGGCAAATGGCCTTGAAAGTGCTTAGCATATAATAATTTGTGGAATTTTTATAGCTTCTCGTTCAAGTGTTTCATACGCTTTTTAATTTGTATACTAATCACTTAAACTAACTTCTTCCTAATATTATATTAATATTTTGCTCTGCTATATAATGGTATATGTTTTGTATGGCTATTTCCAACTACAGGTACCATAACTATTACTCTAATTGTTATATACGTTTTAGTTTCCATCTGATACTGTCTCTGTAGACTTTTCAATTTGTCATTCACATTTGCCTTTCTATGAATCTTATTCAAGTTTTAGTACATATAATGATAAACCCACTTCACTGTTCATCTCTATTTGTACTTTATGATTGTAAATGTTAATGTTTAGTCTTAGCATATTATCAATACCTTTCATTTTGTTTATAAATGTTGACTTTTGAGTTAGCCCCCCTTGAATTACTCTTTTACTGTAAATCCTGCTTTGTCATTCATCTATTACATAAATAACTTTGACAAATGACCTTTAAGTTCACAGTTGAAACAGTTTCATTTTAAATCTGCAGTTAGATTTTAAATGTCATGTTTTCCACAGCTATAACAAGTGGGAGGTTATTATTAACTTTTTACTTATTTCTGATGGTTCTGTCACATTTATACTGGGTTTCTGACATTTTTTTTTTTTTTATCACATCTGACGGTTTTCATATATTCTACTGTGATTTCATGGTGACCTTGTACATTAATTCCTTTTCACTTAATAATATTTCTCTAAGCTTTACATCTTTTATTTCACAGAATAGCTATTAGCATTTCATTGATAAAATTATTAAATTCACAATTCTTCATTAATGCTCATAGGATTAAGTCATATTTCTATATATTTTCATTTGGTTTAAAAGATTTTTTTAGTTTTATAAGTAACTTTTCATAGGGTATTTTTTGGGGAGAACTTTAGATAATACAAATGATCTTTCATAGCTAAAGCCTCATTGCTTGGCATCCATAATAGGTGTCCAACTTTAAGTTTATTATCTCTTGTTTCATTGATAAGCATGCACTTTCAATATGAATATATATATTTATATTAACCTGGAAAAGTCTCAAAAATGTTAAACAACATTTTGGTATTGGGTAGGAAATTTATATCTGCAATAAGAAAAAAAGATGGAATTATTACTAAAAAGAGAGATGACATCATGAAATTGGTAGAAGATTTTTATCAAGAATTATATAGTAATAAAGAACAAGTACCTCCTATATCTATTACATCTTCCGAATTGCCCAGAATTTTAAATGAAGAAATGAGACATGTAATTAAGGGTATGAAGAAAGGAAAGGCTTTAGGAAATGATGGAATTATAATTGATATATTAAAAGAAGCAGGTGAAGAAATAGAAACAATTTTAGCAAAGTTGTATACCAAATGTCTAAATGATAAAGATGTACCGGAAGATTGGAAGAATGCAGTAATAATATTAATATTTAAAAAAGGTGATAAAGAAGATATTAGAAATTACAGACCTATCAGCCTTTTATCAGTTTTATATAAAATTTTTACCAAGATAATTACAACTCGTCTACAGAGAACTTTGGATTTCCACCAACCAAGAGAACAAGCTGGATTTAAAAGTGGTTTTAGTACAATAGATCATATCCAGGTATTGAGAGAAGTCATGGAAAGGACAAATGAATATGAGTTGTCATTATGTTTTGGATTTGTAGATTATGAAAAGGCATTCGATTCTATACACATTTCTTCAGTGATTAAAGCATTGGATCATCAAGGTATAGATCCAGGGATATTGTTATATTTTAAAGAATATTTATAAAAATGCAACAGCAACAATTAGATTACATAATGATACTGGAAAAATCAACATTGAGAAAGGGGTAAGACAAGGTGACTCCATATCTCCAAAACTTTTTACAGCAGTGCTGCAAGAAATATTTTGTGGATTAAAAGGGAAACTAAAGGAGTAAAAGTAAATGGTGATTATTTAAGTCATTTAGATTTCGCAGATGATGTAGTTGCTTTTGCAAATAATGCTTCAGAGCTGCAGGAAATGTTGCAGGAGTTAGCAGAAAAGTAGGACTAAAGATAAATGTTAAAAAGACTAAAGTAATGTTTAATCGATTTGCTCAAAATATGAAAATAAAGATTGATTATGAAGAATTAGAAGAAGTTAACAGTTACAAATACCTTGGTCAGATTATTAATACAGATGGAAACATAATGGAGGAAATTAATCATAGAATTAAACTTGGTTGGAGTGCTTTTGGTAGAAATAACTTGATACTAAAAGGAAATATGCCTATGTGTTTGAAAAGAATGGTTTTTAACAAATGTGTTTTACCAGTTCTTACTTATGGATCTGAGACTTGGACACTTAATAGAAGAGCAATACAGAGACTTCAGACCACTCAAAGGAGTATGGAGAGATGTATGTTGGGAGTAACAAGAAGAGATCGAAAACGCAATGTATGGGTAAGACAACAAACAGGTGTTACTGACCTTATTGAAAAAATTAAAAGATTGAAATGGAGTTGGGCTGGACATATTGCTAGAAGAGATGATAATAGATGGACAATTGAAATTTTAAACTGGATTCCAAGAGATTGTAAAAGACCCAGAAAGAGACCACATGTGAGATGGATGGATGAAATAAGAAAATGTGCAGGGGTGTTGTGGAGAAGAGAAGCTAAAGATTGGAGTAGATGTATTAAACTTGGAGAGACCTTCATCCTGCAGTGGATTGATAATGGTTGATGATGATGATGATGATTAACCTGGATTTTGTACATCAAGTGTTGTTGTCATGTTGTTCTGGATTTTCAGTTCACTGCGCTGCTAAATTTAATATTTCATGAAATCTTTAATTAAATTTCTAGGTTAAACTGTTAATCTGTGCTAAATAGTATATCCAGCCTCAAAGATTAGGTTGTTGAACTGCACCAAATCATATATTTCATTAAGTTTTCTTTGTCTCCATAATTAATTATTCATTTTGTTTCTTTTCTGGAATATTCTAGCATTAACATTAACCTTGTGCACAGACCCACACCTTTAATAAAATAAAAATGTGTATAAATATAACAAGACCTATGTAATGTTTAATGAATATTCTCAGATAAAGAAATCATTATTAATAATATTGATTTTAAAAGAGTTAAGCATTACAAATACTATGATCAGATAATAAGAAGGAAACAATAATGAATGAAATTAATCTCAAAATTAAACTTGAATAAAGTTCTTTTGGTAGACAACTTAATAGTAAGAGAAGTATATGCCTAAGTTCATTGAAAAGAAATGTTTTTATTAGAGGTATTTTATCAGTTCAACTTATGAGTCTGAAACATGGATGCTTAACAGAAGAGCAATACAGATTATTGACGACAATGATCAAAATACACAGAGTTGTATGTTGGGAGTAATGAAATGAGATTTTAAATTAATACATGAGAGAAAAAGCAAATAAGTTTACTGACATTCTTGAATAAATTAAATGATTAAATTGGCAATGGACTATACACATTTTTAAAAGAGCTTATAATAAGTGATCATTTCAAGCATTAATTTGGATCCCAAGAGATTCTAAATGTTCTAAAAAGAGATCACATTAAATAAAAAGTTTATTCATGCGATTTATTCATGCGATGTGGAGAAGAAATGCTATGCACAAGACAAACTTGTCTAAAGTTTAAAAAAGAGTCATTTGGCAATGGGTGAAGCTGATGACTGAATTTATACATGTGTAATAACTTGTGCCTAATACAATAATTAATGAAAGGTTAAAAAGTGACAATAATCAAAGAATTGAAAATGCACGGAAATTTCTTTCAGTTTTTCAACTATTCTAATATAAAGATGTTCAAAATATGAAAACAAGAAAACCATGTGAATGAAGTTTTATTTTATTGAAAAAAAAAAAAACATTTGAAGACAATAAATATCAAGATTATAAACAAAGTAATCACACTACTATAATTTTCTTAAATGCCTCTAAATTACTATTAACCATAAAATCACTAAAACCGCTCGTAAAGAAAATGCTCTTAAAGTTAGCAAATCTTTAATGTTCCTTTTTGTATTTCTAAAAGCAGTTCCACCGGTACTTTAAAAATATCAACGGACGCTGAATTTCTGAGAAACCAGACTTTTATAGTATTTCCTCTCGTTCTTTTAGAATTATGTATATTTACTGTAAGCATCCGAAAAAAATCGTAGAGATCTGTTTAACCATTATTTAGAAAGACTGATTCTATCCAAAGGATCTATTTTAGTTTCTGAAAATGACTATAGATGTCAGGAATAAGTGATTGTGTTAAGAGGATTATTGAGTGTTATAGTAGTAAGGAATGGGATGAAAGAATAAAATTATTAATAAAGACTAGGGAGTTAGAGGGATGGAGAAATAGTATGGAGAGTAAAAAGTGTTTAAATATATATATAGAAATAAACAGAATATTAGGTGTGAGTTAATATATGATAATAGTAAGGAAAGTAGTTTATTGTTTAAGGCTCGAACAGGATCTTTAGCTACAAAAGAATATACATGTAAATGGAAAAATATGGGTGAATAATTTTGTAAATTATGTAAGGAAGGAATAGAAAATATTAGGCATTTGTTAATTGAATGTAAATGTTTGAAAACAGAAATGGTACATATAATGAAGTTGTGGAAAAATAAATATGAAAAGAGTGATTATACAGAAAGTGAATTATTGGTTTTTATGCTGGGTTTGGGAAAAGATAAGGGGGGTTTAAATATAAAGGTTATAGAGTTGACAAAGATTATGTTGTGGAAATGGGATAGAGCAGATTATGAGTAAATTTAGAGTGGGGAATGTAAAATAAAGTGGCTAACAGGTTTATCTGGGCATAATTGCTGAGATATTCTTGACTTCGTTTAAGAAGAAGCCATAATACATCACATCACATCGTCACATCTGAATAGAAAAAGTGAATTCTCGCTATAGTTTTGCAATTATTTAAAAATTTGTGCAGGGAAAATTGAAAAGAATAATAGTAAAATATGAAATGAAGTAATTGTTATTAGGAGAATATAGCGTTTTTAGAAATTCTACTTGCCCTCAAAATTTTAGTATGATGTTATTTTTCAATATCTTAAAATAAATGACATCATTGTTATAAGATGTATTCACTTTCGAAATTTTATTATTAGTTTTATTTCTTATTTTAAAAAATCGTAAAAAATTCGTAGTGATGTTCGTTTTCAGAATAAAAGTTATCCTTTTGACCAAAAAACTTTTAATTCCAGTGATTTACATTTAGAGCCCACATTCTATACACTAACTTTTACAGATCGTGCTTCAATCAGGGTTTGAGTGTTTTGGGTGCCTAATGTTATGATCAAATATTCAGTTGTTCAAATGTATTGTAGTTGTGAACAGGTTAAATAATTTTTTTAATTCTGTAAACAAAATATTCACAACTTTGGAGTTATTACCTGGAAGATTTTCTTGGGAATGCAATTCCTTTTACTTGAAATTAGTTTTCTTGATATATTTTTCACACTATAGTTACACTATTGTAATCTCTATTAGTGTTTGTATATAATAAAGGGACCTCACTTAAGATCCATAAAGGTAGATAATTACGAAATGAAAAAATCAAGATAATCATATATATTAAAAACTTGCTAGTTTAGAAGTCAAGCATGAACATTTTACAGAAGAGGTATTCAGCTATTTCTAATCATTCAACAAAGTATGAACAGATGTGTGTTAGGAGTAATAAAATGAGATCAAAGCCAAAATACATGGGTAAGAGTAGAAACAAACGTCTGTGATATGATTAAAAGAATCAAGGGATTGAATCGTAGCTGGACTGGAAATATTGCTAAGAAATGATACTGGATATAAAGTTGTTTTAAATTAGATCGTGAGATTTTAAAATTAGATAAAGAGAGCGCCTATGAGATTGATGAATACAGTAATAAAGTTCTCAGATATGACATAGAGAAGACATTCTATGGATTGATGAGGATTGAAAATAATGATGAAATATATTTAAATTTGTATATATGTTGGAAACATGACTGTCAAGTCGAATCCACTGAAACTCATGTTAAATGCAGTAATTTATAAATATGTAAAAACTATAATAATCAAACAATTGAAAATTTCATATGAATTCGTTGTAATTTCTCAATTTTTTTTGATAGTTTTATAATATGAAAGCTCAAAATGGAAATAAGAGCACAAAGTTTTATATAAAGAAACAAAAGGAAAACAATTCGCTGCAATAAATATCAAAAGTATAATAAATAAATAAGTTTAGAGTTATTATAAAGCAATTATCTTCTCAATGTCTTTAACATTATATTGTTCATAGAATCATTAGATCCAATCATAAAAAACACGTGATTAAATCGTCAGATATTTAATATTACTTTTTATAAAATCTCACTAATACTCTATAAAATTAATCGTTGCTAAATTGTCAGAAAAGTAAACCACCATGATTATGTTTCTTGCTAATATTTATGGATCTCAGGATCTTGACTCTATGAATCCAAAATAGTCATAGAAATTTGATTCAAATTGTTTGATCTGGTTTGGGAAGCTCTTAAGATATATCAGCACGTATTCAGTTTGAAAATCAGTAATATTCAATCATTTTCGTTCAGTTTTGCAAGTCATTTAAAAGTATTTACAGGTAATTTTTTAATGAAATTATTAAAATATATAATGGATGAATGAGTACCAGATATATGTAAACATACAAGCAAATTCTCTTGAAATCAAAACTCTCATGGAATTGAAACTTTCAAGTCTTTTTCTTGAATAGAAACATAATTGTAAAAGTTATTCACCACCTAATAATGCATACAACAATATTTTCCATGTGGACACCTTTCATATATATTTAAGGCTTTTCATTAGCATATAGACTAGACTTCACTTATCACTCTATATACAAGAGATTTAATTTAGTTGCTAGATTGGATTCAAATCACTTTATATACAAGAGATTTAATTTAGTTGTTAGATGGATTCAATTCAGGGCATATTTTTTTTACATTATCCTCCATGTGTTGTGCAAGTAGTATGTTAAAAAAATACCTGTGTGAAGAAAAAGCCTATCATATATGATAGTTATTTCATTCTTTTAAGCTGTCTAAGTAATGGATTTACATATTCTTTGTTTTGGTTTCAAGAAAGATAAAAATTGTTTTCTGGAAGAAACACTAGGATTATCATTAGTGGCAAATATTTTCATAGTAAATTCTACTCAAAAAAGAAAAAAAATTCAATTCTTATTTATTTCACCATGGTTAGCCTGCTTTATTCTATTAATGATTGAAAACAATGAAAGGAAATGTCTTCATGTCTATTAGGTAAATATTGATAAATGTTACTTATTTCTTATTAGCATTCACATTAACATGATCAGAAGATTGTCAAACATTTACTTATATTCTTCATGTAATGTGTTCTGGAACGTATAATAACAAATCTGGACTATCAACATCATTATAATTTTACTTTTACACTGCTTAACATCGTTTATATGTTAAAAAGAAATCGAGAACTGAATAAAACAATAACATTTTCCCATGCCTTGAATCCTTTAAATTGATTTAACGACTTCTCAACTTTTGTCTTATGTGCAACAGTGACCTTCTTTGGTCTGGGTACGACTTTTTGAGTATTATCAACTATCTTGAAATCTATTTGTTTTGTTTTGAATGACACTCAATGGTTTTAAAAATGTGTGGAAATTGCTTCCTCATTTTAGTTTCTAATTTTAATTTTTTTACAATATTTATTTTTATTCCTAATTGCTTAAACTAACTTCTTCCTAATACTATATTAATACTTTGCTTTGCTATATATAATGGTAATTGTTTTGTATGGCTATTTACAACTACAGGTACTGTAACTATTAGTCTAATTGTTATATACATTTTAGTTTACATCTGATACTGTCTCCATAGACTTTTCAATTTGTTATTCACATTTGTGTTTCTATGAATTATATTCAAGTTTTATCACATATTAATGATATGCCCACTTTACTATCCATCTCTGTTTGTACTTTTTGATTGTAAATGTTAATGTTTAATCTTAGCATATTATCAATACATTCCAGTTTGTTTATAAATGTTGACTTTTGAGTTAGATTCCTCTTGATATACTCTTTCATTGTAAATCCTGCTTTGTCATTCATCCCTTGCATAAAGGACTTTGATAAATGACCTTTAAGTCCACAGTTGAAACATTTTTTTCATTTTAAATCTGCTGTTAGGTTTTAAATGTCATGTTTTTCTACAGCCATAACAAATAAAAGGGAAGGATGTTATTATTAACTTTTTACTTATTTCTGACGGTTTTGTCACATTTATACTGGGTTTCTGAAAAATTATTCTCTTTCTCATTTCTGACGGTGTCCATATAGTCTACCATGATTTCATAAGTTAAAGATCATTTAATGGTGACCTTGTACATTAATTCCTTGTCACTTAGTAGTATTAATCTAAGCTTTACATGTTTTATTCTCCTGAATAGCTAATCCAATAGCATTTCATTGATAAAATTATTAAATTCACAATTGTTCATTAATGCTCATAGGACCAAGCCATATTTCTGTATATTTTCATTTTGTGACTGTGTTTTCCCTGGGAAACAAATAATATTTCTTCACTTTGGGTTTATAATATTTTTTTAGTTTTATAAGTAACTTTTCATAGAGTATTTTTTTGGGCAGCTTGATATCATATAAATGATCTTTCATAGCTAAAGCATCATTGCTTGGCCTCCATAATAGGGTGACCACTTTAAGTTTATTATCTGTTGGTCCATTCATAAGCATGGACTTTCAATATGATTATATATATTTACCAATAACCTCGATTTTGTACATCAAATATTGTTGTCACGTTGTCCTGCATTTTCAGTTTACCACACTTCTAAATTTATTATTTCATGAAATCTTTAATTAAACTTCTCGGTTAAACTGTTAATCTGTTGTAAATAGCATATCCAGCCTCAAATATTAAGTTGTTGAACTGCACCAAATCATATATTTCATTGTTTTCTTTTTCTGGACAATTAATTATTTATTTTGTTTCTTTTCTAGAGTATTCTAGCATTAACATAAACCTTCTGCACACACACACTCCTTTAATAAAATAAAAATGTGTATATATATAGCAAGACCTATATAATGTTTAATGAATATTTTCAGATAAAGAAATCAGGATTAATAATATTGATTTTAAAAGAGTTAAGCATTATAAATACTATGATTAGATAATAAGATGGAAACCATAATGAATGGAATTGATCACAAAATGAAACTTGAATAAAGTGCTTTTGGTAGACAACTTAATAGTAAGAGTATATGCCTATGTTCATTGAAAAGAAAGGTTTTTATTAGAGGTGTTTTACCAGTTCTAACTTATATGTCTGGAACATGGATACATAACAGAAGAGGAACACAGATAATTGACATCAATTGTCAAAATATGCAGAGATGTATGTTGGGAGTAATCAAATTAGATTTTAAATAAATATATGAGAGAAAGAGCAAATAAGTTTCACTGACATTCTTAAAACAATTAAGTGATTGAAATGGAGATGAACTATATATATATATATATATATATATTTAAAAGAGCTGATAATAAGTGGTCACTTCAAGCATTAATTTGGATCCCAAAAGATTCTAAATGTTCTAAAAAGAGATCACATTAAATAAAAAAGGTTATTTATGGGATGTGGAGAAGAAACGCTATGCATAAGACAAACTGATCGAATGTTTGAAAAATAGTCATCTTGCCATGGGTGAAACTGATGACATATTTGAGTTTATACATTTGTTGTAAAATAATGGTTAGCAACTTAAATGTACTATAACTTGTGTAAAAACAATAATTAATAAAAGGTTACAAATGACAATAATCAAAAAGTTGAAAATTGACTTAAATTCTTTTCGGTTTTTCGACTATTCTAATATAAAGATGTTCAAAATATGAAACAAGAAAACCATGTGAAAGAAGCTTCATTTAATTGGAAAAAAAAAAAAAATTTGAAAACAATAAATATCAAGATTACAAAGTAATCACACTACTATAATTTTCTTAAATGTTTTTAAATTATAATTAACCATAAAATCATTAAAACCGCTTATAAAGAAAATGCTCTTAAAGTTAACAAATCTTTAAGGTTACTTTTTGTATTTCTAAAAGCAGTTCCACCGGTACTTTAAAAATATCAACGGACGCTGAATTTCTGAGAAACCAGACTTTAATAGTATTTCTTCTCGTTCTTTTAGAATTATGTATATTTACTGTAAGAATCCGAAAAAATCATAGAGATCTGTTTCACCACTATTTAGAAAGACTGATTCTATGCAACGATGAATTTTAGTTTTTGAAAGTGACTATAGATGTCAGAAATAATTGATTATCAACACATCACGTTTGAGTAGAAAGAGTAAATTCTCGCTAAAGTTTTGTAAAATTATTTAAAAATGTATGCAGAGAAAATTCGAAAGAATAATTCTAAAATCTGAACGGAAGTAATTATTAATAGGCGAGTATTGCATTTTTAGGAATTTTACTTGCTGTTAAAATTTCAGTGTGATGATATTTTTCAATATCTTAAAGTAAATAATATATTTGTTATAAGAAATATTCACTTTCGTAATTGCTCTACTGGTTTTATTTCTTGTTTAAAAAAATCCAAGTACACGCGGAAGGATAAGTCGTTTTCTGAATAAAAGTTATCCTTTGTGACTAAAATACTTTTAATTTCGATCACTTAAGTTTAGAGCGCACATTCTATAGACTAATTCTTACAGACCATGCATAAATCAGGGCATGAGTGTCTTGGGTGCCTGATATTATTACGATCAAATATTCAATTGTACAAATCTAGTGTATTTGTGAACAGATTAAATAATTTCTTTAATTCTCTAAATAAAATATTCATAACTTTGGAGTTATTACCTGGAAGATTTTCTTGGGAGTGCAATTCATTTTATTTGCAATTAATTTTTTTGAAATATTTTTCACATTATGGTTACACTTCTGTAATCTATTACTGTTTGTAAATAATAAAGGGAACTCACTTAAGATCCATAAAGGCAGATAATTAAGAAATAATAAAAAATGCAAGATAACCATATTATAACAATCGGAAGTAAGTGGAGATCGAATCTAACCGCAAAAACAATATCTGCAACTACCAGGGCGCCATCTAGGCATTTGAGCCTAGAAAAATTTATAAAGTAGGCAGATACGCGCTGTTAAGATTCCACTTTATTTACATATTCCGATCGTTAGCCCAAGTCACTAGCTCAATGAGTAGCAGAGATAATAAAATATAAATTTTTTATCTTAAATATAAAAGAATAAAAGCCACTGCCAGAAATTAACACATAAAAATATTTATTTACGCACATATAAAATAACATTTAAATTTTGAGGAATAAATTCAACATTTTAGATTTTTCTATTAATCTTTTAATTTTACATTTAACTAAGTTTCAATGAGTTTAATATTTTATTTAGATAGTCAAGTATGAATAGACTACATAGATCTGCATTTGAAAAGAAAATATTCTTCCCTGATTTAACCTTAGGCAACAAATTTCGCAATCAAACTGGCGCCAATCCATCTGATACATTCATGTATTCAATGTAGCATGATACGACAACACAAAATACTATACTGTCAGGAATGGACATCTGATCAGTAAGTAGATTAGAGAAGACATTGTCTCTCCACCAACAGGAATGTGACATCTGTTGGCGAGTAGAACAATAAACATAAAACTCCATAGGAATGGACTGCGGTCCTTTGCTGTCTTACAAATCCATCCATAGGCAAACAGAGGGTGTGTGGCGTATATCTATAATCCTGCCCATAGCGGATCTCATACTACATCTACAATTACACAAATATATCCAATCCATTGAACCAACTCAACTATGAAATGAATAACCTAAGATTACCCTCCCTTAATATAACTTTACAAAACTATATAGCCATTCACGCCCGACTTAAATTTAACATTTAAATACGTTCGCACAGATTATTTTTATACAATTTGCTTTTAAAATGTTGAGTATAGATCGGATGCACAGATTCCACAGTCAAAAACATCCAAATTTAACACAATCGATCAAAATACAAAATCATCATAACGTCAATTGCAAAAAGGGAATACACCAGGCCCCATGGCATTCATCGTAAGATGCCCGCATTAACATCGTTGACTTATATATTCTAATCGACTGTGGAAACCACAACATAATCAACCGCTAACGAATCTATGCAACGTCTATACCCAACCTAAATTTCATCATTTAAAATTTAAACAACAAATAATTTATACAATAAGAGAAAAAAAAAATGGAAATGATTTTTATCAATCGAAAAACATATAAAATTAAACATTATTAATTGATTTTAAACTTAAAAGTCAGATAGAAGTTCATAAGCTTGAACGAAAGTTCTTAGTTATTTTTAAATTTAGAGTTCATGCCAATATAGCTTAGAGTAGAAGAGTCCAGGTTCCTGTTTTTTAATTCCTGCGACGTCTCCATTGGAAGATAATGTTCTGGAGGTAGCATTAGCTGGTTCCCTTCTTGTATCACAGTCTTTTCATTTTATATATTTTTTTTAAAACAAAAAAAAATGAGAGAGAACGGCAAGTGCGTCTTACCGTTCTCATCAAATCAAGTCCGAAAAAACTGTCTGGAACTCAATATTTCTCTTTTTATAGTAAATCTCCAGATTGAATGAACAAAGACGTCACTAATCCAAATTTTCGTTCGGGTCCGGGCTGAGGTTTGGTGCTTCCATTGGTCAAGCTAAAATCTCTTTATTCTCTTATCTAATTTACTCTCTGACTTTTTAATTAGACAGCTTTTAGATAATTAATAAACAATCATTTCCATTTACAGATTACAGGAATTAATTAATACCTGTTTTTATTTTTACTTACGTTATTTCTTTTTTAAACTATTTTTATATTTAAATCTTTTTTTATAAAAAAAAATACATTCAAATACCTTTTTTTATTTATTAAAAAAAAATATTTTTAAAGTTTAGCATCTGTGCGAATATATACGTTTAACAAACATTTTAATTTTAGCGTTTAGTTTTTTTTTCTTTTTAATACACTTATTTTTATATGCGAACTTAAAAGTTTTTATTTCAATTTAATGTAACGACATATTTATATATCGTTACAATATATATTAAAAACTTGCTAGTTTAGAAGTGAAACGTGAATATTTTACAGAAGAGATAGATATTCAGCTGTTTCTAATCATTCAACAAAGTATGAATAGATATATGTTATGAGTAATAAAAAGAGATTAAACCTAAAATACATGGATAAGAGAAGAAACAATGTCTCTGATATGATTTAAAAAATTGAGAAACGGAAATGTAATCAGACTGGAAATATGCTAAGAGATGACAATGGATATAAAGTTGTTTTAAATGAGATCCCAAGAGATTTTAGAATTAGAGAAAGAGAGCAGTTATGAGATTGATGGATACAATAAGAAAATTCTTAGATATGTCATGGAGAAGAGATTCTATGGATGGATAAGGATTGAAAATAATAATGAAATATGGGTAAATTTTTATGACTGCCAAGTTTATACAAATTCGTTGTAATTTCTAAATTTTTTTAATAGTTTTATAATATGAAAGCTCAAAATGGAAATAAGAGCAGAAAGTTTTATATAAAGAAACAAGAGGAAAACAATTTGGGTAATTTTGAAGGTTTCAGTTTATGTAGTTTAGGTCTCTGCCCATTTTTAAAATTACCCAAATTTTATCCTCGAAGATAAAAAGCAAGTCCAATAGAATAACATGACCAATCATAATGTCATTCCAAGTACAACAGAGAAAACTAAAACCATTCACCTACAAAAGACAAAAATCAGCTTAACTCAGAATTCTCCTCATCGATCCCTGAAATCTCTAAAGACTTGACATATAGCCATTCCTCCAAAATTCATATCACATATGGATTCTCCTATCAATCCATCAGGGCAACCAAGCCTATCAACATTGTCCTTACCAAAGACTCTTATTTGCTTGGACTACACACCCTTTCCATATCCCTTTCCCATTTCATATGTGTTCCCTTCCCCTTCACCATATTGTACTTGAATTTCATTTTACCATTAATTATCTCTTTGTAAACCTTTTTAACTGTTGGGTATTTGTCTTTTTGATGAATAAAAGCTTTCATCACTGAGAAAAAAGAGGAAAACAATTCACTGCAATAAATATCAAAACTATAATAAATAAATAAATTTAGAGTTATTATAAAGAAATTATTTTCTCAATGTCTTTAAAATGATATTGTTCTTAGAATCATTAGATCCAATCATAAAAAACATGTGCTTAAATTGTCAGATATTTAACATTACTTTTTATAAAACCTCACTAATACTCTGTAAAATTAATCATTGCTAAATTGTCAGAAAAGTAAACGACCTTGATCATGTTTCTTGGTCATATTTATGGATGTCAGGATCTTTATTGTATGAATCCAAAATAGTTATAGGAATCTGATTCAAAGTGTTTGATCTGGTTTCTGAAGTTAGTGAGAGATATCAGCACAGATTCAGTTTTGAAAATCAGTAATATTTAATCATTTTTGCTACAGTTTTGCAATCATTTACTTTCACAAACTTCCTTATTTTATGTGGTCTTTTCTTAGATCTTTTATAATCCTCTTGAATTAAATTTCAAACTTCAACTGCCCATCTATTACTATCTCTTTTTAGCAATATATCTATATCATTTCACTTTCAATCACTTAATTCATTCAATAATGACTGTGGTATCTGCTTGCTGTCCTTCTCTCCCCCCCCCCAGTGTTTTCATTTCCAATCTATTTTTGTTCCTGTTAATATACATTTCATCAAACTACATTGAATAGTTTAGAGTTCTCAGAAATGCTCTTAAGTTAAATGTTTAAATTTTAGATTTTTAAGGGTTTAGTATATGAGATTACATTAGCTTTTTAATATTTTGTGTCTGCCCTAATGAATTTCAAGTTACTATCATTTATTATTTTCAACCACGAGTAGAATAACGAATTATAACAATATTGAATTAAATGAATGTTGAAAACATTTCAGCATGAACTTTTTTATAAAATTAATTTCAATCCAGTCAAGAATCTTTATTCAGCTATTGGATTTAAAGAGATATGGAAAATGTGATTGTTAACCAAAAGTACTGTTGTGTAGACATTATGGGTTTTAATATGGAGAACACTGGTCTAAGAATAATTTACAATGTGAATGGCTGTTAAAACTGAAGTTACATTTGTTTCAATTTAAAGTACTAAACAATACAATTGGACAAGGATTTGAATCAGGGTCAAGTTGCTATTATATCGATATGGTGTTGCTTAAAAGTCATTTATTACATATTTTAATAAAGTTATGACAAATATAATGAATAAGTTCTGAGAGTTCTCTTTGATTTTAGAAACCAAAATAAAGGTTTTGAATTAAATAAGTTTCTAAATACTTATGAAAAGACTTCTTTATGACTTGTTGGATTGCTGCAGGAAACATCCTCATTTCTGATAATAATGGGAGTTTTGGAATTATATACTGATAAATTTAAAATCCTTTAAAAATAATTTATTTAGAGAAATTCTGAATTTTATTAGTTTGATTATAATTTTGATATTTATTGCCTTTATGATTATATATGTTAATGAGCTTGGATTGCAAATACTATTGTGTTGTCAATTTTATTCTCATAGTTGTGTAGTTAAGTAGAGATAAAAGGTGGCTGCTGGAGAATTGCATTAGATCCTAGGATCTAGGTGCAGTGCTCTTAGATCCAAGGCTGGTCACAAGCCTAAACTAGTCTGCGGATATTGGATGAGTAGGCACTAGATAGGAATTTTATGCACAACTCTTCTGGCATCCATTGATTATTCTGGCTTGAACTGAGTGGCACTACTGTATGGAGAGTTTTGCCTGTTTTGATTGCTAACATTTGTTAACTCAATTTAAAATAAACAAGTTCTTAAAACATAATCTCAACAAAATACTTTTCAGCCTGGGATATTCTATTCCAAGTTACAGTATTAAATTTTTTTAGGCTTTTAAATCAAATATTTCTCTTTCACTACATGAAAAGTCAATAATAATTTTGTTACGTACATAATGTCACCTAGAAGGAATTTGATTAAAAAAGTATGAAAGACATGGCATGGCCAATAATATATCCATATCATCATTTTCAACCACTATCCATCTACTGTAGATGAAAGGTCTTTGCAAATTTAATTGAGTTTGTTCTAGCCTTTTTCTCTCTCAGATTACACCAGTAAATCCTCTGATTTCAATTACCCACCTCACAGATGACCTTCATCTTGAACTTTTATCATCTCTTGAATTGCACTTTAAAAGTGTTGTTGCATATAATTTATGCAGAATTTGGAAAAGCTGCTAGGTGGGGGGGTTATCTCTCATATTGTTAATCAGGTGATACAGGCCAGGATGGGTGCAAAGACTAATCCTGTATATTTTAGTGCAGATTTTGTTTATACTGTGGGTAGCACATTACATGTATTGAAGTGATATCCGGGGGTTTTCATCAGCTTGAGTAGGTCTATTCATAATTTTAGGGTAGAATGTTTTAACAATGTGAATAAGAGCTAAAGCTTTGTATCCAATATTCTGCAACTCAGTGTGATGTATGATTCAATAGTAGTTTCTTTTGAGGAATCTCATGCCAATCTTTATAGCATGAATATCAATATAGTTAAACTAATACATGCTAATATTAAATCTATTTTCCTAAAACATGTGTATAAACGTAGTCATCGCTTTGCACCCACATCCACCAGTATTGTTAGCCCCAAAAGAAATGAAGCTAAATGCAAAGTTAAAGAGGCCTGGCACATGACTAATAACATACATGCAATCAGCAAGAAAGAATCCTGCATTCCCATGTCAAAAACGTGGCTCATTTAAATAAATTCATTTACAACTTATAATCAAATTTTATGTCAATCACTACTTTTGTGATTCTTCTCTAAATCTTGTAGTCCTTGTGGATAATTATAGCTATGAGTATAACTACCAGTTAATCATAAGTATGCTCAGTTAACTATGTTGATGTATTTAACAGTATTAAACAAGCTTTTCTGTGTTACGTGTTGTTGTGCTGCTTATCATTTATATTGAAATATATTTTTTTCAAGAAAAGTTTAAAACTATTGGTATTAAAGAACACATCGAATATACAAGACTAAAATACAAAAGACATCTGTGTGACCATATTTGTGCTAACAGTGGCCTTATCGCAACATTTCAACCATATCTCATCTAACATATCAATTGAATGATGGATGTTATTTTTTAAGACAAAATATAATCCTTTGGATAAACTTTCAGTAATGGAGTATTGATCAGTATTTCATAAATGCTTTCTTTCATAGAATTAATATAATGTAAGAAAATATAAAAGACACTCTTTTATAGAATAAAAAACCCATCTTTTAACAAAGAAAAAGAATTGAAATGAACAAAAGGAAGCATGAGTAAAATTAAATTAAACTTTAGCCATATAATCCTCTGAAGGCTAAGTAAGCAATAGTATTAATAATGATATATTTTTATACCTCAATGAGTATTACATTATTTTTGATAATAATAATTTTAGTTGAAATGATAAATATATATACACTCCAGAGACTGAAGTAAATCCCTCCAAAAAACATAAATTCCCCGTAAAACACAAAAAACGACGATTGTGGACAAAATCTACATATATGCATTTGCAAAAATTTAAATAAAAATTTAAGTCCTTAAATATACCTAAAATATTTACTACTTATTATTTAAATGTAAAAATCTATTTAAAGGATTCAAGGCATGGGAAAAATGACATTTTTCTATTCAGTTCTCGATTTCCTTTTAACACATAACAAACAAACACCCATTTACATCCCAGTGGAATTGATAGAAATCCCATAATAATGATCTTGATAGTCCAGATTTCTTATTATACTTTCCAGAACACATTATATAGTGAATATACTTAAATGTTTGACAACTTTCTGATTATGTTAATGTGAATGTGAATAAGAAATAAGTAATCATTTATAAATTCTAACTACCAATTTATGCAAATTGACTGAATCAGTTATTGAATATATATATTATAACAGTCAGAGTGGATCAGAGTCTTACCGTATCTGCCATACAAGGGCACCATCAGGCCATTCAAACCTGGAAAATTTATATAGTAGGCAGGTACTTACTGTTAAGATCCAATTTTAAAATAGGTTCGACCGAAATGCCCCAGTCACTAGCTTGCAGAGCAGCAGAAATAATATTTATTTTAATTTTAAAGAAATAAAGATAATAAAAAAATAAAAAAAAGTCACTGCCAGATTAACAATACACAGAAACATTTATTTTGCACATATATAAAATTTAGAATTATTTTAGTATAATGTTTACTTTATAATTTGATTTACATTTTAACTTTTGATTTTATAAGTTCGC
Organism: Epiperipatus broadwayi; assembly: GCA_028023455.1. Classification (NCBI taxonomy): domain Eukaryota; kingdom Metazoa; phylum Onychophora; class Udeonychophora; order Euonychophora; family Peripatidae; genus Epiperipatus; species Epiperipatus broadwayi. Next base: position 3,850,158 of record JAQFVV010006249.1, on the reverse strand, counting down.
ACAGATGAATTAATTAATATTTTATTAGAGTGTTGAGTATGGATAGACTGCATAGATTGCATTCAAAAAAAGAAAATATTCTATTTTTCTTATTTAATCCTAGGCCAAAAGTTCGCAGTCAAACTAATGCCAATCTATCTGATATATTGATGTATTTAATAGAGCATGAATACGACAGTACGATACCATACTGTCAAAAATATACATCTGAACAGCATGGTTATCAAGAAGAAATGTCTCTCGTCCAGTACAGGAATACTTCGTCTGTCTGGTGAGAAGAACAATGAAAAAAGAAAAATCCATAGGAAGGGATTGTGGTCCTTTTTGCTGTCTTACTATCCCATTCCATAGGCTAAAAGGGTGATTCAAGGAGCAGGGAATACCATCTGCTTTCGATGGTCAGTAAGAAATGGGACTTATTTTGCCAATCTATCTGATATATCGATGTATTTAATAGAGCATGAATACGACAGTACGATACCATACTGTCAAAAATATACATCTGAACAGCACGGTTATCAAGAAGAAATGTCTCTCGTCCAGTACAGGAATACTTCATCTGTCTGGTGAGAAGAACAATGAAAAAAGAAAAATCCATAGGAAGGAATTGTGGTCCTTTTTGCTGTCTTACTATCCCATTCCATAGGCTAAAAGGGTGATTCAAGGAGCAGGGAATACCATCTGCTTTCGATGGTCAGTAAGAAATGGGACTTATTTTGCCCAAGTGTAGTGTATAATGTGATCCTGCATGTAGGGGATCTTCATGATACATTTACTAATTACACTGATACATCCAACCCATTAACCCAATTTAACTGTGAGACAAATAACCTAAGATTAACCCTCCCTTAATTAAACTAACATAACTTTACAATCTATGCAGCTATCCACACCAAATTAAATTTAACATTTATTACAAGTTTAGCTTAACAGGAAAAAAATCATAATAAACACTTAAAAGAACAAAACAAAAAAAATTTAATGGAAATGATTTTAAACTACATATGATAAAAATAATTATTAATAAATGATTTGGTCAGATAGGAATTTCTATTTCTATTTAAATATTGGGAATATTTATACTTAATGTTCATGAATTATATATATATAGTTCTTACAGTTTAAAAGTCCAGCCTTAATAGTTGCTTGTAATTTGGATTCAGTGTTAATTCCCATGACATCCTGGGGAGACCGATATGCTGTTTGCTGTTCTATTGGTATTCATCCGGAGGTCCTTTACTCTAGCTGGTATAGTTCTTTGCTTGATTTTATTGCAGGATCTTGGTGTTCTGGGCTCTGTAATATAGGAAAACTATATTTCATTTTTTCTTTTGGAAAAACTTAAGGAATTGAAAGTGCATCGTTCAATCCCTTCTCATTCAATTCTCCTGAAACTCAAAACTGCAAACTCAAACTGAAAAATGAAAAACTATTTTTGTTTTTTATCAAACCTCCAGATTAACTGAACATGACATCATGATGATGATGATCCTTTCACTGTGGTCCATTTCCTGAGGGATTTTTTTATTGGCTATTCTGTTTTTATTGTTTTTCTCTCCTATCTGACCTTTAATTATAAATTTTGAGATGCCCAAGGGCTAGTTTACTTAAGACTAATTAAAAATAATCATTTCCATTTTTAGCCTTTTTACACAATAAAATTAAATAAATTTTGTATATTTTTAAAGATATATTTTTATTTTTAAATTTTTAACACAAACTAACGGTTAAAAGAGAAAAAACATGTGTCTACCATAGCAGATCATGTATGTACTAATGATCGTATGTTTAATTGGGAAAATACAAAGATACTGGATAAAGAGGAAAAAATGCATAGAAGAAAATTCAAGAAAGCTGCTCATATGACAATGGTAAATAATCCTATAAGTCAAGCCAGTGTGGCAATGCACAATGTATGGAAGCCTCTAATTGATCTTCCTCTTAGAAAAAAAATTAATTAGCCTCGCTAAAAAAAAAAATTGAAGGACTCAGAAGGATTTGAACCAACCCTTATATATAATGTAGCTACATTGATTGCGATAATTAAAGCTGTTGAAAATTAATCCACAGATTAGGTTTCGTTTCTTAAATACTTTTCTTCCCAGATTCGAATCCAGATGCTTGGTTCCACATTTTAGTCCATAACTTTAGTTTCTTTAAGTTTCATCATTTTTTTTTTTGGTTGTTCTTTTAGTTTCTTTTAAAAAAGATTTTAAACGAGATAGTGCTCTAGATGCTCTTTCTTTTTTCTACATATATTCTTAGGTTAGAGTCACAATCAAAAAACAAAACAAATTACTAATAAGAATGAGGAGTAGATAACTAACTTTATATTAAAGTCTAATCATTCCTTGGAGTTTTAATTAATTAAGCCACTGATAAAACATCATTCCTGAGGTGTCTTCTTTTAGATGAACTTTTAAAAGCCAAATATAAAGATCGAGATATTGAGTACAAAACCTTTTGCTGCAAGTTAATTTTGCCATAATTGATTTTGCAGAGAGAAAATTGTAAACTATTTGTTTGTTTTTGGCCATTCATCTTAAGTAATTAATATATACACTTTTTAATAAGTTGAATCAAATTGCTATGAGACAAAAACAATCAAAGAAGACAGTCAGATATTGAATTAGCAAGAGAAATTCCCATTTACTTCACTTTCACTAGCTTTTATAAAAAAAAGGCCACCCACAAGCTTTTACTTTCATTCTTCTAATCGCTTGTTTCTCTCTCTCAAGCAATCTTTTGACACCATTTGTTAAATGTTGGTTTTGGTTTATTGTCTTCAGCTCCAGTTATGTTTTAATTTCTCTTTCTTAACACATTTTACACTGCTTTGATTTATGAGAAATATTAAAAATATATATATATAATCATGAGTATTTATAAAACTGATATTACATAAATAAATTTCTTTTTTAAAACTTAAATCAAATTTAGAACTGAAAACAATAACCAATTCCTATATAATGCTATGCATACAATTGCATACCTTCAAAGATCAGCCTCTCAAGCTAATTGTGCATGCGTCTTCTGCAAGTGTTAAATAATAAAGAGGATTCCTTTTATTCCTGCATAAATATTATATCTTGTATTGTAGAGTGAAGTATTCATTTATTATTTAACACTCGCAGAAGACGCATGCACAATTAGCTTGAGAGGCTGATCTTTGAATGTAAATAACCAATTCCTGTAAAACCCATACAAATAAATTCATTTTACATTATAGTATCAAATAACAATCTGTAAATTTCCACGAAGAAAAATATATATTCGCATCATACACACACATACTCACAATACTAAATACTGAACTGCTGGTTCGTATTCATATTAGTACAAAATATCTTTTATTCATATTGGTACACTTTCTAATTTCCTAAATTTTTAAACCCATTCTCATGCAAAGAACTGCCAAATGCTATCTATATCAACAAGTTCAATTTCAATCTGTACTAACATTTTATTTATAAATATTACGATCCACCAAAATCTTTCTGTTTAGACATATAAATGAATATTTTTTTTAGTGCGTGCAATAGTCAACCCCCCTTCCCCCTACATAATAATGTGCTATAATTTTAAACAAAATACAAGCAAATCTCTATATGTTAAATTTAAGCCAGACAGTTATTAATCTCTCTAAATAAAGCTTTTTAATTTTTCTTGAAATTAAAAAGAAATTCTTCTACTCGGATATAGTTAAGAAACTAATCCTACTATTTATTTCCCTATCATTAGTTTCTTTATGAAAGAAACTAAGGGTTACAATAAATATATAAAATTTCTACTATATATTGCCTTTGACAGAATACCTCAGTTGGTAGAGTGTTTGTCTTAAATTTGATATTCAAGAATCTAAAGGTGCGAGTTCAACTTCTAAGTGAATATTGTCACTGTGCATATAGGCCAGCAACACCCGAAGAAGAGTGGAGAATAATACTATTCGAAACATTGTATAATTACTAACCTATATTGCCTATTTGTGTGTTATTACTAACAAGTTGTTTGTATTTGAAAAGTTTAAATAAAGTTTAAAATTTTCTATACATTCAACATTCACTCATAAATGATGGAAATAGTTCAACATATCACATCTTATAATATACCATCATTATGAACCTTCAGACAAAAATTAAGTAACTATTTATGATAAAAATGAAGTAAAATAAATTCGGTAAAAACCATAAACACAGTCATATAATCATTATTACACATGCTACCTTTAAAACACCTACTTATTTTTAAATACAATATTAAACAATACAGACATTTTTAAAAATCATATTTAGAAGATATTTCATTTAATAATTGTTCATTTCCTTCTAATAATTTTTAATATTATTATAACTTTTGTCACACAAGTTAAATTTTGAAGTAAATAGCAGATAATAAATTCTTCACACACAATCATGATTTTATATTGCTTCAGTAGTCATTTCAAATTGAAATACGCTCTCAGCATAAGCATTAGTATAGGATAACACAATAAAAGTCTAATTAGAAGGATACGATTTTCATAAGAAATATGCTATTCCTTAAAGTGTATAAATATTCTTATTTGTCTTTTACCAATATCAATATTTTTTTTCACCCATTTTAAAAATGTTTTGGTAATTAAAAAATGTTTTCATCAATGACAATATCTTTTACCTCTCATATTATTAATTCAACTATTGTAAGTAATACCAGCCATATACTTTATTTCACATTTTAATTAAAATTATCCACTAGAAACTGTTTATTTCAGTTGAATTGACAAGTTTCAATATATTGAAAACGTCTTGTTAAACATAAATTCTTTAAAAAATATTTTTATTACATTTGGTATAGATTTTTCTATAATTAACAATGTATTTTGTTAAAGTTTAGAGTAGCAAAGTTCTTTGAACTCATGCCGTATATAGTAGAATAGTGCAAATTTTATGGCTGAAACATCAGCAGATTCTATTTCTTATATAAAAAGAAGTTTCAATTCAAAATACTAATTGTTGGAAAATGTTTCCAGTATATTAAGACATTTACCCCAACTTAAAGAATATGATGAAAGTGGTTTGTAGTATATTAAGACATTTACCCAAACTTAAAGAATATGATGAAAGTGGTTTGTAGAATATTAAGACATTTACCCAAACTTAAGGAATATGATGGAAGTGGTTTGTATAATTTGAGAAAGCACCTATTGCTGGTATCAAAGTGAACTACCATACTGTTGAAGAAACAAGCTTTCATAGTAAATATTAGCCTCTTAACAAAATTGTTTTAAATTCCTTACACAACCTGTAATATGGATAAAATATGAATATTGTTTGTTTTATAACTTCTATGTCAACACAGGAAAATAAGAGAAGTGTAAATATGTAAAATTTATATTTCAAAAATATCAATCAGTAAGTAATCCTCCAATATAGCAAAAGTTTAGAAAAATCCAATTTTGTTATTTCATTCTTTAAAGAAACGTTCAAAGTAAATTGTTAACAGTTAATGGTGGAACCAGCAGAAAGATTTTTTTTTTGAAAAAGTTAGAAAATTCAGGATATTTCACTATCAAAAAGCTGTGTTGTAAATAAAAATATAAACATAGTAATTAACATCAGTGAAAATTTTGATTTCAAATTGCAAAACCAATTCTTTTCATTGCAATTAATGAAATAACAGAAATTACTTTATTGTCATAGGTGGCCATATTTCTTCATGCTTGAGATACACATCTTACTATGATTAAGGAATAGCTTAATCTCTCTCTTAATATTAGTAATACATAAGATTTTTATAGGAAGGCCTATGAAAAAATGTACTATGAATGGGTGGCAGTAGAATACCATGAGAGGATATAATAATGGATGACATCTGAGAAATGAAAAATATAATGTGCTAAGAATATAAATTGAAAATGCTAGAACTTAACAAACTTATACAGATGTCGGTAAGATAAATAGACTATATGCATTAGAATTTCTATTCAAACTTAAGAAACATATAAATGTCAGTAAGATAAACAGACCATATGGATTGGAATTGAGACATTGTCCATATGGATTGGAATTGAGACATTATCAAAACACATGGTAACAGAATCAATGCTAGTTATTTAAATAAATTATATTTGACCAATCTAAAGGACAATTTTGTATAAAATAATGAGAACATTATCATTTGTAAATGTTGAAGAATCTTGCAGGGGACTATTGATTGTCGATGAAGATTGAATATTAAAAAATCATCTCTAAAATATAACCATTTATTAGCTAAAAATGTGTTTTTTTTTAAATAACAATATGTACCCAATAGGTGACAAATGTAAGCCATCTTAAAGGTTAGTGCAAGAATATTGTTTTGTAAAAATGAAACCAATCAGCATAATTTTTGTAATGATTAATATTTCGGTAGTGTAATTTTCACTACACCCTTCTCATGAAAGGTAGGGTCTGGTTTCTATCCATTTTTAACACCTTATAGATAGATGTAATTAGAAACATATGACCAAAGACATATGCCAACTGATGAGTACTGGTTTACCATGAAATGTGAATTTTGGGAATTGTACATATTTTTCACATGTCTTTGGTCATATGTTTCTGATTGCATCCTCTACAAGGTGTTAAAAGTGGACAGAAACCAGTCCCCCACCTTAACATGAGAGTGGTATAGTGAAAATTACATTACAGAAAATTATTGGATAATCTCTAGTCTAATGATTGACTAATAAAAATATTATAATTTTGTACTTTATCTTTGTCAATATTAACATTAATCATCATTATCATCATCAACCATTAATGATTGATCCACTGCAAGAAAATTGCAAATTTAATCCAGTTTGTCTGATTCATAGATTCTCTTTACCTTTATTATATAAAAAGTTAGATGCAATAAAAGTAATTTTTCAAAAGAAAAATTGTCTTAACAGTACTAGTCTTATAGCTAAAGATGCCATTCTATGGTGCCATTTTCATGCTAAAACACATAAAAATGCCGTTTCCATGGCCGACACGTTCGAACCCGTGTTTTCTATAATACAACTTTTTATGTTGTGCTACAGATTGCAGGCCACTATGTCACATCGCAGTACAGCATGTATGTCACATTGCAGCAAATACATTTCTGAATTCGCACAGTTTATAAAATGGTTCGGCTTGGTGAGAGGGTGTGTTTTTTGAATTGGATGGAAGTGTTGTTTTCATTGGATTTTTTATTTATTTTAAAGTATTAAAATGTTCAGATTTTGTAAAGTAATAATTATCAGACTTTTTACACCATACTGTATTGAAGTTTTAATTGGGAAAATGTTGACAACATATATGTGTAAAGTGAGTTGGAATTAGGTAACGCATCAAGTAATGTACTGTTCGTAACATTCCATGAGACAAACAAGATTCTACCATGTGTATATTTTTGAAGTAATAAAGAGCGGTAACACAAAAATGTCCAGTAAGAAAAGTACAATTATGCACGGTTTTTTGTAAATTTCATAAAAAGCATATATTATAAACATGGTTAATAAGTAAAAAAGACATTTTATATATATATGTGTTTGTTGTTGTTTAAAAAAGTTTTACTTTCTTTCTTTTCTCCGACTATGGTTATACTTTGTTGAATATAGTTTACGTTTATTGTTATCATTTATTTTATAGATGTTAGTAAAAAAAAATATTTACAAAAATACGATTTTGATATTTTTTATTTTAGCATTACAAACAACAGAACACTAACCCTAAACCTAAAACTAACCCTAAAACTAACCCTAACAACTTTTACTTTTTGTTGTCATTCTATTTGAAGTAAAAATAGCGGTAAAGCCGTAACCCCAGTAAAAAAATATCCGATAGAAAATTGATTTTTCTAATAAAGCAAAATAAGAAACACGAATCAAATTGTAATTTGTTTATTTTATTTTACATTTATTATTATCATTTAATTTGTATATGTTAATAAAAATTAATATTTAAAAAAGACGATTTTGTTTTGTTTTTATTTTTGCATTACAAAAAACACATCAAAATGATTATAATTAACGGCCTTAAACGGCCCGAGAATGGTCATATTTTATAGTTTTAGCGTGAAAATGGCACCATCGAATGACATCTTTACCTATAAGACAAGCACCATCTTAACCAACACATAAATATGAAAATAGTTTTTGCAATCTATGTTTTATATTGAGGATTGAAAAATATGAGTATAGCCTAAAAAGTATTTGGTCCTAAACAAAATAAATTTCAATTTACACAATACATTTATGGGTGATGTGAAGTTTCTGTACACTTCTTCTGGTAGATATACAAAGTCTCAAATACATTTCTAAAAAGCACTATAATATATGTGTTAAAATCTTTCAATGATGTAATACCTCTTTATTCTTTCACCCATGTATTTTACTATCATTTTTGTTAGTCCTAACATATATCTTTCCATACTTTCATATGCAGCCTCTGCATTGCTCTTTCATAAAGTGTCCATGTTCCAGATCCATAAGTAAGAAAGTGAGAAAACATGAATATCAATATTTATTCTACTGAGAAAATCCATTGAATATTATTTGAATCTATTTAGTATGAATATTTAGATCTATTACTTTACTTTCTTATGATAATTTTTCAACATTTCCCAAACAGTGAAGCATTCTGTGCAACGAAAGCATCCACAAGAAGTGTAAAATCTATATGAATCTATATGTATTTTTTATTCTATGTTAGATTCCTATTTTAATCAACAGTATACTTTTTATAAAACTTCTAAATATTTTTGGAGATGTGATTCGGTTACATGGCGATACTAAGAAGATTAGCATTGAGACGGGTATACAATTGTGTGGTTGCATATTTTCAAAAATTTCTGCATCAGTTTGAAAGCATTTTGTAAATGAAATTTAAAAGCTCAGAAAGAAAAGTAAATGGTTATTATTTAAATCATCTAGATTTTGCAAATGGTGTTACTGTTTTTTTTTTTTTAAATAATACTTCAGACTTTCCGGAAATGTGGAAAAGTCATCAGATGAAAGTAAGAAAGTAAAACTAAATGTTAAAAAGTCTAAAATGATGTTCAATGAATTTCTTCAAAATAAATAAATATTGACAGTGATGAGATAGAAGTTAACAACAACAAATATTATTAAAACAGGCAAAACTCTCCATTCAATAATGCCACTCAGTGCCAGTCAGAGTAATCAATGGATGCCAGAAGGCTTGTGCATAAAATCCCCATCTAGTGCCTACTCATCCAATATCCCCAGACTAGTTTCTGGCTTGGGGCCTTAGTCAGTGAGGATCCTTGCGTCTGAGAGCACTACATCTAGATCTTAGGACCTAATGCAACCCTCCAGCAGCCACCTTTTATCTCTACTTAACTACAAAACTATGAGAATAAAATTGAAAACACAATATTTTCAATCTAAGCTAAATAGCTTATATAGCCATAAGGGTCTGAACTCAGTTTAGGTACCCATATATTTTGGTGTCTTTGGTTCTTATAATAACCATAGCCACCATTATCCTATTAGGCAGGATTGGTGTTTAACCACTAAACATCACATGATCACCATTTCTTATGCTTGTGCATAACTGTTATTAAAACAGGCAAAACTCTCCATACAGTAGTGCCACTCAATGCCAGCCAGAGTAGTCAATAGATGCCAGAAGGTTTGTGCATAAAATCCCCATCTGGTTGGCCCTGAGTGGCACTACTGTATGGAGAGTTTTACAAATATCATTATTATATTAATTAATAAATATGACAACAGTGAGTGAAATTGACCATAGAATTAAACTTATATGGAGTGGTTTTTGTAGTAATAATATTTAAAAAAAAATTTCCTATCTTTAAAAAGGATGGTTGTGTTAAAGGTGTATTACCAGTTTTTCCATATGGATCTGAATCTTTGGAACTTAAAAGAAGAAGCAACTTCCATTCACTCAACAAAGAATAGAATGATATATGCTAGGAGTAATATGCTGAGATTAAGAATGGTTAAAGAATGAACAGGTATTAGTGGCATTATTGAAAGAATTGAGAGATTGAAATAGAACTGTAATGTTTCTAAAATGTTGTTAGTAGATAACCAGTTGAAATTTTAAACTGGATCCTAATAGATTGTAAAAGACCAAAAAATGACCATATGTGAGATGGATGAATGACATAAAAACGTTTGTTGTTGCCATAGGCTAAAGATCTCACAATCTGGATTAATATTGGAAAAACCTTCATGTTGAAATGATTAGATAATAATTGAAGATGTACATAATAAAAAGGCATATTTGTCTTATTTAAAAACAGATTAAACATTAACAACAGTAATAGAAAAAATATTTATCAAAATTTGCTCCAATAAAATCAACTTCATTCTCCCACCTATTATCATGGTTTACTCATAAAGAAATATTTTTGTTAGAAGTGCATTTAAAAAAAATATCTTGTTGATACAGTTATGTTTATTATTTCCAAAAGTAAATTTTAGAAACTCTTTCTCTCTCTCTCTGAAATGTCAAAAAATTTCACTTTAAAGAATTTAACTATTACTGCAATTTTTCTTATAGACTATTGTAAACTATCCAATATTTATATGCAAAATATTTTATTATAAAAATTTATCCAGCATAAATTTGGAATAATTTGTTATGATAGATTTTGTATTAATCACTTTCACTATGAAAATGTAATATTTTTTATATTAAAAGCATTTTTATACCAATTTGAATTAAAGATGGCTGACTTTCTATATTTCTCAAAATATGATTACTAATAAAATAACTTTCTTGGTAAAAGATTGCTAAAAATCCTATATCTGAATAAAAAATGTTAAAAATATTGATTTAATTTGCACCATTAAAATAAACAATGTTAAATATATTAACATTAAATTGAATCATTAATGCATAAAATATTGACAAAACAATTGCTTAAGCAAATAAAATTTAAAAATTTTAAATTATGTTTAAAAATGTTTCTGTTCCATGTGTTTTTCTTTCAGGTGGTACTTTATATATCACTAATATCCAGCATGGCTATTTTACCTGAAATTGTTATTTTTACATGTTTTTGGTATAAGTCAACATTTTCATCTATTAACTAATTTAATGCATGAGCTATATTTTAGTTTTAGGATTTGTCTCTAGATAGCAGTTGTAAAGAAGGGAAAAATAATTATCTGATGGTTGTACCTTTCATTGCTTAATGGTAACCTTGAGTACTAAACCTGCAATGTAGGAGGGATAGGGGAGATAGAAACTTTTCACATCCACAATCAATGTGTCATGTCATAATGACATCATATTGAAAAAAATAGTCTGTCACAGTTAACATCATATTGGATATTTTTCAGTTATTGTCCAGATTTGTTTCTAACAACAGCTATTTTTTATTGTGATATTCTTGTCATTTTCATTATTTTTACTTGCATATTCCTAAATAATGTTCAATATTTGGAAATTGGCAACTAGTGAAATGGATGCATACCTGGTTTTTCCAAGAACAAGATATCCTGTCTTCAATAAAAGTGGGTCCAAATGCTCATAATATGAGCTTATATATGCACACCTTGGATAAGCAATGAAATTTTCACATTTGAGGTTGCACCACTAAAATTAGCATTTGCAAGGGAATGTGGTTGGAAGGTTCAAGAATTCCTCTGTTACAATCCAATTCATATATATTTGGTCTCGGAAACTAACTTCTTTAGATTGGGGAGAACATGAGATTGGAATATTAGGTAAAACAATTATAGACTGGAATAACTACATGAGAGAAATTTGTACCAATGCTATGTTACAATGGCAAAACCGAAAAATTGGAGTGAACAAAATCGTGGAAATTAACAAAAGTCTATTTTCAAAAAGAAAAAATCAAACAGGCCAAATTTCCCCCAATAAATGGATGTTTGGTGGCTTATGTAGAGAAACAGATGAATGTTTTATCATCAAAATTCAAGACAGAGCAGCAAAGACTCTCATGGAAGCCATTTTATGTAATGTTGAACAGGGGTCAATCATATATTCAGACTGTTGAAAGGAGTATAAAACAGGTGAACTAACTGAACCTAGTTAATACCATTTCCAAGTCAATCACACATATAATTTCGTTGATCCAGAAACAGGAGTTCACACCCAAAATATTGAGAGGCTGTAGGGTTCTGCCAAATGGTGAAATAAGCAGCAATAAGGAACAGCAAGACAACACCTGAATTTCTACCTAATGGAATTTATGTGGAGAAGACTACATAAAAATGAAGATGTATTTTTAGCAATACTGAAAGACATGAAAGAAATGTTTCCACCTGAATAAATAAAAAATTAATAAAAATGTATTAAGTAATATGTATTTTATTTTGTAATTTTTGGCAAATTTCTTTATAAAAAAACATAGCAGTTTTATGAAAATCCCAGCATGCTTTGCAATCAAGGGGTTCATTTTTCGAGCGAAAATTTTTAGTGTAGATCTCCATTTTGTTGGTAATGTACTTAAAGCATTTTTATACAAATTACTAGGAGTTTTTGCTTTACTTTCTTTATATAAAAAAAGCCATTTAAAAGTCTAAATCACTTACTGTTTGTTTGATGCATGTATAATATTATTTATAAAAGAAAAAGGATGTTTAAAAGTCAAAATTGTTTACTGTTTGTTTGGTATGTTTTTTATCGTAGTTTTTGCTTTAATTTCTTTATATAAAAAATAAAGATGTTTAAAAGTCAAAATCATTTATTGTTTTGTGTATTAATTAATGTCATTTTTTGTGGTTTTTGCTCTAATATCTTTATAACAAAAGTGACCTTTATTAGCAATTTTATGAAAATACCAGCATCCTTTGCAATCAAGTGTTTTCATTTTTGATGTATATTTAAACTATATTGAATTTTGTAATGTATTTCTAAATCATGTTTAGTATATTTTGAAATTATTTATTGTTTGTTTGATGTATATTCACTTATTTTTAATCCTGCAACATGGAGCATGTATTAGACCTAATGTGGCTGTTGACATTCATATCACACATTGTTTTTTGTGCAAGAAAGATCCATGTACATATTTTGTTTTTTTATGCAAGAAAGATACATGTACACATTGTTTTTTTGTGCAAGAAAGATCTGTGTACGTCTTTTGTTTTTTGACACAAGAAAGATACATGCATACATTTTGTTTTTTTGTGCAAGAAAGATCCATTTCCATGTTTTGTGTTTTTTTGTACAAGATCTGTGTATATGTTATTTTGGTCACATCACAAGTGACAATTTATATGAATGTGAACAGGCACATAAAGGTCTAATACATACTTCATGTTGCAGGTCTAGTACTCAAGTACCGAAAACTTAAATCTTTAATAATTGTAACAGAAAATCATTTAGTAGATTTGAGTTTTTTTGTAAATATTGTTTAGATGGCAACATTTCTGTACTGGGACAATATAAGTAATTTTTGATCCCTTGTTTTTGTAAGAAGGTTTACATGGTCAAAGTAGTTTGAGCTTAAATGAAAGAATAAAGGTACATAAAAGTAAAGTTAGAAATTAATATCTTAGTTTTGCTTTATATATCAATGAAAAAGATACAGACAACACTATTAATTTTGATGAAGCTAAGATTGTCTTCTTTGAGAGAAATGAAATAAAAAAATTAAAGAATCTTCCTTATTAAAAATGTATGATTCTGAAGCAATTAACTTATTTAAAAATTCTTTAAATATTAAGAGTGTATGGAAGGTAAGTAGAATTGTGGATGTTTAGTTTAAATATGTTATTTTGTAGGTCTTTACAGTTGTTTTATAATAGCATGTTGAAACTGCCGGAGAGCGTGGTTGGTTTGTAAACAAAGATAAATATAATGTTGCCAGGACCGGGTTTCTTTTTTTTTTTTGGCTTTGGTTTTTTTGTTTATCACATTTATAAAAGTAATATCAAATCAAATTTTTTAAACACAACCAAAAAACAAATGCATAAAAAAATTACAAATAAATGAATTTACAAAAAAGTAATTAATTTTTTTTTTATTCTTTTCATTATTTATATTTTCAAAGGGGCCGGGTTTTTTTTTTCAGTCTATGTATTTTTGTTTTTGTTGTTGTTTATCACATTTAAAAAGTATGGCAGCTATCAAATCAATTTTGGCAACCCAAAAAACAAAAAACAAACATCAATTAAAAATGAATTTTAAAAAGTAGTTACCAATTTTTTTTGTTTTTATTCTTCTCATTAAACCCTTATATTTTCAGTTCGGTATTGTACGACAAAAAATCAGCCGATTCTTTTTTTTGTTTGTTTGTTTTATTTTTATAAATTCTAAATAAATCTATTGTCCATTTAACGGTAACATTTACAAGCCAAAGTCCAACTTTGTGAGAGAGGGAAAAGGGGGAGAGGGTGTTTCCTATTGCTAACAGAGCAGAACGCCAAAAACTCGAAGGTTGACAAAGTTTTGACGGTAATTCCCAAAAACATCAATCTGTACGGCAATTAAAAGCAACTTTTTGTGCTCTTCAGGAAAAAAACAGCAGGCATGCAGCTTCAAGCTGTTTTGTTTGATAACCCGGTTCCAACAGTCAGAGAACAATTCTTTGACATTCGGAAAGTTGTCCTATTTCAGCCATTTTATTCAGCTCGCAGTTGTTCCCGCAAGAAATGTGACTTAGACATTTGGCCAATTTTTTCAGCAGGAAATGGGGGCTAGGGAAGCATGAGACTCTGCTCATAATTGTTAGTAGACCTTCCTAAAACATGGGTGATAGAGGGGGAGATGGTCTTAATGAATATTAAAATAGTTTTGACAATCGCAATTCCAGCCACCCTCAGACAATACTGTAGCCAAAAGTGAAATGTGATCACACATCCAAAATGCTTAGCCCAAATCTGAGCTGTAAGCTGACATGGTAGTTTCTGCGGCAGATTGGCAAATAACATGTTTCTGTGCATTAGCATAGAAATAAACACAGCAGCCGGTACCCCCATATCAATGGACTATTTCTAGGCTTATGCATTATAAATAGAACATTCGATAGTGGCGGAGGCCACCTAAATAGCATATTTCTGTGCACTATCATAGAAATAATGCCCTCCAGTGGTTTCAACATGCTATTGTAAAACAACCTTCTTTACACTTGAGAAGTCTGCTTGTAACAGTAAAACCATTGGTTGTATTTTAGAGTTTATTTTTTGGGCTAGTCTGGTTGAGTTGTGAATTTGGGGTAATTTTGATTATTTATTGACTAGTTTAGCTTTAGGATTTTAATGGTTACAAGTATACATGGCATTTTAAAATAATATTTTAATTTGCGAAGTGCCAATAGTTGAAAATTGAAATAAATTGAGATACTATAAATCTCTAGCACTCGTTACAATACTTAACTGATAGCCAATCAGATGGCACATATAGCTGTCGAAAATGACATCCAAACCTAAACACACAAAGATTTTACGAGAAAAGGGTGACCACCCTTTTCTCTCTATATATCTAAGTCAGTCGTAAGCATTTAGGTTTGAAAGCTTGAAGCTTTAAATATCTTCACAAATAACCTATTGAGTTTAAATCATAAACCTACAATGCGCAATCCTATGATTTACTATGAAGTAGTTTTTAGAATACATAACAAGCAGTAAAGAATGTAAATAATAGTTTAATTTGCGAAGCACCGATAGTTGAAAATTGAAATAAATCGAGATACTGGAAATCTCTAGTGCTCATTACAATACTTAACTGACAGCCAATCAGATAGAACAGATAGCTGTCAAAAATGACATCCAAACCTAAACACACAACAAAGATTTTACAAGAAAAGAATAGCCACCCTTTTCTCTACTTTTTTTTCTATATATCTAAGCCAGTCATAAGCATTTAGGTTTGAAAGCTTGAAGCTTTAAATATCTTCACAAATAACCCACTGAGTCTAAATCATCAACATTCAACACAAAATCCTATGATTTACTACGAAGTAGTTTTTAGAACAAATAACAACTGGCTTAGATATACAGAAAGAAAAGTAGAGAAAAGGATGGCCGCCCTTTTCTCGTAAAATCTTTGTTGTATGTTTAGGTTTGGATGTCATTTTCGACAGCTATCTGTGCCATCTGATTAGCTGTCAATTAAGTACTGTAACGAGTGCCAGAGATTTCCAGTATCTTGATTTATTTCAATTTTCAATTATCGGCACTTTGCAAATTAAAATATTATTTAAATTCTTTACTGCTTATGTATTCTAAAACTACTTCGTAATAAATCATAAGATTTCACATTGTACATTTATGATTTAGACTCAGTGGGTTATTTGTGAAAATAATTCAAGCTTTCAAACCTAAATGCTTATTACTGGCTTAGATATACAGAAAGAAAAGCAGAGAAAAGGGTGGCTGCCCTTTTTTCCTAAAATCTTTGTTGCGTGTTTAGGTTTGGATGTCATTTTTGACAGCTATCCATGCCATCTGATTGGCTGTCAGTTAAGTATTGTAATGAGCGTTAGAAATTTCCAGTATCTCGATTTATTTCAATGGCATTTTTATGTATTACAATCCTTCTAGGCAGAAGGAGTTAATAATTCTAGATAGGTAACTTTAAAATTATTTATTACTGTTTTTTATATCTAATAATATTTTTAATAAAAATACAATAAATAATATTTTTTTTACATTCATTAATAAATAATCAACTTGAAAAGTTCAATTGCAGCAAGAAACAAATACAACATGAAAGGAAACTCGGTGTACTAAAAACACAAATATAAATAATCAAAGCAATTTTACAAAAAAAAAAATGTCTTAACCAATGCATAAATCTAAAAATCTTTTCTGCAATTTATGTTTTATTTTGAAAAATGAAAAGTATAAATGTAAAACAATATTTTTTTCTTAAATAAAATAAATTTCAATTATAAACTTTAGATTATAGCACAACACCATCTAAAGTGTTAACTTCTACTTTAATAATCTTCTTACTGACAAAATTTTAGATTTAAAATTAGAAAAAGATAAAAACCAAAGGTAACCATTATTTATTAAATTTTCCTAGCCCTAATGATATTGAATATAAGTCAGTATTAAATTCTATTGATTTCCAAATAGTATATGCACATATATTTTAAGTCAAAATTTTGTTTTCATCTCATTTACACTTTAATGCAATTTTTATATAATTCCTTCTTTATTTTGCTTACAGTTTCAACTATCCTGCAGTCTTCATCAGAGCTCTGATGAAGATTGCAGGACAGTTGAAACTAAAAATAAAAAAGGAAATACATAAAAATTGCATTAAAGTATATATGAGGAAATAATAAGAAAATTTTGATATATATGAAGAAAAATGCAAGAAAAATAAAGAAGCTATAAGAATATTTTAAATTACTGTAAATGTACTCATAACAAACAACTGCTGGAATTAGCAAACATAAATTTAAAATAAACTGTTAGCATTATCAACTAATACTAATAAAAATTGATATTCAGCATAATATCATTATAAAGACCCCATATTTTTAAAAGTATTTAATTTTTTTAAAAGGCACAAAAAATAATGCCTTTTTTCAATGTGACAATTGAAAAAAACTATTTTTTAATTACTTGGTTTAACATTTGAATCACAATATCAATTTATGAAATAAAGATATATTGACTCTGATTATTACAGTAATAATTTTAGAACAGTTAGTTGCTCTGATACATAAGGAATTGACCTATCATTCTGTAGTATATACACATTACAGGGATAATTTACCTCATCACTTGCAATGAAGTAGTGCAACCAATCCACAGAAAGTTATCAGTCACATGACTGGTATTAATACTCCAATGGCGTGAACAATTTATTGTCAATTCATTTATCTAATTGGTCTGTTCCAATATGATTATAAAATAATATTGACAACCATAATAAATATGATTGAAGATGATGATTCTTTAGATTTATTTCAGTTTAATTAAATATATATTTTGACATTTGGTTTTTTAAATTAGCATTTTTAATATACTGACTTTCAGATTCCACCTTGATTAGTATATCAATAAACTAATTTATAGAAAATGATCATAGCATTAATATTCCTTCTTTGAAATAATGATTGTTACTGTTACGGTATTATTGTAAGCAGAAGGATATTGTATTTGCTTTAATTATTGGCAACGGAGAAAGGAAATTACTTTCTGAAATGCAAAGTTGTAATCATTTATTAAGCACACAGGAAGTAGATGTAAATACTTTTTAAGACAGGCTTTAAACTTAATCATATGTGCCTTAAAATTTATAATAGTCAATCAATATCTTTAATTGCCAATAGATGGATGTCTCAAACCATGACACAAGATAGTGACTTTTATAAAGATAAGAGAGGCATTTACATATACTTTCTGTGCACTTAATAAATAATTACAACTTTATAATAGTTTATATATTTCAGTATAAAAATTGTAATATTAACTCATTGTAAATCCCAAGATTTTGTGATTGTTAATTTGTAAAGGAAATTGTGGACTTAAATACTATTTGAGGGAATAACAGCTTCACACTCCCAAATCAAGATGCTTTATATTGGCCTATATAAGTGGAAAGTTAGATTAAAGATAAGACCACCACTCTTATCTTTATAAAAGTCGCTATCTTTGTGTCATGGTTTGAGATGTCGCTCTAATGGCAATTAAAAATATTGATTGACCATTATCAATTTCCAGATGCATATGATTCAGGTAAAAGCCTGTCTTAAAAAGTATTTCTGAAATGCAATCTTTTCAAGTGAAAATGTGACCAGTTTTCTCTTCAACATGTTGTATAGTGAAATAATTTAACTATTTCCCACAAAATGGTTTAATGTGCTTGCTTTGTATAATTGGATCATGAGTTATGACATAAAATGTAATGGTATGATTTATACTTTAAGTCATGATAGAACATGCTAACACAAGATGTTGTTTTAAATTAATAAAAGCTGTTACCAAAATGTTTAAGGTGAAACAAACTGTATGATAATAAAGGCATAAATCAAAAGAATAGTTTTTAGTGGTTTGTAACATCGTATGATGGCAGAGAAAACAATAAAGATGATCACTAATATTATGAAATACATTATCACATTTCATGTCATATCTCATCATTATTTTAGCATCTTAAAAGTTTTGCACCAATAAATAAACCATATTGGACATATCTTGATTTAAGAATAAGTACTTCAGGAAGTTTTGGAATAAGAACCAGTCACTTTATTTTTGATACACACTGTGTGTAACACAAAGTGATTTTTTCATTATTCTTAATAGTATAGAAGATACAGAAAAGTGTATAAAGCACAATAATTGAAGCTAATATCTCATCATACTTATTTAATAATAATAAAACTAATAATAGATTTTCTATAAAGTATCCTAAAAGTGGTATCGCATGAATAGTAAATTGACTTTTCACATTATATTTTGTTGTTAAAACTAAGGTTCAGTCTTAATCCTCTGAATATTACAGCAGTGATTTCAGATTATTTATTCTATACTAAATTAAACTAATCGATAGAATTTACTCTCTTGTTTAAAAATATTCAAAAACTAATCTTATATAACAACAAAGCTAAAACATAGATTGATATTATTCTGTTGTTTGTTGACATTTACATAACTCGGTGTAAAGCAAAGTTATATCCATTTCGATTATACATAATCAAGTTATGTAATATATGCGGGATTCGAACTCAGACTTTCACACGACCCACATATATTACATATATAACTGCAGGTTTAAGCCTGTACAATGTAATAATCAAGTTATGATTATTTATTATTAAATTTGTATATAAAGACTCATTGAAACTATTTGTAGAAAAGATTTTATTAAGTGTAAATATCTCTCATACAAAAATATTATTAAAAAAATTAATATCAAACTTATGTTATTGCAAAATTACTTATACAAAATAAATATAAGTATGGTGGCGACATCTTCAGACTTTTATAGGAACTTCAACAGAACCAAGCATAAAAGAACAGAAGCCGTACCTTTAAATAAAGGTGCACCTGAAACAGAAGGAACAAGGAAATAATAATATAATAAATGTGATATCATTAAAGTTATAAATAATTCATTTTATTATAATAATTAACTATAACTGGAAATACAAAATTTTAACAAAAAATATAATAATTTAGATGTAAAAAAGTAAAGACAAAATGCAGTTTAAATTAAAATAGCTATGGGCTTATAAGATATTCAGACGGAAGAACAGGTTAATATTTTTACGGGTTTTTCTAAAAATGAATTTGACAAAGGTAATGTGATTTTTTGATATTATTCTGAAAAGGCATTTGATAGTGGAAACTGGATTATATTGATATAGATATATTAAATAAGCTATGCATTATTAATAAACCCTATTACAAAAGTTGTATATAATGCAGATACTATTTTTAAAATTAAATGATTTACTTACAAAAAAGATATTTTTAAACAAGTGTTATATTCATTTTAACATTTATGTGAGTTTAAAATGCTGAATATAAATATTTTTAATAATTTTGGCGTATTTTATTTTCATGAATAATGGTTTACATATATAAAATTAAAAACCGCAAAAATGACTTTGAAACAACTCTTGAAATATATTTAGAAAAAGAAAAAAAAAGTTTATATTTGACACCTTGAGTTTGAAAAAGCGTTTGAAAGAGTTATTGAATTATTTTAAAGTACTTGAAAGAAGAATGAGATGCATTAAAATCTGGTTTCTTCCTTATAAAGGTCAAACCTCTCGGAGCAAATAAGACCAAAGAATTTTTTTTTCATATGTCAAATGCGTTGACCGGGAAGCAAAGCCGGGCCAGCTGCTTGGAAGGCAGCTATGCTAACCACGAGCCCACCAGCGCTTGACGAGACCAAATAATCTTTGTCGTCATTTTTATTATTATTCCATAATCTATACAGTTTCTAAAACATGAAAACTCTTAAATTATATGCCATTTTCACAATACTATTTTTTTTTATCGACTCAGTAATTTTAGTTAATGATTGTGCTATTTTGGCAGTTTAAAAGATGAACGTTTTGCAAGCAGCATATACTTTGATTTATTAAATAATGTTTAAAAAATTCCAGTTCTGTGTCAATCAGTAATTGAAAAAAAATCCTCAGAAACTTTTAGCTTTGATGGTTATTAACTTGAGAATGTAAAGCAGTTTAAATACCTTGGTAGATTTATAAGTAGAAAGCATGGACTTAGATATTGAGGTTCAGCACAGAGTCAAATTTTGATAATGTAAAAGCTAGATGACTTAATCGCAGGGAAATAACTATGGAAACTATGGTAGCTGTAAATAGATCTGTTATTTTACCTAATATATTATATAGAATTAAATGTTAATTCATCAATATATAAATACTGATTTGATGCAAACAATATTTTGTCTTTTTTTTCATTAATCACGAAGTCATTGTAACATTCCTAATTATAAGACACTGACAACATTTGTCACCTTACTATACTAAATATATCAGTTGAATTATGTTTCTACAACCATATTCTCACACTTAAAAACTCTTGCAATATTTCTAATTGTAATTTCTTTTTTAAGACCATTTCTTAATTAACTCGATACCTTAAAAGAGCAATTCTGAAAACAGACTTAGTACACTTAACTTTTGTTAAAACAGGCAAAACTCACTATACGTATTGCCACACACAGCAAGCTAGAGTAATCAATGGATGCCAAAGGCTTGTGCATAAAATCCCCATCTAGTGCCTACTCATCCAATATCCCCAGACTAGTTTCTGGCTTGTAGTCTTCATCAGTGAGGAGCCTTGGATCTCAGAGCACTGCACCTGGATCTTCAAAGGTTCCTCACTGACGAAGGCCACAAGCTAAAAACTAGTCTGGGGATATTGGATGAGTAGGCACTAGATGGGGATTTTATGCACAAGCCTTCTGGCATCAATTGATTACTCTAGCTTGCTGTGTGTAGCAATACGTATAGTGAGTTATGCCCGTTTTAACAACAGTTATACACAATCATAAGAAGTGGTGGTCATGTGATGTTTATTGGCTTACACTTAACTTCATTAGCAGTGGTCTTTACTTAAGACAACATAAACACTAATGAGTTGGTTTGGTATTGAGACAGATGTTTCAGCTGGAAAAAAGTGAATATTTAGGCAGACTTATTTAAGTATCCCATTACCTTTCCAATAAATGGAGGGGCCCTAAAGTGTAGTCTAAAATGAACTGTCTCATATAGTCTACATAGATTGAAATGTCTGGTGAATTACTCATTATAGCAATAGAAATAACAATAACACTAGTAATAATAAAGCAGATATCTTTGGTAGTATTAAATGTAAGTATTATGAATGTAACTTTTCTAAATGTAGATACATAGAATGTCCTAATATTATTTGATACAGACACTTGGAGATCAAAAAAGAGAAAAACCTTGTTGTCAATAAAGCTATTAGTGAAAATATCATAAAACAGGGAGATGGTTATATGTTTTTTTTGGAAAGATGGATCCATCAGTAAAACAGAATACATGGTATTTGGTTTGTTGTAATATTTAATTTACTTAATATATTCTATTCTTAGAATTCCTTGTGCCAAAAAAAAAGCATAGGATCTTAAAACATGGTTTATACACTGGAAATTAATATCATTTATTTATTATTGCCTATATTAGAGTCAGAGAATTAAGAGGAAAAAATGTTATTTTTCTTTTCTGGACAGCATTATTACAATAATATTATGAAAAAGACTAACCTTTTCTGCTGAGAGATATTATAACAAGTGTTGGTAGAAATTATAAACATTGAGATAAAGTTGTGGCAAATAATGTTTCTTGTTTGTGTGGTATATTCAAATGTTGCGCTGTTATTTATTGTTTACTCAATACATGGATAGAATATTACAAACATAATGATGAGAGAGAAAATTGCTAGAGAGAAACATGAATGTATTCAGTAGATTATATTATTATTATATACTGACAAGGACTGATTAATATATTCTAAGATTAAAATGGTAATTTACTTAAAATTGGTCTTATTAAATATCAACAGCTTTTAAACAATAAAATTGGCGATTTGGACTTTCAAGGCTGTCATATTATGGAGAATAATCTTAAGGAGTGTTTTACAAACAGTAATAAATATATTCTTGGATTTATAAATATAGGGTATTTGAACTCAGACTTTCAAGATCTTCACTTTCCACACTACATTACCATACACATGCAGAAAAGGTAAATAATCACCAATACATGTATTTCGTCCTAAACCAGCACTCATCAGTTGGTCCAGATTACCATTTCCCATACATATATGTAGTCAGTGCTCAGTTTATATTAAGATAACAAATCCTTACACTTTAATGGACAGGCTTCAACCTACTCCAATCTCCAACTCTTCAGCCATCCATACCATTAAAAATATGATTATAGAATTCCCAAATCCCATGCTGATGCTAATATTGTTGTCATGCTTATGTTGATCTCAAGTCACTCTGACCCTACACATAAAGGACAATATCCATTTAAATACATAGAAGAGAGATGGGCATGACAATAATATTGGCATCAGCATGGGATTTGGGAATTCTATCGTCAGATTTTTAATGGTGTGGATGGCTGAAGAGTTGGAGATTGGAGTAGGTTGAAGCCTGTCCATTAAAGTGTAAGGATTTGCTATCTTAATATAAAATGAGCACTGATTATATATATGTATGGGAGATGGTAATCTGGACCAACTGATGAGTGCTGGTTTAGCATGAAATACATATTGTAATGTTTATTTATATATGTTGCAAATATATTGGCATTTGGTAAAAGCTAAAAAAATAAAAGTAAATTTAGATTTTTTTTTTTTTGACTAATTTTTTTTTTTAAAAAATAACGTACAATGAAAGTTAAATTATTCTTTCGTATTTTTTTAATGTAATTAGAAATAAAAGTAGAATTGGAGAGAACAAAAGAATTCCAAAAGTAAAAAAAAAAAAGATAAGAGAAAGTAAAAATATTTTGGCTAATTAAAGATGGCCAAAAAACTTGATAAGAAAAGAGAACTTTATAAAGTAAATTTTATAAAGAATCTACAAGATTATGAACCAAAAAAAACACCATGATAATAGCATGCACAGAAGTTGGAAAACTGGGCCTCTAGTATAAAAGGCAGAGGTCAGTTTGAAGAACATCATTTCGTTTGTTTCTCTAGTTGGTCTTGGATAACAATAATATATCCAAGATCGCTCTACGCTGAAATAATTAGGCATGTTGGAGTGAAGCGGAGCTTCTGCGGACATTGTGCCTGAAGATGTACACCAGAAAAGTCTTCGTGACTGACTAGGAGAATGGACCACAAGATCAACTAATAATCAAAGGCCGTGAGCTCATTTTAACCCCGAAAAACTATGCATAGTTATCTACAACCATCGTGAATTCACTAAACTTACCGGTAAGTTATGCTTCATTACTCCTGATTGTGACCAAATTAAACGTTTTCAAACAATTTCTAAAAGTATGTTTAAACAATCCCGATAGAGACATTAATTTTCTTGTACAAGAGACATTCATTTTTTAAGGAACTTTCTAGAAGAAATTTGGAAGTGAACAGTAATTGTAAAATTGTTTTTTATTAATTGATTCACGTCTGAATTAAGTGTGTTCTCTCTAATTTATTTGATAAATAATTTATTTCAAATATTTTTTTAGTCTATTAGAATAAAAATATTTCTAATACCAATTTTCATTTGTGCATTATTAATAATAGTTATTATTTTTTATTATTAAATTTATTATTAGTTTAATAAGATTTAAAACGTAATTTACCTTTGCCAATATGTTTCAATAAGCCCAGGAATAATAATCTTAAAAAAATAATTCTCATTACGGTATGATGTAATACCGATTAGTTTAAAAGTATTTTTCTTTTTTTATTCGTGAGACGTTATTTGACTATTTCAGCGGACTCTTTAGAATAAAAGGTCCTGGTGCCCATATTAAATAAATTAAAAGCTGATTTCATCAATAGCATAATTCTCAACAATTAATAGGCCGAGTTTGATCAGGAAATATAGTTATGTTTTTAGAAATAGAAATACAACTTTCTTCTTTTCGACATAACTTGATTAACTCGCGTGCAGTTTATATTAGCATGTAGAGGCCTAGCAAAATGGAAAATGTTATAATATATTGGGGATTATTTATCTTTTCTGCATGTGTGTGGCCATGTGTATCAGTAATATGAGATAGTGTGGATAGTGAAGGGGCTTGAAAGTCTGAGTTCAAATCCCCTATATTTACAATTAGGCTCCAGGTTTAAGAGTGCCGGTATTTCAAATCTTGCATTTATATTAAAGACATTACTGGATATTTGAAATGATCTTATTATTAATGATTTGTTTAAAAGAACAAGTGGGATTATGTGCTTGGCAGAATAAAAACACCACATGGAGCTTCACAATGAATGTAGAGATTTAAAGACAGAAGTTTAACGATCGACAAGAAGACTTTAAAATGATTGATGAATTAAAATTGCAAAGGATGAATGGACATTTGTTGTTCATTGTCACTCTAAATATTTTTCATATTATTTGAAAACAACATATGAATCTGAGAACAAGTACACTGATCCTATTAAACTCAAATAATGATACTGTTTATCCAATGGCAATGATACTTTGAAGAAGCATGAGTATTTTGACGCTTGTGAATAAGAATATATGGACTGAGATGAATGACTTTTGAAAATATACCTATTTTATTTGTTCATTTACATTTGGACAATAATATCCAGATTAATAAAGTCAAAACGATATTTGCAATCTATAAATTGGGAAGACTACATATCCTGATAAAATACTTGAAAAAGTTTGAAAATGTGATGATAATATATCAACTTCACTAATACTCTATTTTTTGTAGAAGTATATGGAGAGGTTGGGCTTGATATTAATAATAGTTCCACTATTTCATTTTTCAAAAAATAAAATGAAGAGACATGATTGGAATAATTACCATGGATTATTGTTTTGTGCTCGATAACGAAGATGCTTTCAAGCCTTTTATGGATAGAATTGCCTCCCATCATAAAAGAAATGTTACCAGAGACTTAATGTAGCATTAGAAAACCAAGAAGTAACTTAGACATGGTTTTCATTTTTATTAAGAAACAATGTCTCAAAACCAAAGACTGCTTTATTGATATGGACAAGATCTTTGTCTCAGCTAATTGGACAGGTCTATGGCAGTGTTGGACATTATTTGGTTGTGTTTATCCATATTTAAAAGCTTGCACATGGTGAAATGATGGTAAGAAAATGAGGCACATTTATGAAACAGGGATGAAGATACAATAAAGATTTATTTTCATCTTTTCTTCCTAAACATAAGCTTGTGGTTAAGACCTGTAGAGGTCCCTACTATCGCATTTTTACATGCACATTCTTGAGGTTACAGCCTTAGTAAATATTATTTAGTTAAATGCAAAAATGCTAAATTTAATTTTTTAGATTCTGGCTTTATACTATTCTGATGATTGTACAATTTTTTTAGTTCAAATGATGATTGACTAAATATAATGTTTAAATGCTGCAAGGAAAAATGTTAGTTTAGTAATTTATGTTGAAAAAATTCAGATTTTTTACCACTCATGGAAAAGAAAATCAGAAAATTTAATCTCTGTATGATTATCAATGTAATAACATAAGCCAATTTAAATATATTGTTAGTTTTATAAGAAAAATGAAGGATTTTCTTATTGATGTTTAACAAAGGTCTAAATATGGTGCTGCTATTCTGAACATGTTAAATGTTAGTATTTTATTACATGGAAATAACTACTGCAATTATGTTATATTTGTATGTAATACAGATAAAATATCTGTTAATAAATATTGTAATAACAATAAAAACAATAAATACAACAGAGATTAAGTATTATATACAGTCTTTCAATCTGTAGAAATACTTTTTATCAATTACTTTACCTTCTTTAACTACCATTTAAATTCAAAAAATATAACAGAAGTAAATGTTATCAACACTGTTATATTTTTTGAATTTCAATGGTAATTGAAGAGGATTAAGTAATTAATCAAAAGTACTTTTGTGGATTGAAATATTATGTGTAATAGTTAATCACCATTATATATATATATATTGTAATGGAATGGGGAGATCTGGGGGTATAGGAGAGGTCAAAGTGCTCATCCCTGGGGTGATGGCATAATCATCATCACTCCCAAGTAAATTAAATTTAAAATTTACAAAAAGTATAACATTTACGATATAAAAAATATCAAAATAAAATAAGAGACATTATTACAAAGTATGATATTAAAGTAATGTTCAATAATCATAAATATAGAACTACGCAATTTTATATATCAAAGAGAGCATGAGATCCATGGATCTCTGAGATCATTGAGAGATCATCCAGATAGATCAGTTAGATTCTTAGAGCAACCATGATTAACTATACACACATCAGCATTATGATAATTGAATGTAATACTCATCATTATGAGTGATCAAATTACAAAATAAAATCAGAATAAAATCAACAGTCAATATTATGACTGGATTTGAAATGGATCTTTTGTAGGCCAGACTAAATATTTAGCCCTTGCCAACTTGTGGCAGATTATTGGAACCATTATTTGGATGCACAAACCTAAGTGCTCACCCATCACAATACATAAGAATCAAAACAATAATGCTGGGGCATTAAAACATGCGGATTATCATCAATGCTTTGGCCACTTAGTACATTAATGTATTGGCCAACTATAAATTTAATTTCTAATAATAACAAACTAAACAAAATGTAGTGCAGGTGCTTTAAAGAATATAATCCTATGTGCCAACCAGGATGATGCCCCTTCAGGATTCCTCAGAAAGCATGGGGTCAAGTATTGTTATGGTGACCAAGAGATGATGGAATACAATTTTTAACAATTGAATACAAGTAAAAAAAATGATATTAAAGTCTTTAGAATATGGTTTTACAATTAGAAGCTTTCTGATTTTGATTAACATACAATAAAAAAATTATCACATTTGTGATTTACAAAATTACTATACAAATCAAATTATTACATTGATTTACATATATGTGATTTACAAAATTCAAGTTATTACATTGATTTACATGATTAACATGTTAGGTTTACTCAAAACTCATACAGCACACAGGCATATGGCTAAACATGTTTGAATCAACATTTTAATAATAAAATATATGATTAAAATTTTACATATAAGTATCTATCTGATACACATTAATGTTTGCAATACAATTGACAGTGTCCTACAATAATACATGATTAAATTTTTGAACTTATATTTTTAATAATACAAATACCTATGCTAGGTTTATTTATTTTAATTTGTTACAATAATAATATTAGTAAATAAGCAAATATTTTATCTAGCGCCATGCTTGCAATTATATTTCATTCCAATATCAGCCTTTCAAGCTAATTGAGCTCACGCCTTTTGAGTGTTAAATAAATGAATACTCTCTTCTTCAATCCAAGATATAGTATTTATGCAGGAATAAAAAGAATCCCTCTTATTCCTACAACTCAAATTTTTTTATATGAGCAAATCTGAAGAACTGTTAAAGAGAGCGTGAGTAGATTCTCACTTTAAATTACTATTTACGATGTTTTCTGGCTGAATGACATTCCTGCATAAATACTATATCTTGGATTGAAGAAGAGAGTATTCATTTATTTAACACTCAAAAGGCGTGTGCTCAATTAGCTTGAAAGGCTGATATTGGAATGAAATAATAATATTATTAAAATGTATATTCTTTATATAAATGCATGCATATAACATATAAGTAAAATTATAGATGATATAAATTAATTATAAACATAATAGTTTACAGTTTGTTTTTTTTTAAAAAAAGAAATTTATTTAACAAATTTAATATGATTTACAAGTTACAATCAAGTGTAATAGTTTGTATTGGAACTAAAGTTTATATTGGAACTTTGATCTGTGAAACATTTAGGTTGTTCATGTGCCACAGTTGGGACCATCTCAATGTTTATAAAGTTCTCTTTTTGTAGGTGATGTTTGCCTAATATAGCACAGGTTGTGCATATGTGATGATTTATATCTTGTAGTCATTTAGGGCTATTGTGTTGTTACATGTGGTTGAGTTGTCACTTATACTATTGCTGCAGTATTGGAATCTCAAAGAGTTTCCAAGTGTCATCAAAGGTGCTGTTGGAGGCAAGCATTTGATCTCTTTTCTTTATTTTGGTAATGGTGTCAATGAAGGTGAGAGCTGGGTTTCGACTTGAATCCTCAATGGCTAGTTGACAGCGTACCAGCCATAATGAGAATGTGAGGAAAATGGCCAGTCGGATCCAAGCATATGTTTTTGTGCCTAGGCATCTTTGAATAGAGGTGATCATGTTGTAGTTTATTTTAGAGTTAGAGTGAATTAACTGTCTGATGCAGTTGTACTTAGGGCATATGTTAATGATATGGTCAATTGTTTCCTCCTCTCACTGACAGAGCTGACATTGGGGATCCAGGTTGCCATAGTTTCTTCTGTATCCTAGAAACGATCTAGTGGGAAGTGCGTTAAGATTTAACTTTATCACAAAGTCAAGATATTTGGCTTCCAGGCTTCAGAGCCTAAATTGGGAGATGATTTTTTTATTTGTTATTTTAAGCCTGCAATCCTGTACTTGGCTGTGTGGGTGTTGTAGACTATAGGCTTCCCAATAAGTTATTTTTGAATTGTATGAGGGTGGATTTCTTTTAGTTAGGTTGAAGTAGTAGGCTGAGAGAGATAGGATCCAGTCCTGTTTATGTGGTGGCGGTCGATCTGTGGGGGAGATTGTTGGACAAATTCTAGATTGTCGAAAGTTAATGAGAGTTTGTGGATGAGATTATGAATTTTTTGCAGGGTGAAAGTTGAGACTGCATGGAGGGACAATCTGTTGAGCCTAGATGGATGGTGCATCCCTCCAATGCTAATGGCGACTGTCTTGCCACCCCAAAAAATTTTAGAGCACATTGAGTTAAGTTTGTTTTCAAATTCAGTTTATAAGTTCCTTTTTTTTCTTTTTCTTTAGCAAAAAGTATTATCAACTTTTTTTTTCTTTTAAAAATATAAAGTCAATGAATTAAATCTTTACTCATAGATTTTTAATCCCAGCAAATTTATTTGCTGTTATTGCTGTTATTTTTAAAAATTACTAAAAACATTTTTTCAATAATATATATAAAATTGTCTATGGATTGCTCCTTTTTTTTAGACATTTAACTTAAATTATTGATTTATTTTACTTTAAGTTATTAAGTTATAATTTTAAGTCACTTTAAGGATTTTAAACTAACTCATTAGTTCTAGAAACATTTATCTGTGCTTCTCTGCATATAGATACATCAGAATAAATACTTCTTCAGCAAGCTGGAGTTTCTCTTGGTAAACTTGATTTTTGGTTCAGCATCAAAATAGGCATAATCCAGGCAATCATCAGCATCAAGAAAAGTATTTAAGTAATTTGTTGATATGCCTTGAGTTTAGACCTTGATGAACTTCAGGCCAGCAAACTGTCTTCCAGAACATTTGTACAGATCAATTGATCCATTTTCAAGTTGACTCAGTCTTCAAGTGAATCAAAACTTTAGTGTACAGAATTAGTAGACTGTGCACTGCTGAATCTACTGACTTGACTTCAGTTACATCTTTATGGGAGCTATTTTTTATAACTCTCCAAACATCATGTCTGCTAGCCAACTGCTTCACAAAAAATTAAGACAAGAACTGTCTTCAAAAAAATTACTATCCAAACTTTGCAGCTGGACAATTTGGCTACTACATCTCAAAATATTAAAGCCAGACTCTTCTATCCAGCTCTTACAAAAACTACAAACCAAACTGAAATATTTTTATCAGGCTTTTTATAGTCTTGGTGAAATGATAAAACACTATTTAAAAACAGTGGTCTTTTTATCTGATTAAAAAATTTTTAAATCCTTTTGAAAGCAACTTTGAAATTTTTATCAAAGTATAATATATACGTTTTTACTTAGATAGAGAAATTTAACAATTAATTAAAAGATTTCAAAAATATATAATAGAAATTTTTACAATTATTAGAAACATCCTTGTTTTTTAAATTTCAAAATCAGAATCATAATAATAATTTATTAGACCTTTTTTTAAATGTTTTAATTTATAATAAAATTCTGTTTTAAATTCAGAGTTATTTAATTCTATACAGTCATTATTTTTCTAAGTGAAATGTAGAAAATGTCTACAAAAATTTATATGGGTTTAATTTTACTTTTCCTTTCAACTTTATATATATATATGCCACACACTATATTATATATATGCCACACACTATATTATTGTGTGCCATGTAACCCAACCAGTTACAATATATATATATATGTTAACATAATTTATTGTATGGAAGTCTGAATTGTGCATATTCTTTCAATGAGAAATAAAGTCAATAAAAAATTTCATTTAAAGATGTTAGATTTTGAAAATAACCATGGCAACGGTTTAAAATATAATCAATGTTTTTAAATTTAACAGGTGTAATACTGTAGAATCCCAACTATAAAATCATAGTTTTGTTAGATTACATTTGTGAAATAACTGAACCATACACCATTTTATAATGTAATGTTTGGTGGAGAATTAAATGATGGTTTTTATGGAAAACAAGATTTTATTAACAGCATAAATATTATCTAAAAATTTCAATATCAAATATCTTCATTGTGAGGATATGATAGAGAGTAGAATACAATGAAAAGATACAATTGAAAATGTTTAAATGTTTTGTAAAAAAGTTTTGTACAGAGAAAATCAAACAACAGCATTCAAAATATCATATAATGGATCCATTTGTTTTATACCTGAATGTATTTGTACATTACAGATTGATTTGCACAGTCATAGCAAAACTCATCGCTGTTTCTTTTGGAGCTAACATCCTCATTTACAAGTGGTAGCTTGGGTACATGATGGAAATTCAGTAATAATATGTACATTTTATTTCCTATAAATCTATCTATTTCATTGTTAAATAACTAAGTTTCAATGAATCTATTTACTTCATGAAATGGCTCCATCTGATGGTATATAAACCACACTCAAGATACACTAATAATTGTTTTTTTTGAAAGAGAAGTTATGATGTTTCAAACCAAAACACCAGCAATAAAGAAGAACATAAAAAATCAATCAAACTGCCTTTATAACTAATAGAATATTTATAAATGGCTCAGAGTCAAAAATGTTATTTGCTATAGTAAAGTGGTGACTCTTGTACCCAAAGTACATAAATCATATCCTAGATGTCACATCCAATGTTAGAACTTCTCATGAATTTCCACAATAAATTGTTTTTTTTATTTTTCCAGTGAGATGTAAGAAGCACAAACTATAAAATATACAACAAATTTAATGTACTTAAATTATTGTTCTTTAAATATGTATTAGTATTTAAACATAATGAGTTTTATCTGAATGAGAATTTAAGAATCTGGGAACAATAGGCAAATACAAATGAGTAAATTTTATATATCACTTGAATTATTTTATTCATAAAATAGGCTTAATATGGGTTTTGCATATATTTAATGAAGGCTTTAAACTAAACATAGCTCTCTCTCTCTCTCTCTATATATATATATATATATATATATATATATATATATATATATATATATATATATTCACTAGATGGAGCTATATCAATAACTCACTATCAAGCTTTATTTACATAAACGCTGAGAAAGATAGAATTCAATATCTCTTTCAAATTGTATCCAACCTTTAAACCATGGTTTCGAGCTAGTTGGCTCACATTAGTAAAGGGTAGAAAGACCAGAAACTAGATCCAAACACCAACTCTACTAATCAGCATTTATGAAACATTTTTCTATCAGCTTGAAAGCATGAATTTTTCAGATACCTAAATATCTTCAAATCCAGTCAAACAAACTAGATAGCTATATGGGTCTGAATTCAGTTTAAATATTGGAGACAATTTGAAAGAGATATTGAATTCTATCTCTCTCAGCGTTTATGTAAGCAAAGCTTGATAGTGAGCTATTGGTAAAGCTCCATCTAGTGATCATAAAATGCAAGCTATAGCAAGTTACAAAATTTATAACTTGTTTTGTTTATCATATATATATATGCAAAGGGAGTAAATCACCCTCCCCCAGTCTAAGATTTAAAATCACCCTATATGTTGAACAAAGGATTCACTCCCTTTGTTTATATTTCATGATGATGATTTATTTTCTTACCTTGGCCTTTTGTATTGCTTTTGGTTTCATCTAATAAAAAATAAAGACATGGAAAAGCATTAATTACATATGTGGACATAAACAATATTATATATATATATATAATTCATAATGTTATTTTCAGAAGCTTAATTATAATAAAAGTATAATAGCTAAATCGCTGACGTTTCAGTACAATAACAACTACTTTCATCAGAACTTCTTTTCAAATCATAAGAATGCGTGTGAATAGATTTAAAATCACAATTTTTTCTTTTGTTATTTTCTCCTTTTTCAAATTCTATTGGTTAAAAAGTTTTAAAAAATATTTTATCCACGAATAGCTTTTTCCAAATATTGTTAATTTTCTTTAATTAACACTTTTTTATTTATGCTCTTAGGCTGTTTAGAAATCTCTATAGCTAGACTTAGTGGTTTCTGGTCATATTGTTCCATTTTTGCCAGAATAAATGTTTTATAAAAATTGATGTCGTGGTTAGTTAATTTAACGTGTAAATAAATGGGTGATGGATTAGATTTTTCTCTAACTTCCAAAATGTGTTCTTTCTTTCTTATGTTTATTCTGTGATTGGTCTGTTCAATGTATGAATGTAAACAAAGTTCAGATGAAATTTAATATATGCCATGAGACTCTAAAGGAATTTTATCTTTATGGAGTGGAAATACTTCATTACTAGTATAAATTGTGTGGATATTATTTTTCTTTAAAACATTACCAGTTTTATCAGTTATTCACTTTATATATGGCAGAACAGTCTTAATTTTTGAAGAACAAAAATCTTTTTTCTTATTATATAAAAAGCCCTATTAATAATACTGTGATCAAAACCATTATGAAGAAGCATTTTTTCAATAGCATATAGGTCTTGATATTAGCATTTCCTATTCACTGAATTTATTTTATTGCCTTTGACATTTAAATTTTTTTTCTTTAGTGACTCTAAAATTAGCATTCTTATCACAAATTGCCACAATATTGGATGAATCTAACTTTTTCCTTGTATTTTTAATAAAAGGAATTAAAATATCCAGACTTTCCTTATCTAAAATAATATGTGAAAAAAGCTAAGTACTTGTTAATGTCAGCTATATAGCTGTTGTATTTTTTATTATACAGAAGCTTCCAGAAATAATACTATGAATTTATTTATGCATGAGAATATTAGAATTAATATAATACAAATAAAATGTCTGTTAATTAAAAATTATTCTAATAATAATAAAAATAATAAATATAATCATAATTAACTATTATATACAGTCTTTCAATCCACAGAAGTACTTTTGGTTAATTCCTTAAATCTCCTCAACTGCCGTTAAATTCAAAAATACATAATGGAAGCAAACATCATCAACTCAAATACCATGAATCCTGAATCTTAACATTAGCAACTTGTCTATTAATTATATTCATTTTATTTCTATTTATTAAAATTGCTTCCTTAATTTTTCTTTTATTACGATTTCTGTCTTCGTGAAGAATCTTAATACTTTCAATATCAAACTTAACTTCATATTTACATGTCCTTTCAGGATCTAAGAAAATTAAAGCGTGAATTGTTTGTTGTACAAGCATGTGAAAAGTAAAAATAATTACGATTTAATGACTGCTTAAGCTTTCTTGGATATGAAAGGACATGTAAATATAAATTTAAGTTTGATATTGAAAGAGTTAAGATTCTTCATGAAGAGAAAAACCATAATAAAAGAAAATTTAAGAAGGCAATTTTAATAAATAGAAATAAAATTAATATAATTAATAGACAAGCTGCTAATGTTAAAATTTGGGATTCATGGGATTGGAGTTGATGATGTTTGCTTTCGTTATGTTTTTGGAATTTAATGGTGGTTGAGGAGGGTTAAGGAATTAACTGAAAGTACTTCTGCAGATTGAAAGACTGTATATAATAGTTAATTATGATTATATTTATATATTTTGTTATATATATACAGCATTAATTTTTTACACTTTTGTGGCAAAATATACTTACTTCTATATCAGTAATATTTTTGAAGTATTATAATTTATACATTTAAACTCTCCTGAATGTTATTAAAATCACTGAAATTCTATTAATAAAATATATGTCATGAAACATCTACGAATGAGTTTTTGTCCTTGATTTGATTATACTGTAAATTATATTAAATAGGATATGTTACTAATTTGCATTCAGAATATTTGTAATATCACACGATCACTATCTCTTATACTAGCACATAATTGTTATTATATAATTGTTAGTATATAAGCTATTGAGCTTAGATTGAAAATATTATTGTGTTTTCAATTTATTCTCATAGTTTTGTAGTTGAGTAAATTTAAAAGGTGGCTGTTGGAGGGTTGCATTAGATCCTAAGATGTAGGTGCAGTGCTCTTAGATCCAAAGCTCCTCACTGATGAAGACCACAAGCCAGAAACTGGTCTGGGAATATTGGATGAGTAGGCACTAGATAGGGATTTTATGCACAAGCCTTCTGGCATCCATTGATTACTCTGGTTGGCACAGGGTGGCACTACAATATGGAGAGTTTTGCCTTGTTTAATATTTGTAATAGTGCTACATCATGAGCTCATATAACAATTGTATCATGATGCAGTGAGTCAAATTTTATATAAATATGGAGAAGTATTCAAGGCTTAAGTTTCAAGTTTTTTTATATAAATATTGCTAATCAGAAATGACAGTGTTGCCACTGTCTTATTTTTTTAGTAGAATTCTGTAATTCACTGGAAATATGGTGTTGCTATACATTGCATTATCAGTAAAAAAATATTTTGGTTTGTAACTCTTATCAATTAATTTTTTCTTTACAAATGGAATATTACAGAGTACATATACAAATAAACTTTACACATCAAAGCTTACTAATATGTCAGTTCATTCATATTTCATGTTCTTGATTAATTCCATGAAGCGCTTAGAGTCCCTAACAGGAAGCTATATCTTGTATACCAAAGGACCATAAAGCTTGAGAAGACATCTCTTAGAGGAGAATTTCTAGATCTAACAGGTTCTTATGCATTTTAGGTAGGCCTTAAACATGTGGAATTTTGTTAAATTTCCTTTTTTACAAATCAGGGATTTATATGTAACAGATTTTAATTAAAACCAGTAACATTATTTCTTATTGTCCATATCTGATGTCTTGCCATTTTTAAGTATAGTCCTCTGTCTGAAGTTTTCATGATTTTCTACCATAATTAGTTGTACCTATTACAATTCGAGCACTGCCCTTATTCGAAGGAATAAATATTATGGATTTATCTGAGAGATTTTATAGCTTTGATCTCTTCATAGAAAATGTTTGGTATCAGTTGTGAAGGTTTTTTGAGTGTTCTTTTTCTTTATTAGCATATTCTGCCACTTCTAGAATCAACTTTTGAGTGACTTCATTAGTAGCCTCTGTTATGTCTAATAAAGACTTAATAGATGGTGTGATGACAATGATTAATGTTTAGAATAGAAATTACAGTATCTAATAAATATTTAGAACCATAACATCTAACTAATGAACCTGATCATTTGTTTGATGCAATATGATGTTTGGTATACCCATGCAGGTTTACAATTTTTTATGACATTTTTAAAATTGTTCATTTAGTTTAAAATACGATTTCATTAATGCCTGAAAACCACTTATAAAGACATCATTAGTAAGCTTATTTATCAAAGTTATTCAGATTATTCAAGCTATTCTGCTGCTGTTAAGTTGCTGTATAGTCTGTTTCATCACAAACATTTAGTTCGGGCTCCAGTAATATATAGCCATTTATGTGGATGCAATTACTTCACCATGTTATGCTAGACTTTCAAAAAAGGTGTTCATTTAGGTTTTTCATCACCCAGTTTCTATACATGTGATAGCCTAAGATATGACCAAAATATGCGATCTCTATTTGCTGAGAGATATGCCCATCATTCATCAAAGACTACTGCTAAACCAGGCCATGAAGTTATATGCTGCTCAGAAAAAAATTCTATAAGTCACTAAATAAACTAGGAAACCAATTTAAGAGTACCATTTCTGAACTCTAGAAACTATCAAGAAGACAGAGGCAATTACCCAGAAAAATTATTACCAAAACTTAGGTCAATGTAAGAAAATAATTAAAAGTCTAGACTTATATAAAATACAGGGGTAAGATTTACATTTTCACTATAAACTTTCTTAAAACTAGAAATGCATAAATTCTTACTTTCTAATGTAAATTGAAATTACATATGCTAAATAACTTATGTAAATTCACTTTTATTTTATTCATATATGATTTGTAAATAAATATGTTGTCTTAATTTTAATTTGATCTGAATTCTCTTCTCTCCATACCTCATCATATAACATTTATTTAAACAAATTTGCAAATTATATTGTTTTGTGTTTTAAATATGCATTATCTGATAGTCTTAATTAAAATGAGCTTTCTTGTTTAATTGAAATAGCCATGGAATTAAGCATAGGAGTGTTTAAAATATTTTCTGTGAATATTTCAATTAAATTTGCTGAATGGTGCCCAAGACTTTATCCTCATTATATATAAAAAGATTTCACACAAGTGATATTTTGATTCTAACAATTATAGAATGTGTGTACCAGTCTTGAAATGTGGTCAGATTTTGTGTATTTATAGACAATCTTAGTCTGACCATTAGTATAGTTATTACATAAAATATTGACTATATTTTCTTTTATGCTTGGGTAATGATGTGTTTTCAGGTCATTGAAATTATTTTGATAAATAAAATAAATGTATAAAAATCTTCACAATCATTAATAATGGCCAGTTAAGGTGTGTACTTGAATATTTCATTCTATGAACATTTATCTCATTGCCATAGTTACATGACTTCAGCTATGAGATTTTCAATGATATGGTTAGCTGAAGAGGTGGGGGCTGGAGTAGATTGAAGCCTCTTCATTAAAATTTGAAGATTTGCTATTTTAATATAAACTGAGCACTGATTATATATGTGTGTAGAGATGATAATCTGAACCAACTGATGGATGCTGGTTTAGCATGAAATATGTATATTGGTGATTATTTGTCTTTTCTATATGTGTGTGGCCATGTGTATCAGTGGTATGAGATAGTGTGGATAGTTGAAGGGTGCTTGAAAGTCTGCATTCAAATCCCCTATATTTGCTGTCAAATAAAGTAAAAAATAATAAATAAATAAGATAATAATTTGGTGAAAGATTTGAGAATAGAAAAAAGGGCTAAGAGTAAAATAACTTTATTATAATACAATAATGATATATATATATATATATATATGTAGGTGCATATACTTAAAAGAAAAAATAAGTAATATAATTAAAATTTTAAAAATACACAGAAAAACTAATATAAATAAGTAATTATGGGAAGATTTATAAAAGTAGTCGTCTGAAAAGAGCAATAATAGAAGATTGGATGAACACACCAACTAAATGAAAAAAAAAAGTTAAAAAATAGAATATATTTGTTAAAAGCAAAGATAGTAAAATGATAGCAAGATTGAACAAAAAGGTAATTTTTATCATTTAGAAATAGTAAAATTAAACAGTATAAATGCTTATGAGAAATAAGAGCAAAAAATGGCTCAAGATAAAGAATAAAAAAAAGTTCCCAGAGAGGAACAACAATAAAATAAAAGTGAAAAACAAAAGATGTTGAATAAGTAAGAAAATAATGACATCATGATATTGATGATTAAAATGTTCAAAGAACTTAAAAACCAAAATAAAGAGATAGCCAAATAACTTAAACCCAAAATAAGAAGATAGTCAAAAAACTTCAACTACAAAATAAAGAGGCAGCTGAAGAAATGAATGTAAAATTTGAAAAAATTAAAAATCAAAATAACAAAACAAGCATAATGCTGAATACAATTAAAACAATACATTTATTTACATAACAATAATAAAAAGTTATTTAGGATAGGTAGCTCCAATTTAAATTAGGAAATAAGAATTTATGCATTTCTAATTTTAAGAAAGATTATAAAGAAAATATAAATATTACTCCTGTATTTTACTTAAGTCTAGACTTTAAATTATTTTCTTACACTGACTGCAGTGTTAACCCCTATTTCATGACAGTTTCTAGAGTTTGAAAATGTGGCTCTTGTGTCTGTATTTATAGACCATCTTGATCTGACTAATTGTATAGTTATTACGTAAAATATTGACTAAATTTCCCCCTCTGCTTGGGTAACAATGCATTTTCAAATTATTGAAATTATTTTGGATAAATAAAATTAATATATATAAATGTTCGCATCCATTATAATATATACAACAAATATTTCCACCAGGTCACAATGATCATCAACTGGGTAACAAATATTATGAATTAATTATAGAGACATTGTAACCATTGATGAATAACAATAATGAATGTTCTATTAATAGAAAATAAAAATAATAATTTAAATAATACAATAGCTTCACTGATCTGACATTGTTGGAGAATGTCACATCAGGATAGTATTCTTGTAGTAAAAAATCATTACTGTGACCTGCATCTATAGCATGGAGATATACTGCTGCTGGTGGTGAGTATTTTTTAACTGCATTAATATGTTTAATGAATTATACATGGATGTACCCAGATAATATTTCATTTATAGTAAATTTTAGCATTCTAATACAGATTTAAATTTTATATGATTAATCATTATCTAATGGAAAATAAATAAAACGATTTGCATTTCTGTTGCATCTTTAGGAAATGTTAAGGGTCTAAATATAAAAATCTGTCTACAATATCAGAATAGCTGTTAAGCATTGGTAGCCTAGTGGTTAGCGTAGCTGACTTCCAAGCAGTTGGCCCTAGTTCGCTTCCCTGTCAATGCATTTGACATATGAAAAAAATATATATATGAGAATAGCTTTTTATACAAACATATTCATTTTATACATTTTATTTTTAAAGTATGAATACTGTATTACATATGAAATTTTATACAATTCTATTTAAAAAAATATACCAAATGTAATATACACATTATTCAAGACAGACGCAATTATAACTTGATGTTAAACTTGAATAATTTGATGATTATTATAAATATTGTGCAATAACTAGTGACTTTTGCACTCTATCGCAAGTTTGAATTTTGTATCATTTGTTACTATTTAACATAACCAGAATGTTCTATTAGACTACATATGTTTCAGTTACTATATAACCTCATCAGGAGGGGTTTAAACATCTTCTAATACAGCAGAATAATACATAGAACATTAATTGATAAAAAATCAAGTCAGGTGTCACATGACGTAAATGCAGAAACCGGTCTGGGGTTGAGGGTATTCTCAAAGCTTGTTAAGAGTTTGTTTTGCGAACTCTATATATAACATACATAGAACATTTTATACAAACAAATCCATGCATAAATTCTTTTATCTGCAATATGAATATTTTGCACAAAATTGCACTTTCCCAGTTGTATTTGAACTCA
Source organism: Epiperipatus broadwayi (assembly GCA_028023455.1). Lineage (NCBI taxonomy): Eukaryota > Metazoa > Onychophora > Udeonychophora > Euonychophora > Peripatidae > Epiperipatus > Epiperipatus broadwayi. The sequence continues at coordinate 3,809,491 of JAQFVV010006249.1, read as the reverse complement.
TCATGTAATATTAAGGACTGATGCATGATTTCAGTAAGATAGTATAGGAAATTTTTAATATAACAGTACTAAAAGCAGAAAATAAAATATTTGTGCAAATTTGCATTCAGAATATTAAAGGGATTATAAAGTATTTATATGAAATAGTCTAAAACAAAAAAAGATCATAATTTTCAAATGATTTGAAAAGTATAATAAATTATTAATCATTAGAAACCGGTCAATATTTAAACATGCCAATATAGATAGTAATCAATATTTCTCACTATTGTCAAGGCAACCTTTCTCTTTTTAATAGCAAGAGTGGAAATCCACTCTTACTAATGGTCCAATGAATATATATGGACACTTAGAGATTGCAATTTGAGCACAGAGAATGATATTTGAAAGTGCTTGTTTAATAAAAAGATTGATGCAATTGTGAATCAAATTAATAGCTTAGAATACACACAATAAGTAAGATGGTGGTGCTTGCATGTGGTAGTGTGAAGCTAATGTTTCGAGTAATAAAGAATTATTTACCTGGGTTTTCATTTTTAACTATAACTCCAATAGTTGTAGATGAGATAATTTCTCTAACTATTTTGATAAAAATAAAATATATAATTATGAATATAGTAATATTAATTAAAAAACTACTTGTTTGTAAAAAAAATAATTTATTGCAAAAAAAACAACAACATCATTATCACAATCATTATTAACTGATATCTGAATTAAGAATAGCAGTAGCCATATTGATTATTCTTCTCTACAAGGTGTTCTTTAGATACAACAGCCTTTCCATTGATATGTTTACAATCCTGAATATTTTCCATACAGAACCAAATAAAATAGTTAAAGAATATATTGCATAATCCTGTATTTTAATATTTTAATGAGTGGTAAATCAGAAAAGTCATTATGAAATAGACCAATAAGAATTTCAGGGCAACATTATTTTGAAAAAAGGATGAATGGCCTAACTTGCAAAAGTCCAGACAAAATATTTATAAAAACTGAATAATGTAAGGATATTTTTAGTCTCTTGAATTTTTTTTTATAAATTTTTGAAAAATTATCTCATAGAGTGTCAGCTTTCTATGAATTACTGTATATAACACAATGCCAGTCTTGGAAACAGCCACAAGACAACACTTTTTAAGATATGAATATATGCTGATATCAAATTGACTATTGACACATTTTCAAAATAGGCAGCTTATAACATTAACATATACATAGGATTACTGAATTGAAACAGTACTAAGCCATACATCTAGAAGAATGGATGTCAATTGCCTTCACATCTGAACAATATCCAAAAATGGATATCCACTATGATAAAGAAGTGTTTCCAAGTAAAATGGGTATTAAAAAAATTCCGCAAGTGCTTAAGCTTATAATAGAATGCAGACTACAATTACAAAAACTTTATAATAATAAATCAATGCCGGATCTCTTCAGTCTTGAAATAATATGCGTGTATAATTTACTATCTACTTACAAATTACAAAATATAAAGAGAAGCCACACCTAACATGTGAATGTTCATTTGAAAGAACTAACTTTAACTGAAAACAAAGTTTTATATGTCAAAATGAAAAACCATAACTCTGAATTAAAGCTAATACAGACTATATTCTACATACATGAATTGACAACAGCTGGTTCAAATACTCACAAATTTCTAGTAAACATACAAGGATTGTGGTTCACTAATAAAAGATGCATTATAATGGAAAAAAGTGACTGCTAATATTGCTCTAGGAATGCCCAAAATTTTGGAAATACTGCACAGCCATCCAGATAAGAAGTGGGTAAAAGCACTAAAAGCCACTATATAGTGGCCTGATATTGATTTTAAAATTGAAATATACATTAAAAATTCAAATTAACTCCACAACAAATGTACAATCCAAAAGGATACATCATGGCATAACATAAATTGTAAAATTGATGCATATATAATGTGGGGCTCTGTAAAGTGCACTTTTTTGTTCTAATCAATACTAGATTTAAAAGGGTTAAATACAATCTTGCAAAAAATATAAATTCAGATAGATAATTGATTGAAAGAAAATATTTGCAAATCAGGGATCATGGAAAACAGGCTTTATCTCAACAGAAATTGAAGCATTAATGAGAAAAAGGATTAAATATGTCCACATCTCCCTAAATTATCCCAATTCAACTGGGTTCATAAAAATGTTCAACATATAAAACAAACTTTAAATAAGTTAAATTCCAAGAATATTCAAGAGACTTTCTTTTCCAGCTGTCTTATCAGGACATTGTATTATTGACTGCTAAGCATAAGTCACCCATCAAAAGACTCAAGATTTCAGAAGCTAAGAAACTATATATTGAACTTTAAAGAAACTGACACTTCAAGATAAAAAAGATAAAATTATGCTCACAATAAAGTACAAGTTAGATGTGTGTGTCACACTCTGGCTCACACATATAGTACATAATTAATAAAGCTAAATTTAATTCCTACAATAGGTTATGAAATAAAAGAAAAAGAAAATTACATAAACATTAAAATAGATATGTAATAATATTTTTTTTAAATAAATAATTTCAATTAAAACCCATAATTAGTTAATTTTCAGGCAAACTCACTAATTATTGAGACAAGTTAGTTAGCCTCTTATGAATTGGAATAGACTCTGGAAAACAATATGACAACTACTAAAAGACTGATAGAGAGCACGAAAAATCCATATGAAGTTATATCAAAAAGACCATAAAAAACTAAAGGTATCTTCTAGCCAGTAATATCTTCCACAGAAAGTGCTAAAAGGAAAAATCTATAGCTGTTCATCATGGTCTATATTATAATTTACATAAGCCTTAAAGGAGAACTTCATAGTATTATGCACATATCTTTTCAATATAGCAATTAATAATACAGGAAAAACTCACTATATGTATTGCCACACACAGCAAGCTAAAGTAATCAATTGATGCCAGAAGGCTTGTGCATAAAATTCCTATCTAGTGCCTAATACGTATAGTGAGTTTTGCCTGTTTAACAAGTTATACACAAGCATAAAAAGTGGTGGTCATGTGATGTTTATTGGCTTAAAACCAATCCTGCCTAATAGGATAGTGGTGGCTATGGTTATTAAAGAACCAAAGACACCAAAATGTATGGGTACTGAACTGAGTTCAGACCCATATGACTATATAAGCTAAGGGGCTTGGATTGGATTGAAAACATTAAGGTGTTTTTAGTTAAAGATTCATAATTTTGTAATTAAGTAGAGATAAAAGGTGGCTGCTGGAGGGTTGCATTAGATCCTAAGATCTAGATGCAGTGTTCTCAGACCCAAGGCTCCTCACTGACTAAGGCCACAAGCCAGAAACTAGTCTGGGGATGTTGGATGAGTAGGCACTCGATGGGGATTTTATGCACAAGCCTTCTGGCATCCATTGATTACTCTAACTTGCTGTGTGTGGTAATACATATAATGAGTTTTGCCTGTTTTAACAATAGTTATCCACAAGCATAAGAAGTGGTGGTCATGTGATGTTTATTGGCTTAATTAATAATACACTATGTACAGTAACACTGTCACACACAGTTCAACTAAATATGCTCATATTTATATGCAATAACCAAAATTCTTTTCATTTTTAATTGAATCTTTAAATTTTTAATTGATTGATATATATATATTAACAAACGTATAAAGGTTTAACAAAAATCTCGGCTCATATTTTTTTCTTATTGGAAAAGAAACTCATTCAATTATCTACTTTTAATTAAGCATAAAGTAATTGCGTAAAATTATTTTATTGATATTGGTATGGATACAAAAATGTTTATTAAATAAAATATTTGGAATGGTTTCTTTTTTTAAAAAAAGAAACTACATTTTCAGAAATCTATTTAGAAACTTAATAGATTATCAATATTTCACTAATTTGCTAATGTTACATTTTTAAAAACAAGCAAAAAATTATCAATTACTTTGTAAGCGTGAAATTTCAGCAAATTATCTTTAATAAACATGCTTAGCGATCAAATGAATTTTTAATAGTGAATAAGCTTTTTAATCAGAATTTTAATTAAGAGGAAGAAAGTATATGAGCTTTGATAGTACCTCCATTTTTAGATAGGTCAGACGACGCAATAGGTTCGTCAGGAGTGGATGTAAAAGCTATTGAAAATAAATTTAAATTTATATACTATTTATTTATCGATTTAATACATAAATATATATTACTTTGTAGTAAACATTGAATTTGCAAAAGCCAACTAAAAAATAGCGATCTAATTCATTTATCTATGTGCAAAAATGATTAGCTATTATATTATAGTTGCAATTTCTTTACCAGCTTTAAAAAACATATATATCGCTTGCCTATACTTCTCTGAATTATAACTTTTCTTAGGCAGATTATAAATTGACTTTCTAGCGTTAGGACCCTACGATAAAAAACATTTAATATTTACGTAATTTTAATTGATCTTAGAACTTTCGAAAACGACCAAGAAAATATCGAAAGCCTAACTCAATTAAAATTATTTGAATACTAAGTTATTCTTATAACGTCCTAACGCTAGGAAATCAGTTTAAACTGATATAACATTTTGTCAAGCTTTATAATTTTGGAATGCATTGCTACTGCATATTAATAGTAGAATATGGTTGTTAAAATTCTGATGTATTTTAAACATTGAAATTCTAAAATAAATTGTTAAATGTGGATAGCAAATAATGACAAACTGCAAGTGCCTTATTGAACACTGTTCTCAAATTGCATTAGGCAAAAATTTGGTAGATAAGGATGAATTTATGTAAAAACCATAAGAAAAAAATGTTTCATTATAAGGATATAACATCTTAAAAAATAACATCAAAAAATTGGTTATAAATAAAAGATGAATGAGACCATAAAATTATAGGTTAAGATATAAATTACAAATATCTATTAAAAACTAATAAATATTACAGAGAAAAAATGTGATGTGATGTGAAAGGTATAGCAGTTGATGACAGCAGAAAAATAAAATATTAAAAGATCCAATGTTACAAAAAAATAAAGAAAATAATAGAATTTTCCAATTAGAATTTAGACAACATCTAAAGACATTTCAACAGAAATGACAATGAATCATTCATGATGTAGGAAAGAATATTTTTGTACAAGATCTTTATGGGACAATATGTTAAACATAGTATAAGTATTGGGAAGGCCTCCAGGGGACTATTGATTGGCAATGATAATGATCAAATATTAAAAGGTAATCTCCCAAATGTAACAGCAACTTACCTAGGATATTATATTTATTTAAAAATAACATTCTTTATCAAATTAATGTCAATGGCATACCACTGAATTGTTAGTAAAATAAATGACACTGTTAATTATGCACAAATGAACCCAGACAATATATTTCTGTACTTTATTTTTGCATATATATTTTAATACACTATATTCATCATCATCATAAATTATTAGTGATCCACTGCACAATGAAAATTATTCCATTTTTAATCCAGTTTCTAAAACTGAGAGATACTCTTTTACCAATCACATTAACAGACTTTGATATTTGGTTTTTAAAATGTATTAGTGTAGTTTAAAATTTCAATGGTCCATATATTAACATATCTACTGACAACATGACCAGTTGAGCTTTAGTTTCAATTTTTTCATCATATTCCCAACACAACCTATTCATAGCCTATAGAGTGATGTGAAGTTTATATATTTTTCATCTTTTAAGTGTTCAATTTTTGAATCATTATGTAAGAGTGGAAAGGGAAATATTTTATAAACTTCCTCTTCAAATATATAGACATAATTTTTATAATTATCAACTTATTTATATCAAAAACACATCATCCATCTTTAATTATTTGATAAATTTTATCCCTTTTTGTTGTATTAATAATCTGACCAGGACATTTGAAGTTGTTAACTTCTAATTCCTTGTAATCAATCTATATTTTCTTTTACTGAGAAAATCCATGGCATATTACTTTAGCTTTTCTAGTATAGTCCTAATTTTTTTTATTTTCATCTAAAAATTCTTGCAACATTTTCCAAAGCTTGGAAACATTGTTTATAAAACAAATGTATCAGCTCTAAAATCTAGATAATATAAAATAATCTCCATGTATTTTCATTCCATTAGTTTTTCATTTTATTTAAATAATACTTTTTGCAAACTCTTCTAAGTAGTTTCAGAGACATGGAATCACCCTATCAGATTCCCTCATCAATAATAATCTTCCTTTACATCACCCACCATGTAATGTTATCATGGCTATTGCATTATGATAAATATTTTTCAAAATGCAGAAATTGTGGGTTTATTTCTTGACAATTCACAGGTTTAATAACTGTTGAAATGTTTACAGAATTAAATTTCTTTTCATAATATATAATTGTTTTCTCCTATAACTTCTTTAATAATGGGATGTGATCTACTGTGCTAAAACTACTTTTAAACACAGATTGCATTTTTGGCTAGTTAGAATCCATAGTTAGCTAAATCAACTATAAGTAATATTTACTAAGGTAATAAACCTAAAGCATGTGCGGTTGAAAATGAGAAGGTAGGGACCTCTACAGGTCTTAACCACAAGCTTATGCATTGGAAGAAAAGAGGTCTTATATTTAATTGGTCAAATTACATTTTTTATCTAAGACTTTATATTGACTGAATATACTTAGTTGCAGGAATTAGTCACTCTTAATTGAAAGAACATCCTTTGAATCTTTTTTGAAGATGTAGAGAAACTAAACTGGGCAAATTTCTAATGTGCCACCATAAGTTGTTATTGTAACTACTGAATTGAATACGATTTGTTACCACTATGCACCATCCAGTATAAGGCATTTATTGGCTTTTTACTTGTGCATTTAAGTTCAAGAAATATCATGATATTTCACATTAGTTGTCTCTTAACTAAAATATCAGGTTTTCTTAAAGGCAGGGTAAATGAGTGTGTAAATAACAAGCATATTTAAACAAAATATTTATACAACCATGACAAACCTAAATTAAGGCTGTTATTTAAAAGAGGCAGTAAAAGAGTTAGTCATATTAGCAGTTATTGATTACATTGAAATGATGTTAAGGATCCTCTTATGGAAAAATCCAGGCTTTCATTGAAGACAACCATTTATTTCAGTAATTTTAACAGCAAATCACTTTTGAGTGAAAAATATTGCAAGAGTTGAAAGAATTGTCTAATATTAAATGTGACCATGTCAGATTATATGAAATTAGAAGATGAAATGGAGAGACATTAATATATTGACATACATTATTAGAAGGGCATAAATAATTAAAGTAGATGTGATGTCATATTCATCATAAATAAAAAGGGGGCAAAAACACTGTGAAGATTAATGATATATCAGATATAACTGAGAGTTTAAAAAGAAATATGGCAATACTTATTAGATGAAATTAAGAAAGTAGGATTAAAGGCAATGCTAAAAAATCTAAAGTAATGTTTAATGGATTTTTTCAGAAGAAAATAAGGTTTTATAATCATGAAATAAAAGTTATCTTCTAAAATCTTGGCCACATTATTAATACAGATGGAAAAAATAGTGGATGAAATTAATGATAGAATTAATATTGAATGAAGTTCTTTTGGTAAAACTAATAGTAACAACTTAGTATGTGTTTTATTCCTATTTTAATGCATGAGGGAGCTAATGATCATTAATATAAATAGTACATGACAAACGGAACAAGTAATGAAAGTTTGAATTTTTTAGTTTTGTGTTCACACACAAAAATGAAGAATGACAATGTGTGTTAGGTATACTTTTTTAAATTAAAATTAAAGTAATGTATTAGTAATAATCAGCCATTAAGCTAATGCACATGAGCTTTGCGTATTTTTAACCATAAATGAATACTCTCACTTCCAAACACAAGATAAAGTATTTGTGAAAAGATAGAATGAATCCATCTATCCTTTCAACCCAAACATTTCAAAAACATAGCGCTATATAAAATAAAATAAAGTAATGTATGTTTTGGGTACTTTATTAATCTAATGCTACAATTAGCAGGTGTTAAAAAACTAGAAATTTAGTAAACAATTAGATGAATGAAATGTAATCAAAATTTATTTATTTACATTAAATAATGCGACAAGTGAAACAAAAATAACAGGCTACAAATCACACAAAAAAGAAACATTTTCATCAATCATGGTAAAAAGTTATTGTTTTTGAAGAAAGACTAGAAAAAGATCTGGATTGTTGTTGTTGTGTTATCACATTTTCCAGCAGAAAAAAAAGATGGAAGGCAATAAAAAAAGCTTGCACTATATGGAGGTTAAACCTGGACAATAACTTAAAAACAGTAGAATATGAGGTTGTAAGGGAACAATGAGCGAGATAATAAAAGAATATTATTGATGTAGATTTAAATCAACAAATACTTATATAAAAAGGAATACTTATACAGAAATAATTTGAGTGAATATTTACTAAAAATGGATAACTCTAAATTACTGTAAGTGGATACATTAGAAGATGTCAGTAGAGAGATGAAAAATAGAAAGACCCATGAATATAAAAAAATAAAAAGACTTAATAAGATGAATATATATCAATTACAATTCAGATATCAAAAAATATGGCAACAGAAGTGATGATGATGACACAAATAAATTATACTTGATCAAATAATGATAAAATATTTAAATGTAAGGTACTTTTTCATCGCACTGAACAAGCCACTAGGTGATGCTGCAGAACCACCAAGAAGCCTGAAAGTGATAAATTTCTATCCAAAAATGGCTGAAATCGATGGAAAATTAAAATACAAAAATCACTGAAATTGATGTAAAATTAAAATGCTGGATGCAAGAAATGGCTAGAACAAATCCTCAACCTCCCCCCCCCCAAAAAAAAAATTTTTTTTATCCAAAAATCATTGAAATCGATGAAAAATTGAAACACCTAAGGTAAATAAATCGAAAAATTAAAAATCAATGCTATAAAATTCAAATTACAGAAATTGGTCTAATATTTAAATTTCTACCCAAAAATCACAGAAATCGATGGAAAATTAAAATACCTAAGGCAAACAAATCGAAAAATTAAAAATCGAACAAATCCTTCTAAAATACAAATCAAAAAGAAATCAAATAAAACACTATAAAATTCAAATTACAGAAATTGGTCTAATATAGAAAACACAACCCTTCCCTTGCATGAAGAATTCAATCAAAAATAAGTAAAATGCAAATTACAAAAACCAAAAAAATAATGAATGCTATTTTCAAAAGCCTATGAAATAAAAGAAAAAACTATAATAAAAGCCTATGAAATTAAACAAAAACATAATAAATCTCAAAAAAAATTAACGATGCCAAATTAATGGTGGTAATGCAGTACATTTGAAAAAAATTCTCTGACTTTCAATACTATAACAATGAGGAGTATAATAATTCACAAACCATAATAAGAAATGAATGCTTATTAAGTAATTAAATATAGATAACAATAAGCTCATAGCTATTTAAAAATAAAAATAGCTATAAAATACAAAAACAACAGCACGAAGAATTAAACGAAAAATGGCGGTTGGTGGGAAAATTTAAAAAAAAAATTCCTCTGACCGAGTACTTTTCAAAAATAAACTAAACTTTATCTAACTAACACACATAATAATAATTCAAACCTTAATAACAGACTAATATATATTAAGTAATTAAATATAGATAACAACGAGCTCATAGCTATTTAAAAAATAAAAGTAGCTATAAAATACAAAAAGAGAAATTGGCTGATAATGCAATCCTAAATTCATTGCATATATTTGGTGGGGATTGTGGTTAAACTATATAGAGATAGTATATTGCAATGAGTACATTTTTAAATACGTGATTACTGTCTCATTGACCTATAATTGTTACAGCCTTCACCCTGAATTTTATTACAGAATATCATTTATTATTATAGAATATCATTAATAGCATCATTAGCTTCACAGTACATAAGGAATAGTTTAAATTAGGTCAATATGTTATTCTACTGGTCAATATGTTATTCTACTACTAGTTTATAACAAAATTATTGCAAATACTTGGATTAGGTCACACATATATAAAGTCATACCTCAACAAATAATTTAGAAAATGTTTAGAAATAAAATAGTCAGAATAGAAAATAGAATTTTAAGTAATTGAAAATAGGTTTGTACCAAAAAATATTACCAATTTTCCTCCAGAGTTCATTGATCATCCACAGTGTTTTTGGTCCATCCTTGTGAAATCAAATTTTGGCATTCCTAGATCTCTCCATTAGTGATGAAATCATCATCATCATCATTGGAAACTATTATCAATCCACTTCAGGATGGTTTCTCCAAGTTCAATTCATCTCCGATCTTCAATTCTCTTCTCCACATCACCCCTGCACACTTTCTTATTTCATCCATCCATCTCACATGTGGTCTCTTGCTGGGTCTTTTACAATCTCTTGGAATCTAGTTTAAGATTTCAGTTGTCCATCTATTATCATCTCTTCTAGCAATATGTCCAGCCCAACTCCACTTCAGTCTTTTACTTTTTTCAATGAGGTCAGTAACACCTGTTTGTTCTCTTACTAATATATTGCATTTTGGATCTCTTCTTATTACTCACAACATGCATATCTCCATACTTCTTTGAGTGGTCTGAAGTCTCTGTATTGCTCTTCTATTAAGTGTCCAAGTCTTAGATCCATAAGTAAAAACTAGTAAAACACATTAATATGGCTTTATATATTAAATTTTACTTCTCTATTGATCTTGTTTTCTTTGACTTAAAGTTTGTTATTTTTAAAATTAAAAATTAACATTTAACCTACATTTTGAAATGTTGAAACTGAGAAATAGTTGCATGACCATTATATTGTTTTTGTACTCACATTGAACAAGCTACTATAAATAATTTTCCAGAACGTGGGTCATGTGAAAGACTGATGGTACTGGTTTTGCAGCAGGTAAATTAATCTGTATGTTTTAAAAATCAACAAGGTATTTTTTTTAGATTATCACTGACTAAAAAGTAAAAAGAAAATAATAGCATGTTTTAAAAAAAGTAAAATAATATTTTCTCAAAATATAAAAATAAAGATAGATTATGATGAATTAGAAAAAGTTAATAATTACAAATAGCTTGGTCAGATTATTAATACAAATGGAAATATAATGGATGAAATTAATCATAGCATAAACTTGGTTGGAGTCCTTTTGCTAGAAATAACTTGATAGTAAAAGGAAATACGCCCATGAGTTCGAAAAGGTAAATGAGTTTTACCAGTTATTAATTATGGATCTGAGACTTGGACATTTAATAGAAGAGCAATACAGAGACTTCAGACCACTCAATGAAGTATAGAGAGATGCATGTTGGGAGTAACAAGAAGAGATCGAAAATGCAATATATGGGTAAGAGAACAAACAGGTTTACTGACTTCATTAAAAAATTAAAAGACTGAAGTGGAGTTGGGATGGATATATTTATGGAAGAGATGATAAAAGAGAGACAATTGAAATCTTAAACTGGATTCCAAGAGATTGTAAAAGACCTAGAAAGAGACCATATGTGAGATAAATGGATGAAATAAGAAAGTGTGCAGGGGTGATGTGTTGAAGTGAAGCTAAAGATCAGAGAAGATTGATTGAACTTGTAAAGACCTTCATCCTGCAGTGGACTGATAATGGTTGATCATCATCATCAACCATTATCAGTCTACTGCAGGATGAAGGTCCCTCCAGTCCACTGTAGGATGAAGGTCTCTCCAATTCAATCAATCTTTTCTGAGATTTAGCTTCTTTTCTCCACATCATCCCAGCACACTTTCTTATTTCATCCATCCATCTCACATGTGGTCTCTTTCTGGGTCTTTTACAATCTCTTGGAATCCAGTTTAGGATTTCAATTGTCTGACTATTGTCATCTCTTCTAGCAATATATCCAGCCCAACTCCACTTCCATCTTTTAATAGTTTAAAAATAAACTATTAAAAAGATCAGCAACATATTTTTTATTACCTTTAACTTTCAATACGTGACCATTATTTTTAACAGAAGCAATTCGATTATGGGACTTTTTAATCAAAGAATTAATTGTTTTCCATTTCAAAGAAATATTTTTACCACAGGGGAATTCCCTAAAATAACGTAATTTTTCCTTTTTAATATCAGATTTAATTTCCTTATTAATCTTCTTGATATCATCTCCGCAATGCTTAATATTCTTTTTCAAATTAATTTTTTTCAATTAATTGATTGTTTATACATAACGACCACTTTCTATTTTTACTAACCAATTTGATATGATCAAGTTACATTAGCAGCTCTGTAAAACTGCCAATGAGACCCTCCAGCACTTCCTACTTAAATGTCCCTTTCTGCTTGGAGACATGTCATCAACTCCTGCCTTTCCTTGCACAGGAATACCATTTTCAAACTCCAAGAATTCATTGAAACAGGGATCTTTGCAACTACTAGATTATCAGTTTCCTCATCTATGCACTCTGGTTGCTCCAATGTGCCATTATTTTTGACCAGAGAGTCCAATCAGCGAATCAAAAGCTATTGTATCTAATTTGCTCTTCTCAAAACCAGAGATACCAAATTAGTCCCACCCTCACTCCTCACATAAACTTGGGCAATCCTCCAACTCCCATCCTCTCAGCCTCTGTCATAGGACTCAATCATTCAAATTTTGTGACCCATGCAGTGCTTTCCCAATGAAAACATGCATCTCGGACTGGCCTGGACTACACCTTTCCATTTCCCATTCCCTTTTCACATGTATCCTTCCCCTCTTACCATGTTGCTCCTGAAATTTCAATTTATCAAATAATCACTCCCTTGTAAACCTTTTTCTAATTATATTTGTATCTGGTTTTTTTTTTATGAATAAACTTTCATCACTGAGAAAAAAAAAAGTTACCTTAGCAATTAAAGAAGAATAAATATTCTAAAATTGTGCAAAAGCTAAATCTACATTAGAAAGTACAAAAACACTATCACAACTCTGATTAGACAATAAATTAACTAATTTATCATATGGCAATTTATCAACATACAATGAATATCTGATTTATTATAAGAAAAAACCAATTTCAAAAGAATTGCATAATGATTTGTAATGACTATATTAGATACATTTGACTCATAATTAAAATATTTGGTAGGTCTAACCAATTTATGATCAATCAAAGATTTGCATGTCTTTGTTACATGTAGAGGCAAAAAATTTACTTGTTGAAAACCATAATTAAATAACAAATTCAAATATCTACCAGAATCACTTTTCTCTTTAACAAGCAAATCAATATTTAAATCACCAATAAATACTGCAGAAGATGAATCCATCTTAGATAGAAAATATTTAAATTCATTTATAAAAGATATAACAAAAGTAGTATATGCGCTATACAAAGCAATTAAAGAACAACAAATAAATAAATAAACAACAACAACAACAATAATAATAATAATAATAATAATAATAATAATAACAACAACAACAACCAAAAGGCTAGCATGCCTCATTTAAAAGATTCCCCCCCCCCCACATTCAATAATACTATCAGCTACAGACATGGATATATCTGTATAAAATTTCCCAGAGATTTTCTCTATGATGGAATAACATTACATGGGTTTCAATGTTTTCATTATGTGAAATTTTTTTACAATTTTATATTTCTTTGCTTAATTATTTCTAGATTTTAACTAAAAACAAATTTAAAAAATCATGTATTTTATTATATAAATGTAAGAAATGGAAATCTACAGTGTTTTTATATTTTTTTACATTTCAATATATATTTGTAATAAATGTATCTTTTGGATACACATCACCAATGCTACTATTTCTTAATCATGATCTCCATATTACTTTTGATTGAATAGCATTATATTTTTAATTAATATTATCAAAAAAGAAAGATTATATGTAGAATACATCTATATAACTTAAATATAATAAAAAAAGACAAAACTTACGACTTTCACTTTCACCAATATTAACCCAAAAGGTTTTGTATTCTTGAACAACTGTTGCACTAAAATATCAACAAACATGGAGAATCAATACAATAATAATATACACATAACTATTAAATATAATTCTATGCACTTGTGAGAGATCATTTAGTAAAATAAAAATAAAATAAACAATTAAATAGTTTCAGTACTTGGAAATTCAAACGAACACAATATATGTGATGTGATGTATTATGGCTTCTCCTTAAACGAAGTCAAGAATATCTCAGCTATTATGCCCAGATAAACCTGTTAGCCACTTTATTTTACATTCCCCACTCTAAATTTACACATAATCTGCTCTATCCCAGTTCCACAACATAATTTTTTTCAACTCTATAACCTTTATATCTAAATCCCCATATTCACTTTTTGTATAATCACTCTTTTCATATTTATTTTTCCACAACTTCATTATATGTACCATTTCTGTTTTCAAACATTCACATTCAATTAATAAATGCCTAATATTTTCAATTCCTTCCTTACATAATTTACAAAATAAATCACCCATATTTTTCCATTTACATGTATATTCTTTTGTAGCTAAAGATCCCGTTCGAGCCTTAAACAATAAACTACTTCCTTTACTATTATCATATATTAACTCAGACCTAATATTCTGTTTATTTCTATATATATTTAAACTCTTTTTACTCTCCATACTATTTCTCCATCTCTCTAACTCCCTAGTCTTTATTAATAAATTTATTCTTTTATCCCATTCCTTACTACTATAACACTCAATAATCCTCTTAACACAATCATCCCATCTTTTGTACAAATATACTGATATAAATTCTTTATCCAAATCTTTTGCATACCACATTACCTTTCTCACCCATCTTGTTACCTGCCCTTTACTCATAACCCAATTAAATACTATTTTAGCTATTCTTTTATTATCCATAAACTGCAATCTACCAAACATTTTCATTTTACTTTTTGCATCTCTCATATGAAAACTTGACCATCCCATTTCTCCTTGAATTGCCTCCCTTGCTGTCCATACTTCTGCATCCAATGCATATCTTCCTACTTCCCTTTGAGCTTTTTCTAAATAATCTAATATCTTTTTACTAACATATAATGCATCATTACCATATGTTAGCCCTGCTACTGCAACTCCTTTCCATATAATTCTAGCTACATCATATTTATTATATGAAAATACTGTTAATTTCTTTATCAATCCCTTTCTTTTCTTTGCTTCATTTATCAATTTTTTCTCCCATTCATCCAAATAATTTTTCTGATTACTTAAAATAATTCCCAAATAACTATATCTATTCACCACACTTAACTTAATATCTCCCAATAAAAATTCTACATCTTCTCTTTCCTCAGTATTAACCATCATTATATTTGATTTTTCTTCACTAAATTTTATCCCCATCTCTTTACCCACCCTTGCACATATCCTCAACATAACTTCTATATCTGCACACAAAAATATATCATCCGCAAAAAAAAAAGACCTGACAAAATATATACTCCCTTACTACCTATTAACGGTAGCTCTATCCCTCTTCCTAATCTTTCTATTGCTCTTTCCATTTCACTCAAATACAACACAAACAAAATAGGTGACATAGGGCATCCTTGTCTTAGTCCCACACCATTTTTAACTTTAATTGATTCTATATTCTCTAATTGATATATATAATTATTTTCATATAATTTCTTAATAATATATATTAAAGCTTCATCCATTCCCAAATTTGCTAAACTTATCCATAATCTATTTCTATTTACTCTATCATATGCCTTCTCTATATCTAGAAAACTCATATATAACTGTTTACCTGCATTCCTACTCATATCCATAAGTTGTGCATCTACAAATAAACTATCTCCTATATGTCTATCTAATCTAAAACCTCCTTGCATTTCCCCCACTACATTATTCCCTTCCATCCATTTTACAACTTTACTAGCCACCATATATGAGAAAACTTTATATAAAACTGATGTTACCACTATCGGTCTATAATTATTCAACTTTCTATGATCCTTACCCTTTCCTTTAAATAATAACCTTACTCTTGCATTACTTCAACTACTTGGGAAAACTCTATTCTGTGCCGTTTTATTAAAACAGGATAATAACTTTACTTTTGCCCTATATCCTAAATTCATTACCATCTCTGCTGCCCATCCATCTAAACCTCTTGCC
Source organism: Epiperipatus broadwayi (assembly GCA_028023455.1). Lineage (NCBI taxonomy): Eukaryota > Metazoa > Onychophora > Udeonychophora > Euonychophora > Peripatidae > Epiperipatus > Epiperipatus broadwayi. The sequence goes on along the minus strand of JAQFVV010006249.1, from coordinate 3,793,292 downwards.
TTCCCACTTTTCAATTTCTTCTCTACTTCATTTAGTTTATTTTCTGAAAAGCTAATATTCCCATTACTATATTCTTTCATATTTTCTAACATTCTATTATTCACATCTAACATCTTTTCTATATTCATTACATAACTATTTAAGATTCTCTCTAAATCTTCTCTAGAACTACACTCGGTTCCCTCATCATCTAGTAATACTAACTCTCTCTCCCCTTCATGTCTCCTTTTAATATAATTCCAAAATTTTTTATTCCCATCTCTTCCACTTTTATTAATATCCTCCAACAATTTACTATTCAATTTCATTCTCTCTCTATAAATATCTATTTTAGCCAACTTCTTCTTTTCTAAGTACTTTTCCCATTTAGCATTAATATCTTTTTCACTTTCCAAGAGGTAATCAATAGCTAACTTTCCATGTAGTAGTGCCATCCAGTGCAAGCCATAATAATCAATGGATGCTAGAAGGTTTGTGCATAAAATCACTACTTAGCGCCTACTCATCCGGAAATGGGTGATATGTAATGTTTTCTCTTTCAGTCCTTCTTTATAAGAGGTAAATTAAAAAGTATTTGATTCTAAAATGAGCTGTTTACAAATAGGTATATATGTAATGTCATGTGATATGTACCAATTCGGTTTTAATTAATATTTGAACAAACCTCTAGCTGCCATATTCATTAACTATTTGCAGTAGGAAAATGACAATTTCCTGCTGTAGACTATAGAATAGAGATGTTGCACTCATTTTTAAAACTCTACAATAAATAGATCATATTTTTATATCAAATAAATATCATGTCATATGATAATTATCAATTCTGTTTTATATAATATTTGAACTACTTCCAACTGCCATGATCTAGATAATTCTCATAAAAAAGAACTTAAAATACAATAAGAAATAATCATTTTCCTTCAATAAGAAGTTATTAAAAATGGAGATAAAAGGCAATTTAAATATTCATGAAAACAGAGTTGGCAATTTATCACATGACATTATATTTATTGAGTATAAAATATTAATGACTGCCAACAGTTCAATAGTTGATAAATGTAAATTACTTCACAACAGTGAAAGCTCTTATAAACTAATAAAATATCAATATTTTGCTATCAAGGCTATCCTACTTTTATCTATTGAGGTTGCCTTGACAACAAATTGTTGATATTCTGTTGATTTATTTAAGCTTTGACTATTGTGAAATGATATATGTAAAAATAAATGAGTAGAGTGCCTAATATATGAGATTGATGATATAGGCTTTTAAAAAAAAACTGAGATGCCCTCTAGTGTTCAATAACTTCACAAATCAAAATAAGATTTTACATATAGAATTACTTTGTGATACTTTAAGTAGAGCAATGAATGCTAGATCAGCATAAATATATATGACAAGATCAGTTAAGATATTTCTGACAAATTATTTTGAATTGCCTAAGATTTTATATATATTACACAATACATTCCACCATCATTATATATTTGTTATTTAATCATTTAATTGCACAATTCTAAAATGGGCTGAAATACCTTGATTACTTCAGCTAATCTAACATTCATTTCTTTAGCTGAAATTAAGGTAATTCTCTATATAAATGCTAGAACATAATAAGAAGCAGCCATATTCTTATTGCGAATAAATTACCAAACATTTGACCTAAAGATCAGTTCAGTTATTAATATTAATTACATTCAAAGAGTTTTCTCATGAGTTATATGAAAAATTTATGTATTAAATTTTGTTATAGAAATAAAAGCTTAATAATTTTGAAAATAATGCTTATAAACAAAAAGTTAATATGTTTCTGATTTTATTATTATATTGATTTAGATTATAATCATGAATTTATTAGAAATATTATATTTAATAAAAATATCCATAGATTTGATATTAATAAAAAATTAATTAGTAGAGAGAATAAAATTTTTATTTCTTTACCATTCATATCATCAATTTATATATTGTTTTATAACAATAGACCTTTATTGGGAGATATAAATGTGGCCTGAAGAAAAACACTGGATTTAAATTCATTATTAAATAGCTCAAAACAATCTATTTGTAGCAAATCTATTTCTGGTATAGTTTATAAAATTTCTTGCAATTGTTGTAAAATGTATATAGGTAAAACTTAGTGAACAAATTAAAGTTCATAAGAATAGAATTAAAAATAGATATAACTCAGTTTTGCATATAATACAGGCCATAAAATATTATTTGACAATGCAGAGGTTATGTTTTAAGGAAAGCTCTGATAACTCTTCTTGAATATGAGACTATAAATCTTTATGATAACATCATTTGATGTTAAGGTGGTTGGTGTTCAAAGCCAGTTATGATGAGCTCATTTTATTTTGTAAAACAATGTTAGTTGTATCTAATTAAAATTCACATGAGGTCTATTTGTCACTACATGAAATCATGAGTGAGAAAATTTTAGTAAAATTATGTTTTGTGGCTAGCATTTTAATATTATATGATTTTCTATTTTATTTATAATTACAAGTCTAGTATTAGGCAGTGTTTAATTTTATATAGTAGTTTCTGGTTTCTTGAAATTGATAAAACTTTGAAGACTTTATGTACATAGGTTCTCAATTTATGTTATATATATATAATCAAAATTATCCCAAATTCACAGTTCAACCAGACTAGCCAAAAAAAAAAAAAATCTCTAAAACACTTATCATTGGTTTCCCTGCAACAAACAGACTTCTCAAGTATAAAGAACTACAAAATAACATTACCCACAATTCCACTTACCTTCCATACAACCTTAATATTAAAAGAACTTTTAAATAAATTAATTGCTTCAGAATCATGAAATTTTAATAATAAAGATTCGTTAATTCTTCTTTTTATTTCATTGCTCTCAAAGAAGACAATCTTATCTTCATTGAAATTAATAGTGAGGCTTGTATCTTTTTCATAGATATATAAAGCAGAAATAAATGAGTTCTGCTTTATATATCTGTAAAAAAAATACAGGCCCCACTATCTATTAATTTTGATGAAGCTAAGGTTGTCTTCTTTCCACGAAATGAAATAATAAAGAATCTTTATTATTAAAATTTTATGATTCTGAAGCAATTAATTTATTTAAAAGTTCTTTTAATATTAAGGTTAAATGGAAGGTAAGAGGAATTTCGGTTAATTTTGTTATTTGTAGTTCTACTTGAGAAGTCTGTTTGTACTTTCAAAATATATTTTATTCATTTATAGAGCAAGGTGTCTGTTTGTAGCAGTGAAACCATTGGTAGTGTTTCAGAGTCTATTTTCTTGGCTAGTCTGTTTGAGTTGTGAATTTGGGTAATTTTGATTATTTATTGACTAGTTTAGCTTTAAGTTTTTAATGTTTACATTTTGATGACATTATATATATTTGGACATAAAGTTTGGATTTGTCTATGTTTTCAGTTATGCTTCAAACATTAGCATTATGCCTGTATTTTAATTGGAAGTCCAATCATGTAATGGGCATTTATATAAATGAGATAACATAAAACAAAATCAGAAAGCTGTTTATATAAGCATTATCAGACTTTTTCCATATATCATAGCACGAACCCACAACCGTCTGCAACCAACTACTTGCTTGCAAAGCGTTTGCAATGACCTATTAGCCATTGGAAATCAAAGATGATGCAAAAAGTCTAAGAAAAATATTTCATCCAATCGAAAGAAACATGAGTATAATGCTCATACTATTAACAATAATATATATATATACACACAAATGAATCGAAACGTGTTCACATATTTTACACATGTAAACATTCATTTAATATATTATAGGTATATTAAAGTATTCACCAAATTGATTATTTTTAAAAAGTAAATAAATTAATATTAAAAAATGTATATGTTTTTTTCAAAAAGGGATAGTTGGAATATAGAAAGTAAAATGTAATTTAAACTGTCTTACGTGAAATGGATATGATCGGCGGTATCACTGGTGTAAATGAATTGGAGGGTGGTTTTGTTTTGGTTATTAGTATGAGTCACTGCCTTAGCATTAACAACTCCTGATTCTTCGCAATTAAGAATTTTTCCATTGTTAAGTGTAACAGAACCAGAATCCCAATTTCCATTAACATGCAAGGCTCCATCATGATCCCTCACGGTTATAATGTAACCTCGGAAGGCGATAACTTTATTCTGAGATGGCTTTACTTGTAAGGTTACTGAAAATAAAAATATTTATTACAAATAATATTCTTAGTATCTTGTATATATGTACATGTTACACAAGATCATTGCTAAAGTATATAAACCATGGTTGTTACAAGTATTAAACGTATATGATTGAAGACCTGTTTTGAATTTTTCTCATCTGATTTTTGTAAACACGTTAAATAGTTTGTTTCATTACTAAATCAGTAAAACCTCCACTATACTGATATATGCAGATGTATTAGACACACACACACATATATATATATAGAATGAATATGTTTATTGCAATATATAAATAAAGTCAATTTATCACATTTTATGGCAAAATGCAGCAAATTGAAGTTGAACTATAAACAATAAAAATAAATAAAATATCTTTTGAAATGAACTATAAACAATATATAGACAAAAAATAAAATAAAAGTCAAACAGAGATAAATCTAAAACAAACATCTTTTTACTATTCACGAAAGAGAAAACGTAATAATCATATTATTATTCACTAAGATACTCATTAGCAGATTGATGGTGAATGAACTACTCTTTGTTGTTTAATTATCATATACTCATTTCTTAATAGATAATTGGATGTAAATTAGTATATGTTAACTAATTACATCGTTAATTGGCTTAGAAAGATTTTACATGAAAAATTTGGAGATTCACCAGGAATTAAACTTCAACTCGTAGTGATTAACGACACATAAGATAATCATTACATATAATTATATTAGTTTTTGTTTAATATATATATATATTGTAACCAGTTGGCTTACATAGCATACACTAATATAGTGTGTGTGCATAAATATATACATAAAATAAAGGAAAAGTAGAAATAAGCACAGAATAAATTTTTGTAGATTTTTTTTTTATATTTCCTAAAATAAAATCATAATATGTAAAGGGTTAAATAATAACTCTGATTTAAAATAAAAATTGTTTTATAAATTAAACTTTTAAAAGGTCTGATAAATATTATTTTTAATTCTGATTTTGAAATTTAAATATAAGCTTGTTCTTTTGATAATTTTGGAAAAAATGTCTATTTTTGAAATCTTTAATTAATTTGTAAATTTTTATTGTCTAAATGAAAACATGTATATGTTTTCAAAAGGATTATCACACCTTTGGTCAAATTCCAAAGATTAAAGTAAAAATATGAAAATCACACTTTGATAGAAATTTCCAGCTTGTTTTCAAATGGATTAAAGTTAATTGAAAACATCCACTGTGTTTTTGTCACCTGACTTAACCGAGTTTATAAAAGGGCTGATAAAAGATATCAGTCAGTCTAGATAGTGATTTTGAAAAGAACAGTTCTGCTTGCAGTTTTGTAAGAGTTGGTCAGAAGAGTTTTTAATATTTTAAGCAGTGACCAACTAGGCCACTGCAAAGTTTGGATAATGATTTTGAAGAGAGCAGTATGTTGTTGACTGTAGCAGAGAGTTTGCAGAAAAGCTACCATGAACTAATGTTGCTGAAGGCAGGAGCTGCTACTATTTTCCTTCACAGGAGTTTTGGTTTTGAAGCTGGGTCACTTCTAAATCAATAGCCAAAAAAGAGAGGACAAAATAGCTAGCAGAGTTATATAAAGCTCCTATGAAGATCTAAGGACAGTCCAATAGCTGCCTTATAGTTTACTGCAGTTTTGATTCATGAAGCCAGGGTCACTTCAAATGCATCAACTAGCTGCTTAAATATGTTCTAGAAGACAGCTTGACAAATGCTTGGACTACAAAAGTAAGCTCATGGTATGCCAACTAATTACTTGGATAATTTTACCTGAAGATGACAACAAACCTGTATTACATTTTCTGATGGACCAAAAACCAAGCTTACCAAGAGAAAGCTTGAAGAAATTGGTGTACTTATGCTGCTGTTTATCAATACACGCAGGGAACCACAGATAAACACGTCACGTGTATATACAGTGAGTTATTTTATGTTAATATTCCTTAAAACAACTTTTAAAATTGTAAATTAACTAACTTAAAAATTAAAACAAACAAGTAAATAATTTGCTTGAGTCAAATGTCTAAAAGAAAGATGATTTGATATATATTTTTGAAGAAATTGTTTTGGTAATTCTTTAAAAAAATGATATTAAAAGAAGAATATACAAATGCAAGCATGATTTTGTTTGAATTAAAATCGTAAAAGCAAATCTTTTAAATTGATCTAAAAACGCTGATAATTAATCAATAAGTACCTGTCAAACAAAAGTTGACTTTATTTAGTTTGATAAAAAAAAAAGAACTTATGAACTGAAATTAAATTTTGAATTATATATTTTGTTTATACGCACGTATATGTGTGAAATGTATATGTTTTCCAAATGAATTAATTATAAAAAAATATAATATTATTGTAACAAGTTGAAATAGATAAAAATCGGTGTGCGTATATACATGCACACTCATATATGTAAAATTTTAATATTTTTTATTTTTATTAAATGTCAATTCATTTATTGAATATTAATTGTATATACCTAAATCGCGCGTCTGTGCGCCTATACATGTAAAGTTTAATTCTTTTTTTATATATAATCATTTTAGGTTAATTGAAGTGTATTCCTTGTATATTATAAAACGCACGTCTGTGTACGGATATATATATATATGCGTTTATAGAAAGTAATTAAGAAATAATGTAAATTGATGTAATAACGTGAATTTTGTAGTAATATTGTAAATTACAGTGTAATGACTTTTATTATTGAATACTTTTCAAAATCAGAACCCTTATAAGACCTTAATCATTTATTTTATTGTTATTAATAAACTTATATTTAATTGTTAAAAATTGTATTCCATCATCTCTTGGTCACATACAGTAATAGAGCCCATGTTCTCTGAGCTAGATTTCGGACACGGATAAATGGGGATGTGTTTAGTGCTTTGGGCATCCAGAGATGATCAATCATCATCCTGGTTGGTGCAAAAGAGGATACTCTTTAAAGCCCATGCACTATTATTTTTTATTTTACTTTAGTCTTATTAAAAATTTAAGTTTATAGTTGGCCAGTACAAGTGGCCTGAGCATTGATGATGATCAGCATGTTTTAAATGTCCCAGCATTATTGTTTTGATTTCTGATTATTATGTATTTTAATGGATGGGCACTAAGCTGGTGCATCCAAGTTATGTTTAAATAATTGCCCAAGCTGGCAAAGGCTCAATAGTTAGCCTGGTCTACAGAAGACCCATTTTCCAATCCAGTCACAAGGTTGACTGTTGATTTATATTGTTTATTGTTCAAATCCAGCCACAAGATGGTCTGTTGATTTTATTCTGATTTATTGTACTAATTTGTTTATTCCCATCAATGATGATGATGGATGGTTATTTCTCTCAAGTATTTACTTATACTGATATTTACTTGTTATAATGCTGGTTGAATTTATAATTATGCTTTTGGTTGATCTTATGAGTTAGCTTCTGATCACCAATGTTCTCAGAGATTCATAATCTCATGCTCTTATTAAATATTTGTATTTAAATATAAATATACTTTTATAAATTATTTGAAATATTTCATATTGATGAATTGGGAGTGATGGTGATTTTGCCATCACCCCAGGTTCAGTTTGTCTTTCATCCATCAACCCAGATTCATTTTCATTTACTTCCATACATATCACCCACCCCATCCCGTTACAATATATATATATATATATATATATATATATATATATATATATGTGTGTGTGTGTGTGTGTGTGTGTGGACACTTAATATAAGAGCAATACAGAGACTTCAGACCACCCAAAGAAGTATGGAGAGATGTATGTTGGGAGTAACAAGAAGAGATCGAAAACGCAATGTATGGGTAAGAGAACAAACAGGTGTTACTGACCTCATTGAAAAAATTAAAAGATTGAAGTGGAGTTGGGCTGGACATATTGCTAGAAGAGATGACAATAGATGAACAATTGGAATTTTAAACTGGATTCCAAGAGATTGTAAAAGACCCAGAAAGAGACCACATGTGAGATGGATGGATGAAATAAGAAAGTGTGCAGGGGTGATGTGGAGAAGAGAAGCTAAAGATCGGAGAAGATGGATTAAACTTGAAGAGACCTTCATCCTGCAGTGGATTGATAATGGTTGATGATAATATGTGTGATAGATTAAACCTTTGTTGCAGAGTTTAAATATTATATGCATACGCGCGCACACACACATATATATAAACATTTCCAGTATATTGGTGATTTTTTCGACATATACGTGTTCAAGTGTTATCAGTATTATGAGATAGAGTGGAGAGTTGTAGGTCATGTGAAAGTCTGTGCTCATATATTCTATATATTACATATATTGATACAGGTATATAATAAGCCTGTATTTCAGTTATTAAAGAAGGTTGTGAAAATAATTAAAACTACTTCTGCATTTTGTAATAGCTACTTATAAAATTTATTATCACCCCCCAATACTTATTATTTTATTACATATATACCGTGATGAGCAGTATATTATTTTATAGTATCATTATAAATTTTGGTTTGTGAAAAGGACATATTCTATTTATAAAACAGCACCGGGAAATCTGCAAAGTATTCAAAGCAGTATTTTATTTTTATCTTATTTTATCTATTATTAGAGTATTATCTTTACTTTATATTTGTCTCATCCAACAAAAAAATATTACTATTTATGAAATAATGTTTATTCATTAGAATTGTTTATAGGTTTCGTTTACAATATATATACTATTGAAAAAAAAACAATGAGCTGTGCCAATTGCTCTAACATGCTTTCATTGATAAATGCCACCAAGAGAAAGCATTTTAAAATCTCTATCCTAAAAACCACACCCTAAACTCAGACCAATGTTTTCATACTTTGGCATTCCCCAGTGAGGCTCTAGGATAGTTTCAGACACCAGATCTAGCTAGTGCCTCACTGAGGAGTGCCAAAGCATGAAACCATTGGTCTGAGGCCTCACTGAGAAGTGCCAAAGCACGAAACCATTGTCTGAGGTTAGGGTGTGGTTTCTATGATAGAGATTTTAAAATGCTTTCTCTTGCTGGCATTTATCAATGCAAGCTTGTTAGAGCAATTGGCACAGCTCATTGTTTGTTTTATTTACAAGCATAAAAAGATTAGGTGATGGGATATATAACTTTAATTTTTATATACTATTGATATTCAAAAATATGTTTTTCATTTAATTTTTATTTACTTGTTAAGTTTTATTTAGTGTTACTCATGATTCATAATATAATTGAGTAAATATTTTAAAATAATAAAAACTTATTAATAAACAGTTATGATTCAAAATTGCCCAAACTCCTGTTTCACTGGGCTAATTGGTGTTCTATAAAAGTGATGTATTTCAGTCTCAGCAAGGATGATCAAAGTATCAATGAATATGTATAGATTTAAAAAAGAGAGAGAGAAAATTCACACATTCCAAAAAGTTTTATTATTGTTGTAGAGATAAAGGTTTGCTTATTAAAATTCTGCTGTGAAGTAAAAGATATGAATAGATAGATAGCTAAAAGGATCAATTTGTATTCAAGTTTGGAGTGACACGAAAGATACAGTGGTAACATGTGGATTGTTTAATAATATGAAGAAGTGTAAAATTACAATTATTAAGACTACTTATTCATGTTTAATAGTTATATAAAATGTTAAAGTTGTTGATGTACATATAAATCTGTTCTTAGCATTATTACATTATTATGTTAATACATGGGATTATTATTTTGTCATCATGATAAGACAATGGAATATTAAACACCTGCCTCATATACTGATTAATCAGCAGACACATTTAATGGAATATAGTAGTAGGTATCTCATTAGGTATCTCATATATTTTCTTCCAAGCCCCATTGAATACACTGTACATCACCAGGACAAGCCCAGTAGCAGAAACTGGTCTGGGGTTGAGGATATTCTGCAAAGCTTGTTAAGTGCTTATTTGCAAGACCTATATATTGTAATACAGGCTTGTTAAATTAGGTCATGTAACATATGACTTGATTTCTTTGTAATTATATATGTATATAACATAAATACTTTTCCATGTATATAGTATGCATAAATTAATTAATATTATAATGTAAACAAAATTTAAAAAGATAATATTGCAGTTATTAAAAATAAACTGGGAGAGCACATTTTCAAACAGATTTCTCTATTCACTCATTAACATTCACTTAAAAATAAAAATAATAACAGTCTTATTATATTGTATCTTTATTTTTTTAAGTAAAGAGAAAAGAAAAATATCAAACTATGGATGATACTTTTCATGTGGAGATGAAGTAGCAGTCTTGTTATTAGCAGACAGACTATTGCATCTTTAATTGTTTTGATGTTTTTAAATCCTTATTGATTTCACAATCTATATAGTCGAGTCTATGGGTTGTTACAAATTTATTAAATTTGTGAACTTTAATATTTTTTTTAATTTATTTACATTTTTGGTTGACATATAAATTAAATATTATATAGTAATACAACATAAATCATGGCTTCTTTATATATATATTAAATTTTTTAGTAGCACTTTCAATTACATAGTAATCCTCATCAGCTTTAACTGAATTTCAGTTAAAGCTGACAAGGATTAATATATATATATGTTGATATGAAGATTTTCATGGGTTGCATATATAAGACATATTTTGTGGGTTCAACCATGTTAAAAAATTTAAATATTGATATACCGACATTTTGACTTGATCACACAAGTCATCCACTGGGTGATAAATGCTTGATTTAATATCAATTATATATACTGAATGGTGGCTATATTTATGTGCTGTAATAGAGGTTCTCTGGAAAAACTGACGAGTATGGTCACATTTGAACATGCATTCACATTCAGTTTGGCAATGTTTTTATATATTAATTTTATACATTGTGATTGAAAATTGCATTATTCCAAGTTTATTATATATATATATATATATATATATTATACCGAGACAAAGTCGGTACATGTATATACGCACACACACAAGCAATGTAAACACTCTATTTTTATTTACTTTCAACTTATGATAAAAAATAGATATAGTTTTCTTTCAATACTTTATAAAATACACTGTAAAATAAAATGTTAATATTTCTGATTAAATAGTTTAAGGCTTTCATATAATCTACTATAATAATATTCTCTAAAAATAAAATATAAAGTATTACTAATATGCCATTTTAAATCTCAATAAGTGATTTCTACTTGTATATGCCACGGGGGTAATTAAAAGGGGTTTATTTTAAATTATAACTGTAGTGAAAGTTAAAAGCTTATAGAAATGATTTTGAGAAAGATTAAATGCTCGACTTTTAAACTAATGTAAATTAGATTGTTCTCTTAAAACACGCACACACGTATGCATCAAAGGTGTGAATAAGTATAAATTTTTTAACTGAGATTGCAATATGAGATTGCCTAAACCTAAGATTGCCTCAAGCATATGGATTGAGTGAACATTACGTAGGACACGGACCCTAACGACAACTCTAAGAATAGTGAACTCTGGGTGGAGATTCGATCCTCAGATAATACCCAACCCATATAAATATCAAGCGAAATCTAAAAGTTTTTTTTCTTTCATTCGTTCATTCAGTAATCATCCCGTTTTTCATATTGTTTGTGCTATCCGGTTTATTCAATATGATCGCAGTGAAATCAATATTTAGAGCGTCGATCGTCATGATGGGCTAGGAAACCCTTCAGTGATTGATCGACGCTCCGCCGCCAGAACATCTCCATAGCTACGAATGCTCAACAACAGTACCATCCGAAAATAGTGCTCCAACCAGTCCAATAAAGTTGTTCCGTTTGAAATACATGAATCGTCCAAACCTACTACGCTGAACTTTAAAAAAAATGAATAACCTCGTATTATGGAAAACATCATCTACCATGTTCGAACCCTCACCAAATTAGAAGCAGCGGAAGACTAAGCAAAAATCCTAGGTAAACACTTTATTTTATAATGCTTTCATTCATTCTTTACGTAAACTTTAAAAGGCAATCTCATAATTAATTAAATTCGACTTTCGTAAATCAAACTATAAAATGATCCGTAATTCCTCATATTTAAAACTTATTATTTTTAATCTCAACCTTCGTAAATCAAATACTATGCAATTCCTCATATTTAAATCTTAGGACTTTTCAGTTATGAACTTTGACCTTAATTATTATCTTATAAGCTATAACACACCTAATTTCAAAATATAAAAGGAAATATGTATTTTATCATCCATGTTTATTATGCATAATATGTTCTTTTCTGTGCGAGTGCGTGAATGCACGTATGTGCGTGTAAATAAAACTGTTAATCAATGTTGCTTTTTTTTTTTTTATATTCAATAAATTTTTTTTAGTATTTAAACAAGTCGAGCATTTCTCAAATCATTTCCTATAATTAAATCTATATTTTTTTTTGTTTTGATTATTAATAAAGTTAGCATTTATTCATGCAATTAATTATTTTACTTTAGATTCATCTTTCTTATCCTTCTTTTGTTTGTTTCTTTTAAAATGTCATTTATAAACATCGTGCCGTAAGTCACGATGTTTACTTATTATGTAGTTAAGATAGGTTTAAGAGTTGGGAGGGCCTATTATTAGTAAATGTAAATAAATGTCAATAAAGCTAGTGTAAATAATTCTACAGGACTGTATGATAAAGGGGGGATGATATTATAAGCTTCTAATTGTTTTTTTTTTTTAATGATACATAAACCGAACATCCGTATTAGTTGCAAATAACCAATGACCCGGTCCAATGCTTGGACCGATCTGTTAATCAACCAAGCTTCTTCTCCATTGGTTAGTATTGTGTCTTTTACCAGAATAATAATCTTGAAAACAATTACATCGCGACCCTGAGTGACCCTATTGGTCCATGCTGGGAGTTTGAGCTTATGGGCGGGGATTAGACTTCGAAATCGTTTTGATATGACGTAAGGTGATGCGAGAAATTAAATTGTAAATTAAATCATCGTATCTGGCGCCCCCTTGTGTTGATAATGAACAACTATTGATATAAGAAAATAAATAAATCTTTACGCTATATCATGTTTGTTTTGAAGCTCTCAATCTCTTTTATGAACGGTTTAATACATAGCCGGTGCAGAGAAGGGGGCATGCGGTATATAAAAATGGCGCTTCCAAACGTGAGGCTAATATAAATAATGTTTTGGAGAGAAGCAAATCAAGACATTAGCCAAAAGCGGCCGAACCTTGTAAAAGACGCAAAAATTTTTTTTCACGTAAACGAAAGTTTGGATGAATAGAAAGGGAAGGAAAAGGGAGAAAAGGAAAATAATAAACGGAACAAAATACAGCGATCCACAGTATCGCAAATCTTTTAATAAAACACTTGGAGCCGGAGCGAAATAAATAAAAGGAGAACATAGCGGGAGATGGAGGCGCAGACGTCGATTAATCACTTCTTATCATAAATAAATAAAAAAATAAAATAATCACGTTCCTTAAGCATCAACAAAAAGTTGTAACAGTTTAGATATAAATAAAGAAAGGAAAAATCTTTTTATTAAGTCATAAATGGACATCAATAACGATAATATGTGGGAAAGTGAAATAGGAAAAATAGTACAAACATTTAAGGGAAGGAGAAATGAGGACCCAAATGAACACATAGAGAGCCTAGAGAGATTATTCGCTTACAAAACACTTAATGAAGAGGGTAAAATAGCCATAGCAGTCAGCCACATACGTGAAGGGGCTCTAGATTGGTGGAAATCGATACAACAAAAACCAAAGACATTTAGGCAGTATGAAGAAATGATAAAGGAGAGCTATTGGGGGAAAGCAAGACAAATGAGAGCCTTACGTGAAATAGAAAATGAGGAATGGAAAACAGGAGAAACGATGGAAGATTTTTTTCGTAGGAGAATGGCACAGCTAAGACAAATAAACTTAGGCGCACCATCTGAGGAATGGTTGATCAGAATAGCATGAAGGGGATTACCCACATGGGCAAAACGATTTTTGACAGGGATAGATAACATGGACAAGGTAATAAGGAGGTTAGAAGAGATAAAGGATGAAAATGAGGAAGAGGGAGAAAGTCAAATAGCCAATATAGGAAAGATCATAAAGGAAGAGGGAAGAAGTAGAAATGGACCTCAATGCCCTAAAATAGAGGTTAAAATAGGGGAAATGAAAACTCATGCACTACTCGACTCAGGGAGTCAAGTATCAGTTTTGTCACAAGAAACATTCAGCAAACTTACCCAAGAAGAACCAAACCTCAAAACACTACCGCTTAAGATAATGCGCATAACCTTGGCAAATGGGAAAAGGGCCCAGGCGGAAGCAGTACAGGCATGGGTAGACATAAAAATAGCAGGAAACCAACATAACCAAATCATGCTGGTAATGCAGGGATTAATACACGATGTTATATTAGGATCCGATTTTATGGGGAAATACAAATGTAGCATCGACTACGAAACAGAACAAGCCCGGATCTCAGGAAGGATGGTACCTTTTATAGAACAAGGTCAAACAAAAAACATGGAACAGGCCGTACATAGTATGGAGTTAGAAAAGAAAATGGTAACGGGGGAGATCGGAACAAAGCAAGAGGAAGAAGAGATGGAATTGGGAAATGTCCTTGAGGAATACAAGGACGTATTCTCCGACATACCTGGAGTCATCAGTGGTTACGAACACAGGATAAAGCTCATTCAGGATCAACCGTATCAGTCTAGATCATACCCGATCCCCTTTCAATACCGGCCAGAGATAGGCAAACAGATAAATAACATGCTGGAATGGGGAGTAATCTCAAAATGCTCCTCACCATATAACAACCCAATCGTCGTAGCAAAGAAAAAGGATGGTTCGGTACGATTGTGTCTGGACGCGAGGCTCCTCAACAAAATCACAATCGCGGACACAAATGCTCCGCCCCCCATGAGCGAATTAATAAATCGGTTCAACGGGAAAGGTGTTTTTTCTACCTTAGACATGACCAGCAGCTACTGGCAGATCAGCCTACACCCAGATGACCGCCAGTACACGGCATTCCGATATAATGGCATCGCCTATCAGTTCAACCGGATACCATTTGGTCTGAAAAATAGCGGAGCAGGCTTGATACAATGCCTTGATAGAGTGCTGTCAGAGGAGGTGAAGGGTTTCAGCACTATGTATGTTGATGACATCATCATCGCGTCTAAGGATAATAAAGAGCATATTAAATGCCTTCAAAAATTATTTCAAGAATGTCGAGAGAAAGGGATCAAAATAAACCTGGGAAAAAGCAGGCTCATGACACCCGAAGTGAAGTTTTTAGGGCATATTATCAGTAAAGAGGGGGTATCACCTAATCCTGAAAAAATACAAGCCATACAAGAATTTCCAGAGCCCAAAAAGAAGCGTGACGTCAAGGCTTTCCTCGGACTGTGTAACTTCTTTAAACAATACTATCCAAATTTTTCAGAAGGGATAGAACCACTACTCAGACTTCTGAGGAAAGAAACACCATGGGCATGGAAAGGAGAACAGGAGGCTAGCTTCCGCCGAATAAAGGAAGGGTTCTTAAAACACGTAGTGTTGGCACACCCAGACTTTGGACGTACATTTTATGTACAAACGGACAGCAGTGGGATAGGAATGGGAGCAATGATGTTCCAAAAGGATAGCAAGGGACAGAGCAAGGCCATCGCCTTCATAAGTAGACTTTTTACGAAGGCCGAGCAGAACTACACGGTCACAGAGAGAGAGGCCTTGGCCATTGTATGGGCTTTCAAGAAACTGAGGCAATACCTGGTAGGATCAAGAGTGGTGGTCGTGACCGACCACCGAAGCTTAGAGTTTCTGAACAGGAGTTTTCTGACAAACAGCCGCCTAATAAGGTGGAGCCTCACCCTTCAGGAATTTGATTATACGGTAGAATACTGTAAGGGGAGGGACAATATAATAGCAGATACCCTTAGCCGATATCCCATGGGACGAGGCCTTGAGGAAAACGGGGAGTTATACATAGCGACGACACGAGCCCAAAGCAGGGAGCATTATAGCCTTCAGAAAATTAAGGAAGCACAACAGGAAGATAGAGAGTGTAGACAGGTCATGGATTTTGGCAGGTACCACGCGATACCAAATAGTCAAGGAAATACATTATGGGCCCATCGAAAGAAATGCGTTGTCAGAAACGGACTTCTTCAACGACAGACAAGAAATGGGCAGAATTATCGGGTGATAGTACCGAGAGCAATACGACAGAATATTATAGCCCAGGCACATGATGAAAGAGGACATTTCGGGGGCAACAAGACCGCCGGATGGATTGAGCAATGGTTCTACTGGCCAAATCTCCACCGGGATGTGACCAAAGAAATAAAGAAATGTATAACATGCGCCAGAACAAAGCCAATGAATAGATCGAATGAGGGAATATCGACACCCATCCTCGTGTATGAGCCAAATGACACAATAGCTATTGATTTCTATGGGCCACTACCGATGTCAAATGGGAGGAGGTACCTGCTGGTGGCATATGACTTGTACTCTAAATTGGTATCAGCTTTTCCGATCAGTCAAGCAAATGCAAAGCAGGCGATTCGAGTTCTGGAAAATCGACAATTTAGGGAAGTGGGAAAACCAAAAAGAATTTTGTCAGATAATGGAACTCCATTCGTATCCAAAGAATGGGCACAGTGGACAAAAAAAAATAATATTAAGCATGCCCTCACGTCTATTCGAAATCCTCAAGCCAATCCATGCGAGCGAGTGATGCGGGAACTGGGACGACTTTTCAGAATATACGTGCATGGAAACCATAAGGCGTGGGTAAAGGAAACGCCACGGGTTGTGAGCATGATAAACGAAACCCGGAATGAGTCAACTGGTTTCGAACCCGACCACCTTCATTTTGGGAGAAGGAGGCCATACCCATATGCCCAAGAACCCTGGCCCCAAAAGGAGAAAATAAATCGGACAAGGGATGCCCAAGAAGCTAAACGGCAACTGCAGAAAATGAGCCAAGTTCGGAAGAAAAGACAGGGAGTCGTGGTAGGAATATTCAAGGAAGGAGACAGAGTCATGGTACGGACAAACCCGGTCAGTCGGCCAGAACAGGCCATTTATAAAAAATTTCAACCCTTATATGAGGGACCTTATGTCATAGGACGCGCATACGGGAACAATGCCTTCATATTGTATGAAGGGACCCGAAGGATTGGGACATATAATGCCCGGGCCTTGAAATTAGTAAATGAAGTTCAAACCCCTCACCATACGGAGGAGGAGCGGGGTAAAGAAAAAAAGAAAGGGAAAAAATAAATAATTTTATTGTGAAAAAATTAAAATGCCAAGCCTCGCATTTTAATTTTTTGGACGGATCGCGGGGATATATACCGAGACAAAGTCGGTACATGTATATACGCACACACACAAGCAATGTAAACACTCTGTTTTTTCTCACTTTCAACTTATGATAAAAAATAGATATAGTTTTCTTTCAATACTTTATAAAATACACTGTAAAATAAAATGTTAATATTTCTGATTAAATAGTTTAAGGCTTTCATATAATCTACTAAAATAATATTCTCTAAAAATAAAATATAAAGCATCACTAATATGCCATTTTAAATCTCAATAAATGATTTCTACTTGTATATGCCGCGGGGGTAATTAAAAAGGGGTTTATTTTAAATTATAACTGTAGTGAAAGTTAAAAGCTTATAGAAATGATTTTTGAGAAAGATTAAATGCTCGACTTTTAAACTAATGTAAATTAGATTGTTCTCTTAAAACACGCACACACGTATGCATCAAAGGTGTGAATGAGTATAAATTTTTTAACTGAGATTGCAATATGAGATTGCCTAAACCTAAGATTGCCTCAAGCATATGGATTGAGTGGACATTACGTAGGACACGGACCCTAACGACAACTCTAAGAATAGTGAACTCTGGGTGGAGATTCGATCCTCAGATAATACCCAACCCATATAAATATCAAGCGAAATCTAAAAGTTTTTTTTTTCTTTCATTCGTTCATTCAGTAATCATCCTGTTTTTCATATTGTTTGTGCTATCCGGTTTATTCAATATGATCGCAGTGAAATCAATTTAGAGCGTCGATCGTCATGATGGGCTAGGAAACCCTTCAGTGATTGATCGACGCTCCGCCGCCAGAACATCTCCATAGCTATGAATGCTCAACAACAGTACCATCCGAAAATAGTGCTCCAACCAGTCCAATAATGTTGTTCCGTTTGAAATACATGAATCGTCCAAACCTACTACGCTGAACTTTAAAAAAAATGAATAACCTCGTATTATGGAAAACATCATCTACCATGTTCGAACCCTCACCAAATTAGAAGCAGCGGAAGACTAAGCAAAAATCCTAGGTAAACACTTTATTTTATAATGCTTTCATTCATTCTTTACGTAAACTTTAAAAGGCAATCTCATAATTAATTAAATTCGACTTTCGTAAATCAAACTATAAAATGATCCGTAATTCCTCATATTTAAAACTTATTATTTTTAATCTCAACCTTCGTAAATCAAATACTATGCAATTCCTCATATTTAAATCTTAGGACTTTTCAGTTATGAACTTTGACCTTAATTATTATCTTATAAGCTATAACACACCTAATTTCAAAATATAAAAGGAAATATGTATTTTATCATCCATGTTTATTATGCATAATATGTTCTTTTCTGTGCGAGTGCGTGAATGCACGTATGTGCGTGTAAATAAAACTGTTAATCAATGTTGCTTTTTTTTTTTTATATTCAATAAATTTTTTTTGTATTTAAACAAGTCGAGCATTTCTCAAATCATTTCCTATAATTAAATCTATATTTTTTTTTTGTTTTGATTATTAATAAAGTTAGCATTTATTCATGCAATTAATTATTTTACTTTAGATTCATCTTTCTTATCCTTCTTTTGTTTGTTTCTTTTAAAATATCATTTATAAACATCGTGCCGTAAGTCACGATGTTTACTTATTATGTAGTTAAGATAGGTTTAAGAGTTGGGAGGGCCTATTATTAGTAAATGTAAATAAATGTCAATAAAGCTAGTGTAAATAATTCTACAGGACTGTATGATAAAGGGGGGATGATATTATAAGCTTCTAATTGTTTTTTTTTTTTAATGATACATAAACCGAACATCCGTATTAGTTGCAAATAACCAATGACCCGGTCCAATGCTTGGACCGATCTGTTAATCAACCAAGCTTCTTCTCCATTGGTTAGTATTGTGTCTTTTACCAGAATAATAATCTTGAAAACAATTACATCGCGACCCTGAGTGACCCTATTGGTCCATGCTGGGAGTTTGAGCTTATGGGCGGGGATTAGACTTCAAAATCGTTTTGATATGACGTAAGGTGATGCGAGAAATTAAATTGTAAATTAAATCATCGTATCTGGCGCCCCCTTATGTTGATAATGAACAACTATTGATATAGGAAAATAAATAAATCTTTACGCTATATCATGTTTGTTTTGAAGCTCTCAATCTCTTTTATGAACGGTTTAATACATAGCCGGTGCAGAGAAAGGGGCATGCGGTATAATATATATATATATATATACACACAACTGATGAATAAGGTTGCATTTGAAAAGTGACTTCAACATTCAATTAATCAATTTTTTCACATGGAAACCATCTTAGTTTCATGCACCGTAATTGAAAATTGTGTCATTCCAAGTAAATTTCATATATACACATATGTGTGTCTTTGTATTACTACTACAGGTCTTGACCATTGTATTTTCATATAGCTTGTCAAACAGAAAATTGTTTTCCTTGATTAAAATGGTTAAGATTCTGAAGAAGGCTACTCTACAGTAGAATAGAGTTAAAAAACTATGTAAATTTGAAAATATAAAAATAGTTTAATGTTTATTATTCATAAAAATATAAAATAGTATTTAATAAAAGATATTTGACTTTGATGAAAGTTTGTGGTAATGGCATTTAACTTGTAATTATATTTTGAGTGATTTATATAATCTAGAATTGTTAATTGGCTTCATAAAAATACAAACTTTACTTAAGTACTTTAGCACATTCAATTCTTAGTAACAATACACAAGTTAGTATATAACACCATATTTCAAATGATATATTTTTTAAACAGGCAAAACTCTCCATATAGTAGTGCCACTCTGTGCAAGCCAAAGTAATCAATCGATGCCAGAAGGCTTGTGCATAAAATTCCTATCTAGTGCTAACTCTGGCTTGCACTGAGTGGCACTGCTGTATGGGGAGTTTTGCCTGTTTAATAACAGTTATGAGCAACCATAAGAAATTGTGATCATGTGATATATTTTTTGTTGCTTCTTCATATATTGGTTAACTGACCAGTGATAGTACTAGCATGGGTGTTGAACTTGAGGCTTTTAGATTTTTGAATACAGAATTTAAAATGACTCTAACCAACTTAACTTTGAAAGAATATTAATTGGTTAGAGAATTATCTTAAATTCAGTATTCAAAATCTAAAAACCAAGATACAATTCCCATGATAGTATTATCATTAATCAGGCCAACAATACTTGAAGAAAAAAATAATACAATTTGAAATATTGTTTATAATAATATGTGAACTATTTTTACAGTTTGCACTAAAAAATTTTAAATAAATTTTGAATTTTTCTAAAGACATTTAACAATTAATTCTTAATGATAGAAATAGTCCAACATGTAATTACAAATTTATTAGTTACTTTTTTTAAGATAAATACAATTCTGCCCATTTTGATATTACTATTTTTTTCTGATTGAACATTTTCATTAATAGTTATATGACAAAAGCATTCCATTGAATTTTAACCAAATTGAAAGATAGCTTGTGGATATGAAACAGAGTTATAGTAATTAAGCCCAAATCACTAAACCTTAGCTTAATTCATCACCATCCATTTTCGCCCATTATCAATTCACTGAAGAATGAAGATTTCTCTATGTTTAATCCCCTTTCTCTGATCTCTAATCCATCTTCTCCACAACATATCAGCCAACTTCTTATATCATCCATCTTTTATGTGTTTAGATATTTTATAACCTGTTGAAATCCAATTTAAAGTGTGAACTGTCCATCAACTATCATCTCTTCCACTAATATATCCAGACCAGATATATTTCAGTTTTTTAATTCATTCATAATATCCATAATTCATGTTCTTTTTTGCATCCATGTATTTTAATTTCAATAATTCTTGTTACTCATCATATATACCTCTCCCTACTTTGTTGTGTAATCTATCGCTGTTTGTGATTCTGTTAGATATTCAAATCACAGATCCATAAATGGATTCTTTTAAAACAAATCTATTGAAAATTTTTTTTTTCAAATACAGGTATATTTCCATTCAATGTTAAAGTATTTATATCAAAAGGACTCTATTAAAGTTTAATTCTATGATTAATTTCATGCATAATGTTTCCATGTGTATTAATAATTTGAGAAAAGTATTTGAAATTGTTAACTTCTAATTTAGGATTATTTAGCTCCATTTTCTTTTTCTGAGTACATCCACTGAATATTACTTTAGGTCTTTAGCATTTATCTGTGGTCTTAACCATTCCAACATTTCCTAATGTTCTAAAGATTAATTTGCAAAACCAAGATAATCTCCATTTGTTTTTATTCTCTTAGCTTTCCATTTTAATTGATAAATGTTTTAGAGATATGTTACCATCCCATCCTCATACGTATCCACAATATTAATTAATCTTTTTAGAATGATCATGTAACATAATCACTACTGCTCTATTTTGATAAATATTCTTCAAATTATGACAATATTCTGGGTTTATACCTCGACAATCTAATGCTTTAATAAACCAATTATAGAAATGCTTATCGAATCAAATGGTTTTTCATAATCTACAAAGCCAAGGTATAATAGCAACTCATATTTATTGTTCTTTTCTATTACTTCTTTCAATATTTGGATGAAACCCACTGTGCTAAATATCCTTTTACATCCATCTTGATCACTGAAGATGAGTTGTAATTATCTTGGTAAAATTTTTGCAGAGAACATAATACCTGATTATTTTTTATCATCTTTCTTGAGTATCACTATTACTATAACCTTCTTCCAATCTTGAATGCATCATTACCACTTAATGTTTGATGTATAATTTTGTCAATAATTTTTCTATTTCCTTACCTATTTCTTTTAAGATAGCAATTATAATTCAATCATTTCTTGAATTTCCCCCTTTTCATAAACTTAATTGTATTTCTTTCTTCTGCATTTAAGATGTGGGAAAATTTAGAAGAAATAATAACGGTAAAGGATATTTTGCTTTCTTGTTCTTAATTGCTATATAAATTTTTATAGAATTCTTTCACACATTTCATGATGTCTTCACTCTTGTTAGTAATAGTTCTCTCTCTTTTTTTCTTATTGAAAAAATAATTATACTTCCACTGTCAAAATTTTGTTTTATACTTTCAGTTCATTTACTTTCTTCAACCAGTTTATTGCTAATTCACAGTTTCATTTTTTTATATCATTATTAACCATTATTTGTACCATTTTATTAAAATTCTAGATATTTACTTCTTTTTAAGAATCATTTTCATATTGTTTCATGTTCCTTTTTTTTTTTTTTGATAAATTGTTATTTTCAGGAGAAATTTCATTGGTCAATTGATACCTTTTTGTACCAATTATCTTCGATGCAACTTTTAATATTGTATCAGTTATCTTTCTACTGATTTCATTCAAATCTAAACCAACTTCAAAATCTGTTAATATTTTTAAACAGTTTTCAAGTTGTAATTGAATTACATTGAAATGTTTCTAAAGGTTAGAAATATCAAATGCAACTACTGTTTTGCTTAATAATTTTTGTCTTTCTAAGATTGCAATCACACATATCTTAGTAACTTTTGATCAATTGCTGTGTTGAATTTACTAAGACCATTACAACTTGAAATAGATATTTTCTTTTAATGAAAATAGAATCCACTTTTGCTGTACCTTAATTTAGATGCTTCCATGCTTTATTTCTCCATTTCTGTTTAACATTTTCTCATAAAAAGGAATTCATAAAATGAAGTTTTTCTTTTTCTGTGAACTCCACAAGTCATTAAAACAGGCAAAACTCTCTATATCTATTGCCACTTACTGCAAGCCAGAGCAATCAATGGATGCCAGAAGGCTCGTGCATAAAATCCCCATCTAGTGCCTACTCATCCAATATCACCAGACTAGTTTCTGCCTTGTGGCCTTCATCGAGCCTTGGATCTGAAAGCACTGCACCTAGATCTTAGGATCTAATGCAACCCTAGATGGGGATTTTATGCACAAGCCTTCTGGAATCCATTGATTACTCTGGCTTGTATTGAGTGGTAATGTGTACAGAGTTTTGCCTGTTTTAATAACAGTAATGATCAAGCATAAGAAATAGGGATCAGGTGATGTTTATTGACTTAACTCCACAAGTCCACAGCATTTTAATTTTTCAGTCATTTACCAATTCTAGCAATAAAGACTTCCCATAATTTAAAATGTTGTTTGGTATAGTCAAAAGTCATTTATACATCCATATTAAAATCCTCTACTTCTTCATCACAATCAAGACTTGTTGAAACATAAGTATGAAATGTGTTCATTTGATGTCATCCATTAAATTGAAAAACTAATCTTTCCACTCTGTCCGATACATTCATCAATCTCCATAACATTGCCATTTCCACTTTTTATGATGAATTTCATTTCACTGGTGCTTTCAGTATCTGTTCCTTTGGAATAGTGTATATGACCACTTCTTAAATCAACTATATCTTCTTCTAACTTCACAAAGTTCAACAATTTTCTATTTAATATTAGACAGTTCTTCTTCTAATATGCACAATATTCCTTTACTTAAAAGTAATCTGAAGTTGTAGGTATCCAAATAAAATGGCATTATTAAATGACAGCTTGGATCCACAATCAGGAATTTTTGGCATTTTCTGTCTTTGAGCATCAAATGGGTCCTTGCTTATGATGTTACAGCATCATGTAAATATAAACTATAATTCAATTTTTTCTGTTATGATTGAACATGTTTATTGAATAAAAGTTTATTCACATACATTTTTATCTTTCCTCCAAAAAAACTCAAGTGATACTTCAGTTAAAAACTATCAGGCAATTGAGAACAAGGACCAATATGTTTCTTGATCTTAAATGCAGGAGTAAAAAGCCAATAAACTGATCTTGAATGGTGTATGTTGGTGAGCAGCTGATCCATGTTCCACTACCATACAAATAATCATATAATAATAGTACCTTCAATAAGAAAAATATTTCAAAAGGATATTAGGAATAGAGTCTCCTTTCATTTAACAAATACACTCATTTCTATCCATATATTTTAAAAATTATTAAACTGGCAATCAATCAGAAAGGTCACTGAATTTATGAAATTGCACAATAATTTTAATAATCAAATTCATATACCATTATCACTATTAACACCACAGCAGGAATAACATTGGGTTAGTAGAAATATCTAGTGAAAGTTTTGAATGATTTCCGTCCTAAAATATTTTACACAACAGCCTCAAAATTACAAGCCAATTTTAATCAAGTATAATTATTGTCTTTAATTAGAATGAGGTTAGAGCAGGGGTGGGAAAATAGTGGCCTCTGGGCCACCACATGCAACCCACTAAGAGTTTTTATGTGGCCCACCAAGACAATCAGAAAAATTCGCCTTGAACTGAGATTTTTTTCTCATGCGCGATTGAAGATTCGTCTTGTATTTTTCACTTGGATGGCCATGTCAATACAAATGTGCAGTGTAGATACGATTTGCAGTGCTTTTCCAGTTGATCTGGTTAATTTCAATTTTGTCTTTGCATTAGTAAATATATGCATTTTCAACTTTAGTGAAACCATGAACTCTCTGAAAAAAATGTAAAATCGATGATGAATGTCATGTGTTTAATGAAGAATGGACAAACAAATATTTCTTTGGTAATATGGGAAATAAAGCAGTGTGTTTATTGTGTCATGAAAAAAAGGTGTGGCCCCTGCTAACCTTCACTTCTACAAAGTGGCCCCCGATGCGGCCCCCGAGCCAAAACAATTGCCCACCCCTGAGTTAGAGAGTATAAGTGAATTATATATAATGATAAATTGCATTTTTTTTTACAGTATATTGAAAGAATTGAAAAAAATAATAATAACTAGTTGTTTTTTGTTTTACCTGTATGCACATTTCCTTTATTATTTACAATAATTTCATAAGGCACATTACTGTTAGATTGAGCTGGGTTATTTTGATGATGAGGCTGCATATCATTACATCGCTTTGCAGGAGCGCCATCTGGGAAGGCATGTGAACACCATATTGTTAAGGAAATGACAATCTCAAACAGCATAGTTGCAATTTATACAAAATAAATTAAAATCTAAAAAAAAAAAAGTTAAAAATGAATTCTCATTTAAAAAAAAAAAGCAATATTACAACTATCACAACTGAAATTCAACTGTGAAAAAAAAAGGAAAAACAATTAATGTTAAATTTTCAAATAATATACATAAACACACACACACACATATATAATACCTGATGCTGATATAATGTACAGATTATTTCCAATTGATTATCTACATACTATTTGTAATGAAGGAAATAAAAAACTAATTGGTAAAAATAAAAAATGTTTGCATTTATTTTTGAATTTACAGCTACAAGATGTTAAATAAAATCAAGAAAATATTTTGTAATAAAAAGAACTATATATGTATATAATTAATGCGTTTTATTTCTAGGTAGTTTATAAGAAATTTGAGCATCGGAAATGAAGATGGGTTGCAATCAATGCATCTTGCCTGCCAGAATTTACCATTCTATGACTAGACCAAACTATGCTATACATAAAATTTACTTATTTACCAAAACAATATCAATTATTTAATACAATAATACTTCACTAATAAATTAAACGCATACATAAGTACAAATTCGTCAGAAATATCTGTATTTATTCTTAAATTATGATTTCTAACATTTATACTTGAATTAACGGCTACAAACGCATATTAAAAAAAAGTTTATTTTTATTTCATGCCCTTTTGTGCATGGACTACCTTTTACTTTATTTTATTTAATTCACAGTTTTTACTATAAAATATTTTCTTCATTTTATTTAATTCAAGAATAAATGCAGTCATTTTTTAAGGAGATTTGCGTGTACATTTTATTTGACATGCGTTTATTTTTTTTTTTTTTGTTAAATAATTAAGATTGTTTTGGTAAATAAATTATTTTTATAGTAAAATATACTATTTTCCTCATTTTACTTAACACATTCTTGTAGTCATAAAGTCAAGATTAAATGTAGGAATTTATTATTTATTTATTTTAACAATTAGTTTTTGTTTCATTTGTGATATGATGTGGCTACTCCTTTACCAACATCAGGAATCACCACTATGCCCAGAGAAACCTCGTAGCACCTTCCCTACTCTTTTTATTCTCCACCCTAAGTTTTTCTCATACTCTTCTCTATCTTGCTTCATCTCATTCCACAATATCATCTTTATCCACTCTATGGCCTTTGTATTCAGATCTCCCTTATCTTTTTTCAAACCCAGCATAAAAATCAAGAAACCATCTTCAGTATAATCACTGTGTTTATATTTATTCTCCACAATTTCATTATTTGTACCCTTTCTGCTTGTAAACATTCAATTAGCAGATGACTAATATTTTTGATGCCTTTCTTACATAACTTGCAGACACCCACATTTCTACATTTATGTGCATATTTCCTTGTTGCTAATGATCCTGTTCAAACTTAAACAGTAATCTACTTTCTTTGATATCATCATAAATTAACTCACTCTCAATATTCTGTTTATTTCTATATATATTTAAACTCTTCTTACTAGTTCTCCATTTCTCCAACTCTCTATTTTTATTAATACATCTATTCTTCTATCCCCTTATTTGCCACTATAGCACTAAACAATCATCCTAACACAATCAATCAACTTGCCTTTTTTATAAGTATACTGAAATAAATTTTTTATGCATACTTGTAACCCAATTAAATATTATTTTGGTTTTAAGGGTAAGTACTTTGCAACTCCATCAAGTGGGTAGACTATATACTACATTAGCATGCATTATCTTTTTAGGCTCAAACAATAATACTTAGTGATCATTAGTAACAGTAAACATGTAATTCTCTTCTATACATTTAGCCAAATTAACAGACATAATATAGTAGTTGAACAATTTGATTTTTCTAAAACAGATAAAAATCCAAGTCAATGCACTCATTTACCTTTTTATTATATTACAAAGCTCTCCCTCTTATCTTATTATATATATATTTTCAGCATTTGTTATTTCATATCTTTACAATATAAACCTCACCATGTATTTATATTTCTCAACTTCTTTTTTTTTTGGTATTCTTATTGCCTACCATCCTACTTATTATCCTGTCTTTATATTTATGCATATTTATCCTCGTGATTATCTTTGTCTCTTTATCCCACTCTAAAAATAACTTTCTGAAATAAATTCATTACCAATATTGTAATAAATTTGATCAGTTTTTATATCCACCATCTCTTTAACTTTTGAAGTTCTTCATTTACAGATTTTCTTGTCATCATTCTTATTATAATTAAACTTCAAACTTCAATTTTGTTTACATTCTTGAAACATCACCATCATTATCAACCATTATCAATCCACTGCAGGATGAAGGTCTCTCCAAGTTCAATCCATCTTCTCTGAACTTTAGCTTCTCGTCTCCACATCATGCTGCACACTTTCTTATTTCATCCATCCATCTCACATGCTGTCTCTTTCTGGGCCTTTTACAATCTATTCTTGAAACATATGAATAAAGATATCTGCAAAAAATAAATACCCCATCACCCCTGAAGATGTATTTCATATTCAATTAACACTCTTTACTTGTTAAATCACAGTCTTTTATAAATGTTTTTATCTTTTTTTTAATATTTGTTAATATCAAATTACCACAAATTGATCTAAAGATGGCATACTTTCTGTACTCACGATTTTGATAGTATCCATTTTAAATAAATACATATATGATTATTACTAATTATTTGTTAGACTAGAAATTATCATATCATTCCTAGTTCCGATATCAACTTTAGAATCTAGTTAAATAATACACACCTGGTTTTTTTAAATTAAACATGAACACATTATATTGGTAATTCAGCTTCATTCCTTTTTTTATGTATATTATCTTCTTTAGATATGAGAAAAATTCCTCTGCATCACATATGGCTATGCCCTTTTCAAAGGTGGCTATGCCCCTTTCAAAGTATTTCATGGTCAACTAGAATTCCCAAGCCAGCCAAGGTCACAAACTATGATACATATTTTAATCATTTATCCAATATTCATTATAAAATAATTGTAATTTGGTTGTCAAGTCTCAAATTTTTGCACTCACCTCTTTGACATTATCCACTTCAAATAAACACATTAATGATTTAATTATTTATTTATTAAGCTGGAGATTTGCATATCATTATTAATCCATATATAGTCTTTAAATATAGTTAAATACTAGTGCAACTGTTTTTAATTAAACATATGACATTAGTAATCCAACTTCACTTGTCTTTTTTTCCACTGATATTAAGATGGATTGATGGAACTATGTATTTTTGTCTAATCAAAAAACAAGTATATTAATATATAACATCACATGATCACCACTTTTTATGCTTGCTTATAACTGTTTCTGGCAAAACTCATTATACTTATTGCCAAACTGCAAGCTAGTCACAAGGAAGAAACTAGTTTGGGGATATTGGATGAGTAGGCACTAGATAGGAATTTTATGCACAATCCTTCTGGCAGCCATTGATTATTCTAGGTTGCAGTGTGGCAATACATATAGTGAGTTTTGTCTGTTTTAATATACATTAATATATAACTGAATTTAAAGTTAGACTAAAAATGATAATCTTTATCTTAATAAACAGTTAGTAATAATCATTGATTTATTTATCTCAATCAAAATATACTCCTTGTATATTGATAACAAATAATGGTAACAAATAATGAAGATATATAGGGGTGATTGAGTCTAGATCAAGTGGCACATGATACACATAGGATGAATCAAGAAGGATCATATTTGTTTTTAGATATATTATTAATCATTTGTTGTAATGATGTATGGTGAACTGGAAGTTTTAAGTATATCTAAAAAGAAAACACCCATGGTAAAAAAGGAAAGTTATTGGAAAATTATGAAAAAACAACATATATAGATCTTTAATTGGATTTAATGTTCATATTTGAATTAGGAATCATACAATAATCTCAAGCTTAATAAATGATTAATAATAGTCACTGAGGTATTTTCCTAAAATGGATGATGTCAAAGTTGTGATTATAAATAGTTTTGAACTTTTAGATTAAATTGTAACAACTTGTTATCATTTATAAGTATCAGTCAAAAAAATCTTCATTTTCCTCTCATAAAAACTTGACCAATATGTTTCTCTTATATAGGTAGCCAATTTTGCATCCACAGTTCTACTATTCCCACATTTTCCAGTTACTTTTTGAATTTGTTATAAAAGCAGGAAAATTCTCCATATAGTATTGCCACTCAGTGCAAGCCCGAGTAATCAATGGTGCATAAAATCCCCAACTATTGCCTACTTATCCAATATCCCCAGACTAGTTTCTGGCTTGTGGTCTTCATTAGTGAGGAACCTTAAATCTGAGAGCACTGCACCTAGATCTTAGGATTTAATGGTGATGTTTATTGAATTGGTTAAACAAAATTAAAATTTCATTATTGCAGATAAAATTCAATATACTTGCACAATGCAAATATCTAATATCCAATTTCTTTTCTTTTTTTAGTTATGCAGATATTCTCACTCTTGATTAGGCTTTATTCCTCAGTTAAGAAAAAAATTCAGTGGTTTTGTTTCTCAAAAAATTATGTGACATTCAAGCACATATGTCAGATTGGATTTACATTCTATAAGCTTCTAATGTTTTAGACTATTGTCTATTTCTACACAAGAGAATACAAATTGATTTATAACTGTGACATCCAGCTCTAATAACATCCATCTTTAATCTATTTTATGACCATAATTTATTAAAAATATACCTGACTTATTTTTGCTACACTTAATCCCATTCTCTTAAATTCTGCTAACTTATCCATAAAATAAAAAATATTGATTTCCATTTTCGGCAAAATTCGAAAAATAATAATGAATTTAAGATATATTCCAACCCAATTACCTTCCTACCCATTTTTATTTTCCAAATCATGTAAATGCATTATAAATAACACTAGAGGTAAAAGATAACCTTGTTGATCTTCAGTGGTTTTAATTGATGAACCTATATGTTAGTGAAGGTCTTGCCCATTTCTTCTATTTTCTCAAATTTTCCACAACTTCTGTTTTATTACCCTATTATAACATTCTTTACATCTAAAAAACTACTAGTACATTTCTATTCTATTTACATGGCATTACTATTATTTTTCTACTTTCTATCCAGTTGGAGGACTCTATTTTTGATTATAGATCTATAAATAATTTGTACTTCTCATTTATAATTCATATAAAGCATGCTTTTCTAAACATCTGGGTTTTTTTTAAAGTTTTGTATTCAAAAAGTAGTTCAATAAATGAAAGAAAAAATAGAATGATTTTTATTGCTCTGAATTTCATAAGATGTTCAAGTGTTGGAAATTCCAGGTCTGAAATTAGTTTGAGGGTCTTACATTCAATTGTCTGATACTCTACAACTGTATTAACCAAGCAGAATATAATAACCCAATTATAACTACTCTGCACATGTGGCGATCTATTTACGGATTTAGGCATAACAAAAAAATATTTGTATATAATGTTTTTAATCTAGTGCTTAACAAGCGATTAACCTCTCATCTTTCCTATTTCAATTTTTATGTAACATCTTGTTAATCATTTAATGAATAATATTTCTGTAGTGAATTTTTTATTAAACCACTCTCACATAAGATAGGGATTAATTTTTATCCGCTTTTAACACCTTGTGGAGGGAAGTAATCATAGTCATACAAGCAAAAACATGTGAAAAATATCTGTGATCTACAACGTGAACATTTCATGCTAAGCCAGCACTCATCAGATGGTCCAGATCACAATCTTTCACACATATCTTTATAATTGTCAGTATATATAGCGAGTCAATAACTACAGTTTCATTCACTTTGACACAAACTATTCAATGGAAGTATATTAATAATTTTTTATTAGTCATTCATTAGATTAGAAATTATTCGCTTATTCTGCAGGATCATTTTCACTATACCACTCACGTATGGTAGGGACTCGTTTCTATCTGCTTCTAACACTTTGTGAAAGGACGTAATCATAAACATATGACCAAAGATATGTTAAAAAATATATATGATCCCCATGGTGCATATTTTCTGCTGAACCAGCAGTCATACCTCTCCCATGATGTTTAGAGGGTAGAAACTAGTCCCTACCTTGGGTGAGAGTGGCGTAATGAAAATTACACTACAGAAATCTTTTTCACTAAGTGGATAAATAATGAATGACTAATAAAAAATTATTAATATCTTGTTAATCATATTAAAATGTTTTTAAATATATTACATTCAGATCTTTTTATTCTAGCATCACTTCTCGCCTCCCCCCACTACCACCACACCGCACACAAATAAATCGATATAATGCTTCTCAAGATTTTAATTTCACCAGTAAATTAATTAAGGTATATTTGAAGTAACTAAAAGTATATAGTTTTAAATTCAATACTGTATACTCATTTGCGTTATTAAAGAATCCTCAACATTCTTCCCAGATGTATACATAATGGATATAATTTTATATTACTGAAATAATAGTCTGTATTGAATACAAAAATAAAATTATTTTTAATCAATGAAGAAATAATCTATTAAAAATAATTACTTTAAATACAGTAACAATATTTGAGTTACGCCAAAATTAAATTAATAATCATGTTTAATTATAATTTAGTCATTCACGTGGCGAAACAGAAATTTTTAAATCGGGCAGGAAATTAAAAAATCACCCTAAACTTATAATCTCTAAAAGCAAACACCAAAAGTCTAATAAATCCAGTGAAATGATCACTCCTCGAGTAGCCATGGTTGTGTAACCAAACAGTTCATACAGGTGTGTATTTGTAAATAGTTTTTATTTGCAACATTTTGCCGCCTTTAACTAGCTAACAAAAATCAATTCTATCTGCTATTTTTATTTATTGTAAAAATTGAGTTGATACTATATATTTATACGTTTGATGAACAATGTACGAGCGTCAATACTTTAATCAAAGAAATAATTTTGCGAAGATTATTTTTTAAAATTAAAGTTATTTAAAGTATTAATCTAACGGTTCCGGTGTCCAAGTTTGATAACCGGAAGTGACAACATTGTGATGATTTTAAGCTCTAGAATCTACCACTTGTTCAAACAGAGCAGTCCTTTAAAGTTATTCAAAATATGTCATAAAATGGTTATTCGTTCGTGGGAGAACATATAGCATTTAATTGTTTCTCTTAATTTTTTTAATAACGACAGTGACAACTGTTTATTCTCATTTTATTTTTGATTACCACTTTTCTTATTCTCAATATGTATCTGTCCATATTTGGTTGTGCAATCTGAAGTCTCACTATTGCTTCTTGGTTAAATGTGTAGGTCTCAGTTACATATTAAGAATAAATAAAAACATCTATTTAAAACATTTCATTTTAAAGTTTAATGTTAAATTATTTTTATTAAAAGCACTCCATTAAAATTCTGTTATTAGTTTCAGTCTTTATTTCTGTGAATATTCATTGAACATTATTTTAAACTTTTAATCATGTATCAGTAAATCTATTTTACTAATTTTATTTGATAACTCTTCTAATATTTATTGAAGTTTTGGACCACTATTTGCAAAAACAACCATATCTTCTTCAAAATTTAAATAACTTAAATAATCTCAATTTGATTTCCTTAGCTTCCAATTTTAATTCACACTACTATTTGTAAAAACAACCATATCTTATTCAAAATTTAAATAACTTAAATAATCTCAATTTGATAATTCACAAAATATTTATGCTAGACAGCTGTGAAAAGTTTTAGAGATATGGAATATGGCTGCCCGACCCTCATCAATATTAATTTTCTTAGTATATTCATGAAACATAATCACTGTTGTTGCATTTTAATAAATTTTAATCATTATATAATAAATATTTAGTTGTATAGCTTATTTGTCTAAATATAGAGCAAAATGTCTATTCGTAATTTACAAATCCAAAACATAATGGTAACTAATACTCATGGTTTCTTTCTTTTATTACTTTCAATATATGGATATGATCCAATGGTTAGATCCAGCTTGTTTTTATGTTTTAAATTCACATTTTTCAGTAAAGGAGTTGTAATTATCTTGGCAAATATCTTATATAAAACTGATAAGATTTTGATGGATCTGTGATTTATTTCATTTTAAAAATATTCCTATCACAATTTCTCTATTTTTTTTACTTGCTTTTATTAAGATAGTGATAAAGTCTTATTTTCATATTATATCATTTCCAACTTTTTTATATACTTTGACAATACTATTTTTTGTAACAAAACATTTTATACACATATTTATTCAACATTTTTGTTGATAAATATGTGAAGAAAATGTATTAATTGTATGATTATATATTTGGATAATGTAGCTCTGATGATGACTGCAGGATAGTTGAAACTAAAAATAAAGTTTTGGTATAAAATGGTATTGTTGAAGTGTATAAGAAAGTTGTAAATGGTATAGCATGTCAATATAGAAATCAATACATAAGAAAAAAAAGAAGTCTTATTCTCTGGTAACATTTTCATTCTTTTTAATTAAGTTGCAAGACTTATCTCTTCCTTTAAAATACTTAGCAATTCATGAAATGTTGTAATTGTAGAGGCAATGTGGCTTTCTTGTTCTTTATTATTACATAGTTCTTTATAGAAGTCCTCTATACACTTTATAATAAAGCCCTTTTTTAGTTATAGTATCATTTTATTTCTTATTGTGGAAATAACTGTCCTTGTAGTATTAAGATGTGTTATATTTTTGAGACATTCTTTTGTAAAACTTTCTTTTTAAGTTCATTGTTTCTATATATCTAATTAATTTTTTTATTACCATTTTATAAAATCCTAGATATTCAATTCTTTTAAAATAATAATTTTCATTTATTTTTCTTCATAAACTAACTCAATTAAAAATGTAGTCATGGGTTTCTGATTTTTTGTACCAGCTATATGCATTGTTATTGTTTATAAATCTTGTTATGTTCTTAGTGAATTCATCCAAATCTGAGCTATTACTGAAATCTGTTAATATTTTAAAAGCACTTCAAAATTGTAGTTTAAATTCATTGAAATATTTCTTTAACAGTTAAAATATCAACTGTTGGTACAGTCTTTATTAATAGATTTGTCTTTAGCTTTGCATTAACTTATATCTTACATCTCTCTCAATGATTATTATTCTTGTATTAAATACATATTTTCTGTTAATCAAACCATAATTCAAATCTGTAATATCTTATTTTATACTTTCATGTTTATTACTTAATTCATCCATCTCTAATTTTCAAAGTCTATTTTGTTTATTTTTGCCCCTCTATCTAAATTTATTCACAGTACTTTTACTCTACAGTTATTTTTCAAGTCCATCATTAAAATATCCAATGACCATTTTAACATGTTGTTTGATGCAATAAAAAGCAAAATCTACTCTTTGTCACAGTAAGAATTTATTGGAGCATAAATCCCGAATTATTTGCATTTGGTTTCTTTCATTAAATAATATTTTATAAAGCGCAGACGGTATTGAAAATTAAATAGTCACAAGCGCTTGAGAAATTTGCACTCTCTCAATTTAATTTTCTTTCATTAAGTAGAATAACTAATATTGTTACTCTTATTTCATATTCCATCAATCTTGCCATCTATATCCACAACTTTTTTCTGCCTTTTTTTAATTTTATCTTTAGTTAATTCCATATAAATTGTATTTCCAAATCAATTGTCTTTTCATCTTTTTTTTCCAATTTTACAAAGAACAACAATGTCCGATTCAACATTTCTTAGTTCTTCTTTCAATTTATGCTATTTTTCTTGCTTAAAGGTGATATAAGATTGGAGAATAGCTAAATAATAATGTATGGCAGCTTAGACCATACAGATTTAGACAACATGGATAAATAGCACCATTTTCTCAAATATTTATCACCGAAATAATAAGCAGGTGCTTACAATGTAGATACTGAAACGAAAATCAGAAGTATAATTTTAATTATACTTATACCATCTAAATAAGATCTAACGCAAGTTTTGACTTTTATTCAAAGTACATAGATATTACCCTTTCAAACAAATTCAAACAATTACTTGTTGTAATATAGAAATACTATGAAGGTGATTACTAGCAACGTCCTGTTAATTTAAAATCATTGTGACAATTTTCCAATGTGAACATAAAAATGATCCCCCCCCCCCAAGTGTGCTGAAATGTTCTATAAAGAAATGTATAGCATTAAATAACAAGAAAATAATGTATCTACTACAAGTGTCACATCTTTTAAATTGTCAAGTTTGAAAATGAAGAAGTAAAACATGTAATTTAGGTTTTGTTTATAATTTCATTATTCTAATCATTGGCTCATAAGATATTATTAATGTTTTACTTCTTTCAGATATGATTTATCTAAAAGGTTAACTATTCTAGTAAAAAAAAAAGATTTGTCTCTACTTAATGGTAATATTTACATTCAATCAAATCACGATAACTCTACTAACCTAGAACTCACCAATTGGGAAAACAATCTAAAACAAAATTATTCCCTGTTAAATGTTATGTATTTGATCCAAATTCTATGGACTTCCAAAAAGTATAAAAAACAGATATCCCCCTTCATTCAATAGTGAATTCAATAGAATCTATCACTAACACCTTAATTAGATATTTGTCTGTCATAATACAATGTACCACACCATTTTGAAAATCATATGTAAAAAAAACCTACACATTTGTTTGTCTATTAAATAATTTAAAAATCATGCAAATGATTTTCTTGTCAATATTTTAATTGCCAAAGCTTTAAATGCCACTTCACACATTGCAATTTATCAGATTATATTATTGCCTTAGCTGAGAATTTCCCTTTGAATACTTATTTAGTGTGGAATGAGCAGCATTATAAAGCAAATTTTCGATACTCCAATAGAGTTTATCATATCAGAAATACTTACTGATTTGTTTATGGTGGATATCAAAGTTCAGGTTTTAGAATCAGTGTCTTATATTTGGCTCAGATTGGTAGAAGATACATATGATGTCTGGTAACATGATAAAAATAAATACAATTTTTTATCACATATGTATTAGGTTTACAATGGAAGCAGAGAATGGTGGTAAGGGAAGTTATGTGGATATGAGCAATTATTACATTGTATTAGTAGAGATGTACATGCTAATGCAGTTTAAGTGGCCCATTATCATCACTTACTTCACACTATAGTTATGACATAATAATATAGATGTTATGACATCATAATTTGTTTTTTTAAATATCAGGATCATTTTAAGATGTGATAATCTCCATAATGCAAGGTGAGAGAAACTATTAACATCCTTAAAATGCTAGGTTGTATATATAAAGGTGACAATATATGTAAAGTATCATCCATTGGAAAGTTTGTTTCACTCCCACATTTTTTAAAATTTTCTTTTCATATTTTCTATTGGAAGAATCATTAATCTTGTTATACATCAATGCTTACAATCCTTCTACTGCTGCTTTTACTCAATATTCACTAACAATCCACTGTAAAATAATAATCTTTACCTTCCCTTCCTCCATATTGCTTCAGCAAATAACATGTAATACTATTTATGATTAAGAGAAATATTGTGTCTTTTAAAGTTATCTACTGCTATGTTTTGAAATATAATCTTAAGTATCACTTAGCGAATAATATTTCTAGTGTAATTTCCACTTCACCATTCTCACACAAAATATACGGATTGCTTTCTATCCACTTTTAACACATCGTGGAGTAATGTAATCATAAACATATAACCAAAAATGTGTATGATTGCCAAGATGCACGTGTCATATTGACACAGTACCTATCAGATGCTCCAGATCACAAATCTCTTACATATCTTTATTATTGTTCAGTATATATAGATATATGATTTATTAGTACAGATGGTTATTGACTTTCATACATTCTACTTTCATACAATTTGTTATTGTGTACATATTTTGTATATCTTATATACAAAGGGCAATAGATAAAGACATGGCATGTTACAGAACTCTTTATTAAGAAAAAAAGAGAAGAGTAGAATTCAACTATCTCTTAATAAATTTATAGAGAAAACACCAGATACTAATCAATACATCTCATGGTGCCACATTTACCTTTAGTTTCGGTTAGTATGTTATAATGTTTATGTGAAGTTTAATAAAAAATGCTCTGGAAAAAATCATTACATCTGCTTTAAACTACAGAGGTGCAATCATAAGAAAATGTCACTGCAGTAAACAAGTTCATGTTTGAAATGTTATATTTAGTGTGAGGAAACAAATAGATGCTTCTGCACCATATTTGCATTTAGTTTTGGTTAACATATTTCGATTATGTGAAGAATTAATAAAAAAACACACAGGGAAAAAAAACAGTACATGCTTTGAACTACAGAAGTGTAGTCCTGAAAAAAAATGATTACAGTATGTAAATTCATGTTTGAAATGTGATATTTAGTGAGAGGAAAAATAGATGCTTTAGTAGTATATTTATACTTAGTTATGGCTAGCATATACAATATTTTAAAAACACTTCTGATGTCTTTTTACATTGCTTTACTTATGTATATTTCAACTTTCATACATATTTCAGGAACTAATTAGGTATGAAAGTTGTCTGTATTTTTTTAAGTGGTTTGTGCCAATGTTGTGAGAATGGTAAGTTTGACATCAATTAAACTGTAGGAGTAATTAGTTATATATATATATATATATATATATATATATATATATATATATATATATATATATATATATATATATATATATATATATATATAAAAAAAATATATATATATATAAACTGAATAATGATAAAGATATGTACAAGAAATTGTGAACTGGGCCAATTGATGAGTGCTGGGTTAGCATGAAATAAGAATCTTGAGCATTATGCATCTTTTTCACATGTCTTTCATAATATGTTTGTGATTACACCATTTCACAAGTTATTAAAATTAGATAAAAAGCAGTCTCTACCTTGTGTGAGAGCGGTGTAGTAAAAATTAAAAAAAATTCAAGTACCATTGTTCAACTTTTATCATTGTTGCCAAAATATGTGGAGTTCATTCAATAATTTAAATTTTTTATTGATATGATGGGATATTTCTTTGATTTCTCATTTGTGCATTTTGTTTTTGATCCCTTCACAATACCAAATTCATATCTCAATGTGACTAATTAAGTGTTCAAATATCATATTTGTAAGTAAACTTTGAAGAACACTTTTACTAGAATCTTTGGTTGGAATCTTAAGGACAATTTCTGATACTTATGTATTAGAACTGCAACTCAGGAGAGATAATATGCCTCGTAACTGAGTATAGGTTTAATAATGTTAATCTTAATATCTCCAAGTAATCTAATCATTATATAGTTAAATGTGATATGTATTGATCAAAATTTGGCAACATTCTGTTTTTAGGTCTTATTATTCCAAAACTTGAGTCACTGAAGAAATAATTTAATAATCAAATGCATTTTTCTAATGAAAGAACTAAGTGGGTTGTAAAATATATAAAAAGAAACCACATGTGAGATAGATAGATGAAATAAAAGTGCTTGCTGTTCTCATCTCAAATAAAGAAATTAGGGACTGAGAAACTTAATAGAAATGATTTTTAGAGCTGCATGCCTTTTTACAATCCAAAAACTGCCTAAGTTATAAAAGATCTA
Source organism: Epiperipatus broadwayi (assembly GCA_028023455.1). Taxonomy (NCBI): domain Eukaryota; kingdom Metazoa; phylum Onychophora; class Udeonychophora; order Euonychophora; family Peripatidae; genus Epiperipatus; species Epiperipatus broadwayi. Next base: position 3,754,037 of record JAQFVV010006249.1, on the reverse strand, counting down.
GAAAGATACCATGTATAAAATGGTGGATGCAGTAAGAATGTTTTCTGTTGTAATCCAAAATAAAGAAGCTATGAACTGAGAAATGCTGCAGAAATAATTTATAGAATGAAATGCCTCTTCATAATCCAAAAACTAATTGAGTTGTAAAATATCTAAAAAGAAACCACATATGCGATGGAATGGTTGTTATAATCTAGAATAGATATTATGGGTTGTGAAACATGATTAAACTTGGGCAGAATTTCTTTAATAAATGAACTAACAATGATTTAATTAAACATCACATGATCACCATCTCATGCTAGCACATAACTTTTAGTAAACAGGCAAAAACTCTCCATATAGTAGTGCTACATTGTACTAACCAGAATAATCAATGGATGCCAGAAGGCTTGTGCATAAAATCCCTATCTAGTGACTACTCATCCAATATTCCCAGACTAGTTTCTGGCCTGTGGCCTTCATCAGTGAGGAGCCTTGGATCTTAGAGCCCTGCACCTAGATCTTAGGCTCTAATGCAACCCTCCAGCAGCCACTTTTTATATCTACCTCTCTACAAAACTATGAGAATGAAATTGAAATGACTATATAAGCTATTGAGCTTAGATTGAAAATATTATTGTGTTTTCAATTTCATTCTCATAGTTTTGTAGTGAAGTAGAGATAAAAGGTGGCTGCTGGAGGGTTGCATTAGATCCTAAGATCTGGGTGCAGTGCTCTCAGATCCAAGGCTCCTCACTGATGTAGGCACTAGATAGGGATTTTATGCACAAGCCTTCTGGCATCCATTGATTACTCTGGTTAGCACAAGGTGGCACTACTATATGGAGATTTTGCCTGTTTAATGATTTAATTAAATTAAATAAAACAATCATTTAAAACCAAATGAAACAACACTGGCCTATGATCAATGGAATAGGAGCAACAGAATTTGTCACTTGATCATTGCTCCAGAATGTGCAGGGCATGGTCAAAAATGATGATGATGATAATGAAATGAAGTCCACATATTCTTTCTCAAATTTTAGAAAACTTTGAGACTTTTTTTCCTATAAAGAATAATTTAATATTTCTTTAATATATGTTCATATTTTATATAAATTCACTTAATATATATTCATTCCACATGGAATCCAGATGGCATCCTATCATAATTTTAAAAATACAAGGTGCGACAGTTTATTTCCAGAATGTACCTTCATAAAATATACATTTGGAAGTGTGCATTAGTGGCTACTGCCGCTTTCAGAAAATCCTCTTGTGAATCTATACATTGATTAAAATGATATTCCCATTTCAGGAAGTACATTTGGAAGTCATTATCAGGAATACTGTTAGCATAAGTCTTGCATTCTTCAATTATAATAGAAAATCTTCATCCTTTCAGTGCAGTGTTGAATTTTGGCAATAACTAAAAATCAGAGGGAGCTAGGTCTGGTGAATGGACAGGAGCGTCTAGTTGAGTAATTGCTTTTTTTGGCCAAAACGTTTCTCAAAATGAGCACACTATGATCCATTTTTACGCCAATCATAAGTACTGATATTTATTATCTTTTCAATAGCTAACTATCATCTAGCACTATCACCTTAAAATTTACACACATATTAAAATAATCCATGTTCAAACAAGAATGTTCAATATTCGTGTGAATTCGATATAATTAGAACAGGGGTGTTACCACACGGCCATTCCTGGAATTAAATTGTCACACTTCATTTTATAGGTTTCCTTTATTTTATCGGACCTCTATACAAATAGAATTTACCTAAATTCTTTAATTAATGTATTATTAATATCAATACCTACAAAAAGACGACAGGTAACCGCCAATAGGTCATATATTTCTTGTTTATACATTTAGGGTCTTTCATTCATTAAGTGATTGCCAGTAAAGTTATAATTTAATTTAAAGTAATATAATATATAGGGTATATATGAGCACATACTTTCACACCACCCACCACTCTCCACTCTATCTCATAACACTGATACACTTGCACACATATATGTTGAAAATATAGTAATTATGTAAATTAATTGTTTGACCTCATTTCGTTTTTATATTACTTATATTCAACAACAAAGTTTTTTATACTTTTCAACACCTTTTATGTTATTAATTAGTTTCAGGAATCGACTGATTAAAGATTTACAAACTTTAAAATACACTCGCATATTAATAACAATCGTATTCATAACAATTTAGCTCCGGATTTCCTCTTTGCCCAGTTCAAGAATTAGTAGTCATATGTGATACTTCGATATGAGTGTATTCCTGGCGTTATGCAATAAAATAGTTTTCTAAATACTTTTTATTGGAATATAAAGCAGGAAATTATTTTGCATCTGTATTAATATATAGTAGATCAAAACTTATTAGCTTCCATGGTGTTGTCACAAATACAAATCAATCAAACAAGATTGAAATAAACAACTATTAATAAATATATTTAAATATTTATTAAACCGGCTTTCATCTCCATATACTCTTGTTTGATTGACTATTAATTTAGCTATTTATATGTTATCTACTTATCTATTTACTTATTCATCTTTCAATATATTCATTTATTTATTATCTATCTGATTGTCCGATCAGCTATATACTTTTTTGATTAATCTGTCTCTGTATATCTATCTACCTAAGTAGCTTCTTCCTTTATTATTTGCTGATTTATCTACTTATCTATTCATCTATGTGTATTTTTATCCATTAATCTATCCATCTGTCACTGATTATCTCAATTCATCCAAATATTCATCTATCTATCTATCTAGCTATATATTAAAAAATTACTTTTCTACCCATCTATCAGTAAATTTATTGCTTAACTATTTATTTGCCTATCTAATCTACCTATAGATATGCCTATTTATCATCTATCCACCTATCTATAATGCTACTTATATATCTTGTTATCCCTAACTAAATTTATATATACTGCCCTTTCTATATAACCACCCACCCAACTATCTATCTATCTATATAAAATTTTTATTCCCATCTCTTCCACTTTTATTAATCTCTCCAATAATATACTATTCAATTTCATTAATGCTCTAATCTAGTGGAAGTTTGAGTAACCAGTAATTTTCAGATGTATATAAAATCCATATATTTAGTATTTAAATTCCTATTCTTGGACTGATTTTTTAGCTTTGCCTTTATTTATAAAACATGGGATTTACACTTGAAATCACGAAGTCTACTTGCTAATTAATTCACAAGTCAGAAACTGATCTAGGGAGGATATTTAAATACTAATGACAGAAATTTCTTCCAATTTTGGGTCTCAAGCCTCATTAATTAATGAAAAACCAGAAATAGATCTGATGGTTGGAATATAAAAACTAAAGACAGGATTTTATAATCATTTACAGTATAAATTATCATATTACATTAATTCTAATTCATAATCACTATTTCAAAGTCACAAAGTTTAATGTATATCAAAATGGTACATCTAATGTGTCTATTATGCTACCACCCAATACCTCAATATATAGCAAAATGTAGTTTAAAAAAAATGAAAAATTTACTAAAAAAAATTGAAAAGTTCATCTAAATTTATTTTAATGTTAGAAGACATATTAAAACATGGATTTTTATTTTTTCTTTCCATTTATACAGTTGGTTAGTTGGTACTTATAACCTAATCAGGCTTGACCATTTATTCTGGCTCACCAAAACATCTAACAAATGCCATTTACAAGGCCTTCATTATGGCTATAGAAAGCATCTAATGTTTGTCTTAGCCATTAGAAGGCCGTTGGTGATGATGTAACGCAGAAATAATACGTCCTATTTCTGCTTCGCGACAGTTATTGTGAATCCACACACTTATCTTTCGTGTACAGTTTGATATATATGTGTGTATATTTTGAATAGTCAAATTTTTACAATATATATTACACAATCTTTGTATTTGTAATGAATTTAAGAAACCTGACTTTATAGTAATTTTCCAAATGGCCACACCCTTATTTAGAGAAGGTGTAATGTGTAAAAGCTTGCTGAGAGTACGTCAAAGGAATTCGGCCGAGTTCACGCGCGAAATCTCGTTTTCACGTGAAATACCACGTAGTTCATAAAATGTCTGGCGATCGTAACTTTTTCCGCAGTTGCCGAAAACAGAAGCCGAGTATTTCTGCTGTCCAATTAAAATATACACAATTTTGTGTAAATTTCATAGAAAGCACATATTATAAACATGTTTAATAAGTAAAGAAGACATGTATATGTGTTTGTTGTTGTTTAAAAAAGTATGAGTTTCTTTCTTTTGTCCGACTACGGTTACGATATTTTTTATTTTAGCATTACAAACAAGAGAACACTAACCCTAAAACTAACCCTAAACTAACCCTAAAACTAACCCTAAACTAATCCTAACCCTACACAATTGTTTTGTTATGTAGAAAGCAATAATTAAGGGAAAGGAGGAATGATGATAATTTGTCCAAAAACAGCGATTTAAAAAAAAAAAAAAGGTTGTCGTTTACCAATAATTAAGCGAAAGACATCACTAAATAGACATCGCAGAGTAGCAGCTTTGTCAAAAAACAGCGATTTAAAAATAAAAAAAAGCTTGTCGTTTACTAAATCCAAAATTAAAATTAAACAACTTTTTAAATAAAAAAAAGTTATATAAATTAACGTTAAACAACTTTTTAAATAAAAAAAAGTTATAGCAATCAATAAATTAATAACCAAAAAAAAAAAAAAAAAACAGCGATTCGATTTAAAAATAACGCGGCCCCGAACATTGTATTGTATTATTTTTGACTGCCAACAACACCATCAAGTGGCCAAGCCTGATTACGTTATAATTACCGTTTAGTTTTAAAAACTTATGTCAATGATAATTAGTGGAACATGTATTGTAGGACTCTGCCCAACAACTGACTAATTGTTATTCCAATTCAGATTTCTATCTCTTAAAACAATCACAGTTGTGGATGAAACACTCATTTAAATTTGAATTCAATACTTTTTCTGAAAATATACTTCTTTTTTCCCACATGTCATAGCATCGGCCAGGAGGCGAACCCGCAACAACCATCTGCAACCAACTACTTGCTTGTAAGGTGGCTGCACTGACCTCTCGGCTAACAATGCTTGACAAATATACTTCTTTTTCTTAAAAAATTTAGTTAAGTTGGGTACATCAGGGTCTTAGCAATACTCCACTTAACATAAATGTAGCAAATAATGTTCAAGAACCCCACTATTATGTAAACTAAAAGTCATTCTCAATCTACAAAATGATCTAATATTACTTGCTTTTCTGCTCCAAAAGTCCTTTGAATAACTTCTAATTTTTGATCAGAGCAATTTCTGCTTTTATCCCCTCAAAATGTATAGCATCAGATTTAAAGTTTTAACCAAGATCAAAATTTTGAATAAGACTAAATTTTCAGCAAGATTGACGGGAGTAAATATAATTGAAATCTTATGAACATACTTTGTTTTACAAAAACTAATTCCTCCAGTTACTTGACTATCTTAAATTATTACTTTATCTTTTCACCGTATGTTTTCTGAGAATTAATTTGTTTATTGTTGTACAAATATTTTAAAATTATAATTTAAAAAATTAAAACAATATTATTTCTGCTATAAAAGTGAAAAAAAAAAGCATGGCAGTCTTGAACTTTTGATACAAATATAATTTTGTTAAAACAAATTGAATGAAACCTTTATTTTTAGAATCTCAATTATTAAATATTCATATCTGATATCCATCTGTTTAATATTATCAACTCATGCATTTATTTTAACTAAACAAAATTTAATATAGCAAGTCATTTATTGAAATTTTTACTTAGTACTCTATGTTCATCATCATCATCCTTTTCAATCATCATCGATCCACTGTAAGATAAAAATCTATCCAAGCTTAGTCCATCTTCCCTGATCTTTAACCTCTGCTCTTTTTCTAGGTCTTTTACAATCTCTTGGATCCAGTTTAAGATTTCAACTGTCTATCTATTATCAACTCTTCTAATAATATATCCAATTCTATGATAATCTTGTATTTTATTATCTGAGTCAACCAAGTGGTCTAAATCTCCGTTAACATTATATTTATTATGTAAACCAATTACATAATAGAAATTGCTGTTAAATTTATGTGTATTATATAAGTCAACTTTCACTAAACATAAGAAAATAATGGTGTTTATTTAAACTTCTATGAATTAAAAATCTTAATCTATTTAGTTAAGAATGAATCTTTAGGGTCTACATTAATTCATTCATTATCAACTTTTCCCTCTCTTTTTTAAAGACCCTAGTGTGAACATTAATTATATTTGCAACATTTTATTTTTACAACCCACTCTTTATACTACATCATATTTTGTTAATGCTAGCTTGCAAATACAAACTTTTTCTGTCATAAAAACTGAAGAAGGTGGGTTTTACTAATTTTATTGTGCTGAATTCAAAACTATAGTTTGTTTTGTTATATCATGTCCGAGTTAATTGATATTGATAATAATGCAAAATGTTAGTTTGTCATTACATAAAATCTTCAATAATTGGATATATTAAAACAAGCAAAACTCTCTATATGTATTGTCACTCAGTGCATACATAAAATCTTCAATAATTGGGTATATTAAAACAAGCAAAACTCTCTATATGTATTGTCACTCAGTGCAAGCCAGAGTAATCAATGGATGCCAGAAAGCTTGTGGATAAAATCCCCATCTAGTGTCTATCCATCCAATATCCCCAGACTAGGATCTGATGAAGGCTACAAGCCAGAAACTAGTCTGGGGATATTGGATGAATAGGCACTAGATGGGGATTTTATGCACAATTCTTTTGGCATCCATTGATTACTCTGGCTTGCACTGAGCGGCAATACATATAGAGAGTTTTGCCTGTTTTAATAACAGTTAAGAGCAAGCATAAAAAATGATGATCATGTGATGATAATTGGATATATTTCTATAAATGTTAGTATACAGCATGCAATCTTTTTGAAATATATTGAACACAAATAAAAATTATTTTGTAAACAATAAGATGTTTGTATGTTGCTTTTACTTATGATAAGACCTTTCACTGAAGTAGTAAATGTGCACTTTAAATCAGTTGTTCCAGGATCACATTTAAATTACTATACCCATTTGAATAAAAATTACAGGATTATCCATACATGGTTTTATGAATAATATAATCAAAATATTTAAGGAAAAATGATGCAATTAATATATATAAAGGACCATAAATAAAGCTGGAATTCCACCATTATTGTTTAAAGGAGGTTACCTTGACAATAAGTTGAGATTGTTCATTGTTATTGATATTGTCTGTTGACTGATTTTAATACTTATAAACCCATTTACCTCTGAGCATTATTACACTTATTAAGCAATATTTTGGGTGTAATTTGAAAATTATAATTGCAGTTTGCAATGTTATAAGTGACTATTTATTTCTCTGCATTCAGAACAGGTTGTGATTTATTTATACTTCTTTGTGTCAATAATTTCAAAATCTTTGCTTAAGTTGTAATCTTTGGTATTTATATAAATATATTGGCCATAAATAAAGAAGGTAGTCCACTTTTATTGCTAAAAGGAGGTTGCCTTGACAACAGGGTGAGATTGCTGATTGTTATTGACATTGGGATTGTCGAAATGTTGACTGATTTTATATATATATGTCATATTATTATTACTATTTGCGGGATATTCCATGTAGTGAAAAAGCTAAATGCTGAGGAAGGTACTTGATATTGTACTGAAACATCAGCATTTAGCTTTTTCACTACACGGAATATCCCGCAAATAGTAATAATAATATGACATCTTTTATCCGTGAAAATATTAGAATTAATATATATATAAGGAAGCTACATTTTAATAAATCAGAAGCCAAATAAATTCAGAAAATATTAAATTTGCCATGACTGTAATGAAACATGTCAGAATATGCATGAAAATGCTATCAATTTAAGTGTCCGAGTTTCATGAAGTTCTTGTCAACAGATATAAATATGTCTTTTGGTATCTACAGCTACTTTCCTTTGCAGAAATTTTCCAACATGCTTTACTTTTTTAAGTACAAAATTACACAAGTAGAGAAGAGAGCTAAATTGCACAACCAAAACAATTAGGCAAGCAAAGTAAAAGGCACATGAGTTGAAAGCTTATTTACATTCCACTCCTTAGAAAAGTAGAATTCCTTGGTCATTATTTTCTCTTTCCCATAGATTGTGTATTTTTGAAATTCATGAATGCTTTCTGAAGAAACTTAGTACATTGCCTTCTGTTCAATCCTGATATACTAACTGTAGTGCTTTTAAAATACTTACAATAAAACTTTTATAAACGAAAATTAAAAAAAAACAATTTTTTATATTCAGGAAAGTGCATGGATATAAATAAAAGACATGTAGAACATGAATTTGTAGGATTACATCTTAAGCACAACTGATAAGTAATCTTAAAAAGGAATGTCAGTCCAACATTTCAACTGAATAAGATAATACTGGGGTTTAAAAAACTCCTTTGCTTATGAAAATGGTTTGAGAAAACCATCTGGCTTCTTAACTATATCAAACCTTCAGCACACTCTTCTTATTGCATATCTGAAAGGAGTTTATGAGTGTACCAGGCACAAGTCAACTACAATATAGCTGTTATTAGAAGATATTTGAACTCAGACTTTCAAGCATCCTATAACTATTCATTCCATCCTATAAACCAATACACATGAACACACACACACACACACATATATATATATATATAAAAAGATAAAGTAGATCGTTGTAGGGAGCTTGGAAGTCTGAGTTCAAATCCCTTCTAATTATATTAAGTTCAGTGTAGACAATATACATGTATTTAAATTACATATTAAGCTTGTATTCTGCCCATTCCTACTCTATGTATTTAAACAGACATATTAAGGTCTTATATATTAGGGGTCACAGTAACTTAAATTCAACATAGATATGATAATAAGATTTGCAATGACAAGTTCTTTGAGTGTTCCATCATTAAATTTTTTAATGATATGGATGGCTGAAGAGTTGGAGGGTAAAGAAGATTGAAGCCTGTACATTAAAGTTTGAAGATTTTCTATCTTAATATAAACTGAATGGTGATTATATATATGTGTGTGTGGGGGGGATGATGATCTGGACCAATTGATGAATGCTGAATCAGCATAAAATACATATATTGGAGAACATTTATATTTTTTTCACATGTTTGTAGTCATGGAAATCAGTTGTACAGGATGGATTGGATAGCTCTAAGGAGCTTGAAAATCTGAGTTCAAATCCCTTCTAATTACATTAAATTCAGTAAAGGTAATATATATTGAGCTTTTATTCTGCTCACCCCACTTCTATGTATTTAAATGGACTTATTAAGGTCCTATACATGAGGGGTCAGTTAAATTTAAGATCGGTGTCACAATAAGATTTACACCAACAGGTGATTTGAGTGTTTCATCATCAGATTTTTAATGACATAAAATGGAGAAGATTGAAATCTGTTCATTAAAATTCTTACCTTAATTTAAACTGAATACTGATTATATATGTGTGTGGGAGAGATGATGTTTTGGACCAACTGATTGGTGCTGTTTCAGCATGAAATGCATATATTGGAGATCATTTACTTTTTCACATGCATGTGTCCACGATGTGAATCAGTTGTTTAGGATGGAGTGGTTAGCTGTAGGGAACTTGAAACTCTGAGTTCAAATCCCTTCTGATTACATTAAATTCAGTGTAGACAATATGCATGTATTTAAATATGACAGTTAATAAAACTGCATTATGAATTAAATGATCAAATGCATACAAACAATCATAACTAAAGTTATATAATTGTATTACAAAAATAAAAATTTGAGAATATCAATCAACATTACCATTACATCTTATGGCTGTTGTTACATTTTTATTTACAACTGTCAAACTCAATCCACTCACAACTTTGGCACCATCCACATCAGATAAACACAATAATGATTATTATGAATCATTTACTAAACTAGAGATTATCTCTAGCACAGATATAAACTTTAAATCTCAGTTAAAGATTAATTTATCTGATTTTCTTTTTTTTAATTATTATTTATGACACAATTAGACATGAAATGAAGAAATTGATGTACTTTTTAAATTCAGTGTATAAATTTTTGTTAAATAACTTATTTTACCATAAAATCACATTGGTTAGTATAATCTTCACATTATTTGACACAAATATAATCTTACAAATAAGACTTAGTAAAGGTTATTGGTGCTTGTTTTATAGATAAAGTCACCGTAGGATGGTGCCGTTTTCACACTAAAACTATAAAATATGAACATTCACGGGCTGTTGATTTTAATAATTTTTCTGTGCTTTTTTGTAATGCGAAAATAAAACAAAATTGTCTTTTTTTAAATATTATTTTTTATTAACGTATACAATTTAAATGATAATAATAAATGTAAAATAAAATCAACAAATTACAATTTGATTCATATTTTTTATATCGTATACTTTTAAAATTGTGTTACGGCTTTTTTTTTTATCAATTTTCTATCGGATATTTTTTTTATTTGTGTTACGGCTTTTTTTTTATCAATTTTCTATCGGATATTTTTTTACTTGTGTTACGACTTTTTTTGTTGTTGTTTAACTAAAAAATAATAATCGTAATAAAAGTAAAAGTTGTTACGGTTAGATTTAGGGTTAGTTTTAGGGTTAGTTTAGGGTTAGTTTTGTTAGTTTTAGGGTTAGGGTTAGTTTTAGGGTTAGTGTTCTGTTTGTTTGTAATGCTAAAATAAAAAAATTAAAAATCGTAACCGTACTCCGACAGAAGAAAGAAACTCAAACTTTTTTAAACAACAACAAACACATACAAATGTCTTCTTTACTTATTAAACATGTTTATAATATTTGCTTTTTATTAAATTTACAAAAAAACCTGTATATTTGGACTTTTCTTACTGGATATTTTTTTCGTACCGCTCTTTTTTACTTCAAAAATATACAGACGGTAGAATCTTCTTTGTCTCGAAAGTTAATAACAGTACGTTACTTGACATGTTACCTAATTACAACTCAATAAAAACATAGATATTTAACATTTTCCCAAATAAAAGTTCAATATAGTACGTTGTAAAAAGTCTTATAATTATTGTTTTAAAAAATCTGAACATTTCAATAGTTTAAAATAAAAAAAAATACAATGGAAACAACATTTCAATACAATTCAAATACAAACTCTCTCATCAAGCCGTAATTATTTTATAAATTGTGCAAATTCAGAAAATGTATTTGCTTCCATGCAACATACATGCTGTACTGCGATGCAACATAGCGACCTGCATTCTGTAGTGCAACAAAAAAGTTGTACTATTGAAAATGCGGGTTTGAATGTGTCGGCCATGGGCAACATAGAGCGGTGCCTTTAGCTAAAATATGAGTACCCTGTAACCTATTATTTGAATTTTGAAATAAAAAAATTAAAGTACTAAAGTAAATATACAACAAAAACTATGGCTGTTTTCTTCCTGACTCATAACTTTGTGTATTCATAAAAAATGTTGAAAAAAACATTTCTTATTTGAATTCCAATTTTAAAATAGAAACAATATTTAATTGAGACATTGTAAACAAATAAAAATATGTTCACAAAGAGTATATTCACTGGCATATATAAAAACAATTTTTGTAAGCTAGTAAAAATAACTTCCACTTTTATAATAATTTTTATGACTTGTCATTTTTAAACACACACATTTTCAAATTAAATTTAATGGTAATCAAGTATTTTTTGGTTTTAAATAAGTATTGTACAGATATGTTGAATAAATAAGCTTAAATACGATGATAAATTACTAAAAATTACATTTTTTCTTTTCACAAGCCATAAACAATTACACACATAGAATTGCATTGAGACCAAATAATCTACAAACAGTGATGCCATTGGTTCCTTTGTATCATGAAAAAACCAATCAGAGCATTGAAAACTTTCTCTTATATTAAAATTCTGCATGGTCTTTGTGTGAGTCTGTGTGGAATTGATATGATATTGGCATATTCAGATTTCATTTTAAAATAACGATTTTAATTAGTAATTTCTATGCAAAAAATCCATACTACCTAACATTGTAGTTAATCACAAAATAGGGTGTGGGAGGGGGCGTAGCAATAAAAGCACCATTGCACTAACACACAGCTCGTAATAAATAATTTTGTAGTGATTGTTAGCAGATGAGTTATTGTTGGCCATAGATAAAAGTGGGTATTTGCTATTGTCTAATAAATAATAGGTTGCCTTGACAGAAGATTAAAGATTCTTGATGTCGAATAGATGTGGTCTGCTATTATGTTATTCCATTTATAAAGCAATCTAACTTTGAGAAAAACCAGCTGTATTATCTTAATCATAAGTAGTAGTTATGTAGTTTGAAAGTTAAAATTATTTGCCACTCTATTTTCAAAGCAGGTTATATTTGCTTACTTAATATGGTTTATTTAAACTTCTATAGATTAAAAATTCAGTCTGTTCAATCAACTATTAAATTTTAGTAGTCATGTTAATATAAATATATTAAATAACCTCAATATTCTTTATCTTCTTTATGAAGTATTATAAACTTATCTTTCTTATTGCATTGTCAAATCCATATAGTATTAATATCATCTATATTCTTTATTGGTTTTTACAATGCTTTTTTGCAACTCACTATAGAAGTTCTGAAGAAGATTGCTGGGGAAATTGAAACTATCAACAGTGGGTTGTAAAAACGTATTGTAAAAAGTAATAAAGAATATAGATGATATTAATATTAACCTCAATATTACCACATATTCTTTTAAATTCATGTAAATAAAGATACAATAAAAGAGAAATGAGCCCCAAGATGCATTTGTGCTAGACCAACTGATGAGTGCTGGTTCACTGAAATACATCTTGAGGGTCATTTGTCTTTTATTGTATCTTTATTTATATGAATTTAAAAGAATATGTGATAACATTGACGTTATTTAATATATTTATAAAATATTACACATGGGAAAAAGAAAGTGAATAACTCCATGTGTTTGTGTGCTTAATTTTAAAAAATCATATATATTAATATTTAGTTGTATTTATATATTGGATTATTTCCATCATCTAATATGAGTATTGAATGTCTTTTGAAAAATTTACTTAATTTAAATATTCCAAATACATTCAACTGTTAGTAAACCACATCAAACAGGTTAGTATATGCACAACATTTTGAAAGGTATTATTCTCCCCTCTTCTTCAGGTGTTGCTGGCCTGATCAGTGACTAAACTAGCATGGGAATCGAACCTGGACAGTTAGATTCTTGAGTTTTGGAATTTTAAGTTAACACTATGACCAACTGAACCATTTGAAGTTTAAGGTAACACTCTAACTCAGCGTTTCTCAACTTTTGGGTCACGACCCAATATTGGGTCACATTACATTTTTAATGGTGCCCGAATATGTACTAAGAAATAAAAACATAAATATCTGATAGCAAAAATCTTTTTACATTTTAATATTAGTATTAAAAAAATTTTAGTAAGTAATACTACCTATGCTTTGTGTACTTTTCTCAAATTGAATTGTAAATGTGAATTTAAATAATCATAATGTTAAATTTCGCCTGTATTTCGTATATAAATAATCTTATTTGAAAAGAAGACAATTTTTTTGGTAATTAACAAATGTGTTAAGCTTTTAAATTAAAAATATGTAGTTTAACTTTAACTCAACTTTTAACTTACAAATTATTTGTTCAATATCTCTTTTATATTATAATTTATGTAATAAACATTTAGGTCGCAGAACTATTTCAATGAAGTCTATAGGGTCACGTGGTTGAGAAACAATACTCTAAACAACTCATTAGAGTGTTGCCTTAAAATTCAATACTCAAGAAACTAAGGTCCAGGTTCTATTTCCTTGCTAGTACTATTACTGGTCAGACCAGCAACATCTGAAGAAGAGGGGAGAATAATACTTCTTGAAACATTGTGCATATATTAATCAATCAAGTGTTAAATTTATTTACCCTGCACTCTTCAATTGGAAGCTTTCATATCCTAAATTATTATCAGTGTAAAAGTGCATCCATAATATTTGATTGATGGAGTGATTTTCATCTGTCAAGTATTCTGCATACTTTAAATACTTGAATTCTTCTTAGCAAGAAATATCAGGATGAAAGAAACAATAAGGACTGCCAATTCCTCAACAAGTTTTGTGATAAATCCTTAGCTAGAGAAATATCTCTGCCAGGACCCCCCCCCCAACCTCTGACCATGGTTTCATGCTTTGGCACTCCTCAGAGAGGTGCTAGGGTAGGTCTGAACAAAGCTTGTTGAGGAATTGGCAATCCTCATTGTTTTTAACTTACAAGCTTAAGAGAATAGGGTCATATGATCTACAACTCTTATTTTGACTATTTATCAGGATGAAAAGTTTTACAATGAAATGAAATGACGACTTGCAATTAAGAAGTGTATTCAATTTAATATTTGATTTACAATATTTGCTTTTCTGTTAGTTGTTATAAAGATAGTCAAATGATTTTATTATTCATAAGTTCATAAAAAATTTAAGAACTAGAAAAGCAGGAAGTGGAATTGATCTGAGAATTTTATATTCTAAGTCAAACCCACTAGCATTTCACTAAACTATATGCAACTTTGGTTGTTATAAGATGAACATAACTTATGCCCACTCTGCATCATGAAATTGCAGTTGTGCATTGATACGTTATGCATGACTGATTGTGAATATATTCAAGTGTTAAAATTAAATCATATAAGAGTCACATTATGTAAATAATAAGATTCATTTTTAATGTGGAGACACAGATGATTCAAACTTCTAGCTGACCTAAAGAATGAATGATTTTCCATGAAATTCCTGTGAAATGTGTAAAATCAGTCTAAAAATTCTGTAACTAACAGCAATTTATGCTGAGATAATTTGCATTCAGGAAGTTTGTTGTTAACTTTGGTACATGTATTGATTATACCTGCATGGAAACATAATTCTCTTTTATATATAGCAGTTTCAGCAACCTCTTAGTTTACTATCCAAGTGCCTACATGGTTTTAAATAGTGACAAAATATTTGATACTGGAACCTATGTTCCACAGTTCATGCATATTTTTTGACTTCCAGCAATCAAACAGTTTTGTAAACTCTCAAAGCATAACATTGTTTGTTTATTTTTAATTACTAAATGTGATATCTAATATATAGGGTATAGGAGCATAGACTTTCAGACAACCCACACTTGAACACATATATGTCAAAAAGATAAATAATCACCAATATATGTATTTCATGCTAAACCAGCAATCATCAGTTGGTCCAGATTACCATCTCTACACATATATGCCAAAAGTGCTCAGATATATATTTGGATAGCCAATCCTCATACTTTAATGGACAGGCTTCAATCTACTCCACACTCCAACTCTTCAACCATCCATCCAATTGAAAATCTGATGATGGAATGCTCAAAGACCACCCTGAGGCCAAGATTCTTGTCACACCCATGTTGACCTAAGGTCAGTCTGACCCCTCATGTACATGACATCATCCATTTAATACATATACAAAGGATGGACAGACATCTCTACTATGTAATAACTGAAACACACAGGCTTATTATACACCTGTCCCTTAAAGTATGATGATTGGCTATCTTAATATATATCTGAGCACTTATAGCATATATGTGTGGAGATGGTAATCTGGACCAACTGATGATTGCTGGTTTAGCATGAAATACATATATTGCTGATTATTAATCTTTTCGACATATATGTGTTCAAGTGTATCAGTGTTATGAGATAGAGTGGAGAGTGGTGGATTGTGTGAAAGTCTGTGCTCATATAACCTATATAGACACAGGTATATAATAAGCCTGTGTGTTTCAGTTATTAAATGTGATATCATAAATCATCTGTCAGCAAGATACTTGTCTTTTACACTCAGGAAGTATTTGGTTACAGAATTGGAATAAACATGCAAATATTATTTCTATAATTTCAACTGTTTTGTGTTTTAAAACAACAACTCTGCTTTCAATGACTCCAAAGCACATACTCAGTGATAGTGAGATTTCTGATGAACCTAAGATTATAAATGACTTACTATAAGGATGTGACAAATATACTTTATAACATACCTATACACATTAAAACAAACTTTACAATCTTAATTAAATGCAAATATTCATGATGATTTCTGAATATTACAGTCCGTTTTTCTTTTCTGATATAAATAGATCTGTCTAGATCAACTTAGCTCAGTATAATCATCCTCATTGACAATTGATACACGTCAAACTTTTACCTATAAAAATGATGGATTTTTGACAAATATCATCAAATAAGAATTTGTATATTTAATTTCATAAATTCATAAATTAAAGAAATAAAAAAAATATTAAAAAAAATTTAAAGAAATACTTTTATTTGTAAAGATGCAGTAAAAAGTACAAAAAAATAATAATTCAGTTTTCACAAATAAAAGCATGGGGGCGCTTATGTCTAGAAATATTCTTAGTTATACTTTACATAAATACAAATTAGATTCTAATGCTTTTAAGAAGTGGTAACTAAAGTGTTACAATTTGAAAGTCAGGTTCTCAAAGAATCATTTCGATAAAGTTGCATCTAATGACCACTTTTTTTCCGTTTATAAAGTACTTATGAATACTTGAAAAAATAAGTTGTCTTGCATTGGTGGTCGAGAGGTCGGCGCGACTACCTTGCACTTGCAGGCAGTTGCCCGTGTTGCAGGTTTGTGTCCCGGCCAATGCTATGACACTTAAAAAAAAAGACTATAAAGTTGGATTGTTTGGTGTGGGACATTTGCCACTTGGAAACACACAGTAGTAATGTTAATAATGATAAATAATTGTATGCATAGTGTTCGGTAAGTTGTTTAATCCAGTGACTTTAGCTTTAAAGATGTTCACACTATTATTGTACTAAGAACATGCAAATAATAATTTTAATTCAATTTAATTTATTTTATGAAGTAAACACAAAATAATTAAAATTGTTTGAAAACTCCAAACAATTAAAAATCTTGTGTGAGGAGCTTACATGTAAAAATTAATAAATGAAAAAACAAACAAAAAAAAAGAACAATAAACTCACAAGTAGCCAAAGGTAAGATATAGAATTTTTAAAAATAAATATAAACAATCTTAAGAGTCTGGTTCGTAATCAACCTGTTCTTCATGTTATTTAGGAGCTTCTTTAGATTGGGGGAGGGATTTTTGAAACTGACATTAAATGCATCAGAACATATATTCTATAAGTGTTGTGATAACTGAGGCATAAAGGTAATCCGTTGAAGTAGTTGCCCATACTGACTAGGTCTTTCCTATAGCTTTGAATGTTACTTTTTTGATCTGCATTTAAGGTCAGCTTCAGGAATCCCCAAACCTAAACAAGCTCCTAAATAACATCAAGGACATGCTGCAGCCAGATGAGGACCTTCAGATTGTTTAAAGGTCAGCTGTATTAAGCATGCTTGTAGAACAATCTATTATGAGGAATTGTGTATGAATAGTACCACCCAGACTAGCACAAAACATATATATTTACAAACGCACAAAGAAAAATTCCAATATGAAGTCAATATTTCTGGACCATCAAATAGAAACAACCTATAGTTTTGAATCAAACAGTATTAAAGTAGTATGTGCAGAACACAATGATTGGAAAAGAAAATTTAAAGAAGCATGGTGCATTGTTAACAACACCCATGCAATAAACAAAAAAAGACTCCTGCAATGCTTTACCCCAAATGTGGAATATGTAAATCAACAACTTTACATATTAACTACTAGTTATCAAATTTGTGCTTTTCTTTTAATTGATCTTAGCTGATATATTTGACCATTACAAATATGACCTTCTCGGTTGAAAGCATTGCCCAGTTAATTATTGTTTGACTGAAATAAATTTATTCTTTTCTGAAGAGGTGAATGATAACTACTAATAGAAAAATAATGAAAATAAACAAGAGAGAAAAAAAATAAGAGGAAAAGGAAAAACAAAAGGAGAAAGAGAAAATTAATATATAAATTCAAAGAATACAATAATAATAATAATAATAATAATAATAATAATAATAATAATAATAACAACAACAACAACAATAATAAGAAGAAAGAAATTATTTATTTATAATTGAAACTGAAATAGAAGTAACTACCTCCCACTGAGTTATGTACTAGGAAAAACAACAGGAAAGAGAGAATGATACCATTCTGTCTTTAAACTCTGTGGTTATATAGGCTTAGTTTTTGATGTAGTTTTGGAAGTATAGAATATTTTCTATTGTTTTAATTTACGTATAGATTAAATAACCTGAAATCAACATTAATATATACAGAGAATGAAGAGTGAATCTTAATTTTAACAATCTCTGAATATTAAATGAAATATTAGTTTTAATAAGTGTAGTAATAAATAATCATAATTAAAACTGACATTTCATTTAATATTCAGAGGTTGTTAAAAGATTCATTCTTCAGCCTGGATATATACTAATGGTGATTTTAGAATATATAGTCTATACATAAATAAAAACAATGGACACCCTATAATTTCAAAACTACATCAAAAACTAAGCTTATATAACAACAGAAATTGGTGTCATTCTCTCTTTCCTGTTGCTTTTGACAGTACAAAAATTAGTGGAAGGTAATTACTTTCGTTTCAATTACAGATATTTATAAAAGTTGTGGTTAATTATTATTGCAATTAAAATGATATAATAATGATGATGATGATAATCATGATAAAAAGAAGAAAGAATAAAATGAATTAAATACATATAAATGGTTTTATCACAATATGAATGCCGATTCTAGAATCTAAATATACATAGGTTGAAATATTACAAAAAATGAAGTAAACATTTTTTATTACTAATAATGCGCATGTGAGAAGGTTTCAGCTTTCACTTTAATTACTAATAAAAGCTTAACTTGTGCTTATTCTAAAATACTCATTGCGAAATTAATTTAAACAATTCATCATTATTTTTTCTTTTACTTGTCAGTGCCCGAAAATATCTGTTTCAAAGTGATTGCTTTTAATATCAAAGAGAAGTTCTTTTACAGAAGCGTCTAATATTTTATTGATATTAAAACTGACACTTTGACTTATGCCAGTTGGCTTATTACACAAGGAATTCAACCAATTCTATCAGTTCTTGAAAACCCAGTTTCAAAATTGTTTTTAATCAAGCTCTGTATAAAAATATCTTTTTCGTAAAAACATCACAACACAATCTTTTACATCAAATATCAAACGGAACTCACGCAATAAAAATTGAACCAATTACATATTTTTCTGCATAATATTATTACCCAATCATAAATACTATTGTTTATAAACATTTTTTGCTTATGTGCTAATTTCAATAGCTTTATTGTTCTTATTTATAAATCTGTAGTGAGTAGAATCAACTATTATTAATTTATATTATTTGTAATTTGTCTTATACGATTTCTAATTAGACAGTATTTTTGATGGTCAACTTATTTTTATTATGCAGGAGATTGCTTGAAAATTATTTTATTTAATTACTATCTGCTCCTTTACCAAATGTTAGACAGGAATGTTGCTCTTTAATGTTTTACAGCATTTTATCATGTCTTTATTTTTCTTATTGCCAAATCCATATAATATTAATATCATCTATGTTCTTTATTACTTTTTATAAACAACTATTGATGGTTTCAATTGTGCCAGCAATCTTCTTCAGAATTATAACAAACACAATGCAAATAAATGAATACAAATATACATGAACATATAATTTTACATTTTATATATATCTTATAATCATTATTTATATACCCACATTTATCTTTGTATACCTCTCTGTATAATTATTACCTTTTTATATATTATACATTTTAACCTTTTGATATTTTCTATGTTACAAAAATAATATTATAGGTTAAAGAAAATTATACATATTGAATGTTAATATAATGAATAATAATAATGTAAAATATAAAAAAAAAATATAATATTAGAGTTAAATATTAAAAATAACAAGAATAATATATATATATGATTATAGGAAATATTGATTGATAAATATAGAATATAAAAAGGTTAAAATGTATAATATATAAAAAGATAATTATATAGAGAGGTATATAAAGGTATATATGGGTATATAAAGAGTGATTATAAGATAGAATATATAGATAAAATATAAAATTATATGTTTATGTATATTTGTATTCATATATTTATATTGTTTGTTATAATTCTGAATAAGATTGCTGGAGCAATCGAAACTGCCAATAATGGGTTATAAAAAGCATTGTAAAAAGTAATAAAAACATAAATGATATTAATATTATATTTTATCATATCACTGGCTTATTTTAGAAAAAGTGTACTATTCCATCTATTCAATTTTTCATATTTTCTCTGATGCTTTTTGAACTGTCATTATAAATTGATAATTCATAAAACTTTTTAATTCATGGTCTTTTTAAATCTTGTTTTATTATCAGTGAATTCAGTATAAATGATCTTAGCTTAATGCAGGGGTACCCAACCTTTTTGCACTTAAGAGCACATTCTATAATACTGGCCAGGTGGCAGGCACCATTTATTTTTTTAACATAAATTTATAGTTGGATATTGTTAATAATATACATATTGTACAAAAAAATATTTATTTCAAAAAATAAAATTTTAACATAATTAACGTTATATTTTTACACTGTAAAAGTATAGTATGCCCTACAATTTCATTACAATATAATACAATAATTTAAAAGAAATTTTAAAAATTAGATTTATTTGTATCAGATAAATAATTTTTTATCGTGTTTGGATAGTGACAGGCACACGTAAAATGGTCTGTAGGCACCATGGTGCCCGCAGGCATAGGGTTGGGGATCCCTGGATTAATGTATAAGTAATTCAAACAGAAGTAACTGTAACCTCTTGAGTCAATTATATATATATGATGTCTAAAAGTTTCAGATCTTCTTCTTGACAATTAACTTTTAGATAAATGCTTAGCTTGAGTTGGTTTTTTGAATCTAGTGTCCCAACTCCTCACTGAAGAGATCCATAGGTCGAAACTGGTCTGGGAATGGGGACAATCTAAGAAAAAGATGATTTGAATGCCTTCTTTTGTAGTAGCATTTATCATAATAAAAAATAAAAAAAGCTTGTTTAGAGCTGATTAGCATGCTCTTAGTTTTATATATATTGAAACAAGCATGCTGTTTCACATGTGTATGTATTCTAAAAACTATTTTACCCTCACACCTTAAAAAACAGCAGATGTATTAAAAAAAGTCAATCTTATATTTTTTCTAGAAAAATATAGCAAAAAATTTAGTTTATGACATTACAAGAAAATCATTATTTTCTATAATTGAAAAAAGAAAATAATAAAGATAAATCATTATTGATTTATAGTTTCAAATTACAATGTAAATAAAAGCTGGCATTTATTAAAAAGATTACATTTTTAATTTTTGGAACAATGTTTTCGAATAAAGTGTGATAGCAGCTTGAAGCAGTCTTAATAAATTGAAAAACATGGCTTAATCTTTATGCTTTCTTATCTATCCCACTAAAAAAGTAGATTATCCAATCATTATGAAGAGAAAGGCAATCAGACTTAAATGAAAGCAGTGGGATGACTAGGATACGTGGGCTGAGCTGCTTAATCAATCCAAGGACTAGTCAAGTTGCAAGTTCAGAGGAGATTTTTAAAAAGTTTTTTCAAAGAGATTTTTAGGAGATAAAATAGTCATTTTTTTTTCAAAGAGATATTTTTCAAGTAGCTGTTAAAGAAGAATTTAAAAAAAAAAGATTTTAATTTTAAAAAGATATTAAGAGCAGTTAAAGCACCCCTATTAATGATGAAAAAAGAAAACATTATTAAGGAAAACTTAATGATGAAAGACTAAACAGTCACAGCTTTTTCTCTTCATTCCAAAAGCCATGATTTTCCAAGATTTGCCTGGGTAGATAGACATCATGGAAAGCCAATAATGCCATCCAGCTGAAATAAAATGGCCCCTTATTGAAGGGACAAGCTGGATATAAGGAAGGTAATAATTTTATAAATATTTAATACTTATATGGGTTTATAAAAGACAAACAAAACATCTTTCTTAGAAAATAAAAAAAAATAATTATGAATAAAAATACCTACGTAAAAATACATTTATTAATAATAAATAGTAAATGCTAGATGTCTTAAATGTCAATCAAAAGACATTTTAATCAATATTTATATGTGTTTATAAAGATAAAACAAAACATCTTTCTTAAAAAAGAAAAAGAAAATTATGAACAAATTTAGCTATGGAAATACGTTTTATTAAAGATAAATTATAAATACTAAAATACCTACAATCAAAATGCATTTTTAATAAGGATATCTACATACAAGAATAATTAAACCACATTACATGTGACTACTATCTAAAATACTACAAATCAAAATTAAGTGGAACTCTGAATTAGACATAAAATGTAAATTATTAAAGAACTTGCATTCTTTAATTCCTATTGTACTATTATTGAATGTATACCAAGATAAAATAACTTAAAGTTAACTGGAACTCTGAATTAGACATAAAATGTAAATTGTTAAAGAACTTGCATTCTTTAATTCATATATCCCTACTATTGGATGTACACCAAGATACACAATGGACTGTAAATAAAATATTTGTTAAATTAAGTGGAACTCTGCATCAGATGCTATCAGTTGTCTTCATTACTCTCTCTGTTGTCTCGATATATCACACTCCTCTCTGTGAAGTAACTAAATGATTAAAGATATAAACTGTTAAAAAACTGTTGAGAGAAGGACTTTATTATACTCTCAACAGATTACCTTTTCTAAGTCATCTAAAATGTTATTGGAAGTAGGCCGAAAGATACAAGGAACTGTCAATGAAATACTTTGTTTGATGGACATTTATTTAAACCTAACAATTATTGTTACTTAAAATTAATTTTAGTTATCCAGTTGTTCAATTCTATATTTTTTTATTGCATCACTTGTCATTCAGTGCACTAGTTCATGAGAATCTCATGCCTCCTGAGCTACGTCTGGCATAACTAGACCTAGGTAAGTCAGGTTGTAGTGAGATGGAACTCTAGTGGCGCCGTTTGGAAAACCAAACATAGAAATGTCTAGATGCTTCCAGTCTCTATGGTGCTACATCCTCTGATGAGCAGAAAATATTGTTGTAGGGGGGGTTAACATCTGCATTGGGGAATGCCAATCGATAGTCCCTTCCTGCAATATGCTCATCAGAAAATTGTTACAACCGAGGTAATAAAGGGGTTGTATGGTGGTCCGGTTACAATATATATATATATAAAGTTACAATTATTTATATTTACTAAACTGGTGTTTTATTTGATATTTAGGGGTTAAATGTTCACTTGATATTAAGGGGTTGTTAGAAATGAGATATCTTTACCATCTGATTATTTTATGGTTGATTTCAAAATAGTTACCATTTGTAAATTGGAATAATATACATAATTTATACATTGCATTATAACATTTCAATAAATGTATGCTTAAATATTATCAGAGCTTAAACATCCAAAACTCTCCATACAGTCGTACCATTCAGTGCAAGCCATAGTAATCAATGGATGCCAGAAGAACTGGTGCATAAAATCCCTATCTAGTGCATACTCATCCAATATCCCCAGACTAGTTTCTGGCTTGTGGCCTTCATCAGTGAGGAGCCTTGGATCTGAGAGCACTGCACCTAGATCTTAGGATCTTTGATTACTCTGGCTTGCACTGAATGGCACTACTGTATGGAGAGTTTTGCCTGTTTTAATAACAGTTATGAGCAAGCATAAGAAATGGTGATCATGTGATATCATGTGATATTATCAGAGCTAAAAGAATAGCTGGTATCATGTTATCATTTTATTTTTTTGTTTATTGACATGTGATTATTGATATATATATATAAGGTACAATTACTTCCGTTTCATTTTTAACGGCATTCATAAACATATAAATAAATATTTTCTTATTTTTTTCTAGGTTTCTGACCAATTTACATGGTCATTATCAAAATAACCTAAAATATACCAAATGTAACAATTGAAATTAATAAAAAAATTATTCTAAATAAATATATTTATTCAAAAATGAATAAAATTTAAATAATGATTATTTTATATTAAATATAGTCACACACATATATCTTTCCTATTCTTTTAATTTAGACTTTCACATTTAGCATATATAATTTTCCATTCATATTTATAACTTAAATATAAAATGATTAGAATATATTATTACCCTTAGTAAAAATCAAATAATCTACTAACCTTTTATCTTTCATTTTGTTTAATAGGTAATTTTCATTCGGTGTTTAAGGTTTTATTTGTCACTTTTCTGGATAAAAAGCAACATTTTCAGTCATCTTAATGTCATAATTAAAATATTTAAATTCTTTAGAGTGATTAAAAATTACAAATACTTATCATTATAAATTATTCATTATCTCTAATCTGTCTGATTTAAGACTAATTATTCATTAGTCAAAATAAGTCATAGATCACATGACTCTATCTCTTAAGCTTGTAAATTATAAACAGTGAGGATTGCCAATTCCTCAACAAGCTTTGTGATAAATGCTTAGCCAGAGCCAGCACTTAAAATATCTCTGACCGGAATCCCCCCCCGCCAAACCCCTGACTATGGTTTTGTGCTTTGGCACTCCTCAGAGAGGTTCCAAGATAGGTTCAGACCCTAGACCTCTCTGGGGAGTGTCAAAGCATGAAACAATGGTCACCCGGGATTTGGGGGGTTCCTGACAGAGATATTTTAAGTGCTGGCTCTGGCTAAGCATTTATCACAAAGCTTGTTGAGAAATTGGCAATCCTCACTGTTTATAATTATTCATTATTTTAAATTCTTCTAATTTTTAAAACTATTTCTTGCATCATACAGATTAATTCCACTGTTTTATTATTATTATTATTATTATTATTATTATTATTATTATTATTATTATTATTATTATTATTATTATTATTATTATTATTATTATTATTATTATTATTATTATTATTATTATTATTATTATTATTATTATTATTATTATTATTATTATTATTATTATTATTATTATTATTATTATTATTATTATTATTATTATTATTATTATTATTATTATTATTATTATTATTATTATTATTATTATTATTATTATTATTATTATTATTATTATTATTATTATTATTATTATTATTATTATTATTATTATTATTATTATTATTATTATTATTATTATTATTATTATTATTATTATTATTATTATTATTATTATTATTATTATTATTATTATTATTATTATTATTATTATTATTATTATTATTATTATTATTATTATTATTATTATTATTATTGGGTTTTATGGCACATATTTCAAATTAGTAACATTCATTATTATGTTGCAATGCCAGAATTACAAAGATAAACTTAACATTTTATATATCAACATTTAAAAAATAAACACTCTTTATGAGCTTAATTTATTTATTTTTAATCTTTATTATTTATAGATACTATTTATAATAGTAATATGGTAGTTCTTTTTATCTTCATTATTTTTGGATATTATTTACAACAGTTGTTTATGACTGTAATTAGATATGTTATAAAGTATATGAAAAATCAGATGATTATGTTTTATATCTTCAGCTTTTGGGGTCACATCCAGTCAGTAACCAGACTATGCTGCCATTCACCTTTGGATTAGGCTTTCATAGAATGTTACTTTGTATAATAAATTTGTTTAATTTGGATTTGTGCTATTTATAGATTTATGTTTCCAATACCATATCTATAATTCAGGTTTATTTTTATTCCTAAGTGGCAGGTATAATCAATGAATAAAAACAAATCTAAAAAATTGGATGGACATTTTTTACACCATGTTCATAATGACCAAAAATAAGTGTTATTAATTTCTGACAATAATTTTTTTTTTGTTTTAAAATACATTTGATTATTTATTGTGGTGAGATAGAAACATTTTTTTTTATGTCAAGCGTTAGTAGCCTAGCGGTTAGCATAGCTACCTTCCAAGCAGCTGGCCCGGGTTCGCTTCCCTTGGTCAACGCTTTGACATAAAAAAAACAAAATAACATTTTTTTAGTTTTTATTTATATTAATAAAGTTTAATGATAAGTTGTATTTTTATATTAGACTATTTCCATCATCTAATATGTGTGTTGAATGTCTTTATAAAAGTTTAATTTTATTTAAATATTCCAAATACATTTATCTGTTAAACATATGTAAATAAACATTTATTTTTAGCGCTGTTTCTAATTGTAATAAATTTAATCAGCCATTTAAGCTATTGTGCGCTTTTTCACGAGTGTTAAATAATAATAAATGAGTACTTCCGCTTACAACACAAGATATAGTATTTAAAGTGAGTAGTCTATACTCACACTTTCACTTACAGTACTTAAGATTTGCCCATATATAAGCATTTGGGTTGGATTGAATAAGTGGATTCATTTTATTCTTTCCTAAATACTATATCTTGTGTTGTAAGCGGAAGTACTCATTTATTATTATTTAACACTCGTGAAAAAGCGCACAATAGCTTAAATGGCTGATTAAATTTATTTATCTGTTAGTAATATCACAGCAAACAGATTAGTATATGCACCAACTGTTAGTAATATCACAGCAAACAGGCTAGTATATGTACCAACTGTTAGTAATATCACAGCAAACAGGTTAGTATATGCATAATGTTTCGAGAGGTATTTTTCTCCCCTCTTCTTCAGGTGTTGCTGGCCTGACCAGTGACAGTATTAGCATGGGATTCGAAAATGGGTCCTTAGATTTTTGATTATTGAATTTCAAGGTATATCAATAATCAAAAATCTAAGGACCCAGGTTCGAATCCCATGCTAGTACTGTCACTGATCAGGCCAGCAACACCTGAAGAAGAGGGGGAAAATACCTCTTGAAACATTGTGCATATATTAACCTGTTTGCTGGGATATTACTAACAGTTGGTGCATAGTTTAATCTGTTTGCTGTGATATTACTAACAACTGAATGTATTTGGAATATTTAAATAAAATTAAACTTTTCTAAAGACATTCAACACACACACATATTAGATGATGGAAATAGTTCAATATAAAAATACAGCTAGAACATCATCATCACAAACTTTCAGGAAAACATATAGTGATAAGTGTTATTTATTTCTCAATACAACTTTAATATTTTTAAAACTTTACTGAAACTTTAGCTATTGTTATTATGTTTACAATTTTATAAATGACAATTAAGCTAAAAATTAATTATAATATTGCTATAATCTGTATTTAAACTAAAGGCTACACATATAAAAAATTAAGCATATAGATTTCGCTTCAACTTAAATTATATCTGTTATATGGTTAACTCACTTAAATTACTTTTGTGTTAGGGTTAAAACTGACAATCCAACCTATTACTTTATATTAAAACTTTTTGTTGTAAATAAAAAAAATCAATGTGCCCACATAGTACTACATGTATGATTGCCCTTACCAATGAGAAGCACTGACAAACAATATATATTTTTATATGCTTATTCAACATAAAAGCTTAAAAATTTTAATAACTTTAAAAATTTGAATCAAAAAACTTGCTTGTACATGCAGGTATATAGGGTGTTACATGTTAGTAATTATATATTTTAATGGTTACTGTTGCAAACTGCCACCAATTTTTTATCAAAAGATATATATATATATTGTAACTGTCAGAATTGCACAACCCACATGCTGATCACCTGAGGGCAATCCACATGTGCATTCCATATTTTGACACCACTGAATACCAACGTTTTCCTTTACAGCCTGCTAAAGTTAAGGAGGAAAGAGATTCTTAACTATTTTATATAAGTTATTAATTGCAAATAAAGATTACAAACTGCCAAAAACAATGAGATAACTTTATTTATTCACATATATACAATACAAGCATACACTAGCATCACTTTAGCCAACTGATTTATAAATTAACTTAAAGTAAATAAACCTTTCCAGATTTTATTAAATGCATTTAATTCTAATTATGCAGAGATATGGTATATGATGGTGTAACAATTCAATGTTTTAAAATAATTCTTATTTGACACTTATTAATGTAGAATATTTGTATCATTGACTGTTTGTGAATAGATTCCAATCTACTGGACAGACTCCTACCTGCTTTCAACTGTCATCACCACTGTTCTAATGCTAACTGATACACACTTATAAATTAAAGCTAATCTTTCTACTTGACTATTGTGATCAATTACAGGTTATGATATTAGTACACAATAGGTAATAAAATAATTGTAAAATACAGTTACTTCAATAGTTATATAAGAATCTATACATGGAGAGATTATATGCCTATGGTAAGAATTAAACTTCTACAATGTATGTGACTGGCCTTCACATACACGTCACTACATGACATGTATGGAAGAAAAATTGGATGGCATATGGTATGACTTGATAATCTACTATACATCATTGTTTAAACAAAATAATGATTGTGAAGGCTCAGTAGTTGCAAATGATGTTACAGTAACCTAATACTAATGCATTGCATAAGGATGAGAATTAGATGTAACCCATAACCTGAATTTATGGATACTCTCCATACATTCTTATCAATAACAATAATTCAAGTACAAGACTAGTTATCTAAAACTGATATCTATTCAACAGAATTGCAATCTAGCTTATCTATGCAGCAGGTTTGTCTCCCATTCATAACATTAATAAATTTACTGCTTTAACCTGTTATTTATCTTTTAAATAAAATGAAAATAATGATTTAACTGATATACAAAGAGACTGTGATAGCAAGCGAATTGCCTTTTATGGAGTAATTTATTGCAATTAGCATAACTGAATTGTGGCATGATATTTAAATAGAATAAACTACAATCTCTTTCTATACCTACATGTAAACTGGTTAAGTAGTTTCAATAACAATTTATTATTTCTAATGTATACAGTGATGTGTACTATTCATTAACATATTTCATTAGATAGGAAACAATAACTAATTAAAAATTAGTTTAAAGTTTATACTTATTCTTTCAAAAGTTCAGGTTCAGTCTTTAAGTGTTGGTAGAGTTGATTCTTAAAACCATAGCTATAGCAGATGAAGGCTTAAATCACTATTTTACATTTGTTATGGATGTGTAGATATTAATTATGACTTTACTTGGCAGTTGATTCTTGCGGATCAGGTTTTTCCTCTTCTAAGGTGGATACACACAGTAGCCCACAATTGAATGGGTTCTTCTGTTGCTGATGGCTTTTCTTACAATAATTGATTAAAGCAGAATAATAATGATGGCAGAATGATAATAATTGGCAGAATAATATTCAGTGGTAGGATCAAGATAAGAATAATAGAAGGATAATGAATGTAGAAAAAACCAGTGTAATTTTCAGCACTGTTTATATGATTTGGAGCTTTTTTATCAGTAAAATTCAGGTAAATCTCATGTCACTTGAATCCTCATTTATTTGCTATAGATAACTCCATTACTTTCACTGAGATGCGAATTTGTTGTCCAATACCCTATTTGCATGCTGTTATTTTTGAGCAGGAATAACAGCCTTTTTAACTAAATCATATTAATCATTTACCTTCTTAATTTTAATCTCACAGTCTGTTTCCAAGCATTTGAATTACTTTTTCTAGAATGTCATTTCCACCTTTTTTTTTTTTTTTTTAAAAAAAAGAAAAACACCATTTTCTTTAAAACTTTCAGCTAAATTTAGAATTAATTATCTTTTTAAATTTTAGAAAATATTTTGCATTTAACAACAAAATAACTTTATAATTAATTATATCATACATTTACCTGTGCATTTATAATAGATATTTTATTTTTACTTATAAAAATTTATTAAAACATCTACTTGTAAACTTTGTTCCCACTTTTTAACATGCAAACATAAAGTGTATAAATGTGCATATATTGAAGCAGTCGGATCTAAATTCAATCCTAGCTTCATGATCTTTCACATGTAGCCAAATTCAAACCTTTGTACTAACCTTGAATTTCCGATGCAATGGGGCTTTATACGTTCAGTCCACGCTAGTTTCCTTAAAGAAAAACTATTATAAATGTGTGTTAAAATTAACTCATTTGAGATTTAAACTAATCATTTCTATTAATAAATTCATGTCAGAATTATTCATGAATTTTTATATATATTATAACTGTGTGGATTGTGCGTATATATTTATAAATATTTAAGTGTACATATTTGTTCTAAAGTTTCATTGCATCGGGAATGTTTTGTTTTACTTTAAATAGTTTGTTCAAATTTTTAGTGATTAAAAGCTACATTCTTTCGATAAGCTTTCAGATTGTCTCTTTCCAAAAACAATGGGTAAAGTTTTTATTAATTAGAAAAAGATAAGTATTTAAAATGTAAGGATGGTCCTAATTAAAATCATTTTCTGATTTTAAAAATTCATTTTCTAATTAGAAAATGAATTCAAGTTAATGAGTTTGAAAGCCTTATCGAAGGAATGTATCTAAAAACAACTAGTAAATTTTTGTAAGATTGATTAGGAAAGAAGCGCTAGCCTGAAGGCATCAGATACAGTATAAAGAGCCCAGAAAAAGTTTCCGAGCAGCTATTATTCCTTATTAAGAGAAGCCATATATATTTCATTAGAGAAGAAGCCAACCAGTTAAATTATGAAGTAAAATAGTGTTTCTACCATGGTGGGGGGGTTAACTTCAGGAGTCTGACTATGTTTCCTGAAGTCCCCTGAAAATCTTCAATGTGGCTGTAATATAAAAATTCATATACCAATTGTAAGCTGCCGAAACCTTAGAGAAATCCTTCAAAATGTCATTCAAATAATTTTCCAAAATGTGCATCTACATTTCATCCAACTGGACTCTGCCATGTGTAATCTAAGGAGCCAACCATGAAGAAATGGTAATATCTTTCTTATATGAACTGCTACTTTCTGGCCGGTCTTCGAACTTTATTTTACACTACCTTTAAATTAAGTACTGTTAAAAGCTCTTCTCTTTCCTTAATGTATTAATGCTATTTTAAATTATGTAGTAATTCTCTATCTTAATCTCTAGTCTTTAAATTTAATATTTGTTAACTTTCTCTTTTCTTACGATGGCGGTTCATTTATTATATTATATATATTTATCATGTGATTTATTAATGTTGTTTATTTTTAATTATATGCCAATAATCTTTCGACTCGATGAGCTCCTTTGTCCCATTTGCTTTGTGCACATAATATAATATTAATTTTTATGGTAATTCTTACCCACTAGAACTCATTGGATACAGTTCTATTAATTATTGAGTTGATGGATTTATACAATTTTTGCTATTTTTATTAATGGCTAATAATAATAAATTATTAGCTCAATTTATAACCTATGCTCCCGGCCACTTTACTGAATTTATAATATCTATTTATTCACATTAACATATTGTTTCACAAAAAAGTCAATAAAGGAATTAACTGAATATATTCTAATTCAAATTTTATACTTTCTATTAATATTCAGGAAGGGCATGAGATTTAGGGCATAATTAATATAATTTGTAATTGCATTAAGTACTTTTTAGTTAAAGCTCATTTGACTTTAATTCAACTTGGTCAGGTCATCATGTAGAGCATTCTTTATATAAAATGGGTTTTATTAATTAAACGATGATTACCAAGTCATCATTTTTCCAAATGTTGCTGACGCGAGCCATCTCCTGCTTCACAGGCTTGTCCTCGGTGATATTACTGTTCGTTAAATTACATAGGAAGAAAGTACTTCCTCACTTGCTCATTTTATATTTGGAACACCAAAGGTTTGAGGTTATGACCCGACCTGGTTTTCCCTGCGTTCTATGGATCCTTCATATAGGGCATCAAAGACTTGTCAAATACAAGCCGCCCTGCTATTTTCTCAAATCACAGACAAGCCATTATTTTTCATATTTATTCTTATAGCTCATAAGTCGTCAGTACCATTTATTTTTCAGTTCCAGTAAAGCCCGCTCTCATGCTCGTAAATCATGATGAATTGATTTTATTAAAGTCGAACAAATTCATATTTATTTATAATTAAGTAAGTTTTCTATTAAATATTAAAGTTATGCCCCAAATACGTATCTTGCTCTTTGTGAATTGATTTACGAATGTGAAAATAAATCTCACATTCTTTCTTTTAGAATTTGAATCATAATTTCTGTCACAGCCAAATACCTTTATCTACCTTTACTTCCTCATCGGGGCATAGATATATATAATTCTCCTAGAATATTGCGTAATAGTATTGGCATATAATAAGGACTGCCATTCTTATTGTAAACATAAATTCCGTTTAAAGACTAGAGGTAATCTATATAATCACAATCTAAAAGTTGAACAAAATTATAATTATTATTAAACATTTTATTAGCACATTTGTTTTTTTTTACTTTCTTTTTTATTCAAATTATTTTAATATTAATGCTCACTGTCTGTATTGACAACCCGAACATATATATATATATATGAGTTGACTTATAAAGATTCTTAGTTATTTTATTATACTTCATTAGAGTTAAATCAGGGGTCTTATTAATCATCATCATCCATTGAGCTAGTTCCTTGGCGCATAGTCATGTACCATCGATATATGTCATCCATTGATTTGATCTGAGCTCGTGAGTTGGGTTTGAATTCAGTTTGGTTCAGCTGAGTTTGGATCCGACTTGCAGTTCAGGTGGTGGACGTTCTTCAACTGGTACAATATATATTATAATGTTTTACATTTTATGTTTGAGTAGGCCTTTATTTTATCTTCAAAATAACTTTATTAGGTCTAATATATGTTTACAGATATAGTAGGTAAAAACAAAGATGTTACATTTAAAACTTTAGCAAACAATCTACAGTTAACTCCAAAAAGTATAGTGACATGTCGGGTAATAATTAGACAAGTATATACATCATGTCTTAAGTAAGTGGATCTTAACTTGGAAACTGAAACAGTTTCCAAGTCTCCTTATACAAGAATTTTGTAGCAAGAGTTCTATCTCTGTCCTTTAGTTTTTTAATTGTTTGAAGAAAAATAATATCCACATCTGGCTGTGGACGAGTAAATTGTCTTTTGCATCTGGCCAACCAAATAGAATATGCAAAGAATATTGATAGTCTGCCTTTATTTTGCACACTATGTAAAGAAAATATATTCTGATCATTTACAAATCTGTATATTTCAAGAACATAGTTATCTTTCCTGATTAATGAATCTAATATTATTTGGATTTTAAATTCTGGGCAGAATCAGTTTTTAATTTATTTAGAGGGCACCAGAGTCAATAGACTCACTGATTCTGTGTGAAGCACATCATAACTTACAAAGCAAATACTTACAATGATCAGGATTATGATTTCCCATCATTCATTTAATTAATTTATTCTAAGAAAATATTTTTCCCAGGGCTTAATTAATAAAGCATATTGGCAAGATAATTTACTCACTTTTCTACAACTGATTAATACATCTATAAACTAAAAATTAAGAATGTAACTAACTAAAATTAAGCACATACAATGAAAGTTTCATATTACTAGCAAAAGTTTTATTACACACATTAAATAATTAAACAATAATAATTATTTATAATACTGGAAAGAGTACATGCATATGTAATCATATAATTATATTCAACACTTGATTAAAACAGTTCTTTTTTAAGAATAAAAGCATTCTAAAGTTAGTATGCAAATTTTCCCAATTTAAATATGCATTAGAATATGGCCATTAACTTACCAGTAAGCTTTATCATAGTAGTCCTGTTTTTTTTTTGATAAATAGTCCATAGTATCAGTTTATGGTTTCATTCTGGT
This sequence comes from Epiperipatus broadwayi, assembly GCA_028023455.1. Taxonomy (NCBI): domain Eukaryota; kingdom Metazoa; phylum Onychophora; class Udeonychophora; order Euonychophora; family Peripatidae; genus Epiperipatus; species Epiperipatus broadwayi. The sequence continues at coordinate 3,720,050 of JAQFVV010006249.1, read as the reverse complement.
ATTACTTCCATATCTCTCATCCATATTTAGGTAAGGCTAGATGAAGATTTTGTGACTTTTCTGAGAGATAGATGGTGCTGGTGAACAATCTGGTTCTACTCACACATGGAGAATAGATTCATTTTAGTAGTTCTAAGTGCTAGTATTTCATTATTATTTCAAAAATGCTGCACATGAGAAACTACCCAAAACGCACCCAGAAAAAGAGACCAGTTCCAAACTTGTCTGCTTCTTTTATACCCACAATCATTTTTGAGATGTCCTGTCCATATTTTCTTATCTTTTGTTTTATTACCATTCTATAATCTTCTACATTCCTTGCTAGTTTTTAATTACAAAGTCTTTTTTATGACTTATTTTCACCATCTTTAATCAGAGCATAAAAGGTTTCTCTCTGATTGTAATCTCTTGCTTTTATAACTTTTTTTATCTGAATAATTAAATTATATGCATTTATGTTCTTTCCAATATTAAGTTACTTTGATTAAATAAGTTTTAAACACAAATAACTTTCATTGTAGAAACAAAAAAAAATTACATTAACTAAAAAAAAAAAACTAAATTACTTTCATTGATGATTTTTAAATTTTACTTCTTTTAACTCTTACTCAATGCCCATATACTTGTACCATATATATATAAATGGTACAATATATATATATTGTAACAGAATAATAAAAAATATAGACGATTATTATTTTGTAACAGAAATAAATGTAGACGATAGACGAAATTATTAATTATTAAAATATGCTTAGAATCTGTCACTTGTAACAGTATAAATAAATAAAGATGAACTGACAAAAAGGCTGTTACTTTTATAACTGATTACAATCTATATATTGATGAGTGATAAAATGATAGTTGCTATAATTCAATAATTAAACACTAAACAGGATATATGATATGCTCCAGCGGTTCATCATTTGTAACCTAGTAAATTAAATGAGAAATGAATTCACTGTGTTAGCTAAAATACAATTTATAATTAAATAAGGATGACGCTAACATATAAATAAGAATATATGCATATCATGCTTTATTTGGGTGTCTATTTCTAATTAATTAAATATGACATTATAGCCCGATTACAACTATCCTAAACATTAATTCTGTCACACTAGTAATGAAATAAATAAATTATCTCATTCTCAATACTCAAAATAACAACAATGAAAGTTAAAACTATCATCATTAAAGATTTAATGATATTTAGATATTGGGGAAGTCATTTGAACACTAAAACATACTGGCCATTGTCATCAAATAAAATAATATTAAATATAGCAACTGAATAAAATTACCCACGGTGAGATCCCTGGAGTGCATTTCGCTTATCTCCAATACTAGGTTCTTTTAACAAAGAATCCTTTCTATTCTTCTTTCCAAATATATAAGCCCATTCATGGTCACACGCACGCACTGGTGCTATTCATGACAACTTATAAAACATATTACACAAAGTTAATAAGTTGGAAAAGGGATGGGATCACTTTTTATTCAGTTTAGCTAAGTATGTGTGTTTTCCCACGAGCGCCACTAGATTGTTTTAAATCTAGATAAATATCTGTTTAGAGTGTACTGAGTTCAAACTCATTCGGTACATTTTTACTACACATAACTTGGATGACTAATGAAAAAAAATGACATTCTTATATTTTACTTATGTCAATAAAATCATAAGATCCCCATATCACCAAAAATTTATAAACATCAAGACTCTTATAGACATTGCTAGCTCATTTTATGTATATTGATGAACAGACAAGTATAATCTTATTAATGGCTTCTAAACAAGCATCGTGAAGACCATTACTGATATGGATGGCCATTTAACTAGATTATTTATCACAATATAAAGGTAATAATGATGATGATAATAATAATGATGATGATGATATCATAATAATAATGATAACAATAGTGATGATGATACCAGCCATAGCTTTATAATGAACTCATAACAATTAATTTATCTTTATAAACTCATAAGCACTTTTTAAAATCATCCCATGTCAAACTGGGATTTAATTATTACATTCACTAGCATTTATATAAGTTTATGTTTATTTACTAAAATACTTTTATAGTTAAAACTAGGATTTAATAATACTAATGATAATGACCGATCATCACGAATCTCTATGCATGATATTCAACTTTCTACAAATCTTTATTTACGAAATATATTAATTATGTTAAACATTAGATTTAATGATTATAATTTATTTAATAATGATGGTGATCATAACTCATGCACACGTACCATTTGAAATATTGTTTTAATCAATAATATGATATCCATCTTTGATGAGGATGATCAAAACTCATGGACACAACATAATTTTAGCTTTCTGTTGTTGAACTATAATTATTAAAATTTAGTTATTATCAAGCTCAATCCCTAAATACTTAAAGGTAATTCAGTATTCTAGCTTACTTAACATTTTGCAGCCCTTTCTTAATATTTGCGAATGCTGATGATTCTTAATATCTGCGAGCGATGATGATGATGATCATTTAAAACAACAGAATTAAGACAAGAAAAACACAACAATATTTTTAATAAGAACTTAGAGACCAATTAAGATATATAATTATCTTTTATTAATACTATTCTTCTTTCCTTCTTTAAAATCAAATTTACTAATTAGATAAATGGCTTTTTTATTACATTAATTCAAGAACAAAATTTTATATACAAGTTTGTCATTTTTGGATAATTTTAAAATAAGCTGGCTTAAAATGACATTAAAAAATATATTTCATGGAATGCTTACTTAAGACTTTCCTAACTCATAGTCCACTAGAGGTAGCCTGGGATTCCAGTTTTCGCTGTTTCAGGCTCCCTGTTCTATTCACCAAAGTCATAGTCCATTGTTGGATTCATAAACAAAAAGGTTACCAAAATGTAAGTGAATGTCTGTTTTATTGTTTTTTCATCTTTAGAAGAAATTTTGAAACAGTTTTCATTCAATGATAATTGAAATTATCCATCGTTCCGTTTTATGCAAATGGATGCCATTAGAAAGAGACAAAAGCTAGCTTAAATAATTCTTGGAATCATTAAAATATTATAAACCTTTTAAAAATAATTTTAAATGAAACCAAATATTTCTAAAAAGAATAGACACTAGAAATCCTAATTTTATTAATAGAAAAAAACAGGAAATTCATTTGCACATCAAATCTCATAGAAAACACGGAATATAATATGTTAGAAATGGTGGTTTTAAGAATTTTATCTTTGCATCAGATTTTAGCAGTGTTAAACAAGTTTCAATAATTAATTCGATCTCAATTTTGGAAGTGAACATTATAGAAAATAACCTAAGCTATCGCCCTGCTCAAAAATCAGATTTCTCCGATGATCAGGACAGAAGTTATCACTCCTTTTCCAGTGGATTGCCCCCCCCGTAAAAAATCAATCAATAAAAATTTTTCAAATCAACACAGAACTACAATGAAGTGATTTCTGAGCTACAAAATAATGATCTAAAAACAAAAATGAGTACAAATGATGTTTTAGACCTAAACAGAAACTTTGAAGCTACAAATTAATCATATTTTTTAAGCAATAATTATTGAGAATTTTCCAAAGTTTAACAACAAACTTTCAGATTATACTTGTATCATTCATTACTAACCAAAACCTAAAATTCAATCAAAAAAAGCAGAATCCAACTAGTATCAACAAAGAAAAATCATTGTGAACCCTGAAGGACTTTGGTTGGTGAGTTTAGCAGCTGCTGTGAACATTTGCAGACACAGGCGTCTGATGATGATCAAGGGCGGATGTTCAGCTCCATTGACCTCTGTGTGCAAGATGATATAGACATATTATTTATTCCCATGGCGTGCATGTAAATCCGGCTTGATTTCAAGACTACATGAATTAAATATTGTATTGGTGAGTGTGAGTTTGCACTCCTTTTCCTCAAGTGTGGTGATAGTGGTCATAAGGGGCTTGGTTCATTTGAGGGGATGGTCGATGATCATAGTCTAGTCTGGGAAAACCTGCCGGGAGGGTGAAAGCCACTACCTTCACATGGACTTCACCATGAAGGGCTACTGCACCCCTTGATGGTTTATTTGATAGGTCAGTGTTCATTTGCACTCACTATCATTAGGTTTCATTTGTTAATTTTAAATTTAGTGCATTTGTAAAGTGGTTGGTCTATTTTGAGCCACCACCATTTTTTTTTGTAACATGGATGAAGTTCTGTTTTGTGGGCATGGGTCTGCACTCCTCCCCTTTTCTTCAGGGGTGGCTGGTTGTAGACATTAGGTATTTGGTTTATGGTGTGATCTGTTAACAATTTTGCCACTGCCCAGAACACCTGCAGGGGGCTACACAGTCAAAGTTGGTGCTATTCCTGCTCTGGTTGGCTGCTGTGTCTCTGATAGGCTGGTTTTGGGCAGTGTCGATCTGGTTCTTTACTTATTACTTCTTAGTTTTTACCCAAGTTGGCTTTCCAATTTTGGGCAGGTAGACCGATTGAGGTCCCTGCTCATTTGGACTGCTAATTGGGAGGCAGAGATATTCAGAATTGTCTTGACATGGCTCAGCTGTGGTTCGAGAGTCTATCGCTTGGTAAACTTGGGCCTTGGACCTCGCTGCCTGTTGTGGTGGTTGGCACAATGCTGGACTTCACCCATTCAGCTGAAGTACCCCTGGGGCCCTGAAGCAAAGAGGTGAGACCATTGGGTGATGGTTAACTTCTCGATGGCTGGGCCATGTGGATTCACATAGATACACATTAATCACATTACAGCAATTTTTATGGATGTAATTATTTTGAACATATGTACATTTTACCTTGTTACATTGAATCACTGTGTAATCCTCAATGGGTAAGTGTACCCAAAATTTTTGTAGTCTTTTATTAATAAAGGTTACTTTAAGAAAAAAAAGACTTTCCTAATTTATTATATCATAAAAATAAATTTCATACGTAACCTGTGTTTTATTTCACTTCCATTCATATGTAAGCCTTGCTTTATAATTTACCATATTTAAACTAATTATGTATAACCTATTCTTTTGACATGTTTGTATAAGCAGTTCCACATGCACACACACACTGTGATATGTCAACATATATTTCTAAAATGTGTTTTCTTTATATTAGAGGTTAATACATAAATCACATATATAAAAAAATATTCTTGCAACTTTGAACAAAATAAAATAAAATACATTATATCAATTTTATTATGCAACAAGATAAATAAAAAGAAAACATTATAAATGCATATATTTATAGGTTGCTCATTATCATAACAACTGAAGAGCAATAAAAAAAACATTTCAATATTACAATATGTAATATAAAAAAAATAATAAATAATGAAAATTTAAGTTTAAAGATTTAAACTGTGTTTGTGTTATGTTATGTAATATTGAGAATAACTATTGATAAACATGCCTTTAATGTTTCTGTATCAAAAGAAAAAAAAATAATGCTTTGACCAATAAATTAAGGTTTACTTTTAATAAGCAATAATAAAAGATCTGTTAAGGAAAGTTCATAGTTACCCAATTACTTTCACTTCTTATAAATGTCCCAAGTTTGAATTTTCAGACTGCTTGTCTTTGCTCCATTTAAAAAAAAGAAAGTTCTTGCAGATACTTTTAAGATAAACATGAATTAATTGACTTGCTTATTTCTTCAATTTTAAAATTATTTATTGTTGATACTTTTGATAACACTGAATTCGTTGACTGGCTTGCTTCTAGCATTTCAAAAAAAGAGTTATTACAAATACTTTTAGATAAGTATGAACTGGTGGATTTGCTTGTCTCTACCATCTTAAACAGAATTGTTGTAGACACTCTAGATGACCATGAGGAAAATTCTAACAAAAATTTGGTCGATAGCTTAATCAAACCTAGTTATAAGGCCTTTATATATTTTTCTTTTCCTCTTCCTTCCCCTTCTCCTTCCATCCAAAGGTAATGAGTCTATAATAGACCAGGAGCCAGAAAAAAGCATTTTAAATAGCTTGTGTGGTTGGCTTTAAACTCAATCATTTTGCTGGTTATTATTCGACTGGTATATGAGTCCACAGACAGATCAGTGAGCTAACTTATGATGGGGATTTCAAGAAGCAGAAGAAGTGGCTTTAGCAATGCAAATTCATTGTATTACACACAGCAAAATATACTGATATCATTTCATAGAATTGTTAATAACTTCTTCCAATAAATTTAATTTTGTTCCATTTTTTCCTTCTTTTTCTTAATCTTGCTGGGAATTACTTATATATATGCACGTCTTCATCTATACTGACTTTAAAACAAGAGTCTTTTTTTTTCTTCCTCAATTTTTAGAGTGAAAAAAAAATCAATCGCTCACTCTCGTCATATTAAAAAAAAAAAAACTGACTGCTACATCTTTCCTTCAACAACTTTAAAAAAAACTGAGAGCCTTTGAACACTATCTCATTCATTTATATTGTGAATCTTTTATCAAAGAAAATGACCACCTGCAAATTTTATCTAGAAAAAAAAAAGATCAAAAATCAGAATTTGACAAGCTAATGTTCTAACGCGATTTTACAAAAAAATTAATAATCACACTTTATCCCATCAAAGCACCTCTTCTCCAAAAATAATCTTAGATACAGATAACAAAAAATAAAGCTGGCAATCTATAGTCATTAGAAATAGGTGTAAAAGCATTTTTGTTTTTATACAGACGTTTTCATTCTTTTACACTCTTTTGCACATGTACATTTTTTTTTATCTCCTAATCTACTAATCTGATCGCCTTTTTTACACTTTCTTTCTGATCTGCTTTATTTTAACAAAATTAATGTTAAATAATTTAACATCTTATTTAATAAGAAAATACAATAAATCAATATTAAATATCATTACCTTCTCTCTTTATAACTGCTTATTCATTAACTATTTATATAGACTATATAATAATAAATACACACATAAATCTATATATATAAAAAATAAAATATTTTTATTTATTTAAATAATATATCTGTGTGTTTGAAATGAGTCATATACATACAATATATATATTGCAAAGTTCTCTCAGATTACATGTACAACTATATAAGTTAGTTTGCTTGCTTTACAACTCTAAATGTTTAAAACTTTATATGATTATCTTGGGAATTATATAAAAAATATGTTGATCACTGATAAAACCAGCAATCAGAAACTAATTCGTGAATTTAATTTGGTATTAACATTTGATCTCCATTGATAAATAATCTCATAATAGAAACTGACTTTGTCTGAGATCTATGTAACTATATAAGCAAATTACCCAGGGTTCAAAATCTTCTTTTCTATTTGAAAATATTAGTTTGAATAGTATAAATATATAAAAGATAGTTGTTTAGAGGCATGAATGTATTGGAATCAACTTTGAATCCTGCTCTTCTCTGATGAAGGCAAAAATCATAAATCCATCTATTGATGGGAATTTTGTAATACTATACCATTTGGTATTAAACTTATAGTAAAAATAGGATGAAGTTGGTTACCATATAATATATATAATAAGCAGAATTAGATCACAATAGAATTAGATGTGGTATATAGATTGTTTATAGAAAAAATATTTTTGTGGCTTTATCACTTTATAATAGAGTATTATTTTATATTTCTACCATGGTATTACTAGTTTATTATAATTGTGATAGCAGAAAAAAAAAAAAAAAAAAAACCCAAGAAAAACAAGTCTGCATAATTTTAAACTATTCTTAGAATTTCCTGAAGGTTTGTGATGATGGTGTTTTAGTCGTATTTATATGTTGGACTATTTCCATCAAGAGTATTGAATGTCTTTAGAAAAAATAAACTTTATTTAAATATTCTAAATACATGTGTACGATTACTAACAGTTGAATGTATTTGGAATATCTAAATAAAGTTAAATTTTTGTAATATTCAAAACTCATATTAGATGATGGAAATAGTCCAACATATAAATACAACTAAAAGATGGATTAAACTTGGAGAGACCTTCATCCTGCAGTGGATTGATAATGGTTGATGATGATGATGATGATTCTTGGAATGCTGTTTTCCTGTAATTCTTTCTGTTTCATGTCATTATTTTTAATTTAACTCCATCTTTTTCAACCATAATTTGAAATTAATATATTATTAATCAAAAGACTTTCATTTTGAACATAAAATATATATTTATATCAAATATAATATCAAATCTATCATAAGCATCTTCATTTATTTTATTCTATTATTTTCCCGCATACTTAATTGGATGAATAAAAACAAAAATTACGCTTAATTATCTATTTCTTGAATTTTTATTAACTGTAATGCTTCTGGGCAAAACAGGACTATTAAAATATTAACAAAATTTTTTAAAAATATATTTTCAAATTTATCTCCAAATGGCGCGAAATGAACTGACAAATTTTTGTTTCAAAAATACGATTTCCACACTGAAAATAATCAGCGTTTAATATTGTTTTCTAATTAATTTATACTTCTGCAGTTTTTAGAAAGCATAAAAAATTATATTACTGTATTATTACGACATATATCAATCCATGTCTAGAATTTATAATCTTAATTTCCTCGTATCAATGAAATTGCATTCTTTCTTAATTTCGTTAACATCCAATTAAACGAAACGCAATAATGTTTTAAGATTAAACGGTATAATTAAAGCTGCCAGTTGTATTTTTTTCAAAGGGTAGTCAAGGACACACACCCAAACAAGTATGCCTTTTAAAGATACTTGCTTAGAGCTATAGATTTTGTTCTATTTACATATATACGTCATATAATGTAAATATCATAAATCTTATTATATTTGTAAATATTTACAAAAAAAAACCCTCACTGTCTTGTTCTTAGCACATTATATATTCAATGTCTATGATGTCGTATTTAAGTCCACATAAAACTTGTATTTTTTGTGTATGTAACTAAGGAATTTTTTATTATTTTCGTCCTACTATTGTGTCATTTACTGTAAACTTGAGTTATCAATTAACATCATGTCATACATCTTTTTTATGTCTTTGATCATATGTTTATGATAGCACTCCTCCACAAGGTGTTAAAAGTGAATAGAAAATAGTTTCTACTATAAACGAGAAGGGTGGAGTGAAAATTACACTACATAAATATTATTTATTAAGTAGATAAACTCTATTCTAATAAATGACTAATAAAAATTATGAATGTACTTCCATCAAATGGTTTGTATCAAATTTGTGAGAGGAATAAGTTTGATGCTTATCAATTAAACTGTAGTAATTGGCTACCCATGTATTCTGAACAGTGATAAAGATATATGTAAGAGATAGTGATCTGGACCAAAATCAACACAAAATGTGCATCTTGGAAATCATATCTTTTTCACATGTCTTGGTCATATGTTTATGATTGAACCCCACACAATGTGTTAAAAGCAGATCGAAATCAGTTTCTACCTTGCATGAGTATGGTGTGTTAAAAATTATATTACAGAAATATTATTCATCAAGTGTTTAATCTTTAGTCTAATGATTGACTAATAAAAGTTATGAATATAAGATTGTATAGTGGTATAGAGTTATCAGATAAAATTAGGGTTTATGCTTTATGTATGAAAACTAAACTTCAGGGCTTACTCTAATGCACTTACACATCTAGCAGATATATTTTGCTTCTTGATACTAATCAAGGTAACAAAGATGGCAGACAGTTGCATAAATGCATTTGATCCAGCTTTGAATCCTAGTTTTGACTGATGAAGATGATAGCAGAAATTGGTCTAGGAAATAAATATTATAACACTATAATATCTAATATTTATTAATTATCCAAGCATATAATAGGAAGTTTTAGAAAATACTGAAGATAACTGCATATGAGAAAATCAAATAATGTTAGATTATTGTTATTATTATTACTATCACTTTTCGTATTTTTATTGTCATCATCAAGAAATTTCAAATTAACAGTGACTTCTTATAACCATATAAGAATGAGAAGAACTATTTTTAGATTGATCAACAATGATTTATGCATTGTAATGATGATGAAGTTGAAACATATAGTTGGTTATTTATGAGTAGCCTACATTTTTCTAATAAATTAGATTGTCTTATGATAAAAATGGAAAAATTTAATTTGGACATTTGTACTTCAAAACAAATTGCATTCTAATTTGATCATATTGTTTTTGTTCATTTGTCTTGCCCATGTCGAGAACATGCTTCTTCGGAGAATTGCAAGAAATGTCATAATTGAATATTTCTGATCCACATTTTCAAAGATAAATGTTTTGGATTTTTCCTAGAAACTTTTCAAAATGTTAACCTAGAACCAACTTCTTAACTGTTGAATCCTTTAATCTTGGTGAATAATTTGAAGGAATGGTGGAAAATTGTCAATGGTTTGACATTCACATTATTTAAAGTAACATTCTGTTACTAATAGTAGTATAAAATCATTTAATTCCTTTACTTATATAATATATAATAAAACAAGAGCAGGTCTCTAGTCACATTGATAGTATGCTTTTGCAATCAGTGATCAGTGCTTGGTAAATGGTAGTTCAAATGATGCCTATTCCCAGACTGGTTTCCTGATTTATCATCATTGATGAGATTAGGATTTCAAAGCTGAAGATTATATGGTTGTGTGATGCCACAATGTAAAGCTAAAAGTCAGAAACTGTTCTAAGTTAAGAATTTAAATAGACTACTAACTTATAATCAGTTATTATTCAATATTTCTATAGATGGCACTAGAGTAGAGAACTGTGCTATTACTAATATTACTTTACCTTAATGCTTAATTATCATTTCCTGTTTTTATTAAGGTCTCTAATGTTTCTAAGAAATTCTAGCAGGTATTCATTTTTAGAAACTAATAAACATGTTTCAAGAAATTCTGAATACACGCTGATTTCATCTAATATTTTATTTTCTTGTTACACGGACAATATACAAAATATATGAGTAAACATATTTAATAAATTGTTTTTTCTCTTCACCAGTAAAAATTTGTAATGATAAATATGCGATTTTTCGCATGCATTAGGAAGCTGTAATTATAATGTTTAATATGCCCGCTTAGCGCTTTCGAAATTTAGTATTGAAATCTCATACTCATAGCTTTATATATGCATACAACAGAGTTAAAAATAAAAATGAAGGAACATCAATCTTCTGGGACCACCAAACAGCTACAGGCCACTATTTGAACCCAGTTCTATCCAAATAATTGACACAGAGAAGAGTGATGCCAAAAGAAAAGTCAAAGAAGCTTTTTACTTAGCAAATGACCTCAGTGCCATTAATAGAAGAGAGGCGTGCTTTGCTCTCTCCAAACAATGGACTAACTAATTAAAGATTCAAGCTCATTTGCATATGTGTACAATAAATCACAACAGTCTTCATTCGTAAAGCTATGAGTATGAGATTTGAACATTAAATCTCGAAAGCGCTAAACATTATTTTATAATTACAGCTTCACTAAAGCATGCGAAAAAATCGCATATTTAAGCATTCTTAGTTCCTTTCTCAATTTAAATCAATTTATTATCATAATCTGACTGTAGTTCGCAATTCTATAAAAAGTTCCTTCATATGATTAAGAAGATAGTGTCTAAGAACATTTCATAATTTGGTAAAATTATTTGAACGAAATATTTTTAGGTTTTACAATGATCCAGAATATGTTAGCAATAATGTCTTTCATTCCCTGGATGTTCTCAAAACTACCTTGTATATATGGCAGTTCATTTTAATGTTTATCTAATTCATTCAGAATGGGTTTCAGTGATATAATAAATATTTTAATAACCGAAACACAGGCTTATTATATACCTGTGTCTATATATGTAATATATAGGGTATATAAACTCAGAGTTTCACATGACCCATCACTCTCCACTTTATCTCATAACACTGATACACTTGAACACATATATGTTGAAAAGATAAATAATCACCAATATATGTATTTCATGCTAAACCAGCAATCATCAGTTGGTCCAGATTACCATCTCCACACATATATGCTATAAGTGCTCAGATATATATTAAGATAATCAATCTTCATACTTTAATGGACAGGCTTCAATCTGCTCCACACTCAAACTCTTCAACCATACATCCAATTGAAAATCTGATGAGGGAATGCTCAAAGGCCACCCTGAAGCCGAGATTCTTGTCACACCCATGATGACATAAGGTCAATCTGACCCCTCATGTATAGGACATAATCCATTTAATACACATACAAGGGATGGGCAGACATCTCTACATTGTAATAACTAAATTACAGGCTTATTATATACCTGTGTCAGTTGAAGAGTTTGAGTGTGGAGTAGATTGAAGCCTGTCCATTAAAGTATGAAGATTGGCTATCTTAATATATATCTGAGCTGGCTATCTTAATATATATCTGAGCACTTATAGCATAAATGTGTGGAGATGATTGCTGGTTTAGCATGAAATACATGTATTGGTGATTATTTATCTTTTCAACATATATGTGTTCAAGTGTATCAGTGTTATGAAAGAGTGGAGAGTGGTGTGTCATGTGAAAGTCTGTGCTCATATACCCCATATATTACATATATAGATACAGGTATGTAATAAGCCTGTGTGTTTCAGTTGTAGAGATGTCTGCCCATCTCTTGTTTATGTATTAAATGGATTGTGTCCTTACATGAGAAGTTAGATTGACCTTAGGTCAACATGGGTGTGAAAAGAATCTCGGCCTCAGGCAACCAAATTAATCTAATATAGATATTATTTTGATTATTTTATAGCAAGAAAATAAAAATTCATCCCTAGATGTAATATTAAGACTTTGGAATAATTTCATTCATGAATGCTCCATAAAGATATAAACATATTATGGCAGATCATATGTTCAATCATCACATTCAACTTGTTGGATGTTATACTATACAGTCTACCATTATAAAATCAAATATTTGTTGGATTGGATATATGAAAGGAATAAATAATACAATTATTTCTAAAAAAAGTATTTTTTTGGTGAACTTGAGTATGGTTTGTGTAAAAGTCATGCCCCATTTACATTATAAAGATTATATCAAAGATTTTTTAATAAGGGAATATTATAGTCATTGAAAAGATATGGATGAAGATAGAATAGTCTGGAGATCTGCAATTAGATATGGTGTTGAAATATTTCAGAAAAAAAAAGTTTTCTGTAAAAAAGTTAAAAGATTACATTTTAACATATCAAACAAAGAGAATGATGGACCAGCATATTCTATAAGTGGATGTATTTGTCATTCAAGTAATGGTTGAAATTTTGTTGCCCAGTCATGCAATACTTATGTCTAAAGTACTTTTTTGTCTTTTTTGGGGGGAATTGGAATAGTCATAATTATTTGATAGTGATCACAACTAATGATTATAATATTACTATTCCTAGTTTTCTGGACATTTTTTGAGATTTTCCAATCACTTTCTTTAACAGTAGTAAACTCCATACAGGAACCACAATGTGCAAGCTTTTATATTCATAGATGTGGGAAGATTTGTGCATAAAATCTCTAGCTAATGCCTACTCATCCAATATCGCCAGACTAGTTTCTAGCTTGTTGCTTTCATCAATGAGGAGCCTTGGATTTGAGAGCACTGCATCTAGGTCTTAGAATTTAATGCAACCCTCCTGCAGCCATTTTTATCTGTTTAGCTAACTATAAACTTTGGATCCCAAGATGGCAATGCATTAATGTTTTCAATCCAAGCTCATTCACGTGTGTGTTCGTATAGATCTAAATTCCCTTCAGCATCTAAAACAATTTTATCTGCTTTAACTTTAAAACTTTTTCCATTTGTCTTGTCAGGAATACTTTTGTCTCCATTTAATGAACTGGTGTATCATAATAATTGTTTTAGACAGTTAATTATTCACAAATATTATAAATACATTGAGATTTTAATCGAGAAATTAAAGCTTTAATGACTTTATTAAATTCTTTACTTCTACCACTGTATGCATAAATTACTCCATTTTTAATTGTATTTAGCCACAAGTTTATTTCTGATGAATATAAGCGTGGTGATCATAAAAGATCCCAATTTTATTGACAAGTCATGAGAAGCATCTAGGAAAATAAATTACAGGCAGATTTATTTTGGGGTCTTGCAAAAGATTTATACTTTTTACCATAATGATCAGATGTTTTGAAAAATTTCTTGATTAACTATCCAGACTCTTGATTTAAAACATATCGTAAGTGTCTTGAGTTAGTGATAAATCTGATTTATTCAAGAGTGAGAACTTATCTTTTGATATATGTTAGAAAAAATAAGAAAGAATAGGCTGCCTCCACAAAAGAGTAGGTTTGATTGTGTCCGCAATATATTTATAATAATGTTTAATTGCATACTAAGACATTTAATAAAAGCTCTTTTTTCAAAACTGTGTTACGATAGTTTTAAATATTTGCATCATAACCTCAATTAGAGGCAATATTTACCACTCCCTTCTCAAGGAGTTTATTTTAAGAATTATTTTAAATTCAATCTTTATTTTGAACAAAATAAAAAGTCTGGCTCCAGGTTAAAATATTATTTTAATTAAACTAGCAACTAATAGAAATGTGTCAAGCGTTGTTAGTCGAGGGGTCATCGCAGCTGCCTTGCAAGCAAGTAGTTGGTTGCCAACAGTTGTGGGTTCGCATTCTGGCCGATGCTATGACATATGGAAAAAAAAACCCTAATAGAAATGTGTTTTTTTAATTGTTGCGAGCCTATAAATATACTGCATTAGGTGAACCAGAGTAGAAGACAGACATTGAAATTTTTTTCTTATTTTGTTTCTTCAAAATTTCTGATAAATATAACATAGACACAAATACTAAATTTTGTATAAGGGAATTCACATTTTCTAGCACTATTTAAAATATATATATATTGTGCCCTTTTCTATAGGTCAGTAATAATCCATATCAGTCAATTACTAAAAATTTTAAATTTTAGAATATGTTAATTATAGTTTGTCAATTATAATATAAAGTACAATTTGAAGCTAAAGAAAATACTAGTATATAAAATTATAACGAATCATTTAAAAATAGTTATGTAAAGCTTTAAATATTGTTGCATATGGTTGTAAAAGCTGGCCATATTAAATAACACAGCTATAATTATTAAAAGTATATTTAAAACATTCGATTTTAATAGTTTAAAACTTATAGTTAATAAATGCTATGTTTAAATTTATAATCATATTTAATAGTCAAAATTAATATAGTACATTTTAAATATAAACTTTATGATGGTGAAAATTGTATTTAATTCTATATTTTAAATTATTTTTCCAAATTTTTATAATTATATTATTTAATATAATAAGGGTAGCAATTTTATAAATCTGGGCAGAGAAATAGATTAAAAAATCGTCTGTCAAAGTTATTGATCATGTGACTTGTATAATGCATATTTTCACACACACTGCTTATTTGAATTAATAACAAAGTTTAAAATATTTTAAAAAATTATATTATAGAATTGGATGGAATTATTGCCTATCATAAAAGCAAATAATAATAAATATTAAAGTTAACTATCGTATGTAATGTTTTAAATAATGTAATAAAGACGAATACAGTTAATAAAAAAATTAAATATTTTGTTTAAATAAAACTAGATAAATTGAATATTAGGAATGGAATAGATTATTAAAATTATTTTAAAAGTTATTTTAAATGATTAAATAATTTTGATAAAGTAATAATTGATTTAAAAGTAGTATTTTAAATAATATTTTGAGTCATTACATCATAAATTTTTATTTTAAAAATTTAATTTTGTAAAAAATTGAAAATATGTAAATTTGTTCTCAAGCTAAAAGTAAGAATCAACCAATCAAATGAGGTATTCTTACAGACTATAAATATGAATTGCACGGGGGGTATCAGGGGAGATTAATAATGTATTAAAACCAGAGAAAGATATATTAACAGCTATCAAAGAGATAGTATTTTTAAAATTTTTATTTAGTCAATTTTTAATACTTTCTTATAGTTTTATTTGCAGAAACTAATTGATAATTTTTAAAAGTATTTTGCAAAAGAGAGTTTAAAATATATATATATATATATATATATATATATATATATATATATATATATATATATATATATATATATATATATATATATATATATATATATATATATATATATATATATATATATATATATATATATATTTGGGAACTTCATGAAAATGGTTTGCTAGTTTTTTAAAGTACTTGTCAGGATTATTTTATCTGAAATTTGACCTAAACTTCGCAGTGAAAAGATGGATATACTGTGGAATAAAATGGATATAAATTCTAATAATATTAAAATGTTTTTGGAATATTTTGATACAGCTTTATTAATGCTTCACCGGAGAACTATTCTAGTGCATAAAAATTATAGTATGGACATTATACTGATACAATGGAAATCTATTTGCCGTCTAAAAATATATATATATATATATATATATATATTGAAACCTATTATTTATAAGCTTATTCAAGATTTATTTTTTAAAATAGTAATAAGACAATTAAATCTTATGAATCGTTCTATATAATATTATATCAAAAGGAGTAAAATATTATATCCTTTCTGAAGGTAACATTTAAAAAAAAAATATTTTCAAGAGTTAAAGAAAGAACCCAGGAGAATATGTTACAGAAGCGTTTTTGATATTAAAACCTCCAGTCTTAGAATTGTTTAAAATGTATTTAGAAAAGATTTGTTTAAAAGTACTTGAAGTTTTTTTTTAAAAAAGTGATATATAAAAAATACCAAACGAAAGTTTAAATGTATTAAGAAGGAAACATATATAAAAAAGTGAACATATAGTTGAATAAAAGATGGATCCATGGAAATATTGTAAAAAACGTTTACTGAATATTTTTAAAGCTAAATTAGATGGAGGATGCATCAGATACGCCGCAGAAAAAATTGGCAGAGAATATTGAAGAAATTTCAGGGGATTAATTAATATTATGATTTAATAATTATCATCCTAAATACTAAAACCAAGGATTATTTTCTATAAATTTTACTAAATGGATTAATAATTATTTTTTTATTTTTAAACTTTTAAGTGCTTGGAGGAGAACATTTTAAAACTCTAGAGAAAATAATAAACATTTTGGACTTATCAGGAACTATTGTCAAGAAAATATGTAATTATAGTTTTGATTCCTTTTATTTTATTAACCTAGTTTAAATCTAATTTTTTTTTTATAAGATTAGGAAAACATAAAACATTAATTTGTTGATGATATAAAATTTTATAATGGAATAATCTAATAATTTAGATAAGAATATATTTTAAAATAAAGTGTATGAATGTATATTTCTTTATGTTTGCAATGATCGGTATCTAGTGGATGAAGAAGCCTACTGAATATGATGATCAGATAAAGGTTATTTTGGTAATAATAATGACTATTAATAATTTATAATGTATATATTTTTTGTTTTCTTTAGATCATCTATGAATCGTAACAATGAAGTGTAAAAGTTTTTTTTTTTTTTAATTATATGTAAAGCATTTTATACAACATTTTTTAAAAAACATTATGAGATAGGATTGATTTGAAAAAATGCATATGACGATTTTTTTTATATTAATGATATAATCCAACATAATAACAACTAATTATGTGATTCTTTTAAAATTTTCATGTTAGGATATTCAAATGTTGTCTGATTAGATTATATATGATTAAGCGTTCAGAATGATGAAGTGGACAGACTTTTCTTGTGGAACAGTGGGATTGTTTAATTATCAATGAATTTTATTTATTGTTTTTGTAAATGCAGATAGTTATTTATCGATGTAAGATGTGGAAAATCTTGAGAAATAATGTTGAGATAGTGGCTTGGTAGTACTATGGTTAGCAGGAAATCAAGATGATGTATTTTTTTAAAAAATAGGATATGATAAGGAATAGAAATAATATTTAGCCTTTATGTGAATATCAGCATAGTTAACAAAGCCCTATGACTGGTACACATTTTATTTGGACGGTGTTTTATGTTTCTTTAAATATTTGATGTTCTAATAAAGCTGAAGAAATAGCTTTAACATCGTTCATGTATTAGAGGTTATTAGACAGGTAAAGGTCATACCTCTTTGCACTGTGCCATGATGTTGACATATATTATGAGTGATACTCTAGCTTTCTTCCTTAAATCCTATACATCTGTTTCGCTATCTTTATTTCATGTAACTGCATCATTCAGTAAGATATTTTAAAAGAAATAATAAATAATTTAGAACTTAGGTTTTGCTATCGTTTTGTATAAGATTGGTTTATTTGCTTATAAGGAACAGAATTTTATAACTTGAAATTGAAGGTCCAAAGTATCCTAAGGAAAGGAAATAATCATAGAATATATTTTGAATTTTATTTCGGAAATAAAATATAAATTTTGGAATAGAGTATCTAAACAAGATATTTTCTTTGAAATGTTAATTATTTTTAAATGCTTTATTATTATTTTTTTAAGAGAAAAATAAGTATTGCATATTTTTAAAATACAATAATATACAATAAATGTAGGGAATATGCATAGTATATTTTTTATTTATTGAATAACAGGAATATATTGATTATTACACTTATATCATACTAAAGTAAGGCTAAATAAAAATATATTATGATTAGTAAACATCATGTGATAAAACACTAAAATCTAGTACTGAATTTTGGATGAATATTTTATGTAACATCTTTGACTTTGCAAGATGAAAATTTTTTTAATGTTTTGAGAAATCCATACTCATTATAAAGTTAATTTTGTTTTTCTGTAGAATGTTTTTAAAAAATAAGCTAGTTTTAATCATATTAAGGATGAAATATTTTGCTAATAAAATAAGTAAATGTATTGGTAATAACTTAACCATAACGAGAAACCAAATGGTAACATTTTTTATTTTATTTTGTCTTAAGTCTAAATAAAGATATAACTAAACTATAAATTATTTTTATATAACTTAGTAGATAAAAATGTAAGAATAAAATAAGGATATCCATTGTAAATAGTGTACATAAATTGTTTATTTTATTTGTTGTTGTTAATAAACTTTGTTAAAATTTGTTTTTCAAAATTTTTGTGTCTGGATTGTTTATTTCTCCACTTCACTGCATGAAATCACGATATATTCACGACAATTGAAACAAATATATAATTTTACACAAAAGATAAATAGAGAATTATTTAAGAATTTAAATATTTATTGGTATTCTTTTAATTAAATAATTATAATTTTACATTGTTTTATTGGTCATAAATCAGTTATCACAATAGTATACTGAATTATATGCTATCAGTTGCCACAAATACTTTTGTTTGTCAGATTATCATATGCTACCACGTATTAATTATATTATTACATGAAGATAAAAGATTATATAAAATTATTTTATTATGGTAATAAAAATATAACGAAAGAAAAGATATCCAGTAGTAGTTAAACAATGAAGAATATTATTATTATTATTATTTATTATTAGTTTCAGTGTAGTAGATTATGACATAAAATCCCTTATCATATTTTACTACCGTATTTTTTTATTAACTTAGAATAAACTTTACGAACCTGAGATTTTTATTGAGCTAGATTATTATAAATAGAAGATTAAGATGTAATTATTAGCTTAATCTTAGTGAGTAGAAGTTATTAAAGTCGTAAGAATACTATGAGTTTGTTATTTGAAATAGTAATAAGGGGGGGGGGGTAGTGTTCTTATGCCATTGAGGTAATATCCTGTGGGATATTGGCTCAATGTAATCTATCCTGTCACCTGTATTTTCACTTCAAGTCTCATGAAAATATTAAAATATTTATTTAATTTATTTTTATAAACTGAACCTTATTCGTATTTTAAATTTGAGCTAGTGAAACATTTTAATTTTAATGCCGAATATTTTATTTATTAATTATTAACTGAGATAGAACCCGTTTATTTTATATCATATACTATTCTGAAGTGAGGATGCACAAGACCAGGTTAGAATATATAAGCTGTTAAGTAGATCGGATTTCCCATTACAAATTTTTTAAATTCCAAATCATCTTTCTGAAAGTTTGTATTATGGTATAAAAATTGTCCGAATAAAATTCCAAAACACTTTCTTTTTTCAGAAGCAAACTGGATATGATTATTTTAGAAATTACTGGAATCTCATCAACATATTCAGAACAGTCATAGTTGTTCTTTTTAATGGCTTCATAAACAGCCACTGACATATGCAAATGTGATCAAACACAAACCATGAATTACATAATTAATGACCGAATATATTATGACCAACATTAGTGAATTTTTTGATTGAAATCACTACATGATCATTTATGATATAAGTTCTAATCTTTTGCATTTACAACTTTAACATGATCCATTTCAGATAAATACACTAAAGATTATTACTAATCATTTATTAGGTCAAAGTTTGTCTTAAGCTGTTTAAAAAATCCATATGTTAAATAAATAAATAAAATTACTTAAAATAACTTGAGTTCAAATGCATACGTGATCCATTCTTATCTAAATGACATCAGAATTTCCTTGTTTAATGCATCATATAGTCCAATTAATCTATTTTTTAGAACCTTAGATCACCAATTCTACATTTGAAATTATATGCTCAACTGTGTTTATCATGAAGGTTTCAATGCATTATATTAAATTTTTTTTAAAAAAATCAAACCTCATTTATATTTTTACATACAATTATTATTAATAAGTTGGAGACTAGTATATAATACAATGTTTTGAATTGTATAGTCTCATCTCTTCTCCAGATATTATCAGTTTGGTGAGTAACAATACTAGCATGGGAATTAATTGGTAATCTTTAGATTCATAAGCATTGTATTTAATATGGCACTTTAATCATCTAGACTATTATATCAATAATTGGTTGATTAGAGCATTATCTTAAATTTAGAAATTTTGAATCCAAAGATTACTAGTTCAAGTCCCATTCTACTATGGTCACAGATCACTTAGCAACATGTAAAAAGAAAGAATAATAAATGCAATTTATGCACTCTACTTTGAACACTATTTAGCAAAAAATCTTTTATTGTGCATATATGCGTACACAATCTTATATTTTGACTGTCCTGCAGTCTTCTTCAGAACCACTTTTACTTTAATGCTTTAAAAGTAAAAAAAAAAAAAAAACATTTTTTTACTTTTAAAATATAAAGTAAAAGTGGCTCTGAAGAAGACTGCAGGACAGTCAAAATGTAAGATTGTGTGGGCATATATGTACAATAAAAGATTTTTTGATAAAAATTGTTCAAAGTTAGAGTGGATAAATTGCATTTATATAAAATATTACAGCAAAATAAAGAAAGTAGTGAATTTGATAATATTTCTGAAGAAAGAATAATACTATTGAAAAATGTTGTGTTATATACTAATCTGTGTGCTAATACTAACAATTGAATATATTTGAACAAATATAGATAAAGTATGATTTAAAAAAAAATTATCAATGAAATTAAATGAAGGTAATAAAATAACATATAAGTACAAGTAAAATATCAGAATCAATATCTTTTAAACACATTAGAAACTTGATGTTGCTGTAGAGAAAAGGTCATGCAAATAAGAATAGTATTTTAACTATTTCTAAGCATCATATTGAGTGTTTTTACATCATGTTGAATATAGTTAAAT
Source organism: Epiperipatus broadwayi (assembly GCA_028023455.1). Taxonomy (NCBI): domain Eukaryota; kingdom Metazoa; phylum Onychophora; class Udeonychophora; order Euonychophora; family Peripatidae; genus Epiperipatus; species Epiperipatus broadwayi. The sequence continues at coordinate 3,698,353 of JAQFVV010006249.1, read as the reverse complement.
CAGTGGCATAGTTTCAACCACTATATTACATTCTCAACACTTATTCAATCACAATATCACTAAAAATCAACAATCTCAACATGTTGTCAAGGCAAACCCCTTTTATTAGTCTATGATCACTTTGTTTAAAGAATTTACATTTTATTTTCTTATCAGGTTTATGATAAATGAATAATTTGTTACTTAGAAAATCATAAGAAGATCAAATATTATAAGTGATTGAGTGAAATGAAGAGACAGTCACTCAAAGAATATTGAGTGCTAAAGACTCTGCTTCTGTACTTAAGCAAGCATGCTAGAATTATAACCAATTATTTTTAAGATCATCCAATATTGCTACTGCTAAGTACATATTTTAATAAAAAGATGAAGAGAAGTAGATTAAACAATTAGAAAAAAATGGTCAGGGAAAAAAAATAAAATAAGAACAAAATGCAAATCCTCTTTATGAAGATAATCAAAGAAGAAAAACAAAACTCAGTATATATCTCTGTCAGTACCCCCCCCCCCTTAAACCTCTGACCATGGTTTTATGCTCTGGCACTCCTCAGAAAGATGCTAGGATATATGTTTTAGCACTGTATATTATATATATATATGTTTTAGTACTGTATATATTGTGTAATCATTAGTCATACATTTGCTAAACTTTCATTCATACATTTTAAATCTAGTCTCTAGATATCATCATCATCATCTTTATAATAATAATAAAAAAAATAGTAATCAGACACTCAGAAAAAATCAAGCCATTCTAACTCCAAATAAAATAAGAAAGGTAAGAGATAGAAAAAAACCTATCCTAGAAATGAATTTGTCATGTCTATATAGACATCTGTGAATCATAAATACATCCACATATAAAACATGTTCATCATTTTTTCTGGTTACTTGATATATTACCATGCTGCCATTTCATTTCTTCAGCAAAAACAATTTTTTCCGGGGTACTTTGATACCTTGTCTAACTGTGGCTCTCCAATCTATTGTATTCACTGCTGTGACCTTCCAATGGAAACAATTGACTTTGTACTTTTTTATAATGTCTTTAAGATCATCATTATCATGTAGATAAGGTCTGCCCCTCACACAAAATCATGCTAAGTTGACCATAAAACACTCTTTTTTGGTATGTCAGTGTTCATTTGTTTTACACAATTCAATCCAACAAAGGTGTGATTTTACAATGGAAGAAACTATAGTACCATATCCAGAACATATAAGAACATGCCTATTGCTTTTATGATCTTGCTATTGTATTTTTTAAATTTTAAAGAGCATCCTATATTGCCAAAAATATGGTATCTAAGTTTCTATTCCACATATTTAACAAGTTATCTAATTATTGGGAAATGGTAAACTTCTATAACATCACTTGATCATCATTTCCTGTGCTTACACAATCAGTTAAAATATAGCATACCCTCATACAGCAGTGACATCCATGAAAGACAGAGTAATCAATGGATACTAGAAGACTTGTGCATAAAATTCTTATTTAGTGTCCACTTATCCAATATCTCAGCGTAGTTTCCAACTTGTGGCTTTTATCAGTGATAAGATTTGGATCTGAGAGTACTGCACCTAGATCTTAAGATCTAACACACCCTTTCAGCAGAAATTTTTTACCTATTTAGGTAACCATAAAGCTAGGATGCCAAAATAAAAATGCACCAATGTTTTCAATCTAAGATGTATTCACTTGTATAGTTATATAGATCTGAAACACAGCTAGCATTTAGACATTTTGGTGTCTTCAGTTTTTTTAAAAACTACTCACCATTATTCCATAAACAGGATTGGTATAAAACCAAAATATCACATGATCACCATTTCCTATGCATACACAAGCTCTTAGAAACAGTAGAAAACTCTCCATACAGTAGTGCCACCCAGTGCAAGCCATAATAATCAATGAATGCTGGAAGGCTTGTGCATAAAATTTCTACCTAGTCTCCACATGATGAGTAGGCATTAGATAGAGAATTTATGCACAATCCTTCTAGCATTCATTGATTATTATAGTTGCATTGGACGACACTGCCACATGGAAAGTTTGTGGCTGTTTTAACAGATGGTGTAAATGTAGAAAATGGTGATCATCTAATGTTTTAGTGCTTTTATACCAATCCTAGCCATGGAATCATGGTGGCTATAATGCTCTCATTCAAGGTTATTCACTGATAAAAACTACAAATGAGAAATTACTGAGGATATTGGTTCATGTGTCAAAGCATTGGCCGAGAAGCGAACCCACAAACTCGAGACAACTGCATGTGAGACAGCTGTGCTGACCACTTGACCACCAATACTTGACAACAACAGCAAATTTTAAACAATCTGGAAATACACCTGAATCAATAGAAAATTAAATAAAAAAGATAAAATTGGTAAAAGAATGGAAATATTTTCAATTAATATTTTACAGATATACAATCCCAACCAACACATTTTTTATGTCTCATTTTATAAAGAGAATCTAAAATGTCAAATTCTTCAATCTATGTAAAAACAAAAGAATTCACGATGGATTTCTCATATTCAAAAACATGAGAACTGTAATTATTTTCAAAACTATTCATTAATAATTCCATACTAAGTACAAAATATTGATTGAAATGATCAGCTATTAGTTTTGAATTATTTAAAACATCAATAAATATTTCATTAATCTTTTTTATTCTAGAAATTTGTGAAAATCCTTCCCTAAAAATATTTTTTTTAACAACAGTCCAAAAGTTGCTTAATTTTGTTGATTTTAAAGAATTAATTTGACTAGAATAGAAAAACAATTTAGCTTTAACTATATCTTTCTTTATTTCTTTATCAAGAACCTTTAGCTGAATTGTAAATTCTTCATTAGAAGGAAACCTTTTCAAAAGCTTGTACAATTTCTTCTTTCTGTTAACTTTTGATATTAACTCATTTGTAATCCAATCATTTCTTTTCAAATCTTTATTCTTTATATATTTTATGAAAGATCAGTAATATATAAACTCTTTCATCTTTTCAACAAAGAATGAAAATGCACAATTTACATTATTCATCTCAATGATTAGATTCCAATCATATTTAAAAATTAAGGAATGCAAACGATCATGAGATAAAAGTTTAAAACATTTTTTACTATGAGAAAAATTCTTTTTAAAATTAACACAATTCCTCTGTGATCTGTAAGACACTAATCCAAAAAAGTTGTTTTCAAAAGAATATTTTTAGGACATCTAGCAAAGACGAGGTCGATAAGTGAAGGTGTAATGTGTAGGGTGAAATCAACATTGAATAAATCCAAAAAGTGATAGCATATTTAAATAATGTTGAGCGATAAAAGTAATTTCACCTGAAATATCAATGTTCAAGTCACCAACAAGAATAATAAATTTATCATTTAATCTAGTAAGTAATTCACTGAGTTCATCATTGAAACTTTCAACTGTATGGCTGCAAGATCTATACAGAGCCACAAGTGTTAATTTGTCTGAACCTAAAATGAAATTTAAAACAAGACATTCAGAAGAATCAAAAACTGCATCAATAGAAGTCACACAAAGCACTGATTTATAATAACTAAAACTCCACCTGACCTATTATTAATTCTAGATTTAATAATTGATGTATATCCCTCTAACTCTTACAGTCCTTTTTCACATTCTTTAATCCAGATCTCAAACAAAATATAATATCAAATGAATAATCAAGTGAATGTAAAAGAATTAACAACTCATCAAAGTGTTTCCTCACATTACGAAGATTTATATGAAAAATCTTAAAAGTATCAATAGCCAAATTATCTTCTGTAAAAAAATCTTTAAAAGATAATCCATGTCATAAATTAGACAAATCAGATTCGGAACTAATCCTAATAGCCAGATCTCCTATATCTTTCCTCAAGCAAATTTTTCCATCATTAATCCAAACAAATCTATAGTTATTTTGTTAGCCACTGTATGAACTTTCCAAAAATAATTTCCTATTTTCAGGCAACAAATCTTCATTTAAATATATACGCTTATCAATTGTAGCAATTGGCAAAACATCAGATAGATATAATTTAATTCTTTTGCCTCCCGACAAGAATAAATCTCTTATCATTTTATTAACAACATTAACTTTCATTACAGGCCTAAAACTACCTCCATATTTTAATCTATAGATAGAATTAATATAATTTTTATTAAAGTCTGACAATTCTAATTTTTTAGCTATATTTTCTACAATATTAAATAAATTTTCATCATTAGCATATTCAACACCAACATTTTCAATATTGTTTTCTAATCTTTGTTGCTTTAAATAAAAAATTTCTTTTTGCAAATTGCATAACAAAGAATCTTGGGATTTTACTTTTCCTTGCATTTCATTAAATTCTCTGATCAATATTTTTATATTATTTTGAACTAATTCAAGTTCTAAAGTAAGTTTAGCAAAAGACTGAGATAAGGAATCAATATTATTCTGTAAAACAGGCAGCATATCAAGTTTTCTGTTCATCTGCTGAAGTAATTCAAAACTAAAATTGTTATCTAAAGAATTAGATAAGGAATCAGAACTAGATCCATCATTTAAAATCATATTTAAATTAATTCCAGTTCTACAATTTTTACCCCTCCATAATACTTATTTTTAAATGTCTTTTCACTCACTGCACTATATTTAAAATGAAAATTCCCATTACAATCCAGACAGTTTATAAAATTTTCACCAAAAGGAAGAGCTAAATGACCAGAAGTACATTTATCCATAATAATAATCTAAAGTTTAAAAAAACAAAAAAATAAAACTAAATAAAATTCCAACAGAGATTTAAAAAGTAAGATAATTAATAATCTAAAATAAAGATAAAAAAAAAAAAATGAATCAATTAATAAAAAAAAAAAAAATTCCAACAAAGATAAAAAACTCGGAAAAAAAAATCTAAAACAAGATAAAAACAAAAATAATAAAAATGGTAAGTTAAAAATAAGTTAAAATAAATCATTAAATAAAAATTGAAATATAAAACTATTAGGAAATAAAATAAATTCAAAACAACATCAATAAAATTTCCAAACTCTATTTAATAATATCATCACAAATAGGAAAAAAAAACTTAGCCAAATAAGAATTATAGAATTCAAAAATCAGAAAGTCGAATAACACATGTTTATTCTTACAAGTACACATATTATTAAAGTGAAACATATACTTACAGCAAATTTTAATATTAAGAGAGGAAAAAATATGCTTATAAGAAAAAAAAAATTTTGTTTTATCCAAATTTACCAACAACGACTCATATGCCACCCATTTACCAATTGAGTCCAAATCCTCGTTCACTAATTTTTTAAGACAACTATAAGAAACAGCATTACAGGATAAAGCAATATCATCAGCAAAAACAAAAATCTTAGAATGTAATTTCAGTGAAAATAAATCATTAATATAAATTAAAGACAATAGAGGGCCAAATACTGAAACCTGTGGAACTTCACAAATAATTTTAAGACCTCATCACTGATAATACCTTAAATATTAATAAACTCTTTTCTATCTTTTAAATAACTCTCCAGCCAACTAACAATAGAATCACAAAAACCATTCAAATAGCAATGCTTAATCAAAATATTATGATTAACAGAATCAAATGCTTTAGATAAATCAAGTTAAATGGCCAATGTTTTAAGTTCATGATCTAATGAAGATGTTAAATAATGAACATGATATTTTAAAGCATCTAATGTACTTCTATCAAGAAAAAACTCATATTGATTATCAGATAAAATTTTATTTTTAAGCAGAAATGACAACATTTGGACCATAACAATCATTTCCAATAATTTAGAAAAAAAAACCCAGAAATAATAGCAATTGGTCTATAATTAACCATAAGAGTAGAATCATTCTTTTTATAAACAGAAGTAATAACATTAACTTTCAAACATTCTGGAAATGATCCAGACTGCAAAGATAAATTAAATAAATGAACCAAAACAGTCAAAAATGCTACCTTATTTTTTTAAGCATCTTAGGTGTTATACCATCTAATCCAAAAGAACTGACATTTTTTAAACTATCAAGTAATATAGACAACTGAGATTCAGAAATATCAGAATATAAAAAAGAATTCGAATAAGAAGATAAAATCTGTTCAGGTATATCATTATTGATAAATTTGCAAAATACTTTTTAAACCAATCAGTTAAATATTTTAATTCAATTAAATTTTCATTATATTTAATACATTTGATATGATTAGAAGATTTTTTAATCAAAGAATTTATTGTTCTCCATTTCAAAGAAACATTTTTATCACTAAGAAATTCTTGATAATATTTAAACTTCAACTTTCTAATATCAGATTTAATTTCAACATTAAGTTTTTTTAAAATGTCTGATGAGTCATCCAAACATATCTTTGATTAATTTTGCGTACCAGAGTATCTGTTACCCAGGGCGATCTTCTTCTATTTTTACTAGTCAATGTTAAACGACACTTTGCTTTAGCAATTAGATTTAAACAAATAGCTTGGAATTCCAAAACTGCATCATTAACATTTTCTATCATAAAAATCTCTTCCCAATTCTGAACAGATAATAAATAATTCAATTTAGAAAAAGATAATTTCTCACTATATTCACAAACATTAATATTATCCATACAATTCAAAATTTTTAATTCAGTAGCAAAATGATCTGTAAGAATTAATTTAGAAAAAGAATAAAAAAACAATCCTCGATTTAATCTAATAAAAATATGATCCAAAAGAGATTGAGATATGGGAGTTATACGTGTAGGTAAAAAAAAGGATTTGACTAAATCCATAACTATAAAACAAATTTAAATAATCTGTGGTAGACTTACAAGCATTATTTAATAAATCAATATTTAGATCACCCATTAAAATAGCAGAATCTGGACCCAAATCGGACAACAAAGTATCAAGTTTGGCAACAAAATACACAACTTTACTTGGCCATGATCTATATATAGCCAAAATAAAAAGAACAAATTTAGGAAGTCTTAAAGTTAATAAAATACATTCTGCAGTATTAAATGCAGGAGTAATAAAAGAAAAGTCTAAACACGTTTTTATAAAAACCATAACACAACCCGATCGTAAATGCATATGAGGAGAATGTATACTCATATAACCGCTTAAACTGTTGTAAAGGGTAGCTTACAATGCACATATTCCTAAAAAGATCAAGCATATTTATTGAACCCAATCCATTTGGAATTTATATTAATAATGGGAAGATTATTTGTTTGTTATTTATTACATATATACATATATATAAAATAAAATACGATCAATATTTTAGAAAGTAATATTGTATATATATATATATATATAAACTATTTAATTAAATAAACTGTAATGTATATATATATATATAAATTTAAAATTGAATATTAATTTATAGTTAAATGATTTTGGGATGGCCTGAGGTTAAGTTGGGGTGGGCATGTGTGTGAAGATAAAACTGATATTATTATTTTATTTGTAATAAATGAAATGTATTTAAACAATACATATAAAAATCTAAATGAATTTAAACAATAGGCAGTTAAAAATCTTAGTGTTCCTGGAAATCTACATGCGTGAAATGTATAAAAACAAAAAACAGTTTACAAATCGTTCTTCTTATTGTTATAGCACCTGTAACAAAAGACAGCAATTAAAACTAAAATTTAGAATGCTAAAATGGAGTTTTTCTTTTTCTTTTAGTTAAATTATAAACATTTTAAAAGTCAAATGCTGTAACTAAAACTTTACCAAATTCAGAGGAAAGAAAATGAAATAAAAAGTAAGAATAATTGATAAATTCTTAAATAATTAAATCGTGTTTTAAAAGTTGGAGTAAATTTGAATATTTTAAATCTTTTCAAAAAGAATAATGAGAATTAAGTCTGCTGAAAATTGGAAAAGAAAAAAAAATGAAATAATTTTCTTAATATATATAAAGCGCTTCAATACTATTCAATACAAATATATGATTATAAATAATTATTAAATTGTACTTTAATATGATTATGGGCTATAGCAAAACATGCTATTGTGTGTCATGGTATTTCCTACCAGCTGCATTAAACCTCTATATATGTATATATATTTTTCTACTTTATTGTAAACACAAAAGAAGATGCCTGCAGTCCAAAGTAAACAAGGATTGGAATACTTAATGATGAATCAAATGAGGATCAAGGTGTTTACCGATAAACACAACTACAGGAGACACCATTGTACCTATCTATCTTTGCTAAGGAAAATGATTTACTAAGTAAAGCTGCTTTGAAGAACAACTTGCCTAACTATCAACTATTACTACTTCTATTAGGATAATTTTTATGAATTTTGTTCCAATTACGATTTTTAATCAGAGAATCAATATTGTAAATTATTTATTTATTTTTTTTTTGTTTTTGTTTAAGTCTTGTTATCTGTTGTATTTTCACACTCTGATGCTGAAGCCTCATTTTTTTAGAATTAGCAAAGAAAAAAAAGGGGGGGGGGGATTATTCATTTTGATATTTTTATATTTTCATTATAAATAAAATTTATGTTAACCCACCTACTTCACATCAGGTTATCCACATAAATATTAAGGTAAGATTCTCTAAATTTATTTTCATAGGTTAAATTACAACACTTATACAGAATACATATTATATGTTTTATTTTGTGATTAACCTTGTACATATATTTTCCAGTATGTTTGACTAATCAACTAGTATCTGTCTCTATCATATATGTAAATTGGGGGAACTTGTTAAATAGGTTGTTAACATCTGCAAATATATAATTTAGCTAGCCAGCATCTTAATTATATTAAATAACTAAAGTTTATTTTTCTATATAATTATGATTTCAAGAGAATGAGTGACATAGGTGGATTTCTACTATGGGTATAAGGGTTGGATGTGGAGGATAATTAATTAGTAAAATGGTAGACGTTCACATGTGACACATGTACATATGATTATTATTATTATTTTTTATCATTACTATTGTTGTTATACTTGATGATATTTATTATTGTTAATAAATTTTTAAGAGTTTGTATTATTCCGGTCTCTGGTTTATTGAGTTGTCCTGACATTCCACAGTTTATAAATAATTATGCATGCACACACATCTATTTTTCTTATCATATAAAAGCTTGAAAATAAAACAAATATAATAAATGCTAGTTGTAACCTATATATAGGTGCAGGTGTTGCTATGTGTATCTGTTCATATCTTCTAAAGGAGACAAAGGCAATATTCTCTCTGGGTTTGAATATTAGGACATAACGGAATTTAAAAGAGGAAAAGTGGATGAACAAACTTAAATTGCATTTAATATTATTAAATAGGGATAGAGTTAGTCAATTAAAGAGTATGCAATCATTGGTTAAGCATTTCATCAGGTTCTCATTAGCACTCTATCAGATGACTCACAGTCTGAACCTAGTTGGATGCAACTTTTTCCCTTCTAAGCCTGGTAGGTCTCTGCGGATTGTTTCATTAGGGGCAATAAATTAGAGCATATTAACTTATCCACACACCATATTGCTACATCTGCATAGTAGTACAGTCTGCAAGTTAAGTGACCATCCATTACATCTGGTGCACCATCATTGGGCTTGGTTAGTTTATGACTGTTGAGGAAGAGTACTGCCCCTTATGCTGGTGTTAGCAATGTTTGGGATTAGTTGTAATCATTCCGTCTGATATATCTGGTGCCCTCAACTTTTGGAACTAGTGGTCATCATTCTGTCCATTATATCTGGCACCCAATCTGGGGCTAGTGGTCATCGTTCTGTCCATTATACTATATAAATTTTGTTCTTGTAAAGAAATTTAAAATTATTATATCATAATGATATAAAGAAAATTATTTAAATAAACTATAAGTTCATTAAAATGAGATCTGATACTTCATATATTTAAATGAAAAATATATGAATTAAAAACTTTTTTTCTGAGAAATCATATCTGTTCTCATTGTATAAAATAAATTTCAGAATGTCTCCAAATCACTCTCTTTTCTAATTAAAACATGAGAAGAATTATAATCTTTTCTTACATAAACTGATCCATTTTGAACATAAGCAAAACCTGACCGGAAAATAGCTTCTGTTTCACCAACCATAAAAGCCTTTTATTCAAAGGAGTCAAACACTGATTTATATAAATATGTTGATTATTATTTTCCATAAGCAAAATATGAGAAACATTTAAAACAAATTTTCTTTTCATTAGAAATTGTTTGGCTGAATTATAAGATTTAAAATGAACTACAACAAAATCTGGAGCACCTCATTTACATTTTGACTGAAAGATATTTTCCAAATTAACACAAACACTTGCGATACTGAGTTTGTCTACCATATTAGTTATAATTAATGGCAAATTTTCATTTTCTTGAAAGGGCAAACCCTGTATTTCAATTTCATAATTCAAATGAAATCGTTCCATAGTGCTATATTTTGTAGAAAATATATTAGGCTTTAATAACTCGAGAGTTATAAGTTATAAAGCTAAGTTTTTACTTTGGTGAAAAAATAGTAACAAAATGTAAACACATATCTAGTTTAAGAAGCAATAAAAAAACCACTTATAATTAATGTAAATGTAAATAGATATGTAAGTTTTAAAAAGTAATGAAAGATAAATTCTGTAAACATAAAAGAAACTTTATTTTGATAATTTGTGTAAGTCTAATTCAATGAAGAAAGTATGGTTTGGAGATAAATCGGACTTAAACTGATAAAGATGAGTGCTGGTTTAGCACAAAATACTTTTTTGGTGATTATTTATCTTTTCGATATATATGTGTTCAAGTATATCAATGGTATGAGATAGAGTGGAGAGTTGTAGGTCAAGTGAAAGTCTGTGATCATATACCCTGTATATTATATATGTTGATACAGGTATATAATAAGTCTGTATTCCATCATTACTGATAAAGATTGTAACTTAAAAGCATTCTATAAAAAATATTGCCGAAAGATAATTAATGCAAATGATTATTTTCAAGGCCGATCGTGGATTTAAAATAACAAGAAAACTGTGCATTGTTAAAATCAAACTATTAAACTATTTTAGGAGAAAATAGATAGAATAAATATTTGAAGCTAATTACTATAAAATGCGAACAGTCATAATTAGAAGCTGGATCCTTATTGTCATTGTAAAAATATATTAGTCAAATGAATTTACTTTTACAATGGAATGATAGGAATTTATCAATTAATTCAAGCAAGGAGGAAACAGCATAAATAATGCCCACAACAAAAGAGTGCCATCGTCAGTTTTTCTCCATTCATCGCATGCTGTGTTGTCATGGCTGTATAAGGATGTTTGAGAAAATCTGAGAAGAAAGGGTCCTAGACCTTTCTGCAATAATGGAAGTGTGCCAGAGCCCATATCTTTGAAGGTGAAAGAAAGCCGGGTAGGGAAAATGTTTATAGATCTCACCGGTCTTTTATTATTTGTGTATGCCTGAAAAGGCCCAATTAGGATTGTGTTTTAAATACTGTGAGTATAAACATTTAGTATTCACTTAGATCCATCAGTATTTGTTTGTTTGGTGGTGATTATAGCATTGAAGATTTAGAACTTTAAATCAAGGACTAATTGTTAATGTATATATGGATCGTTATTTAGTAAAATCTTAATTGATATATATATATATAATATGTAAATAAATATATTCTTATTTAATAATATTTTGGGTAATTAATATTTATGTGATAATTGTTGAATGTCAGCTTCATAGCTGAATACACAACAAAGCTGGGGCAGTCTGATAGGTGCATTCAAACCAGGTGCAAAAGTTGACATTTGTTACAGTAGTGTTTATATGTTAATGTCTCATGTAAATAGATTTGGTTTTAGAATAGTTTAGTATAAACTAGGATTTTGTTTTCATGAATATATATATATATATATGTTCAAAAGATGGCGCTATACCAAAACCGCCGAACAAGTGTAAGATTTGTTTTACATAAACGAAAAAAGAGTCAGAAATTAACTACCTCTTTCATTTGCTCACCCCCAGATCAGCTGATTTCAAGCTGGTTTGCTCTCCTCAGTGGGGGATAGAGTATAGAAACTAGATCTAAAACACTGACTCTCAAGTGTTTATGCAAAACGTTTCTATCAGATTGCAAGCGTGAATTTTTCAGACCGGTAAAGTCTTCAAACTCAGCCTAGCAAGCCAGATATTTATATGGGTCTGATCTCAGTTCAGAATCACCATATGAAATGAAAGAGGTAGTTAATTTCTGACTCTTTTTTCGTTTATGTAAAACAAATCTTACACTTGTTCGGCGGTTTTGGTATAGCGCCATCTTTTGAACATAAATAACAAGTGATAGCAGGTTATGTGATTAACTTGTTTTTGTTTTTCATATATATATATATAATTTAATAAAAATGTTATTGGGACAGTCAACAATAGGCCGTTTTATGCTACTCAGAAAATTTCTTGCTAAATGGGATTGTGGATGAGAAGAAAAAAACAGCTGCATTAATATGTCTATCAGACAGAGGGTAATTGGATAATAAATAAGTATTATGAGTTACTTATAAAGATACAATAGCGTATGAGGATATTGTAAAAAAGTTGACTGATCATTTTAGCCCCAGTCAGTCGAAATGCATAGCCTGGTTGCCTTTAAGAAAAGCAAAGGGTAAATCTATAAAAGATTATGATTTAATTTTAAGGCAATTAGAAAAAAGATTGCTTATATGGGAACTATGTGAATGAAATACTGCTCGATCAGTTATTATGGGGTATGATTGATGGTAGTCTGAGAAAAATCTGCTGTGTGATACAGCTATCAAGAAAATGGTAGCTTATGAGCTAATATTAGCACAAGTAGCCTGTTTTAAAAATAAAACAAATGAGGATATAGATGTGTTAAAAACAGATCGTAAAGAAGCAGATACAGTAAACTTATCAAAGAAATTGGTTGTTTCTGCTGGAATAAAAAAGGATACTTAACAGGAGTCATACCATTATTGGACAATATCTTAATCACAGCAGCAACAGTAAAAGAGTTAAAGGATAGAATATTAATTAAGCATGAAAGACTGGGTCAGGTGTTAAGTTGAATGAGGAAAAATGTGTGTGGCAAATTCAATAATTAGCTTTTTTAGGCCACATCATTTCAGACAAAGGGAAAAAGCTTTCCCCAGATAAAGTCATGGCAGTAAAAAATGCAAATAAACATTGGAATGTAAAACCCTTGCAAGCATTTCTGGGATTGGTAAATTTTTATGAACCATTTTTGAAAAACGAAGCATTGATAACTAAACCATTATATGATCTACTCAGGAAAAATTACAAATGGCAGTGGACTCAGACACAAGAAATAGATATGATAGTGAGAAAAAACTTCAAATAACTACTGATGCAGCTGAATATGGGGTAGGGGCAGCACTAATGCACCCTAGTGACAAGGAGAACATCCAGTAGCTTATGTTTCATATACCTTGTCAAATGCTGTAAAAAAACTACAGCCAAATTGATAAAAAAGTGCTGGTAATAGTATTTGCAATTAAAAAATTTCACCAGTACATATGGGGTAATACCTTTGAAATTTTCAAGGACCATAAGCCATTAGTAGGTATTTTGGCTCATGACAAAGTGGTGCCCAAACACATAAGTCTGAGGTTGTTATGTTGGCAGAATATTTTGACTGCATATGATTACAAATTATATTACAAAAATGAAAAGATATCACACATGCGGGTGATCTATCTAAATACCCAGATAGACTAGAGCCTATGAGTTCAGAAACAGAAGTGAACTATATCGATAGCATAAGATCAAGCATATTAAACAGTGAAACTGTAGAGAAGTGGACAAAAGAAAGTAAGAGATATCAGATATTAAGCAAGTGGATTAGAAAAGGATGGCCTAAAACAAACCGAACTATGTAAATCAAAGATTTTGGATAAACAATGAAAGATTGTCAGTATGCAATAGATGTCTAATAATGGGGGATAAAACAGTAATACCACCTGCAGACCATAATGATGTATTAGAACTATTACATAGAATGCACCCAGGAGTAATGAGAGTTAAAGCTTTGGCACATAGTTACATCTGGAGGCCAAAAATAAATGTATATATTGAAAAATATGTAAAAATGTGCAATACCTACCAGGCAAAAATGACACTTCCAGCAAAAAAGTACATTGAGTGGCCCAAGATAACTAGACCATGGGAAAGATTGCACATTAACCACACAGGGTAAATTATAGGGAAAATAATTTTAATACCAATTGACCCATTTTCAAAGTGGATTGAGTGCCACAAAGTTAAAAATACAAGTACAGAAGAAACAATAAAAGGTTTGGATAAAGTGTTTGCAATACATGGATTACCAGAAACCATTGTATCAGATAAAGCAACAGATATCATTAGTAGCATTATGGAAGAATATGGGAAATAAAATGACATTCTTTACATGTGGTCCCCCCTCCCCCACCGGACCACCCTGAATCAAATGGCATGGCTGAAGAAGTGGTGCAACAAATAAAAGTCTAAAAAGGCAATAATGGAAAATTACAAAATATGCTACAGGAAATAATGCTGACACAACATTCAACCCCATACACAGTAACTGGTGTCACACCTGCAGAACTTTTATTGGGAAGGTGATTGAGAACAAAACTATGATTAATCCATCCTGAGAGAAATAGAGAAAGCAAAGGCGATTGCCACAGAACAAAGTTCAGAATAGGAGAAGCAGTATGGCTTTGAGACATTTTAAAGTAAAACTTGGCACAAAGGAGCAGTTAGGAGTGAATATGAGGATATATATAAATGCCATGAGAATGGTGCTAGAGGGCAGGATTCAACAGAGATAGTGAACTTTGACATGAGAAATGCAGAAAATGAATAAAAAAGGTATAACACCAAGGAAGAAAGCTATGAAGACCTAAATGATAATGACATAAGAGAACAACCAGATGAAAATGAAAGCTCAGAGCAACCTACAGAACAAGAAGAAAAAGAGGCAGTAGTAGAAAAAAAATCACTCAGGTCTATTCGTGAAAAACATAAACTGGATAGACTTCGTGATTATATGTAGTAAGTTAATAGTGTTTTTCTCTGAAGTGGGGGAGGTGCTATATTTTGTAGAAAATATATTAGGCTTTAGTAACTTGAGAGCTATAAGTTATAAAGCTAAGTTTTACTTCAGAGAAAAAATAGTAATAAAATATAAACACATATCTAGTTTAAAAAGCAATAAAAAGATCGATAATAATTAATGGAAACATAAATAGATATGTAAGTTTTAAAAAGTAAGGAAAAATAAATTCTGTAAAAGTAAAGGAAACTTTATTTTGATAATTTGAGTTTAAGTCTAATTCAATGAAGAAAGATTGGTTTGCAGATATTTAAATTAGACTTAAACAGATAAAGATTGTAACTTAAAAGCATTATATAAAAGTTTGCTGAAAGATAGTGCAAATGATTATTTTCAAGATCAGCTATAACTCATGGATTTCAAATACCAAGAAAACTGTATTGTTTAAATCAGAGGTGGACAATTGTTTTCACTCAGGGCCCACTTTGTGGAAGTGGACGTTAGTGGAGGGCCATGTCAAGGGCCACTATGTGGAAGTGGGGGTTAGTGTAGGGCCGCACCTTTTTTTTCATGACACAATAAAGATACTGCTTTATTCCCAGTATTCTGAAAGAAATATTTGTTTGTCCATTCTTCATTAAACACACAACATTCATCACCAATTTTACATATTTTGGAGGTTCATGGTTTCACTAAAGTTGGAAATTTATATATTTATTGTTGTAAAGACAAAATTGAAATTAACCAGATCAAACAGAACACTGCACATTATATATACACTGCATAAGTATTGACATGACCATCCTAGTGGAAAATACAAA
This sequence comes from Epiperipatus broadwayi, assembly GCA_028023455.1. Taxonomy (NCBI): domain Eukaryota; kingdom Metazoa; phylum Onychophora; class Udeonychophora; order Euonychophora; family Peripatidae; genus Epiperipatus; species Epiperipatus broadwayi. Next base: position 3,682,459 of record JAQFVV010006249.1, on the reverse strand, counting down.
ACAAATGGGAAGGAAATCTTGGTTCAAGGTGGATTTTTCTGACTGACTTGGCAAGCCGCAAAAAAACTCTTAGTGGGATGCATGTGGTCCCTGGGTCACTATTTTCCCACCCCTGGTTTAAATCAAACCATTAAACTATTTTAGGAGAAAACAAATGGAATAAATATTAGAAGTTAATTACTGAGGAATGTGGAGGGACGTAATTAGAAACTGGATCCTTATCGTCATTGCAAAAATGCATTAGTCAAATGGATTTACTTTTACATTGGAATTTGTAATAATTTATCAATGAAATCATGCAAGTAGAAAACTGTAAATAGTGCATGCAACATAAGAACACCATCAGCTTTTCTCCACTCATCGCATGCTGTGTTGGTGTTGTAGTCATAAGGACCTTTGAGAAAAACTGAGGGGAAAGTGTCCTAGACTTTCCTACAATGATATAAGTATCTCAGAGCCGGTGCCTCTGAAGGTGAAAGAAAGCCAGCTAAGGAAAATGTTTATAGATCTCACTGGTCTTTAATTATTTGTGTATGCCTGAGAAGGCCCAATGAGGATTGTGTTATAAGTATTGCGAGTATAAACATTTAATATTCACTTAGGTCCGCAACTATTGTAGTAGCAATATTTGCCTGTTTGGTAGTGATTATAGCATTGAAGATTTAGAACATTAAATCAAGGACTAATTGTTAATGTGTATATAAAATAACTATGGATCGTTATTTAGTAAAATCTTAATTGATGTGTATAATATGTAAATATATTCTTATTTAATAACGTTTTGGGTAATCAATATTTTTGTGATAATTGTTGGTAGCTTCATAGCTGAATAATAATAATAATAATAATAATAATAATAATAATAATAATAATAATAATAATAATAATAATAATAATAATAATAATAATAATAATAATAATAATAATAATAATAATAATAATAATAATAATAATAATAATAATAATAATAATAATAATAATAATAATAATAATAATAATAATAATAATTTATTACATGCATTTCAACATTTTTTTTGCTTTAACAAAAATACACAAATAAATATTCATACATTATTAATAATTACACAATAAATATACAATAAACAAAACATTATTCAATATATTAACATTTTAACAAAAATATTCAATAAAAAAGTTACAATTCATAATCAAATTATGAAAATATATATAAATACATGTTATCTACTGTAAATTCAATTTCTTTTTAATATTACTTATAAAGTAATCACAAAAAATATCAATGTTATTGAATTTTTGATTATATAACTTTTGCAATCTGTTAATAACATATTTTTTTTAAAAAAAGAATTTTTACTTTTTTTAATATTAAAAGTGTACAATGCCTTTAACAAATGAGAAGGCACTCTTAATTCAATTTTAGATATACACTCATTAACATCAATTAATTTTTTTAAGAATACCATATCTTTATTTAATCTTTCAGTTAGTATTGTTTTAAGATTTAAATTTTCTCCCTTTATTAGCTTAATAAATATTTTCTCTACATTAGAAATTTTGGATTCAATATAAATCAAATCCAAATTCCATATAAAAGAACTATACTTCAACAAAGGTACAACAAGAGAACAGAATAACATGTACTTTATATAAGGAGATAAATCTCTGCCAAATCTCAAAATACATCCCATCCATCTATATGCTTTACTTATAATGTATTTTATATGCTCATTAAAAATAAAATGATTTCTTTATATATAATAATATCTTCCTCAATCTTATAATGATAAACAGATCTGTCTGTTTTATTAATGTAAAAGACAATACATGTCTTACTTATATTTATTTATATATTATTAAATTTACACCATTCTTTGAAATAAACAATATATTTTTGAAGATCAATATGATCATCATATGTACTAATCCTTTTAAATAATTTACAATCATCTGCATAGATAAATATCATACTTTTTCTAATGTTTTGATCAAGATCACACATGGAAACATTAAAAAGTAAAGGAGCTAATATTCCACCCTGAGAAACCCCTATCTTATTTTTGAATAGCTTAGAGTTAATTTTATCAATACAAATGTAAGAGCATCTATTTTCCAAATAATTAATAAACCATGGAATTAAATGAGAACTAATTTTTATTAATTTAAGTTTATACATTAGGTGATTATGTGCCACATTGTAACATATCAAAATAAATAACATCAAGTTTTCATCTGTTCAGAAAGAGCATAAGCAATATGATCAGATATTACCATTGAATTAGTACCAACAGACTTTCCAGGTACAAAACCATGCTGATAATTAGGCAAGACCATAATCATATCCATAATAACATTATTATAAATAAATCTTTCATAAATCCTAGCAAATGAAGTCAGTACTGAGGTAGATCTATAATTAGTTGGATCAGATGTATCTCCCTTCTTATAAATAGGCACAATCTTAGAAGTTTTAAATATGTGAGGAACAATGCATTTTTCAATAGACAAATTAATTATATAATGTTATGGAGTTATCAAACAGCTGTGCAACCCTTAATAATAAAATTAGAAATATTATCATATCCCATAGAAGATTTACATTTAAGTTTATATATTGCATTAAACATATCAGTAATATTAATTTTAACTACAACAATATTCCCACTATTTTTATTATTTGATTCAATCCCCATCAGTAACATTTGAGTACATATTTGTGAAATGATTAACTAATTCATTCGTACAAGGCTGTATTAAATTATTTTGGTAACTTTTATTCCCAACAATATTTAAATTTTTAATATAATTCCAAAACATTTGTGGATTATGCTTAAAAGCTTTTTTAATGTTATTTAAATGATTATCAGAATCTCTTTTCATATTAATTTTTATATAAATATGCACTAAATGTCTTATATAATTCTTTATCATTGACTAATTTGTATAATCTATGATATGTTTTCTATTTAGTCCCTTACATAATTATTCTTTATAGAACCATTTAGGATATTTATATTTATTATAGTGTGAACATCTAACATAAATACAATGATCCAAACAATTTTGAATGATATGAATAAACTTATTTATAGCTTTATTTGAATCATTTTCCATGAAAATTACACTCCAATCAGTATTCTCCAAAGCTTTATATAAACAATAGTAATTACCATGTCTATAATCTTTGAACGTAATTTTAACAAACTTGATATGCTTATATGATCCATCTATTACAAATTCCAAAGATGGATGATAATAATCAGGAGATATAAGTCTGATCTGCCAAATCACATTTTAAAATATCATTGGTACTAAATAATAGATCAAGTATTTTACCCTTAACATTAGTAAACCTATTAAACTGACTGAATTTAATTAATTCAACAAAAAATTTTATTCTAAATAGTTTATTATTTTTACCAATAACCATATTATTACATATTAGACAATTTAGTTCATTGAAATCACCCACTATAATAATATATTATTTCACTAAAATATCTTCAATCTCCTATATAAAAGAATAGGTCTAAAATATACAGTACTCAATAATATTTTGTTTTTACTTTTTAGATCTATTTCAATATAACAGGATTCAATATTATCATCACTAATAAAATATTTGAGCATGCTTAATACATTTTTGAATTCCAATCAATGTACCACCACCTCATTTCATTTACATATTTACATCTGCAGAAGCAATACCTATTATCAAATATATTTACATTATTAGTACTCTCATTTAACAAAGACTCACTTAGAATAATAATAGCATATTCATGCATTAACAGTTTAGACTTAAACTCAATTATCTTAGTTCTAAGACCATGTAATAACAATGCAATGATTGCTATTTATTGCATAACTTAATAGAAATCTCTTGCAAGTTTATATGTTTGCTTGCCTACTATTTTCACTATCATAATCAGCCAATAAAATATTTCCATTTACTTTTTCAGCATCTGTATTACAATTTAATGCTATACCATCCTGTATGATGTCATAAGCATCACCTCTCAAAGATTTCAAGCTTCCATAGAAAGATAATATCATGGCATTATCAGGCCAAATATCTCCTGTATACACTTTATCTATATCACATTCATATACAGGCAAGTAAAAAGAATAATTTTTTGATTTAGCATTTAATTTACAGCATACAATATTTATATCCAATGTATTTTTTAAATTTCATTTTAATTTTAACACCTTTTAAACATGTACCTATAACAGAAAAAATATTTATATTTTTAACATTTTTTTTTGCTTATTTTTTCTATAAACTATAGTTTTGAAGCCATTGTTAAGCATTGGTGGCTGAGTGGTTAGCATAGCTGCCTTACATGCAGTTGTCCTGGTTCACTTCCCAGCTGATGCTTTGACACATTAATAATAAAAAACTACAGTTTTGAAGCCTTCATTTTCTTCATTAGTATTGTCTTTTAAACAAAAAGCACATGACTTGTTTAATCTCTTATCTTGAGAACAAATCTGTGCTGATTCATAAAGAAAATTCAGGAACAGACATTACTAAAATCCTCTGACACACTAATGAAATGTTAAATTCATTTTCTAAGTAGTTTTAAATGGCTTCTGTTGAAATTAGTAGAAAAAAATCTAGTTTTAAAACAGTTTTTAAAATGAACTTTGTTTTTTGTGTTGATTAGAATTATCAATCACTGGATTTTATTTTTTTATATATATATAAGGTGCAATAATAAAACCTTCAAATTCAAATTTTCACCATTATTCAATTCTTCATTATATTACACTAAGCATTTATATCATTTTCAGAAGAAAATATCGTAGTAGTATATTAATAATTTTTAAACCACTAAACATCACATGATCACTATTTCTTATGCTAGCATATTACTGTTATTAAAACAGGCAAAACTCTCCACACTGTAGTGCCACTCAGTGTCAACCAGAGTAATCAATGGATGACAGAAGGCTTGTGCATAAAATGCCTATCTAGTGCCTACTCATCCAATATCCCCAGAGTAGGTTCTGGCTTGTGGCCTTTGTCAAAGAGCTTTGGATCTGACAGCATTGCACCTAGATCTTAGGATCTCTTATCCTGCACTAGATCTAGGTGCAGTGCCCTCCGATCCAAAGCTCCTCATTGACAAAGGCCACAAGCCAGAAACTAGTCTTGGGATATTGGATGAGTAGACGTTAGATAGGGATTTTATGCACAAGCCTTCTGGCATCAATTGATTACTCTGGTTGGCACTACTGTATGGTGAGTTTTGCCTGTTTTATTAATAATTTTTATTAGTTAATGAGTAATATTTCTATATAGTAATTTTCACTTATACTATTCTCATTCAAGGTAGGGAAAAGAACAAGAAAGCAAAGTATCTTCTACAGTTTATTAATCTTTTGAATTGCTCACATCTTAAATGAAGAGGTGATTTCTATTTACTTTTAACACCTTATGGGACAGTGTAATTATAAACGTATGACCAAACACATGTGAAAAAAGTATGATTCCCAACATAAACATTTTGTGCTGAAACAGCACTCATCGATTGACCCAGACTACAATCTCTTGCACATATCCTTATCATTGTTTAGTATATGTCGATAGTAAATTATTATAGTTTAATTGTTAAGTGTTAAACTTTCTGCCCTCACAATTTTGACAGAATTATATTAATAATTTTTATTAGTCATTCGTTAGACTAAAAATTATTCAATAATGCAATAATATTTCTGTAGTGTAATTTTATTCATTAGTAGTAATTTCAACTTTCTTTTTTTGTACTTGGCTTTTATTAATAGAATTTTCTTTTCTTTTTTTTATCTTTAAACAAAGCACCCTTATAAGAAAAATAAACAATCATCTTAATTATAAGGCAATCATTTTGTTTCTTACTATGGTTGAGAATTGACTTTTTGACTACTTCTTTTATTTCTCTATATAAAATACAATCATTAATTTGCCCCCAAAAACTTGATCCTCATTAGATACAAAATCAGCATTATTGTTTTATGAAAATGTTGCAAAATAAATGATTTTAAACAAATAGTTTTTGTTTGGATTTGTATTAGAGTTATTTACGTCACTTACACTCAGTTAATACTACTTTTAAAATAATTTTGCTATCACAGCTTATATTAGAATCTGTACAATCATTTAGAATTAACTTTCCATTATTTGACTTTTTCTCTCTTAGTTTTCTTTGTATTATTCATAATTATTATTTTCTCTTACAACTCTTCTCATCTAAATAACTGAAATTACTAAATGACATAAAAGTTGACCTGAATCATTAGACAAATTGATTGAATCGTGCTATGATAGCAGTTTAAATATTTGTAATAATTTTTTCCACTTCTAGTTTAACAATTGTAAATTAATATTTTTAAAGTTAATACATTTAAGATGAAATCTATTATAACAAATGCCATTGCATTTAATATACTGTTAATTTTTGTAAAAAAAACAACATTGCGTATTTCACATATTTTTTTAAATGGCACTTTGGGATTAGCGCTACCAGGATGTAATCGTCTGGTCATAATTATTCTAACTCTGCAAATTATTTATGGTAATTTTTGCTGCCCATGTTTGTGATGGCAGGATGCTGTACCTTTCTCCAATCAGGGAGGGAGGGTTTTGCAATGGAAGAATGCAATAGTTGTGATTATAAAAACTAAAATACTATAATAATTCACAAAGTTAGAATAAGGATGGCCGGATGATTACATTATAGTAGTGCTATTTCCTAATTCTAATTATCCTTTAAATTGTTGTTATTTACAGATACAATGGGAAAGACTTCATTTTGTTTTCTTTGTTTTCATTACTATTAAATAAAGATGTTTTTTTTTTTTAAATTGAAAGTTATTTAAGTTATATCACTAATGAAACCGTATATAAATTTCCATATTGCAAAGTTCATAATAAATTCTTTCTTGCTTTTCAAATAGCAACTTATCATAAGGATATCTAATTAATTCTTCCATGACATAATTTAGCAACTTCCATGTTATATTTATGCTGTAATATGACCAGGAACAAGATTCCTAGAGATAATTATTCAATGTTTTTTCAATATATTATACACACGCACACACACACACATATATATATACAAACAAAATGTCTGTTGACTAAAAACTATTGTAATTACAATAAAAATAATAATTATAATGGTAATTAGCTATTATGTACAATCTTTCAATCCATAGAAGTACTTTTAGTTAATTTCTTAACCCTCCAGTATCATTTTAGCATTTAACAGCAGTTGAGGAGAGTTAAGGAATTAACCAAACGTACTTCTGCAGATTGAAAGACTGAATATAGTAATTAATTACCATTATATTTATTGGTTTTTTAAATACATTCATCACATAGATTTCCCATATAACAAAATCATATCCAAGTGCAATGACCAAGATCAAAGAGTATTTAGAGAAGCTATAGAAGTTTTTAAAAACAAAATCAACATTAATAAACATAAAGAAACAATAAAGTTACCAATTACTTGGAAAAATTTCTTAACACAAATAAATATAAAAACACTGTAAAATGTAAATCAGACTATCAACAATTATGTGAAACAATTCTATATACTATAACCATGTAATTATTACTATACACTTTTTCACCCAGTAGAGGATGTGTTACTTTATCAAATTATTCATAATAAACTTATTCTTTTCTATTAAACATGGCCACTCCCAAAAACATGCTTCACAAAATATATATGAAAATGATATTGTTTGTGGATTCACCAGTCTATGATTTTGAAAATGAATGTATCAATGTTTATAATATTCTATTCATCACCCAGTGGATGGCTTTTATAATCAAGCTAAAATGTCAGTATATTCTTTATCAAAATTATACATGGATTAGCTGCAAAATATATCATTTATATTGGTGACCTGTGAATTTTATAATAAATATTGTTTATTTATTTTTAAGTGTTATAAATTTAATCACTTTCAAATGACTATCCATTTGATGCAATACACAGGTCTAAACATGTTCTTTATTTTTCAAAGTAGTCCAGAAACACTTGCAAAATGATGCCCTTTAATGGTTGCAACATTGTTTTTTTCACCATTTCTAAGTCCATAAAAAAAAGAAGATTTTGAGACTTTTTTTGAGAAAACAAAAAAAAAAATCATGAAGTACTACTGAGAAAATATGGCTGATAGATAATCTGGGCATACTAAATGTAATTAAAAAGTGTTTCACACTCAAGACTTTGAGAGATGACACTTTGTTGGGGTGAAGCTTGCATTCTTCTCATCACCATAAAATGGGATGTTTATGTTTTACCATATCATGAAACTGTTTCAGAACTTGCAGATAAAATGCCTGACCATCATGAACTAAATCTGAGAGAAAAATGTCATTTGAATATGAACATTGTTTTGACTTTGGACTTCACTTACCATTCTTTTTAGGGACATGGTGAATTTAACACTTCAATTAAACCAGTCACAAACTTGCATTTTTATGATATCAGCTTTTTTGCAATCTGTTTCAAGCATTGCAACTGTTTACCCTGCCATTTTCTGTAAATGAAAAGAGAATTTCACATTCTTTGAACTTTTCAGCCATTATAAAAATCACCAAATAGGCAAAATGCACCTTACAAAAAATGTGTAACATGACACCACAATTTTACATGGTGATGTCATTTGGTAGAGAAGGAGTTTTGCAAGAAATATGTAACAGAAGAAACATATACTACAACAGGTGCACAAAACAGGGAATGATTCCCATTATATTTGGGTTTACCCCATTGTATATAAGATTTTATATACAGTTTATATAGTTTAGCAACAATGATTCACCTCCATTATGACTAGAAAAGTATGCAATTCTAGCTATTACTGGTGCAGCTAATGTTTGGAATAAATGCTGTGACCATCTTTTAGAACCTTGACTCTTCCAGATTATGAGTGTCTTGCACCATGATGACAGTAGCTAGCAGTCTTGCTCCAGGTTTGTTTTGTGTTCTACAATACTTTGGGCAAAATATGTACAGCGGTTCACCTTCTGACAATTGTCTGCTGATGACTGATCAGTAAAAAAATTGTCTCCTTTTGTAATGAGATCCCTATTCTTATTGGAAATGAATTAGTTTTCCAAATAGCCTGCTTATGCCATTGGTTTGTATTTCCATTTATTATTATATCATTCATCTGTTTTATTGCAATTTGAATCTGATCTTGATAATTTGTAGTAAGGGCAAGTCCATTATTGGAAGGCAGGCTTCTGCTGGGTTAGGGTGAGTTTAGAACACTTCATTAAAATAGTAATCAATAAATGTCTTAATTTTTAATAATCCAAGAAGTAAAAATAATCTCAATATTAGATAAAAGTTTTTTGAATATAGGTATGATAATTACCACATTAATAAATCAAAAACAATGGCATAACATCAAATCCTAATATTACTATTATTACTACTACTACTGTTGCTACTACTAATAGTAGTACTATTACTACTAATACTACATATTACTACTAAATAGTATTAACACTACTACTACCGCTATGACTAGTTTTAAAATTCACATTACTATGCAAAATGTTACAATTATATAATGCTATTTACATAGACTATATATATACATGCTATTTACATAGACTATATATATACAAATCATGGACAAATAATGAAAATGGTATGATATACAGAAAATAAGACAGCTACAAAACACAAATTGTGTTTTAATATATGCATATTCAGAAAAAAAATAACTCAGTTAAATATATGCATAATGCATGATATAATGACTAAGTTACAGTACTGAAGGTAGAGACCAAACTACAGTTAGCTGCATAAATGTCTGCAGGGTCAAGGGTCTATTCTCTGATCCTAACTTTTTTAAGAAAAAGTGAGTTCTATTTTCAAGATGTTGGATTGAAATAAAAATGACATCTTAAAAATTAGAGAGTGAAAATTAGAAAAGTAGGAATTCAGATGTTGGGAAAATTGTCAATTAGTATGATGTGAAATGAATTACAAAATTTAGTTATAGACAGAATAAGATTTCAATATGTGTCACTACTATTAGTAATAGTTGAATAGTTTTATTCCTTAGATTATAAGAAGCTTGTGCTCTGGAATTGTCAAGGTTGTACACAATTTGTGGACTTTTAGTTTCAGAGTTTGGTACTTTGTACTTTAACAATGTAACAAAACAAGCTTTATACAGTCAACATTTTAATAGCCAATCAGCAAACAGGATTGACTTTGTTTTCTTAACTTCTGCAATAACTATTTCAGTGGTATCGGCTCCACTCTGAATTTAAACAGTTAAATTTGCATCATCATTTCTTTGATATTGCATGAGTAAAATTACTTACATTTGTTCTTCTTTGTTCAGATGTATGTTATTGTAAAAATCTAAAAACATACATGAACGTTATCACATTAAACATAAGGAATAACATATTATAAGCTATTGCTATTTATAGCAGGGGAGGTGTCTTGGCATATTATGCTTCCATACACTTCCATCACTTCAACCTCAAGTGATTTCTATATTTTGTATTATTTACAATTCATTTAAGACAACCTCTAGCCTAGCTAGGTGGATATTGACCCCAATTTTAAATATCACAAACACACATTAATTTATGCTGTTATTCTAAATCGGCAGTATTTGTAACTAAACTTTATGGCCAATTGTAAATTGAAAAGAAGATATAAGACTGTCTTACATCCTGTTTCTTGAGGGCTAAATAAAATTATTATCAAATCGAAAAAAAGTTTAAAAATTGAGCGATTTTTCTGCTCTACTGCAAAAGACTTAGATTTCACATTACACAAGATTCAGTTTAATTGTACGATAATAACGATCGAATATTATCGTTTGATAATCGTAACTTATTTCAGGGACCTTAAACATACTTCGGAAGGAAAACAATATTGTATTTTATACATTTAAGCGCACACACTTTTTTCCCCTAAATTTATAATACTTTAATCATTTATAATGGTATTAATAATTTTTATTAGTCAATCATTAGATTGGAGATTATCCAATAATGAATAATATTTCTGTAGTTTAATTTTCACACCACTCTCACGCAAGGTAGGAACCAGTCCGTACCTTGCATGAAAGTGGGTAGCGATAATTAAACTACAGAAATATATTAGTTAAAACGGCATATCTAACTATCATATATATATATTCTAAATAGCTCCCCCCCCCCCCTTCACATTCACACTTAAAAAAACAAGCATTTAAAATCTAATTCACGTTACACCTGGCAAATATTTTCATTTATCTTAGAAACTTTAAATTGTTTTTACAATAATATAGAAATAAATAAATTATTTAAAAACTGACATCTGAAGTCGTAAACTTACTTACCCGATATAGTACTACTGTGGGTTAATTTTCAAACATGAACTATAAAAATAAATTTTAAAAAATTAACTTATTTCCAACGTAATTTTTACTTTCGCCCAAATTTCTGGCTGCTTTAAAAAAAAAAAAGAAAATTAAACGCCTCGTTTTCATCCACAATTTCTCCTTGTCATATTTTTATTATATTGATTGAAGGTAAAAAAAAAAAAAAAAAGTGGAATGTAAGAAAACATTCTTGTTTAAACAAAAACCACGTCGTGAACCTAAAATTACACAGTTAATAATAAGAACAATTAACTAAATAATGCTAGTTTTAAAAAGAAAGAAGTAACTTATGAAAAACGATGTGTGTGAAATTGCTTTGTTATATAATAAGCTTTACAAAAAATATTGTATTTTATTTATCCTATATGTAGCCAACAAAGAACAATGGTAAGTTTATTAGGCCAGTAGCCCGCTAGTTCCTCTTCAGGTGAAAATTTGAAGATTTGATGGTAGGTGAAAATTTCTTAGCAAACTCAGAATCTGTTTAAAATAGTCGGGCTATTACCAACGCACATATCTGTTAATTTGATAATACCATCTGGCACTCTTGTAGGGTTCGTTGACGTATTGGTAATTTTATTAGCATAGAATATATAGTTTATAGTGATTTTCAGTTACAAATTTTAAAATGCTGTTTTGCTATTAATCCAGCTTCGATGAACAAAATACAATATTTCTAATGTACACAGCATATCACACTAAACATCACATGATCGCCATTTCTTATGCTTGCTCATAACAGTTATTAAAAGAGGCAAAACTCTCCATACAGTAGTGCCACCCAGTGCAAGCCAGAGTAATCAATGGATGTCAGAAGGCTTGTGCATAAAATCCCTATCTAGTGCCTATTCATCCAATATCCCCAGACTAGTTTTTAACTTGTGGCTGGCATCCATTGATTACTCTGGCTTGCACTGAGTGACACTATTGTATGGAGAGTTTTGCCTGTTTTAATATACACCATATCTCAGTGAGAAGATGACCAATTCTCTCTTCAAACTGCTTGTAGTGTTATCTTTAAATCAACACATGCATTATGTAGTAACATAGCCTAGCAGTTTACCACAAAAATTTCAAGACACTATCATTTCTAGATCACAAGTTACAAGTGACAATGGGTTTCATACTTTAACCCGCAATGGAAGAATAACTAAGATTAAATTTTGTTTTAAATTGGAAAAACTGTTCGTGGAACTTTTGAAATGATTCAAACTATTTAAGGCAGTACAGTCAATTGAAGAATGTTTTCAAGTGTTTTTCAAGAAATTATTCATGAAGGTATGAAATACACTGTCACTTTTAATGTTGTAACTCATGATTCCAATATAATAGCATCTTAAATATTTTTTAATTTGTTCCTATACAATACCACTAGCTAGTGCAAGTGTTGATTTAGAGATGGCACTGCAGGCAGTTTGGAGAAAGAATCATCAGCCTTTTCATTGGTACACATTGATTATAAATTCTTAACATATAAATCTTCCTTTATTTTAATGAACCATTTTATTTTTATATCCATATAGACAATATATTATTCTAATTTCCCACATAGATTTTGACCATCTCCTAAGAATATTTTAGGACTTATTACTATAAATATATGCAGAACTATATCATTTATAACACATTTACAAAAATCTGTAATAACAACAGAAAAATTTGCTCATATAAATTAATACTATGTTTTGTAAAAAAAACAAAATAATTTTAAAATACATGTAATTCAATTCACCTTTTTCTGTTATCTTCACACTATTAAATAATTTTTGCTACTTTTCAAAGTATTTATATATAAAACCTTCATCAGAAGCTTGCCAGGTGTTTTTTAAATTATCCATTTTCAGGGGTATCCAAGTACTTATTGACATTTTTGTTTCAAAATTATTTTACCGACCATGTATCAAGTTTAAAAAATATTAATAAATCAATTCTAAAATTCTATTAATTTTCCATAATATTAATGAAGCTCTTATAAATTCCATTCACAAAATTTAATTAATTTTTTTTTCTTATATTCATTATAATGTACAAATGTTTTGTAAATATTGATGTGATTTTTTTTACATTTAGCATAGTATCGTCATTGAGTGCCTTTGTTCAATTTTTTAGAACATTTTGCCAAAAGAATTAAAATGTGAAATGGACTAGAGATATTTTCAAAATTATGAGATACTAACCAATCTGGATAGAATACTCTCACTGATTGTTCTACGTTTTGTGCAGAGAGACTGGTGAATGCTTTATTGAGTTATAGGTTTACTGCAGTTATATTAAATTTATTTTAATTACATCAATTATAATACTTATGAATAATTTGTTGTAATTTTATAATATTAAAAAAATAAAATTAAAGGAAATTTTAAAGACTATTGCTTTTAGTCAGCCATATTGTTTTTAAGATTTGTTCACTGCCCCTGAAAATGAAGAATTAAAAAAAAATGTCTGGCAAACTTCCTGTGAAGGGATTATACATAAGTATCCTTTTCTATTTAATGATATTAAAACAACTACAAAAAGTGAAATTGAAATATATATATATTGAGGATGAAGCATCAATGTATTGAATGGAATGCGTGCTTCCATTGAAAAATTCACTAAAGTTTTTAAGAGCTTTAATTAAAATTCAATTTTAAAAATCACTTTCAATTTTTTTATCAACAGTTGAATTGTTTTTATATATGCAAAGAATGAATTTGACTAACATTCTCGTTGATTATAAAAAGTTCAAACACTGCTAAGATCTAATTTACAGTTGAAACTTTTAAGAATGTTGAAAGGATTTGGGAGATAAAAATATATTGATAATGTATTATCTATATTTAAACCAATCACAGGCTGATTAGAATGAGAAATTCAAATTCATTATTTTTTTGTATGGAATTACTGTTGACTTTCAATTTTTTTTTTACCAATAGTTGAATTGTTTTTATATATGCAAAGAATGAATTTGATTAATGGATTCTCGTTGATTATAAGAAGTTTAAACAATGCTAAGATCTAATTTACAGTTAAAACTTTTAAAAATGTTAAAAGGATTTGGAAGATAAAAATATATTGATAATACATTCTCTGATTTACAGATAAAAGAGTTTCAGATTTTTCTAGATCTGTGTAATATATATAATATATTAGGCACTATTACATAAAAATTGTTGTGCCAGGTGAAATAAAAACATTATAAAAAAAGAAGTGGGCTTCCATTCCTAAAAAAGACCCACTTCATCACTGATATAGATATATAAATTATTGTGTTAACAAGTTAAATATTTTTTCCTGTTGAAATGATTATATATCACAATAAATAAAAACAGTTATTACCTTTTATTTCCAAATTATATGCCAATGCTGTCTAATTTCTCTTACATTTTCCATTTTTGTCTAAAGAAATAAACAAAATAAAATATTTTTCAACATTTAATTTTTTTTAATCTTTATGTTTCTCTTTATAAAATGTATCTTTATTCACTTTTAATATCCTATATTTTGAAAAATAAATTTTCAATTTTTTTTATTTCATCTCCATATAGACTATATATACAGCCCAAATTCTTATTCCATTTGCACCTCACCTTTTTGCCAAATGACAAATATTACCCTAGTGTTATAATGCATTGACACCTGATTTCAGATTTTTATACTAGTATATGCTACTAATATAAATAATAGATGAATAATACCTAAGGAATAAAAATATATATGATACACTTTAAAAAAAAAAACGAATAGAATTATTGCTACTTAAGAATTTTCAGTATAAGATTCAATTCAAAATATTTCAACAATGGTAGAGTGGTAATATCAAAATAAATTATTATTGGCTGAGATGAATTGTAGTAAAAACTTTATGATTTCAAGTCTAAGATACTTTCAAAGCCTTAAGACAACTTTGAAAGTAGATAGAAGATTGAGTAGTGATGAAAATTAATAATTTAGGCTAGAAAACATAAGTTTAGGATAAAACATTTTTTATTAGTGTTACAACTTTAAGTAATTTCAGCAAAAAAAAAGAGATTGCATTGATATCAAATGAAGGAAATTAAAAAAGAATGATAGATAATTGTAAAATCTTTATTGGGTATTTATAAGTAAGGTTTTCAAAAGCACAATTCTTAGGTACTATCAAAAAAAGAAATGCCTAGAAACATCTGGCATTGGAAAGATTCATTCTAAAGGGAGAAGAAAGAAATTATAAGTATTAAGCAGTTATTGGACATTGACATCCCTCACAATGCAATTATTATAAGATGATGATTAATTAATATTTATTTGATATAAAATAATATTCCTTTAATGTTCAGTTTGATAATTAGTTCTTTAACTTATATGTCCACTAATGAGTTATACCTTTCAAGTACTCTAGACTTTGGACTCAAATAAAGTTACTCATAGAATAATATAATTCTGGCACAGAATTAAAAAAAATATATTATTGTACTATAAAGTGTAGTACATCGATAGCTGGACTTGCGAACTAAGTGTGATTAAAGCTTCACTTTACACATTAGTGCCCAAACGTCATATTGTTTCTGGACTAATATTAAATTATTAGTGATGTCAATTATAAATTATCAACAATAATAACCAAAATAGAATACATATAACAATATGTAAGCAAAATCATGTGACAGTAGAATTTATATACAGATGAAATAATCATTTAATATTTTATTTTCAAGATGTTTTAATAGTTTTTTTCTTTTAAAAACCAATTAGACATTATTACGTGCAAGATTGCCAGTGGGCCTTAAATGATTTATGTCAAATCTTTTTCCGGGTACTAATAGAACGGGGAAATATTTAATTACTAGAGAGTATATATTTTTATTTCCTTTTAGAAATAGATATTCATTTTTAAAAATATGAATATGTTTAATCTTAAATAAAATAAGAATAAAAAAATTATTTTAAGAAGTTTAAGTAATAATCTTTAATAAAATGACGTTACTCTGGTTAAAAATTTATTCATTAAATATACAAATAAAGATAAAATTTATTGTACTTTTTTATAACATAAATATAACATTTGTGATTTTAATGTAATTACAAGATATAACAATATTTTATTAATAGAAAAAATAATTTATTATATGTGATTTGAAAGTAAAAAAAAAATGTTTCAAATATAACTATCACAATAGGAATACATCGAAAGTAATGCTTGACTTCCCGCCTTGTAAGGAGCTGTCTACATTTGTGAGACAAATCTGTCCATATGGAAACCAGAATTCATCTGACGTTGATTTTCTGAATAATAATAAAAAACAATAAGTATTTACAATATGATTCAAAATCTTATCATTACTAACATCGTTATCACTGATTATATATATCACTCTGCATGGTTTGATTAAAATAGTAGACTGATAACAGTATGGCGTCAGTTGTCACTTCCGCTTGAACTTTTACATACTTCTGAACAATAAAACATTCAATTATCATTACATAATTATACATATCCAAGTTTATTGTCCATTTAGCTATTTTATATTCAATCATAACTGTTTCTTGTTTTAAATTTTGTAACTTATTGATTTTTTTTTTTAGCTTTTGTAATATCCGCACTTACGACTGTGCCAAGGTTATAACTGCAAGTCATACTGTGCAGTCAGCAAATAACGTTATACAATTCCCATGCTGTTCTTTTCCAATGAATCTCTCCAACGAATTGGTCTGCCATGAAGCTCTCCAAACGAATTGGTCTGCAACGAAGCTCTCCAATGAATTGGTCTGCAACGAAGCTCAGCCACGGATGCTCTCCCACAAATGGTCTGCACTGACTGCCCTCCAATGAATGGTCTGCAAGCGGATGCTCTCCAAACGCATGGTCTGCAACTTGCTACTGCATGACTGCTCTCTACTGCTCTCTATATCACACTGCTCTCTACTACTCCCGATATTACACTGCTCAGTTATTACCCAGTGTTCCTATCGCTCTTTGACAACTGCAACAATCAATCAATGCACTGACCAGTAGAGTAATGTCTCTTATCCAGAAATATTTGTAATCAGCAAATATTTCTAGGAATTGTTGATCGCCATCATGTCAATGCACTAATTAAATTCCTCCGCTATCAGAGCGCGATCTAAAAACAGCCTTATGAATAAATTCTAGTTTTTCTGGAGTGCACAAAAATGTCTACCATTTTTACAAACACTACAGCTTTTACAAACAGTATATCTCATGAAAGAATGACTAATTCTTTTTCCAAGCTTTCTGTAACACCATATTTGAATCAATGCATGTATTATGTAGCAATATGATTTAGCTATATACCATGTGCAACATAAAATGTGAAGTATGTTTTGCACCTTAATGGATTGTCTTCAGTATTTACCCTGCCATTATAAATTCGTGAAAACCAGTTGGAAATTATATTCGTGACTTAGGTATTCATTACCATATATTGTTAGGATCATTTCAAACATCTCAATAGCTGGTTTTACAATTTAAAACAACATTTAATGTTAATCTACTGTTCTATTATGAGTTAAGGTGCAAAAGAATAGCTTTGCACTTCATTTTATAACTTGTGGTCCAGACATGCTAGTAGTGCCTTAAAACTTTTGTACTGAATAGCCAATATATACATGTATTGTTTTCATACTTTTATTTTTGTCCAGCTAAAGTGACTCTTGGGTAAATGTATGTGTGTATATTTATATATGATATTTTCTTTGTTTAAAGTCAGATTCATTATGTAGACAATTGGTTGTAAATATCAAACCATAGCATTTAATTACTAACTGTAGTTATAATTATAAATTTATTTAAACGCACATTGATTACGTAACCTCAAGAATGTGCGCGTAAAAATGCGATAGTAGGGACCTCTACAGGTCTTAACCAACCGTTGGTGATCCTTTCGCGTTAATAAGTGTATAATACTTTTTATATATTTATTTTTTATTTTTAAGTCAATACAATAACTTCTATTAAATATTTATTTTAAACTTTTAATACTATTTCAATTTCGTTAATATTTTAGAATAAAGAAACCATGTCCTTTTCACATAATTGGCATTATGTATATTTACCCATGTCTAAAAATAACCAAATTAAATCAAGCAGTGTTTTATTACTATTTTGTACCTAAAGATTTAAAAAACGCAAATCGATTTTCTGTTTTTTTTTCTAATAACTTAAGCGCTTCACTAGTTCTTTTAATAATTTAGGGATCAATATTATATTATATTACAATAATAATCCATAAAATTTTTAATTATTATTACTCATAATTTGTATATTATGATTATAATAGGATTTGTTATTAAAACAGCATGAAAATAAATGAAGTTATTAAATAAAAATTGACATTTCTTCTCTTTTCATTTGAAACCAAACGTTTCTTAAAATTCGAAAAAAAAATTATATTGATTTTTTTTTTTAAATTCTATGTTGTCTTAGTAATTCTGCCCATGATTTATGTAAATATTTTTACATAACATTAATCGCAAATTTCAAAATGGCACCATTAGGAATATTTTAATTAAATTTTAAAGTAACCCATAAACATCACATGATCACCATCTCTTATACTAGCACATAATTGTTATCAAACAAGGTAAAACTCTCCATATAGTAGTGCCACCCTGTGCCAAACAGAGTAATCAATGGATGCCAGAAGGCTTGTGCATAAAATCCCTATCTAGTGCCTACTCATCCAATATCCCCAGAATAGTTTCTGGCTTGTGGCCTTTGTCAGTGAGGAGCCTTGGATATGATCTAGGTGCAGTGCTCTCAGATCCAGGGCTCCTCACTGACGAAGGCCACAAGCCAGAAACTAGTCTGGGGATATTTCAGTTGTATCTTGGCAGCCTACTTCAGGCTTTACTATGACAGCTTGTCTCATGCCAATGTTTGGTTTTAGAAGTTTCCAGTCTTGAACATGGACTTACCTTATTGCATTGACTGTTTAGCTTAACAGCTATTGTCTCAAGAATGGGTACTCTATCTTTCAGTTTTATGGCAGTAGTTCTCTCAGAATGAGTATAGAGAATGTGTATTTTGTCTTTCTGATTTGTGACAGTAGTTTTTTACCCTACTTTCAAATGTTTTGACTATTTATTGCCAGATTCCCATCCTTAATGGAAGCATTTGGATCCAGTGAGCATCATTGCATATTGGCCCATTCTTATCATTAGCTATGCATTATCTGTGGCAATGAATACTCAATCTAATCTAGATAAAACAAAATCTGGAGCTAGTCCATTATTTGAATACAAGGCAAAATGCGACATTCCCTCCCTTGGTTAAAATTAGCCCTAGAGAACATACTTATGCAAGTGCATTGGTAGGTATCTTCTTCTCTTTGTGGCTTCATAAAGCTTGGTGACTTTATCATTAGGTTCTATGTCATTGCACATCAGTCTTAAGACTGTGGGTTTAATACAGATAGTTGATGATTCATCAATGATAGATTTTGAATCTTCTTTGTTGTCTTATGAAACTTTGCTAATGGCGAGTAATATGTAATTTAATTTTAATGATTTCTGTGATGATGATGTTACTGTTGATCAGAAGTTTTGATCATCATTGTTTGTAAAGCTTTAAGTTCGATTGCATGGCTGAAATCCATTTGATGCTTTTCCTATAGCTTCAGCACAGAATTTGGGTGTTTATCTGCACTTTAGTATAATTTTCATGCTTTATTTCAGGGTTCAAACCCAGATTTTGAACAATTCTGAATAGACTCTATTTAAATTTATTGTTGTGAGCTGATTCACTTTAGTCACTATAAAACCTAAGTAAGTGAACCAGTCATCCTAATAAATTTCACAGCTTACCAGCAGATATAAGGACAGGCAGATATCTAGTTTCATCAGTCATTGTAACTTTAACTCCTGCCTGACCCGAGAGTGCTATTATATTGCCTTGTTAATCAATAATTTGGTTTTTCTTCTAGAATGCAACTGATATTTATTTCTCTTATTAACGGTAGCCCATGTATTTTTGATACAATGAACATTATTGTCTTTCTAACTTTTTGGAATGGACTCTTCCATTCTGTCATTAACAACTTGCTGTTCCTTATAAAACAAGCAGCTTTGTGTGGTATTCTTATAATGCATACACACTATATACCAGTATGGACATTTGGTGTGTGTGCATGTATTGATTGAACACATCTGCAACAATGTTTTTTAACTTATTGTTGCTGATTTTTATAAAAAATGTCTTTGCTATTAGCTGTGTGCTTCACTGACCCAGTTTTCTGCTCAGTAATTTGACTGCTGAAGTCCATTTTCATCAATGGACTCACTTAACAAGTTATTGATTTCACAGGAGTCACTTGAGAGACAGCATTCTCAATGTTATATCAGGGTACCTTAGGAACTTGATCCTGAGGTTGTGGTCTTACATACTAACATAGCTTCATTGAGGATGTCTTAGAAATTGCATTTTAAAACTAGTTTTTTTTTAAGCTATTAGCAAAATATCTAACTTTTTCCCCTCCCCTTGGGTACAAAGATAAAACGATATATCTCTGCATTGTTGTTTAAGAGTTTTGGAATGAAAAACTTAGTAATGAAATGATATTTATTGACTGGCATTCCAATTCACCTACTATGTTCCATAGTAATGTTTATTGTAAATTTAAATCCATCTAAGTCCATGTATATTTACATATATTTACATATATCCATGAATAATTATGTATATTAATGTATGTGCATGTATTTTGTGTATATTTATATATTTTAAAATAGATGTGTATCTGTGTACGTATCATTATATATGTACGAACACATATATGCGAAGAAGCTGTAACACAAAACTCTTTATTAGTATTAAAAATAAATTCTTAGTTATAAATCTTTGATTTTTTAAAATGAAAATGTAAAATTTCTTTTATTTAGCATAAAACTTGCGTATAATTTTAATTCTAGAAGTAACCAGGATATATATGTAACAGAATGTTTACACAACTTAAATCTGTTTTAAAAGATAACATGATTCTTGGAAAATATCATGCCACATTCACCTAGTTTAATTTGTGTGGGGACCAAGAATTGATTTTAAAATATGTCTAAAATAAAATTTAAGCCAAAGCAAAATAATTCAACCAGCACTATTTTTCTATTCATTAAATTTTGCTTTTGTCTTTTCTAAAATTTTAACACACAATTTTAAAAGTAATAAAACTATGTTAAATTTCAAGATTAAACTTAAAACTGTAAAAAAGTTAATAGATTTTGCAAGGGGTGGGGGTCAAAGAGTTATATAAAAGCCCCAAAATTTAGCTCTGAAAATTCACTCTCTAAATAAATCAAGCACTTGCTGTTGGGAGCTACACTCATTTAACAATCAAATAAGTGACTAGAAAGCCACCAAATTTGCTGTCTTCCTTTCGAATAATAGTCTATTAATATGGAGGAGTTTGAGACCAACAGCTTGCCAAGAAGACATCAGAGAACAGCCCACCTAGAAAAGTAACAGTGCCACTACAATGCTGGACAGCTCAGCCAAAAGAAGAACATTGGTAATATTTCTTCCCACAGAGCTCTTTAAAAATAAATCTAAATTAATATAATCTTAAAATTTCTCAAGTTAGCTATTTTTATTGAACATATGTAAATTTTATAAACTTATAAATAATTCCTCACTAAAATAAACTAAATTCTGTGTATATAATTAATGTAACTTTTAAGTAAAATAATTATAATAACCCACAATCTTGCCTACTTTATGAATTTTCCTAAACATAATAACTATAAACAGTTATTATATCGATACTTTCCTAATCTGCAGTCATGCCTTTTCTCTTTTATTATACTTTGTTTAGTTCATTGATATTATGATATACCATAATTCAAAATGGAGATTAATAATATTAGTAATTTAGAGAGATGATTAGTAGCTCTCACGTAATTGATTTATGCTGCTTCTTTAGTAAACATAAATCTCCATTTTGATATCTATTCTATATATGTATATTTAGTTAGGCTACTATGTTTTAGCTTATCATTAAGGTTTGCATGCTAATAAATATGTATAGTTAATAATCGCAAGAATGTTATTATAAAAATATATTATTAATAAATAAGTTAAATCCCAAATATGCTTTTCTCTTTCTTAGTTTATTATATAAATTATATTGAATCTTTAAACTAGATTACTTTAATAAAACTCTTCTTAGCAAGTTTTAAGTATGCTAATTAATGAACTGGAATAAGGTAGTTTTGCAGAATGAAACTAAAGTATTTAGCACATTAGTTTAATTGTAATATTAATATTATTGTAGTAAGTATTACAAATGTGTCTTTACAAAGCATAACATGTGTAATACACTTGCTATGTTTCTTTGCAAATGGGCTTATGGTTAAACACCATACCATTATTTTAGTTTGTATAGTCTCTCTAGAACTGAAACATGAGGGGTCAGAGACAAATTTGTAAAGCTGTTTCAATGCCCAAAATAAGGTTCATGTTCTAATAGCAAGTCATACAGTCCAAAAGAACCAAGTACTTGGTACTGATTCCTGTGACTAATTACACATTCAGGCCACAATTCTTATTTAGCACCTTAGTATCAGAAGCTCACTGCAAACACCAGTTTGTCCCTCCAAATTATTATTTAGTTCGGCATTGACCACAACACCAGATCTAGTTTATGTAATAATCTGTATAGGGAGAACAGTTATTGCTCATTATGCATGTTAATCAAAATAAATTATATTTTGTCAGTTATCATTTTTTGTAAGATTAACTCCTATAGCAAACCTAGAATAGATGGCATAGCATATTGAGGCATGATTATAAAGCACAGATATAGATTGTAATAAACTTTAAGGTTAATTGATTACAGTGAGTCCTAATAGATGAGACTTTATACTAACTCAGCTCATTGTTGTATAATACCTGTGAGTATAACATCCCAATGCACTTCTATTTTGTATTAATTAACTTATAATTTAATAATTAACGATATTAAACTTGTAATAATGTTTAGTGTGTTATTCACAATCCATCCCAAATTTTATCCAAATTATTGAGATAATGCATATATTAATAATTAACACTGAAATAAATAAAATTACTCCCTGAGACTCATACTCCACCCTGTTTTACTGCCAGCTTGCGAATTAAAGGAGACTGAGTGTAACCTCATATATGCCATCTATAGGGTAGTAAATCATGGAGCATTGGTGAAGGAACTGAGGTGTGATCTGATTCAAGATCTCAACCCCTCATCTAGATCAGCTTTGGTATAATTTGCCAAAACTCTGGATTTTGTTGCGTGAATGTGTAAATATGACGTTACAGTAGAGACAATGCTATGTCAAAATCCAGATCAGTTAGAATCTTGAGGTTGTTTGATTCTTAAGAACTTCAAAAGTCTGAAGTCCAATCATAGAAATGAGCACGGATAATTTTATATCAGGATTTTTAATTTGATTAGCCAGTAAGTAAAAGAGTACTCAATTTTTATAACTTGGCCAATTTTATAAATAGGCCGGATTGGTTTTTTCAGTTGAGGCAATTTTAGACATTTTATTTTTACCTCTTTATGCTATAAAAAACTATCATTTATGGGAGTAACCACTCAAGTTTCTTTTTTAACCTTTATTTGACAAGCTACTGTTTGTATAATTGATAATCTTTTGATTAAAGACAAAATCTAAGAATGCACTGGATGAAGTTTCAGTCTTTATAAATGTAAATACTTGCATATTTATAGCATATTACAATGGCTATACGACAGCTGCTACAATCTGGTGAAGTATAGCTCCTAGTTCTAGGGAAAACTACAGAAGAAGAAACTACAATTGCCCTTATAGGTTTACCTACCACTTCCAGCTGTATCTTGCCAGCCTGACTCATGAACGCACCTGATGACACCTCTGGCTGTATTATGTCAGCTTGTCTCGTGCAATGTTTGATTCTACCAGTTCCAAACTCATTGCATTAACCATTAAATTTAACAGCTATTGTCTGGAGAACATGTATTCCATCTTTTAGCTCTGTGACAGTAGTTCTCTCAGAACGTGTATGGAACACATGCATTTTATCTTTCAGTTTTGTGTCAGTAGTTCTCTCATCCTGCCTTTAAAAGGTTTGGTTATTTATTGCCACATCCCCATCCTTAATGGACTCCTTTAGATTCAATGAGCATCAATGGCCTATTGACTCATTTTTGTCACTGGCTGTGCATTATCTAACTGTATACACATAGGTTCATTGCAATGAATGCTCAATCCAATCTAGATAAGATGGAAACTGGACTAGTTTATTCGTTGAAGTCAAGGTGAGATATGACACTTAGACATTGTGATATGTTAATGAGACAAAAAACAGGGAATCTCTAAGACATCCTCAGATGTATCATTTTGGTTTTATTTTAATGTTTTTTAATTTGTTTAGAAAGAATGTTTCATATTTGTAAGACCATAACAAATGATCAGGGATTGTCTTATGAAACAATGTGTAAAAAATGAAAATAAGTGATTCTATGTTGAGAAAAACACCTCTGTGTCCATTGTTAATAAGATTGGTGAATGAGTGAGCATTTGTGAATAATATCAGTGATAAGTCTGTAATTATGCCTTGGATAGAGTAGCATTCTAATAGAAAATGTATCATAATTTTCTTATCTATATAACATAAGACACATTTATAAAGTGCATTTTATAGAAAAGTATTGGTGGGAAAGCCTTTGACATGACTAAATGAAAGAGTAAATATATTTGAAATCTAGATAGACTGAATTTTTATGATGTACTTGTTGTTTAATAACAGAACAAAAGGGTATTTTAGTTTAAATAAAATATTTTGTGATTTAAAAAAATGGAGTATGGATGTAATGCTTTGGAGATCTGAAAACATCAGAATCAATCCTGTGTCTTACTGATCCCAAGTTGGACACTGTACCTACTTCACCATACCATGCAGGGCTATATTTTCTGATTAAAACATGGACGCAAACTATTATAAATCACTGTAACAAGCCTTTATTTGTATTTCATGCAGTGGTTCTCTATTTCTTATCATCCCAGCAAGGTTTTTTATTATTTATTTTACATATGTTCTTTGTCAAGATCTTTCAAAAATATTTTTGTTTAATATTATTTCTCTTCTGGAAATACATGTACCTCACGTCTATTATAGTATGTTAACTTTTTCAAATGATTGTGATATCTAGTTGTTATATGATTTATGTATTCTACATTTATTTTCTCATTGTTAATTTGACAAACATCTGTATTTTTAGTGTAATTTACAATCTTGGAAATTACTTTTTATTAAATATCCAGATTTCATATCTGGCCCTGGCAGAATATGTTTATTATAATCACACTATTTTAAGATATATAGGCATATTTTATTTCAGAGTTGTTACATGTACTGAAATCATTTAATTTTGTATTCAATTTTATTTAATATACACTAATAATTTACACTATATATCTGTTTAAAATTTCTAAACATCAACATGGATCTAAGTGTGTAACTGAACACACAATTCTATGAAAAACTCTTCAACATATTACAAGATATTAGAAATAATCAAAATAAGAGTCATAGATCACATGACCCTATTCTCTTAAGCTTGTAAGTTATAAACAATGAGGATTGCCAATTCCTCAACAAGCTTTGTGATAAATGCTTAGCCAGAGAAAGCATTTAAAATATCTCTGTCAGGAAACACCTCCCCCCAAACGCCTGACCATGGTTTTGTGCTTTGGTACTCCTCAGAGAGATGCCAGGCTACTGGAGTGCCAAAGCACAAAACCATGGTCAGGGGTTTGGGGGGGGGTTCCTGACAGAGATATTTTAAATGCTTTCTCTGGCTAAGCATTTATCACAAAGCTTGTTGAGGAATTGACAATCCTCGTTGTTTGTATTACAAGATAATTTCTTCCTTTTAGTAATACTGTCATATTCTTCTCTTTTTGCTTAAGTGACTTTGCTGTCTACACCAAGATGTGTTCAGGCTTCTCTTATATTCTATAGCACTCCTTGATAATTAATAGTTATATTTCATTTTATTATCATTAATTTTTTTTATGTATACCATTTTACAAAATTCAAGATATTCAATTTTTCTAATAGAATAATTTTTTAAAGTATTTTCATATATATTTTTTGCAGAATAAGTATTTTCATATTTATTTGTTAATTGTTACTTTTTAAGAAAGATAAATAAACATAACAATCTTAGACAAATATCTGTTTTCCCCCCTATGTTATAGCATCGGCCAGGAGGCGAACCCAGCTGCGCTGACCTCCCGGCTAACAATGCTTGACTAAATATCTGTTTTTTCTTATTGATTTCAGTTAAAACCAAAAAAAAAATGCTATCATTGAATTCTGTTATAATTTTAAAAAAGTTTAGAAATTTGAGTTTACTGTGACTGAAATATTCCTATAGGTTCTTATAAATATCAATTGCTAACTAATAGTGTCTTTCTTAATTGTTCTTTTCTTTTTAGTTTAGCATTGGCACATATCTTAACCTCACTAATTGATTATCCTTCTTTAAAATCAACATCATATGTAAAAAAGTAATTATTTTATTTAACCTATCATTAAAGGATTTGAAAAAGAATATTATAAAGCCTACCACTCTTAAATAATTGATCTGATACTCTAATTATTAAACAACTTATATACTTTTTATATATTTCTAATTGCTACAAAAATATTAAACATTATCTGTCACATATTAAAATAAAGCAATTAAAACAAAAATAATCTTAAAATAACTAGTAACACATATATAATAACAAAAGAGAAGAAGCACGGCATAGTTCTATATTTTCCAGCCCCTAAGACTCAAAGGAGCAGGGCTTTGCAAAGATGCTTGCATTTTATGTCATATCAAGGGTTGTGTTAGTATAAGATCTAAATAAAAATAGCTCTCTTAGTGTTCATGGTGCATTGTGTACTTATATTCCAGTTGCTGAATTCTTTATCTATCTCAGAATTGCAGGTCTTTAGTCATTCTGTTAGCTATCAGATCTCTGTCAAATCTGCAAAAAAATTGATGAGCACATAGTTTGAGGTATGAAATTTGTTTTGATTATACATGAATGTAAAATATTGTTAGATTGGTGTTTCATTTTTATTTTTTCTCTTATAAACTGGGCCATGAGACAGTTGTGTCTCATGGCATACAGTGACATAATAGTGTGCACATATGTAGATAAAGTTGATGGGAAAAGTAGAAATACACATAATTTTTATAGATATTTTCTGTATTACACTGGAATAACAGTTAAGGATTAAAGAATGTTGAATTTAAAATTATTTTATTATAAATTTACAAAAGATCTAATTAATGTTTTATTAATTCTGATTTTGACATTAAATTAAACATGTTTTTATGTTGCAATAGATGTAATGGAAATTATAAAATTTCACTATCTATTTTGATTAGCAAATTTTTTTTTTGGAATTAATGCTTACATCACATATTTTAATAAAATTCCACAATGATGTTTTTCAAAGGATTAAAGTGAATTGAAAAAAGTGATTAATTTTTTTCAATCATGATAGGGAAAACTTATTTTTAATTACCATATTTTCCCCCATTCTAACTATAAAAGGGTCAACAAAAAATTATAAAGAAATTTTTTAAGAGTTTTTGCATATTGTGACAGCAGAAATACCATGAAGTTATAAGAAGGTAAGAGGCAAGTCCATCTGCTACTAATAATGCAACAATGGTATAGTTTGAAGTGACATGGAAGTAAGATCCAGCTTTTCTGTGTCCTTCATAGCTCTATATGTGTCTATTAGACAGCATAGAGACTGAAGAGATATCATTGCAGGCAAAGTTACCTGGATTATATATTTCCCAATGATGACAAGCCAATATACTCTTAGAAGGGACCAGCTTACCCAAAGGGTCAATCAGCTTGGTGAAGAATTAATTTATATATGTACTGTTTTATCTGGATGCAGAGAGGCACAAATAGGAGTATTGTGTTATATATATGTATAAAGTACAACTTGTGAGTAATGTTATATATATATTGAGAATGATAGTATTTTAAGTAAGTTTTTGAAATGACATTTAAAATTTCTAATTAACAAATTTTAAAAGTAAATAACTTTGTTCAACTAAAAATAAAACAAAGAAAGACAATAATAAATGACATTTGTGACTAGATTATTTGTTCCTGATATTGTTTATAAAAATAAAAAAATGAGAGAAAAATTCTGAATTTTTTTTTAAATATTCAAAATGAGATCACAAGGAACTGAAACTTTCCAAATGTTAATAGTTTTATTTTTCTTTAAAAGAACAACATTTAGTTACCATAAAAAATGAAGAGGCTAATTAAATTAATACCATCTATTTTATATATATACACACATCATAATTTTTTTGTAATTCTGTGACCATTTGAACATATTAATTTTTAAATTATTATATAGCACATCTGAGTGTTTGTATATATATCTATATGCATTTGATGTTTTTTTTGACATTGAATTAATTATATATTAAGAAAATATAATATGGTGTATTAGGTTTATATTTTTTTTATAAATGCCATTGTGTGCACATATTTTTGTGCACACACACATATAAAATCAGTTATTATTTATGCATCATTAAAATGTGATCTTATATTTATTATTATTATTATTATATGACAATTCCCATAAGTTATGAAATGTCTGTATACTTATATGGATGTGTATCAGGTATATATATATTAAAATTGATCATATCTTTTAATATTATATGATAATTCAAATATATTTATAAACTATTATACTATATTTCTGCATGCTTATATAAGTGTCCTTTCACAATGTGATAGCTAATTGTATATTAATCAAAATCATGACATATTGATATTTATGGCATACTCAGCAGATTTTAATTTCATTTTAATTGGTATTAATAAATTGATATTTCATTGTTAAAGTTTTCCAGTGAATTTACTCAATCCTGAATATTTTTAGGATATTAAATGTTGTGTTATATCTTTTATTCACAATAAGTTATAGAACTTTTGTTCCCGAGCTAGATTCACACATAATATTCTATTATATAAAATGGGTTTATATTAGTGTTCATGGATATTGAGTTGATGATGATCCAGGATTGGTTCAAAGGGGCTATCCTTTAAAGTTCACGCACCATATTGTTTAGTTTAGAATTTATTAGAAATTAAATTTATAGTTGGCCAGTACATTAATGGTACTAAATGACCAGAGCATTGATAATGATCACCATGTTTTAGATTCCCATAAATATTGTTTTTATTGCTATATATTTTGATGGATTAGTACTTAAGTTTGTGCATCCAAATTAATGTTTAGTAATCTGTCACAAGCTGGCAAGGGCTAAATTATTAGCCTGGTCTATAATAGATAAATTTCAAATCCCGCCATAGGATTGATGGTTGATTTATTTTTATCATTGATAACTCATGATGATGAATTATTATTATATTACTTTTGCAAAATTCTGGTGAACTTATAGTTACTTGTTTATTTATGGTTAGTGCTCATCTCATGTTCTTCATATTCATTTCCCATGCTCATTTATTTTGCATTTAATTCACATTTAAATTTAGATTAGTTCATGACTTGGTCCCTTACTGAGTCTGTACTGGTACTATATATATATATATATATATATATATATTGTGACCATCTGGATGGGCACAAGGAATTGACATACTTTGTATCTGCATTGAATAGTTACGTTATATTAAAAAAAATGAAATAGCCTTAGAATTTTAAATATTTTTTTGCTGGAGATCATTTGAAGCTTATATATGGATTGCTTATGCAGTTGATAGACCAATTTATAAGTATTCATTATTATTATTGTGGTTAGTGAAGTATTTAATGCCAGAGAGAGGGGTTGTTATTGTAGGAATTGGTATATTTGGGCAGGAAAATGCAAGATTATTTTATATTA
The DNA here is from genome assembly GCA_028023455.1 of Epiperipatus broadwayi. Taxonomy (NCBI): domain Eukaryota; kingdom Metazoa; phylum Onychophora; class Udeonychophora; order Euonychophora; family Peripatidae; genus Epiperipatus; species Epiperipatus broadwayi. The sequence continues at coordinate 3,652,193 of JAQFVV010006249.1, read as the reverse complement.
GTGTAGTATTGGTTGAATGGTTTCAAAATCCTTATTCTTTAATGCTTATCCTTTTGTCAACAATTAATAGCCATTTCAATTATATTTAGTTAAGATACTTTAATATTTATAGTATAGTGTATGTGCATGCATGTATGACTCTGCATTGTTTTCACTTCATTTTCATCTTCTAAAAACATTAAGCAATAGTACATGTACAATAAAAACATGTAAATTACAGTAACTATCTTAAATAATTTAACAAATATATATTTCTTTCCAATGATTAACATATAGTTGAATCAATGAATTATTTCACAAATTAGATAAATTATTAATCATTTTTGTTTAATAGTTAATTAATATTCTTTTTTTTTTCAAGTTTATAGAAGCTATTTATTTTATTATTATTTTTTGTCTTGATTTAATCAAAATGGTTTTTTTTTTGAAAAGATTTTTTTTTTGAATATGTAATTAGCTTAGATAGAAAGGAAGCATGGGAGTAACCTTGTGAAGAAAAAATGACCTTTTTGTTAAAGATAGTTATTTAACAAAGATCTCCAGCGAAAAATTTGCATATTATGTAAGGTAATGGTAGCCAGAAAACAGTGGCTTATTATTGGGAAAATTAAAAACCAGTTGCTGAAGTCAAATTTATTGTAAAAAGACTTTGGAGTAAAATATCGAAAGGATTTTAAGAAATTTATTATGGGAATTGGTTAACTAGAATGGAATTCTAAATTTTCAAAAGGTACACAGTTTACTTTGCTCTCCTTGATTTAAACGTTTTGAAATAACCCCTTCATAACTATTGCTCTTTTAAAAATATATGTTGATAACGTCCAGTCTACAGTACTTCATTTAATTGTCATTTTAAACAAGAATAAATTGCATGAATATTATTGTTGTATCACTAACCAATGTGTGTATTTTAATATATCTGGGAAATGCATGCAGAACTATTTTACAGAATATATTTTAATTCTTCGCTATTTTCCGTGTTGTGTTTTTGTGAGGATGAAACATAGATTTAAGAATATGCATATTTTGATAAATCATGCCATGTTCAAATTCACCATAAAGAGATAACACTATTTTTTTATCTGGTATTTCTGGAAATAATACTATTTTGAATGAAGGAAATAAAATGTGAGTTCCTTCAAATTAAGTATTTGCTGAGATCGAATGGAAGAATAGAAATGTGGGTAATTTTTGGTTCTCTTTGATAAAGATGGAATATAAAACAAAGTATTATTAATTGTGAAATTACTAAGGAACCATGGTATCTTAATTGACAATATTTGAGAATAAACCATGCGTATAATAGACTATAAAGTGTTAAATGCTACTCAAGAAAACTACTAAAATAGTTACATATTTAATTTAGCACTACAATGGAGAATGTCTTATTTTCAGTATAATAAAAGAGAAATTAATTGCTTGTGTGTGTGATTTGGTACCTCAAATAGATATGCTATGAACACTAGAGGTGCTGGGTCAGATTTAAGTTACGTTTATATTTTTTTAAGTTATCCTGCAGAAGTTATTTCATTTAAATTCAGTTTGGAATGTGTCCCATATTTTTTCATAAGCCCGGAGCAGAGCTTTGCAAGTGAACTTTCATTTTAAATTATAAAACAAATAACTTTTGTTTCTTTATTTTTTTTTATTGCTTGTCATTATTAATGTATATTATTGATAATAGGCTTATTTATTATTATGTTTTATTGATAATTTGGGTTATTTTGATCTTCAAGATCGTCTCCGAAGCGTATCCAAATGAGGAATACGCTGGTAAAAATTGATTGTGTACAAATAGGTCTTATTGTTCTTTTATGAAGGTAAAAGAAAGAAATATTTTTTTAAAATATATTATTAGAGAGGTTTATATTTATTTTGTATACTTTATTATCTCAAAGTGAGAATTTTTTTTTTTAATCAATGAACGTATAATAGAAATAGTTTGCTAGATATGAAAGAAAGTTCATTCACAATAATTATAACCATTAAATTTTAAAAGGTAACCTAAAGTTTATTCTGAATTAAAAGTTATACCTTGCTGCAATATTTAATTACCATGTTGCCTGCATAGTGTGTAATTTAGAGTTAATTTTATATGTACTTTTATTCGCGGGTGTGTGTCTGTTTTGCACAATTATGACATTTGTTTGATAAAGTTCAGTTTGTGAATATTTTTATGTATAAATTTTGGATGCTGTCATATTCTACTGAGTTGAACGGATTAGTATGTTATCTGTATGTATTTATCTGCCAGTGTGTATTTATAATGTTCGATATTTAGAAGAGTTTTGAGAATGGAGAGAAATATGATTGCTTTATAATGTTTGTAGGGATAAAAGATTTTGCTTATTTAGTATATGTTTTTCCATGAGTAGAGCCTAGTTTATATTATATGCGTATGATTAAATGATATTTTTTGAAGTTAAGCAATGTTTTCTTAGAGCCCTGGTGATGAGGAAGAAGTCCCCACCAATAGTGTATTTAGAAGTAGATGAGTTATTGTTGAAGTATGATTAAATGATGTTTAGGAAGTTATGTGATGTTTTTCTTATATTCTTGGTGATGAGGAAAAGGTTCCCCACCAACAGTGTTCAGTAAGAGTTTATCTGCTCCTCATGTAGATTTCCCTTGTAATGTATAATCTGTATAATCATGAAAATATAGCTCTGTGTTAATTAATAAGTGGCCAGATAAATTGTTAAATTAATTCTTGATATAATATTAGTGTCTTATTTTATTGATGAATTACAACATTGTCCAAAATAAAGTAATTGTATGATATTTTCTTGATGAATGGAGAATTTGTAGAAAAGATTATTTTCTATCATTGTTGCTTGACATACGTACACACACGCGTAATATAAATAATATCGCGTATATAAAGTATAGAGTTATTGAAATTAAAATGAGAAATAAATGTTTTGAAATACATTACATTCATTTAAATAGAAGTATAAAGTTATTGAGATTAAAACGGGAAATAAATATTTTAAACTACAGTGTATTTATTTAAATAAAGGTTATAAATCATCAAATCATCAGAATGAACATGATTTTGTTGCTATGCATGAAAGGTATTCACAATTGAAAGTGATTATTTAGTCAATTAGAGAAAGTTGCTTGATTGAGAGCCAAATGTAATTAATTTGATTTATTTTATTAATCAATGGTAATATCCTCTCAAAGTATTCTTTTGTGTTAATAATATAACATGTTGTTTATTTAGTGTCATGTAGATGAAACATGTAAAGCATGTGTTCGAAGTCAGAATATTTAAGTTTTGGTGTTAATTTGCTTTGATAATAGGGATAATCCCAAACTAATACTTAAAGTTTATTTGATAATTTAAAAATCTGTAGGACAAGTAGTCCAATTGTAAATATGTTAAACCAAATTTATTTTATTATAATAAATGATTTATTTTATTTGTTTAAAATCTTAAAATTGTGTCTGGAGTTATTATTGTATACATTCATGTTTTCCATTTCCACATCTCCACATTTCATAAATCTATTACAAAATAGATATATTATTTTAGAGTTATAATATTAAATCTGCTGGTGTCTGACAATATTGTTTTTCTTAATCCACACATTATAAAGAACATTTGCCACTGGATAAACATATTAGAAAGGTTGCCAAGTTAGTATATTTGTTAGATGATTATATGAAATTAAAATACCCTATTTCTGTCAGTATCTTATCATTGAAACACAGTAGAATATTTTAGTCAATTTGTTTCATTACATTTTTGTCATACTTTAGAATTATAACTTATGGGTCAATGTAGTTTATTTAATTCAACTGTGTTTGTTAAATTCCCTGAGATCTTATTGTTTATTTCTTGATTGACATTAAAGTAGATGCTTAGATTTTGATATGCCAAGTCATAGAATTGTTTAGTATTATAATTATAGAAAGCTGATATATGTTATATTTGGATGAAAGAAGAAATTAAGTTTAAAGTACATTTTAATAGACTGTACCGATAAACATGATTCTTTATCATACAATTAATTAATAAAAGGATTTACATTATATTTAGTGTTTGTAATATTTCTTCTCTCATTTATGTATCATCATATATCTTATAAACTGCCTATAGCGTCCCACTGAGCTGAGCTGAACATAAACTTAAATATAGAGTCTCAATAATAGTTTTTGTATTATAGATCTTGTTATATTGTTCTATTCATTAATAGAACTGGTGCCTTGGCATTTTACTCATGTAATGTATATGAGCAGTGTTGGGAGTGTAGGTTATAATATATATATATATATATATCACTATTTATTTATATACAAATAAATAGTGAGTGTAGGTTATATATATATATATATATATATATCACTATTTATTTGTACAAAGTCTATTTACGCCTCTAGAGAGTTGGTTGGAATGAAGCTGTATTAATAAATGAAAGTTAGTCTTAATAACTATTTATTAACCATGGCTAGTTTTGTCCTGAACTTGATTAAAAGTTTAATCAGAAAAAAATGTAATTATTAAAATGGTTTCATTTCAAAGAGATGTAAAGGGTGTATTTTTGGAAGCAGATACATTTGTAAGGCTTCTAAAATGCATACTCTAAAAATTTGCTTTTTGTTGTTTTATTATTGGTATTGGTCAAAACTTAATATTTATGCTTGTAAAAAAAATAATTAAGAGTTCGCTTGAAATAATATTTTAAGAATAGACCTTGTTGCTATGCAATAAGGATAAAATCTAAAAGCTGCAAAGTGAGTGGGTGTAAACCATGGCACCATGCAGAAGGCAGATCTAAAAGTGGAAAAAATGAATTAAAGCAAAAAAATGGTGCCTAATGAAAAATAGTGCTTAATAATTAGTTGTGGCATATACAATTGGACCAGTTCCCTTTAATTCATGAAATTGTTTATTCATTCATTGTTGGTACTGCAAAGATGTTAACCAATCACAAGATGTTTAAAACCTGGAATCACTAGCAGGGTTAAATGCTGAAATAATCAAAGTGGCTAATACAAACCTGAGACAGCCAATACCTGAATGACTTTATGCTATTGAAGTTTTCTAAATATTGTTAAAATATTAACAATGGTTGGATTAAGGTGTAATATGTTTGCCATCACTAAATATATTTTCTGCTGCTGAAAATGGAACTCTGATTGGCTAATATATGCTTTCTCTTAATTTGCTATAATCATTGGACCATAGATTGAATGTTATTTGCAAAATCATTTGCAGTTATCCAGCTGTAGTTGATTAACAAAGAAATGAAAAGTGATGCTGTCTATTTTCATGAATATCATGTATCAGGAAGCAAATAGATTGAAAAAATGTATACAGAATTTAAATCCAATTGGTAATAATTTTTTTTCTACTAATAAGCAATTAAACCACTAAATATCACATGATCACCATTTTTTATGCTTGCTCATAACTGTTATTAAGCCAAGCCAAAAAAAAAAAAAAGAAGCTAGAAACTAGTCTGGGATATTGGATGAGTAGGCACTAGATAGGCATTTTATGCACAAGCTTTCCGGCATCCACTGATTACTCTGGCTTGCAGTGAGTGACAATACTGTATGGAGAGTTTTGCCTGTTTTAATAAGCAATTACTAATAAGCCTTTGTAATACTGTTGAACTAGAAAGGTTTTATTATGGATGTAATCGCAAATATATCACTAAAATGTCTAGATATATTATTATATTTTTTAAAATATTTTATATTGGTTCATACTTTATGAATTTATGTAATACGTCTTTTATCTTTAACGACAAACATGTTTTTTTTTATTATTAGTTAACACTTTATTCATTCACAAGTGAATGAGCTGTGAGATGGGAAAGGGAGTGTAAAAGAATTTTGACAATGTATATTTTTTTATTATTGTGTTATTAAATCTACTTTCAAACAATTGGAAAAAAATCTCAAAAGCTAATGTTGATAACTTTAAACTAGTTACTAAGTTTTTATAAGTGGCTTAAAACAAGCAATGATAGGTCAAATAGAAACATTAATTACAAATGTCAAATAATTTTCATTTTTCACCGAAGCAACATATTAATAAATATTATATTAGCACTGACATCGTTTTAAAAGTTGTTTTAAATAAGAATAATTATTGTAGAAACATAGTTTTAACGAATTCTAGACAAAACAAAGATTTAAAGATAATCATCATCACCATCACCCATTATCAATCCACTGCAGGATGAAGATCTCTCCAAGTTCAATCCATCTTCACCGATCTTTAGCCCCTCTTCACCACAGCATCCCTGCACACTTTCTTATTTCATCCATCCATCCCACATGTGGTCTCTTTCTGGGTCTTTTACAATATCTTGGAATCCAGTTTAAAGTAATAAGAAAATATAATTGTGACCTTTACATATTTTTGTCTGATTGTTCTTCAGAAGTTACAAATGATTATCTTTTGGACTGTATTAGAGAGAATGTTAAAAAATCCCAAATAAGTAGTAACCCAATATAAAATTGGGAAAATGGTTCAATATATATATATATGATAAACAAAAATGCAAGTTAAAAAACTTGCTAACGCTTGTATTTATGTCCACAGATTCACTAAATCCAAGGCGTGTTTAGTTTACATAAACGTCAATACTCCTAACTATAATTCCATTTTTAACTTGGCAAGCTATTTATCGTCAGTGAAAGACAGAAATAAAAAACTAGAGCTGAATGCAAACTGGCGTAACCAGTTCTGTTCGTGAATTTTTTAGACACGCAATGTCTCAAACTCCATACACCAGATACTACATGGTCTGGATCTCAGTTCAGCATCACCACATAGTAAGCCTCTGCAATCTATATCATTGCAAGAGAACTTCAAGGTAGATTTATGATGCAACGGTTAAAAAATTGCTAGTCTATCAAGCAACTCTAGCGTTTATGATTACAATTTCTACTTCTCAGCTTGCAAGCGTGAATTTACACGTAGTCTCAAACTCAGATGGGACCCCCAGTCAGACGCCTTCAGCAATCTATATCATTGCAAGAAAGACCTCAAAGGTGACATTTATGATAAACAAAAATGCAAGTTAAAAAACTTGCTAACGCTTGTATTTATGTCCACAGATGGCGTCCTACCAAAAACACCTATCAAGCGTATTTTCGTTTACATAAACGTCAGAGTAGTTAGTATTCACTATCTCTAACTATAATAATGCATTTTTGTTTATCATAAATGTACCTTTGAGGTCTTTCTTGCAATGATATAGATTGCAGAGGCTTCTACTATGTGGTGATGCTGAACTGAGATCAGACCCATATAGCTATCTGGTTTGCTATGCTGAGTTTGAAGACATTACGTGTCTAAAAAATTCACGCTTGCAAGCTGAATAGAAATTGTTTCATAAACGCTCAGAGTTTGTATTCAGATCTAGTTTCTTTATTCCTGTCTTTCACTGACGATAGCAAATAGCTTGAAATCATGATCTGAAAGTGGAATTATAGTTAGAGATAGTGAATACTAACTACTCTGACGTTTATGTAAACAAAACACGCTTGATTGGCAGTCTTGGTAGGACGCCATCTGTGGACATAAATACAAGCTTAGCAAGTTTTTTAACTTGCATTTTTGTTTATCATAAATGTACCTTTGAGGTCTTTCTTGCAATGATATAGATTGCAGAGGCTTCTACTATGTGGTGATGCTGAACTGAGATCAGACCCATGTATATCTGGTTTGCTATGCTGAGTTTGAAGACATTACGTGTCTAAAAAATTCACGCTTGCAAGCTGAATAGAAATTGTTTCATAAACGCTCAGAGTTTGTATTCAGATCTAGTTTCTTTATTCCTGTCTTTCACTGACGATAGCAAATAGCTTGAAATCATGATCTGAAAGTGGAATTATAGTTAGAGATAGTGAATACTAACTACTCTGACGTTTATGTAAACAAAACACGCTTGCTTGGCAGTCTTGGTAGGACGCCATCTGTGGACATATATATATATATATGACGTAAATAATCAAAAATTACCCAAACCATGTAAGCTCTATTTGAAATTATAAATAGCCAGATATCCAAAATAGAAATTGAATTACTGCCTAACACTATGCTAGTAATTATAAATAAAATAGAAAATCAGATAACGTTACAAAACTAGCCAAAAGCAATATGTGTTCATCTATTAACAAATAGACCCATCAAAGGAAATTCAACAAGATCCAAATAACACATATATAATTATAAATAAAATAGAAAATCAGATAACATTACAAAACTAGCCAAAAGCAATATATTTTCATCTATTAACAAATAGACCCATCAAAGGAAATTCAACAAGATCCAAATAACACATATATAATTATAAATAAAATAGAAAATCAGATAACATTACAAAACTAGCCAAAAGCAATATGTTTTCATCTATTAACAAATAGACCCATCAAATGAAATTCAACAAGATCCAAATAACACATATTCAGAAAACAAAATAGCCTTCCCAAAAATCCCTTCAAAAACAATCACCTTTATCATCAAATTGGTTTAAATCAAGATGTCAGTTTTTTTATAATAAAAGTATATTAATAAGCTTAATTGCTTATTTAAACTTTTTAAAATTTAGATATTTATGTATTAGTCCAGTGGTGATGAAAGTTGTCAGAACAAACAAATGTAGACTGAATTAAACACATAAGTGAATATTAGATAATATTCCAATGAGGAGAACATTATTAGTCAAATATTGATTTTGTGGCTAATTTTATGATTTAGACCATGCTGTAATGTCATGAAAGAGTGTTGGCATGAGCAGTCAATGATATGGTGAAAGTAATGTATACAGGAGATTTATTATCCATCTTTAATTCTTTAGCAGGCGAATATGCACAATCTCTCCATACAGCAACACCACTCAGTGCAAGCCAGAGTAATTAATGGATGCATAAAGGTTTGCACATAAAATCCCTATCTAGTGCCTACTCATCCAATATCCTCAGACTAGCTTCTACCTTGTGGCTTTCATCAGTGAGAAGCTTTGAATCTGAGAGCATTTCACTTAGAACTTAAGATCGAATGCAACCATCCAGCAGCTACCTGTTACTTTGTTAGCTAACTATAAAGCTTTGAGTCCAAAATGAAAATACAGTAGTTTTCAATTGAGGATCACTAGATTGTATAGTCATATAAATCTGATCTCAGTTCCATATAGATATTTTTTGGGGTTTTTTAATAACCACAATCACAATAATCCTATAAGGCAGGATTGGTATTATCCACTAAACATCACATGTTTACCATTCTTTATGTTACACAAGCTGCTTTCATAGAGGAAAGACTCCATACAGTAGTGCTACTCAGGGCAAGCCTTAGCAATCAATGGATGCAGGAAGGTTTGTGCAAAAAATGCCTATCTAGTGTCTACTCATCCAATATCTCCAGACTAGTTTCTAGCTTGTGGCTTTCATCAGTGAGGAGCCTTGGATCCGAGAGAACTGCACCTAGCAGTCTGGAGATATTGGATGAGTAGGTACTAGATAGAGATTTTATGCACAAAACCTTCCGGCATCCATTGATTGTACTGAAGGGCACTACTGTATGGAGAGTTTTGCCTTTGTGTTTGTAAACTTTTGCATCATTTTCAGTAAATAAAGTTAAATGTCATGTTTTTTAAATAAATCTTTAATTAATGGATTTAGTTTGTCAGAAGCTCCCATGTATACATTATTTCTGAGATCACAAGACTAGAAACTTATTGTTAGACTAATATGTATGTGAAATCTGTGAACTAATACATAAGTACAGATATTTAAATATAAGGCATTATAATAAAAGGTATGATTCTTCATCTGATTTGAATTGATCTAATTTTGTTCTAAATAATTCTTTTTTTAACAATTTTAAATAAAGGATCATCCTTTGTTCATTTTAGAGATAGGAATGTGGTAATTGATTTCATTTCTGCTATAGAATGTTGCAGATGTCTTTATTTATGTAGTGACATGGAAAATTATATTTTATTTAAGATATTTCATACTAAATCAAAAAAGAATTAATTACTACATATGGTTATGTTTAATGATAATCTTTAATTAAAGTTTAAAGTATATATCTTGGCTGAAATGGCATCATAATTTTTAATCTAGTAGACGATTAGTGATAATCATAAAGTTATTTGTGTAGGAAAAATGGTGTCATTGTTGTGGATGCAAAAACTTTGATACCTTTAGATTAAATTATAATAATTTGTTAGTGATAAATATTTGCAAGTATAATATGAGAAATTGTTTCCTGGTTCAACAATAGAGCGATGACTCATTATTAAATGCATATTGGAAATCATTTGTCTTTTCAGTTGTTTATGTGTTTATGTGATTAAAATGTGTAAGATATTTAAAGTGAATATCAGATTTAAGTGAAAAGGTAATTACTAGCCTAATAAATGGTCAGTAATAGGTATTTATCTGTGGAGGTTAGTGACATAGTTGTGAATTTGGTACATTCGGATTAAATTGTAATTCTTGATATTAATAAAAAAACGCAGATATACGAGGGGTGTAACCTGGGCTCAATGAAGAGATCTAGTTCAGTACTAATGTATATTGGGAATAACCTTTTCAAAATACCTTTATTAGAAAGGTGTAAGAAGATTTACAATTTTTAGCTGTTAATCGTCTTCATATTATATATATATTTGTAAGTATGTGTACGTCTAAATTTATATTTTTGATTCATCTCCATTATTTTATTTAAGCTAGTATGCATAATTTGCATTAGTTTTCGATTGTTTTCGACGATAGATGTGGAAGTTTCCTAATTAGTAATTAATTCTGTCCAGTGAAATGTTGCTTACGCAATAGCGCTTTTTAATATAATGAATTTAATTTCAACAATAAAACAAAAAAAAAAGTGGACTTTCAAGAATCAACAGAAAATTATTATAAATTATAGTTTTTTTGTTTAACTTTGTAATTCAGAAATTTTAAATTCTACTCGTGACCTACTTTTTTCTCCCCTAAAGAATACAAATCAAACCTTGATCCTTGAAAGTAGCTTTGTTTCTTAATTTGGTGCGCTAATTAATAATTACAATTCAATTAAACTATATTTTGTAAGTAGCGATTGAATTTTTAAAAAAGTTTTAAATTACCTTAATGTCAAAATTTTTTTTTACAACGAGTTTACATTATTTATTTAAAAAGAATGCATTTAATAATAATAAAAAAAAACTAGTTAAATGTTAATAACAGTTTAAACACCCTTTATATATATATACTGCGCTGCTATACACACACGATTCAGTTTTTTGCACAATCATTTCTATATTTTTGAGTCAGTCAGTATTATTTTGTCTTTAATTTTGACCATAGTTAACTTAATATGCAGATAATACTATATATATATATTACAAAGAATAAGTGTATTGCGAACTCATTCTTTATTATATGTTGTGATTATTTTGGTAACCAAGATGGCAGCCCATATTCTTAATACATTTATAGATTCAGGTCCCCCAAAAATGTTTCCAAAAAAAAAAAAAAATGCCTGCTACGAAGTATTGTATTTCACTATTATATTTTATTTTTTATTACTGTTATTTTAAAAATATATATATTCTGGAGAAAATAATTGCAATATTTACAGTTTATTTACTTTTTTGGGATTAATTTATTAACAGAAAAATGTTTAAATACAATAGTTACACTTCATTCATATCAGTCGCATCCAATCATATCGTGACCATTTACTTTGGAAATAGTCAATTGCATTATGTGCTGCGACAGGAAGATCCTAAATTTTTATCATTATGATAATTTACCAAAAGAAAAAAACTGCTAATAAAAAGAAAGCAAAGGCATTTGTTAAGGGTGTCCCTTTGTTTCCGACTTTATAATATAAATATATAAAAAGAATAAAACTAAAGCTTTTTAATGAAAATTATCAGAATTTATTCATTTCTTTAAATTTAACAATCAGTTTATTAATTTTGTTCTAATTTAACAACTAACACCCTTGAAACAGTATATTTATTAAAAATACAGGCTACCATCTTTGTTTACAGGAAAACTCATAAGTATCAAAATATCATATGCATATTTTTTTGCAATATTTGACAGCATTTATATTTAACTTTATATCATAAATCAGACAAAAATTAATGTATATTTTTTGGTGGAATCATTCTTTTATCTAGAGGAGTTACTTTCAAAAGAGGTTTTATGGCTTATTGTAATTATTGGCTATTAATTTGTAATTTGCATATATAAATCTTTTAGTTAATGGAAAATTTATGGTTTAGTATATAAATAATAATAAATAGGAATAGGAGTTGAAAGTTGTAAAAATGATTATATATTAATCAAACTTCAAAACAAGTTTTCTTTGACTGTTTAATGGAATTTTATTTAAACATTTAGGAAGATAAAAATCTTATTTTGTTTCATTCCTGGGCCAGCATTCTTTATCTATATAAGGTTAGAAAACATTTTTCATCTATAGAGCTTGCATTGACTATTAACAGATTGTAAATTCTATGATTTATGTATGTATGCTTTATCTATTTTCTTGTAATATATACATATATAACTAATAATGCAAGGATTAATTTAGTTATCTTTATATATATTGGATTGTTTCCATAGATTGTTATTATAATAAAAAAATAGAAATGAGATTATATCCATGAAAGCAGAGATAACATTTTTAGCTTAATGTTGCTAAAAAACTATCAATTATTACTAATTGACAATTCCCAAGGCTAAACAAGTTTTCCCATTAATCTATAATAGTTCTTTTATTGGAAACTTTGTTGAAGTAAATGGAAGTCCTTTTTTTTACTTCAAACTCAAGTTCTTATAAAGATTTAAACCTAGAAAGTTATTTTTTATGTGAGAATGTGAAGAAATAACATTTTTCTCAACATTTTGCGAATATTTTAAACTTCTCCATAGTGTTATATATATTGTGCCTACTGAAATTTGAAATAAGTTTCAGCATGTAGTAAGATATCAGTCATAATTTATTTTTTCTTTCTTTCTTGTTTGATTTTTGGATGGTGAGTACATTAACTTATGAAATATTAAACTCTGTTACTATGACAATCATAATATTGATTTAAAATTGTTGATTATTAATTGTATTGTAAGATTGTAAATTGACTTTATTCATTTTAAAATGGAAAATGAATATGTAAATAATAAAGCATATAGTTTAGATAAAATTATTATTTTGTTATATATATTGTTTTAGTTACTGCATTCACAATAGTAAATTATAAACAACACAAATAAATGCTTAATATTTCAAATATATTTGTCCTTTTTATTTACATGATATGTTATACTGAGAAAATATTTATAAAAATATATTTCTAGTGTAATATATTGAAAACGTAGTGTACATTTTTAAATTTATTTTAAAATGAAAACTAGTATTTGTATATTAAATACACAAATACTTATTATATGTAATAATTGTGAAATAATTTTTTTTATTTGTCATTACTATGTAATATGATATTTTATTTATGAAATGCTACCAAAAATAGCTTAAAGAGTTAAAATAGAAGATTGCTGTAGTTACACTAATGTCAATGAAAAATCTTATAAATAGAACTGAATACTTTGAACTCATTTTCTTGTTTTGCTTTAAATGGAAGTACATCACATGATCACCATCTCTTATGCTAGCACATAACTGTTATTAAACAGGCAATACTCTCCATAAAGCAGTGCCATCCTGTTCCAACCAGAGTAATCAATGGATTACAGAAGGCTTGTGTATAAAATCCCCATCTAGTGCCTACTCATCCAATATCCCCAGACTAATTTCTGGCTTGTGGCCTTCGTCAGTAAGGAGCCTTGGATCTGAGAGCACTGCACCTAGATCATGTGATATTTAGTGGTTTAACACCAATCCTGCCTAATAGGATAGTGGTGGTTATGATTGTTAAAGAGCCAAAGACAACAAAATTTGTGGGTGCTGAACTGAGTTCAGACCCATATGACTATATAAGCTATTGAGCTAAGATTACAAATATTATTGTGTTTTCAATTTTATTCTCATAGTTTTGTAGTTAAGTAGAAATAAAAGGTGGCTGCTGGAGAGTTGCATTATATCCTAAGATCTAGGTGCAATGCTCTCAAATACAAGGCTCCTCACTGACAAAGGCCACAAGTCAGAAACTAGTCTAGGGATATTGGATGAGTAGGCACTAGATGGGGATTTTATACACAAGTCTTCTGGCATCCATTGATTACTCTAGTTGAAACAGGGTGGCACTACTTTACGGAGAGTTTTGCCTTCGGTATTAAATAATTGGAGATTAATAGGCAATCACATATGTGAATATGGAATTAATGTAAATTGGTGATATATTGTGCATGCAATTAGATTGCAGGTGTACAGATCAATTGTTTATGATCTATTCATCATATATATGTACATATATATTATAAAATATTTGAAAACCAGGCACTCTTCACAAACCTGGGAGCTTAATTGTAAGTACTCAGATTTTCAAGCACCCTTCAACTATCCACACTATCTCATACAACTGATACACATGACCACACACATGTAGAAAAGATTTATAATCACCAATATACGTATTTCATGCTAAACCAGCACTCATCAGTTGGTCCAGATTATCATCTCTCACACACATATATATAATCAATGCCCAGTTTATATTAAGATAGCAAATTTTTGTACTTTAATGGACAGGCTTCAATCCACCCCAACCTCCAACTTTTCCACCATCCATATCATTGAAAATCTGATGATGAAAACCCAAATCCCATGCTGATGCCAATATTATTGCCATGCCCATGTTGACCTCAAGTCACTTTGATCCCTTATGTATAGCATGAAATATGTATATTGGTGAATATTTATCTTTTCTACATGTGTGTGGTCATGTGTATCAGTTGTAAGAGATAGTGTGGATAGTTAAAGGGTGTTTGAAAGTCTGAGTTCAAATTCCCTATACTTACAATTAAGCTCCCAGGTTTGTGAAGAGTGCTTGGTTTTAAATATTTACATATATATTATATAATTGACATTCATTTATTAATAAATTTTAATTTAACCTAAAATAAATATATTTGTTTGATTGTTGTTCAATTTTACAATACGAATTCATTGATTAATAGCATAGGGACAAGATAAACCAACTATATTGTAAAATTCATTTGAAATAACTATATCACATAATTCATAAATCAAATTCCAGGATTAGCAAGTGAGTATAGTGTAGTCATAATCAAATATTTAGGTGTTTTATCTAAATTGTTATTGATCAGATAGATACTGTATTGAGTTCATGGCTGGTTAATAAAATCTTAATTTTATTCAATTATAAAGCTGATAGTAGTATATTTTGTATGTTATGTCAGAATGATTTGCTTTAATTGTATTTAAATTTAGTTGAGGTGGATTATAAATTCAAATAAATCTTAAAATTTAATTTTCATATTTGTTATAATAAATGTTAATAATTCTTTTTATGTGTTTTGATTGTTATAATATACAGTTTCAATAATTTAGTTACAAGAAATTTAAAATAAATTGATCTGATTGGTTAATTGTACTTAAGTAAATACCCAATGGAAATCTGCTGTTTTTGTTATGTACTGATAGGGTTGGAGGTTATAGATTTAAGATTATCTAATAGGTTCATTGATATTACACCTTTATTGAGTATTTCATTTTATTATTACTAGCTTAATTAGTTAGAGTTAAATCAATATAAGAATTTAACATGGCGGAGTTAGTGTAATTTATTATTTCATTTGATTGGAATTTAAAGTTAATTAATGGGTCGTAGATTTAGATATTATGAATATTGTAATATTATAAATGTATAGGACATATTGAAGCTCATATCTCAATCATTTTATTTAAAGATGAACATCGTTAAATTTTCATATAAGTTTATATTATTATAAGCCATGTTTGATTCATTAGATATATTAGTATTTAATTGTTGAATGATTTATCATTATTTTCATTCGATTATAAGTGAAATATATTTTAAACATATGCCATTGTTTTGAGACTGATACTTGGTAAGGTTTGTATTTTAGCCAATAAAAATCACATGATCACCATTTCTTATGCTTGCTTATAACTGTTATCAAAACAGACTAAACTCACTATACATATTGCCACACACTGCAATCTAGAGTAATCAATGGATGCAAGAAGGCTTGTGCATAAAATCCCCATCTAGTGCCTACTCATCCAATATACCCAGACTAGTTTCGGGCTTGTGGCCTTCGTCAGTTAGGAACCTTGGATCCGCAGTGTGTGGCAATACATATAGTGAGTTTTGCCTGTTTTAATAAGGTTTGTAAATATGGTATTTTAAGTGATGATTTTGTTTGTCTTCTATTTATTTTAAATGCCATTTGAATTCATGATGCTATAATAAATATTATCATCACTATTTTCTTTTGGTATAGTTAACCGTCAATATGTGATTAGATAAAGAATTATATTAAGTACTGAATAATTATTTATTGATTGGTATTCATTCAGCTTGGTTCACTATATTCATTTTATTATGAATGATAATATTATTCATTGGTATTATAAAATTAATACTAATTTTCTTTGATGTATGATTTATTTAATTACAAATGATATTTAACTTCAGGGCTTATTTTCAGTCTGTTATATAGGGCAACCAATGACTGAACTATATTTTATTCAGGCTATATTAAGAGTTATTGTTTCCCATTGCACACTTTTGATCTGTTATAAATGCCACCCATATTAGTGGGACTATAAAAGAGATTAGCATGTGCACATAAGGGCATAACTAAACAGGATTACTCTCTCATGGCCTTACCAAATCTGATCTGTTATAAATGGTTTCCAAATGTGTGGAGCATTAAAAGAAATGTATACCCTCATTTTAATGTTACAAACATCGCCCTAAATTTAAGGACAACATTAAAAGTTATTTCATTATCATTTTTTCATATCAGTTATAAAATGCTGCTTAAATTTGTAGGACGACTTTTTATTGTTACAATATATATATATATATATATATATCCTTTATTATGTCTGCCATCTACACATTTATAGTAATAAAGAACAAGTATCTCCTATACCTATTATATCTTCTGAATTGCCCAGAATTTTGAATGAGGAAGTGACACATGCAATTAAATTTATGAAGAAAGGGAAGGCTCAGGTAATGATGGAATTATAATTGATATATTAAAAGAAGCAGGTGAAGAAATAGAATTTTTTTTAACAAAGTTATATTCCAAATGTCTAAATGATAAAGATGTACCAGATGATTGGAAGAATGCAGTATTAATATTAATATTTAAAAAAGGTGATAAAGAAGATATTAAAAATTACAGACCTATCAGCCTTTTATCAGTTTTATAGAAGATATTTACCAGGATAATTACAACTCATCTACAAAAAACATTGGATTTCCACCAACCAAGGGAACAAGCTGGATTCAAAAGTGGTTTTAGTACAGTATATTATATCCAGGTATTGAGAGGTTATAGAAAGGACAAATGAATATGAGTTGCCATTATGCTTAGGATTTGTAGATTATGAAAAGGTATTTGATTCTATAAACATTTCTTCAGTGATTAAAGCATCGGATCATCAAGATATAGATCCAGGATGTTGTCATATTTTAAAGAATATTTATAAAAATGCAACAGCCACAATTAGATTACATAATGATAGTAGGAAAGTCAACATTGAGAAGGGTGTAAGACAGGGTGACTCCATATCTCCAAAACTTTTTACAGCAGTGCTGCAAGAAATATTTTGGGGATTAAAATGGGAAGCTAAAGGAGTGAAAGTAAATGGAGATTATTTAAGTCATTTAGATTTTGCAGATGATGTAGTTTTTGCAAATAATGCTTTAGAGTTGCAGGAAATGTTGCAGGAGTTAGGAAAGTAGGAAAGTAGGGCTAAAGATAAATGTTAAAAAGACTAAAGTAATGTTTAATAGATTTTCTCAAAATATGAAAATAAAGATTGATTATGATGAATTAGAAGAAGTTAACAGTTACAAATACCTTGGTCAGATTATTAATACATATGGAAACATAATGGATGAAATTAATCATAGAATTAAACTTGGTTGGAGTGCTTTTGGTAGAAATAACTTGATACTAAAAGAAATATGCCTATGTGTTTGAAAAGGAAGGTTTTTAATAAATGTGTTTTGCCAGTTCTTACTTATGGATCTGAGACTTGAACACTTAATAAAAGAGCAATACAGAGACTTCAAACCACTGAAAGAAGTATGGAGAGATGCATGTTGGGAGTAACAAGAAGAGATCGAAAATGCAATCTATGGGTAAGAGAACAAACAGGTGTTGACCTCATTGAAAAAATTAAAAGACTAAAGTGGAGTTGGGCTGGACATATTGCTAGAAGAGATGATAATAGATGGACAATTGAAATTTTAAACTGGATTCCAAGAGATTGTAAAAGAATCAGAAAGAGACCACATGTGAGATGGATGAATAAAATAAGAAATTGTGCAGGGGTGATGTGGAGAAGAGAAGCTAAAGATCAGAAAAGATGGATTGAACTTGAAGAGACTTTCATCCTGCAGTGGATTGATAATAGTTGATGATGATGATGTCTGCCATCTTGAGAAAATGCTTTTTTAGATGACAGTAATTTAGCTTTTTTTAATTATATACTTGTACAGTAAAATCCGTAAGATTAATTCTAGTAATTTATTTCATTAAATATTGTATTGTGTGTTACTATAGAGCTGAACTCCTACATATTTTATATGGGATTAATTATAATGGCCTAGGGCGTTCAACCACATAATAAAATTTCAAATAATATTACTACAAAGATCAGACAGCATAATTATTTATACAATAAAGCAAAGGAAAATGTTACATAAATACTTACTTTTTATTTCATAAGAATGACCAGGGCTAATCCAGAAAAGGTTAAACTTATAGGTTTAGAGTGGGATGATTAAAAAGGGCAAATAAAAAATGCATGGTATATTGCTTACAGTGATAATATCATTAATAAGATGTTACTCATCCAATTAAGTAATCCTTCAAATATATAAAACGTAAATACTAATGAGATA
Organism: Epiperipatus broadwayi; assembly: GCA_028023455.1. Lineage (NCBI taxonomy): Eukaryota > Metazoa > Onychophora > Udeonychophora > Euonychophora > Peripatidae > Epiperipatus > Epiperipatus broadwayi. The sequence continues at coordinate 3,633,135 of JAQFVV010006249.1, read as the reverse complement.
AATATTACGACCTGATTAACTTATAGCAATTTAAAGCTATGAGTTTAATGCATTATATTAAAAATAAATTAAATTATTATAATTACATGCAATCAAATGATTAAATTTTGCTTCTTCAATGCATATATATAACAACTGTATTACATTCAATAATAATAAAGAACTATAATTTATTATTATTATTATTATTATTATTATTATTATTATTATTATTATTATTTATTTTCATCCTTTTGAGAAAATTATAGAAACTTACGTTCCTATATGCAATAGTATTTTATGAAAAATCAAAATTTCATGATGAAATGAAGATTGATTAATAAAAATACATAACAGCAGCAAATTCTCCATATAGTAGTGCCACCTAGTGCAAGCCTTAGTAATCAATTGATGCAAGAAAGTTTGTGTGTAAAATTCTATCTAGTGCATAACCATCTATTTTCCCCGGTTTTTGTTTCTAGTTTGTGGATTTCATCAGTGAGTGAGTTTTGGATCTGAGGACACTGCATTTAGATCTAGGATGCTCCTCAATGATGAAAGCAACAAGCTGGAAAACAGTCTGGGAATACTGGATGAGTAAGCACTATAGGGATTTTATGCACAAACCTATTTTATCCATTGATTACTAGATGGCACTACTGTATTGAGAGTTTGCTACTGTTATTAACAGCTTGTATAAGCATAGAAAATGGGGATCATATGATGTTGATGACTGTGGTGTTGAACTGGGTTTAGATCTATATGAATACACTAGTGAATGAGTTGATACAGATAACATTATTGTGTTTTTATGCTCCTGGCTTTATAGATAACTTAATAGCTAAAAGGTGGTTTCTGGAGGCTTACATTAAATCCTAAGATCTTGATGCAGTGATTTCAGATGAAAGCCACCAGCTAGAAACTAGTCTGAAGATATTGGAAGATTTGACAATAAATATGGACTTTATGCACAAACCTTCTTACATCCATTGATTACTAAGGCTTGCACTAGGTGTCATTACATGGAAATAAGAAAATGTTATTTATTATCTAGGATTTTAGAATATGGATACTTTTTGCTGTTTGCTGCTTCAAATGAAACTCTTCCCAACTGGTTGGGTTTGAAGCCCTGTGGAGGTTTTTATGCTTATTATTTCCATGGTACTATTCCTAGATACAGTTAGACACCAGGCAGCTTCAGATTGTTATGCAGACATCACTTTTACTGTGCAAATTGCTGATCTTCCATTAGACTAAGGGTTGGAACAAGATTGTATATTCTTAAAAGCTGCTCAACACTGCATGGTATCTGCTTCTGGATACATAATAGATTGCTTGATTGATTGATTGAACTGAACTGCAATCTGAACTGATTAATTGACTGAACTGAACTGATTGTCCAATAAAAAAACTTGACTATTTATTAAGATATCCTGTTGTCATTTTGTTGTCCTCCAACTATACTTGTTGTTGAAATTTCTTAGATAAGCTTTTAATCCTGCTGTTGGAGATCTTTTAATTAGTAGCCATTGCAAACTTGTTGTTTTAGGGATTTTGTTTAACTTAGTAGCCATTGCACATTTTGTTTTTACATTTTTCTTCTATATCATTTCTTAATATTTAACACACACACACATTTATTTTAATATTCCTTATATTTACCATCATTCATGATTAACACACATATATTTCTAAAATCAAGTTTTAGTTTTTAAGATTGCCTTTTTTGTTAAACTTAAATGAAAAGAAATATTTTTAATTATTTGAAAATCAACTACTTTTAATTCTCTCCAGGCTAACAGTATTTCTTCTTTATTTTTAAAAACTCTAAACTTTTAAGGAACTGGCTTTTGTTTTAAACTAATCAGACTAAAAACTCTTTAGACTTTTATTCTTAAGTTTTGACAGCAAACTGCATTTTACTTAATAAAAAAGCTCTTTAGATTTTTTATAAATTTATTTATTGCCAAAAATTATATATGTACAGATAAGATATCGGTACTATATATATTATACCAGATACTCAATCTATTCTGAAACAGAGGGCGCCACCAGACCACTACGTGTTTGGAAAATTTGTTTACTGTGATCAGAATAGATGATGATGATGGTTTGTGCTGACTAGACTCAGGGAGAAACAAGAGATCTTAAATTATTTAGACAATTGAGACAAAAGCACAAAGACAAACGTCAGCCAAATTAAGTTTAAACATATTTCATACATTTTATTATGAGAAAATAAATTATTAAATATAAGTTTATGACACAATAGATGGGGGTTAATGCAGGCATGTACCAGACATACTAAAGGCAAAGCTATGACAGACTGACTGATCTTCTAATAAACAAATTTAAAAGGGAGGAAGCAAATTTCATTCAGCAGAGGATTCACCTAAACATTGGTTTTCACTTTCAGATATTTAAACCATATGCCCCCGAAATAGATCAAAGAACCCAGTGCCGATGAGCTTTCCAAGATCTAAGCATGGTCAGATCTCGAATGTCCTTGTATCAGTATGAACTGCACCAATTACTACATTTAAAATAACGGTGATTGATCCACCTCAAGAACAATCGAAAAATATCATTGAAATGAAGAAACAATTAAACCTGGTGAATCCCAGCCAAACGATTGGCGAAACTTACTTTAAAATTAATAATTAATGGTCCCAATAAGAGACAAGTAAATGATTAGAAAAACAGTTACGTCTGCCTCAGCAAATAAAGAAAATAAAATAAACTTACAAACAAATTCTGAGTACATGCTCTGATAAATTTAAAGCACACATAATAACTACAAAAAGAAATCTATCGGAGAGTGCACATGAGTACGAAATATCAAAAGTTTAAATACTCTAGCAGAACAAAAGTATTGCTCATCTGTAATTTAAGAAAGGATAAAATTTATCTTCTTGCTGACGACTTATAAAATTACAAAGAAAAACACAATTCTAATTTCCACTTTTAGAGATATTAGAAACGAAATCTCCACCTGCAGAAAATTAGACAATAAAGTCGTCAGCCAAAAGATTTTTGGAAGTTTAGCAAGAGGGCAAACATAGAGTATAAAATTAATTATTGAATACTAAATAATTACAGATAAGCATAAAAAAATATATACAGACTGCTAAAGCATTTACAAAAGCGAGGCATAAATATAAAACTCATTCGTCACTCTCCAATAAACAAAACTGAAAGCAAATTGGAATCTTAAAACTAAGATTCCAAGACACACTACAAAATATTGGAAATTAGAGCAAATATTAAATATGAGGCTATATTGATTTAAGAATACATATTTATGATTAGATTGAGTGGAGATTTAATGAGAATTAATTTAACCTGGGAAGAATAAAAACGAAAATAGTTACCTTTCGGTAAAACAAAGTTCACATAGAGTGCGCACTTTTACTTAAGTTCATTTTCAGGTTCTTTAGGCAGCAAGGTAGATGTAGAGAGGTTCCAGCTTCTTTTAGGTGTTCAAGGCATTACTGGAGCAAACTTGGAAGTCAGGGATCCGTCTTTTGTGGAGTTAGCAAGCCATTCGGGTGGTGGTAACAAGTATAGAATTTTTCATTTTGTTGTAGGCAAAGTATTTAATCACAGCTGATGTCCTTTAAGAAATTAAATGTCTGCGCTGATATAAATTCTCACTTGATAAACAGCTTGTCTATCAACGAACAATGAATTAACTGACACTCCAAATTTTCAGGACTATTTATACATTGCTCCATTTCCTGCAAAACACTTTCCTTGTTGTTCAATTTCTTTGCCTTAGGCAGGGCAAATATTAATCTCCCACTCAATCTATCTAGGAATTCTACCCAGGGATTATTGAAATGAAAACAACTACATAAAAATCAAATCTCCGCTATAAAAATTGTTTGCAATAATCAAAATAAAAGCAACAGGAATGCAATTAGCTAGCCAGCTTGTTTTTAAATCAAATGGATTTAAAAACAGGCAGTATATGAAAACTGTTTTAAAATAAATCGATAAATATTAAAAAATCCATTTTACATATAAACGCGTGTGTATTTCGATACACGCATTCTTTTTAAATAATACTGCAAATTTAAACTCTACATTTAATGAAAATTAAAAGCTTAATAGATTTCTTTTTTTTTTGTTTAATAACAACACCCTTGAACCAGATTTCAATCAGGTTCAATATATATATATATATATATATTATTGAACCTGATTGATTATAATATATATATATATATATATATATATATATATAATAAGCAAAATAGTGCCTAAAGCTAATCTGGGATAATGATGTAATTAGTTTCCAACCAGTAACCACCTAAACATTCACAGTAAATATAGCAACCAATATTTCTAACTGCTGTCAAGGCAACCTTCACACCTTTTAATAGCAAGAATTATATATTATTTTATAAGTATGCATATGTTCATAAACCAGATACATCTTAACATGAAAAAAACTTGGTGTCAATAAAAATAATCTTAGATTTATGAAACATCATAACAAATATAATTAAGTTTGTTCAATAAAATGTGTATAATTCAAATAATCAGATGGCTGTTGGGATATATCAGTTCAATCGGCCACATATAGAGTATTTCAATTCAATTAATATTATGTTTTACATTCCCATCTAGTACCAACTACATATGTAAAATTTATACTATTTTGTTGATAATATAGCTGATTATGAACAGGTAGGTAGTTGAAAATAATGAAATAAAAATGCTTCATATCAAAATTTACAGAAAAATAGAATGAAATGAATATTTTTTTTTTGCTAAAATACAATTTAATATTTTTTAATACGCTTCTTTTTCATAATTTTTTTTAGTTTTATTTTGTTCAACTTTTAAAATATGTCATTAGCGATGTTACCAAGTTTTTCATTATATTTGATTGCTAATTAAAAAAATAAATTAAAAAACAGCTATGTCTTACTTTAGCAATTATAAAATTGTCAGATTTCAGTTCCAATTTTGTACATGTCAATATTTATCAGTGAAATAGTTAGATAAAATTATTGTTTTTTTAAAAAACAAAAATGACTACAGTGCTTTGGGCAGCAATATCTTTTTATTAGACTAAATAAGTTTATAAATATTTTTTTTAATTGGATTATTATCATCTTTGTAAAATTATATACTTGTTTTTAATAACGTTTTGATATTTATATTTTATGTGCAGCTGACTCATTTTTTAATTAAAACATAAATTTACACAATTGTTTTCACTTGTTTATTTTTTATTTTTGTAATATTGTTAAATATTTGTTTTAAGTAAATATTTGATATATAGATTTAGATTTTATTTCATGTTTGCATTACTCTTTTATACATAATTGTATTCATTTACTTCTTTGCATTTACTATTTTTCTTGTTTGATAAAATTATTAAATATTTGTTTTTTTAGTAAATATTTGATATTTAGATTTTGATTTTATTCATGTACAACATCATTTTTTGATTAGACTAAATACAATTATAATTTTCTTCACTTGTTTATTTTTTTGTAAAATTATTAAATATTTTTTTCTTAGTATTGATATTTATATTTTATTCCAATGTAGTAGTTTTTTATCACAGTTTTTTTTATTTTTTGTTATTTATTAGTGATTGAAAGTTATTTTTTAATATTTTAAAAATATTTTCTTTATATAAATGTATGCTTTACTAAAATTCATAATAAAATTTATTTATGTTTTAGCACCATGATTTTCATGTGCAAATTTGATATTTTATTTTCCTGAGCTTATGTTCTTAACAAAATTTTTGCAAAACATAAAGATACAAGGTGTGGCAATTTAATTTTCAGAATGGACTCATGGTGTCACCCATGATCTAATTGTACAAAAATCATGAGTATTCATGTTTAAACATATTTAAGCTAACACACATGTAAATTTTAAGTTCATAAAGCTAGTTGTTAGTTAGCTATTGAGAAAATAATAAATATTCATGAGCATGCTTTGGTTCAAAAATGGATGATTGACATTTGAGCAATGTATTAATATCAAATTAAATGTGAAAATTGGCAAATGTGCTATTGAAATGTTACAACTGTTGCAAGTGGAACATTGTGAAGATGCTATAAAGAAATTGAATATGTTTGAGTGGCATAAGAGGCTCAAAAGCAGACAAGAATATGTGACACGTGATCCCAGAAGTGAACAACCAAAAACAACAATGACTGATGTTAATATTAACAAAGTATGAGATGTAATATGGTCTGACATAATATGATTTAAGTGTGAGATTGATAGTTGAAGAATTGCAGATTTATTGAAAAAATAAGCTAATTTTAAATAAAGAACTAGACATGAGAAATATTTTTGTGAAGATTGTGCCTTATATATTGATAGTTGTATAGAAAATGTGTCAGTTTGATGTAGCAACCAACCTTTTTTCAAATATGCATTTGCTTCTGAGTGTAATTATGGATGATGGAACTTGGTGTTTCCAGTATGATCCAAAAACAAAATGTAAGATCATGCAATAGAAATCCTAATTCACTGCACCCTAAAAAGGCACGCATTCACAGTTTAAGACCATGCTGGTGGGATTTTTTTTATCACAAGAAAATAATATAGTCCACCAATAATTTATTAAACATGGATAAACAAACAACCAACCATATTGTGTAAAAGTTCTTCAGATATTAGATTCTAGTGAAGAAAAAGACCCAAGTTGTGGCCTGACAAGGGGATCTTTTATCATGATAATGCATTGAATCATAGTGCTCTCATTAAAAGAGACTTTTTGTCTAAAAATTCATCTTTCCTAGTCACCTGACTAATCTACCTGTGATTATTAATTATTTACAAAATTAAAAATTGCACTGATGGGGTGACGATTTTCTCCTATAACTGATTTACAACAGAATGTGAGACAGCTGTTCAACTAAATTCCTGAAAATGAATTCCAGATGTGTTTTAAGAAATGGGAGCACCTTTTAAATCAGTGTATAGATCTATAAGGGTACTATTTTGAATGCAACATAAGCCACTAGTGTACAATTTCACATGTAAATTGTATAAAGGTGCATTCTGGGAATTAAATTGTCACACATCATATAATGAATAAATTTTTTATTTATTTAAAAACAAAATATAAAGAAAAACAATGACTAAACTCTGTAGCAACAAATTGATAGTCAAAGATTTAATCAATTAGTGACTGGAATTTATTGTTTAATGTATATGTTTATGTATTAATTAATATCAATTAATTGTAAGATGAAGGTTTAATCTAATTACTCTTATCCATAGAATATCTTTTCTACATTGCCACACTTAATTTTCTTACCTATCCACATGACATGTTGTAACTTTCAAACAGGCAAAACTCTCTATACATATTGGTGATTATATGATGTTGTAACTTTCTAGGACTTTTACAATTTTTTTGTGATCCAGTTTTAACACTCTCATTGACCACCTATTAGGCATCTTATTTATTTTTATGTTCCCTACTTCTATTTTAGACTTTTTTGATGTCTGATAATAAGTCATGCCTGTTTGCTAATTATTTTAATTAGTCATTCATTAGATGAGATATTATCTACTTAATGAATATTATTCTGTAGTGTAATTTTCATTACATCACTCTCAGGCAAGTTAGGGACTGGTTTCTCTTTGCATTTAACACCTTGTGGAATCATAAACACCTGACCAAAGATATGTGAAAAAAAAATGTATGATGCCCAAGATGCTGAACCAGCACTCATCAGCTGGACCAGGTCACAATATCTTTACACTTATTTTATCATTGTTCAGTATATATAGGTAGCCAATTACTACAGTTTAATTTATAAGTAACAAACTTACTGTCCTCACAATTTTGACAGAAATTACTTGATGGAAGTATATAAATAATTTTTATTAGTCATTCACTAGACTAGAGATTATCAACTTAATGAATAATATTTCTATAGTGCAATTTTTACACTACAAGGTAAGATAAGAAAAGAAATATTATGCCTGTTTGTTCCTCTTGTTAATATATTTTAATTTTCGTTCTTTTTAATTTATTTCAGCAATCATCTTTCTATAGTTTACCATGTGATCTACAGTGCTTGTATTGTTCTTTTATCAAGTATTCAATTGACACATTTATAAATTAGGTGATATGTCTTCTGAAAACCTTTTTAATGGTATAGATATATATATATTTTTCCTCTCATATGTCAAAGCATTGGCCAGGAAGCGAAACCTGGAATCACTGCTTGTACGTTGGCTGTGCTAAGCACTTGGCCACCAATGCTTGACTATATTTGTTTTTTAATGCCAAGTTACTTTTATTATAAAGCACATCATCTAAGCGATTACCCATCACATTTACACCTGATAATTATTAACTTACAATGTATTACTACCAGCTTTTATTACCCTTTTCTACACACACACAGTCCTCTGATTGAAATATTATATTATTTCTTGGATTTATAAGTCTTTTTTGTTTATATATATATATATATATATATATATATATATATATATATATATATATATTGTAACCTCAACTTTCCTCTGCGCACTATTTCACTTATTTAACCTCAACAAACTCATTTATTTCAAGTAGCTAGTCAATTGAATTTTATACTAATTTCAGGATCAAATATACCTGGGCGCCAAATTGCAGCTATAAATTGTAATGCCCACCAGAGATCATCATCATTAGCCATATTTAGGACTATAGAAGATACTGGAGAAAGTAATTAACTTGTCTCTCAAAAAAAAAAAAATAACAGTAATATTGATAAAACTATTCAATCTATGTGGTCTTAATTTCAATCCTAGCATTAGTCATGCAAATCTTTCAGGATAACTTTATTATAAAATTTATAATAATGAGACGACTTTCTTCCACAATTTTATTATGAATATCTGATCTCGAGCGGTAACTACAGAAAATATTATATACATTTCTCATTTATATCTGACTGGAAATAAATCAGTAATTGATGCAGAGAACTCATAATCTATGTTCATAATATAAAATTATTATTTAATTTAATATTAGATAAAAATTATCATAAATAAATCCTCCCCTTTTAATTCCATTACTTTATTTTTCGTTCTCAGCATCTATCACTTTAATTAGCTACAATTATATAACACGAAATGTCTGTGTTATGTTCTCTAATCTGAGAATCCATAATCTTATCTCTCTAAACACACATATATCTTTCGATCAACTATCAATTCATGATCCCTATTTTATTAATAGTATAATAATTTTATTATAATATGCTACTTGACTTCCAAACTAGCTCTTAGACTAATAATCGAACTGCTCTTTCTCAAGGTCTAGATCTGTCAAGAGGTGCCCTTGTAAGCGATTATTTTGTAATGGATATGATGCCAAATATGTTAAAATAAATTTTAATACGAGTTTACTAGTGGGAATCACTCTAAAGACCGAGAGCAAGAAAGGGATTTTATGTCTGCTACCAATATTCACAACATTACAACGAACCAAAAGATTAAATTTATTAAATTTAACTTAACTATTCCCTATCATTTTATTCTATTATATCTAATCTATTGACCAAATTTTAATTAATAATTCTAAATCTATCATATTTTGCCAAAGTAAACCATGGAAGTAAAACATGGACATTAATAATATAAATCGATCAAAAATTACTTATGAAAGTAAAATACGGAAATAAATCATAAAATTAGATTATGCAAATTAATTATGAAAATAAATTATGTGAAAATAAATTATATAAAAGTGACTTGTACAAAATGAATTATGTGAATCGATTATGGAAACAATATAATAATGACTACTGCAAATCGATCATGGAAATAACTATCAATATAAAATGAATTATGTGAATCGAATATGGAAATAATCAATATAAAAACCAATACTGTAAATCAATCATGGAAATAAATTATCAATATAAAATGAGTAATTAAATTTAAATATGAACTAATATTACTTTAACTATAGGTGCTGGATGTAGATTCTGGAGATATTTGAAACATCAAAACACAAGACGCAATGTAATTTTATAACAATAATAAATTTTTATTACATTATCAATAATGATGAAAATAAAAAAAATAAAAACATACTTAAATATAATATTGTTGCACTCAAATATATAATTCAGATCTACTACAGACTATGGTTCGAATACGAGTTTAAATTAACTAATTTTCTGAATGACATTTATTGTTTTGACCCATTTATTTATCAAAGAAATAAATAATAATAATAAATAATAGAATGTATTTACTCATATATCAACCTGCTAGTGCAGAGAATGGCTCTGACACGCATCTACCAGACCAATGCCAGCAATGGATGAGCCAACATTAACAAGTGTATTTATTACTCATCTGTACAATTTAATTATGTCAATAAATATATTTTTAAATAAATAAACACAAACGCTTATGCACGGAATCAGAATTCCGTATTTTTTTTGTAACTTTAAGAAAAAGAAGAAAACCTATAAATTTCTACTTCCCTCCTTTTTATTGTAAACATTGTCCATTGGACTATTCCAAATAATATATTCGTTTCAATTATTCTAACTAGCAATGTTAAATAATCATCAATTTCTAAATCATTTCATCAAGCAATAACTTTTACATTTCTTATGAAGAAGGATGATATGCCATGAATAAAATCTTTTACTGATCTTGCAGATGGATTTAAATTCAAAAACCTACACTTTTATGTTCATGCCTGACAGATTTTACATTTTTGACCGTATATATCTTGACAGGTCAGTATGTCGATCCAGCTTGACGACCCTCAATTTACCATCATTCACAAAAATCAACACAGATCGGTTAGTTTATTAATTAAAATCTTTGTCATTCCCCAAACACATATACATCTGACTGAATTCTTATCCTGTCAGGGCAACTTTTATTCTGTCCCACATAAGAAAACACTCTTCATATCCTTCATTACCATGCAGTATTTATACGTGCACACATCAGCGTCTTGGTAAGGGAAATTAAAAAATAACAACACAACAACTCCTAACTTCAAATGTTTGCTTTGGCCAGAGAGAGAGGTCTTCTCTTGAGACCTAAAATCGTGTTGAGAACTCTTGTCTATACACTTATTCAATATAGGCATGCACAACATTTTCTATGACTTGAACAATAACTCTATTAATAATTCCCTATCTCAACAAAACAAATGGAGTGAACATCAGTCATCTCCTATCGCTATGGTAAACAAATCATGAGACAGCCATTTCCCATCTAGGAGGTGGTAAGATAACTCTACCTCAGGAACAACAAGAATTTATTGCTTTATATATGCCCACACCTACATCGATTGCAGTCCAGATAAATGATAAAGACTAACCAGATCCCGAATCAAAACATATATGAATTATTTCAATTTTAAACAGTCAAGCCAACAACATACATCTAATATTTTATTAATAACAGATCATCAACACTTATAGCATAATTATGGTTTTTTACCCGACCATCCATATCATTCTTCATATTGTAACGGGTGTACTCGTTTACCGTATACTTATTAGTTCTTATCATAAAAAAAAAAATATCTATATTTCCCCTTTTTCTTTTTAAGCAAAAAGAAATAGTGATAAGAAATTTCGTATTTCTCTCACAGCATATTTATGGACATCACTCATTGACTCCAAGCGCCAAACTTACTTTTTACATAAGTATTATGTCGGAAGAGAAAATACGATAGTAATAGGGCCTCTCCACTAGCTCAGTACTCAGGGCGGGTGGCCAACAAACCGTAGGAAAATGTACGGGGGAAAACTCTATGCAACCAACAGCGAAACTCGGATCAATTGTTTAAATTCATGAAATAAATTCTATGAGTCAAATAATAAAACATACACATGTAATATAAGCCTTAAAATAAAACACCTTTTATTATAATATTTTTTTTTTTAATTTTAAGAAAACATATTTCCCATACCCTTTTAACGTTTACATAACCCAATAAAACCTACATATGTATTTGTGTGGATTTACAACAGAACAAGAAAACGAACGTATACACAGATAAAAATCTAATCAGCTGTATCTGAATGGCCTTATCAAAAAAAAAATATATAAGTTTCTTGCCTTCATTCGTTCTCCTTGAGGGTTTCAGAAAAACGTGGTAATTTTTGGAAAATAAAATATCTTAAGTTCATATTACCTGCACTTTTTGTCCGATGTGATCCCCGGGGATATCAAAATAAGAAGAAAAACACATGAAATCCGCAGCAAAACGTACGAGACAGTTCATCACGCTTCAGTTCATTCCGAGTCGGATCGATTCCCTTGCGAAAAGTTGATAGATCTCCGGTAGATGTTCTCCGGTCACTGCCGCATGGACTCTTCGGGGTAAGATCCAGAAAACCCAGCACGCTTAAGCTTTTACCCCACCGTACTCATGTTCGGCCGTAGCCTTAATTACTCTTCTTAAAAATATATATAAAAAAAATTGAATATATTTTTAATTTTTCTCTTTCTTCTTTGAAAACCAAAATAATAATGACACTAGTTTAAAAAAAAACTACGTCTCCACTCTCCCTGTCACTTTTTCTTTTCTTTTGTTTTCGCAAACACAGTCCGTCCCCTTTCTTCCCCACCACGTGGGATAGATGGCCAGTTAAGCTAATAAGCAAAAGAACTTTTCGCACCTTCGGACATTTTGGCAATTAACATTCCGGAAACCCTTTTCTCCAACCTTCTTTTTATATCTTTTTTTTTTCATTCAAATTCCCCAGATAAGACCTTCGATGTTTAATATATTTCTTTTTTTTTTTTCTTACAATAATCTCTTATCTTGGATCCAAAAATGTATTCATACGTTCGTTTCTAAAATTGTCTATCCACACCGCAAATACATACATATACCACTTTTACACAAATAAAACGCAAATTCTCCCCCCACTCCCTCTTTTCTTACTTTAATAAAATTTTTAAACATTTTCTCCCACTACAAAATAAATACTAAAACGAAATAAAATCAAATTATATGAAACTAATTTTAAACTATATCACATATGTGTGCGCCTTTCTACATTGTAACTAGGGTTTAAACCCGACTGTTTACAATATCTAATATTAAGCACAAATTTAAAATTTTGTGAAAAATAAAAAAAAATATTTTATATCATTTCTCTCTTTTCTTTTTAAATTTAAATTTATGTAAGCATTTATACTTCAATGGGATCAAAATCATCTTCCTTTCTTTCCTTTAAACATTTTAAAGAACACAAATAAAAACAAAATTATTAAATTAAGATAATCTAGTGGTTAGACATGCAACATATTATATAAACAAAATGAATGAAAAAACAAATGACATATTATATAAACGAAATAAAATAAAGAATAAATATCAAACATTACGATAGTCTCTTTCCAATGTCTTTTCCTTTGATTGTATTCAGTTCACTTTATTTGGAGATAGCCATATAGAGGCACACAGCATAGACAGTTATTTTTACTCAAATGTATATAACAATGCACAGACAGTTATTTAAATCAAAATAGATAAAAACGTAGACAGTTATTTTAAATCAAAATGTATAAAAATGTAGACAGTTATTTTAAATCAAATGTAGCTGCAGGATAATTAATAAATTTTAAAAGAGTTCTGTTGATTACCTTCCATTTTGATCAGTTTCTTCCTGGGTTTGAATTCATTTGTTTCTTTTTCTTCTTCTTTTCCATTTTTAAGACTCAAACTATAGACAACAAGCCATTTCTGATTACTAAATACGAATTAACTTTTAACATTATACAGAAGTTTGCTGCAGTTTCTTCAAATGAATATTAACCGGCCAAATAATTATGACAATATGAATCGGTCTTTTAATATTATATAATAGTTTGACAGTTTTCTCCTTAAATGAATTTTTAATAAGCCGAATAGATGGATTGTGGTATTCAACAGAGCATATGTTATCAAAAGTTGATTTCTTCATAACAGATTTGAGGAAGAAAAAATGTGCACCACTTATATATGAATTAGAAATTCATATTTTGGTTATACTGTAAACTTAAACATATTATTAACTCTGAGAAAGAAAATTAAAAAAAAATCAGAGAAAACCTTCAGAGATAGATTAATTTTATTCAGCCAGTTGTTCTCAGTTAGCAAAAGTTCCACTGATTCATTTTCTCCCCCCCCCTTTTATATTCACAAGGATGGGGAAGAAAAAAACATCTGTTAACCCTTCCCTCTCCAGGTGGTTCCTCTCAAATCTTAATCAAGATTCCATCTCAGAATGAACAATTGAACTATTTCTTACTTGTAAATTTTGACAACTTTTCTTATCTTAAACCTTATCTTTTGGGTTAACACATTATCGATTAATTTATGGAAAAGCAATCAAAAGAAAATCTAATCAAAAGATAAGCTTACTAACACTTTTTTTTTAATTTTGGTTTTTTAACAAATGTTACATTTCTTTTGACTTAAATAATTTCTTATTTAGATTTACATTTTAGAGTTAGAAATAATACATCAGAACAGATTCATCTAATTTTCCCTTTTTACACTTATCATGAAATAATATAGAAAATTATATCAATTTCTATAAAGGAAAGAAAAAAAATCAAACTCATATATCAGCATTCAATTGAAAATTGCTTATTCAGACTACATGAACATAAAATATTCATCATCTTTTCTTATAATTACAAGCATAAAATCAATTATAACTTCTGATAATCATAAACATAAATATCCATTATAATTTCCTATAGCTTTCGGCCTATTCTCCCGAAAAGACTGTTAAACAAAAGCTACTGATAATCATTTCAATCTTAATTCTCACCAACTTTTTAGTAAATAAATATTAAAATTCATAAAGACTTTATCTTAGCCATATAAATATTTATTTTTCAATTATTATATTGGCAAATTATTATAGCAGCATAAAAAAAAATCAATCACCCCCCCTGCATTAAATAATGCTAGCTACATTCTATACAAACACAAACTGTCTCTATATATGTTACTTTTTTAGCTGTCTAGTTATTGATTTCTCCAATAAACTTTTTAACTTTTCTTACATTAAAAAATTTTTTTTTGCCTATAATTAGTTTAATTTCTTACAATTGGTTTATAGATAAAATAAACCAAAGGTCACAATATATATATATATATATAATGTTGAGGGAAATATTTTAAGAATTTATATTTTATAAATCTCTGCATCTCACTGTGCTAGTGGCATGGGCTGACGATCTGAATAAAACATGTAAAATGTGAATCTTAACTTACGTATCTGCCTACTATATAAATTTTCTAGGTTCTAATAACTTAGTGGCGCCCTGTAAGGCAGATACGATAAGACTTCTTTCTATCCGACCGTTATAATATATATATATATTGTTATTACAATAGATTCTAATTAAAATATTTTATTTGTATTATATATATATAATATAAAGAGTTCCAAGACTTAATGGCAGTCCACTTAACTTGCAAAGTTTATGACTTTAGTTCAAATCTGGGACCAGTAAACCAAAAACTGTTTCAATAGATATAAGATTTTATTTACAAATAAATATCCTATGGCTGATCCAGGTAACTATATGATGATGGGCAGTATGAGAGTGCCTAGTTAGCCATAGTTAAAAAGTAAAACAAAAATAGGAAAAAAAAAGAACCAATTCAAATTCTCCTTATTCAGCAATTGGCTTATGAATACTGTTATTTTTTTTTCCCATTATTTTTTATGAGGAGCTATAGAAGAAGCATTTGGATTCATTAAAAGCTGTTTATATATAATAAAACAATTATACAATTATTTAGAGTCGGCAGAGAGAGGTTTTGATAAAAATGCTGACTGTAACACATGAGCTAAGACAACCTTCTCAAAAATGTATAGGAATTTATTTCAAGGTTATATGTTAGTTTTCTATTTTAAAATTTATTAATCTTGTTTGATATTTACATCATTCTGAAGTTATTGCTGTCGAATAAGCTTAGTATTCATAAATATATAGAAAAAAAAAACGCTATAATTAACTTTACAACTTTCAATATACCAATATATAAATAAATAAAAAGTAAAGACAGCTCAAAGTATAACTACCAATCTTAAGTAGCATTTAATCAAATGACCGCCATGTTGTGAACTTTTATTTATTTAAAGTATAGAGATTGGCTATCTTAACATATATCTGAGCACTTATTGCATATATGTGTAAAAATGATAATCTGGATTAACGCTGGTTTAGCATGAAATACGGATATTGGTGATTATTTATCTTTTCGACATATATGTGTTCAAGTGTATCAGTGTTATGAGATAGAATGGAGAATGGTGGGTTGTGTGAAAATCTGTGTTCATATACCCTATATATTACATATATAGACATAGGTATATAATAATCCTGTGTTTCAGTTATTACATAGTAGAGATGTCTGCCCACCCCTTGTATATGTACTAAATGGATTATGTCCGGTATATAAGGGGTCAGATTGACTTTAGGTCAACATGAGTGTGACAAGAATCTCGGTCTTAGGGTGGCCTTTGAGCAATCCATCATCAGATTTTTAACTGAATTGACGGTCGAAGAGTTGGAGTGTGGAGTGGATTGAAGCCTGTCCATTAAAGTATGAAGATTGGCTATCTTAATATATATCTGAGCACTTACTGCATATATGTGTAGAGATGGTAATCTGGACCAACTGATGATTGCTGGTTTAGCATGAAATACGTATATTGGTGATTATTTATCTTTTCGACATATATGTGTTTAAGTGTATCAGTGTTATGAGATAGAGTGGAGAGTGGTGGGTCGTATGAAAGTCTGTGCTCATAAACCATATATATTATTTGTGTATTGAAAATTTTAGAGTTAATTCTAGTATTTTGTTTTATCATGTATTACTTTGTCTGACTGTATATAAAAAAATATGGTCCTAGTACAGGGATCAAAAATAGTCCAGTATAGGAGTCGACAATCCGCGGTTCCCAACCGCATGCAGTATTTTAAATCCAAGTCGGAAGCTCGTTTTATGTATTTATTAATAACATTACAAACAGTCCAAGCGACCTGCAGTAATGCTTATATTATAGAATGAATTTAGCAATAAAATGTTTTAGTAGTCAAATGAATAAAATCTTTTTTTGGAAATTTATTTCATATTAATATTTATATGAAAATTATTTAATGACAATTTTTTTTCTATTTCTACTTGCAATTTGTATATAAAGATGTGATGTGATGTGATGTAATGTATTATGGCTTCTCCTTAAACTAAGTCAAGAATATCTCAGCAGTTATGCCCAGATAAACCTGTTAGCCACTTTATTTTACATTCCCCACTCTAAATTTATCCATAATCTGCTCTATCCCATTTCCACAACATAATCTTTGTCAACTCTATAACCTTTATATCTAAATCCCCCTTATCTTTTCCCAAACCCAGCATAAAAACCAATAATTCACTTTCTGTATAATCACTCTTTTCATATTTATTTTTCCACAACTTCATTATATGTACCCTTTCTGTTTTCAAACATTTACATTCAATTAACAAATGCCTAATATTTTCTATTCCTTCCTTACATAATTTACAAAATAAATCACCCATATTTTTCCATTTACATGTATATTCTTTTGTAGCTAAAGATCCCGTTCGAGCCTTAAACAATAAACTACTTTTCTTACTATTATCATATATTAACTCACACCTAATATTCTGATATTTCTATATATATATATTTAAACTCTTTTTACTCTCCATTCTTTTATCCCATTCCTTACTACTATAACACTCAATAATCCTCTTAACACAATCATCCCATCTTTTGTACAAATATACTGATATAAATTCTTTATCCAAATCTTTTGCATACCGCATTACCTTTCTCACCCATCTTGTTACCTGCCCTTTACTCATAACCCAATTAAATACTATTTTAGCTATTCTTTTATTATCCATAAACTGCAATCTACCAATACATTTTCATTTTACTTTTTGCATCTCTCATACGGAAGTAAAAACGCGCTTTTCCACGTTACTCCCAGGAATAAGCTTTATTATGGAATAATAATTCTTGTATGTAATAAATATTTAAATAATAGAAATTTTTAAATAATTTTTGTTTGTTTTTAAGAGACTTTCAATTTTCGTTATATGTACTAATTTTGTTATGTTCTATTACTATCAATAAATGTTCAAATACAACCTCAACCTTCTTCTTTACGGCTCTCTTATTTTTTGATCGGAGTGTTTAAACAAAATGGTTCTTTACGTCATAAAAGTTCCCAACCATTGACGTAGTATAATTAATGACAAGTATTACATGATGTGTCAGACGTTGTTAGCTGAGAGGTCATCGCAGCCGCCTTGCAAGCAAGTAGTTGGTTGCAGACGGTTGTGGGTTCGCCTCCCGGCTGATGCCATGACATATGAAAAAAAAAAGTATTACGTGATGCTTTATATATATAGAAAAAGTTATATATATAAACAGTAAATATAAGTTAACATTTCCTAGTATTGTCTGAAGAATGAGATAATTATTTTTTAAATAAAAATCCTTGTAGTCTTCAAGAATGTAGGGAAGTTAGATATGACTTTCATACAGTAATAATTATGATAGTAAAATGTTAATAATATAGTTACTATACAAATATAGTGATTAAAAAATTGTTCCCAAAACTCGTAATTTATTTTTATATTGTTCAACAACGAAAATATAAAGGTGTAAATTGTTCTGTGATATCTTAGATATTTCAAGCATTCTTACAATTATATTAAAAAATTTCAATAATTTTTAGAATATAAATTTAAAATATATATATATTAAATGTTGGATCTGATAACATGCTTAAGTGTGTAGGCAAAAGGGTACTTTCAGATAGGCATGGGAATAGATACCAAACGTCTACTAATTTATTCATCCTATTTAAAGTAGCACTCTTTATAATGAAAGGTTAAAATAATCATAAAGATAATTAGGGGTTTAATGGGTTTGAACCCTAGGACAAACCATGAAAAGTGCTAGATTGCAGATAGGCACCTAAGTTTGAGATCACATGTATAGTGGAACCACAAAATTGGTTCCAGCAATTGTAAAAAAATGTGGTTGTTCAAATAGCTGAAGAACAACTACACTACAGATACAAAAACCAGTTAAGGTTGAACTATATATCACAAGTCAACAGTGAAGAATCATCAGCCAGCAGTAAAGAGTCACCAACCAGCAGTCATGAGGGTACAAGGTTCAAAGTTACCACATCTACAAATGAAGACATGATCTGCTGATGAAGTCACCAAACCTGATAAAGTCAGAAAGTGATGAAGACTCCACTGGAGTATCTGAATGATTACATTTTCCAGGATTGATTTTAGCCAGAAAGAGGGAATGTCACATCTCAACTTGCTTCTGACTAACGGCCTAGTTCAGATTCCATCTTATCTTGATCAAATTGAGCATTCATTACCACAGATCAATAGGTATATGAATAAAAACATATATCCAGTAGTAGTAACAGACCAATGAATGATGATGCTCAGGGAACCTGATTGTTTTCATTATGAAGAGGGATCTGGCTATAAATAGTCAGCGAAGTTGGGGGTAATGTCAGACAACAACAATTTTCCGTCAGACCTGAATGGTAGAATGAACATACGATTAAAACAGTGAGGAAAGTTCATGCTAGAACTGGAAGTTGTTTAAATATACCTCGGATATGAGACAAGCTATCACAGATAAGCTGGAAGTATCACTGTATCTACTTATGAGAAAGCTATCATGGTACAGTGGGAAGTAATATGTAAATATCAAATGATACTTTAAGCCCTTACATTATAAGGGCATGGAAACTAAATGCTATATCGAACCAACAGCATAAGGCAAAAAAATAACCTTGTACATATTGTAAATACACAGTTGTATATTTAATAAATGTATTTTACCAGCTTGTGTTATAAGCACACACTAAACAAAGCATAAGATTACAAATGATATTTACACTCATTTACATGCTTATGTGCATGCTTCCTGGCTACCATCATCCTTTGTGTCATTTTCTCAATCTTTCCATTAAATTATTAAATTTCATTTTATCTTAATGGTCTCAACACAACCATTCTTCTAATACTATTTTCCAACATGATTTTGTTTCTCTATATATCAAAGATTCATGAATATATATGTGTAATACCTACCATCTTACAAATGGGCTAATTGTTTTGATTAGTTTAGAGCCAGTTTGGTCTTAATTTAACTAATTCAAGGAATGAAAAATAAGATAAACTGCCCTTTCACAAGGTTAGTCAGTCATTAGAAATAATACTAATATTAGTCTCGGTGATTCAAACATTTCATTGAAATCTAAAAACAAATTGAATCCAATACAGTTTTTTGCATTTGAATTTTCAATAGCAGACCTGTCATTGACATTAAACTGCCAGATTCTAAAGGTGATAATATGAAAGTTTCAAAATAAAAATTAAAGAGGGAAAAGAGAAATAAGTGGTAAAATGTACAATTATGACCAATCTAAAGTAATAGCAAACTTTTATACAGTAGTGCCATCCAGTGTGAGCCTTAGTAATCAATGGATGCAAGAAAGTTTGTTCAAAAAATTCCTAGCAAATGCCTACTCATCCAATATCTCCAGGATAACTTTTAACTTGTGGCCTTTGTGAGAAATCTTCGATCCGAGAGCACTGTGCTCTTATACTCCATTGATTACTAAGACTTACACTGGGTGGCACTACAGTATGAAGAGTTTACTATTAAGAATGATATTATAGTGGTTTTAGATTAATCTAAACCAGTTAACATCAAAATAATAATAAAATGGTATATTGCTTAGAAGTTCAAAAAAAGATCAATCACCATACTTTTGGAGTTGGAATCATGATTCATAGTTCTTATACTCCAGACTGCACCATTATACCACTGTACTAAATCATGCAGGGTTGTTAAGAATTAGTTTTAACCAAAATGTAATTAAATATTTTACAGCCAATTAAGACAAAACTCAGATAATGAACTGTATGACCAAAGTTTTGAATAACAACTAAAAAACTGGAAACTACTGCATATGCAAAGATAATATTTTCTTCAGTTTTACATCATTTTAAACATAAAGTGATTATAAAGTTAAATCTTCCTTAGAGATAGTATAAAACTAGATTTATAAATCTTATTGGTGGTTTCCAACACACTGGTGACCATTGATAATTCCAATAACTCGCTATCTTTTGCAGTTACATTTCTGAAATAGCAGTTAATTCTATTAAAAATCATACTTCTAAAAGAACATTACAAAGTTATTTTCCAAACTAAATGACTTTTGGAGAAAAAATACCACCTGATTTCTTAATTTTTAGATTTTCATCTTAAATTACAACAGATTACAAATAATATATTTTAATTGTAAAACAAGCAATGTGTACCATTGAAATAGTGAGTGGTTCTATCTCTGAGATTTCTGCAATGACTTCTTTGAGTTAATATATGTGTTAAGTAGTGATATTGTTTAGCTATTTACCACAAAGACATTAAGGTACTAACATGTCTAGACCATATGTTTTGACTTGAAATGTGATGATAATGTTGTATTTTTATAGATCTTCAATCTTCTTCCAGAAATCACACAATCTCATAAAATGCTTCTAAATTTTCTTATGACTCATGGATTTATTAACAACACAGGGTGAATCATTTCAAAGTATCAGTAACAGTTTGGTCCAATTTAAAACAAGATCTAACATTAGCACATTTTCCCATCATGACTTATGGTATGAAACACTACCACATTTTAAAATCATAATTGGTGATCCAGTTATATTTTGCCACAACTAACTAAATTATGTCACTCTGTAAATCATACATTGATTAAGAGATGGATATGTCACAAGAGATGGATATGTTGTTACATAACACACGTATTGATTTACAGATGACACTGCTCTCATCTTGAAGACAGAACCAGTCATCTTTTCACTAGAACACCCTGTGTATATCCACAAAAACTCTGCACTTGTATCAAAAGAGTTTATAAATTTGCTTCAAGTACTTACTTAAAAGTCAACATTTTCATCACTTTCAGCACAAAAAGATACTTAATAAAAAATGTGATTTCAATTTGTTTGTAAACGTAATCACGATTTGTTAAGAATTGTGCAATTGAACAATTCAAAACAAAGCAAAACTCTCCATATAGTAGTGATCATGTGATATTTAATTGTGCAATTGGTTACCAATTTTTTTTTGCCAAATAAGTTCTGGTAGTGAATGTTGTGATACATGATAATAATGTTCATATCTGTGTTCTTTATTACTTTTCACAATGCAAAATTAAAACCCACTATTTACGGTTTCTACTGCCTCAGCAATCTTCATCAGAACAAGTAGAATTTCTGAAGAAGACTGCTGGGGAAATCGAATCTGTCAATAATGGATTGTAAAAAAGCATTGTAGAAGTTTTGAAGAAGACTGCTGGGAAATTGAAAATGTCAATAGTGGATTGTAAAAAAGAATTGTAAAAAGTAATAAAAAACATAGATGATATCAATATTATATTGATTTGGCAATGCAATAAGAAAGATAAAGTTATGATAATAATGATTGGAAGACTTTTTAAAAATAAGCTGTAAAGTCATTGTAGTAACTATTATTGAAGTAACCCAATTAATTGCACAGATAGATGTATTTGTAAGAAGAATTTCTTTGTCTGTAAACAGGGCAACATGTAATAATGGAATATTTTGTTTCCATTTCCAAATGTTTTGTGAATAACAATACTTTACTAAACTTTTCTTCTTTTATGTATTATACATAGGCAAACCACAGAGATTCATTATGTACAATCCAGTTGTAATGTAAATTCGTTTATATATATAAAATGATTTGCCATATATTTTATTTATTTTTGAGCATTTTATCTATCTACCTTTGAAAACTCTATTTTGTGTGATAATTTATGTTCAGAGATTTTAAGTAGAATACCCTGTTGTGGTTTTTCTGTTATGATATTAAAATATATGATATTGTAGGAGGCCTTATACAATGTGTTTAAAAAAAAGAGAGAAATTTTTTTCTCAATGTCTATCGTTGCTAAAGTTTGCCTTTGAAAGCAAGACAAGTCTTTATTAGTGCTATCTGAATATTTTTTAAATATCTCAGTAAGAAACAAGGCTTCATGAAATCATTTGAAAATGTTGTATCACATGAGACACATTAGTACTTTATTGATGTTTTTGAGGCTTATAAAAATATTTTTTCCAATTATTCTCAATAATAATATCTATATTTTTGCTTTGACTTTTATAAGTTTCCATCATTTTTTCTAAAAAAAAAAAAAAGCAATAAAGGGAATCATTTTATTATTAAATTATTATTTAAATACAAGTTCATTGTCTATACTGACCTTAATGTAATTAGAAGTACTTTTAACCCAGATTTTCAAGCTCCCTACATAAGGGGCTTGAAAGTTTGAGTTCAAGTCCTTTCTAATTATATTAAATTCTTAGAAAATTCAGATGGAAATTAAAATTTGCTATTATTTTAATATCTGTAAGTTTATTGCAGTATATAACATAAGCACCAACCAGATAAATTAATTTTCTAACTGAAGATGAATAGAGTTGATAAGTCTAAAACAAAACTATCTCAATATGATATGAATCCCATCTTCTTATGATGACTTATTACATTTTTGATAGAAATAATCAAATTATATTATGCATGCATCAATAAAAATATACACATATTATTGCATGAATACATGCATAAATGCATATTAGGTTGTGAAACAGCAATTCAATTATAACAATGCAAGAATGCATAAATTGAATTATGCATAATCATACGTTTAAATAGTTGTTCTGCAAACATTATGTTTAATGTTTTCCATATTTATTTTGGAACTTAACACTACCATCTTAAAACCCTTTTGGAACCTAATACTTTTTTTGAACTTCATGAATGTTTTCCAGGTGAAATAGTGTCCAAGTTGAAAATTGCTAATTTAAAGTAATAATACTTCAAGGTTAAGAACCCAAGCTGTCCATTTACTTGAAACACAGACTGTAGAATTACATCAGAATTGTATTTTGACAGTCATATATTAAAATACCTGCATGCACCTTGGCTATGGCAAAGAGAAACAACTAATATAAAGACGAAACCTAATTAATTGCGTGCAATTACTGAAATAACTTTTAATTAAAGTTTATTTTTAAAGTAAATGAATTAAGATGGATTTTTTATTCGCCATTTTGTTAGTGAATAGAAAAACAGTCGCATTGTTTATTGCTTCAAAGTTTATAAGAAGTTGTTAAAACAGGCAAAACACACTATACGTATTGCCACACACATTGATTACTCTAGCTTGCTGTGTGTGGCAATATGTATAGTGAGTTTTGCCTGTTTTAACAACAGTTCTAAACAAAGATAAGAAATGGTGATCTTGCGATGTTTATTAGCTTAAAACCAATCCTGCCTAATAGGATAGTGGTGGCTATGGTTATTAAAGAACCAAAGACATCAAAATGTATAGGTACTGAACTGAGTTTAGACCTATATGATTATATAAGCTGATGGGCTTGAATTGAAAATATTAAGGTGTTTTCAATTTAAGACTCATAGTTTTGTAGTAAAGTGGAGATAAAAGGTGGCTGCTGGAGGGTTGCATTAGATCCTAAGATCTAGTTGCAGTGCTCTCAGATCCAAGACTCCTCACTGACTAAGGCCATAAGCCAGAAACCAGTCGATGGATATTGGATGAGTAGGCACTAGATGGGGATTTTATGTAAGCCTTCTGGCATCCATTGATTACTTTAGCTTGCTGTGTGTGGTAATACGTATAATGAGTTTTGCCTGTTTTAACAACAATTATAAGCAAGCATAAGAAATGGTGATCATGTGATGTTTATAAGAAGTTTGAAGTACTGGAGGTGACGCTTGGATTCACAATTCATAGATGATGAACTCTAGAATTTGCCATTCTGTTCTTGCATCAAACCAGAAGGGAATTTTATGAGTAGTTTGGTTCGTAAAAAGCTTAGAAGTGATAAAATATTAGCTTTATTACCATTACTGAAATAAGATTTATATAAAAAACTTTGATTTTCCAGCACAATAATTATTGCATCCTTAATCAATGTATTCTCTAATTGCTGTCTATAGATAATATATTTAATTTGAAATGTGACAATATAAAGATGGAAGAAATGATCAAATAATATAGTAATTACAACTTTTGGTAATATGCTTTTAAAAAATTAAATTAATATTTTTTATGAACATGATATAAACACATGTTTAATATTTATAATTATTTGATTTTTAAAATCAAAATAAAGGTTGGTAAAACTAATAAACAATTTCCATACTTTGCACAATTAATTTCACTTTTATAATTAATTATCTCTATGGATATTTAGCTTAAATATTATATTTACTCCCACACGTAATGCAGTTGACTAATTAAGCTTATTATCATTAGAAGCATAATAAATAGATAGTGTGTTCTATTTCTTTACAGTTTGTTAACATTAAGGAGGTGACTTATGTAATTATGTACCGCTAGAGAGAACTTAGTCAACTGTTAAATTATTATTACACGCAAACCCACTTACACACATACACACACATATATGATAGAATATTAATAACGTGTTTATTTAATATGCAATTTATTTCTAGAAGCAGATGTTATCTCCTAATATCTGTTATGAAATTATCCAACTATCTTTATATTATCGCCCAACGCCTTATAGCAGATGAAAATGGAAATACTTTTACCTTCGTTTTTAGTCCTTATAAAAATATTTACAGTGTATTAGAAATTCAGAAAGTATTAGAATGAATCACATATTTTTTTACTAATACTATAAGATGAGTGCTGATTCAGCAGGAAATACGGATAGTGGTGATTATTTATCTTTTCTACATGTGTGTGGTCATGTGTATCAGTAGTATGTGATAGTGTGGATAGTTAAAGGTTGCTTGAAAGTCTGAGTTCAAACGCCCTATATTTACTAATACTGATAAAAGTTAATAGACTTAGATCTTGAGTAATATGTTTAGTAACTAATGTTGAAGCTTGAAAGCACGATTGGCCATTTTATAAGAAATGAAGATATAAATGGAAATGATCCTAATTTTGTCTACTACAGATGGTTGGATGAGACATAATTGATTAATTTATGTTTTTTAAAAAAAATGCTACTAGAAGAGAATATAAGCTTCTAGAAATTATTATATCAGCATCATTTTCAAGCATTATCAATTTACTTCAGAATGAAGGTTTCTACAAGTTTAATCCAGTGTCTCTGATTTATAATCTCTCTTCTCCACATCATAGTAATACACTTTATTATTTCACCCACCTCCTTTACATCTCTTCCCAAATCTTTTATAACCTCTTGAGATCCAGTTCAAGACACTAATTATTCATTGATTAACATCTTTTTTAGAATTATGTCCACTCCAGCTCCATTTTAGCTCTTAATTTTATTACTCATTGGTATATATTTGTTCTCTCACTCATATATTTTCCTTGATACTCTATTAAGTGGGCAGAAAAATTATTTGCCATGTCTCAGAGCCATAAGTAAGGATTGTCAAGTCATACCTAATAAAACATTTTCTTTTCAATATAAGTTTATTACTTTTAATATTAAATTATTTATCAAAATATTTTACCCAAGATCATCCATTATGTGCCATAGCATATTATTAATTTGATAAAGTATTTATAATTGTTAACTTCTCTTAATTAATGATTGACAATATTTTCTTTTTTTTTGAGAGAGAATCCATTGAATTTTATTTTAGTCTCTTTAGCTGTTAGCTTTAGCACCTACTTTCTTACCTTCATCTGATAACTCTGGTAACATTTCCTGAAGATCTGAATATTGATAGCAAAATCAATCACATCATCTGTAAAACATAGAAGACTTAAATAATCACTATTTTTTACTTCATTGGTTTTCTATTTTAATCCACAAAATATTTTTTGTAAAATGCTGTAAAAAGTTTTGGAGATGCCAAATAATCTATGTTCTTTTTCAGTGTATCACCATATAATTTAAACATTGCTGTTTCATTTTGATAGAGGTTTTTTTTCAAAATATGATAATATACCAGATCCATATCTTGATGATCCATGGCTTTAATTATTGTGGATATGCATAATATGGATGACATTTTTATAATTTAATCCAGAGCATAATGTCATTTTATATTTCTTGGTCCTTTCTATAACTTTTCTCAATGCTTGGATGCCATACACTATGCTAAAACCATGTCTAAATCTAGTTTTTTACATGGGTTCAAATCCAAAGTTTGCTTGCTATAGATGAGTTGTAAACTGACAAAGGATTTATAGGTCTCTGATTTTTAAAACCTTCTTTATGACCTTTCTTGAATTAAACCACTGAATATCCCATGATCACCATTCTTTATGCTTCCATAAGCTGTTTAACATGGAAGCAAAAATTTCTGTTCAGTAGCGCCACCCAGTGCAAGTCAGAGTAATCAATGCATTACTAGTCTGGAAACTAGTCTGGTGATATTGAATGAGTAGGCACTAGATAAGGATTTTATGCACAAACCTTCCTGCATTCATTGATTTCTCTGGCTGGCACTGAGTGGCACTACTGTGTGGAGCTATCTGTGTCTTTCTTGACTTACTATTTTATTTTTCCAATCATCTGGTACATCTTTATGATTTAGTCATTTAGTATATAAATTCTGTCAACAATTTTTTATTTCTTCATCTGTTTGTTTTAAAATATCTTAATAATTCTGCAATTTCCTGAAGCTTCTTCTTTCTTCATAGATTTAATTGCATGTCTAACCTCTTTATTTAATATCCTTGACAATTCAGAGCATGTGGAATAGTTAAGGTTATTTTGTTTTTGATTTTTTTTTTTATAATTTTTTTTCAGAACTCATAAACCAATTTTATGATGGGATTTCTTTTATAAATTGTTTCATCTTTTCTTTTTATTTAGAAATAACATTTTTTTCAATACCAAGATGTTGTGGTATAGTTTTGAAATTGTTATTCTCTTTTTAGCTTTCCTGGCTACTTCATAATAAACATATTTTTTATATCATTAACTATTTTTCATATCATTTTAAAGAATTCCAGGTAGCAAAGTCATCTTAATAGCTTGTTTTTATGTATTTTTATATATTTATTTATTTTCTCATCAGCCGGGAAGCGAACCCGCTAACCCGGGACAACTGCTTGTAAAGCATCCATCGCTGACCTCTCGACCACCAATGCTTGACACATATTAATTTTTGTTCATGCATTATCTTGTCTCAGTAAAAAATTTATAGATGATTTGATGCTTTTTGTATCTGTTATTTTTATTGCAGTCCTTAATAAAGTATCAGTTATCTCCTAATTCTATTATTATTTTAAAACGATTATCAAATTCTAATTTTAATTTATTAAAGGAGTTATAGAGATTAGTAATTTCAACTGTTAATACTGCCTCTTTTTTGTTAAGTATAATCTCTGAATGTTTACATTAAGACATCGCAACATGTCACTAATCAAAACAGGCAAAACTCTCCAAACAGTAATGCCACTCAGTGCAAGCCAGAGTAATCAATGGATGCCAGAACGTTTGTGCATAAAATCCCCTATCTAGTGCATACTCATCCAATATCCCCAGACAGAGGCCACAAAACAGAAACTAGTCAGGGGATATTGGATGAGTATATACTAGATGGGGATTTTATGCACAAGCCTTCTGGCATCCATTGATTATTCTGGCTTGCACTGAGTGGTAATATGTATAGAGAGTTTTGCCTGTTTTAATAACAGTTATAAGCAAGCATAAGAAATGATGATCACATGATGTTTATGTCACTAATCAATGATCACTTTCTGTTTGAATGTATTATGAACACGAGATACATATTTTGTATTAATCAAAATATAATTCATTTCTGCTCTTTCATCTGCATGCTTCCCTGTCCATTTCAGCTTAACATTTTTCTCAAAATAATAATAATAGTAATAATAATATCAACAACAACAACAACAACAATAATAATAATAATAATAATAATAATAATAATAATAATAATAATAATAATAATAATAATAATAATAATAACAACAACAATAACAACAATAATAATAATAATAATAATAATAATAATAATAATAATAATAATAATAATAATAATAATAATAATAATAACAACAACAATAATAATATATTACTCATTGTATGTTAAATTTGAAATTTTCTGGATGTGAACTTATGTAAACTATTGAGATCAATAAAGCCTTTATTGAAACATAATAACAACAACAATAATAATATGTAGTTTTATTTTGCAAATCTTATGATTATTTCTGTCTTCTCATTTATTATTATCATCATAAACAAAATTTCTATAGCTCTTTCTTTATTCAGTCATTTTAACACAAAATCTTTCATGATAATGTTAAAATGTTATTTGTTGTGATCAAAAACTTTTTGTATATCCCTGTTAAAATTTTTTAGTTCTTCATCACAATGGAAAAACTTGAAACAGAAACATCCTGATATTTTAAGTTGAATAAATAATTTATCTTCCACTCTGTTTGATATACTATTCCTCTCCACAATGTTATTCCTCCACTGGCAGATACATTTCGATAAACAGCCCAATCATGTTAGCATGCCACATGAATAATCACATAATAATAATAGCTATAATAAAAAATGTATGGTATGGACATTAATAATTTGCTCCACTGAATTCAAAGGGTCTCTTCTTAATAAATATAAAATTCCTTTCTGCAAGATTAGTATATATATATAAAGTTGTTTGTTATACCGTTTAACTTTCTATATATATATATTGGTATCATATGTATTTAATAGTTAAATGATCTTGGAGTTTGAATCCGAATAAAGCTTGTGGAATTTTTTCACATTGGTGACAATTTGAAAAATAATCTTAGATTTATTTTTTCAGGTAATTTACCAGAATGACAAACTAATGCTATAAATACATAAATATATAGCTACACACACTAATTTATATTAATAATTACAAGTATGTATTATCATTTCAGTAATTGTACTTTTTAAAAAGTACACAGGTAGCTTTTTAGTTGAAATGCAACTTAATCGAACACCGGGTATTGTGTAAACGTATATAGAGTGTTGAAGAGATATTTAAGTTGCTATTTTATTATGAGATATATATATTTTCATATGTCATAGCATCGGCCGGGACGCGAACCCACAACCGCCTGCAACCAACTACTTGCTTGCAAGACGGCTGTGATGACGTCTCGGCTAACAACGATTGACATGAGATATAATTTTGTGGGAGTTTTTTTTTTTATATATATTTCAATGTTTATCAAATTGTGCTGCCGTCTATTGGAATTTTAATGTAACTAATTAATTAATCTAAATGCAAAAAAAAATAAAATATTTATAATTATTATTATTTAAAGGATAACAATAACGTCAATAATTTCATAGTTAAGACTAAATGAAAAAGAAGTACAATGACATTTATTATTATTTAAAGGATACCAATAATGAGAATAATTTAATTGTTAAGAGTAAATGTGCATCTTGATGATAAATGCCGCTGAATAAAACTTTCAATGTTGCTTTAAATATTAAAACGGTAGACTAGATTGTATTGAAACTTAGCGAAGCACACTACCAGTTGGAATGCACACATGTCCAAACACGCTCGCACACATATGTTAAATATATAACAATAGAATGATCCAGTAAAAGTTTTCATTCTCCGCGATAAGCATCCGATTAGCTTAAGTTTAAGATTGGTTGGCTACCTGCACTGATAAGATTCCCTAATGAGATATTTTATTCCAAATCAGTCAATTTTCAAAAATCCAGCTCGTACGGTTTGAGATGTTCATGCATTCATACTTGTCTTTTATAATGCCGTACAACAATTCTTGGGCTGGGTTTAAATGAAGATAAATAGGATTCTGAAATTATAAAATCATGTTATCACGTGATGTGTAATAATGATCGAATAGTTAATTACTTGGACATTATATGACATTTAAGCATCATCTGTAATAGGTCGAGTCTCAATACAAGAGCTTTTTGCTCTTCAGTTTGGCACTCTTTTCATCATCAGATTTTCAATTGGATGGACAGTTGAAGAGTTGGAGGGTGGAGTAGATTGAAGACTGTCCATTAAAGTATGAGGATTGACTATCTTAATATATATCTGAGCACTTATAGCATATATGTGTAGAAATGGTAATCTGGATGGAACTGTTGGTTGCTGGTTTAGCATGAAATACATTTATTGGTGATTATTTATCTTTTCAACATATATGTCTCCAAGTGTATCAGTGTTATGAGATAATGTGGAGAGTGGTGGGTTGGGTCTGTGCTAATATACCCTATATATTAATCCACACAATGAATAATCAGTAATATTTTATTTTGGATTGTCCTGTGCTATTTAGCATAGTGATAAAGTGCCAATCTTATTAAAGGTTCCTGACTCAAAGATCAATATCACAAGATTTTCCAAATAGCTAATCATTAAAAAACTAACAATTCTTCTTTTATAAACAATTACACATTTTAAAAACATTTTGTTTTATTTCTTTTTTTTAAAGAAAAAATTCGATTGGGGAAAAATTATGTTCTGCACTAAAAGCATTTAATTGCACCAACGGCAGATAAATAAAACTGAAAAATTTGCATAATGCTCCACTTTAGTGCAGTTGTAGGATCCTTGGATCTTGAAACCACTTTCAGTGCTCATAATCTCCTGAGCAACAAACTATTTTATTATTATTAATAAATAATAAATGACCAATGGTAAGTCTTAATTTTGCACTCAGCTGCTCTAATCACTGGATTGCAGCAATAATCTGTGCAAGCTCTGA
Organism: Epiperipatus broadwayi; assembly: GCA_028023455.1. Taxonomy (NCBI): domain Eukaryota; kingdom Metazoa; phylum Onychophora; class Udeonychophora; order Euonychophora; family Peripatidae; genus Epiperipatus; species Epiperipatus broadwayi. Next base: position 3,601,299 of record JAQFVV010006249.1, on the reverse strand, counting down.
TACTGCCAGGATATCCAGGGTTAGATAGATCTTAAGAGGCAAAATTAATCCCTTAAAGAAAGCAGTTTAGAACAGCATAAATAATAAGAGAATATGACATGAAACTTTTGCTTGATGCAATTCCTGAGAGAGATAAGAGACAAAATCTTTAATTATTTATTTGAATATATTTGTTGCTTCAAACTACCACTTTGATGCCTAATATTGATCTGACAAATTTGATGTTACCAAAATTAAATTTACAATTTACATTGGAGGTCATTTGAATGTCTACTAATACTTCTATCACAATCATGTAGTAAATAGTGTAAATTATATATTTTAGTTTTTGCTTCTATTACTAAATCACAAGAAGTATCATCAAAATATAAAGCCATATTGCTTTCCTGAAAGTTTGTAATGATGGTGTTTTAGTCATATTTATATACTGGAATACTTTAAAATTCAATACTCAAGAATCTAAGGGTACAGGTTCAATTCTCATGTAGTACTGTCACTGATAAAGTCAGTAACACCTGATGAAGAGAGAAGAATATCTCTCAAAATGTTGTGCATATATTAACCTGCATGATATTACTAATAGTTGAATGTATTGGAAATATTTAAATAAAGTTAAACATTTCTAAAGACATTCAATACTCATATCAGATGATGGAAACAGTCCAATATATAAATACAAATAAAAAATATATTGTTCAAAAGTTGAATTGCCAAATTCAGTTTTTCATGAATGGCAACACCTGTTCATACTTTAATCATAAAATAGAAATGATTGTAAAAGTAGGTTTTTTAATTGGAGATTGTTTACAATAATTTTTAGAATAGGTTTAAAGTTACATCAGTGGAAAAGAAAAAAAGATGTTGTTTTTATAAATGTACTAACTTCAATTCTTCTACACACTCTTGAAACATATGACTTAAAACATCTTAAAATACAAATGATTCTTCAAATACAATTTGTGTTGACCAGCACCACATTAGTTGACCTAGACTACAATTTCTCACATATATTTTTATCAAATGTTTAGTATTTATCAATAATAAATTGTTACATTTTGATTTACAAGTGCCAAATTTACTCCACTGACAACTTTGATGTGATCCACTCTAGATAAGTACATTAATAATTATCATTAATTATTTATTAAATTAGAGATAATCCCTATCTCAGATATAAACTTTAAACTCAGTTAAAGATATATGTGAAAGATTGTGACCTGGTCCAAATAATAAGAGGTGGTTCAGCATAAACTGAATCTTAGGGATTGTCTTTTGAAGTAACTTGAACCATATGTTACAAACATATGTGATGGAATGGAGATTATCAAGTATATTTATAAAAAATATTATACATGGAAACAGAGAATTGAAGTTGAATTACTCTATGTATGTGTGAGTGGGATTTAATTTAAAAAAAAAAGCATTAATCTTGCTAAAGATACTGTTTAGTTTAATAAATAATTAATGTGAAGCATTAATGTATCATGTCAAAGATGTGGGAGGAGTCAGTTTGACATCTGTAAACCAAAATGTAACAGTTAATTTCACTTATCATCACATGATCACCATTTCTTATGCTTGTTCATAACTGTTATCAAAAGAGGCAAAACTCTCCATACAGTAGTGCCACTCAGTGCAAACCAGAGTAATCAATGGATGCCAGAAGGCTTGTGCATCCATAGATCTAAGTGCAGTGCTCTCAGATCCAAGGCTCCTCACTGATGAAGACCACAAGCCAGAAACTAGTCTGAGGATATTGGATTAGTAGGCACTAGATAGGAAATTTATTCATAAGCCTTCTGGCATCCATTGATTACTCTGGCTTGCACTGAGTGGCACTACTGTATGGAGAGTTTTGCCTTTTTTATTTTCACTCACATAAAAAGTAAGCCTTTTTTTATTTCCTTAAATAAATTCATAACTTTTCCTATTTTTTAAAACTTATGTTACAAATTTATTTTTGTTTAAAAATAAATGAACTAGATCAGATCCATTGTTTAAGTAAAAAGCCACATATAATGAATATTAAATTTTGCAAATATAGATTCAATTTATAATATGAGTCCAGTAGAAGGCTAAATGTGATTTAAATGTTTAAGAAATAATTTTTACTATAACATAAATTTGTTAGAAGTCTTGCACAATGTAGAATAGTTGAAATAAAATAAACCCAGTTCAAAACAAATGAATACAATTGTTAAATACTCCATCTTTAACAGAGTGCTCAAATATCACATGACCACCTGAGAAATAAACCCATTTATTTATTATTAATGATTGCATATCTTAAAAAAAGAATCTTATGAAACACTTATGGCTGTAATGGTAGCTTCAGTGTTACTATTAAAAAATGGAGTGGTTTTATAAAAATAACTTTTCACTTTTAATCATATAAAGAATATGAGTAATCAGAATGGTTTAGTTGCCATTTTATTAAAATTCTGAAACCAAGAAAAAATGATTCCATTACATATCATCAAGAATCTGTGCCATGCTAACTGAACAGTCAAAGATTAGAATTGGTTCAATAGAACTGTTATTAATGTCAAGAGAAGAACATATTGCTTGAAATTCAAGATCAAAATATATGTACAGCAGCTTTAGAATAATTTCATTTTTTCTATCCTTGTTTTATTATTTCTAATATATTTGGGGTTCTATGCTTGTCAACCATAAAACACAAATAAAACATACATTAAAAATGCATCAACCTATTTCCTTTACATATAATTTTAAGCTTACTAAATGTAAATCAATGTAAAAGTCTTTGATAGTTTTGTAAATAAGAAGTTAGTCTTAGATGTTGAGGTTCAACACAGACTTCTATGTGCTGTGACTGCATTTGACAAGTTAAGAGATATGGTATTTCATCATAGAGAGAATGACTGGACATCCTATTGACACAACATAAAGACCTTAAAAAGTTTTATTGAAGGACTCTATGTAATATTTTAAGAATAAAATGGCAAGATTATAAAATAAATGAAAATGTTTTTCAATTTTCTGAATGTGATACTTTAGTAAAATCACATTTTTGTCAAACTTCAAAATATAAAATGAATAGACAATGCAAAGAATGTTTTATGGTTAACATGGACATAATTGATGTAGGAAAAATAGACTATGTCATGAGAATTGACTGAAAATAATTCTAAAAAAGTACAATGTCATTTGTTTTTGTTGAGAGTATGTAGAAGAGAACTGAGTTAATGGAAGAACTACAATTAAATATGGAATTAGAGTATTTTACAAAGAAAAGTGTCCAGCTGAAGCAATTAAAAAAAACATCTCAATGATGTGGATGTTTTGTAGATCATACATTGGATCGTATAGTAATAGAAAAACTAATTTGTACAGTAGTGTTTTTCTCTTTTTGTGTTAGAATGATTATATTTATTTATTAGTGGATGTTTTTCATTATTAGTAATATTATTCCTCTCTTTTTCTTCTTCTTCTTCTTTTTATTCTTCTTCTTCTTATTCTTCTTTTTTTATTCTTCTTATTCTTCTTCTTTTTCTTATTATTACTAGATGAAGATATTAATGTAGATTTTCAAGCTTCCTTCATCTATCCACTCTATTTTATATAACTGATATACATAACTACATACATGTGCAAGAAATAAATGCTCTTCAGTATATGTATTTCACATTCACATTGAACCAGCACTCATTAGTTGGTCCAGATCATCATATTCCACACACACATATAAACAGTACTCACTTTATATTAAGATAGGAAATCTTCAAACTTTAATAAACAGGTTTCAATCTTATCCACTCCCAAACTCTTCAGCCATCCACATTATTGAAAATCTGATGATAGAATGCTCAAAGCTCTTGTTGATATCATTATTGTTATCATATGCATCTTGACTTTAAGTCACTCTGAACTCTCATATGTAGGACCTTAATATGTCCATTTAAAGACATAGAAGAGGAATGCAAAGAATTCAGACTGAATCTGTAATATTTGAATACAAGTATAATGTAAATACTAAACTTTAGATGTAATTAGATGGGAGATTTGAATACAGATTTTCAACCTCTTTTCAGCTACTTACTCCATATTATATAACCAATATGCATGCTCACATTTTCCAATATATGCATTTCATGCTGAATCAGCACTCATCAGGTGTTCCAGATCATCATCTCCCACACACACTGTGCCCAGTTTATATAAAAATATTTTAAACTTTAATCGAAAGGCTTCAAACTTTTCCACTCTCCAACTTTTCAGCCATCCATATTTCTGAAAATCTAATAATGTAATGTTTAAAGTTCTTGATGATGCCAATATTGGTATCATACCCATGTTTACTTTAAGTTACTCTGACCCTTTATATGTAGAATGTTAATTTGTCCATCTAAATACATTAAAGAGAGATGAGCAAAATTCAGACTGAATATGTAATATTTGAATACACGCATAATGTATATACTAAACTTTAGATGTAATTAGATGGGGATTTGAACACAGACTTTCAAGCTATCTTCAGCTATGCACTTCATTTTATACTGACACTGAAGAACATTTATCTTTTTCACATGTATGTGGGCATGTATATCAGTTATAAAAGATGGAGTGGATAACTAAAGGGAGCATGAAAGGATGTGCTAAAATCCTCTTCCACTTACATCTAAAGTTTAGTATATACATTATATTTGTATTTAAATATTATTATTATTATTATCATTATTATTATTAAATAGACTTAGATATATTTTAATTTCATTTCTTTCATTTAATTGTGTTTAATTGATACACAGTATCCCAAGTAAACCCAGTCATCCATCCTTCCAATGCCCACAAATGTCACTTGAATCCTAATATACAGTAATTGAGCACTTTTTCTCCCATTCCAGCCACTGTTTATATTAAGCTTGACAAATCAGTAGTTTTAAATGATGCGATTCAATCTCAATTCCCACCTTTCAACATTATCAATGAGAACTTAAGATTCAAAACTGAAAACAAGTCAATTGCTTTTTTAGATCTAACGAAAACTGTTAAAAAATTAAAACTTTTATAGGGGTGTTAAATAAAGCACTGTGAAAAGTACATTATGATGACTATTGTTATTTAAAATAATAATAATGATGATGATGATGATGATAATAATAATAATAAAGTACTATTTTAAAAAATGCAAAATTATATGCAAATAGATATAAAAATATTTTAAATATAGAGGATATTTAACAATAATAAAGTTAATAAGATTGTCATTTTATTACTTTTCCAAGAGTAGCCATGTTATTCTCAACTCATTTTCTCTAATTTTGAGTAATTAATTAATAAAATCCCCATCTCCAAACAATTTCTGGCTTTTGCTTTCATTAGGAAAGATCAGAATCAAAAATTGAGTTTAATGCACTTATTCATCTAAAAATACCCATTTATTTCTTAATACTATTCAAGCTAATATTCTGGTATTAAAAAAAAACAAACTTTGAGATTTTAAAACCAGACTCAGAATATGAGTTTAAAGAGTATAAAGAAATAACAGGTAACAAAAGCATTAGAATTGGGTCTGAATCCTAATTATTCTACATGAAGGCCCAAACCAGTAACTAATAAGGAATACCAAGACCACTACACCACATGATGTCAATTGATATTAAGAATGAAATAACTAACTGCTTTTGGTAGTTTTAAAACTGTTAATATCTGCTATGTTTTATGAAATGCTTTTAAAGTAAGCAAAATAGCATTGATTTCAGTTTAAATATCTTTAGTGCTTTTTTTATGTAACATTGTGATTTACATTTCAGCAAAGTCAACTTGTTTTTTTCTTTCTTTTATAAACGCACAGAAACATAAAGTAATTCACAATTTTGATTGATGTCAGTATTTTTTTAAATATATAATCAATATATTAAAATGATAATTGTTTCTATAGAAATTTTTTAATCAACTTCATAAATTTTTACTATGTCTTCATCTGGATGCATGATAGCTGCTTCTATAATTTGTACATCATATTCAGCTGAGATTTTAACAGTGACAACGAGTTAAGCAATCAAAAATAGAAGAAAAATCAATCATTTTATTTTGATATAATTATTAACTTTTTTGGTACTTATGTATTTATCAGTATATCAAACAGGAAGTGACTTTTTGTTCAATTATACAGTCTCTGGGGCATACAATAAACGACTAAAACAAAATGGCTGAAAAGAAGTGATGGTATTTAATATTTCCAGTATTGTTTTTTTTGTTAATGTTATTTTAAAAAAAGACAAGTTTGTGTCAAAATTATTTGTAATATTTCCAATTTATTTCTTAATATTTTTTTTTCTATTAACTGAAGTTACTAATATAAAAATGTGAGAAATGTAAATAAAAAATAGATAAAGCTTCATATTTGTTAATTATAAAAAAAAGGTGAGATCTCTTCATGTTACCAACTGTAAATGAATCTTGTTTTTGTGCATTTGACACCACATAAATTTGACTAAATACAAATTCAGGTTTTGTTGTGCAGTTGTGTGGAAAACTACAAAAATGTCACATTTATTTGTTATAAATTAAAAAAAAATTGAAATAAAGCTTCTCAATGGAATTTATAATTGATTTATTAATTTTTTAGACTTAACAGCTAACATATTATAAAATTAGAAAAAATAAGCATAAATAATACTTGTAGAGCCCCTGAAACTGTATAATTGAACAAAAACTGTTTGAGGTCTTTGTATACCAGTAAATGCACAAGTAACACTTTTTCATTAATCATTCGGAATATTGCATGATCCATTTTGTTTACTCTAACATTGTCAAAGAGTCCATTAATTTAGTAGCAGTTACATGTTTAGTGTATTCTCCTGGATTATAGTTCATTTAGAAAAATAATAGATGTATATTTTAATATGATTTTTGTTGCTAAAGATTAGGTCTAATCAGGGGATAGCAAAGCTCTGAAAATCATTTTCTCTTCATAGAAGATAATTAGGTGTTTTCATGTTCTATTTGGCAAAAAGAAAGATGTTTATTCTAATTTGAAAGCTTATTTTTAAATACAAAATATATAACATTTTTATATGTATTAATATTTTTAAAAAATTTGTAATAATTCACTAGCCATGAACCAATGTAAATTGAAGGATAAAATATATGTTTTTTTCCCCTTATTAAAAACTAAATTTGATGTAGGTTTTAATATTATTTAGCCATGCACTTACAAAATTAAAATGAATATTTTAAAATCTTGTCATAATTACATTTAAAGTATGGAGAAAAGATTAATAATAAACCCTAAACCACCATTTTTGTTATTTGTTGCTTACTTTACATTTTATTTTCTCATTTCAGATTTCATCCATATCTACTTCATTTTAGTGCATTTTGTTACTCATCTTATTTAGGATGAAACAACAATTACAAGTTATTAGAGCAATTGATTAATATTTTTCAAACTTTTTAAGAACTTGTTCTGGAGGAATAAGAGATTTATCACAGCTAGTTGTACACAAAAACAGCTCCCTTTTCGGACTACATTTTAATAATACTCATAAATATTTACACAAGATAAGAAATTATCTGATATCATTTTGCATCATTTTAAAAAAACTAATAAATGATTGGCACATAGATAAATATAATTGGAAATGATGTAAGGCTTAACAAAGATAAATAAACAAACAGCGCTTTCTAAAATATGTTTTTATTTAAAAATATATGTGCTAATCTGCATTGGCATCAAACTAACAAGGAATAAGTGGAATTCTTCCAGGAAGTTGAGGTTTAATGTGCTTTTATTACGTTCCTTGGGCTCATCTTCTTGAGGTGCTACTAAAGCCTTGATTACACTAATTACAGTTTTGTGGGTAGTTTTATATACATTTTCTGGAGACATAAGTGGATTAACATTCAATAATGTTCCATTCTCTGACAAACTAACATTGGTTATATTTACTGCAAAACATGAAATATATATAAGAATATTATTACATATATATGATATAATATAAAATATCTATAACAGTAAGAATTGTATATATGTGTAATAATAACAATAATACAGAAAAGCTCTTTTCAACAAATATTAATTTTGCCCTTTTCAATGTGGTAAAACTATTTTACAATTTCAATCTGTGTTGCATATGTAAAGACATTTATCTCGTTTATATAAAATTAACTAGAACATATTATAGCAATAATATAATATACATAATGAAGAAAAAAAACCTGTATAAATGTATACTTTCATGTTTTGGAACTATTTTACAATTTCAATCTATATTGCATACATAGTGACATCTATCTTTTTTACATAAAATTAACTAGAACCTATTATAACAATAATACTACATATATAAAGAAAAGAAACCCGTATAAATTAATACTATATAATTTTCCATTCATTTCTCATTAACCATTTATTAGTTAAATTAATTTATGTTTTATATATTTTCATACAATTATGTTTGTTGTAATTAATGTAATTGGTTTCATTAGATTCTTTAATATAGTTTAAAGGTTTTATATTTTCTATACATTCTATTGTATGTTCATATTTTAAATAAGCAATATATAAGGCAGATATATAATCTCTTCTATTAATTGTATTATATATATTGTAACGCTATGCACCCTCTCAATGAGATAAGTTAAGGCAGTTGCATCTAATTATAGTCAGATTTAGGGTCTTCATATAGGATGCCATGAATGATAGGATTCAATTTTTATATAAAACTATATCTGTTCTAAATAAATAATTTATTATTAAATTATTATATCTAAACCACATCAAATCAATTTTCACCTTAATTGACTTAACCGTTATGCTCAGATTTCAAACTCAGGGAAGTTTAACAATTGACTCCCTTCAGGTGGTTCCTATCAATATACTAGAGTAATAATAATAATATATCTCACTAACTCTTTAAAATGGGTTTCATGAAGTTAATATAATAATCAATATAGATTATTATACTAAATGTTTGTTCTTATCTTATCTTATAAAATAAATAAAAAAATAAAATTGAAGACTTCATTTAGTTTAATATAAAACATAATAATTATTTATTTAACAAATAAATAATTTAAACTTGATAATATATAAGAATTATATATATATTAAAAATATAAATATATTCTATTTACCCATGGTAGACATATTTTTTAACTTACAACACTGCATGATTTTATAACTTATATAAAATATAAGTATCTAAATATTAAGACTACTATATTAACACTATTATATAATAATTAGATTAATATATATATATAATTTCAATGGTCAAGTTTTATTTATAATTGCAGTTTCATTTCAACAAAAATTTTATTAACAATAAATAGTGATTACATACTAATAAAGGATAGATAAATGAATAAATTGTACAATAATATGATTGTATAATGTTCTATTTGTTATCTGGCTAGATTTTGTTATGAGAGTACAATTGTTATACTCTTATGTGGTTAGGTATAGTGATGAGATTCTAAGAACTTGTTTAATGGAATAAGCATTTTTTATATAAACATGAATATTTTCTTTTAGAATTTCCTATTCTATAATGCTGGGTAGGTGGGAGTTGATAATCAGGAAAAGGAAAGAGCAGTTAAAGACCAGGTGTCATCAAAGACTTTACTGGAGGCCAGGAGCTGGTAACGTTTCTTGATTTTTTTGAGCGTTTGATAAAACAATGGTATGATTTGTGATGGGGGAAATTCCATGAGACTTTTGCATCTCACTATCCATATGGAATAAAGGACAAAGGTAGAAAGCCTTATTATTGAAAAAAATCCATTATGAATGGCATTTTCAAGTGAGAAAATTATATCAGGTCTTATGTTGGAATTGATTATAATTATATCTTTCAGTGTTTTAAGTCTTGGGCACTGGTGTATAATATGGTCTATGGCAGTGTTTCCCAACCTTTTTTGGCTCATGTACCACTTGGTAGTACATCACGCTAAATTGTACCACTTCATAAAAATGATTGTATTTTGTGAAATTTGTTATTGTGTGTTATTTTATTTGCATTATATATATTATAGGGTGACCATGTATGTATTCACATCTCATAATGAGACAAATTACATTGAAACACGCCTAAACGTCACACCAGATTATAAACTCACTGAAATTATAAACTCACTGTAACATATTTATATGTATGTGTTTGTTCAAGGTTTTATATTTTTTCTAAAATAATTTATTAAAGATTACATTATTACATTAAAGGTTATTTGGTACATATTTTGTTCAAAGTGTTTTCTCATTCCTTCATTTGGTTTTCCTGAATTTGAGTCTGTTTTCTCTTTTTTGGAGCATCTTGCTATTGGTTGGGCCATGGAGAGGATAAATCCAGCATGTCCCAAGTCATGGTAAAAATAACCTCAGGGGTTATCAGGCTATCTCTTGTTCTTGTTTTCTTTATATTGTTCAGCATGAAGTTAATAGGATTAAAATTTTGATGATTAAATACTAGCTTACATCTAGTAATCCACAATAGATGATCAAGAATTAATGAGATTCTAATTTCTGGGTATGATCCTTTTCTGATACATTCTTTCAAATTAAATAATTTAGATTGATTTGCCTTGATCCGACTCATTATTTATCTACTATTTTGTCATATTTCGTTTACTAATAAATGGTTTTAATAAAAACACAAAATTATAAAAAAAAAAACAATTAGTATATTTTCTTATCATAATCAAATATTTTTATAAAATAAATTTAATGAGTTCTTTGTGCTTGTTTCGAACAACATAATTTTTTGAAATTTGGTTCTACAGCTGCGTTCAATCTGTTTCGATACTTATTTTTTAAAAAATATATGAAGAAAAAGCTCTTCCTACTAATTCCGTAGTAAACGGTAATAATAATTTAAGAGCTTTCTCAGAAAGTTGTTCATATTCTTTAATGTTTAACCAAAAATTAATTAGATTGTGTCGTTTGAATTCTACTTGTAAAGTTCTGTCACATGATAATTCTATTAAATTTTCTTTATCCTTTATTGATAATGATGTAGCTTTTTCTAAATTTTCTGCATAGAAGGGGTTTGAAATCCAATTATCATTTGTGTTTTCGGGTTTTGGAAAATATTCCATAAAGAATTTTAATCCTGTTAAATGTGCTATTATATTTTCTCGTATATCTTGAGACAGACTAACCTTATTTTCAAACAAAAAAATATGTAGAGTTTCGAATACTTCCAGTTGATTGTTTTCGATACTTATATATATTACTGTTTCCAAAAATCTAATTTCTTAATCATACTTTCAATTTTATCATTAACATTAAAGATCGTTATCGACTGTACATATTAACAACTTTACTGTATAATATTATTAATTAAAATAATTTTTATGAATTATAGGAAAAAATGTTTCTATATTTTTATGATTTAATTTTTTTTATGTCCGCCATTATTGATTATTTTTCGTGTACCACCAACCAGCAACTCGCGTACCACCAGTGGTACGCATACCACAGGTTGGGAAACACTGGTCTATGGTTTCATCTTCACGAGCACACAGACCACATATAGGGTCAATGCTGGTAAAACCTCTTCGGTGATAAAGGAACCAATTCGTGGGAAGCGCATTAAGATTTATTTTAATGATGAAGTCGAGGAATTTGGGTTACAGACTCCATCTTTTGAAGTGTGTAATGAGTCTTTGGTTGGTTACTTTTAGGCTGGTTTTAATGGGTTGTTGATTATAGTTGATTATATTTGTATGCTTCCCATAAGGTGATTTTTTTGTTAAGGTTAAAGGGCATTATTGGGTTATAAAGTTGTAGGTGGTCTATTAGGGAGGCTATCCATGAACTGGCAGAAGGTGGAGGACGATCTGTCGGTGTAATTTTTTTAATAATGTTGGAGTATCCACAGGAGAGGATCAGATTATGTAGAGTGTTGTGGGTTTTCTGTAAAATGATTGCTTGTATTGAGTGGAATGACAGTCCATTGAACCTGCATGGTTGTTGGATGCCTCGTAAGCTAATAGCAACTGTCCTTCCTCTCCAGAGAAGTTTGGTGCATAATCGGTTGATTTTATTTTGATACTGTTTAGACATTTTTACGAATGGAAGATAATATGAGATTTTTGGCATTATGATCATGTTGAGGAGGCCAACCTTTCCATATAATGAAAGGTATACTCTAGAGATTGACGTGGTGATGGCTTCAGTTGAATGGAGGATTGCATCTTGAATCTCTCTTGCCATTGCAGTTGGAGTTTTGAAGATTGGGAAACCTAGGTATCTTTGGGGTTTTGCAGAAAAGGGGGAGTTGATTTGTTTACCAGACATAATCTTCCAGATGGAAGATTTGTTAAAGTTTATTTGTAGGCCAAGTTTCACTGTATTTCTGTTTAAGATGTTCATGAGATGGGGAAGGTATTTAATGGTGGGAAGAACAACCATGATGTCATCTATATATGCAAATACATTGAAGTTTTTATTGAGAGAGGGAAGGAAAATTCCAGGGAGGTTTTTTTCTATATCCATCAGAAGAGGGTTGATGTATGCTGTGAAGAAAAGGGCACTGAGTGGAGATCCTTGAGGGATCAACTTGTATGGCTTGAAGCCTGGTGTGATCTTGCCATCAAGAGAGAGAAAAATCTCTCTGTTGTTGAGCAGATTGCTGATCATCTGAACAATCCCGGCTGGAATGTCACATTCCAACAGAATATCCAGGAGGATATTTATCTGGACTGAATCAAATGCTGCCGCAACATCCAGCTGGACAGCAATAGGTTTTGATTTACGATGTCCTCTGATGTAATTGAATAGTGCAGTTACATTGGACATAGCATACGAGGTTGATGATCCATTTTTTCCGTATTGGTTTGACGAGATATGGCTAAGGATTTGAGTTTGGATTTGATCTTTAATGACTGACTCAATTATCTTGATAAGCAATGGGGTCATGGAAATTGGCCAGATATTGTTAATGTCATTTAGTGGTTTTGCTTTTTTAATAAAAGGCACGAGTGCCACTGGATAAAGATCTGTTATGTTTCTGTTGCCAGAGGCTAGGTGATCAATCATTTTTTTAATAATTGGCACAGTGAATTGACTGAGGTGTTTGAGAAGGAAATTTGGGATGCCATGAAGGCCAGGATGAACGCCGTCAGGGAGAGATGTTATCTTCTTTTTGATTTGGATTTCTGTGATGCCATGTTCGCCGGGGTCACCAGCATCCAACCAGCTGTTTATAGGAGGCACTCCATCTTTTTGCATTAATTGGCAGAATTGTTTGCTGATGTGCTGCATCATTGGAAAGCCAATGAGATTGGTTCCATTAGTATTAATGGATAAGTGAGTGATTTGTTTTTTATTGTACCCCAGTGCCCATCTAAGGTAGTCTCTCGTCCAGCAGTGTTGTTGTGCTAAGAAACATTTGGCTCTTCTGATGGATATATATTCTGCAAGGGACTTTTGCTTGATTTTGTAGAGATTTTTAAGGAAGATGATTTTTTCTGTATTTGTGAAATTTTGCTGTAAAGCTTGAAGTTGTATATTAATGTCTGTTAGATCATTTAGAAGGCCATTATGTCCTTTGATTTTCCTGGTGTGGTGATTTAATATGGATTGTAGTATTCCGATGAAGGAAAACCAGCCCTCCTCAGCAGGAAGGGAAAGGATGTTTATTTTCTGGAAAAGGATGTATGCCTCAGATACTATCGCTTTGGTCATATTTGATTGGGTGATCATGCGCATGGTTTTACCAGGTCCATCAATAGGTGCAGGGACTGAAATAGGTGTAAGTTGTAAGATTAGAGCCATATGATCAGAGAAAGCAACAGGGGCCAAGGCTGCATCAAGGTTGAAATGGAGGTCTGGGGTGTAGTAAACCAAATAATTGCAGTTTATAGTCTTATAATTGACAATTATTAATATGCATTTAGAAAATGTTATATTTACCTGTTTAAGGAGTTTGATTTAAGCTTTGTATCTATGATTTCAATCTCTGTGGTCAAATTGCAATATTTAATGTTTATATAAATATATTGGATTATAAATAAAGGTAGGTTCCACTTTTATTGTTAAAAGGAGGTTGCCATGACAACAGGTTGAAATTGTTAATTGTTATTGTGATTAGGATTGTTTAAGTATTGACTGTTTTTAATGATTATATATATTGTGATTCTCAGCTTTTGCAGTAAAGGTAAATATAAAGATTTGTGATGACACATTATTAAAAAAGAATAATTGTTTAAGTTTACCAATAAATAAACTTTGTTGCTAAATAATAATTGTATATATAAAACTGATTAGCCATTTTAGAATGCCTATTATGACATCCATAATTTAAAAGTAATCTTTAAGTGTAATTTTACAGTATCTAAACCTCAAAACTAACTTTTTTATAAACTTAAATAATCAGTTATAGAATTATTAAGGTCTTAAAATATGGATGAGTTAACTTTTAGAATAGCAAAGCTACAATATTATGAGACAAATTGTCATATCTTTTATTAAATTCAAATGTTCAAAAGCACTTTAAAATAAATTTAAATTCAATGTCAGTCTTAAATATTTAAGATAATTGCTAACAAAATGTTTATTTAATTTTAATTGTATTGAAATATAATTTAATTAAATAATCCTTAAATTTAGCTGATTAGAAAATGAGTAATTTCTAAAACAAATATTATAGTTAAGCTAGCATTCTTAGATAAAAAATTTAGTAATAGGGTGTGTGAGTTTGCTTGCACATGAAAGTTACTAGTTATTACAATACATCTTGTTAAAAGTTAATGCTCAAAGTTATTTTTAAATATCTTTATTTTAAAAAGATATAATAAAGAAAATAGTCTGAGATCTTAAAAAAATGTGTAAAATAAATATTGTTAATATATTTTCTTAAACAACATAGTTTTATAATGTAATATTTTTATTTATTGTAATATATTTCAATTTGTTAAATAACTCAATTAAAAATGGTGTAATTATTAATTAATTGATTGTTTATCATTTCTGTCTAGACATTGTCTCCAGAAAGTTCTGGAATTATGTTAATTAAATCTACTTTTAGAAATTTTCAAATGGATACTGAAAAGTTTTTTAACTTCTTGATTAGTAAGATTAATTAGAATGTATCTTGGTTGTCAATTATATTAATCAAAATCATTCACATGACCTGCTTTATAACATCTAGAGAAAACATCCATTCACATCTGATTTAATCCACATTCCTATCTGATTCACACAATTATTCATCTAGAAATTTAAATACTTTTAACTAATTTTATTTTTTATAAGTTTAAATATGTGTTGTTAAAAAGTAATATTTCTCTAGGCTATTCTTAACTGCAATCTTTTAACGCATAAAAATTTCAACAAGGTACTGCATTATGGGAACATCTACCATAAATATTTCAAGGATGGAATTGTTTTCTGATAAATCTGCTTCAATAATAGAGCATAACAAAAGGTATTATTTTTGCTATGTAAGGATTCTATTAATTTCACTTTCAATGCTAGATTTAAATCATTATTAAAAAAATATAGGATATCTGAGCAGACTAAAAGTATTTTATTTTAATGCTAAAGAGATTTTACCTATTCTCCTTAAGAACTTTATCCAATTTTTATACTTAAAGTAAACTTAATAATGTTATTACAACATTCTCTTCCAGTGTAATTTCATTTTTTCATAAAATAAAGACTTTTTAATTAAGAATTGTAGGACTGTTAATGAGAAAATAATTTTATGAATACTATATATTAAAACTATTATATTTATATAGACAAGGAAATAATTAAATAATTAATGTCTTTATTATGACTTAGTTTTATTTATAAAACTTATGTGGCTGAATACTTTGAAATAATGTCTGCTCCTTAGAAAAAAATTATATGTAAGTGGAAAAATAGAACTTAACTTTGATTTTATAAATATTAGTTGCCATATCTTTAACAAAAGAATTTTAATTTGTTTAGTATGTCTGAATATTGCAAAGGTTGTATTTAAAGGAAACTACTCAATTTATTTATTAATTATTAATATGTATCACACGTCTATTCTTTTTCCTGGGAAATATTATGAATGACAATGTTGTAAAATAATTATATTTAGTGTGCATTAAATATTAAAAAAAAACAAAGAAAATATAATTTTTGATCTGTTGACTTCAACTTTTAAAATATATTTATTTTTCACTAATTTCATCATATTATTTATTGCTATGCTACAGAAATTTGATCATCAACTTATCGTGCTCTGTTTTTTCAGAATATTTACTCTTCATATTAATTGCCAATAAATGATAAAATATGTGCTTTTGAAATGAATACTAAATTTATAGATACAATGTACTATGTGAAACATATAAAGATCTTTTAGAAAACTTGCTCTTTATAATAACGGCTAATAAATAATAAAACATGTGCTTCTAAAAGAAATGCTCAATGTGCATCGTGTTTGTTATTCTGTTTATTTAATTTATAGTCATCAAGTCAAAATGGTTATTTTGATTGTTAATGACTTCAAATATTTGCTTTTTTACATTTTTTGTAAACAATGTGTGTGTGTGGAAATTTAATACATAATATTATTGCAGTATCCTGGAAAATCTGCAGGATACTCCAGAATTTTTTTTTTTTCATATGTCATAGCATCTGCCGGGAGGCGAATCTGCAACAACCATCTGCAACCAACTGCTTTCTTGCAAGGTCGCTGCACTGACCTCTCAGCTAACAATGCTTGACAACTCCAGAATTCTTTAGTGATTATATCTACCATAATGGTAGGAATATCAAGATGGACTTTATTTTATTTTTGATAATAGGTAGTTTTAAAATATTTCTTGTATTTAAAATGTTATGTATTTAATTTTTATGCATTTTGTGATAATTTTACATGTAATGTAACAGGTATTCATATTAAGTTCTCAGAGTATTAATATTTTAATTGTCTTATGCGTGTACCTTTCTGAAGTTATTTTATGAAATGTGTTTAAAATGATTGAAGAGTACCAAAGCTGGTGTATATTCATTATTATTTAATAATTATGCCACAATTTTATATTTATTTAGATTTTGCTTTACATATCAGTTTTACAAATGATTTATTTATTGTTGTTTTAAAGGAATATTAGCATTGTCTCTCTCTTGTTGATTATTTTAGCTTGTCAGCATATTCTATTATATTTTCCAAGTGAATTTTATTCTTCAGTTTTGTATTTAAGCATGTAATGCTTTATTGAGGCAAATCCATGTTGTTTCTCATGATGGTTCATTTTCATTTCATGACTAGTGACAAAGTCCTAGATCATTCTTGTCCTCATTTTTTGAGTTCATGCCATTATCATACTTTGTCAATGCTTTCTTATCCTTTAGTGAGGATTATATTTGTTATACACTTATTTTGAGTACCTGTATTACTGCTCATTGTTGATCTGAGTGTTTTAGATGTGTAAGTTTTGTTGTTGTGCCTAGTTAGCATCTAAAAATGTTAAATCTGATAAAATACTCATTATTAAAGTTGTATTTGTGGCTCTATAATATGATATACATATTCAGCATTCATCATGAAATAAGAATTGGTAAGGTTATATTTTAAATAAGGTGTTAAATATGTTTACCTGGGGACTGTATAAATCGTATGATTGAAAATTAAGCATGAGAACTTATTGTAATTATTAAATCCATTGAAAGAGTTATTAACCACTGATAATCTTTAATATAGGTAAGAATTTAGATTAAAGATATGATAGCCACTCTAAAGTTCCTATCTTGTGTTAAGGTTTGAGAGGTCCCTCTATAGTAAAAACTAAATTGTTTATCTATTACACCATCAAATATCATATGATCACCATACTTTAGGCTTACACAATTTGCTTTTTACAAAAGCAAAACTCTCCATACAGTAGCGCCACTCATTATATCCTAAGGTCTATGTGCAGTGCTCTCAGATCCAAGGCTCCTCATTGATGAAAGCCACAAGCTAGAAACTAGTCTGGAGATATTGGATGAGTAGGCACTTGATAGGGATTTTATGCACTAACTTTCCAGCATCCATTGATTATTCTGATTTGCACTGAGTGGCGCTACTGTATAGAAAGTTTTTATTTTTCTATTAAACATACATTTAAATGTGGAAAAAGATTAAAATCTTTCTCTTTCTAATTATATGAAGCTGATAAATAAATAGATTATTTTTATATTTGTAAAATATAATTTTGTCGATTTTATTTTATTCTGGGAATTTATTTTCATAAAAACTTTGTAAGTTATGGATAAAACAGCTTGATATTTGTTCCATAATTGTCATTAGGGTTAATAATGTTGTTTTTATTATTAATTTAAATGTATTTGCATTTTATCATCATCTGCATTCTTTCAGAAATCTAATAATAGTATTTACCATGCAATTGTATTTGTTTATTTATGCACTGAGAGTACACGAATACAAAGAATTGACAGGAAAGTCACTTTATTTAAATAGCATTTCTGATGTTAAAAAAACATCAAAGAAAAAGGTTATTTTATTTAATTAAAAATAATTAAAATTATTTAACTATTTGGTATAAGATCACTTTACATGGAAAATCACTTCTCTATATTTGGAAGATCACTTGATTTTATTCATCATCAATTTAAGACAATAAGATTGCTTGGTTTTTACTTCAGAAGAAGTTTAAAAGAAAATCTATTAGTGTGATATTTTGGATAGTCATAAAATTCCTTATATATTCAAGATATCATAAATCCCTATCCTAGTGTATTACCTTTGTTTTAAAATTAAGAGTTTTTCATGTAATTTAAATTATAAATTTATAATTGTAATTTAATGAGGCATTATATTAAGGATAAGAGTATGTTTTATAGCTAAACTTGTTACTAGGGTTATGTTCTTTGTTAAGTTGCAAAAATTAAAGAAAAGAACAAAATTATATATTATTAGACTAGTCATTATATAAGAACCCTGATATGTATATGTATTTTAATCATAAGATTATTTAAGTAAGAGTTATTACATTTAAGATCACGTTATTATTTTATGAAGGAGTTAATGTGGCAAAACATAAGAATAAACGTGTTCATTTAATGCATTGGTAGTCGAGAGGTCAGTGCGACTGCCTTGCACTAGCAGGCAGTTGCCCGGGATGCGGGTTCGCGTCCCAGCCGATGCAATGACACTTAAAAAAAAAAAAATTAATAAAAGATAAACCTGATGTTCAATCTGATCATTTGTAAATATCATGAGAATTACAAGATGAGGTGTTATTTTGAGGACATGTTGTGAAAAAGGATTTAAACTAACTTTATCTTTTTTTATTGCCATATGCTTCAAATATTAAGAGCTGTTATATTTTAAAGAGCAAGTAACAGAATCCTCCTCCTCTTAATTTACTGTGTTACAACATTCATATTACATTACTGTTTATTATTCTTACTCTTTTTATTGCAGCGTATGTATTACGTGAACATGAGCTAACCTCGTGTTTATTAGTATTGTCAGTCTGCATATATTTTAACACTTATTACGATTAACAACTTATGATCATTACTATTTGATTCTTTATCTTTTAAAGGTTACAATTTATAATATTTAAATACCTGTGTATTGACTATACTAAATTTAATGTAATTATAAGGGACTTGAACTCAGACTTTCAAACACCCCACAGCTATCCAATACATTTTATGCAACTGATACACATGACCACACAAATAATCTTCAATATACATATTTCATGCTGAACGAGCACTCATCAGTTGGTCCAGATAATCATTACTCACACACATATATAATCAGTGCTCACTTTATATTAAGATAGCAAATCTTCAAACTTTAATGGACAAGCTTTAATCTTCTCCACTCTCCAATTCTTCTGCCTTCCATATCATTAAAAATATGAGCATGGAATGCTCAAAGCTCTTATTGATGCCAATATTATTGTCATACCCTTGTTCACCATAAGTCAATCTGATCTCTCACCTGTAGGACCTTAATATATTCATTTAATTATACAGAAGAGGGATTAAAGTTTGAAGATTTACTATCTTAATATAAACTGAACACTAATTGTATATATGTGTGGGAAATGATGATCTAGATCAACTGATGAGTGCTGATTCAGCATGAAATATGTATATGGGGGATCATTTATCTTTTTTACATGTTTATGTTCATGGGTATTGAATTGTATAAGATGGATTGGATAACTAAAGACAGCTTGAATGTCTGAGTTTATGCCCCTTATAATTAAATTAAATTTAGTATAAACAATATACATCTATTTAAATATTACATATTCAGCCTATAATTCCTCTTCTGTTTAATTAAATGGTCATATTAAAGTGTTATGTGCGAGAGGACAGATTGACTTAAGGTCATCATGGGTTTGATAATAATATTGACATCAACAAGGGTTTTGAGCATTCTATCCTCAGATTTTCAATAATATGGGAGGCTAAAGAGTTGGAGAATAAAGAAGATTGAAGCTTGTCCATTAAATGTTGAAGATTTGCTATATTAATATGAACTGAGCACTGATTGTATATATGTGTGTGGGAGATAATCTGGATCAACTGATGAGTGCTAGTTCAGCATGAAATGCATATTTTGGAGATCATTTTTTTTACATGTATATGGTCATGTGCATTATTGGATAGCTGTAGGGAGTTTGAAGGTCACAGTTCAAGTCACATAATATATATAAGCCTAGTAATAATACAATTGATTGATTAAAGCAAGAGATGAAGGTTTAAAAGAAGTTAGCTGTATTTCAATGCAGATCTATAAAAAAAAATTGGTATTTAAAAACCGTTGCTTCATCTTATCTTTGTTAAATATACAATATGACTGGTTAAAATTATATATATATATTTTTAAATAATTTTCTTTAAAAATTTCTAGCAAATATGTCAAATTGTACAAAGTCAATGAGGTGTTATTCATTTTAAATACATGAAAAATATACCCACGTATAAAATCAAGTGAGTGTAATGTACTTATTGGTATTTTAAATTAAAGGTTTATTTTGGAATTTGATTATGTTCATTTATATATAAATTATCCCACTTTTGTTTATTGCAGATTTTATGTACGTAGCATTTATAAATGAAGTTGTTATTTCACTGATGAATGATTAATGTATACAATATCCATATGGTGGATGGTTTTGTTCTATAAATTTGGGATCAGATCCAAAGGAATACTTCAGTCAAATTCAAAAAAGCTATATTTGTAATTAAGTTATTATTAAATAAGAATTTGGACTTAAAGTGGCCACTTCCTAGAATTATCATTATATGTAAGATGTATTAGTTATAAATATCCCATATTAGATGCATGGATATGACTGTGCTATTAATTAAATGATATGATGGATTAAATGTATTATATTTGTGAGGATTGTCCATATGTAGGATTACATCCAGGGACTATTAAATGCTAAGAATTTGCTGTTCAGCAGCTGCACTTGAGCATATGATTTAGTTAGTATGTATAAAATTTAATGAAAGATTGTTTTAAAGTTAATCAAAATAAATCTTGAACTCCTTATAAATTACTACTATTGGTTTCCCCTGAATGTGTGAATTAAACACAGAGACAAGTATGAAAGAGCTGTCAAATGTTGGTAGTCAAGAGGTCAGTGCAGATGCCTTGCAAGCCAGCAGTTGCTTGCAGTTGGTTGTAGTGGGTTCATTCCTGGCCGATGCTTTGACATATGGAAAAAAAAAGTAAGAAGTAGCTTATTAAAGCAATTATCACAAATTATTATGATGTTGTTTATAATGAAAGCATGTTTAGGAAAAATAATCTTATATCTTATCTGACAATTACAATGCTTTGTTAATAAACTATTATTTATTATTTGTTTAAATAGCATGTTAATTTCTATATATATATGATATTGTCTGGTCTGCATTTTATTCCATATCCATTTCATCAGAAGTAACTTACATTGTACATGGTCTAGCCAGGTATTGCAAAGGGTGACTGTGTGTTGTTCATCAACATCACATATTAGGGGAAATATTTCCAAAACTTATTTAAACAGGCAAACTTTCCATACAACAGTGCCAGTGCTAGCCAAAGTAATCAATGGATGCCAGAAGGCTTGTGCATAAAATCCCCATCTAGTGCCTATTCATCCAATATCTCTAGACTAGTTTCTGGCTTGTGGCTTTCATCAGTGAGGAGCCTTGAATCTGAGAGCGCTGCAGCTTATTTAAATATATAAATAATGTGGGATTTAAAATTTCCTGATGTTCAATGTCAGGTGGAGACTGAATGAATTAAATTAAAGTTAAATAATTTAAAGGTATATGGACTGACTACTGTATAGATTCCAAAATCAAAATAACTGGAATGGCTATAATCTAATAATATATAGAGTGTGATTTTATTTTCATAGAGAAAAAAAGTTATTGAATAAAAATGATTTTGTCAAGAAACTCTGAGATTTAGACTATTCATTTTGTTTTTAAAAATAAGGATATAGTATAATTCTTTGAGTTATAACCTTTTTTAGATGAATTATAAATTGACTTTTTACTGCTAGGATGCAATGCTAAGAAAAGTTTTCCAGTGATTATAAAGAAAGTGGGTTTGGGAAATGATAAGCGGGATTTAGATATAAAGGCCATAGAGTTGACAAAGATTATGTTGTGGAAATGGAATGGATCAGATTATGGGGAACTTAGGGTGAGGAATGGAAAGGGAAGGTAAAGTGGCTAACAGGTTTCTCTGGACATATTTGCTGAGAGATTCCTGACTCTGTTTAAGGAGAAGTCACAGTGCATCACATCACATTACACTGACTAATTTTAATTGAATTTGGTGCACGATCATTATTTTATTTTATAATACAAGCTTATCAAGTTAAATCACGTGATATATGACTTGATTTTAT
The DNA here is from genome assembly GCA_028023455.1 of Epiperipatus broadwayi. Classification (NCBI taxonomy): domain Eukaryota; kingdom Metazoa; phylum Onychophora; class Udeonychophora; order Euonychophora; family Peripatidae; genus Epiperipatus; species Epiperipatus broadwayi. The sequence continues at coordinate 3,578,463 of JAQFVV010006249.1, read as the reverse complement.
TTACTTCTTGGTATTATATTCATAATGCATGTGAATGAGTAAATACATACACACAGTAATTACGTCTGTGATTTCTCAGTTTATCCTCAATAACTAAATTAGTATTGTTTTTATTATGCTCATGTTAAAAATCTTAATTTATATGTTCATTCTATATACATAAAGAGATATGTGGTATATTTACGTACATGTTGAAAAATAAGATATTATTACAGTTCAATAAACAATACCTATTCTATTGTGATCAAAGCTTATCAACAAAACAAGCTATTTTTATACATGTCTTAGAACTTGTAAAGATTGAGGTTCCACTGTCTTAGAACCTGCATTAGGTCTCATATTAAATACATAAAAACTTGGTGCATTAGCAAAAAGAGGGTGAAAAGTTAAAAGATGAAGATTGTCATACATCTGTAATAATAACATACGATATCACATCTGTATTTATTTATAAGAATTATACTAATCTAATTTATATATACGTACTTCAATTAGTGCCTTACTCAAAGATGAATTAGTCCATATATACAACTAAATCCATTAGGGAAGTAATGATTTAATAAACCTGGTCGAAAATTATGTCGATCTCCCTTGTACAATTATAGCTTAGATCAAAATCAAATTAAGGGTTCATTTTATGTTGAAAAATTGCAATTACTATTTTTACAAATATAATACATAATAAAGACATATAAGTTTGTTAAATACATTTTCAATAAAATATACATTATATGCAAATGAAGAGTTTTTCCCCCAGTAAATTATGAAAAAATTCAAAGGCATTGGGGTAGATCAGATAAGGAGATACTTGATAGAAAAATAGATATATAAACTTACAGATAGATAAGAAAATAGTTAATAGAAATTTAAGTTGATAATTGATAGAAATTGCAATATAAATATAAAACTTAAAAAAATAAAATTCACTTGGTTAAGTCAAACTATGTTTATTGTAATGAATCATAATATCTCGAGTATATCTTACAATTATTGTTATTTATTTATTTGTCTATAAAATCTTATATTTTTGATCTTATTTGATTTTTGTTAACCAATTTCTTATTACAAAAATGTTATTATCAATTCAAGCTAAATATACCTACTTAACGTAATGTCACAATATGAAATGAACATTTAAATTTCTCGTCAAAGTGAATGCCGGCCGTCTACAAGTAATGCCGGTTGGAGATTATTTGGTTACTTTATTTAACTTTTATCATAATATTTTTTTTTTTTTAGTCAGTGATTTAAATACACAGAGAAATGTTGTTATAAAAATAAAACTACACGCAAGGTCTTTTCACTAATTCCTTATCTAATATCAAATGGCGCTTTAAAAAATCGATCAATAGAAGTCTTTAATGGCCAACTAATATTTTTGTTTCGTATTTCGGAATTGTTATAGAAATATATTTACTTTAACTTTATTAAATTTAAAATAATTTCCAATAGACAAAATAGTAAGATCAATAATTTTAAAAACTTTTGAAACACGGAGCTTTTATGAATATACTCAATGAAAACCCACTCTGAAGTCTTTATAGATCCCTGAAGTATTACGAAACACGTATTCTACTTAATTTAAATAGGAAATGTTTTTTCTTTACATTAAAAAGTTAGCGCAAAGCATATATAGGGAGAAAAAATTCAACTAAATAACCAAAACCGTAGCTCACAATAGGCATAAAAATGCATTTCTTGGCCTGGGGATTAGAAGTTTACGGATGTCCTTGAAAAGAGTAGTTTTTAAAAGATCGATTCAGATCATTTAAAAAAAAACTTTTCTGATTCCGTTTACATTTATAAAGTAAAGAATACAGGGAAGATCCTTTTCTTTATGATAAAAGTTCTAAATCTATCTATCTATCTATCTATCTATCTATCTATCTATCTATCTATCTATCTATCTATCTATCTATCTATCTATCTATCTATCTATCTATCTATCTGTCTGTCTGTCTGTCTATTTATCTGTCTGTCTGTCAGTCTACCTATCTATCTGTCTATCTGTCTGCCTGTATGTCTTTCTGTCTCTGTCTGCCAGTCTGTCTGTCTGTCTATCTATCTATCTATCTATCTATCTATCTATCTATCTATCTATCTATCTATCTATCTATCTATCTATCTATCTATCTATCTATCTATCTATCTATCTATCTATCTATCTGTCTGTTTATCTATCTGTCTGTCTGTCAGTCTATCTATCTATCCGTCTATCTGTCTGTCTGTGTGTCTTTCTGTCTCTGTCTGCAAGTCTGTCTACCTATCTATCTATCTATCTATCTATCTATCTATCTATCTATCTATCTATCTATCTATCTACCTCTCTGTCTATCTGTCTGTCTACCTGTCTATCTCTCTAATTATCTATCTAATTATGTATTTACCTTCTATGTGTTTATCTATCTACCCATTTATCTATCCATCTATCTATCTATCTATCTATCTATCTATCTATCCATCATCCATCTATCTATCTATCTATCTATCTATCTATCTATCTATCTATCTATCTATCTATCTATCTATCTATCTATTTGTCTATCTGTCTGTCTGTCAGTCTATTTATCTCTGTCTCTGTCTGCCAGTCTCTCTATCTATCTATCTATCTATCTATCTATCTATCTATCTATCTATCTATCTATCTATCTATCTATCTATCTATCTATCTATCTATCTATCTATCTATCTACCTCCCTCTCTCCTTACCTCCCTCTCTCCCTACTTACCTATCTATCTACCTACCTACCTACCTACCTATCTACCTATCTACCTATCTACCTACCTACCTACATATCTATCTATCTATCTATCTATCTATCTATCTATCTATCTATCTATCTATCTATCTATCTATCTATCTATCTATCTATCTATCTATCTATCTATCTATCTATCTATCTATCTATCTACCTCCCTCTCTCCTTACCTCCCTCTCTCCCTACTTACCTATCTATCTACCTACCTACCTACCTACCTATCTACCTATCTACCTATCTACCTACCTACCTACATATCTATCTATCTATCTATCTATCTATCTATCTATCTATCTATCTATCTATCTATCAATCTTCTGTCTGTCTTTCTGTCTATCTATCTATCCATCCATATATCTATCCTTCTATCTATTTGTCTATCTGTCTATCTAATTATTTATCTAATTATGTATTTATCTCTATCTGTCTATCCATCTGCCCATTTATCTATCTATCTATCTATCTATCTATCTATCTATCTATCTATCTATCTATCTATCTATCTATCTATCTATTTATCTATCTATCTATTTCTCTGTCTATCTGTCTGTCTATCTGTATATCTATCTATCTATCTATCTATCTATCTATCTATCTATCTATCTATCTATCTATCTATCTGTCTGTCTGTCTGTCTGTCTGTCTGTCTGTCTGTCTGTCTGTCTGTCTGTCTGTCTGTCTATCTATCTATCTATCTATCTATCTATCTATCTATCTATCTATCTATCTATCTATCTATCTATCTATCTATCTATCTATCTATCTATCTATCTATCTATCTATCTATCTATCTATCTATCTATATATCTATCTATCTATCTATCTATCTATCTATCTATCTATCTATCTATCTATCTATCTATCTATCTATCTATCTATCTATCTATCTATCTATCTAGACTACCTATATACCTATTATATTTATGAAAATATTGAACCAGAATATGAGTAATAGTCAGTGAATTAACTTTCATTATTAAAAATAACTTTTAACTTTTGCAAAAAAATAAATAAAAACAAACCAATCAATATATATATATATATAAAGGAGTTTGCTATTAACGGAAAGGAGATCCTTTGATTCCTCTTAGAAGCCTTAAAGGAACTGAGCAGAGCAAATTCTTGATGTCCACTCCATACATTCTTGTCTTTGCATGTTATTACTATGTGATTATTCATATAGTATATGAACATGGATGGGCTGCTCACCAATATGTATTAGCCAGTGTGGTGAGTTTATTGGCATTTTAACTCTGAGTTTAAAATCAAGAAACACCATAGTTTTTCTCTCAGTTGCCTAATAAGGCAGAATGAATTTATGTGTAAATAATAAATATTTTTCTAATAGATATATATAATCATGACAGACAAAAACTTATTCCTAGGAGACTGTAAAGTTACCAACCAAGGAAGCAGTTGCTGGATGAAGGTGGATGGTGCTAAGAATCCCCTAATTGTGGATCCAGGCTGCCATTTTATGATGACTTTTTATTTAGGTACTTACAACTGCAGATCAGTTTCAAGTGAAGGAAGATTGCAAGAATTAGAAGAACTGTCCTTATATTAAATGGGACATTATTGGACTTTGTGAAGTTAGAAGAAAAGGTGAAGAGACAATTGATTTAAAAAGTGGACACATACTCTATTATAAAGGCACAAATATTGGAAATACAAGTGGAGTAGGATTCATTATAAATAAAAAGTGGAAAAACAACATTGTGGAGATTGATGGTGTATCGGACAGAGTGGCAAAATTAGTTATACAATTTAATATCAGATTCTAAATGCAGACAATTCAGGTTTATGCCCCAACTAGTTTTCATAGTGATGAAATAGTAGAAGATTTTTATATGGCTGTACAAAAGGCTTTTGATCAGAATAAACAACATTTTAAAATTGTTATGGGAGACTTTAATGCTAGAATTGGTAAACAAATGAAAGATGAAAGTGCTGAAGGTAATTTTGGTTATGGTAATATAAATGAGAGAGGACATAGATGTGTGGAATTTGCAGCAAAAGAAAAACTTCATATTATGATTTTTTTTTTGAAAAAAAAAAAATGTTAAAAGGAAATGGACATGAAAGCATTCAAATGGAAGTACAGCAGAATTAGATATTTTGAGTAACAGAAATACATATTTCGAGATTGTAATGTTCTTAATAAATTTAACACAGGAAGTGATCATCGATTAGTAAGTTGTAAGATACCTGTTAATACAAAACTAGAGAAACCAAAATTATTAAGAAAAACAATATTTACAGTTGCTATTCCTAATCTTCAGAAACATTCTAATGAATTTAAATTACAAATCAGTTTCAAGTATTAGTAGATTTTGAACATGATTTAGATTTGAATGAAATTAATATGAAAATAACTGATGCACTTTTAAAAACTGCAACAAAGATAACTGGTAGAAAAAAAGCAGCAATTGACCATTAAAATTTCTATTGATACTAGAGAATGGATGAAGAAAAGAAGGAATATGAAGATATCCAAAAATGATGCATTAAAATGATTTGAATATCTCAAATTTTGTAAAATGGTGCGGAAAAGAGTTGAAAATGATATAAGAAAGTATAATTGTGAACTAGCAAGGAAAGCTGTAGAAGAGAATAAAAGTCTAAAGAGTGTAAAACAACATTTTGGTATTGGTAGGAAATTTATATCTGCAATAAGAAAAAAAGATGGAATTATTACTAAAAAGAGAGATGACATCATGAAATTGGTAGAAGATTTTTATCAAGAATTATATAGTAATAAAGAACAAGTACATCCTATATCTATTATATCTTCATGCAGGTAATGATGGAATTATAATTGATATATTAAAAGAAGCAGGTGATGAAATAGAATTTTTTTTTAGCAAAGTTATATACCAAATGTCTAAATGATAAAGATGTACCAGATGATTGGAAGAATGCAGTATTAATATTAATATTTAAAAAAGGTGATAAAGAAGATATTAGAAATTACAGACCTATAAGCCTTTTATCAGTTTTATACAAAATTTTTACCAAGGTAATTACAACTCATCTACAGAGAACATTGAATTTCCACCAACCAAGAAACAATCTGGATTTAAGAATGGTTTTAGTACAGAAGATCATATTCAGGTATTGAGAGAAGTTGTATAGAAAGGTCAAATGAATATGAGTGGCCATTATGCTTTGGATTTGTAGATTATGAAAAGGCATTTGATTCTATAAACATTACTTCAGTGATTAAAGCTTTGGATCATCAAAATATACATCCAGGATATTGTCATATTTTAAAGAATATTTATAAAAATGCAACAGCAATAATTAGATTACATACATAAAGATACTAAGAAAGTCAACATTGAGAAGGGTGCAAGACAGGCTGACTCCATATCTTCGAAACTATTTACAGCAATGCTGCAAGAAGTATTTTGTGAGTTAAAATGGGAAGCTAAAAGAGTAAAATAAATGGAAATTATTTAAATCATTTAGATTTTGCAGATGATGTAGTTGTTTTTGCAAATAATGCTTGGAGCTCCAGAAAATGTTGCAGGAGTTATCAGATGAAAGTAGGACTAAAGAGAAATGTTAAAAAGACTAAAGTAATGTTTAATGGATTTTCTCAAAATAAGAACATAATAGATTGATTATGTGAGTTAAAAGAAGTTAACAGCTACAAATACCTTGGTCAGATTATTAATACAGTTTGAAACATAATGGATGAAATTAATCATAGAATTAAACTTGGTTGGAGTATTTTTGGTAGAAATAACTTGATACTAAAAGGAAATATGCCTATGTGTTTGAAAAGGAAGGTTTTTAATAAATGTGTTTTACCAGTTCTTACTTATGGATCTGAGACTTGGACACTTAATAGAAGAGCAATACAGAGACTTCAGACCACTCAAAAAAGTATGAAGAGATGCATGTTGTGAGTAACATATTAAAAACCTTTTAAAATGCATAAGCATATTTTATCTTAATATTGAATTATTTCTACCAAAAGCATTCCAACAAGGATTAATTCTAGGATTAATTTCATCTGTTATATTTCATCTGTTATAATCTGACCAAGATATTTCTGTAATCCAATAAAATTATATGGTAAAAATTTAGTGACGCCATGCTTCCAGGTTTAGATCCCAAGCCTCATTGATAAAGGTAAAACCAAAAACTGGTTTGGAGATTCAAATCCTCTATTATCCCAATAATGACCCATTATTCATACTTACCATCAAAAAACCAGAGTAGATCGCTGCTTCCATATATTGTATAAGTTAAAAATTCAATTGGTTTAATATTAACATTCCTAGCAAGTGAAAAAAGGTACATTACATTTAATAAAGAAAAAAAAATAGTTAATAATCTAAAGTCAGATATATATAACTCTGCAAACAAACTGACTTGATTTTAGAATCTTGGAGTATTTTGAATTTCATTCTTTTAACTTGGATAGCAAAAGGTATTAAAAATGGTCAGTACATTGCTTTCCCCTTTGAATCTCAATTTTTACTGATAAAAGTAAAAGCCACTAAGTCCCCTGGGAGTGGCAGTTTAGAAGCACCATAAGCTTGTAATTATAGATTGTTCAACTTTGTAAAGATTGCATTAGTGTATAGTACTGGCCTTTTTGTGTGTTGTTATTTTATTGGTAAATTTAGGAGAGTTTATATTTGATGTTGCTGAGCTCTTATTAACTTAGTAAATGGTATCGCTTTAGTAACCATCTTAACTCTGGGCAAAGAGAAAAAATCTTGATTGCTTCAAAAAAAGAAAAAAAAAAAAAACCCAAAAAAAATAAAATTTTTTTTTTTTTTTTTTTTTTTTTTTTTTTTGTTAATATTTTAATAAATTATATTAGTATTTTAACATAAAAATAAAAATCTAAAAATATTTAATAATTAAAAATAGATAAAAAAAAAAATTTTTTTTTTTTTAGTAATTAAATGGAGATAAATGGGAAAAGAAGAAAAAAAAAAAAAAAAAAAGGAAAAATCAAAAAGAAATAAAAGAAAAACCCAAAAAAAAAAAAGCACCCAAGAGAGAGGAAGGAGAAAAATTGAAAAAAACATCAAAAACAACAAAAAATATCTGGCGGGGGGAGGGGGGAAAAAACAACACCACCAAAAAAAGAAGAAGTGGGGGGGAAAAAAAAAAAAACACAAAAAGAAAAAAGAAAAATATAAAAAAAAAGAATAGGATTAAAAAAAAAAATAAGTTAAAAAAAAAAAATAATTGGAAGAAAAGAAATAGTTGGAGAGAAGGGAATGAAATTAAAAACAAAAAATTAGTAGAAGAGAAAAAGAATTTGTTGGAGAAAAAGAAAATGGTAAAAAAAAAAAAAGGGGGGAATTGTATAAAATAATTTTTAGTCCCCAATAAGAAGGACTGCAAATAAAACCACCGGCACCCCCATAAGTGCGGATATTACAATGGCACAGTTTCAAAAGATTATGTTATATCTAAATTGTTTTTAATTTGTGAGGATGTGCAATTCATCAGCTCTGATGTGAGATTTCATAATTCTTGATGAAATTATTTCTAGTTTTTTTTTTGCTATTGTTTTCCTCAACTGACAATTGAATCCTGTAAATTGTTTTACCTCAAGTATAAATTTATAACCAATGTATCATAAAATAAATTATCGAATTACTGGATAGTTCTTTCTATCCTTAGGTAGACTAATGATTTTAATGTACTTTATGATTGGCTGTTTGTATCAATTGGCTGTGGTAGAAAAGAGATATATTAACTTCTTAAAATTGCTAAGAAAATTACAATGATAGACAGAATTGTTGGACCCTGGTACTAGTAATTGTTACTAATTTACAAAGAGCAATTGATTTCTCAATCTAGTCGTGATTTACTTAATTAAAACAGGCTCACGCGCAACAGCTAGATAATAAACCATGGCTAAGTTTGCCTTACATACTGAAGCTATCACACACAAATGAAGAAAATCTATTCTAATACATATAACGTAAAACTGAGAATCATTTGTAATTTAAATAGAGATCGGAAGAGCACAAAGGATAAATATTCCAGGGTCAACTCCCCTTCCAAATTGTTTATAGAATTGAATGCAGTTATGATTTTTGAGAAATCTTATGCAAATATTATCACCAGAATCAAGTACTTATGCAAATGTGTGAAAAACAATTCTGAATATAAATCTTTCTTTTTAGAACACAAACAGTCTGGCCACATTTTGAACCAAATAAACATTAAGATCATCTGATGTCAAAAAACTAAAGATAAAAGAAGCATTTATTTCTAATAATTACTACCAATCAATAAAAAAGAAACCAGTGTTCAATTATCTAAAAAATGGAATATGTTAAAGCATTAATTTCCATAAATTAATGCTTCATATAAAATATATAACATCTCCTGCATGTTGTGAGCGATATGAATCTGGTTTCATGTGCCGGAAGCTTGCTCAGCCACCTCCATATATATATATAATTAATAAAACAAGTCATAAATTTCGATATATATATATATATAAACCTCTTCTTAGCCAACGTGCAAAAGGTTGAAATAAATCTAATACTTTATAAAGAGTGATTAAACATTTGTCAATTATAAAAAGCATATTAGCTAAAGCTTAGATAAAATGAAACTAATTGATAATAAACATCTATGATATCATTATAGTAGTTTTACATCTGCTTCCGTTTCCATGCTGCATGATTTAAATTAGGGTGAAGTTTGTAAAACGTTTTAGATAGCTGCATTTTTATAATGAATTGGGATTATTTATTGTTTTATTCAGTAAGTTTTATAACAGAACTTAAAAAAATCACACAACATGACAAAGGTCTATTAAAACTTCCACTTGTATTAGAACCAGATTCAAGCTTTTCAAATATGTTTCCATTTTTGGATTAAAAATGGAATAGAAGCCAAGCGTTGGTGGTCGAGTGGTCAGCACAGCTGCCTTACAAGCAGTTGACGCGGGTTCGCTTCACGGCCAATGCTTTCAAAAAAAAAGGGACAGAAAGTGCCACCATTATATAGCATGATTTCACATAGCAATCAGTGTTTAATTAGTATTTTTACTAATTAAATCATTCCTACAATTTACAAAACAAACAGAAATTTTAAAATCATTAATATTTATAATTTTTAATAGTCATTCACCAGATTAGATTAACTGGAGATTTTCACTTCCTAAATATTGTTTACTAGATATTCCTTTACTAATCAATATGGGATAGTTATTTAAATTGGTTAAAGCAAATAAAAAAAATATTCTAAGATTGCTTGCGATCTGAAATCAAAGTACCAAAGTTTTTTTTGTCTGTGTTAGAAATATCAAGTAGATGTATTAACCACAGTGCATTAAGATATCACCTATAGGAATAAGTTGAGTGATGATTGATTGATTTGAAAATTAATTTTTTTGGATAAAACCTTAACCTGTCACTATTGGTGCTTTGATGTCACATGATTTTCTGAATGATGAATCTTTTGATTGCTGTCATTAACAATGTTCTTTTTAAATATTTTGACAATGCAATTTATTATTGGCTGCCAGGTGCATTATCCAAATGATATTTGTAAATAGTATAATTTTTATTATAAATAAAATTTATTATCATATATAAAAAAGGTTAGTTTCTGATTTTTATCTGTTTTCATTTTGTTTTTTATATTTAAAATAAATTAGTCGCTAAGTTTGTATCTCCTATTATTTGAGTTTTTTTTTTTTTTAAATAAAATGTTGTTTTTTTACCCCCTAAAGCAAAGCTTGTTATTATTTACGCTCTAATTGACATTTATAACAACCAATATTAAAATAAATTTTTTTAAATGATTTTTAAATATCTTTTTATTTATATGTTCCTTTTCCCCAAGAATTTAGAAAATAATTTGTAATATAAACAAAAGAAAAAATTCCATTATTTTACTGATAAAATTAAATTTTAAAACAGACAAACTCTATATACAGTAGTGCCATTCAGTGCAAGCCAGAGTAATCAATAGATGCCAGAAGGCTTATGCATAAAATCCTTATCTAATGCCTACCCATCCAATATCCCCAGACTAGTTTCTAGCTTGTGCTTTCATCAGTGAGGAATCTTGGATCTGAAAGCACTGCACCTAGATCTTAGGATCTAATGCAATCCTCCAGCAATTATCTCTACTTAACTGCAAAACTATGAGTCTAAAATTGAAAACCCAATAATATTTTTAATCCAAGCTCATTAGCTTATAGTCATAAATATCTGAACTCAGTTCAGACCTATATGACTATTTTAGACTCATAGTTTTGTAGTTAAGTGAAGATAAAAGGTGGCTGCTGGAGGGTTGCATTAGATCCTAAGATTTAGAAGCTGTGCTCTCACATGCAAAGCTCCTCACTGATGAAAACCCACAAGCTAGAAACTAATCTGGGGATATTGGATGGATAGGCACTAAATAGGGATTTTATACACAAGCCTTCTGGCCATCATTGATTACTCTGACTTGCACTGAGTGGCACTACTGCATTGATAGTTTTGCCAGTTTTAATAACAGTTATGAGCAAGTATAAGAAATGGTGGTCATGTGATGCGTAGTGGTTTAAAATTAAATTTTATTGTTCAATTTTCAAAAGTAAAATATATATATATTGTTCACCATTTTTTAAGACTTTTGAATGTAAATATTAATAATTTCAGTAAGACATTTCCATCTGCTTTTTAAAATAAATTTCAGTTATAAAAAACGTAGAGAAATTACTAATTAAAACCTGGCATCCCTAAATAAAATCATATCCAGAAATAACAGTATTTGTTTAATTCATTTTTAAACACAAAGTAGGACTATTTTTAGTTTATATTCTAGCTTTATATTAGAAAAGTACATTATATTGTGAAAACTAAAAGATTTATTAATTTCCTAAATATTTTCGAGAGTAAAAAAGATTCATATAAAATTTTATAATAATAAAATCATTTCATGTGTTTTAGACATAAATATTAAATTTTTTAAAAGATTTTTATATTTTAAAGATAAATTTTAGTTATTATACAATTAATCAAAATACCAATTGATTTCTATCTGAAGTCATGCTATATCATGCTATATAATAGTAGCATTTGCCTTACCCATATTTAAATAACCCCAAAGTGAAAACAATTATACATGTGTATCATCTATGTTTCTTATTACTTTTACAATGCTTTTTTACAACCTAATATGACAGTTTTTATCCCCCCCCCCCACAATCTTCTTCAGAACTCCTACTTATATCTCCAAATTTTAACTGCTAAATTCAAACTTAAAGTTTGAATTTAGCAGTTAAGATTTGAAGGTATAAGTGTTTGAATTTAGCCATTAAGATTTGGAGCTATAAGTACGAGTTCAGAAAGAGATTGCTGGGGCAAAAGAAACTGTCATATAAATCTTAACTGCTAAATTCAAACTTTTAAATTTAAAAGTTTGAATTTAGGGATTAAGATTTGGAGATATAAGTAGGAGTTCTGAAGAAGATTGCTGGGGCAAAACAAACCTGTCATATTAGGTTGTAAAAAAGCATTGTAAAAATAATAAGGAACATAGATGATATTAATATTATATGGAATTGGCAATGCAATAAGAAAAATAACATTATCTATGTCATTAATGGAGCAAACCAAGTTCTACTACACTATGAATTAAAATCACTCTGTTGAGAAAAGGTCAAAAATTGAATTGATCCATTTATTTTTAAGCTTTTGGAGTGTTCAATTATATCAGTGGAAACTCAGAGTAAACTCAGTTAATTAGCCAGATGAAAACATGGCATTAAGAATTATTAAAGTAACACTCAACCATACAAGAATGGGAATGGAATTTCACTTGGACAACCATTTTAATAATAAAACAGTAGTTCATAATTGTAAAAATGGGTTAGCATAGGTTAAATGTATATGGTTAACTGTGAATAAAAATAAAAAGTGCCTGACAAAGAGTACCTTTTTCTGCCTTGTAGGATAGGCATCAAATACTGTGTGTTTTTATACATTCTTTTCCATCTCCATCTTTTTTTCTTCATTCACTAAAGTTATTGTATGGCATGGCCATTGAAAGGCTCTCAAGCCATCATCCTATATCAATTGTGAAAATGGGATTTGTGTGTCTGCATGTGCAAATATATTTCTATGCTTTAAATATAAACACACTTATGATTCCAATTTTTCCATTTCATTTTTAGCTCAATCTCATAAGATGTAAGGAAGCCATGTTGGTAACAGTCTTAATAAATTGGAAGTCCTTAGTTGTGATGTTTCTTTAAACAGCATAACTATTAATGACTCAGTTTGGAAGTGGATTTGAATATAACAGAAAGTTTCAGGTGTCAAAGATTTATATTTAGGGAAACCTATTTAGGATGCCCCATAGACAACAAAGAAATAGAGGGACTTACACAATATTACTAAAAATGGCTTGCTTCACAAAATCTCTATGTTATGCCTAATTTTTTTTTAATGAGAATATCAGTAAGAATGGTAAAGGAGAAGACAAAGGTAGTATTAAAAGTAAGTATTAAATTTTTAGAAAAAAAGATATAGAAGCATGGAAAACAAAGCAATGCACTAGTGGCTTCTTGCAGATGATTGGATATACTATCGTTTAGAGAAGAAGAGCAACCAGGAAAAGAAAAATGCATAGGATTGGATTGTGTCTCATTATACTAATGAAGAGAGAATAGTGTTAAAACTTGCTTTTCACAGTAGTAATAATGTTCATTTTATTTGGGTCTTTGTTTTAACCTTAGATTAAGAGAATTTAAATAATTTATATCTTGTTAGATATCATTATTACAACAGTCCCATTAAAAGATTTTTTTGGAGAGTTTCATGAATATATTTACATAAATTATAGATTTAGACCAAAACTTAATGGAAATAATGATATTGACACTCAAAATTCAAATGATTGATTACTGAATTTTTGCATAACACAGATTGACTAATACAAAAAATTTGTTCAGTTGAAATATACTATAATGGAATATTGGACGTATCCATATTAAAAATAATAGCATTTAATAGATTACATGATAGTTAGGAATCTTAATAGAAGATCACATTATACAATCACAAGCACAGATTATTAGAGAAACAATTGATTAGTATGGTCTAATAATAAAATGATACTTCTACTAAAAATAGATAATATTCCAATCATATTCACAAGATAAGTGATATTTATTCTTTAAAAGAATCTAGGTATAAATTTTTAACAGTTATTAAACACTAAAATTGCTAATTTGGATTTTTAGGAATGTCATAACACCAAAGCACAGAATTGTCTTAAGGAATATGTTATGGTTACAGATAAATCTATTCTCAGATTCAATAAAGTAAAAAAATCATAACTTGTTCTCTAACAGGGATTGTATATTAGTAATTTAATTTAAAACAATATGTCCATTTTTTGTTTGGAAAAATAATTAATTAAATGTGAAATTGCATAATAAATTTATTAATCTCAAGGCAGAAGTTTAATAACTGAAAACAAAAGTTAAAATAATCAGTGGATCGAAACTGCAAAGAAGGTTAGGACATTTTCTGATCATGATCATTCTAGATCTTTCTTGAATCCAGTAAAAGTAATATATGGAGCTAAAATGGTATTATATTCTTACCAAAATTAATAGTGACACTCTCTTATATCATCATCATCATCAACCATTATCAATCCACTGCAGGATGAAGGTCTCTCCAAGTTTAATCCATCTTCTCCGATCTTTAGCTTCTCTTCTCCACAACACCCCTGCATATTTTCTTATTTCATCCATCCATCTCACATGTGGTCTCTTTCTGGGTCTTTTACAATCTCTTGGAATCCAGTTTAAAATTTCAATTGTCCATCTATTATCGTTTCTTCTAGCAATATGTCCACTCCCATTTCAATCTTTTAATTTTTTCAATAAGGTCAGTAACACCTGTTTGTTGTCTTACCCATACATTGCATTTTCGATCTCTTCTTGTTACTCCCAACATACATCTCTCCATACTCCTTTGAGTGGTCTGAAGTCTCTGTAGATCTTCTATTAAGTGTCCAAGTCTCAGATCCATAAGTAAGAACTGGACGCTCTTCCGATCTCTTTTCAAACACATAGGCATATTTCCTTTTAGTATCAAGTTATTTCTACCAAAAGCACTCCAACCAAGTTTAATTCTATGATTAATTTCCTCCATTATGTTTCCATCTGTATTAATAATCTGACCAAGGAGATCGGAAGAGCACACGTCTTCTAATTCTTCATAATCAATCTTTATTTTCATATTTTGAGCAAATCGATTAAACATTACTTTAGTCTTTTTAACATTTATCTTTAGTCCTACTTTTCTACTTCCATCTGCTAACTCCTGCAACATTTCCTGCAGCTCTAAAGCATTATTTGCAACAACAACTACATCATCTGTGAAATCTAAATGACTTAAATACTCTCCATTTACTTTCATTCCTTTAGTTTCCCAATTTAATCCACAAAATACTTCTTGCAGGACTGCTGTAAAGAGTTTTGGAGATATGGAGTCACCTTGTCTTACACCTTTCTCAATGTTGATTTTTCCAGTATCATTATGTAATCTAATTGTTGCAGTTGCATTTTTATAAATATTCTTTAAAATATGACAATATCCTGGATCTATACCTTGATGATCCAATGCTTTAATCACTGAAGAAATGTTTATAGAATCAAATGCCTTTTCATAATCTACAAATCCAAAACATAATGACAACTCATATTCATTTGTCCTTTCTATGACTTCTCTCAATACCTGGATATGATCTATTGTACTAAAACCACTTTTAAATCCAGCTTATTCTCTTGGTTGGTGGAAATCCAAAGTTCTCTGTAGACGAGTTGTAATTATCTTGGTAAAATTTTTATATAAAACTGATAAAAGGCTGATAGGTCTGTAATTTCTAATATCTTCTTTATCACCTTTTTAAAATATTAATATTATTACTGCATTCTTCCAATCTTCCGGTACATCTTTATCATTTAGACATTTGGTATATAACTTTGCTAAAATTGTTTCTATTTCTTCACCTGCTTCTTTTAATATATCAATTATAATTCCATCATTTCCTGGAGCCTTTCCTTTCTTCATACACTTAATTGCATGTCTCACTTCTTCATTTAAAATTCTGGGCAATTCGGAAGATGTAATAGATATAGGAGGTACTTGTTCTTTATTACTATATAATTCTTGATAAAAATCTTCTACCAATTTCATGATGTCATCTCTCTTTTTAATAATAATTCCATCTTTTTTTCTTATTGCAGATATAAATTTCCTACCAATACCAAAATGTTGTTTAACATTTTTGAGACTTTTATTTTCTTCTACAGCTTTCCTTGCTATTTCATAGTTATACTTTCTTATATCATTTTCAACTCTTTTCCGTACCATTTTACAAAATTCGAGATATTCAATTCTTTTTAATACATCATTTTTGTATATCTTCATATTCCTTCTTTTCTTCATAAATTCTCTAGTCTCAGTAAAAATTTTATTAGTCAATTGCTGCTTTTTTCTACCAGCTATGTTTGTTGCAGTTTTTAAAAGTGTATCAGCTATTTTCATATTAATTTCATTCAAATCTGAATCATGTTCAAAATCTCCTAACCCTTGAAACCTATTTGTAAGTTCTAATTTAAATTCATTAGAATGTTTCTGAAGATTAGGAATATCAACTGTAAATATTGTTTTTCTTAATAATTTTTGTCTCTCTAGTTTTACATTAACACGTAACTTACACCTTACTAATCGATGATCACTTCCTGTGTTAAATTTATTAAGAACATTACAATCTTGAAATATGTATTTTCTGTTAGTCAAAATATAATCCAATTCTGCTGTACCTTCATTTGGATGCTTCCATGTCCATTTCCTTTTAACATTTTTCTCAAAAAATGAATTCATAATATAAAGTTGTTTTTTTTCTGCAAACTCCACAAGTCTATGTCCTCTCTCATTTCTATTACCATAACCAAAATTACCTACAGCAATTTCATCTTTCATTTGTCTACCAATTCTAGCATTAAAGTCTCCCATAACAATTTTAAAATGTTGTTTACTCTGATCAAAAGCCTTTTGTACATCCATATAAAAATCTTCTACTACTTCATCACTATGAGAACTTGTTGGGGCATAAACCTGAATTATCTGCATTTGGTATCTGCTATTAAGTTGTATAACTAATCTTGCCACTCTGTCTGATACATCATCAATCTCCACAATATTGTTCTTCCACTTTTTATTTATAATGAATCCTACTCCACTTGTATTTCCAATATGTGTGCCTTTATAATAGAGTATATGTCCACTTTTTAAATCAATTGTTTCTTCTCCTTTTCTTCTCACTTCACAAAGTCCAATAATGTCCCATTTAATATAAGACAGTTCTTCTTCTAATTCTTGCAATCTTCCTTCACTTGAAAGTGATCTGCAGTTGTAAGTACCTAAATAAAAAGTCGTCATCAAATGGCAGCCTGGGTCCGCAATCAGGGGATTCTTAGCACCCTCCACCTTCGGCCACCAACCACTGCCTTGGTTGGTGACTTTACGGCCTCCTGGGAATAAGGGCCATGCTTTATTTTTGTCTGTCATAATTGTATATATGTATTGGAAAATATTTATCATTTACACAAACATTTATTCTGCCTTATCAGGCACTGAGAAGAAAGACCATGGTGTTTCTTGATCTTAAACTCAGAGGTAAAAAGCCAATAAACTCACCATGCTGGCTAATGCATGTTGGTGAGCAGCCCATCCATGTTCGTATACTATATGAATTATCACATAGTAATAACAGCTGCAACGACAAGAACGTATGGAGTAGACATTAGGAATTTGCCCTGCTCGGTTCCTTTATGATGCCCATGATATTTTGAACAGGTGGAAAGAGTATTGATAATCTTTTGAATAATAATACAAGAATTGAGATCATTATTTCCAAGATGCTGCCATCATACCTCCAGATGATAAATAACCTCTTACATAATCATGATGTATTTCTATCTCTGGATGGTAGAATGACTTCAGGTTTCAAGCCCTATGTTTCCATCCTTCAGGGCTCCCCTCTCAGTGTGCTCCTCTTTACAGCCTATATGAATCCCCTCCTGATGAGCATGGAGGTATCTCTTAAAGAGATAGCCATTCCTTTGCTGAAGAAGAGGGTCCATCACATCTCCTACATGGATGTGGGTCTTTCTTTGCTCACATGAGGAGTTTAAAAGGCTAGAGGAGCTCTTGGACCAATTCAAATTGGAATTTGGTCTAAGGGTCAATGGGAGAAATTGGGCCATATGGTCAATAAGGACTGGTAAGCAACTTGCTGTCAGGTTCAAGGCTCCTCCTCAGAAGTTCCTGGGGTTTGGTGATATTTTTACGTAAGTTATACCTATCCCTATTTGGGAAAATTGCACTTATGAATGCAATGATGCTCCCAAGAATTACATACTTCCTTGTGGGTTTTTTACCGATGAAAGCCTTTATAAGATATGTCAGGAAGGCTCCTGTCATCATACCAAGGATCCTGAAAAAACATAGGCAGTTAAATGGTTTAGGATTACATGATATCAAGATTTTCTTAATTCAAAGTATGCATAATGTTCTGTTAAATTGTTTGAGAATAATAATCTGGAGATGGAAGGACCGATTCCTCCTGAAAAAATTCATCCTATGGATCTCCCCCCCCCCCCCATAAAAAACTTTGGATTCAACAACAGGTATCTCTGGTATTGGATGATTTTAAAACCAAAAATGCCTCCATTATTTTTCAAAGTAAAATAAAGTACTGGAACACTTATGAACTAATGAGTACTAACTCGCTAAAGATTAATAATATTCTCCCAATCGGTATTCTAAGGTTCTCCAAGGTTGACAAAGAGATTAAAACTAGAGCTGACATTTGTTGATTTTCTAATCAAGGCCAACCTTGGGCCTTACTAATTACTGCTTGCTTACATAATCAATGAAGATATAATGTAGACCCTATTTGTTGTATGTGTAGAAAGCAAGATGAGAATGTAATACATATATTAGAGGATTATGAATCATGGACAAGCCTTCATGATATAATTAAACCATTTCTTAATGATAGGGAGACTGAATGTATTCACCTAATTAAGTCATTTAAAAAAGGCCAGTTTGGAATGATAAGATTTTCCACATTTATCTACTTCAGTATTTGATCCATTAGAAATAGGTTAATATTTGAAAAAGGGATTAATTACGATCCAATTGTATTGATGTCCTACTTATTACTACATTTATCAACTTCAGTATTTGATCCATTAGAAATAGGTTAATATTTGAAAAAGGGATTAATCATGATCCAATTGTATTGATGTCCTACTTGTTACAAAAAATAAAATAATATGACAATAAATTCTTCCAAAAGTAGTTGTTTGAACAAATTTGGACATGGATTAAAATAAAACAAAATATGAACCCCATGGGTGTTAAATTATAAAACTGGATACTAAACAAAATGGAATAACTCATCTAATAGGGGCCAGACAGAAAATGGAAAAGGAACTTTGCAAATGGTCATGAGATCATAATGAAGAACAGAAGAACAAGTGATGGTAATGATGATTTACAGAACATTAACTTGTTGAAACATGTTATTGGATTGATAATGGAGACATTAGAAAAAACCTTCAGATTAGGGAGTTATCATTGGGTATAGCTTTAATGTAAAAATCACTAAGATGTTTATATGTAATTTATTGTTTCTAATTATTGAATTTGAATGCGTTTAATATAAATAGAAATCTTCATGGATACTAATTCAAGATAAATTAATATTGAATCTTGGTTCTTTAAAAAAATTATCAAAATAACAAAAATTTACTGCAAGAAGGGATAAACCCTACTGATTTTAAAGGGGTAAATGATTAACCAAAATAAATTGATTACATAGAATGCAAAGTTGTAATTCAAATGGTATGGAGATATAATTTTTGCTAGTGTTTGTAGCAATGCAATGGATAGGGATAAATAGCAGCCCCAAGTTGAATAAGAATCTTAATTTAATTTTGAAACATTCTTGATGATTCTATTACAAAGAATGCAAATAATGTATTGAAAAATGTTAGTTTTCTTTAAAATGGTTACATTAAGGGTGTTATGGTTTTCATTTTGTGTATGTTATGACTATGTATAATTCATGGCAAAATATAAAAACAGTTGCTGTGTAGACAATTGAAGACTTTGATATGTTCCATTGCAATTCATCATCCTCATCATCACTGCTAACCATTATTGATTCACTGGAGGATGAAGGTCTCTCCAAATTCAATCCATCTACTCTGATCTCTAGCCTCTTTTCTACACATCACATCAGTACACTTTCTTATTTCATCCATGCATCTCACATATGGCCTCTTTCTAGACCTATTACAATCATTTGGAATCTAGCTTTAAGCAACATTCTCAGCCAACTTCTGATCTCTAGCCTCTTTTCTCCACACCACATCAGTACACTTTCTTATTTCATCCATGCATCTCACATATGGTCTCTTTCTAGGTCTTTTACAATCACTTGGAATCTAGCTTAAGATTTTAACAGTCCATTTATTATCATATCTTTAAGCAATATTTTCAGTCCAGCTTCATTTAGATCTCTTAATCATTTTAATAATGTCTCTAACAACTGCTTGTTCTCCTACCCATGCATTTTGTTTTCAATCTCTTCTTGTTACTGCTAATATTCATTTCTCCAAACTTCTTTGAATGGTCTGGAATCTGCACTGTTCTTTTATTATGTGTTTGACTCACATATTTATTAAAAACTTTTAAAAATACATATGCATATTTTCTCTTAATATTGAATTACTTCTACCAAAAGTATTCCAACAAAGATTAATTCTACAATTAATTTCATCCGTTATGTTTCCATCTGTTGTAATAATCTGACTAAGATATTTGTAGTTGTTAACTTCTTCTAACTCATCATTATCCATCTTTATTTTTTTTTCTTCTGAGAAAATCCATTGAACATTACTTTAGTCTTTGTCACAATTTTTATAAGTGTATCAAATCATATATAATAACACAGCAAAGGTACATCCACTTTTCTTTTAATATATATATATAGTTCTACAATAATATCAACAAATTAAAAATCCTTTTCCTTTTTCTTTTCAAAAACTTTATTTTTATCTCAATACTGAACATATATATAATACAAAACTCCAACGTTTCAACTGTTTTTATCTCATACAGTCATTGTCAAGGATCTGCAACAACAATATAAAATACATATTTATAAATAAACTTTAATTACATAAAAACTTCCTCTTACATTAACATAAACAGTAACAAACATATTTATATATGTTTAATATGTTTGTTACTGTTTATGTTAATGTAAGAGGAAGTTTTTCTGTAATTGAAGTTTATTTATAAATATGTATTTCATATTGTTGTTGCAGATCCTTGAAAATGAGTTGAAACGTTGGAGTTGTGTGTTATGTATATGTTCAGTATTGAGATAAAAAATAAAGTTTTTGAAAAGAAAAGGAAAAGGATTTTTAATTTGTTGATATTAAGTGTATCAAATCTGAATCATGTTGAAAATTTGTTAATATTTGCAAGTGATTTGCAAGTTGTAATTTAAATTCACTGAAATGTTTCTGAAGATTAGAAATATCAACTGTGAATATTGTTTTTCTTAATAATTTGTGTCGTTCTAGTTTTTCATTAACAATTATCTTATATCTCATCAACAGATTATCACTTTCTGTGTTGAATTTAGTAAAAAGATGGCAATCTTAAAATACTAATAATCAAAATGCAATCCAATTCTGCTGTACATTCATTTGGATGGTTTTGTCCATTTAACATTTTTCTCAAAAAAAAAAAAAAGAATTCATAATACAATGCTTTTCTTTCTCTGTAAACTCAACAAATTTTTATCCTCTCATTTATATCTCCATAAACTAATTTATCTATGGCACTTACATCTTTCAATTGTTTACAAATTCTAGCATAGACCTCCCATGACAATTTTAAAATGAAGTTCGATCTGACATATTAATATAGAAATCCTCTATTTCTTTATCACAATGAGAATTTGTTCGAGCATAAATCCAAACTATATGCATTTGATATCTGCTACTAAGTTGAATAACTAATTTTGCAACTCTGTCTGATACTCTACCAGTTTCCACAGTGGTGTTCTTTGACTTTTTCTTCACAATCAGTCCTACTCCACTTATACTTCTATTTGTGCCTTTGTATTATAGTACAGGACCACTTTTAAATCATCTCATTTTTCTTCCAAATTCATAAAGTCATTAGCTATGTTCTTCAAATTCTTGCAGTACTCATTCACTTGAAAACAATTTGCATCATCAAATGGGAGTCTGGGTTTGCAATCAGGAGAATGATAGACCTCTCTGCTTTTTTCTGCCTCTGCTGGAAACTTTACAGCCTCCTGGAAATAAGGTCTATGATTTATTTTTGTCTGTCAGTTGTAAATATCTACTAGAAAAAATATGTACACACACACTTATTCTGCCTTCAAGAAACTCTACTGATATCTCAGTTAAGAGCTATCAGACAACTGATATACACACACACACATATATATATACCATTAGAAAACAGTCAACCCTTAGACAATCCCAATATAGATAACAATCAAAAATTTCAAACTGTTGTCAAGGCAACCTCCTTTAAGCAATAGATAAATTATTGACATATGCAGTTTCTTGTCATACTATTTATAAGTTATCATATATATAACCTGATATGTGAAGGAGAATAAAGTTAAAGAGAGATCTTTTCAATTTTAAAAATGTATTATCATTTGCTGACACGAGAGGTGTTACTCAATTATATTTGAATAATTGCACTGATTTAATCTCAAAATATTATGTATAAATATTTAGCAGTGTAAATTATTATTTAATGTATATATATATATATATATATATATATATATATATATATATATATATATATATATATATATATATATATAAATATATATAGTGTATGAATGTGTAAAAGTAGAATGATTACAGAACTGAAATAAATGTAGAGAATACATTCTCTAACAATAGAGATAGCATATTAAGATGGTCCATAATTGTATTGCACAAATTGGCAAATGCTGTAGCTAGTGAATAGATCAACAATTTAAGCATTGTTGTTTTTGAAGAGTATTCTCCATAAATTACACCCATGAACACACACATAAATATTCAGAAGTTCTGATTTTATTTTCTGCTTCTTGATTAACCAAGTTTGTTACACACACACATATATATATATATATATAAATTTATAAATAAATATTAGAAAATACAGTACTTAAAAGTTTATAAAAATATATATCTATAAACGTCACTTAGGAGCATTTTCAACTATCCTTATAGTTTTTGTCAACTATTACTTTGAAAGGTAAACTTTCCCATAATTCCATGTGTCAACATTCCCATAATTCTGTGAACTTAATGTTTGCTGCTTGCCTATTGATTAAATCTTGCTTGTATTTATATATTAACATAGCTTCCATAATTTTCAGTTTCCAATATTTTTACGTTACTATAATTAAAATCAAAACCATATATACATGATTTATTATGATCATAAAAAATGGAAGATGATGAATTATCACTATTTTTATAATTTTGTTTTGTATTTTGAACCCTTTTTAATAATATCAAGTGCGCTTTTGTTCTTTTTTCAATGTGCATCTGGACTCACCTATATATCCACTGCCACACCTACACATCCATTTGTAAATGATAAATTTTTATTTGTCAATAATATTTTATCTTTTGAGCTATTTATTAGTTTATTTAATGTAGGTGGTGCATAAAATGCAATGTCATATATACCTTTATAAATTTTCTTAATGAAACTTACCTGTTGATTCAAATATATGGTATTGATATCCATTTTTTTTAATCAGAAGAATTAACATTATTATTAATATTATTTTTATATTTAGAATTAAAATTTTTAATAGTATAATAAGCATAATCATAACTATATTCAACATGTTAATTCTTCTGCTAAAAGATTTTGGATATCAATACCATATATTTCAAATCAACAGGCAAGTTTCATTAAGAAAATTTATAAAGGTATATGTGACATTGCATTTTATACATTACCTAGATTAAATAAATTAATAAATAACTCAAAAGATAAAATATTATTGACAAATAAAAATTGTATCATTTACAAATGGACATGTAGATGTGGCAGTGTATATATAGGTGAGTCAAGATGCACATTGGAAAAAAATAACAAAAGAGCACTTGTTACTATTAAAAAGGGTTCAAAATACAAAACAAATTCTAAGAATAGTGATAATTTATCAGCTTCCATTTTTTATGACCATAATAAATCATGTATATATGGTTTTGATTTTAATTATAGTAACATAAAAATGTTGAAACTGAAAGAAATAATAACAAAATAAAAATTATGGAAGCTATGTTAATATATAAATACAAGCAAGATTTAATCAATAGGCAAGCAGCAAATGTTAAGATCACAGAATTATGGAAAAGTTGACATAATGGAATTATGGGAAAGTTTACCTTTCAAAGTAATAGTTGACAAAAACTACAAGGATAATTGAAAGGGCTCTTAAGTGATGATTATATATTATAAACCCTTAAGTACTGTATTTTCTAATATTAATTTATAAATTTACGCATATTATTTTGAAGAAATACAGACATTGATTTAATATATATATTTATCTATATCTTGGATGTATTATATATATTTGTATTTATTAACATCACACACATGCACATAACTTACCAAAGGACTCTAAATATTCAAATGGAATTCCTGGATCTAAATTAGCTGTTATATTAAATAAAAGAATATCAGAAGATCGGAATTGCCAGAAAATATGAAAATCTTGTACAATAGTGCAGCTAAAAATAATAAAAATTGTTTAGTTATAAATAAAAAAAAATGTTTTTTTTGAATATCTTACTATATGAAAATAATTCCAGTGTTAACGCTAAACTGAAAAAAATATCCATCACTCCACATAGATACGCAATGACACCACCAACTGTGAAATAAATATATAAATATATTACAGTCCATATTTCAAAATAGCCGGCCACTAATATATATATTTATTTCATAGAGGGTGGTGCAGAATTGCATAACCATGTGGGGTGATTTAGTATTATTAATATGTGAAATTTTTTCATTAGATTTCAGATATAAGGGCAGACAAAAGGCCAATTATGCTACATAATATTCTTAGATAAAGACTGAAGATTCAAAGTTAATCGGAGATAATCGGACGAATATCAATGGCTATTTATAAAAATAGAAAAAGTAGAATTGGTAATGTAATTCAGGACAGTGCCATATTTCTACATGCTACAACAGTGCCGGATTTAGACTTGATGAGGTTCTAATCTATATAAGTCCCTAAGGCTTGCACTGTTTTAAATTTGACTAGCTAATATTAGAAAAACTTTAAAAATATATACACTTTTTCAACATATAAATAACGGAAATATATTGTCGTTTAATTTTTATTAAAAGAAATAATAAATAATGTATTTGCAAAAGCATAGAAATTATATTACATATTTTTGTACAAGGCTTTATGTTCCAGCTTAAAACATTTTTGTTCTTGATTTCCAAATGCAAAATCATTGATTATGTCATGAAAAGACATGCTGCTTAACAAACATGTCACTTTCTATTCTCATGCTATGTGCAGACAATTTGATCTTTCTCCTAACAATTTTTTACCATTAGATACAAAAATAGTCATTTTATTGCTTCAACATTAAAGAAAACTAACTGAATCTTGTCTTGAGAGATGGTTTGATACAGTTCTTTGTGTTGAATTTGTTTTTTTTAAGTATAATTCTGCTTGACATAATCACGGAAGTGCCTCAATACTCTCGTATGGTTAATATCAACATCGCATGGATACTCTTTCATTAAGGTATCTACTACCTTATATAGTGAAACAGTGAGATTCGTATTCGAATCTCAAGTTTCACCTTTTTCTGTCATCTCTCACTGACCGGTCTATCCCACCCAAATTTAAACTTTTTGGTATCGAGTTGTGTGTGTAACAATATTAAAAATGTATAAATATATGTAGAATTCAACATAAACACGCACACATTTCGATCTCAAATTAAGTGCAATAAATACGGATAAAATAATATAATTTAGATTCCTTTTAGTTAAATAAATTTTGTGTAATAATAATCATTTATTTTGAATTTTATAAAGTTCGTATTTGTTGTTTAGTTTAAATTTCGTTAAATAATAAGTCTAACAAAATCTGATGCAATAATTAATTAAAGTTAAAATAATTTTATTCCCTTTTGTCTTTGAAATTTAAAAGCATCGGTCAGTGATAGAAAATAAATTAATTATAGCAAAATTCCAAAAGAATGTAATTAGCGAATGTAAAGAAAAACAAACAATAGCACAGCAAATTTTTTAATTAAAACCGGCAGAGCATTGATTATCCTGAGGGCAAGATAAGTAAAAAAACCTAAAAATATCTCAACAAAAACTTAGAGATCAAGATAAAAAAAGGAGGCCATCTTAGACTTGCTGGAGACTTTCACTTGAATTTTAGCTTTGCTCTCGAGTGGAGCGTCTAAAATATCTTAAATAAATTAATACTGCAAGGTATGACCGAGTAAGCACCGAAATTATTCTCCATCGGGAGATGGCCCACCATATGCTGAGCTTCACCTTGCCCATCGTAAAAACACCAAAATGATCTGCTGCCTGAAATAAACAAGAAAGCCACTGCTGTTAAAAAAATCAATAAAACAACATGCCCAGGACAAGAAAGAAAACCTCTAATTACGAACAATCTGCTATTAAACCAATGGACGAAAACATCTTATAAAACAGGTACCTGTGTGTGTATTCCAAATTATAGAGTACTCTAGTAATAATAAGCTATAGCTCATCTCCTATTATTTGTATAACTTCTAAATGTTAAAATTGTAATTTTGAGAAACTAAAATTCGAGAATTCATGTAATCTGTAAATTTCTCGCATAATCTAGCTTACCCTCCCTCTATCACTTCTTAGGTGTTTATTTCTTAAATCTACATTTTATTTATAATTATCATTGAAATATTACCTTCTCATAATTGTCTTAGTTTTAAAGCTAAATCCATAATCGCTTGAACAGTGAATGTGTGTCGAATTATCATTAATATTTGCTTTTATAAATAACTTAAATTTCATATAAATCGACACACATTCAAAGAATCAGTTATTGTAATGCAGGGTCTACTACTCCGTAATAGCTGACATACTCACTGTAATAATCCCTTTTTAGATATTTTTTTATTATTAAATGTTAATGAATAATCATGTAAATTTCATTTCTTTGAGAGTCACCAATTTTCTTTCAGTCAACGTTGATAATGTCGGGCCGAGTTTGAAATCTAGTTGAATATTACCACAATCTTTTCGATATTATACATGTGTTACATTTTGAAGCCCTGATGGCTCATTCCACGCCGTGAATGCTCCGGATTCTCTAGGGTTGAATTAACCCCAGTCATCCTACACAAGCGGACATAATAATGTTCCCATAGGGCTTGACGACCGTCACGCAGCCAGCTGGCAAATTGCGACACGGACTGCTTGTCCCTGGTTATGCTCATGTGACACCTTACCTCTTAGGGTCACGGCAGAGACCAACCCGAAACTCTTATAACTTATTCACGGCATTGCAGTTTCAGTGCTGCCATTTTACATCGCCCTTCTAAAGCATACCACGTGTTCTTTTATTTAGTTTATTATTCTCTCTATCACTCCGCCTCGGCATTATCTTCATCATATACTCTCAAATAAATGTTTGCCCTTTGTCGTAAAATAAATATTTTATTAAATAAATGTATGTCCCTCGTTACTGATGACTCTTGCAGTGCAAAGTATAAATTCCTTACAGCATGCATTAGAAATACTCACTCGAGAACCCTAGGTAGCTAGATTACGCCTTCATATAATTAAATGCTCCATATAAATAAATGTATTTTTATATATATACTATTACTAATTAGCTATTGAGACTTTGAATTTAAAATATGATTAATCACATTAATAATGTTTTCTTTTATTAAATACGTAAATAAATAATTCTAACTATACGTCTGTAGTTAAGTTTTCATTTATTCGATGCCCATTATAGACATTTTCTCGATTATATATGTTAATTAATATTCGTTTGATTGTTGGCCAACTCGGAAACAAAACCCATGAATCTCGTGCATCTCCCTGACCACCGTGCCTAAAGAAGTGTTTACTTATGTCGCATCAGAGGCGTTATTCCGTAGATTGTATTGTGGAACCGATAAACTATGTTCGAACTCAGTATTACCGGTGGCTTCGCTACTCAATGGTGCTGCTGTTGTGTGTAGTGGTCGAATTCTGCAATATGTTAATGAGATACACGTGTTTTGACTGTTACAATAGCTGTTCCTCTGAAGCTTCTAAATTAACTAAAATGAACATTTATTTGCAACATAATTATAGACTGTGCTCTTCCTGTTAAATTTATCTCAAGGCAGTCTATGATATGAATGAAGGATTTCACTCGAAATTTGTTTTTCGAAAAAAGCTTAATCAGCATTATGGGCAGCTCCATTACTGGCTTGGTTTTTTTTCTCTCTTTCTTTCTTCTGTAGAAGTATATTCTACATCAGATAAACTAAATAGAGCTTCTTCTTTAATGTCATTAAAATTTTTTTGAATATTTTTAACATGCTGAGAAAGTGACGTGTATGAATTTGTGCATGTGGTGAGTGAATCTTTGGATCTCGGAGAGCCAGACTGGTTTTGTAAAATTCTTCCAGAAATGATTCCATAAATCTAGGATAGAAATAAAATTTTAGTTCTTCCATCTTTTCCAGAAGACTATTAGTGCTAGTCTTGTAGCTCCTTTTTTATTATTATCAGCACAGATGAGTCTTAAACCATCTCTGATTGGCCTCTTACTTCCATATATGGCAGATACTACTTCAACATGTGCTTCCCACATAATGTCAGACTGTGTCTTTCTTACTGTGATAGCTGAGTATGTTTTCAAGGAAGATAATATCACAGACCACTTTGCAAATGATAAAATTTTTGTCACTTTTGAAAAACATCACAAATGTTTACTGCATCTAATCTTCAGCAGCGCAGCCAAAATTTAGTGAATGTCCAGTGCATTTTGTTGCATTCCATTGTATTTACTAGCCACATTTTCTGCCTCTGCACTATCATATGACTGTCATTGACATTTACTGAAATCAACTTTGCAGTCTTTACTTAGACAATCCACCACAACACCAGCCATACTTTCACTACTATGGTTTTTTAACCCTAGGAAAATTAAAAAGTGTTCAACAGGCAAACCATCACCAAGTCATACATACTTTACTACAATAGTTAGTTGAATCACATGAGAAAGATATGACCTAGAGGCCATAGACAAACTGAAGTAACCTGCTTTTCTCAGATCACCCAAAATTGATTCTCTTACTTTATTAGCCATAACATGCATAAGTTCATCACATATGGTCTTTGATAAATATGAAGAGAACCCAGATCCTTTGTTTCTATAATGTTTATATGGTTAGAAAGAAATGGATCAAACCTAACAATCAATCCTAACAAACCAAGATAGTTGACATTATTTGGTGATTCAAAAGTTTTATTGACTCCTTTAAAAGCCAGACCACATTCTGCTGTGCATATCACAGCAACAACATGCTCAAGCACATCCTTTAGTAAAACTGTTCTTTTATTTGTTTTGCTAGTCGTGAGTCTAAGGTCAAATCACACTTTCTTGTCAGTATGTAAGCAAAGCTCTACAATGATCTTCAGAGATCATGACTTTGAATGTCCGTGAGATTTCTCCAGTCAGAAAATTCATCAAAAGCTAGGGCTACAATTGATGTTAGAAATAGTTTGCAGACAAATCAACAAATACAACTAGTTGTTGGATAGTACACTCTTTCTAATCATATGCTTCACCATTAAATTTCTTGGTTTTGAAAAAGAGCTTTTGAACAATATCTAACCTGATGTTTGAATGAATTCTTAAGAGTTTTCTAATGGACATTCTGATAGATCTTTTAAGATCCAGTATGAGAGTTCATCTTCTGTGAGAACATCCCATTGACAAATATCACTGAGTTTCATGAATTTCATTGTTACAATTGTAGATGTTGATTTTGCAATGGGATCCATGCTCACACTGGGATCAGTCTAAATATTCCTATAAAATGAGATTCCAGACTCTATGATCCCATTATCAGAGTCAGTAGAGTGTTGTTGTTTTCAATGTTGTTAATCTCCTTGGATTTGTAAATCATTTTCCATTTCTGAGGTAAAATATCTGTCATGTTTGACAATGTTTTGAGTTTATGTTCAATCTGCTTTTTTTTTCTTCTGGTATCTGTTTTCAAATGTTCACTTCATTGTGTGGCTGGAAACAGAATAGCAAAAATAAATGCTAGAAAATAAAAGACTATAAACATGAAAAATAATATATATATATATATATATATATATATATATATCTTATAGGTAACAGAAGAATATCACGCTAGCTATCACCATTCTTGAATATAAAATATTTAAAAAATGGAAACATTATCAAATATCCATATGTTATCTTTAACAGGTAATGACAAAAGATATCTAGTATATATTTACCTTACAGTTTACACTGAGAGTGATTGAAATGACCCAAGTTAATAAAAGGTGGCTGTTGACATATATATCAAGATGATTATTTTATTCAATTTAAATAGATTATAACAAGTTAGAATAAATAAAAACCGGAGATAATATATCCAAAATAATAAAATTAAAAAATTTCTGGAGAAAAAATAAGAAAATTGCATTTGTGAAATAAATATGAATTTTTTGAGGTCCCTGCAAATTGTGAGACCCTAGGCTATAGCTTATTTAGCTTATATCTAAATTCGGCATTCGGCACTGGTGTTGGGGATGGATACCTTCACCTTGAAAATCGTCCATAATTATCTTTACATAACTGTTATTTTCAACAGGAAATAAAAACTAGATTCCAAAAAAAAAAGTTTATGCATAACTTTTATTACATTAAAAAATTGTAAAATTTCAAAATGATCATTGAGTAGATGGAAAACAATACACGGCCCAATTGTAATACACAATCGAGCTTTCAGTATACTTCTGAGAGTCACTAGAGATCTTTAAAAAAGTCAGATGAATTTAAAGGG
Organism: Epiperipatus broadwayi; assembly: GCA_028023455.1. Taxonomy (NCBI): domain Eukaryota; kingdom Metazoa; phylum Onychophora; class Udeonychophora; order Euonychophora; family Peripatidae; genus Epiperipatus; species Epiperipatus broadwayi. Next base: position 3,547,482 of record JAQFVV010006249.1, on the reverse strand, counting down.
TTATCTTTTTTTATTTACGCAAATGAGTTTTTTTTTGTGCGTTTTGAAATTTTTCAGATAAGACTGTTGTTTAATTTATTACATTAAAATTATTATTATTATTATCGTCATTTATTTCTATCATTACTATCATCATCATCATTGTATGTTGTTGTTATTATTATTATTATTATTATTATTATTATTATTATTATTATTATTATTATTATTATTATTATTATTATTATTATTATTATCATCATTTTTTACTATTCTTATTATTAGTATTCATATTATGATCAATGTTAACGGTGAGAATAACACTATGTTAAGATAGTTAGATTCACATACCAAAGGTATGCTAGATTAACCAGGTAACACAGTTAGCTACTTTATTCTAATATCTCAATTTTAAAGATATGACAAGTTTTAATGAGCCATCTATAATTAAGATGTATTGAGCATTAGAAAGAAATATTTTTTTTTTAAAAAGTTTTTCCTGTCATGCACTATGTCTTCTCCTTTGCCAAAGTCAGGAAACTCTCAGTTACTATGCCCAGAGAAACCTGTTAGCCACCTTCCTTTTCATTTCCCATCCTAAGTTTTTCCCCATGTTCTTCTCTATCTCTATCCCATTTCCACAACATCATCATTGCACACTCTATGGCCTTTATATCTAGATCCTTCTTATCTTTTTCCAAATCAAGCACAGAAACCAAGAACCTGCATTCTGTATAATTTCTGTGCCATGATTTGCAAACAGCTCCTTCTATAATAGCATAACTTATGAAAAAAGTAATTTACTAGTAGGAAATCTGTAATTTTAAATTAAATATCATTCAATCTACATAAAAATGTTCAGGTTTGTCACTGTATATGGAAATAGTTTTATGATCTACTGATTGTTTTATCAATCCATAAATAATGCATTTATGGAGTAATGTACTCAGAGACTACAAATTCCTGGTTTGAAGAATCGCTATGTCATTTATGGTGCTCAAGGAATATATGATTTCTTGAGTGATGCATCATTTGACTATTTTCCTGTGTGGTCGAATGCAGTAATATAGTGTTAGATTCACGAAAACAAATTTCCTATCACCTTTTCTGTTATGTAATGTGATGTGATGCACTATGACTTCTCCTTATACGGAATCAAGAATCTCTCAGCAACTATGCCCAGGGAAACTGTTAATCACTTTGAACCCCTTTTCATTCCCCACCCCAAGTTTTTCCATATTCCTTTTTACCCTGCTCCATCCCATTTCCACAATATAATCTTTGTCAACTCCATGGTCTTTAGATCTAAACCCTCCTTATCTTTACCCAGCATAAAAAACAATAAGCCACTTTCTGTATAATCACTTTGTTCATATTTATTCTTCCACAACTTCATTATTTGTATCCTTTCTGCTTTCACGCAATTACATTCGATGAACAGATGCCTAATATTTTCTATACCTTCCTTACACAGCTTGCAGACTAAATCAGCCATATTGCTCAACTTACATGTATATTACCTTGTTGCTAAAGATCCCATTCGAGCCTTAAACAGTAAACTACCTTCCTTACTATTGTCATAAATTAACTCACACCCAATATTCTGATTACTTCTATAAATTTAAACTCTTTTTATTCTCCATAATGGCTCTTCATCTCTCTAACTCCCTATTTTTTATTAATGCATCTATTCTTCTAGCCCATTCCTTAACACTAAAACACTCAACAATTCTTCTAACCCAATCACCCCACCTTTTGTATAAGTATACTGACATAAATTCTATCTAAATCTTCTATATAATGCATTACCTTTCACCCCCATCTTGTTGCCTGCCCTTTATTCATAACCCAATTAAATACTATTTTGGATATTCTTTTATTATCCATAAACTGCAATCTACTGAACATTTTCATTTTGCTTTTTGCATCTTTCATATAAAAATGTGACCATCCCACTTTTCCTTGGATTGCTTTCTTTGCCATCCATACTTCTGCATCTAATGCATATCTTCACACTTCTCTTTATACTTTTTCTAAGTGATCTAATATCACTTTACTAATTTAGCAATGCCCTTTAAAATTAGGTAGTTCTCTATTCCATAAAATATTTTTCACTTGAAAGTAATATATAGTTGAAGGTAAATAATAATAATAATAATAATTAATAATAGTAATAATAATAATAATAATTAATAATAGTAATAATAGTAATAATAATAATAATAATTAATAATAGTAATAATAATAATAATTAATAATAGTAATAATAATAATAATAATAATAATAATAATTAATAATAGTAATAATAATAATAATAATAATGATAATAATAATAATAATAATAATAATAATTAATAATAGTAATAATAATAATAATTAATAATAGTAATAATAATAATTAATAATAGTAATAATAATAATAAATAATAGTAATAATAATAATAATGATGATGATGATGATAATAATACCAACAAACAATAATAATAATAGGGGATTTGAACACAGAAGCTCCCTTTACCTATCCATTCAATCTTATATAACCGATACCCTTGACCCCATGCATGTGAAAAAAATAAATGATCTCCAATGTATGTACTTCATGCTGAACCAGCACTCATTAGTTGATCCAGATCACTGATTATATATATATATTGTAACCAGTTGGATTACATAGCACACTAATTTAGTGTGTGTGCATATATATATAAAGTTGAAAAGAAAACTAGAAATAAACACAGACAAAAATTATAGTAGATATTTTCTACATTCATTTAAATAAAAAAATAAAAAATAAATAATAACTCTGATTTAAAATATCATTTTATAAATTAAATATTTTAAAAATGTCTGATAAATATTATTTATAAATCTAATTTTGAAATGTAAAAACACAATACTTGTTTTTGAATTTTTTTTAATTAATTAAAACATGTATGTAGATTCAAAGGGATTAGAGAGATAAAAATAAAACTCTGTTTTTAATCAAGATGTTATTATCACCTTAGATGATTCTATAAAAGGGCTGATAACAAAATTAGCTCCAGTCTGGGTAATGATTTTTGAAGAGAACAGTCTGAATTGTAGTTTTTAGTAAGAGCTGAACAGAACAGTTTGGCTCCTAAATTTTTTTGAGTAAGTGGCAGAAATTAGCTGACAAAAATGGATAGTTGCAGTTTGCTGTTAGCTGTAGTAGCAAGTTGGCAGAATAGTTACCATGAACTGATGAAGCTGAAGGGAGAATAGATCCAGAACTGCTACTATTTTTCTTTGCAGGAGTTTTGATTTACTTGAAGCTGGGTCACTTCTGAATCAATAGCCTAAAAAAGAAGACAAAATAGCTAGCAGAGTTATACAGAGCTCCTATGAAGATCTAAGGGAGTCCAGTAGCTACCTATAGTATACTGCAGAGTTTTGATTCATGAGGCTAGGGTCCTTTCAAATCGATCAACTACCTGCTTAAATATGTTCTAGAAGACAGCTCAACAATTGCTTGGACTACAAAAGGAAGCTCATGGTATGCCAACCAATTACTTGAATACTTTTACCTGATGATGACAACAAACCTGGATTGACCAAAAACAACTTGACCAAGAAAAACACCAGCTGAATAAAGTATTTATATGTATGCTGCTGTGTCTACATATGCGAAGAGAAGCACAGATAAACTTGGATACAAAAGTGAGTTGTTTTTCAATAATTCATTTGATGGACATTTTAAATCTATATTTTTAAATTTAAAGACATTTATAATTAGTTAAGAGGTAACCTAATAAAAGCTTTCTAACCTCTGGAAAATTGACTATATACTTTTTTAAAAGAATAAAAGAAAGCTATAATAGAATTTGTTAAACTGATTTTTTTTAAATATTGATACAAACGTATATATGTAAATTTTATGGTATATTCAAAATGAAATTATTAATTATAAAAGTATTGTTATTTATTATTTGACAAATTTAAATTTGTTAATACTCTGTGCAATTCTATATGCATGTTGTAGTAAACCTGGCATAAGTATTTGTATTATTTAAAATATAATTTAAAAGCTTAATCATATAAGCCTGTGTGTTTCAGTTATTAAGGTTAATCGTGCATTATTTTTATGTAAAAGTTAAATATGTTCAGAAATTTCACGCAGACACATGTATGTGTGCGTATATTGTCAATTATAACATATATGTAAAATTTAATCAATTTTTGTCATCATTGAATATCAATCGAAATAGATTAATTGTATAATAGAAATCGTGTGTCTGTGCGCACATATATGTAAATTAATGTGATAACTTGAATTTTGTAGTAATATTGTAAATTACAGTGTAATGACTTTTATTATTGAGTATCATTCAAAATCAGAGTCTTATTCTATTAGACCTTAAATATCATTTATATTTTTATTGTTATTAATAAACTTATTTAATTGTTAAAAATTGTTTTCATCATTTCTTGGTCATATACAGTAATAGAGCTTGTGTTCTCAGAGCTAGATTCATGAATGGGATAAATATATAAATGGGGATGTGTATTTAGTGCTTTGGGGCATCCAGAGATGATCAATCATCATCCTGGTTAGCACAAAGGAGAATACTCTTTAAAGCCCATGCACTATATTTTATTTTAGTTCAGTCTTGTTAAAAATTTAAGTTTATAGTTAGCCAGCACATTAATGGTAGTTATGTGGCCAGAGCATTGATGATGATCAGCATATTTTAAGGTCCCAGCATTATTGTTTTGATTTCTGATTATTGTGTATTTTAATGGACAAGCACTAAGCTGGTGCATCAAAATTATGTTTAAATAATTGCCCAAGGTGGCAAAGGCTCAATAGTAAGCCTGGTCTAAAGAAGACCCATTTCCAATCCAGTCACAAGGTTGATTGTTGATTTATATTTTATTGTACTCATTTGTTTATTCCCATCAATAATGATGATGAATGGTATTTGAATTATACTTACTTTTACTTTATAATGCTGGTTGATATATGATTGATATATAGTTTTTTCAGCTGCTCTTCTGAGTTAGCTGGCTGATCTCTCAATGTTCTCAGAGATTCTATAATCTCATGCTCTCCTTTAATATAAGCATTAATATGTATTTGATATTTCAATTAATTTTAAATTGACTGCAAGTGATGATGATATGCCATCACCCAGTTTCATTTTCTTTTTATTTCCATATTTTGATACCCCCCATCCCGTTACAATATATATATATATATATATGTCAATTTAAAAAAAGTTATAATAATTTAAAGGAAATGAAGATTAATAGTAAACAATAGATATCTATTCCATTTATTTCAAATCCACAAGTGACATTTTTTAAGGATTTATATAAGAATGTGTTTAATGTTTTATTCTACATTCCAAACAATATTAATAAATTAGTTAATAATTCTAAGGATATCATACCTGTCAAGCAGAAAAGTAATGTCATATATAAATTTTTTTGTGATTGTATGCTGTCATATATAGGTGAATCTAGGTGCAGTTTTGGGAAGAGATTGAAGGAGCATGAATTGTTATACAAGCATGTAAAAAATAAAAATAATGGCGATTTAATAACTCCTTCAGTTTTCTTTGATCACAAAAAAACATGTAAATATAAATATAAATTTGATTTTGAAAATGTGAAAATTCTTCATGAAGAGAGAAACCATAGTAAAAGAAAAATTAAAGAGGTAATTTTTATAAACAGGAATAAAATGCATTTAATAAATCGACAAGCTGCTAACACTAAAATACGAGATGCGTGGAATTTGAATTGATGACGTTTGCTTCTGCTTTTGTTTTTGAATTTAATGGCAGTTGAGGCAGGTTTAAGAAATTAACCAAAAGTACTTTTGCAGATTTAAGGATTGTTTGTAATAGTTTGTAAACCATCACATTTATTATTTTAATTATAATTACAATTTTGCTTTTAATTAACAGATATTTTATTTATTTTACACACACACACACACACATATATATATATATATGGGGGAGTGATGATTTGAACCAACTGATGAGTGCTATATATTGGAGATAATTTATCTTTTTCACATGTATGTGGTTATATGCATTGGGTATATAAGATGAAGTGTATAGGTAAAGGGAGGTTGAAAGTCTGTGTTCAAATTCCCTCTAATTACATCTAGATTTCAGTATATACTTTATACTTGTATAATAATAATGATGATGATGATGATGATTATAATGCTGATTATTATGTCTATAGTTGGAAATTCATGAAAAATTTGAGTGGTGAAAATGATGGATTTAGGGCCATGATGTATGGATGTGAGTTCTAAAGTTTGATCTGCCACACATTAGTTGAGAATCCATCAATGTCCAATAAATAAAATATATAACAGGTCGTCATTGAATGATAGTCTGAATTCACTATCAAGATATTGATAATACTCTTTGCCTTTGTCTTCTTCTGTTTGGCTGACAACTTTACACTCCCTGGGGATGACAGCCATCATTTAATTTTGCCTGTTATGATTGTAAATATATATCTCACATATTTATACATTCATTATGCCTTCAAGAAAAACCAAGGATGTTCTAATTCATAACTATTAGACAACAGAGAAGAGAGACTACATTGTTTTTTGGTCTATACAGAATTAAAAGCCACTAAACTTATCAAACTCATTAATGCATGTTAGTGAGTTTCCCATTCATGATCATTTACTTTCTGAATAATAATATAAAAAGAATGGATGTTAGCAGTAAGAATGAAAGGAAGAGACATTTTTTATTTACCCATGGTAAACTTTTTTGAAGCCTCAAATTAATAACAAATTCTTTTAGATGTTTATAACACTTCTTTCATATACACTTTAATGCAACAAATTTTCTTAAAACCTTCTTTATTTTCCTTACAATTTCGATTGTCCAGCAGTCTTCATCAGAACTCTATCTTCTTCTCTGCTTTAATTAAAGTGTATATGAAAGAAGTGTTATAAGCAATATATATATGGTTATATGAAGATATGCAAATAAAGTGAAAGAGAAGAATAAGAGAATATACTTCTTTTAGTTGTTTTAAATGGTTTTATTTAGCTTAAAAATTCTATTTGTTTGTTTGGGTCAAAATTTAGTTTTCAGTGATGCACAATAGAGACCAGTATATATATTAAAAATAGCATTTTCATCAAATTTCATAATTAATTCACTAAAAAGTATTTATAGTTAATTAAAATAGAAAAAAAAAGAAATGAAGGTTGGTTTCAATTTTCCTTGATTTCTTAATAAAAACTTGCTTTTTTAAAAATGTTGCTTCCATAAACACAAAAATCTTGTAAATGATTTTTATGAGCACGAATTTCATCTAAATAGTAGAAATACAACAACTTGTTTGCATAATCAATTTTCAAATTTGAATATGAATAATTACAAAAAGTCTATGAAAAATAATATTTATGAAAATATTTTTATAAAAACTGCTTTTACTTAATTTAATGAATAGTACATTAAAAACCAAAAAATATTTTTTTCTTCAACACAATTTTAGTTGCTATATTTAAATTAAAATAAAATCATGGTATCCATAAATGAATTAATTTAATTCATATCATACATTGAATCAAATTAAATATAACAAACAAAATTGTGATTGAAAACAAAAGTTACTGTTTGTGCTTTTATTCTGTTACTCATGAAATTAAATAAAGCATTATTTATAAGACATGCTGTATGTATGATATTTTTATTTAGTTAATAAAGTAAAATAAAATTAGGAGCATGTGAAGCGCTGGAGAGAGAAGCTATGAAGAGTATAAATTATAAGACTATAAAATCAGCAACTTAGCGCTTTCGAGACGAGTTGCCTCATATTCATAGCAATAATAGTAAGTAGTGCAGAACAAAATGTTAATAACAATGTGCAAATACATGCAAATTCTTTATGTAGCACAGCTTTGGAGATATCGAGCAGGTGTCACGTCTATTGATGAGTTTTTATTATCATGAAATATGCCTCTTTAATTTTTCGCTTGCTGTCATAAAGTGCTAAAAAGTTACTTAAACAATTTCAGATTCTTTATTTTGATTCAAATTAGTTATATCTGACTATATCACATGACAATTAAATGTGAGCTGTACAAAAGTGTGAAGATGTTGGAAGAGAAAAATATGTCATATTTGCATTTCTGTTTTCTGGTTTTCCACCTCTACAAACAGAATGTAAGGTGTGGGTAGAAGTGATTTTAGAAAAGATGCTAAATATGAAATCTATGGATAGATATGGTACAGTAATAATTTTGAGGTAGAAACAAGCTGATTAAGACTGACCAACATGTTGAACATAGGTAGCAGGGTGTTGATTTCAGATGTCTTCAGAAAACAAATAATTTATATATGGTGAACATAAATACAAACATATATATATATATATATATATCACAATATATATATATATATAATCCTAGAAATGTCTTATAGTGCAGATATGGTGCATCTGCCTGCCATGTCTGTAATATGGGATTCAAATTCAGGCTGAATGAAATTCTCTTTGAGATTGGCATTTTTTTCAGGTAGCCAATCTATAGCTAATCCAACTATCCAGTAATAGTAAACAATAATTGAACATCTTGCTATTTCTAGCTGTGGATAACCCTTTATACCTCAAGCTCTCCCCATGCAATGAATGGCAAATACAACAAACAATAGCATTGTCACTGTTTTTTACAAGATATTGTTAGAGATGCTTTAATTCAACACTGGAATATTTAAACAAAGACTGTTTTAATAGATAAGATGTGTTGTAATGACCCTGCTTGACCGTCTACATATCATATTCATGGTTCTAAGTTTCAACAACAACTAGGAAACTTTGATTTTTTTCCACATTTATTAGGCTTATAATTACTCATTCAGACAGCTAGATTTCCATGATCCAGAAATTTGAACATTTCACCGCTGAAGACAAATATTTAAAGCTGTTTTTTAATCTTATGCACCAACCTGTATTGGCAGACACAAAATTTAATAATCTTGTCAAACTGTAATATTTGTTTAAATTAATTTGATATCAATTTATTAATTTAATATAATAAAATAAAATAATCTTTAACTTAGTACTACAACAAACACACACAAATATGTATAATAAAAGTAATAGCATTAGTATAGAACTTACGCAACATAAATTGGATAATTTAATCTATAATCTGGTGGATTCCAAAGTAATAAAATATCTTGCTTAGGAGATGAGCCCGTATGGGTAATAGAGTCATTAGAACCAAAACATCTAACAGTTTGAGCATTTGTGGTATCTGACGTGACAAACCAATCCCCCACAACAGACTTTGGTAAAGTTTCTTCTAAACCATCTCTGTTTTCACGAACTTGAGCAAAGAAGCCAGTAAATGGTGATTCATATGCTTTAGTACGAATGAGTACTGCAAAATTATATATATACTTAAATAATAATGCTCAAGGCTAAAAGAGTATAAGTAAACATTAAAAACCAGTCAACAATTTCTAAATGTTGTCAAGGCAACTTCCTTTTAACAATAAAGAGGGATTCCATCCTTATTGTTAAAAGTAGGTTGCCTTGACAATAGTTAGAAATTGTTGATTATTATTGATATTGGGATTGTCTAATTGTTGACTGGTTTCTAATAATAAATATACTTATATCAAATCAACATTATCTGCAGCTAATATACGGTGTATATGTAATACATAGATAACAGTGACATTTAAAACTTAAACATTAAATAGTAAATAAATTGTAAGAGTATTTTAATTATTGTCGTGTAATAATCATTGAAATGAAATAAATAATTGAATGATGATTTTATTGCTTGGGGTTTCATAAAAAGTATGTATGACCAAAGTGACAAAATTAGGCATGCGTCTGACACTTTTGTATTGTATCAGACCATGCAACACAAGTAATCAAGCAGTTTTTTTATTCCTCAGGAGTTCATAATAAATTTGAACACTCTCTCACAATATGTTAATTTCAGGATCAACTTTACTTATCTGGCAAATTTTAGGGATTAAATACCTAGATTTCTATGAATGTATATGCAATTCAATATATTCTATTTTATTATTCTTTTGCAAGATTGTGAAAAAATGGAGTTTCATTACTCTATAGAGATATTTCCAAATATTTGTGTATATAATCTTTATGTTGTGCCTACTCATCCAATATCTCCAGACTAGTTTATAGCTTGTAGTTTTCATCAATGAAGAGTCTTAGATCTGAGACCACTGCATCTAGATAGATACTGAGCTGGGTTTAGATCTATATGACTAAACAAGCAAATGAATTTGAATTTTGAACTTATAGTCAATAGTCAATTAGAAAAGTAAAAGAGGCTACTGAAGACTTGCATTAGATCCTAAGATTTGGGTGCAGTGCCACAAACCAAAAACTAGTCTGGGGATATTGGATGCATTAGATAGGGATATTTTATGCATGAACCATATTGCATACACTATGACTTCCACTAAGTGGCTCTATTGTATGGAGATTCTGCCATTTTTTTATATAAATTTTTATTTAATGCCAGTGAATAATTCATACTTTTATTACTAAATAGAAGCAGTTTCAAACAGTAAATAAAACAGATAAATTGTATTACATTGTAACCATTCATCTGCCAAAACTCAAAACCCTACTCTCTCACAATATGTTAATTTCAGGATCAACTTTACTCATCTGGCAAATTTTAGGGATTAAATACCTAGATTTCTATGAATGTATATGCAATTCAATATATTCTATTTTATTATTCTTTTGCAAGATGGTGAAGAGAGAAACTAGTTTTTGTCCATTATTAACAGCTTGTGAAAAAATGGAGTTTCATTACTCTATAGAGATATTTCCAAATTTTTAAAATTTTCATCAGTGCATCAACACTATGTTATAAATGCTTACTGCTCACAAAACCCATATATATATATATATATATATATATATATATATATATATATATATATATATATCAAAATACAGAAATAACAGAATTGTGGGAAATCTAAATTGAACTATGGGTGTTGAGAAAGGTTGTCTCGTTTTGATTATTCACTGTTACATAGTTGATAAAGACTACAAGATGTATAGTCGAAAGTACTTCTGAAATAATATAATTTATGTGAATTTTACTGTATTTTGATATATATATTGATTTGAATATTACATATATTGTGGAACATATACAAACATCAAACTTAACTTATTATACACACACACACATATATATATATATATATATATATATATATATAATAGTGTTAAAAGAGGAATTGAAAAGAATCCTGAAATATACCATGAATGGAGAGTCTACAGAAATCATATTAAAAAGAAAAACTATAGACTTGATTTCTAAAATATAATATCATATTAATAATGGAATATGTCAATATTTCATCCATGCTAAAATTTAATATAAGTATTTTACCAACTAGTTTATAATAACTAATCTGCCGTTGAATGGACAATCTGGGGAAAAAAATCTAAGCCTACTTGTAACTAAAGTAACTCCCAACGTTGACGTGAATGAATTTTTGAACTCCAGGTTATAGCCGTAGTAGGCGGATGCACTAATCATTAAGCCACAATGCCAATTTTCAATCACATTAATTTCACTATATAATAACATTTTTAATTACAGTTTCATCTTTAAATTAACAACCTTTATATATACTATCATAAATAATCACAAATAAATTCATGCAATTAAAACAGAATACAACAACAATAATGATAGAATAAAATAAAGTGCATTATAATGAATTATTTAAAATTTGTATCGATCAAAAGTAATTAACACTAAGCAATTATTATTACCTTTTAGCGGAGTATCAGGTTTATAATACTTCTCGACGATTATTTCATACGGTGATGCGCTGGCTTGGGCCGGATAATGATGTCCTGGTTGAAGGTTGAGACAGGATTGCTCTCCCGCTCCACTCGAGTAACAATTAACATTTTTAATAATTAATAATAAAAATATTGAGATGTTTAAATGGAGAAAATATTTCACCATATCACCTGCGACATTTCTTTAAAAGCTGTTTTAAACTAATCTGACTTCAGCGCGCATGATTGAAGAATAGATTTTGACAAACAGATAAATTTTGCCATTAATACTTAATGAGTATCGTCTTTTTTTACAAGGATAACTGCAGCACATAAAAATAAAATTCAGTAATGTTTCTGAAACAAAATTATGCAGTATGTATCTTAATAATATCATGTTTTCTTATACCTTACGTGTGCATCAATTTTGGCGTAGTTTATTTATTTCAAAATTATGGTCAAATTAGACTTGCTAGAAATTAATAAATATCGCACACACATACATCATAACCTCCTTCATATATATGTATATAGAGTCACACATACATCTATAATATAAAAAATAATAATAAGTATAAAGGATCTCATAATGTAAGGCTAACACATTTGTCTGCCATTTCTGCGACCCAGGTTCGAATTAGATCCTCAAAAATTCGAATTTGCTTTAGCTTCGATTCATTTCAACTAATCATTACAGGAATAGAGCTTTAGAAAACTTAAATAATTATCTAATATTGATAGATAAATGGATATGTAGCTGTTCTTAGCTAAAGCATAAAGGATGAAAGATTACTCAAATCCTGACCCTTTAAAAATTAACTAACCATTCTTCTACAAAAAGCTATTACAGAGTCGATGCTTTATAGTGGGTTATATAAAAGTTATTTTATATTTTGGCAATAAATGTTGTAATTTCAATATTAGAATACTGGCAAAGTTGAAGATAGTATTTGTTATATAGATAAGTATTCCATTTTTTAAAAAATTAAGTGTTATTAAATAAACAAACTATACTTGATATAAACTTTGTATGACACATAACCCTACAGTAGTAACTGCAGCAAAGAGTTCTCAGGATTTAAGCTTGATTAAGATATTTATACTTAACTTTGTTTCCTTGAATCAATACATTAATTGATAAGTAATATATATTAAGGCTATAACTTAAGATCATGTTCCTGAAAAACGCAAGGATCTCTACAAATTTTAACATAAGATTTATTTAAAAGACAAGAGTGGCTTCTACTTTTTTAGACATGTATAGTTAAATTATTACAAAGTATAGCTTTATATTTTTTACTTTTAACATTTCTGGATATATCAATGAAAGGGTAACAATATTAAAAATTGGTTTAAGAAATGATAATCAATGTCTATTTTATCACTGTTATATGCAAAAGTTCTAATAATTATTACTTGTTACATAACGCTATTGTATCATTATCATTAAGAAGTTTTGCTTTTTGGAGATGTTGATTGGTGAATTATTAAAATTTGTAAATTATGGCTATTGGAAATAAAAATCTTTGCTTTGTCATCAAAGACTATATGTTTAATATGCTTTACACACCAGCCTCTCTCCCTTCCAAATCTAATGAATGCAAACCAGATTAATGCATAATTGTAATAAAATGTTAGTCTGGAGTGTAATGTCCTCAGAACAATTCCAGTTTTGGATTTTTGAATTAGAACTACCAATCGATATAGTGAATGGATTATCTATTTTTATTTAGCTACAGACTATTTCTTAATAATATATATCCATAGTCTGATGAGGGTTTTGTTTTTACTGTGTATTACTAAAAACTATGACTTTTAGTTTATGTTCATTCAACTATGGCTTTTAGTTTATGTTCACTCTCTCTATGTATATTGACTAACAATTATAACCACCATGTCTATAACATTCTTTAATAGATGTCTTTTCCACTCATTATTTAATGTAATTCATTAATAAAAATCTTTGTAGAAAAAAAATGTCAAAATCTTTCCACTGAATATTTTGTTATTACTCATACTTTATAGCTGTGTAATATACTAATAAACAAAAATCAAAAGGAGCTCTGAAGATGATGTTTTAATAGTCAACCTGTCAGTTATTTTTGAAATATTTGTCATAATAAAATGTTGTATTTGCATTTGTGTTAATATTGTTGGTTTATATTGATATGAATATTTGTGCTGCAGTGAAATCAATTTGATTTATGACCTGATGTCTATGTTTTCCAAATTAGGTTCTTAAAATTTATGGTGATGCCATTTTTTGTGGTTATTAAGAAGAATCATTTACTTCATACAATGGAATTGTTAAGTATTTTTTAAAATAGTATACATAAAAAGTATTCATTAAATCCAGTCAACACTTAGATAATCCCAATATTAATAACAATCAACAAATTCAAACTGTTGTCAAGGCAACCTCCTTCTAACAATAAGGGTGGAATCGCTTCTTACTGTTAAAAGGAGGTTGCCTTGACAACTGTTAGAAATTGTTGATTGTTATTGATATTGAGATTGTCTAAGTGTTGACTGGTTTTTAATGATTACTTATAAACCCTTTTAGACTTGAGAATTATTACACTTATTATTTAAAGTTGTAATTATTTATTAAGCACACAGGAAGTATATGTAAATACTTTTAAGACAGGCTTTAACCTGTATCAAATGCACCTTGAAATTTATAATAGTCAAGCAATATCTTTATTTTGCTGATAGAGGGACCTTACAAACCATGACACAAGATAAAGATAAGAGTGGCCATCATATCTTTTACCTAACTTTCCACTTATATAGGCCAATATGAAGCATAAAATAAAAAGTATTTTATAAAAATACTTTTGCATTAAAAATCAAAAAATGACTTTTTCTTGGACCACAATTGTAGTCATTATATTTAACTTGAAATGAAAATGAGCATCCATAAATTAATTAATTTATTCATTAATTTTAATAATAGTGATGGAATTAATTAAAAATAGTGATTGAATTATTTGATTTATGGAATGGCTCCACTTTAATTTCATGTTAAATGCATCAACCCAAATTGTGGTCCAAGCAAAAAAATTCTTTATTAATCCACAAATTAAATAAAAGCATTAATTATAAAATATTTTTAATATATATTATTTCTTACTTTTTAGTTATAGAATAAAATATTTTGCAACAAAATTTATTTAAATTTAATACTGATAATGCAAGCAATACCATTATATCTCTTTTTTTTGAAATAAAATTCACAAATATTAAAAATTGTTTACAATGTTTGCATCTCGAACTCAGATTTTCACACAATCCAATTTTTTCAGAGCCATCTCATATTGCTGACCCACCTGATCACACATATGTTGAAAATATAAATAATCACCAATATACATATTTCATGCTAAACCAGCAATCATCAGTGAGTCTAGATTACTATCTCCACACACATATACAATCAGTGCTCAGCTTTACGTTAAAATTGCCAATCTCCATACGTTAACCAAAAGACTGTTTTTTACGAGGCTCCTCGTCGACATCTGAAATCACTCTAACTCAGCCAGTTTTTATACGAAAATATTCGTTAAATACATATTGAATTTGTTTTTAAAAGTTCTGTACGATGGTGACATTTTCCGATTTATTTTAGAAGTAAAAAATAGAAAAAAAACGCATTTAAACCTAAACAAAGAAGGAACATTATTTGTGATTGGTTCTTAGCATGCTCTCAGCCGAAAAAGACATTCTGATTTGGCTGGAAAGAACAAAGAAACTGCCTGATCAAAGAAAATAAAGAAAAAGCTGAGATTTTCATTTCGAATACGATTTAATTATTATAAAAGAATATTTTGAGAAATTAAAATTAGTTTAGAGAAGAATAATAAAAAACAAAATTATTTTCGAAAAAATATTGAAGATTTAAGTAAATATATTGAAGATGTAGTAAAAAGAAATATTTACTTTTCTATAACGTAAAAGTCGATCTTTTTGTTTACATTATAACTTTTATGTTGCCGATATTGAATATTTTAGAATAAATAAATAGCAATTTATTTTTGAAAGAACTTTCGTTTTCTTCATAACCTGAAAAATTAGTAATAGACTTTTTATAAATGTATCTGAGTTGAATTTAATATTATAGGCGAATATGTTTTAACAATAGGCTTTGTCTTCAGTTTGTGAGTTGGCCAATTAAAAGATTTGATTTTTATCTGATACAACCAATGATAAAATTAGCGGTTTAAGGGTTAATGGACAGGCTTCAAACTACTCCAACCCACAACTCCTCAGCCTTCAATTTAATTGAAAATCTGATGATGGAACATTCAAAGCCCATGTTAGTGCCAAGGTTGTCATCCTACCCATGTTGATGTATTAGTCATTCTGACCCATCATGTACAGGAGAATAATCCACTTATACATACGTATGCAAGGAATGGGCAGACCTTTTACACACTATTTATATAAATTAACACATTGTACAGGCTTAAACCTGCATTTATATATGTAATATATGCAGGATTCAAACTCAGACTTTCACATGACACACTCACTACTCTCAGTGCCATCTCATATTGCTGACCCACCTGATCACACACACGTTGAAAGCTTGATATTTTTATTTCAAATATTTTATTTACTTCAATTAATTTTTTATTAACTCTCCTGTATTCTGACAGATTTCTTTGTTCTCACTAGGTTTAAGCTTTCAACTTTCATTTTGATATTAAACCATTACTATTTATCAGAATATAATAAATTTGACCTCATTTGATAGATATTTTTGTTTAGAAATTAAATAAATTTTAAATAATCACATTTGATTTTCAAAAATATATTAAAAATTATATTTTAGTGCAAACAAAATGCTGTGATGTCATCAAATTTTCAATGGAGCTGATTCAATTTGCAGAATAAACAAAATCTTTTTTGTTTCATGTTTGATTTAAAAATCTGAACAAAATTTTTTTAATAACTACTAAATCTATCAATTTATGCTTTGATAGTTTACAATTTTTTCATAATTTTTATGATATCACTAAATATAATAATCTGCTGAAAGATCTCATTTCTAGAAAGCTGTGTTTTCTCATGAATGTATTGTCTACAGTAACAATATTCAGAAAACAATAATTTTTTATATTTGAAAATAAACATTTCTGTAGAAAATAAATATGTAATAATATTTATTTTCATTTTTTAATAATTATTACACAGTTACAATACAAATATAATCATAAACTTTCCAAAAAAAGCAAGTTTTTAGAGCATCACAATATTTTCTGGATGATCGTAATATTTCTGCAAAATACACTTGACAATGTTTGTGATCACCTAATAAACAATGTCTCCTTGTCAAACCAGAGTTTCAGTTCCTTTGGGATACTGATTATTCAATTTTCTCCACCATTTTTTGATTTTTTTTTGTAACTAAAATATTAGAATATAAATATATCTGAATTTTGAAGCCTTAAACATTTTTTTACAAAATTATTACCAGGGAAAAAACCCAAAATTTTACTTTTAGAAATCTCAGCTGAAGTTCTGTAGCCTTGCAATATGATGCGGCTAAACAGTTACAACTAAACACTTTCTTTTTTTCACCTGGTGAGAGTTTTTGAAAATGTTCAATTTTCATTAGTGTATAAAATCTTTATTTTATAATAAAACTCAATTGGTTGGAAATCTAATTTTATAAATGAATAATATTCTACAAAAGTCACATTTGACATGTTTCAGTATTTAAAAAAATGGACTTGTAAATCAAAAACTGTAATATATACATCATCAACAAAGTTAGTGTAAATACACTTACAGAAAATGAATGAAATGTTTTTATTTTAAGATTTTTTAAATATAAACAGATCGCAGATTTAAAATAGAACTATCAAGTGCTGATTTAAAATCAGACATTTTCTTTACAATAATTACAATGTGTCAATCCTGACTGATAATGACATCATAGATGATGTCATTTTCTTTTATTGTATTACAGTTAAGTGTATTAACTTTTATTTCCAAAACTAAAAGGAAAATGAATAAATTGAAAGTTTACATGTGTATTTATTTCTGTTTTAAATAATAATCAGCCAATTAAAATGTAAAAATAATAAAAATTATTTTATAAATAAACAAAAAATTATATTTCATTTATATCAAAATACTTGCATAGAAATGAGACCAGAATGAAGTAAATGCCCAGATGTTTTTATCTGTATCAAACAATGTGACATTCCTTAGACCGGATCTGACAATCCCTTAGATTTAAAACATCTGTCTATAATGTATTGACCACTTCAGACTGTTTAAAAATAAAATATCAATAAAAGCATTATGGAAAATGTTATAAAGAAATCTGGAGGTCATTAATGTTAATGTGGCATTTTAAAACAGCAGAAAAATGGATGCTGTTTTAAAATAATCAAGGAATGTTTTCTAACAACAACAGGAAGAGCAAGTTAGTTAATAAAAGGAAAATACATTTTTATATAGTCGAAACCTTTTTACAGAGTAAAAAACAACTCATGTGGAGGGATAAAGAAAATCGAACTGAATATAGATTCAAACCCTAAGTTGTTGTTTTTAAAATTTTCTCAATAGAATTTTGATATTTCATTACTATTTAAATTTCATTTCTTATTTCTTTTTATAAACATTTTAAATAGTGATTATTATAGAAAATAGTTTAGTTTTTCTATTAAGATTCATAGTCAAATCTACATATGTAAAAAATTAGAACTAACATTTTAAGCCACTTATAAAATTCTGTGACAAGATTAACCAAATTGTTAAATCGTACAAGTGAATACTCTCAATAAAAGATTAATTAGACAATTAGATTAAAAAATAATTTGCAACATTCTCATAGAACTTAATTTTTGCATGAATTAATTTTATCAGTTTATATCTGTTATTACTTGATATGCATAATCAAATTTTGCATAAAGTAGCCTTTCTAATTATTTTTAATCATCTGTTTCTATCCATATTTTCTATATAATTTTCAACATTTGTAAATATTTTTTTTTGATTTATACATCTGCATTTACTCACTTTATGAACCAGTATAGATTGTTTTAAATGGTTTCTAAGCTGTTGTCTATTTTTATATTCTCTTTGAGTTCTTATCTATTTGATATGTACTAAGAAAAAACAGAATTTTTTTAAAAAAAATCAGCAATTCAAAACAATTGATGGAAAATTAATTAAGAGTATCTATGAAATTGAAAAAGAAATAAGAAAAAACTCCTATAAGCTTCAAATAAATATCATTTATATGTCAATAAATGTTAAGATATAGAAGGAACCATCTATTTTTTAAGCTTTCAGTGTTTATAAACTTTGTTTACTAAAATTTCTGAACATACTGAAATTTTTTCTATAAAAGATAAAAATTATGTATTTACTTGATTCAAATAAGACATAAATCATTTTAAAATTACAATATTTAACATAAAGAAAGTAAATACAGATTAATAATTTTTATTAATCCTCCATGAGACTAGAGATTATTCACTTAATGAATAATATTTCTGTAGTGTAATTTTCAATACATCACTCTCAAGATAGGGATTGGTTTCTATATGCTTTTAACACCTCATGGAAAGGTGTAACCATAAACTAAATATGCAAAAAAGGTGTATGATCTCCAACATACACATTTAATGCTGAATCAGCACTCATCAGTTGGCCCAGATTACAATCTCTTATCATATCTTTATCATTGTTCTGTATATATAGATAGCTAATTACTATACTTTAATTGACATATCTATTAATTTGTAAAATTAGCTATCTATATATACTAGATAATAATACAGATATTTATAAAGATTGTAAACTCAGTATGACTGATGAGTGCTGGTTTAGCCTGAAATATGCATCTCAGGGATTATAAATGTTGTTTACATGTTTTTAATTATATGTTTATGATTACACCCTTCCAGAATGTTAAAAGTGAAGAGAAACCAATCCTTACCTTGCATAAGAATGTTTAGTGAAAATTACATTACAGAAATAATTATTCATTAAGTAGATAATCTTTAGTCTAATGAATGACAAATAAAATTATTAATATACTTTCTTCAAGGCATTTGTGTCAAAGTTATGAGGGCAGTAAGTTTGACACATCAATTAAACTGTAGTAATTGGCTATCTATATATACTTAACCAGTTACAGCTTCTAATTAAAAGTTGCAAGGATTTTGGTTCAGAAATTTTTTAGCCATTGTTTTAATATTGTGTAAAACAAAACAAACATATATAAAAAAGAAAATTTATACATAAACTTGATAAGACCTGCCTTGATTGAAACTCTACCTTAGAAACAAATCTGTAAATAAACACCAAATTAAACAGATTTACAATCTTCTAAAAAAGAAAATAAATTATTTTTTACCTCAATATTATATAATCTTCTGATTAGTATATATTTATTACAGAAAATCTTGTTTTAGCTGCTAAGTTAACATTTTAAATTATGCTGTGATGTCATGCAAAAATGCTGGCATAAAGAAACAGACACGGATATCAAAAAGTTTAGTCCACCCTAGTGATTGCTCATTATTTTGATTAGAATAAATGCGGTCATCAATATAAGGTAAATATATATTTTTCCTTTTTTTTTAAATAAAATTTTAGGTCGCTGTGTCTGAAGATCCCAGGCAGACATTATTTTATGAGATCACAAAGTTAGAATAATTATTGCCAGAAGAATACGGTTGTAATATTTACATTTTTAAAATTATTAGGTTGAAGCTTGATCCATTCATTTAAAAATGAAATTCATTCTTCTTGCGTTACTTAGCTGCTTAATATAATATACAAATATAAAGAAAAAAAGACTCATTAAGTCATTATATTGAATGTTATTACAAATAGGAAGTATGTACTGTGTGAGAAATAATGCTCTTTCTACCTACTACTAATGTGCAGTTTTTTATCTCGGACATCTGCACATAAGCTCAACAGCCAAACAGTGTATCACTGGAATTGTGAAGCACGCAGTTCCCTACAAGAATTTTTGTAATTTTTTCATGAACTAGGGGATGGCTACTGATATTATTCTTAAGGACTATATAATGCTCAAGTATAAAGAATGAATTAAAGAAAAAATATTCAGTATGAATATTATAAGGGTGATACAGTTCCACAGTGCCTATACATGAGCCGACAATGTACTGAACAATGATAAATACATGTGCAAGAGATTGTAATCTGGTGCCAACTGATGTGTGCTGATTCAGCATGAAATGTGTATTTTGGGAATCATACAGCTTTTTCACATGACTTTGATAATAAGTTTATGATTATACCCCTCCACAAGGTATTTAACGGGGATAGGGATGAGTCCCTAGCTTGTGAGGGAGTGGTGTAATGAAAATTACCCTACAGAAATATTATTCATTAAAGTAAAAATAGTCTTATTTTAATAACTTCATAACATTAATGAAATTTCAGTTTGAAAAATTTCAAATACACTTAGCTTGATGTATATGAAATTAAAATGGAAATAATAATATTGCTTTTTCACAAATTATGGATTAATAACATTTATATGATAAAAAAATAAAATGAATTATCTATTGTTTACACTTTCATGGTTATAAGGTTTTGTCTTCTGAATTTGCAGAAATTAAAAAGTGGAAATTATATTTTAACCCGATTTAAATATGACAAAAATTATTTCTATACAAATCATCTCTCTGAAAGCAGATATTAGCGCAGCTCATTATTTTTTATTTACACGCTTAATAAAAGATTAGGTCATGTGATATATGACTTTAATTTTTATTGACTTAATACATTGTTACCTAATTCAGCCTGCCTTCAAATAAAAAAAATATATATAATTTCTTTTTTTGTTTGCTTTTTAAAATAAGCACAGTCATTAATAAAACAATAGAAAACTATTCTGTGTGATTTAATGCAGTGATAAAGTGAAGACCTCAAGACCTAAAGGTTATGGATTCAAAATGTAATCTGTCACTTGTGATGCTTGACCATTGCAAATCCTCTGCTGAAATTATTATTCAATTATTAAATTGTCATTAAATTAAAAGCTCTCTATTTATTTATGCTCATATCAGTTACG
Organism: Epiperipatus broadwayi; assembly: GCA_028023455.1. Lineage (NCBI taxonomy): Eukaryota > Metazoa > Onychophora > Udeonychophora > Euonychophora > Peripatidae > Epiperipatus > Epiperipatus broadwayi. Next base: position 3,525,621 of record JAQFVV010006249.1, on the reverse strand, counting down.
AAGGACTGTAGTCATATATTGTTTTTTTATTTTTATGTTAATTTTATTTTATTTTTGTTATTTCTTGACAGAAATCTTATTTTTCTATAGTAAATTTAACTTAAATTGAATAGTTTATATAATCTAAAATTTACCTTTAATACTTGACATCTCCAAACGTTCATTCTTTATAGTTATTTATTAATTAAAATGTTAAGTTAAAATAACCATTAAAAAAACAAACACGCCTCTACAAGAAAAATATGTTCTATGACATCTCTTAAAAGAACACAAAAGAGAATGCAGGACAGGACCAGGCTTTCTGGTTGTCAGGTAATTAGTATTTAAGTCTTTTGACACCAATGATATATCCTCTAGCTAGATATAGCTGGTTATTCATTTACTGCCTAATATTGGATAGTTAACTGCGTTGGATATGGAAATTTGAAAAAAAAAACTTAAGCTCTTGATAAGATTTTCACTTGAATCAGGTTTGAACTCCAAGTCTTACGCATGATAGGCGTTACCTCTGCATCATGAGGCATATTAAATACGGAGCAAAATATTTTCTCACAGTTTAAAAATAGTTTGACTCAAGGAGAGGGAGAAAAAAAATAGAAAGAAGCAAAGAGAAAAATAAGCACACATATACAGAGAGAAACAAATATTTATAAAAAAAGAGAAATAAGCACATGTATATAGAGAGGGAAAGAGACTGAGAAAGAGAATGGCAGATTTTGTTTTGTAAGAATTGGAGTCGAAAAAAATGATTTTTAAATTTATAAATTTAAAGCAGTATTTTAAAGTAATCTCTGTTATATATATATCTTAATATCAACCAGATTTTCATCTTCATTGTTTTTCCCTGCAGAATTAAGATATTTTTTAATTATTATTTAATCAGATTAAAATAAGAAAAAGATCGATAAATTTGCTTTTATGGCCTTTCTTTTCAAATTACTTTGTTTAATTATAGTTCTAAATATAAAGCTTATTTTATAAGAAATTACATTTTAATTTTTAATTAGTCTTTAATTCATTATTAAGTTGAAATCGTTATAAATAGTTTTGCTCTAAAAACTAAGTACTTTTTTTTCCTTTTAAAAACGTTTAAGAAAAATAAAAGCTTTAAAATGTTTCCGTCTTTCAAAACGTTATTATATCCATTACATAACTACGCATACATCGATACACACATTTTTTTTGCCTTTCGTATAGAAACATACAGATAAAAAAAACGCATATTTCTCTATAATAGTTCAATCGCAACTGTAAAGTCAGCATTATATTTTAATTTAGTGAGATTTTAGAAATAGTATTCAAATATTATCACGTATAAAGTACGTCCCGGTTTTCTAGGATTTTTTTTTTTTTCCATATGTCATAGCATCGGCCGGGAGGCGAACCCACAACCGTCTGCAACCAACTACTTGCTTGCAAGGCGGCTGCGATGACCTCTCGGCTAACAACGCTTGACAGTTTTTTCACGGTTTTATCTATCTTTTCTCCGTGACCCGACATATTCTTTAGGAATAGTTAATTGTCTCGGTTTTGTTAACCAACAGTTTCATTTTTACTTTTTTATATTTCAACTTTTAATTTTAACTTTATATTTAATTTTTCTCTTTTATATTTCATTGATATATTTTTTAATTATTTGTAATTAATTTTTTGATTAGTTAATCAGTAATTTCCCCAAAATGGAAGTGGTTTCCTATTATTTTGATATGTTTGTAATAAGTAATTTCAATTTGTGATTTTGTTTTGATACATATGTATATGTTTATATTACGAAATGAGTACAGTATATTGTTATTAATATAAAAGTGATTACATATTTTTGCTTTTTTTTAAAATTTGTACTTTGTACTGAAATATACTGTAAACCAGTAGCGTATCTGAGATTGGTCAATCGGGCTTATGCCAAGGCTTCGGGGGGGGGGGGTAGTGAGGCTCTACACCAAGCTATCATATTTTAATCAACAACATAATATATATCTTAACTTGAACACATTATATATTTTATTCATTAATAAAATAGATTGAGAGATCGACATCTGATGCAAATTCTTATACATAAATAAAATCATTTTATTTATTTATTTACTTTTTTATTTACTCGGGGCTCCATTCCATATTTGTGTCCAGGGCCTCAAAATGCAAACGGTGGCATTGCAGTAGGCTGCAACAATCTGCAATGAAGTTCTTTTTTTTTGGTCATGTGTCCCAAGTAGGCCTTGTGGAAATATGGACACATTAATCATGTGACAAAATTCAAATCAATGCACTCGCAAATGGTTGCCATTGAATTTATGGTCAACAGCTATTGCTAAAATTGACACGAGTCTTACCACTTTGAAGATGTCTTTCCTAACTTTGCCTAAGTTGGGCTCTCTCTCTGTTTTAACTATTAACTATCCTTTTAATTAACATTATTATTAAATACAGTCTGTTCATGATGGTTTAAGCATAACAACCATTGTATGGCAATAGAGACCCAAAAAGAGCATTAAATTCAAATGAGGTAATTGAAATGAAGAAAATAATGGGTATCATCAAGAAGAAATGAGAATAGAAAGAAATATTAAAAGATTGGAGATACTCGAATATAGCACCAACAATCATATCTTATGACTTTTTATATGATTAGTCATAACTTCTGAAGAGCAGTTGCTTTATCCTATTCTAGAGCAATCTACTGTGATATGAAGTAATCATCAAATATCCTGTGATATAGGCTATATAATTCCTACTCCAAAACTGACTTCTAAAAACCAGGATCCAAGGTTGAAATAAATACAATTCTGCATTTAGCAGATGGTTTTTACACATTATTCTATTCAAACTAAAAGCCTGAAATTGCTACACAAAAACAACCCAATAAGGTCTTACATCTAAGTTAACATATTTATGTAATTATATAGAAAAACTAACCTGATGCTGAATATAAAAAACAAAGAATAGAAACAGGTGTAAAGATGGGGAAATTATATCACTTCCTTTTGTATGCTAGTTTTATCTATTATAAGCTGAGTTGTTAATTGCTACTAGATAGACGATAGTGCTATTTCATTTCCATCTCTAGAGTTTTTTGATTTTTGCTATTATCAATGAGAACTTACTTTGATAAGTAAAAGCTTCGAATCCAAAGTATTCATTGATAAAACAAAAGCAAAAAACTGCTCTCAGAATTAGTATTATATTGCTACCAAGTTATAGCAACTAATAAGTAATATTTACTGAGCCTATAACCTCGATAATATGCGTATAAAATGCGATAGTAGGGACCTCTACAGGTGTTTTAACCACAAGCTTACTTACGTAATCAATGTGCGTTTAATAAATTTATAATAGCAACTAATAAGGTAACTTTCAATGGATGGCATTACAATACAGAAAGGAGAAACAATTATTGGTATAGTAAGTTGTGTGAGATATAAATAAGGTGTTGGTGCAATGTTTCTTGAAATAAAATCATATCTAATTTAGAAAAAAAAACATGTCTATTTAAATTCCAAGCAATATTTAACTGAGTAAAATTAAATAAATTTCTATATTTTATTTGATTTGGAATTTTATTTATGGAGTGATAATTTTTAATTATTATCAGTTATAAACAGAGCAAAACTCTCCTTACAGTATTGCCACCTGTGCTAAACAGAGAAATCAATGGATGCCAGAAGGCTTGTGCATAAAATCCCTATCTAATGCCCACTCATCCAATATCCCCATACTAGTTTCTGGCTGTGGCTTTCATCAGTGAGGAGCTTTGGATCTGAGAGCACTGCATCTAGATCTTAGGATCTAATGCAACCCTCTAGAAAACACCTTTTATCTCTACTTAACTACAAAACTATGAGAATGAAATTGAAAACACAAAAAATATTTTCAATCTAAGCTCAATAGCTTATATAGTCATATGGGTCTGAACTCAGTTCAGCACCCATACATTTTGGTGTCTTTGGTTCTTTTACAACCATATCCACCACTATCCTATTAGGCAGGATTGGTGTGAGCTTAATGGTTTAACACCAATCCTGCCTAATAGGATAGTGGTGGCTATGGTTGTAAAAGAACCAAAGACACCAAAATGTATGGGTGCTGAACTGTGTTCAGACCCATATGACTATATAAGCTATTGAGCTTAGATTGAAAATATTTTTTTTGTTTTCAATTTCATTCTTATAGTTTTGTAGTTAAGTAGAGATAAAAGGTGGTTTCTAGAGGGTTGCATTAGATCCTAAGATCTAGATGCAGTGCTCTCAGATCCAAAGCTCCTCACTGACAAAGGCCACAAGCCAGAAACTAGTCTGGGGATATTGGATGAGTAGGCATGAGATAGGGATTTTATGCACAAGCCTTCTGGCATCCATTGATTACTCTATTTAGCACAGGTGGCAATACTGTGTGGAGACTTTTGCTCTGTTTATCAACAATTAATGTGCTAGTATAGGAAATGTGATCATGTGATGCTTAATGGTTTATTATCAGTTATCTGGCAAATAGCATATTTTGTAAATTATTCCAAATTATTTTTAAGATATTTTGATCATATGTTCTGCTCTTTAGAACTTTATATCTCTGTTTTAAAGCTGATATACAACTTTCTTTTTTCTAGCTCTATTTTTACCTTCTCCATTAATCCATTTTATTATACCTCCCTTCCCTCATAACCCAGCTACAACTAATTACATGTGTAATCAGTTTCTCTTCTGTCACTTTTTGAATTTTTTTCTTTAAATAATCTTTTTTTATTTATTCTTTCTAATGTATCTTTTTATTCCTTTCATATAAATATTTTTTCAATTTTTTCCAAAATTCATATCTTTAAAAACCTTTAATTTAATTACATTGTTTAATTATTCAAATCTTTGTTCTTCATAAAGTAATTCTCCAAATGAAATCCTCTATACATTTTTTTTCCATCTCAACTTCAAAATGCCACAATATAACTTTTTATTAGTATTAAACATATGTTAATTCATATCAATATTCTTTTTATTATGTTCATTATCATTTAACCAATTTTCAAATATTTGAAGACATAATTTCATTTTATTACTTGTGATTTAATTGATCCTTCCATCTTTTATACTATTTATTGATTTTAATTGTTTTAGTTTTAGTTGCACTTATTTCAAATCAACTCAGTCTAACATAAATGACAATATATTGTTTGTCTTCCCTATTTAAAAGTACTTGATATTATTAGTGGTGCATTTGCTGTGAATTTTCTACAGACAATCATACAACTGTGGCTGCATATTTTAAAAAAAGATCACTCCAGAAGAAAATAATTTTACTTTAAATCAAAACATTAATGACATATACATATACAGGTCACTGTCTGGTAAAGAAAGATTGCAGGAATTGGAAGAAAAATGGTCTGGGACATTGTGAGTCTTTGCAAAGTTAGAAGAAAATGTGAGAAGACAATTGATTAAAGTGGAAATGTAATTTACGTCAAAGCTACAAATATTGGATGCACAAGTGAAGTGGAATTCATTATTAATAAATAGTGGAAGAACAACATTGTGGGGTTTAATATTATATCAGATACAGTAGCAAGATTAGTTATTCAACTTAATAGCAGATATCAAATGCAGACATTTCATGTTTATACCCCACAAGTTCTTATTCTGATGAATAATTAAAGGATTTTTATCAAAAGGCTTTTGATCAGAGCAAACAATATTTTAAAATTATCATAGAAGTCTTTAATAAACAATTGGTGAACTATTAAAAAATGAAAGTGCTGTGGGTAAATTTGATTGTGGTAATATAAATGAGAGGGAACACAGATTCATAAAATATGCAGAAAATAGAAAAACTGTATATTATAAATTCCTTTTTAAGAAAAATATTAAATGGAAATTATAGGGATTTGAACACAGACTTTCAAGCTGCCTTCAGCTATCCACTCTATCTCATACCGCCAATACATATGGTTACACATGGACCAACCAATGAGTGCTGGGTTAGCACAAATATGAATAATCTTTTTATATGTCTGTGATCATGTGTATTGGTGGTCTGAGATAGAATGGATAGCAAAAGAAAGCTTGAAAGTCTGTGTTCAAATCCCCTATAATTACAATTAAACTCCAGGTATAGGAAGTATCCTTGTATTCAAATATTAAATGAACATGGAAATCTTCAAATGCAGACACAACAGAAGTGGATTATATTTTGATCATAAGAAAACACTTATTTCAAAATTGTAATGTTAATAAATTCAACTCAGAAAGTGATCATTGATTGGAGACGTAAAAGAAATATATTAAAGCAAAACTGGACTGGCTAAAATTATTTAAAAAAATATTATTAACAATTGATATTAAACCACTAAACATCACATGATCACTATCTCATACTAGCACAATAATTGTTATTAAACAATTCAAAACAAAACAACACTCTCCATATAGTAGTGCCATCTTGTGCTAACAAGAGCAATCAATGGATGCCAGAAGGCTTGTGCATAAAATCCCTATCTAGTGCCTACAAGGCTCCTCACTGATGAAGGCCACAAGCCAGAAACTAGTCTGGGGATATTGGATGAGTAGGCACTAGATAGGGATTTTATGCACAAGCCTTCTGGCATCCATTGATTGCTCTTGTTAGCACAAGATGGCACTACTATATGGAGAGTGTTGTTTTGTTTTGAATTGTTTAATAACAATTGATATTCCTAATTTTCAGAAACTCTTCAATAAATTTTAATTAGAATTTACAAATAGTTTTAAAATATTTTACTAGATTTTGAAGATGATTTAGATTTGAGTGATATTGATACACCATTAAAAACTTCAAGAAAGATAGCTGATACAAAAAGCAGCAATTTCCAATCTACTGAGACAACACAATATACGAAAAATAATATATAAAAATAATCAATATGTCAGCATCAGTGTGAGCTTTGAGCAGTCCATCATCAGATTTTCAACAGAATGGATGGCTGAAGAGTTGTAGGGTGGAGTGGATAGAAGCCTGTCCATTATTAAAGTATGAAGATTGGCTATCTTAATATAAATCTGACCACTTTTTGTATATATGTGTAGAGATGATAATCTGGACCAACTGACTTCTGGTTTAGCACAAAGTACCAATATTGGTGATTATTTATCTTTTAGAAATATATGTGGATAAGTGTATCATGGTATGAGATAGTGTGGAGAGTTGAGGGTTATGTGAAAGTCTTAGCTCAAAATACCCTATATGTTATATTGGTTGTATATATATATATATAGCCTGTATGTTAGATATTATGTTGAGTTTTGTAAAATGGCAATAAAATCCAAATTAGGCTATAAAAATATAATTATGAATTTTTAAGAAATACTTTAGAAGAGCATAAAAGTCACAAAAATGTAAAATAATTTTTTTTCATATTGGAATGAAAATTACTGTTTATGACTTGAGTTGGAATTTGGCTGATTAATGTTGAATATTTTAACAATAGGTCTTTAATTTTTTTTTCCCGGTTACTCATCACATGCAATCCTAGAAAACAATCCAATATTGGTTGGTAAATGAGTATCTAGCTATATTTAGCTATAAAGTAAAATCAAGGTGAAAACAGTCAAATATCACTATCAAAAAAATTGGTGAAGTGTAATGAGTACTGATCTTTCCTTCACTGTTAATCTATGAGAAACAATTGGAAAAGCATATGCACTGTAGTGCAATATTTATAGAGGATTTTTGTAAAGACCTGGTGCATGGTTGTAACATGCATGGATTGTGACAAAAATATACTGATTAATAAAGCCCCCAAATTAAAAATATCTGAGCAGTGCAATAACAATTCATCTTTCCACAAGTTCTTAGAATGTGGTTAAAACTCAATCCTTATTTAATGTAAAACTGTTAAATAAGAGGTTTGTCAGCACAGGTGTGAAGATGTAGGTCTTTGATACCTTTGTCACCTGGGAAGTAAAAATTGTTTGCAAAAACATAGTACCTGATAATAGTCTGAGTATGTTGATGATGAATAGAATACAGTACCTACCTTATGTGAGAATTGTGTAATAACTATCAAGAAAGGAAATAGGGATTCAGGTTAAGAAACATGTATATAACCTAATGAATAAAAGTTGCTCATATAGAGAGAGGCTCTGAGTTTCTCTGGTGTATGATTGCAATATAGTGGAGATGAGATTAAAAACACACTGATAAAAATACAAAAATTTGTAATTTTTGATGATTTATTTGTTATTCCACTAAAATTCCCATTATTGTTATAGTTTTTTTATGCATTTTATTTTCACTTTTAATCTAAATAAAATAGTTTTGATTCATTATTTAGGAGAATTGAATTCTCTGAATCATTCAAATTTATTTCTAGCATAAAACTCTCACTAACCTAAGAAATAGCCAAAGTGTTTTTCTATTTTCATATTACTTCTCATCTCAACTCCAACATCTGCCCCCACATATACTCAGATCACCTTCTATAATTTCTCAAATAACCTTCACTTTCCAGGTAAACTAAAGGTACCATTCACTGGGTCTCTGTAGACATGTTGATATTTCAATATTTCTTATTAAACCATTTTTTTTAAAGATAGTCCCCCCCCCCCGCCCCAATTGCGTATATAGTGATAGAGGATGATCAGCTTTTCCAATTTTGTGGGTGCTTGTGATATGTGGAAAAATGTGATGAAAGATCTGTTCTTAAGAAAACCACAAACATTTGAAATTACAGTATTTGTTTATAAATTTATTTAACGCACATTGATTATGTAAGTAATATTTACTAAGGCAATAAACCTCAAGCAATGTGCCTTGAAAATGCGAAAGTAGCGACCTCTACAGGTCTTAACCACAAGCTTACGCTTTGGAAGAGATAGTAACCTGGAATTATTATTCCTAAGGAATTTGAAATTATATTTCTAAATACATAAACTACAATAGAAATGAGTAAATATTAGTGCAGTGGTATAATTTCAGACTGGAGTGTGAGGTTCTACAATTGATTGTGATGGTAGCATTTCCAGCGCTTGCATTTTTTATGAATTGTTAAAAAATAAAGCCAGTTGAATACCTTCTTTTGCATTTGCTGTTACAATCTTTTATCAACTATCGAACAATAAAGCCATTTACCTATTCCTTTTTAGTAAATATAATACAATTTTTAATTTCTTTAAAATAATATTTACTGTATGTATACATATATTTAAAAAACCTTAATAAAGTATACGAATCTAAATCTTTTTATT